>OZ002741.1:187426368-189917011 GCA_963924295.1 Dioctria rufipes
TCGAAAAGCACTTACATAAGCAGATGGTATATGCTGATTGCGTTCACAGATATTTGATAAAATATTTCCAGGCCTTTCATTTACTTTGGAGGGGACACCACGAATCACTCGCACGCTGTAACTGGCATAAGCTCTCATTAGTTTCGTCCAGAGCAGAGTACTTCGCCTTCATGATGATTATAGACTGTTCAACGGCATCAAGTCATTTGTTTATCGAGCCAATGATATCATGAAATTTGGTCATCACCCTGGCTTCAGATTCCAGCAGAAGCCCATTTATTTTAGGTAGTAATTTGGCGACGATTCCTTCAATAACAACATCCGATACATGATCAATGCTCGGAGAAAGAGCAGCTTTCGATGAGATCTTTGGAACTCTCTCGGCACTTTTTGCCAACAGTGCAGCATCAGAGAGCGGACCTACTTCAACACAAGGAGAAGTAGCAGACTTTGTTGAGTTTTTTGTTATTCTCTCAGCACTTTTTGTCGACATCGAGGGAACCGTTTAGATTTCACGTTGAAATTTAGGTGTAAAACGAGTACAAAGACTTTGCAAATATTTAATAGAAACCGATATTTTCAACAGAAACCAGGAACAAAAGCAAAAAGAATCCAAATACACAACATGGAAGATTGAAGTGACCGTAAATTAGATAAATATCGCCAAAAATCACAGAAAACACCGGAGCAAGCAGAAGCACGTCTATTCCGTTTCACTCATAATAACTGTAAGTAAGTGCTCTAAATTGCAAAAAAAAATACGAAGTTATTAAACACGTGTGCATTATTGCATTGAAAATTATTAAGTGAATAGAAAAAATTGAAAATTGTTATGTGAAAAGAAATGGATACGACAACTAAGAAAAGAAATTAAAATTTTTAGAAAAGTTACGAAAAGTTTAAGAAAAGCTACGAAAATAAATTAGCCACGAATGAACCTTAAAGATTATCAAAAGAAGAAGTTACGGGAATTGCTCTTCGGTGATGGGAAGTCAAGGCACGAACATACGTTACAATATAAGTGAAAACGCTTTCTAGTGTATGATAGAATATAGTACCTATAGGATATATTTTTACGCTTTTCAAATGAAAAATGATTAAATTACACAGACAATGTTAACTGCATCAGTAAAATTAGCTGTAAATTAAACCGTAACAAATATGTACGGCGAGCATTTTACGAATTTTGAACATTTCTATAAATTAAGTTCGATATGGATATGAAGGGAATCTAGAATAAGCGACACGAAAATAAAAATTCTAGCAATGATGACTTTGAATATTTTTCTTTAAAAATATCGCTACACAGCAAATGAAACGTATCCATTTGAATTTCTTTGGCAAGGGTTTCTATATCGACGATAAGAGAATTTTGAAAAATTTTGATATCGTTTGCAATTGTTTGCTGACTAAATGTTTGCACGTATTGAAATGCATGAAACATTTTATATTCAATTAAGATTAAAATAAAATAATTCTTTGTCGAAAGGGCTTAATATGAGTGTATAAATCAGGCAGAAGCTGGTTATTCGATCATTCATATGTTTAGTTAAATCTGTATAAAATGATAACTTCCATAATCACTCATTATTTCGTAGTTCAGCCTTCTTTTCATGCAGGAAAATTTTGATTATTATTATCGCATTAGAACTTTTCCGAAACTAAGCCAGCGTACTGCATCGGAATTGACGATGATTGAGCGCAAGTGATCTGATATAATTTACAGCTAACATGACTCGCTTTGAAGCTTCTGACATATCCATGCATTTTCCGCACAAATACTATTTATGAATGATACAGTGTGTACGGTTAATGGTTTTGATCCATCGTCCTCTTCTACGACCACCATCAGTAGTGATACACTTCAAGTCTTTCCATTGAACATTGTTTTTTTGAACAGGTCGTGCCGTGAATGCTATGAGCCTCAAGAAGCTCTTCATTCACTTCATAATTTTTACCTATCCATCGAATATAAAGTAACACCTGAGCAGAATCTGAAACATCTGCTGACTCATCCAGAGCCAAAGAGAACCCTCTAAGTGTTGAGTTAATATATGTTCTACCCTTTAAGTCACAGTGTTTGCTAAAAAACTAATGTTTTGAAAAAAATTAGCTTTTTCTGAACACATTTCTTCTGCTTCTGTAATCATGCAATCCTTGATTAATTCGCTGTCAGTAAAAGGTTTTCCATCTTTTGCTATTAAAAGCGCGTAACTTCAAATCAAAATAATGTGTATTTTCATTAATACTTAAAATAAAAAAACATTAGTTCGCTTTTCAGATAGCACTTGTTGATCCGAATTCAAACTTTGGAACTGTCCAACTCAAGTCAAGTCAAGTCAAGTGTGTTTTGCGCCGATGTTTATTTTCTTTGGCGTCATTTCCCTCGATGTTCACGTTATTGTCTTCTTTTTTCCCTTGGGGCTCATCTTTAGCCCTCAGTCCGATTTGATGTCGTCTCTTGTCCTCATGTTGATAGTTGTCCTTAGTATTTTTTGAAACTTTTCGTTTCGCTGTCTTTTCTTTCTCCACGGATGATGCGCTATATCAGCCGTGCTATGTGTCATTCTCTCTTAGGAGTTAGTTGTTAGTGGGATGACTGGAATAGGAGAAAAGGAGGGATAGGAGGTGGATAGTTTGGAGAATTTAGGATTCGATGGTTCCTAAAAAAATTGGCGTGCTTCAGAGACACTCTCTGAGTAAGCTGTCCAACTCTCGGTTGTCTATCGTATTTATACATCTCCTCAATGCTCGAAACTGCTCGAATCATCCTGACAAGCAATCGCGCAGCACAGAACTTTTCCATCAAATGCTGTAGCTGTGCTACTAGCTAAAGATGGCGTTGTATACACGCCAGTCGTCGACATGTCCTAAAACGAAAATTTGCGTGTAATTCAAAACTACAGTATTTTGGTATGATGAGCTAGCTAGGTCTTGGCCCATGTACCTTAGTGAAGGAATCAGTGTGGCCCTTAGGCTAGAAAGTTTGGAGACCCCTGATCTAGGGTATCATAAGAATTGGTCTTAGACCAATAATTCTAGCTTTTTTATTTGTTTCTCACTCAATTTTTACTGGGATTATTTTTTCATCAATTAGAATCATTTCCAGGGGTGAGAGAGAAAAATTTTCGAATTCGCAAAAGATCGACCACCCTACAGCCTTTAGTTCATCACACGTACTGACTTGTTTTGTATTACGTAGATTGGAGCTACGAAAGAAAAGTAAAATTCTTCGGGAGGGAAATAAGTTTTCTGGTTTAAGGAAATCGAAATTGAATTGAAACGAAATGACATTTTTATAATTTTGCATCTTCTAGGAATATTTTTCTGCTAAAAGCTCATTTTTAGGTTTGAAAAATTCCTAATCGATATAAATTTTAGACAAAAAGTACATTACCGATAAAGGCCTATTATAGGTATAGTAGTACATATATAGGTATTTAAGATGCGACTTCGACTTCTTTTAATCCTTATACGGACACTGAAATGTAGACCTTTTCGTTTTTAAAAAAAAAAATAACGCAGCGTCCTGATATGATACCATCAACTCATATCTACACTGGAAAACAATCGAAGCGTTCTTAAATTCACAAATGTGGTAGTAGGTGGGACTGGTCAGAAGAACTCTTCTAACAGAAGGAAAGAAAAAAAAGCGAAGAATTCACACAGCGACCTGAAACTTCATGATATTCTCAACTTACATTTACGTCTATAATGGATAAAGTCAAATCGTTTTGAAATTTCCAAGTGTAAGTGGCCAGAAGTGGTGTTACTCTAGCTGTGTTCTTTTGTGTCCGTAGAACAGGGCAGAACAAAAGATACACAAAAGAACGCCTCATACATTTTCATAGAAGATTTATAAATGAAGCTAACAGCACAAATAATTCGCTTCTATCGACAGAACAATTTGTTCTCTCCAGTATATGGGAGTTCTAGAACAACGTACACAAAAGAACACAGCTTCTGTCAGACCAAAGGTTCTGTCTATACCGACCTATATATTTTGTAATACATACAATTTGTATTGAAAATTGTTAACTTCGAATGGAAAATTTGTTTGTAGTTACTTTTGTCAGACGCAAAGTCGTTTCGCGAGCTTTGTGAGAACATGTTAGCATTGTTTACAGCATATGGTATGAGAAAATACTACCAATACCGTTCTTACGTGCTTGAACACACCTTTAATAAAGATTTGAAAACGGATTTGCTTTTCGAAGGTTCAACAGTAAATGATTTATTAAAGGAATATAAGGAGCATATTTTATTTGAAGCTATTCAACTTTCGTGCTATTCATGCGAACACGTAGCTATCTTGTACAAATCCAGCGTTGAACTAACTTCGTTTACAAAGAAATTTTACATTTTACGATCCTTTCACGATCACCAACTTATAAAAAGAGGGTAGAAAAATGTTATGAATTTATTTTATTTTGTCTATTTAGAAATGACGGACCGACGGATTGGATTGTATCAATACAAAATTTTAAAACCGTCGTCATTTCAATTTCGAAGAAAATTTATTTTCTAGCACTATTGTTCTATTTATATAATTTTTTTTTTTTATCATAACTCCAATCTAAGACTGCATTCACACCGGACGTTTTGATCATCTTTTAATGATTTATCAGAACTGCTAATTAAATAATTTTGTTTTACCGGTGTAACTGCAAAGAGGGATAGCGTAGAAATTTATGTAGCGCTTTTGAATCAATACTGAAGCATGATTAAAGCGCCTGGTGTTAACTCAGCCTAAGTAATACAAGTCAAGAAGTTATGTGTTATGCGCTAAAGGTTACGTATTATGTGTTATGTAATATGTACTATACAGGGTTTTTCCACTTAGGTGGTGCAGAAAACAAGAGGAGATAGTACTCACCTAAGAAAACAAGAAAATTGTATGGGATAAAGGGCGGGGGCGCGTCCATATGAACCGTTTCGGAATTACAAGGCGATTAAGAAAAAAGCTAATTTTTCACAAAACACCAGAATGTACGATCACCGTTTTGCTCATTGTATGCAGAACTTCATGCCCTTTCCAAAGATTTCTTAGTCAGCCACGTACCACTCTCCTCTCAGGAGTTATGGTGGTCTAAGCTACAAATTTCGAATTTTCTTACTTTTTTTTACAAAAAGGTGGTTGACATAATTTTTTTTATAAAAATGGCCTCTTATCTTTAATTTTATCTATTGAACCTATGTGCTATCTGCAGTCGTTAAAAGAGTTTTTAGCTCTTAACCTACTCTCAAAGTTATTATCACAGGGTAGTTTGTTCCCTTAGTGACAGAAAATACGTCACTTTAAAAAAAATATCGTCTAATTTCGGTATGATCTGAATAGGTTATGAGCTCAGATAGCTAAATACAGATAAAGAATGACCTAACTAAAAATTTACCCCAACTATAATCAGCAGCCACCTCCTCATAGTCAAATAAAGTTTTTGTTAACGGTATACCCCAGGGTTCTATTCTCGGTCCTCTTCTCTTCTGTCTATACATAAATGATCTACCCACGATTTTGCAAGATACTTCGGTCCACCTTTACGCTGATGACGTACAAATCTATCTAGATAGGCCAATTGGCTTAATCGAGGACGGCGTCATTCGGCTTAACAATGACCTTGATAGGATCTGTGACTGGGCCAGTCGCAATCAACTAATTCTAAATCCAAACAAGTCAAACTGTCTATTTGTGAATAGGAGGGATTATGACCTAAATGATCTACCAGTAATTAAGATCAATGGCATCGTCATACCATATGCTAGGTCGGTTAAAAACCTGGGCGTCGTGCTAAATACCAAGTTTACTTGTTGTGATTATATATCTAATACAGTTGGAAAGGTATATTCTTCCCTGAGAATGTTAAGAATGTCTGCGAATATATTGTCACAATGCATGCGTATGAGGCTTGCAAAGGCTCTCGTGCTACCTCACTTTATCTTCGGGAGTCTAATATTTCCAAAACTGGATTCTTGCTGCCAGCGGAAATTAACGGTAGCTTTCAATGATACGATTCGATTTATATTCGGCTTGCCCAGATTTTCTCATATTTCATCCTATGTCGACTCATTTCTTGGATGCTCTCTCGAAACATTCCTCATGAACAGAAGGCTGAAATTTTTGTACAACTTGATCTATGCGAAAGAGCCAGCTTATCTCCAGGACCGTATTCAATTCCTGAGCTCCACTCGACATCGTCGTCTTCTGTTACCTAGCTTTGTTACTCAAATTGGTGAGCGATCTTACTTCGTACAGGTCATTCGTAAGTGGAATGGCTTACCCGTCAGCCTTCAGCGGGCTGGCTCCGTTGGAACATTCGGCCGGCTCTTGGCTTCGACCCTTTTGCCTTAGTACGCACTGACCGATGCTGTGCACTGTATTGCACTACACCTCTTCGATTTCTCGACTATATTTTTGTACACATTATCATTATTATTAATATTTGTTTTCTTTTCTTTTTTTTGCTTTCTTGAATCTAGTTTAATTTTTTTTTCTTCTACTATAATATTATATTATCTCATATATCAATTGTTCTAAACATTTGTATAACTTTTTCATTGTTATGATTCTTCCCGCGCTTATATTTTACACACACACTGTTAATATTTAGAATTTTTCCTACGTTAATTGTACACTTTTAAGATTTCTAAAATCTTATGTCTCTTTGCCAGCAATAAAATTTATTATTTATTTATTATTATTATTATTATTTAACAGCCAAGTACCCAAAGCTTTGTAGTACAGACAACACTTTGCTTTTTGTAGCACATTTTTCTAAACAGACTTTCTTAACTTATATAAAAAGTACTCGTATGAGGTGTATGTTTTGTATACACACTTTTAGCGAAAAGTAATACTGGAATTTATACATATACAATACCAATGGTCTAGAAATCTGTGGTAGAACAAATAACTATATGTCGCCTTTGCATAAAATTTTGTTCAAGAGGATTTTTAGTTGCAACGTTGCAAGCAATAGCAGAGAGGAGGAATAGCAAGATGACATGTGAATTGGTGACCGACATCCAGACAAGTGATATTGACTCGATTACCTACGCCTGGTCCATTCAAAATATAATGAGCGCAAAAACACCTTAATCTTCACTGGGGAATGAAATTGAACATTTTTCTTTCGAATTTTTGTTAATTAATCGTGGTTGTGGATGAAAACAGTCTTAAAGAATTGAAATTTTAGATTATCCGGGTACGTGGGTCGTGGGGCGCTAAAGCGATGTTTATGCATTCAGACAGGCTTTTTTTTTAGGTAGACTTAATGTGAATATTGGAGCTAATCAAAGATGTTTGCTTCTATTTCAGTTTTTTATTAATTTTTTTCAGTTTTTCATTAATTTAAAAAAAGCAATATCCGGCAAAGTATTTCACAGCTACCATCACTCGTATCTAAAGAAATATCTGCGTTCTGTAGTGGCTCGGGAGGAACTTCCATCGAGGAAGATCTGCTAAGTCCTCTTAATTGTTTTCATTAATATTCTGGAAACTGTTTGCTGAATTAATTAGAGATAAGATATTTTCCATTTGAAGGAATGCGTCTGCATCCAAACTAAAATATTCGTCACTGTGATCCTCCTAGAAAGTCGAAGTAAAAACTAGTCTAATTGCTATAATTTTCGTCAATAACTGATTAAAAACAAAAAGGTGGATTAGTATAATAATTATCATTTCTTGCTTTTATATGTGCAAACCAATTTCCCAATGGATCTTGGTTAAATTCCCTGCCGTCGATACATATAAAAAAAAAAATTGTATGCAACTCAAAAATTGATAATGATACTTTTATTGTAGACTCAATTGATATTAACAAAGAGCACCTCTCTTAGAGGTTCGATATGCAATCTTTCATTTTTAAAAGAAATTCAAAGTTTTCCGAATATTGATAGCTTCGGCATTTCCTTCCAATTCTTTAGGAAATTTTTTTAGCGTAAGAAAATTTTTAATACCTGCTTAAACGCTGTGATTGATCTGATGACTTACACAGTAAGTCGAACACTCATTTCTTGAAATTCGGTGGGACTGGCGTGAGAATAAGTTAATTTTGGGCACAGGTTTGCCGATAAAGCTTTGGGTACATTTGCTGCTGATTATAGTTGGGGTCAATTTTACCTGTATGTAGGTATATAGTTATGTGTTGAGTTGATAACTTTAACTAGGTTATGAGTTAATAGCTCTTTAACGGCCACAGATAGCACATAGGTGTAATATGTAGGTCAAAAGTCCGGACTCTACAGTTTTTATAAAAGAAAGTTGTGTTCACTACCTTATTATTTTTATTTTTTTTTAAAAGATGTCAAATTAAAAAGAGATAAGAAAATCCGAAATTTCTACCACCATAACTCATGAGATGAGAGGAGCATTTGGCTGACTGAGCAGTCGTACTATCCTTGTGTATAGAAGTATCTAGTGATTGCGAAAATGATTCGTTGTTATAATGGCAGATGGCTCCACTTGTACAGTTGTACACTTTTGCTCACGCTTCGCTAAAGCAAAGCTGTGCAACTGAAGTATGGACAAGGGGTTCAAGGGATAAGCCGTAAGACTAAGAGCATTGCCAAACTAAAAACCAAAGTTAACTTAATGACTAGTTAAGCAGCAGTAGAGCAAAATTGGAAATTTTTTTGCATTAATGAGGGAAAAGATTTTGGTTATGAACTATTGTAGTGCAACAGAGACAACGAGTTAAAAACAAAAATCGAGAGAACGTAGGATTACCCGAACGACAAAATCTTATTAAATCCCTCAAAATCTTTCAACCTATAACCTATTCATAATAATGTACATCAGGTCACACTACCTCCATATTTAAGAAAAAGATAAATTTCGCTTTGGCCCAGATGCTGAAAGGTGATTGTAAAGTTCCTCTCAAATATAATTCTCATTTTCCGGAAAATATCAGAGAATCCAGAATGAGTTCTCCCACTTCTTCATAGCAAAACGAATGAAACCAAGGGCGGATACAGCGGGGGCCGATCCCCCTAGAGCTCTAATAAATCAAAATTTATATTCTAATCCAATGAAATAGAAAATACAAAAAAAAATTTTAAAAAGACTGTTTCTAAACAGGCATTAAAAAAATAGAAAATAATTTCTCCCTTCACTTAATGAATACATCACAACAGTTCTCTAGAGTTTCCCTTCATTTTGCATTTAATTAAATTTTTAAATTATATTACATTTGTATATAAATTTTAAAATTTTCAAGATATACAGAGAAAACAAGAACTGGACAGTTCAAATTTAAACCCTACAGTGAATAACAATTTCCCGAAATTGAAATTTGGAACTCCTAATGTTTATCAAAATACTTAATTAAATTACTTTGCTTTGAATATGCTTTCTTTGTGTACCATGAAAATTTTAAAATTTATATACAAATGTAATTTGATTAAATGGAAAACTCGATAGTTATTTGTTATATTTATTATTTTTTACATTTTAGTCATAAATTATTCTCAAAAAATTTAAAATTATATCACTAAGGAATTTTCAGTACAAGCAAAATTGTTGCACTTTTTTGTGATCGAAAACTCATAAAAACCGGGTATTTTGATGAAAAGTAGTATGTTGGGAAAATTATCATAGCCGGGGTAACTAATCTCAGATTCAGTTGTCCTGCAAATATTTAATTTAAGGCAAATAGAATTATATATATATTAACCCTACCTAATTAACATTCCTCGAAAATTTCTTCCACCATTTAAGTTGCAAGAAATTGCAGTCCAGCCCAAGAAATTATGGTGTTTGAACGAAATTCAAGCGACCTTTATATGAAAAACACTAGCAGTAAGACAAGCAAGAAGTGTATAATGTCTATTTTATGTGGGATTAAATTTTACTATGCTTACGTAATAAAAAACTTATATTATATAGATAAAAGACCTCTGGCGATATCTGAATGATAATGAAATTTTCATGCCAAAACGGAATGAGAAAGCTATATAGAGCGGTCAACAACTGATGGCAAGTGCGGTTATAGGGGGCGATGGGGGCGATCGCCGCCCCCCCTCCTAGAGCAAATGTCTGGATCCGCCCCTGATGTAAACAGAACTCAGAAGCACAGGTTGTTCAAATATCATAGGATAACAGCAACATGTTTCCATTTACAGCAACAACATGTAATCAAACATTATCAATATTTCATGAAAACCGGTTTTCACAAAAGTGCGGGAGCATTTTATGAGAGTATAAAACCTGAAAATTCCGTCCCTTCTCATTTATTTACGAAAATGAAACATTTGCCATTCTGTGCCAGTTGCGCTTTCACATTACATTTTTTATCTTTATTCATAAAAGTTATAGAGTTTGATTTTTTTTCTTTCTTTCTTCCTTTTTTTTCCGTGTGCATTTTAAATGTAAAACACTCGGAAATCTCGCCAGCTTCTTAACTTGTCATTAACATTAAGTTAACTTTGCTAAAAACATACAAAGGCCGGGAAGTAGACAACTCCTCAATAGAATATAAAATCCACGATGGCTGGACCTGATGTAGGGAAGGCCGCCATTTTTTCCTTAGAACTCTTATGCATTACAGAAATTGTTTCGGGAGAATTTGTATTCTGTCTGGTAGTAGTTATTTTCAGATAAAATCATACAATGTGTGCGTGCATAACAATTCTAAGGAAAAAATTTCCAGTAAATTTCTAAGAAAAAATTGATGCTTTCTCTACATCAGATCCAGACATCGCTGATGTTATATTGGAGCGAGGTATTGCTGGCTTTACCCTTTGGTTACGTACGTCTGCTCTGCAGTCGTAGCGCCTATATACTACTACTACATACTTCTATACACAAGGGTACTATCACCTTCTACACTATACCTATACCTAGGTGAAAACACCCTGTATAAAGGCTGAACCACAATAGAAGTAAACGTAAGTACATTTACTTACGTAAAGCGAACGCGCCCTTTAATTTAACAGGCGTACACAAATTAACTTCAACTCGTGTGAGGGGAACTTTCGTTAAATTTAAAAGTCAAATTGCAGTCAGTAAAGGTGCGGTAAGAATCGCTCATTCCGTAAGAAAGTGAAGTGGCAAACAGTTAAATTATTACTAAATGATTAAAAGTGCAATGTAAAACTTAAAATGGAATAAAAATGGTACTGCGAATTAATAGAAAGCACAAATCTTCAATTACATCAACTTCCATTTGTTAATTTTTTCACTTTTACCACTTTTCAAAATTGAAAACATTTAATATCAAGATAATAACTCTTACGGAATGTGATATATATTTAGGTTAAAAGTATCAATTTTTTGTAAGTAAACCTCAGTCTCGTTTAATTTCGTAAAGTTATTTACTTCTATTGTGGTTCAGTCTTAACTTGGAGACGTAAGAGTTGCCATACCATTCTATTCTACGGTTGTAACTTGAGCTACGGGGCGTATCACCGGATTTATGATTCGTTTTCGGTCGGAAGATATCACCAGGAGAAATGTATCCATTGCGTTTCAGCACTATTTAGTAAAAAATTTTTCGTTTAATCCATGTCTGGTTATTATGAAAAAAGCCGGCACTGTTTTCTACAAAACTAGAGAAGAGTACATCGTTTTTCAAATACAGAAGCAGTTTCTAATAATATTTAATATATATTGGGCTGATGGTGCTTCATTTTACTATTGAAACATTTTCAATTCATTTTAATAAATGTTGCTTGTGCTGAAATACTTAAGAAAGTTTTAATCATTTATTTATTTAATTCATACAGACAAAAATGAGTACCTTAAAATGATTTACAAAACTTAATAACTTCCTAAAAAAATAAAAAGATAACTCATGAGAAAACAACGAGACTATGCAATATTATTCAATCAATTCTCCAGAATTTTTACGTTCAGTAATAGAATCAATAGAAATTACCATTAATTTATATTAATCCTTTCGTTTTGATGCTGCTCCCGATGTTCTAGAAGGTCGCTGATACAGCCGATGTAGATTTTTTTTATTGCTCTTCTGCGAAGATCTTCTGGGATTGGAGTCGCTACTACCCGAGTGGGATTCAGAGTCCTCATCACTTGTCGATGATTGACTACTAGTACTAGAGCTGGCTACTTCGATTTGTGCCCTTCTCGGTGGAGGTGGAGGAGGAGGTTGCGAGCTAGAAGCATTTGTATTACTTACATTTGAGCTAGTATTACTAGTTGTAAGGCTAGAACTAGAGGTTGATGTTGTTGCAATCTCTGATGGTGAGGTCGATGTTGATGGCGGTGCAGTTTGTGTTGCACTATCTTGTTCGGTACGTGTTACAGTCCGCATTCGCATTAGACGCGGTCTTAGTTCCTTTTTCCCTGATATTCTATGTTCTCTGTAATGAGCCAGTCTTAAGAGAAGTTCATAGTGTTGTTCTACACGCCGCAAACACGCTTCACATATTGTTTTAGGTAATGGATCCGTGGGAGATATCTGGGACACGACAATTTCCACTCCATAAAAATCACCATTTTTGCAAAATTCTACTTATGATAAAATAGACAATATCTCAAAACTTACTGTTATCGGTAAGTATCCATTGATTTTCTCAACCAATCCATGTTTTTGCCCTTGATCCCCGTAAATATGTATAACTGTGCGGTGCATTTCGGAGCATAGACGGCATAAAAAACCTGAAATGCAAGCCTTATCTATGCTCCCCATTTTTTCCCCTGATTGCGACTGAAGGAAATGGACGTATTAATTATGGCAATTGTGTATGGAATTGGAATGAAAAAAAGAAACAAAATGAATAATATGGTTTTTTCTGCTGATCGAACGCAAAATTTTGTCTACTTTGTCTTTTGACACTACACGGTCGTCAAAATGTCAATTAATGGAGAAAGGGGAATTTAATTGAAATTTTCTATTTGTATTCAGCCAGCTGAAGCAGTACCATATTAGAATACTTTGGAAATTTTAATTTTACAAAAGAGAAAGGAAAGAGTTTTGTTAACAAATATTTCCTTACATTCCATAAGAAATAAGATTACGTTAATTCTGCGATGTGTATCTATTGATAATTTGACGATATATAGGTAGGCATAATATTTTAAAAACTTGTTATTTAATACCTAGTACCTACTATGATTAAGTATAATTTGTAAACATATTTATATTTTCATTTCCAACTTTCATAAAAGAAGAAAATCGACTACTTTGGTGGAAAATTTATACAAATAAAGTTAAAAATTGAATTTTTAAATAGATACCGTAAGATGGCGGTTCTATATCTAAGTTAAGCTTTGACAACTAACCGAACAGCTCGTCCAGCTGGCCAATACCAAACTTATATAGCAAGAACGCTCATTAATTTTCTTGTCTCAGATTACTCAGTTTCGTTATTTTGTTATTTTAATTACTAATTAAAGTTTAGTTAGCTATTTGAATAAACTAACAACACTTTCCTCAATTTTTTACTATCCATTTTCAGTGGTCAAAATTGGCAAACCAGCTGATTGGTTTGAACTGAGACAGTTGCTCAAAGTTTTGCCTTAGGTCTCACTGAGACAGTGCTTGCCGAAAGCCCCTATGATAAGAATCGACTGAGCCAAAGCCCTCGAGAATACTTCTTCACAAGCCATGAAACAGACTGCCTCCCTACCACTTGCGAGTCTCAAGCGGCCCACACACGATACAACTGTTGGTCCAACGGCTGTTGAACAACCGTTGGACCAACAGTTGTATGGTAGTCCACACACGATACAACTGTTGGACCGATTTCTTCCGCTCTCAGTCTTGTGTAACTTTTCATACTGAGTATTACGAAATAATGTCATCGGTTGTCAAAAAAAGAAAATGTGCATTTGTTTTTCAGCCGTGATTATGTCTTTGAAAATTAATAATAAATATGTATATCAAAAAACTCTTGCCAGAAGTCCTCATACTTAATAGACACCATTTTGGTTTGCTTTTTACGATGCAACTACAATAAAAAATTTCACAGATAATAAAATCGGATCAACGGTTGAACAACAAGTACATACACTATACAACGGTCGCATATACAACAGCGGTTTACCTGCAGGCACATCCAACCATCCAACCGAGCTTGCGATCGTTGTATGCTTCAGCTTCGTACAATTGGCCCACACACCATACAATGGTTGTATGCCAACACAGATTAGTACAACAGTTGGACCAAGGTATATAGAAGACAAGGTATTCCCGACTTGAACCACGTTCCGCCATTTTTGTTAAAACTCTTTTTCCCTTTTTTTTCATTCACTGAAGTACGTCACAGGGCATCAGCTGTAATGTGTCAAAATTCTTTGCGCTTGTACTGCCACTGTCAGATTTCCTTTTTCTTTTTTATTCATTCACTGAAGTACGTCACAGACTATCAGCTGTTTGATCAGCTGTGATATGTCAAAATTTTAATGGGCATACCTTGTTTCTTCTATATACCTTGAGTTGGACCAACAGTTGTATCGTGTGTGGGCCGCTTCAACGCAGTCCTTACGGCCATGTTTCTGAAGACGAAAATCGATGAAAAAACAGTTATCGATGTATCGATACATCGTATGCATCCCTAATTTTTTGTACCGTGGTGGCCGTTCCATTTTCCGACCATCTGTTCGGTGACGTTTGATTGACGTTTAATCACCACGTGAGATTTACTTGGCTTGGGATTCATATAAGATATTTTGTTAATTTCGTAAAATGGCTAAAAAGAAAAAAGGACATGGAAGAAAGAAGAAAAATAATAGAGTGTTTGTAGAAGAATCTCCAGATATTGTTCAGGCTCCACATTCGTTTGTAATTCATAGAGGATTGTCATGCCCATATATTCAAGATCTAACGAAGGATTTCCGAAGAATTATGGAACCTTTCACAGCAATTAATTTGAGGGAAAAGAAAACGAATAGAATTAAGGATTTTGTTAATTTATCTGGTGTATTTCATGTTTCACACATCTGTATTTTTAATAAGGCATCAACACAACTTTCGTTTAAACTTGCGCGCCTTCCTCGTGGTCCGACACTTACGTTCAAAGTATTTTTTTTTACTTGAATTTCATGCAAATATTTACTTTTTCTTTTTAGATACATCAATTTACTTTGGCTAGAGATATTATAGCATCTTCGAGGAAACAATTCATAGACGAAGATTGTTTCAAACATCCACCTTTGGTTATTATGAACAATTTTACTGGAGAAGGGAAACATTTAAAATTGATGGCCACAACTTTTCAAAACATGTTTCCCACAATTAACTTGGCAACAGTAAGTTATAAATTTTGTGTAATGTTGTGATTTCAATATATTTGGACATAGATTTAGAGATATCTGGGATTAATTTTCGAAATGTCTAGTGTGCTAATAATTTCGATCATTACCCAAAATCTTGGTCACCTTAAACATCGTTTGCAGGGTTGGGCACCTCGTCGTCGATCACCATCCTTCAAATAGTCTTTTCACATAATCGAGTCATCCCAATCTGATGTCCTCGTAATTTTCTTACATTCTGGATTCATCTTGATGACATTTATAAGTTGTCGGAGTCGGCATGAAATAATCATTTCTTCAAAGAATGCAGTTCTCTTACGCGATTTATAATTATTATTTAGGCATGGTTGTAAGTATCACCACTCACAGATTGATGTCGATTATTTTTAGAGCAGTCTCTAATTAAATTTCGTACTGCTTGATACTTAACCAATATTGCCGTATTCATTACGTAGATGGCTTTTTGATAAACACTCTTATCCACAAAAAAGGTATCAAAAGTCAAATCTCTAACTATAGGCCTATTGCAAAATTATCTTGCATGCCCAAATTATTCGAATGAATCTATCATTTACTCCCAGCTATTAATTTCCTGCTCTCTTCAAAACAACATTGGTTTATTTCGGGCAGATCTACATCCACTAACTTGTTGGAATTTGTCTTGGATACCATTGGCAGGTTTACAAAAGCATACCACAAGGACAAGGACTTCGTAAAGCGTTCGACAAGTTATCTCACTCCGTGATACCCTTTTAAAATAGAAAAGTATGGGTTTCATCTAACATTTATTAAATTTATTATTTAGATAACAGAACATATCAAATCTTATTTCGACATTACTTCTCTAGATTATTAAAGGCTTTAACCGTCGTACCTCAAGAGAGTCACTTGGACCCGCTGTTTTTATTCTTTCGATTGACGACATTGTCTCTGTTGTGAGGCACTGCAGTCTTGACTTATGCTCACGACATGAAACTTTTTTGCTCAGATTTAATCTTTTAGCGATTGTGAACAGGTTCGAGGTGACCTTCACAAATTTTACGTTTGGTGCAAAACAATAATTTGGCTCTCAATATCGACAAATGTGCGGTTATGACTTTTCACAGAAATCAGAAACCAATCACCTATGATTATGTATTCTATGATTCCACGACTTGGGTGTCAAATGCGACAATAGATTGAATCTTATCTCCCACATTAACTACATGGTATCAAAGAGTAGTTCTATGCTGGGCTTTGTAAAACGTTGGTCTCGAGAGTTCTCGAATCCCACTATACATTGCGTTTATACAGGTCTGGTCAATATTAAGGTTGATCATTTTATCATTGACGTTTCTAAGCATATTTAAAAAAAACGTCTATACATACATATAATAGTTTGTTTTCTGTTTCTTTGCCACATTGAATGTCATTTCATCCGGTGTTTGGTTTATGTTTAGTTTAACATACTAATACTAACATCGACTAAGTGATGAAATGCATGTATTGCTGACCGTTTATTTATTAAACGTGTTACTACAGCGAGCTTGTGTTAAGCTGGTTCTGATGGTAAAACAAATTTACTTAAAGGGGAGTCTATGAGTTTATGAACGCTGGCGTTGATTTTCTTGTTAGTATTAAATTTAAAGTATGATTTAGCAATGGTGCTCGTTTCTGATGTGTAATTCTATTTTTTAGTTGCTTTTTGTGAACATTAAAGAAATAAATGGTATCATCCACTGAATTGTGGAGAAAAAAGACGCTGCAAGACTAAACACAAATCTATCGTTTCCTCTTAATAAGATTTTAAGAGGCTCAATGTCATGTCATTGTTCGTGCTTCTAAAATATTTGTGTTGTTTGTCACTTCGCAACTCTCGGATAGTTTGGTATTGAACGCATTTAACATGGCCGGATGTACCACAGTGTTGCAGCTGATTGTCAACCAATAACTTCTTCGTGGTAACTCATTGTACCCAACTTCACATGTTTGGATAATTAATTAGGTGCGTGTATTACTTCTAGGAGATTTTATTAAAGTTGGTGCATCCTTCCGAAAAATACTGCTACGAAACCATAAGTTTACCTTTGGAACAGGACTAAATCAACGTTGAAATCCTATCTTTTTCGATCATGGAGCTAGATGTAGCCCTAAAAAACAGGACGAGATAACATAACATCTATGCCTATGGGACTTAGTAAAACTAGATGCAGGAGAACATTTTTACCTAGGTGGATAATTACTATCCAACAGGGATGTCGTTGGCATAGTATTCACTGAAGACGTTAGGTATATTACTATTAACGAAATACCAGCTTACGAAGAGTTAGACAAAGCTGCTGGAATTCGTGTAAATTATGAGCTTGTTCTGGTTTACGTGTATTCCTCCATCCGTACATTAATCAACTTAAAAACAAACTTTCTTGTCCTTGAAATAAATGCGACTTTCACAAACCAGTTATATACATCATCATAAAGGCAGTCAAATTCGCAAAAAAAATTAGAAATTTTTGGCGACATGCATTATAGTACGATAAGCTGAAATGCAAATAAAAACAAGGAAAAAGCTAAAATTGATAAGATCAATTATTACGATAACCTAGATGACTGCGCGTATAGTCGTATAGCCATCCTCTGTGCAAGTTTTATTGTTAAAAGGGTTTTCCGCATCTATTTCTACAACGGTTCGTCGGACATTAAAAATGATAATAATCAATATCATTGGATTTTATATTCTGAGGGATGCACTATAAGAAAGTTCATTGTACATTACTTATTACAATTTTAAGCATTTTTTTTTTTAAATACATTCAAATATTCTCACTCTTGATTGCGTTGAAGTTTAATTAATCCTTTATACATTAACCAATTTTGAGTACTACTTTTTTTTATGAAATTCGCCATTATCCAGTTGATTGTCCAAATGAACATATAGGATAAAAATAGACAATGCAACACTTGTAATCTTTTCCTTCTACTTTAAGGTATGGGCAGACGAAAATTGCTTAATTTTATTTCCTTAAAAATCAAGTTTATCTTTGATGTTGTAGGAGATAAGTTTCCAATAATAGTAAATAATTTTGAATGTATTTGCAATTTTCTGAACTTGTAATGTGAAAATGAAACTTGAAATTAAGATAATTGTTACACCCATGCCAACAAAAGTTGTCCCATATGAAATAGAAAGTAAAGCAGTCCATTTTATACATGACAGTGATGGCAACGCTACAAAGAAGTTACCCGATTTATCTCATTATCGAGCTCACACTGCCGCGATAGCGATTGTGATAACGATAGCGATAAACTAGCGATAGTTACATGCGCATATGTCTATGGTACAAATTAGAGTTTCTCAATTGTATTGGCTAGTATTGATGGTGGACATGCTACGTGCCAATTCAATGTGTACTAGCTCGATTTATACTGGGTTGATATTTTTTTTAATTTGAAAAAGTTTGTTTTATTGACCCCGTCGTTGATATCAAATATAAATTTTTATATATCGACCTTGAAAAATATATAAAATTCGTAAACAACACTGAAAATTTCCCTATGGAATTTCTCTATATTTTCTAATGCATACTGCTAATATTTTCAGTTGAACACCAGACCCTTTTCTTGATAGACTTGATAAATCAAAATTTTTGCATAGCAATCTATTGGCATCTATGGGTAAGTCTGCACGCCACATGGTCTGAAATGAATATCTGCGCAGCAATAGCTTATGTGAGGATCCCGTTCAAAGCTTCAAAAGTAGAGATCATCAAGTGCGCCTATCAAAGGCAAGCCTACGGTGGATCACTCAGCAGAGAAACTTGCCGTATCGCGAGGCAATTGGCCTGCATATGATAGGAAGAGGACAAGGGAGGAATCTAGTAGGGGTCATTACGGGTCATTGGACCATATGAGACCATGCTAGAAGGCTGGGTATATCGGTAAACGATTTCTGTAGGAGCTGTAACGATTCGGAGGAAATCGAATCTGTCCAGCACGTACTCTGCGAGTGCTCCGCTCTGATGAACAAAAGAGGTAGGCTACTGGGTAGCTACTTTTCAAGTCTGGGGAAGCAGCAAAAAAACAAAAGCTCAGATGCATCCTGGGTTTCCTAAGGAAAGTAGGATTTATCTAGGGCAATTTTTAGGTTATACCATGAGAACAAGGGCATAATGGACCCACTAGTGGTCTAACTGAAGAAAGCTAGGTACTTATAGCGGCACTCCTCTTACCTAACCTAACCTAACCTTGTATGGCAATCCAACGGAGCAATTGTTCGATTATTCGCATTGTTTTGCAAATGCAAGTTTATATAATTAGGTAGGCTATTGCGTTATCGTGTCGACGTGATGACAGACATGCTCGAATCGTTTTTCTTTATAATTATTTCCATGTAGCACAAACGTCGGCAATTTTAATATATCCTCATTTTGCTAGGGTATAAGAAATTCGCGATAGTCCGTGTTGCTAATAACATTGTTAAGAACTTCAAGATAAAATCAATGTTGGAATTAAAAAACTTGTTGTTATAAAAAAAAAATCTGTAATTTTGCCGTAGAGAAAAACATAAATGCAATTATTCCTGGTGTAATACAGAAAATTGCAAGAAGATGTATTTCATTTTCTACTCTACTTTATATTTGACAGTTAATCTTGTTCTGCTCTGAACAGCTCTGAACTTTTTTCGATCTGATTAATCCGATTTAATAACTACCCCACACACAGCGAACACTTAAAACTTTTTTTTTATCAAATTCGTTCATTTTCTCTATAGAATTAAAGCTATTTAAATCCCAAAAGCATTAACACAGTAGCAGGGTATCTTATTGCATGAACGCCGTTCAGACTGGTCATGGGTTATCGCTATTGTGAAGTGCACTGCTCCGCATTGGCTACTATGAAAAGTTCTATATCAGAAATCTTCGGCTGACGGAGCTGATTTATAGGGGACACCACTTCTTAAATGACTAGTTATTTGTTTGTCGGATCTAACTTGAACTGAACTGTGATTCCAGATTATTGTATTGTGTAACTTTTTTTTTTATTTCAGATAAATCTTGCAACAATAAGACGATGTGTCCTATTCTCATACAATACTGTTACAAAACTCATTGAAATGCGACACTATTCGGTCATTGTCGTCCCTGTTGGTTTATCTCGGGGTGTTAAAAAGGTGGTATTGGGTAAAATTCCAAATTTAGCTCGATGTGATGATATTGCCGATTTTTTAACAACGTAAGAGACAAGCCAATTTCGCCCTATGAGATATAATTTCTTTTTAAATCTATATTGATATTTAGGGGGACCTTAATGTCAGATTCTGAATTTGAAGATGATGAAGGCGATCAAGTTGTTCTGGCACAGGATCTAAAACGCAATGGAAATATCGAAAATAACAAATCTGCTGTGAAATTATATGAAACTGGCCCCAGAATGACTTTCGAACTTGTTAAAATTGAAGATGGATTATTAACTGGTGAAGTCCTGTACCATGAAAATATAGTTAAAAGCGAGGAAGAGATCGAGAGAATCAGAAGAATGCGAGAGAAAAAGAAGAAATTAAAGGAACACCGGAAGAAGATACAAACTGAAAATAAATTGAGGAACGATAAAAACAAATTTAATCTACAAAGAAATCAAGGTAAGGAAAAAGTGAAGCTCCCTGAGGAACCGGAAGTTGAACCAGATGATGACGCTGCTTATTACAAGGAAGAAGTTGGAGAGGATCCCGATGACGGTAAACAATATTAATAAAAATATTTCCGCTCTTTTGTTTCCATTAACAAATTATAATTACTTTTAGAACTATTTAAGCAGTCAGATGTTAATTCTAGGAAGCGAGTACGGATTCCTAAACATATATTTGCCAAGAAAAGAAAATTGGACACTAAAAGTGATTCCTCGATCAAGATGAAGAAGGAGAATAAAAAGAAAGAGAGGCGAACATTTAGTAATTCCAAATTGAGCGGAAAAAAGGGAAAGAAACCTATAGGTTTTAAATCAAAGCGAAAACAATAAACACTAAGCTTAAAATTTTCTTGCTGCTTTTTAATAACAGTTTTAGATTAATCTTTCGAGCTGGATACATTATAATAGAAAACCGGCCAAGTGCAAGATTTAACACTATGTACGCCAAAAAACATGTTTTTTTGTATGGGGACCCCTTTAAGTTTTAACTATATTTTATTTTTATTTGTTTTTATAACGGCAAAAAAATTGCACATTCTATTACGGTTCAAAAGATGCACCCATTATTAAGATCGAGCAAAAACAAGTTTATTGTATGTGGCCTCCTTTCATTATTTGTTATAGCAGCTATAGAAATATACACTGAAAATTTCAACTGTCTACCTATTACGGTTCATGAGATACAGACGCTGATAGACAGCGGAGGCTTAGTAATAGGGTCCCATTGGCATCCTTTGGATACGGAACCCTAAAAACTAAGGAAAATTAAATACAGTGTACAGAGATCAGCATACATTTATAAGAGAACAGCATAAAAGATAGGATGGTCTATAATGATGAATTTATGATTATATGTTTTGGTAATCTTTGGCATTGTGGTACTTCCTTGTTTCTATTTTACTACTAGAAATATTTCACTTGACTTAGTTTAATGATATACCACAAACAAACTCCTTCTTTCCCGTACAAAACACCAGGTTCCTGGACAGAATGGAGCTTGGCTCGTTAGAGCTGAATTTCGACTGTGGGAACTACTGATGTGCATAGCATGGACCGCTTATGCTATTAAAATTGCTTAAACATTAGATGGATTACTTTCCATTGTTGTCTATTTGTTTTAAGCACTTTATTCCGTTGAACTTCAAATAATAATTTTTGTATGAAATTACCACAAATGCCTATATAGAATAGAAATAGATGGCAATACAATATTTGTAACCCTTTGTCGGTCCCTCATTGGCAATGTTTGGGCAAACAAAAAGTGATCATTTTTCTTTTCTTAAAAATTGAGTTTAAAGAATGGAACAATTTCAAATGGAATTTTCTGGAGATGCTATGTAAATATTAACACAATTTTCACACTCAAGCAGTTCATGTTATTCAGGGTGTCCCATAGCTCGCGCCTTTCCCCTATACCACCTATACCCAGGATTCTTCACTTATTGTGGAGCAAGAATTATATAGGCGGAGGCGCAAAATGCAGGGTGTGATTTTAGGTACTTTTTCTTTTAACACCCTGTATCTTCCTTTGTTATACAACCTATGAAGGTGATATTTGGCTCATGATAGTAAACCGTCTAAGGTATTCAACTAATGTTGAGCTAGTGATGCCAAAGGAAAGAATCCTAATTAGTTTAAATTTTAGTGATTTTCCCGCCAAAATGACTAAAACCGTTACAACTTCTTTCAAGATTTGGAAATTTCAGTGTTCCCTTTGCCTAGGCGTACACGTTGCCGTATACTTCAACGTTATATCACTGTTTTCCTCCCACCGAGTCTCTCGCAACACAACAAGTGCAGCGTGTACGTCGGTCCCTTAGTTTTATCCTACTCTTGGGCCGTCGTACACGTTGCCGCATACTGCAGTTTTGTGCTTAGACTAGTTATTAATAATTTTGCGGTGGTTCCTTATATGATTACCGAGTTTAATTGTGAACACGCAGTTCAATTAAGTTACATTTTATGGTATAAAAAATAAGTGTATCACAAACTCACAGCACGTAATGAGAATTGAATTATTATATTATCTCCTCAAATCGCAGGTAAAGAGCTGCACGCACAGCCCACCGACCGGAAATATCAAAATGGACGAAGCTATTTCTTGCAATAGTATTGGTGTGCTACTCGTGTTGCAGTTCGAATTAGCATTTCCGGAATTTTTCCTCCCCCCGAAAGCCACTTATCCATAACAAGAACAGTGTGTACGCCTAAACATTATTTCATTAATTTTGCTTCTGACGATAGAAATCGCTCCTAATTTTATGCAATTGTACGTTAAGTTAATTAAATAATGACCATTGATGTGCCCAGAATCATTGACGGCTTAGAAAGGAGATGTCGCTACTTATCTTTCGCTTGTTATTTCCGTCTTTAAAACTTCTAATAAAAGAATTTTCATTGACTGGATATATATTTTTATATGGGTTTTAACAATTTTTGCTTCATATGCGTAAAAAATTTTATTTGTATACCATTAAGTAAAAGTTTCTATCAGATGTTTTGCAAGTAGCGACATCTTCTTTCTTAAGACGTCAATGATTTTGTGCACATCTATATATAAATAATCAATGTAATGACACATTAACAAAATGTCAAATACATATCCAGTCATTGAAACTATTAAAAGTTTTAAGGCTGGAAATAACAAGCGAAAGACATGTCGCTCTCCTTTCTAATACGTAAATGATTCTGCTGGCCTTGTGCTAAGACGTGTCATCACAATAATTTCGTTTCGCTGTAGTTCCTTATATGATTAGCAAATTTCATTGTGTACATGTTCAATTAAGTTACAGTTATTGATATAAATAATAATTGTATCACAAATTCAGAGCACGTATTGAGAATTTAATTATTATATTATCATCTCGAATCACAGGTTAAGAGCTGCACAGCGTTCGATTAGAAATTTCAAAATCTCTAAATGGTGGAAACTATTTGCTTGCCGTGCTGTAGCTGAGAAAAATGTAGCACGGAATTTTTCGCCCCTCCGGAATGTCTGTCAACCACGAAAAGTGTAGCTAGTAGCGTGTGGGCTCTAGCATAGCAGTCATACTTATTACCGTCAGTATACCGTGTGATATCGAACGTATAATTGTTATACAGGATGTTTCATAATTGGTCCACATAACTCACGGGTTTAATAGCCGTGGTGGAGACAAGCAAACAAACTATAAGTGAAGGAGGGAGGTAAGACCCGGCGGTAGGGGAGGTTAAAAATTTTACTACTTTCTCCGCCTTACACCCTGTAATTTTCTTTATATACACCCTATCAAGGTGAGATTCATTTCATATGATAGCAAACCAATGCCCAATTAGCCTTTCTGTCACCTTCCGTCAAGTTGTAGGACGCCAAATTAAAAAAAATCCTAATTTTTTTAAATTTTAACGATTTCCCCTCCAAAATGCATGATAACTATACAGTTTTTTTATGACTTGGCAGCCGAATGTTACTTTTAATTTGACTATCCAAATGTACCTACCTAAATGCAACCGTTTTTGATATAAACTTGTTTTTATGATGCGCAATTTCATTAATTTTCATGATTTTGTTAATTTTGGGTGGAATTGCATAAAATTCGGCGTAATTTATATCTAAAAAAAAAAAAAATCATCTCAAAAACGATTGCATTTAGGTAAATATATGTATATAGTCAAATTAAAGATAATATTCCGGGGTCTCTTAATCTTGTTAAAAAACTAAATAGTTATCATACATTTGGGGGGGGGGGGGGGGGAAATCGAAGAAATTAGAATTTTTTTTCCAATTTTTTTAATCTGACGTCCTACAACTTCCGACCGAAAGTGACAGGAAGGCGAATTAGGCATTCATTGGAAACTTAGAATATTAGAGGCAACAAGAAGTGTTGATACCTGTAAAATTCGTGTGCATGGGCGTGGATTTTTTTCAGCGTATCGTGAAGTATAGGTCAGAATTATATTGAAGAAAGAGACAAATGTATTTTCAGCTGTCAAGCAAAATTTCCATTTGCAACAATTTGAATCTGGTGAAAATATACCTAAGTGGGAAATCATTTTTTAGGCAAGTATAGTTATAAAATATTATTTTGTTTACTTTGTTCACATTTTTATATTAAATTAAATTGAAATTAATAACAAAAACGATGAAATATTTGTTTATCGAAGATTTGTTTAAGTTTCTGACAGTTGAGAAACTCCCTGGATCTCTTGGCGTAAGGGCAGCGACTAAGAGCATTTTCGGTGGGAGCAGGTGCAGTATTTTCAACCATATACATATCTTGCTGCTCCGCATTGATTCTACTACCCGTCTGTACTGAGCTTTCACTACAGAGGCAACAGATACTAAACAACCTGAATTTAACTACGCCAAATTTGGCTTATCACACTTCCTGTACTCTCTATATTCTAAGATTCAAAAGTTTAGACGGTTTGCTATGATCTGAAATGAGTCTCACCTTGAAAGGGTGTATATCAAGAAAGTTACAGGGTGTAAAGCGAATCTTTGTTGTCCGGAACATATTCAATCACAGCGCAATTGTCAAATTGTCACTGCTATAATTTAAGATACATGTCATGTCACCCAACAATCAGAATTCCAAATTATGGCATAGTGACATTGTCCTTCCTTCGAAATCATTTTGTCATTGTCATTTGTTATTTTAATTTTATCAGAATCCAGCCCCTGCCCTGGTGTTTTAAAAACTTGTTCGCTGAATGCAAAAACCGGAGGGGAACGTTTACACGGTGTTTTCATCGAACAAACCTCTAGTTTTGGATAGAAATTTCTTTTATTTTTATGTTCAAGAAAACGAACGCGCCTGAATTAGTGATCCTGAAATAAATTACAAAAAAATCACATACAGTTGGCAGCACTATAAAATTCAGCGTTTATCAAAGGGGCGTACACACGGTTTAAGCAAAAGAGAAGAGCGAGTAACTTTTTACGCACGCACACATAAGCGATCTATACCGTGTGTCGCCATATTGAAGCGATTTGAAGTAATTTTCTTTCTCCTCAATTTCTTCTTGTTCTGATTAAATTAAACAACGAAAAATTAAAACAAATCATTTAAAAGAATTTAGAATTGGAAAGAGATCATATTTCTAGTGAAATAAAAACTCCATCTTCCTGTCAGTTGTGTTTAATGCTTTACTTGAAAACATCGGTTAGTGCAGAAAACAAGGAGTCAACGTTTCGGGGGGGAAAAAATCTTTTAAGTAAAGTGTAATTTTTTGTTAATACTTTGTTTTAACGTAAGAAAATAATTGAATTTATTTTTGATTCAAATTACCAAAGTGCCGTACACAAAGATATTTCTTATCTGAAGAAAATAGGAAGTGATTGAAGCCGAAGAATTTGCAGAAGATGGGTACTAGGGATGACGAATACGATTATTTGTTTAAAGGTAAATCCTAATTAGTTTTTTTCCTTTTCTTCGTCGTCAGAAAAAAGAACAACAATTATATTTCTGATGGTGATCTTTATTCTTTGGGTACAATGAAATCTATTTCAATTGTGTAAATTCTGTGCGCCCCAATTTTATTTGTATGAGTTAAAAGTCTAAAAGTGCCACCCATTTACTGACCTTTCCTGGCGATGCATTGAAATAGTTTTTAGTTTCGTTGATTTATTCAAATTTCAATAATTCTCCCGTTAAATGGTGATATATTTCAGCAGCATTGAGTGGACTAAATTTTATTTTCTATTCATGTTTGACACGTAGCGAACAGCGATGACATGCAAATGGACGTGTGGGAATATTTGATCTCGCAGTCAACAAGTTTTAAGTGATACCCTCCTATTTGGAGGAATTGGTTTAGTTGGCGTGGATAGGATAATGAAACAAATTTTTGTCTGGTTTGGGGATGCAAAAACTATTATCATTATCGAGCGCTTATCACAGACAAAAAAAAATAAGCCGATATACATATAAATAACTAAACAGCAGACGGACGACTTATATGAGATGAGATAGATGATAATGATTACTGTTTTGCTACCCATGATAGTTTTTTGTATTATGCGGGTAGGGAGTTAACTCTTGTGGCAAAGAAATTGAAAAAAAAAAATTTGGTGACATCAATTATTGGCCCCTTTCAATCAGCTGTTCTCTTTATGACTCACAATTAGCATAGGCAAAGCACGAACAGTTTTTTTTTTATGAAATTGCTATTAACAAATTTACGCGATTCTGTGACACGCCATCTGCTGAGATGTGTCGACGTTTGCTGCTAGTTAAATTAAATAACTACCTTACCTAACGTAGGTACGTTAAGAAATGTTTTAGCCAAAAATATATATATATTGGTACGGAAATGCTTTTAAAAAATGCATTACACAGAGTTCTTAATACAAAAAGTACGTATTTTTTATTTAAGCTAATTTTTGACTACACTCACTAAAAAGCTTTTGAAGTTTCTATAGATATGTAGGTAGCTACATGCCTAATGCCCATATGAATAGTAGAATTGAAAACATAACCTAAAATCCTACATTACAGAGTTCCAGGACCGCAATAAAGATTATTAATCAAAACGGTGGCCATACTGGGAGCCTTGGAAGGGTACTGATTTATTACAAAAAAATATATCTAGATACGTAAGTCGGGGAACGGTACTTAGTGAAGTAAAGTGGGTGGTACCATAGATGGCACAGAACTAGATATGGCATACCAGAGTATAGTATACACATTGTGAAATGTGTGGTGTATTCCGGGATGGAGCACAAGCACATTTAGAACGTGTGGAGATCAAATATTGCTTTAACAGCAGTTTTGCATTTATTTAATCGACCTCAACATGACTGATATAGTGGTTCATTCCGAAATGTCCCCGCAGCCATATAAAAATTGTGTACTCCGTTCTGGTATTGCATGCGATATGAAGTTCTTGTGCCATCTATGGTTGTACCTTGTTTAAAAGTTTGTGCAACGGTGTTCTAAGGATCCTTCTCTACCTAGTAGTTTGGACGCTATGTGGAAAAATATGAGGATAATCACCTCAAGAATCTCAACTTAAAACCGATATATAGCTCGGTAAGTAACCATTGAGAATTGAACCTATCATAATTCACTTTTTCCATATTAGAAGTTTATAGCACATCAAGAGTGTTATCACATTCTAAATGTTTGCTATCTTATCCCGGACACTGTATGTTATATAGAGTTACCAAAAATAATTCTTGCTACTTCGCTAAGTTTGCTAGTCCTTATATGAGAAGAGAGGTAAATAAATTGGCAGAGTGAATGAGAAAGCCGCTTTTCTTTTAAATGTATTCTCTAAAAAATCTAAAAAATTTACATCGGCGAAATAATTACGTTCAACCTTTGTTGTAAAATTTTTGGAAGAATAGGGGTCAAATCTGGACTTTCTCTGTAGCGTCAGTGGCTTAATTCTTCGGCAACTTAGGTTATTATATAATTGCTTCTATGCAAAGCATTGTTAATTTTTCTTGTACTTTAGTGTTTAGTGCAACATATTCTTCCGTTAATCAGACATTCTTGTGTTATTAAGAGAATCGCGCCCATATCAGAACTTTTTGGTCATGATCTAACCGATTACGTAACCTTATGTCGACTTCGATGGGACCACTTCAGTGGCACTTTTTCTGGGAGCACTGAGGTCCATCGAACATATTGCTGTCATATTCCTTGTATTTGTGCTCACACGTAACGGGTTTTCCAATAAGAGGTGTTATTTTGATATTAAAAAAAAAATGCCATTTTTTGAGATAAATGATCGGATCTTTATTTCATTATAAAGAGGAAGGTATGCCGTTAATAATGGAAAATAACATCAGCCAAATGACCACCACGCCTACAGGACCATATCCTTTTCATGAAATTTTCCATAACCAAATCGCAAAGTGGCTGCCCTATGTCCTCGATAGCCTCACGAATTCTATCTTTGAGGTCTTGAATCGACGCTGGGCTGTTGGCGTAGACCTTCTCTTTCACGTGGCCACAAAGGAAGAAGTCGCAAGGTGTTAAGTCACAAGATCTCGGTGGCCAATTGTGATCACCTCTTCGAGAGATAACACGGTCCGGAAACTTTTCCCGTAAAAGATCAATGGTTTCGTTGCTTGTATGGCACGTAGCGCCGTCTTGATGAAAGTAAACGTTGTCCAGATCAATACCATCCAATTCCGGCCATAAAAAATCATTAATCATCTGTCGATAGCTCAATCCATTCACCGTAACTGTTGCTCCAGCCTCATTTTCGAAAAAGTAAGGTCCAATGACCCCGCGGGACCATAAACCGCACCAAACAGTCACACGTTGAGGATAGAGAGGCCTTTCAACAATAACTCTTGGGTTTTCCGAGCCCCAGATTCGACAATTTTGCTTGTTGACGAAGCCATCGAGGTGGAAATGGGCCTCATCACTCAAGATGAGTTTTCGATGGAATTCCGGATCATTTTCATGCATTTCAAGGACCCAATCAGCAAAGACTCGACGTTGTTGATGATCGGCCGGCTTGAGTTCTTGTGTTAACTGAACTTTATAAGCCTTAAGACCCAAATTTATGCAAAATACGGTGTAATGACGTTTGTGGAATGCCTCATTCCAAAGAACGTCGAGGAATGGGTTTTCTTCAACACTTTCGGCTACAGCACCAACATTCTCGGCTGTTCTTGAGCGACGTGCACGGGTTTTATTCTTCACATCACTAACTTGTCCCGACAGCTCGAATTTGTGTACCAATTTCTGTATTGCGGTCCGACAAGGTGCTTCACGACGACCCAAAAATGTTCGAGTTTTACGAACCGTCTCTGCCACATTTTCACCATTTTTATAGTGAATTTTAATAATTTCAATGCGTTGTTGAATCGTGTATCCTTCCATTTTTATTAATGGCGTAGTTTCTACTTGTCAAATGTCAAAAAATGACAGCTCCAAAAGTGACATCTACCGAATTAGCGGGCTAATTAAAATAACTCCTCTTATTGGAAAACCCTCTATTATATACACGGAACTGTCAAACGTAATAAATGTTCTTTTTGATATACAGAAACAAATTCCTTTTTAAACTTTATACAAATAAAACAAACAAAATCTTTTAATTCATTTAACTCAAAAATTTCACAAATAATCGCGACAGTACACTTTGAAAGAGCAAATGACAATTCAACTTCAATATGTATATTTGTAACACACAAAAGTTGTCCCATCGAACAGAAGTGCAATACTGGTATTGCACTGAAGTCGACATTAGATTTTTTCGGAAGTGGTGTGAAATTCTTATGACACTGAATAGATTTTTGTTTACACTATCTACGCAGATCTATCAGTTTTAAGATGTCCTGTAGCTATGCTTCTAACAAATTCAATATACCTATACACATTAAAACTCATTTCTCTCTTTATTTCTTTAGGCGCAGCTCGTGGAATATCCGCGTTTTACTAATGCGCTCTGCGGCGCCGTTCCATCCACTTTTGAATCTGAAAAAGAATAAATTGTTAACTGAAAAATTGTCCATAGTGATTTGTTTTGAAGCATTAGTTCTGCATTAACGTGTTTATAATCACGCTACTTCAATATATAAAATAATTTCAATTTATTGCAATACTTAACCCAAACCTAATACAGCGAAGTCCTTTCAACGTGGACAACATATGTTTCGAATTATCGGAGATACTTATTGACAATCAGACCCTAGCTTAACATAAACTTTCAGTATTGCATACTAAAACCGCGCCAAAATGCTGTGCCATTTAAAATCATAATCACGCGTTTAAATTAAAGCTTTGCGCGCGTTCACAGTAAAGCAGAGTAGATGTTCATGTTCGTGTGAGTAGGTCTGCCCCTGCTCCTTTTCGAATGCCTTTGCATACTTTTAGAACAGAGAATATACTCGCGCTCTTGAAAAGCGATTAAATAACAGCATGTAAAACATGCCTAAAAGCTTTCTCTCTTATCAAAGGAATCGTTGTTTCTGCTTCATAGGTACACTTTCTGCTATTCGACTAGATATCTAGTATATTAAGTTTGTCTAAGGTTTTAGCTTAAACTTAATATACTAGATGTCTAGTTACTGTGCCAAATGTTGTGCAATTTAAAATCAAAATCACGCGTTCAAAGTAAAGCTCTTCACATAAGCGAAGAGAAAACGTGATCGTTTCTCTTTGCTTGCCACTTTTAATAAGCAAAGTAAATGTCTATGTTCGTACGAGTAAGTCTGCCCCTGCCTCCTGTCGACTGCCTTTGCATACTTTTAGAACAGAGAATATTTTCGCACTCTTGCAAACCGATTAAATGAGAGCATGCAAAACATTATTAAAAGCTTTCTCTTTTAACAAAGGAATCGTTGTTTTTGCTATTCGACTGGAAATCTAGTATATTAAGTTTGTCTAAGCTTAAACACTCCGCCATATGTAGTTAAACTGCTGACAAAATTATACTGGGATTTTTATACATTATTTATTATTAACTTGCAGCGCTGAGTTATTCGTCAACAAGTATTCAAGTCCGAAAGTAATCTAATCTTTAAGTGAGAAGCACAATGTGGCGCTGGCGCTGTAGCCAAAGCTGTCAAAATTTAAATGCACAATTTTCGTATGGAGTCACCACAATAAGTAGCTGACGCTTGGTGCCGGTCAAAGATAACCTAGTTACAAGATAGGACACAGGCGAGATTTCTGACTGTTTTACATTTAAAATGTACACGGCGAGAAAAGAAAATAATAAAAATAATAAAATAATAATACGAATAAAGACAAAAAAAATGTGAAAGCGTAGATTACATGCAACGAAACAAAATGGCAAATGATTCATTTTCGTAAATAAATGAGAAGGGCGGAGTTTTCATATTTTACTCTCATAAAATATTTCCACGCTTTTGTGAAAATGAGGGAGCTGTAATGGATCCAACTTGTTGCTGTTATCCTATGATATTTGAACAACACGTGCTTTTCTTTACATTCGTTTTGCTCTGAAGAGATTCTGATATTTTTGGGAAAAATGAGAATTTCATATTTTTCATGTTATGTACATTATTATGAATAGTTAGAAGGGATTTTGGAGATATTTAAGAAGATCTTGTCGTTCGGGTAATCCTACGTTCTCTCGAAATTTATTTTTAACTCGTTATCGCAATTGCACTAGGACAATACATGAGTTCTTTTCCCCCATTCATGCAAAAGACGAAAGTGTATGACATTATTTGTTTCTTTCTAGAAAACCAGGAAAATTTCCAATTTTGTTTGGCTGTGTCCTATCTTCTTATTAGGTTAAGTTTGGTGCCGGTGCTGTAGCGTACTTTTGTCAACTTTTAACTCGTAGCACTCTCCACTGATTTAGCTACAGTTACCTGCGAGCTGCACCATTGTGTTTACAGTTGACGGTATGCTGCGCACTAGAAAAAGAGCACGACAGCTACAAGCGCCTACACCACATATGTCTTTCAGCCTTGACATTCTAAGATTCTCCTCTTGGAACTTACAATTCACCTCATCTCCGCACAACACTGGTGAAAACCCAATGAACTCGGCAGGCGTCGTGTTGCTTTGACAGTTCAATAGAATGTACGCGTTTTACGCAGTTTTTACGAGTGAGAAGTATTCGGGGTAGGAAAAGCTTCGATCGGGAGTACGGGCAGCATACCAATACTACTGCAAGCAAATTAGCTCCGGCCATTTTGAAATTGCCAAATTACTGAAATTTCTGATTGGACGGCTGTACAGATGTTTACCTCCGATTTGAGGTGATAATATAATAATTGCACAATCATTACGTGTAGTGAATTGTAATACAGTTATTGTTTATATCAAAAACTGTGACTTAATTGAACAGGCACACAATTAATTTCGGTAATCATATATGGAACTACGCGGAGCAATATTATTGTGCTGGTACGTCTCAGCACAAGGGGAGGAAATTCCTTCCTTCCCCAAAAACTTCTCGTGGATGTTACGCTTGACGGATTCGACGTGAAAGTAGAGCAATTTTCTACTTTTAAAGCGCGGCAGATGCTTTACAGTCCTTTTGGTCTTGCTCAAGTTCTACACGCGTCTGCCACGAATGAAAACAGCGCCTTTAGTTTAGCTTTAGCCCTAAATTCCCGGCGAGAAATCCACTCAAAATCATCTACGGTGAACAAATATATCCAAAAATATTTCAATGAAAACTTTGAGTTGCCATGGGATTCTTCTTGATTGTCTACAACAGTATTACGTTTTTGTTTTTTATCAGTAATGTAATTTTATTAATTTGTATTTCCTCGTTACATACCGATTGCATTGATAATTGAAAATTTGTTATTAACATACCTACCTACTTAAAATCTTTCACTTAGCTAACACCTTTACGTGATTTATCCCATTTTCATTAACTCGCTTCCAAAAGAAATATTATTCTGCCAACTAGTTTCTTATCGTCTATTTCTATAGCGTTATTTATGGTTACATCTATTTCTATAATTTGATGGTCATTAACTGATTCCAAATTACGTCAACTTCTTATTAAAAAGAATGGCGGTGAGTAATGACTAACAACGAAATAGTTTTTGTACATCTCGACCCGTACTACCACCCCGAAAATATTTCCCATTTATACCAAATCATCCTGATTTGCATTAATAAATTTTATCACTCATTTCACTTAAATAATTTTCCACAATTTTTCTTAAAAATGTCATTTATTGGCACACTCAACATTTAAGCTATTAGCTATTTTATGCCCAAAATTTAGCTATTTAAGCTAGTATCTACTATTAGTCGTTTAAGATTTCTCAAATAAGCCATTTCCTGCAAATTCAGACCTATGACAGTTCTCGATAGCATAATTTAAGCTATTTTACTCTATAGCTATATTTGTGTCTGTGTGAATTGTCAGACTTTTACTTTATTGCTTTGCATAGGAATTTATTACTTTAAATAAGCTAACGCTGTACCTTTTCTTCACAATTAAATTTGTTGTTTACAATATGTGTAAAGTATAGCAAACGCTAATTTGGTCGTTCAAGATTTCATGCAAATATTAACATTTTTTCCTGCAAACAATTAAGCTCTAGCCTGCACGAAACAGTTTAAATAAGTTCAGAGCATAAATCTTGAACGAACTCACGATGGTTTATGGAGAATAAAATTGAAAATCAGAGGATGCTGAATTTTCATTGGAAGTTTTAGCATTTGGGTGAACCTCCCTTATCTTTGTGTCAAAGAGTTAACCAGTTTGTTGCACCACTCAATAGGTATAGCAGCCCATTCTCTGTGAGCTAGGGCAACCTTAAATCATTCCATAAATTTTTTATGGGGTTCAAATCAGGTGATTGTTCTGATCATTCCATAACATTGACTTGCTTAGCTTGAAACCACGATCTTGCCCTCTTGCTGGTATGCTTGAGGTCATTATCTTGTTGATTTACCCATTTTATTGGCATTTCACCCTCGACCCATGGAAGCATAATTTGTTCAAGGATGTCGTCATAGACAATTTTATCATCTATGTTGCCAAAAATTCTATGAGTATATATGGACCCAGTACGATGGTAGCAAAAACAACCCTAAACCATAATTTTTAACCACCATGCTTAACGGTCTTTATTTTTCTTAATTCTGTCGCTTGTTACCGACGACCTTTTGAACCAAATAGTAAAATTTTACTTTCATTCAATTACGTCTATGTCCCTGGATTAATAACGGGACCTTGCATAGCCTTCTTGCTGGCAAACCAGCTTATATTAAACGTCTTCTGACTGTACGATCACTCTTGGATAAGTCTAGCTCTTACATCTGAACCTTTCCCAATAAAGGTTAGCGTTCTGTTATCTCTCCATCCCTCTTCTCAATTTTCATTAATGACCTGCCTTCCTTTACTTTCAATCCCATCCATAGTTTTACCAATGACTGTACCCTTGATTTCGCTTACTCCTTTCATAAATTTGCAGACCCCGGAGGGAGTGCCATATCTGTCAAACATGATTGTATGATTAGATCATGAACCACCTTGATAATATCCTCGCTTGGGGCAAAACGAATCGTGCCGAATTGAATGCATTTAAGTCCCAAATCTGCCTCATCTCTTTAAAAGAAGATCATAATTTTTCCATTATCGTTTCTTTTGTAGAGCATTGATTTACGATGCACCGCCTTTATGCATTCTTGGCATTAATATTTCTATTTCTTCTCTGTTGCCAAAGAAGCATCATGTCTTGAATTTCTGAAAAGGTGTAAGAAATATTTCAGCCCATTGAATCTAGGGCTCCTCTACAACTACATTAAAATGGAATATAATTCTTATATCTGGGCCGGGGTTGGTCGCATAGCATTAGATTCATTGGATATTGTCCAAAAGAGATCCTTCAAGATCACTGGCAATTTGGCAATAATTTGTCATTTCGACTCACTCAAGCACTGCCGCAATGTTGGATGCTCTTCGCTCTTTTATCGCTACATGTATGGTCAATGTTCTGATGAAATATCTAGTCTGATGCCTTGTAGAATGATTTCTGCACGCAATACTCGCGTTGCTATTCAAACTACAATACTTTCGGCTGTACAGTAAAATTCCGTAATGCTTTTTTATCCCAAATTGTGCGAATGTGGAACAGTTTACCATCTTCTGTCTTTCCTCCAGCATACAATCAAGTTTAAGAGTGACATACATCAGCACCTCCGCCACTCTCCTCACATTCCCTAATTTCTCTCCCCATATCCTTCCTACGAAGCTGTGTTTTACATAATATGGTATCCCTTGAGCTTGGCTTAATAGTATCTATGTATATATACATATATATAAAAAATCTAATAAACAGTAAAGTGCATTGGAGGTAAATAAATTGTAGAAAAAATGTGCACTCCTATTAAATCAATGAACTGCTCCTTCATGAATTATACGTTATACCTACATCTTATTTATATCTGTAATCATCCGGGTTAAATAAAATTAGCTATCCTGCAATACTCCTGTTTGTATTGTACTCTAAGGTTGATACGTACATGAACCTCATAGGAGGATGAAGTCCATTGGAGGAGGTCCCTTGTGGTCCCTTTACTGATATCTAATAAGAAAGGATTAAGCATTCCTTTAATTAACACCAAAATACACGTTTTAATGCTGCTGAAAAATGATTTCTCCTCCAAATTACATATGTACAAAATAAAATTTATCACGCAAGAGATATATATAGCTGTCTGATTTTTTTTTAAATTGCGAAATTATAAATACAATTTAACTGAACTGTATTCTGTCTTGGCTGCGCGTACGGTCGTTCGAGGTAAAATTTGAGTTTGAGAGAGACAAAAATAAATTTGATAAATTTTGTTGCTAAAAAATTCAATCACAGTCCATTTTCTTGCATTTTAGTTTCTTTGTATTGTACTCCCAAAAAGATCTTGTATCTTACTGGTATAATATTATATATATATATATATAATAATAATAATAAATTCAATTAAATAGTGGATCCCATCAAAAACGCTATACGGCGTTAGTTTAATCTCGAAGAAGTTTATTGAATTTCATAGTCCCAATTGTTCCTCCATTGCATTTATCATTCTCTGCTATTCATTGTTTTTATACGTTTTATATACGAACACTGACCAGTTGTTTGCTGTATTTCCAGAGCGATATTGGGAATTTAGAGAACAAACTCCTTGAAAATATAGATAGTCACTTGCCACATGTCAGATGAAAAAATAGTTGGAAAACGTCCTAAGGAACCTTAAAGATTGCCGTATGGTCTATCAATTTTCGGGGATTTGGTTTTTCTCGGAGGACGTTAACATACAGGAGGTTTATCGCCTTCCTGAGTAATCAATTTCAAGATGAAGCATTAACTTAATAATGTCGCTTTCTGATACATATTACAAAGCTCTGACATAAAAATCTATATTTACAATCAGTTGAAAGAGAAATAGATTTCAAGACCATTCAGCTTACTTGTATGTGATAATCGTAACGCGTAATCTCAAGGCAACTATGGTCCGAAATATATATATTACTGTAACTACTCCAGGCCAATCACCCGACTTAACGAAAATACAATTTAAATATCTTATCTCTTCGATTGATTTGCTTTCTGGAACGGTTTTCTTTTATTCTTAAAATAATTGTTGGTTGCTTTAGGGCTTCGTTCTAAAATAGGCTGATACCTTTTAGATTTTCCCTTAGCGACGATTTCTCAATTATATTTTCTTCTTGACTTGAAAATAATTTAGAGCTTCATTTATGCGTAAATGTGTGTATAATTCTGATCCTTTTTTACGTAGCAAGTGAAATACTGAACTAATTTGGTATATTTCCTCACAATAATTTTTTCCAATTCTAAGAAGTCTTGCAGGTCGCCTCTGCTAGGATAAATTTAGTGACCTATCTGTACTATATTGCTTGTACAATCGTCTTTACCATTTTTATCTTCGCAACAGCTATAACTTCTACAGCCGTCCTACAAAGGCTTTAAACAAAATATTCATTTCTTAAGACCTTTCATTATACATAATCTAGATTTAGTTAATATATTATTATTATCTATAATTTAACTGTTTTGGTTTTTTATTCTTTCAGTTGTGTTGATTGGAGATTCAGGTGTAGGCAAAAGTAATCTTCTATCCAGATTTACTAGGAATGAATTTAATCTGGAATCAAAATCAACAATAGGTGTAGAATTTGCAACAAGAAGTATAGAGGTAAATTGTTGGAAAAAATTTTATTAATTATTTACTATGTATCATTTTGAAATGTAAATTACACAATTATTATTTTCCAGGTTGATGGTAAAACTATAAAAGCTCAAATATGGGACACAGCTGGTCAAGAGCGCTATCGTGCAATAACTTCAGCCTACTATCGTGGGGCAGTTGGTGCCCTACTTGTCTACGACATTGCTAAACACTTGACATATGAGAATGTCGAGAGATGGTTGAGGGAATTGCGCGATCACGCCGATCAGAATATTGTTATTATGTTGGTGGGCAATAAAAGTGATTTAAGGCATTTACGAGCAGTTCCAACGGATGAGGCTAAATCATTTGCCGAACGGAATGGACTGAGCTTTATTGAAACATCAGCCCTTGATTCAACCAATGTTGAGACAGCATTCCAAAATATACTCACAGGTTTTTTAAATATTCAAAAAGTTATTTATTTTACAAGTTAATTGGTTTTTGTTTTTATATTACTCAGAAATTTATCGAATTGTATCGCAAAAACAAATTAGAGATCCTCCAGAAGGTGATGTTATTCGGCCGACAAATGTTGAACCAATCGACGTTAAACCTACTGTATCAGCCGAGTCTGTACGCAAGCAATGCTGCCAGTGACCGCCACATGGAGATTCTATAAATGGTGTCTCCATACCATACAAAAGTTTTCATAATTTTAGTAGAACAGGTGAGAGATTCTATACAGAGATTTAAGAAAAATTACTCATATGATTTTTACCTTTTCAGAGGTATATGCATAAATAAGTTGGATCCTTATTATTAAATAAAAAAAAAAAAAAAAACAAAAAACAAAACAGAATAATTATGAAACAAAGAACATGAGTTTAAAAGTAAAAATTTATCGAATTGAAAAGGAAAAAAAACATTAAACATAACAGCAACCGATGCTATAAGTATGTTGAGATAAAACACAGCCAGCAAATTATTACAATTCTTAAGTTTTTTCTAATTTTTCGTTTCTTTTCGCTTTTTTGAACAAATTTATTTTTCCTTTTTTTTTTGGCCTTACGTTCCTCCCTCCATTTTATAATAATTTTGTAGTTCGATTGAAATCGAACAATTTTTAAACTTATATATATATATATAGATATATGTTTTCGATGCCAGAAATCAACAGTAAATAATGAATAACTCATATTTGTGCGAAGCATTTCTTTTTAAACAAAACAATATATATTTTATAGTTTATTTTCCCACTATTTTAAATTTTCTTAAAAAATGTCTTGTGCTATCTTTATGCTTATGTTTAGAAAAAAATAAAGTGGAAAAAGTGGAGATTTATGCATGGGAATCTAAGATGTGCAAATTATTTTGTAAAAATTCTAAATAAACTAATCGATGATAGTAATTCAAGACTCTGTTGTATGTGATTGTATATTATTGAAAAAGCAATATTTTTAGCAGCGTATATTTCTCGTTACACACAAAATTGTTTGTATAATTTAACGATATAATAGATTGGCTGCTTTAAACTAACAATTGACTTGATATTAATAATAAAAAATATACATATAATATACTTAAAAATGTTTCCTCTTTCAGGTAATATTAGAACTTTTCATGTAACTAATTGATCTGGTATTTTTAATTAATACTTAGGGTGTATTCATAAATGCGATTCAAGGCTGGGGCCTATTGTTTAATATGGAAACGAAATCATTTTCACGCTACCGAAGACATATTTTTACTAACAAAATTCAGATAGAAATTAATTTTTAACAGCACGCAAACCACCATATCGTCGATTAGTTTTTAAGAATCCTCTTGAGGAGGAACACAAATGATAACAGGGCCTAATAGTCAGAGAGCTAATTGAATTTTTTGTCTTGCGATCGTGTAAAAGAATGGGACTCATATAAAATGAAAGCTCGTATGTAAGCATACATGAAACGTGAAGTGTGTCCAAGAAAATCTTGCGAGATATAAGGAATAAATGGTGATTTCTAGTAATTTTTTAGTAACTTTACGAGTTTTTCAAACTAATAAGATTAGTGTGCTGCTAAAAAAAATCACGAGAAATTAGCGGCACACCAATGTTAATGTTGATTGAAAACCCTAATTGCTCTCACCATGTCGGAAGTCGCATTTTCATTGGGTTTGTTCGATGAAAACTGTGTAAATTTTCCCCAAATTTACCCGCGATTTTGTGCACTCATCGAACAAGTTTTTAAAACACTGGGTAAACTTTACGTAATGACATTTCTTCTGAGTATAATTAATTGTAATAAGTTATTTATAAAATGGCTGAAGACAAATAAAATGTGCTCTAGCTATTTTTCTATTTCTTTTCTTCTAATTTTTGCTTATTTTTCTCAAGAAGTAATTTATATTTCCCAATCAGCAACAAATTGCAAGTGACAATGTCAAACCATTACCCCAAGAAATTTTTAGTGTAAGCTCGGTGTAACCCGAGGTTTTTCAAAAAAAACAAGATAGTCTAGCCCAGTGTAGCCCTAGGTTTACCCGGGGTTTTCATCAAATACCTATTATAATACTGTTTATCACAATCAAATTAAGTATTTTCGCCATACAATATTTTTATTTATATTTTCATTTGTATGTTCTTGTATTAAAACCACTTTCTCTTGATCGCGTAGATCTTTCAATTACGTTTTCTGAGAATTTCAGTTTGTTTCAAGCAACTCTAATGGTTTTAATTTTTATACCCTAGATGAAATCATAGGGGTATACTAAGTTTGTCATTCCGTTTGTAACACCTCGAAATAATGATGGTAGAGCAAAATGGATTGGACACCCATTCATAATATTAAAAGTTATTTCGATTTTTGCATGTCCGTCCGTCCGTCCGTCCGTCCGTCTGTGCGCACGATAACTTGAGAACGCATACACTTAGAGAGCTGAAATTTTGTACACAGACTAAAAAAAAAAAAGTAAAATTAAGTTCGAGAATGAGCCAAATCGGGCAACTCCTTCGTGGGGTTGCCATATAAAAATTTCGTTTTCCGCTATATATTTGGTCACTGCCTGAGAACGCGTCGACGTAGAGAGCTGAAATTTCGCACATGATGTTTTTACTACATTAGCAAATAAAATGTCAAAAATGGACTAAATCGGGCAACTCTTTCTTGGTGTTGCCATATAAAAATTTCGGTTTTTTACGTATACTTTGAAAACGATCAGTCCAAGACATTTTTATGGTACTAAAAACTTCTGCAGAATACGAAATCCTATAAAATTGGTTATAATCATTTTGTCTGTGCGACAAACCGTGCTAGAAATATATGCGAAAAACAACTTCAAAATCAATACTTGAATAGATCGGTGACCATACGAAATTTAATACGGGCATTCATCTAGGGTATCCTAAGAATTGGTCTTAGACCAATTCTAGCTTTTTTACTTGTTGATTAAAACATCCGTACAGTCACACCGTGTACGCGTGAAACGCAGGCAAAGCAAGACACAAATGTGAACCCAATTTCGTTCTATTTAATAGCTACCTGCTCAATTGTGTCTCGAAGATGTTTTTAGTTGCTTGAATCTTTTGTTTTTTTTTACACCGGGTAATGTGAGTAATTGTAACAATTGACAGATGTTTAGGAAAACAAATTCATCACATCTTATTATGGGACTGACAGGTAAAGGAGATTCATATTTGTTGAATTCTGATTTTAATGCGTGATACCACAATTCAAACTCACTGGCTGTCTTTCCTCATCTAAGGATATCATTTTTATACCTTTGATGGTATACTAAGTCTGTCATTTCGTTTGTAACGCACAGAAATAATGCTGGTAGAGAAAAATGGGTTGAATGCCCACCCACAATATTAAAAGGTTTTGAGTTTTGCACAAAAGTCGAGTAAGCGTGTACTTAAAAAATTCAAATTTAAGTTCGAAAATGGGATCATACGAAATCATATACGGGCAAATGCAATAAGTTGATCAATGCTATCACTCCAGTTACTCAATTTCTCAATTTGATGGAATTTCGAAAATTCTGTGAATAGATTGCGATGATTTACTTTATTGCAGAGTAATTAAAAATGCGTCCAAACATGTTATAATCAAAGAATTCGATAATACTCTTTATCCTAGGGCCACTGGTTCGTATACTCTTGCGCGCACCTTTTCTAATTAGTAGTCGACAACCAGAGTGTGAAAGATAAAAATGTATGTATATTTCCGAATATTTAGAATAATTAAAATGTCTCTGTCCGATGCTTATATCCTAATCGATAACCCAGCAGTACATTTACTGATATAATGCATGATGCGAGTGTCTGCCTCCTCGTGTTTCTTCTATACATGGTTCCATATCGCGCGAAATGGAAAGCAACGCTTATCGACCGTCAAAAATAGGTATTTCTTTTTTTGTCAATTATTTGTAGCAAAGAATCATTGTCCAGTATGCGGATAAAAATCTGGCAACAGCGAAGAAAGTAGAGTCTAGAAGTTAAGTACATTTTAGAAAAGGAAATATTTATCGTTTTGAAATGAAATTAAAAGAATTGTCTGTAAGACTGGACATAAAACCGTATATCGAAGTGTTGTTATTTCAAAAGTTTTATTTATTAAAAAAAAAAAAATGTAATTGTTTATTTATTTTGTGACTAATAAAAAAAAGATTGTATGGCGAAAATACTTAATTTGATTGTGATATAACAGTATTATAATGAAAAACGCTCGGCAAACCACGTTTTTTGCAATATTATATGTGGCACAACATTACGAATTCCTGAAGGTACGACTTTAAGCTTTGATTGGATATATGAATCATCCACTTTCGACATGGTGAGAGCGATTAGAGTTTTCAATCAATATTAACATTGGTGTACCGCTAATTTCTCGTGGTTTTTTTTAGAGGCATACTACTCTTATCATTTTGAAAAACTCGTAAAGCTAGTGCTGTTTTTAATGTTACCAGTCACCCTTTATTTCTTATTTCTTACAAGTGTAGCCGGCTCTTAAGCTATAATAGAATACAAAAATGAAGAAGGCATATCAGATGACTGAATATAATAAGGAGTGGCAACAAAAGTTCAGCAAAGAATCAAATTATCCATAATTTTAGAAAAAAGAAGAAACATTTATTTCATTTGTTGATAATAATTAGTTAGCTTGGGTAAAATTAAAAATCCACAAGTAATCGTATGATTATTTATTGGTTAAACGGACGAGCTTTGTATGTATGTATATTTGCCATGGAGAGAGGAATAAAAATATATTATCGCAATAGAGTTAAAAGAAACGTGACGGTTTTTAATTGTTTTTTGTCTAATTAGAAAAAAAATGGCGCAAACAAAAAAAGAGTGTAGTATAAATAAAAATTAACTTAAAATAGCGATTAGTACTGACCTCATTAGTTCTTCGCCTTAAATATGTGGTAGTACAACCATAGAATTTTAATCCCTCACCTTTGCGATTTGGATGTAAAAATGACTTAAAAAAGGATCAATATCTATAGTTGGTCTTCTGAAATTACTGATGAATCCTTCATAAATTTTATTTTTCGCATTATTATTATTATTAGCCTCTGATGATCCCTAAAAACAAAACATTTTGAAAATAATTAAATTAAGGTTACCATTAGCCATTTAGCCATTTTATTTATATAAAAAAAAAGTACATGATTTCCCGCGACTGGAGAAATATAAGGTAACCATTATTTGTGCTTTACTTATGGTAAAGAGGGGAGCGGTACACAATCCCGTAGAACGAAATTCCATTTTAAGATTATTTGTATTTTTCTTAAAAATCCCGTATTTCAAAATTTGGTGTTACGGAAACCCGTATGAGGAAATCTTGTTACATTATTAAAAAACCAAGTATATTTATATTGAATCGAGTCGCAGAATAAGGAAAAAATATCAAATTTATTTTTTAATATGTAATAATATAATAAATAGTATATGAAATTAACAAAACAAAATATGAAAATAACAACTATTCATAGCAACCGAATCCGTTATCTATAAGCAAAGTAAAAAAATTAAAAGTAGGAAAGTCTTTTTATGTAATTTTGTGCGAATCTAGTATCAACTTATCTGCACCTTTATTGGACTTCACAACTGAGATGTTCGTAGTTTTTGCATTATAATATACATATTACGTTACAACATTCTTAAACAAATTTTATTTTACTGTTGAGTGCACACAATTTACATTGTCAACTGATTGCCGGTTGAATGTTTACATTTAGTTTTCCTGTAACTTGTGCAAATAACAAGCACCGGTTGTATACGCAAAAATTATGTAAAAGAAATTTAAATAATTTCTGGGAAATTCAAAATCCAAATTCTATTTTTCAATTCCGGTATTACGAATGCCAACATTTGTCCAAGGTGTAATGGAATCATGTGGGGAATTAACTTGTAATATTGTATTTATTTAAATGAGATTTTGCAAAATAGCATATTGTAAATGGGGTTTTGGAATATGGGCCAATGTACTCAAAGAAAAATCATCATTGAGTAAAATGCGAATCCTAGATAAATGCGATTGGCCGCCTGAATAGGTACATTATTTTGTCTCTAACGTTAAATGAAGATAAATATTTGAGAATTTTTGTCCCATACGGTACTATATTACACGTTAATAATTACTTTCTCTTAGCAAGTTGAAAAGATTGGATTTCGACAGCAATCATGTTGAAATACCCTAAATAATATACATACGACCCCAATATTGTGATGAAGAAGTTCAAAAGCTTTCTGGCTTTTGCAGTTAACTCTGATGATTATATTTTTTTTGTTCTTATATCATCTGAAACTCTACATTTAGTATCTCTTTTGGGAATATACTTCTGAAAAGCCTTTCATATGAGGCTTCTCTTCAAGATCTCTGTACCCTTAAGCTCACATTGCTCTCAGTATAATGTGCAAAGTACAGATGTGTCCAGTTCAGGTGCAGCAAAACGATTAGGACATATCCACGTATAATATCTATATCATGAGGTATTTTTCAATCCATTTTGCTCTACCATTCGTTACAACTGGAATGATAAAATTAGTATACCGTATGAGCTTTCATCTAAGGTATAACAAAGCTAGCATGGTATGACTTCTCCGAACTGTCAAATGGAATCTGCGTCATATGGTGGACATCGGTTCGTTTTCAGGCCGCTTTTACTAAACTTCAAAAAACATTATCTGTATCAGCTGGAAATCCCTTTGCTTTTCCAACAGCACTATTCGATTTTTCAGAAGCCATTTATCCTTAGGAAAGCGAAGGAAATAAATATTTTTTTTTAATGGTTGTTGCAATTGCAAATTAAGACTGGACCATGCCCCATGTCTTTCAGTCAATATAACACCAAAGAAAGAAAATTGCGTTGATACGTTTTGGAAGACCATATCTCGTTAATCTTTATACCATCAAATAAAACTGCTCTACTTTCAATATAAATTTTGCACCAGTTTTAGCAAATAAGTGAAGGTATTTAAAAATAAAATAATATGCTTGTATTTTTATTGAAATCGAAATAGGGAAAATTCTGCTTCTGTCCGATATCCTTGTTTTTTTTTATCATTTATTTTTTTAATTAGTAATAAAGAGCATTAAAAGTTGCTGGTAATTTTTGTTGCTTGACAAAACTGCTCTGGGTTATTTGCTCAGCATTTGATTCGAAGGAATATTAATTATTCTGTCCGACCATATTCATATTATGCAATTCATACGAAACAATTGGACGCACAATTAATTCAGTCGATATGCTTTTATAACGATCTTTTTTATACATACATACATAGATACATATTTACATAAACTCTGTTAAGTTTGTTTGCCCATTGAAAATTTTTGCAGCAAATATGCTGCAAGAAACAGATTTTCATAGAAGTAACTCATTTGTCTGTTTGGCTCCGATGATAAATTGCTAAATAATATGGCACTGAGAGAACCTTCTTTCCGAAGTTTTTTACAAACACAGTTTTCTCCCGGAAACTACCTTATTCTTAATTTAGACTCGGAAGTAATTTAGTTGTCGAACAGTTTTTTGTAAAGATAAGTAGAAACAAAAGCGGATTTAATTTGCAGGAAAAAAATTCGGTTGGAATAATTTTGACATAATCATGTAGTAGTCTTGTTCGTAAATAGTGTTTTATCAAAGAACAATTTTATCAAGAAGCTTCATCTGGCCTCTAAAAATGGACAAGTTATTATACAGAGTGGGCCAAAAGTCACCATGGGGTTTAAAAATAACTAACTTTCTCGTTTGTACATTGCTCCACACCCTGTTGACCGTTTCTCTTCATTCCTTTTTTACATGATAGCCAAGACAGCAATTTAATATAAATAAAGAGTTTAACAATTTTGTTGGTATGATGCACGCTCACGATACGTCTCGGATGAAATCTCTACAACCAGTGCCCGTTGCTGATATCCTCAAGCTCGTCTTTCCTCATAGGCAACCGTTGTTGCATATGTTTTTGAGTGTGTTGGTATGCGCGTAGATTAGAACAAGGTGGTGATTCTGATCTTTTGTCGTACTTTAATGTCAAAATATACGCCTAAATGAAATGAACTTTTCCACTGATTTTTTCGCGTTTTTATTCAGCTCAGCAAGCCTTGCATTACGTAGAATGAACTGAAAATGACACTTCACATGACAAATTCAAAAAATTTTATTTGGAATTTAAGTACTTCTTTTGCTCTAATTAGGTGTAGAATATCCATTTACCACAGTAAAAAACTTGTCACAACCTCGGAAGCAGTTGACTAATTTGTCGTACTTTTAGGCGTGTATTCTAACATTAATTCATGCAAACCATTCATTATTTATATATAGATGTGCCCAAAATAATTGACGTCTTAGAAAAGAGATGTCGCTAGTTGTATTTCGCTTGTTATTTCCAGCTTTAAAACTTTTATCACGTTTGCCTTAGCATGTTTCCAGGAAGGCTTCCTAAGGGTAGTTCTAGAATATAGAATGGAATGAGAAGTTTTCAGAAAATAATGCAAATATCATTTGTGGGATGAAAAGGAAAATAATTTCAAAATCTAATCAACGCATATTCAAACACTTTCACTTCTAATCAAAACTGAACTCAACTCTGGAAAATCCGAAAGGCAATTTCACAACAATTTTCTAAGAATATTTTCCAGATGAAGTTAAAGGAATGTATCGGCGCGGATTTGTTCCTTTCTGATACCTTCCATAGGAAGGTCTGACCATTTTTGCAGCCGGATCTTTATGAATAAAGCTAGTAAATACAAAGCTCCATCTACTTATGTACTTGCATGATATCGATTTGGGGTGTGAGGCATTTTCTTCTTTCAAATCCCAATTCACTTAGTCTTGAGTTCTAAATTTGCAGTTGAGGCCGTAAACAGATTCGGGGAAGCAAGCAATAATTCCAAGTTTAAATGAACGAAAACTAATTACCGCTGCCAAATTTATGGAAGCAAGGAACATGATTCCTCAGTAGTACCAACCGTTGGAGCCAAGAGAATTTAAAATTTCACGTGAAAACAAAATTTTAAGTTGCACGCTTACATCATGAAGCTCTCTGAATGTAACTTGATTTGGGAACATCGAGTCAGTCGACATGAGATACCTGCTTCAATGAATCTATTGAGATTTTAGTATCTACTTGAGCTTTTTACTTATTTATTGCAGTATGATTAATTGTAAGCAATATGATGAATGGTTAGCAATACCGTATTTTTATAACCTAGATGAAATCTATATAATAAGTTTGTCATTCCGTTTGTTACGCATAGAAATAATGGTGCTAGAGCAACATGGATTGGACACTTACACATAATATTAAAAGTTTTTTTTTATAATGTGCGAATTGGTATTTTAGGGCCAACCACTGACATATAATAAGAATGGACTAAGCCATCCTACCTAATTCCTATAGTCAAAAATGGCTCAAATTTTGGCTAAAATCTTTTTGTCTATTTCAATCTCAAAATGTACACTGAACTGTAACCAATTTTGGAAACAGTACAGCTGTATTAATTGGAATGAATTGGAATTGACATAAAAATTGGGACAAATATATTGCTTATATACGTCTATCTCTTGCAAGCTCAATAAAGTTTGACATCAAAACTGCAGAGGACCACATTTTTCAGTAACATTAAAAATTTATTTTTGTGTTAATTAAAACAATTTTAACTTCCTAAATAATTTTTATGTAATGTAATACTATTTTTCAACATCTTTAGTTTTTCTAATCGACAAATAATAAATTGTACGCAATCTAGGTTTTTCACAGCCTGTTCAATATTTGTGCCATTTTTGAAGCAAGAACGCTCAGTCCATTCTTATTATATGTTAGTGGGGCCAACCCAGGCGTATTAAGTACTTGCATTTTTCTACAGTTGTGCCCAAACGTATCATTATCTAGTTTAATTGTGTGCATTTTCAATCAAGTTACAGTTATTGATACAAATAATAATTGTATGAGAAATTCACAGCACGTAATGAGAATCGAATTATTATATGATCATATAAATCGCAGGTAAAGAATTGCATAGCCGTCCAATCAGAAATCTCCAAATGGTTGAAACTTTCAGTAGTATTGGTATGCTAGCCGCGATGCAGCTTAGAAAAATGTAGCAAAGAATTTTCCCTTCTCCCCGAAAATCCTCTAATCCATGACATGTGTAGCATGTTAGCAGCGTCTGGGCTCTACCTTAGATCAATTCTAGCCTTTTTCCTTGTATAGAGATATAGTTCCACTCATTATTACTTGTGTGTGCGTATGTTTATGCGAGATTGTATATATTTATTTTCATTCATTTATACATTATTATGAGCAAAGGAATTAAAGCATTTTTTTAAATACTAAATTGGATCAAACGAATAAAAACAGTAGTGATCTTTTTTTTCGAATTTCCTATGTTTTAGTTATATTGGATGAATAAAAAAATAATAATTTATTAAATATATTTAGATCCTACTTTTTTGTAGAATATTACATCTTTTATAAGGATTATTACATTTATACCCGTGAAAAAATGAAGTATTTTATCCTGTTTTTGATGCGGAGACTTTAATTTGGATATTGGGATTAGTGTTTGCTTGTTATTTGAGAGGGGATGATTGATTTGTTTTTGATGTAATTATTACTTTTCGATTTTTTATCTTCTAACGGAAATTTAAGGAAAAGCTGATGAAATAATGCTTTTCCTTCCACCCCCTCATTAATTAAAAATAAAAGATATAAATAAGCATTTTTATCAGCTTTAACAATTGAAAATTTTAAACATATTATTATGGTTGAACACTATTAGATTATAAAATATATTTTATTACAGGATTAATATAATTTATTATCTAATGAATATAAACATTGACAATTTTATTCTATGGATGAGCAATCAATGTCATGCTCACCCATTTACAGACTACAAAGTTATTGTTATCATGCCACACACCATACAATGCCATTTTTTTAAAAGTAATTTTTGCGGTACATTCCTAGGAAAATTTATAATTTTAAGTTTCTTATAATTAAATCATTGAAATAAATTCAATTTTAATTTCTTAATAACATAAAAATAAATTGAATTGTCTAATTTAAATGGGTTTTAGTACATATTAAATCAGTTCGGTCTTATAAAAAAGTGAGTAATAGTGTTTTCGGCACAAAAAAAAATGCAAAATAAGAATAAAACTACGCATGTTTTGCACTTCTTTAGGCTGTATGGAATCCTCAAAATATTTCTAGTGTGATGTTCGTTGGTGTGTCAGTGCAAATTATGCGTATTCATTCTTATTTTATTTTGAATTTTTTATTGAAAACACTTTTTGGAACTTTTTTTTTCAATATAGTAAATATTATGTAAAAACGGATATCAAAGAAGTTTCAAATAAAATATATTGTTTTTAAATACTATAAACGCTTCCCAAAAACTGCACAGTAAAATTAATGTTCTTGTAAATATACTTAAAGATTTTTACACAGATTCTAGGCACGGCTTAATTACTCCAAATGCAAAAAAAAAAAAAAAACGAAATGAGGAGTTCTTAAATTCCCTGTAAATAGCCACTTCATTATCGCTAAGACTTTAGATATGTATGTGAAATTATTTTGAATATTTTACTTTTTATTAAAGCATTTATAAAAGTTTATCATCGCCATAAAAAAAAATAAATATTTAATAATTTTAATATACTATAGATTATGCGTTTCATCTCATGCTCTGTTAAACGAAAAAGAGGATTGCATCATCATCATTTAGCAAGCTACTCTTAGGCACTATACTAACATCATTTGAAATATAGAGGCGAATTAATTAGAAAAACATCTGTAACAACTGTGCATATTGCGACTAAATTAACTGCTCTTTCTTTTTTAGTGGAAGCAAAATAAAAACATCATAACTACTACTAGAGAATAAAAAACATCTTAAATATTGTTTTTTTATTGTTTTTCGAAAAGATACTTTGTATTATGAATATTATGAATATTATTAACATTGAATTATGTATAAGCACCGCAACAACTATGAACGCTTATTCGACTGATTTTTAAAATATAAACATTGAATTTAGATCAAAACTGATAATTATGATTGTGAAAATGGCTAGAAGTGGACATTGTACAAAGCGAAAAAAAAAAAAACAATTAACAAAGTGAAATTTTAATGAAAACGGTACATTTTTCAAAATTATTTAAGAAATAAAAATTTAACAAGATAACAATTATCTTGATGTTACTTTAAACTAAGAACGAGGAAAGCGAAAAGAAGCAAAAAGAGCAATGAAAAATAAAAATGGAAATACAATTTAGGAAAACAAAAAGTGATTTTATTTATTTTATTGAGTCCAAATATAATAAATACCCTGAAGCTGTGCACCACTGTTTTTGAATTTCTAATTGACTTATGAGGAAAAGATTAAAACATATAAGGTACCTGTGGCAAATAAGGCCCACCTAATTTGAAGATTTCCGTGATGTTTATTTATTTGCACAACAAACAAAAAATAGAAAAACTATAACTGAAGTGGTTATTTGAAAAAATAACACAGTTTTATAAAACCTTTTCCAAGGGCCTTATTAAACTACATGCAGTATAATAAGGCCCGAAGCAAAAATTAGCTTTTTCAAAATCTTAATCAGAGGAATGATTCCCTTTAAATTTGCTAAGACTAAGAAAATCAACAAAATTCGGTTATTTTTAATAATTTCGAATAAAAATAAAAATGGGCCTTTTTACCCCCCAGGGGGGATAATAAGGCCCTAACAGCTTTAGTAATAAATTTCGTAACGTAAATCGTAAACGTAAATCCAAACAGTCTAAAAATAATGTCACAATCATAATCCTATATAGGAACATTAGTTTCATTGGGCGCGTTCACTGCCACTTCGGTAGCGTAGTCGTTGGCGTAGTGTAGTTCTGTCAAACCGACTACGATTGACTATCCTCCTGAGCGTAGTCGAATGTAGTCGACTATTTGGTACATTCAATGTGCGGAGTGAACGATAGTCGTAGTCAAGCGTAGTCGTTTACTGTCAAAATTGGCGGAGTGAACGCTCGGTAGTGACTCGTAGTCGACAAAAAGTCACTATTTCGGTGGCAGTGAACGCGCCCATTGACAATTTAGGTTAGGTAGGGTAATAAGGGGAAGGGCCACGGTCTACTCCAGTGGGCCTTATTAGACCTATGACAAGATTTTACAAAATTACTCATTAATCAAATAAACACAATGGTGGGCGAAAATAAATACCGAAATCATAAACTACATTACCTAATGTTCAAATTAAACAAGTTACTACATGTGCAGATAGCAATTAAACAACGAACTTATGATTTTATCTAGGCGAAAATTATAATTCCAAGTAGCCATACTCCTCTCGGTGACGTACCGTTCGCTACTGGCAAGATGGCGGCGCGAGCTGCCAGAAGCCTCGACGGCGCTCGTATCGTGCAATGTGGCGTTATTACCCTCCGTGTTTTATTTGCCGCAGGTACCTCAATAATAATTTATTCGTGGATTTTTTTATATTATTAAGCCAATGTTAGGGGATATCCTATACAATGTAAGGCACAGCATGGAGGGAAAGGATTAGAGGACATAAGGAGATGGAGGTATTTCGATCGTCTAGTTCAATACTGGAACAAATAAGAATTAACTGTTTCGAGATAAAACAACTTCAGTTCTGTACTGTATAAAATAAAAAATTATTAAAAAAAAAAATTACATGATATTGAAGGTATAGTATATGTTATTTATTTTTCCACGTAGTCGCCTTTCCGTTCTATGCAGGTTTTAAGCTGTGGCACAGGTTTTTTGATGCCCTCCTCATAGAACTTTCCCGCTTGCTCTTTCGTCCATTTCAAGAGCTCTTGTTTCATCTCATTGGTTGAAAAATTTTTTCCACCCATGTGAGTCTTCCGGAAGGTGAAAAGTTGGAAATCTGAAGGCGCCAAGTTAGGGGAGTATGCCGCCATTGTGAGACCGTCTTTTTGTCTCAGGGGTGTAATAAGCCAACCATGTTTCTTCACCAGTCACAATGGGGCTCAGGAAATGCACATATTCCAATTCAAATCGTGCTGCTCGCACTTGGCGGGATTTCTTATTGACATATTTTACAGAAACGGACACTACGAGGCGAGTTTTGGTACTAACGAGGGTCGCCGGTGCCCGTGGTGTTCTGGATAACTCCTACTACCATGTGTTGAAAACTATATATTCACAGCGCGAGAGCCGAACAGTACTCTTACTTTCTGAACATGCCTTATATCGTACGTTACATTTAATTTACGACTGTATACAGAGTCAAGCCCTTATTATGCCACAGAAAGTAAAATGTGGAATTAGCAATGTTTTAATAAGCATTGGCAGCCGAAGTCCACCATACATTTTTTTTCATTAGGAATTTATATAGTCACAACACTATATTTTTACTGTATACCATAAGATTCTTAACCTTGTTGGTATATTGGAAAAGAAATCCATTAAGATGTATAGATGGAAAATTTGAATGCTCTACGCATCTCCTATAAAGGATCATACAGGAAGATTTCAGAAAATTTATCAAGGCCACTGGTGTCCCAATCAGAGATGTTCATTAAATAACGGTTTACTTGGCGTTGTAGCGATTTCTTTTTTCGCTACTCGTTCATATTGGTAACTTATTTGCGAAATATAAAGAAATTCTGACCTGGTAACGCTTTCTCTTGTCATCATTATTTGCCTTTCACTTATTTCCCCAAGAGCAGGCATAGATACATAACAAATCTATTTTTCAATACCTTAAATGGCAATCTTCGGGCAAATTTTTCAACCGAAATCTCTATGTACATTACCTTGACGCTAAATCCCTCATTTAGGCATGCCTAGCGAGGAGACATTTAAGAAATTTTTCCGGGAAATAACATCTTTGAGCCTGATGCATGCATATGTGCGAGCATTTTTGCGCACTTTCCCTCCATCGGACAGCGCAATTTGGAGAGGAGGGAGGAGAACGCATCGCGAACGACGATATGTTGGTGGCTCGGGACTTAAACTTTGCAACTCATAGCGGATGGTTGGTTTAAGCTATGGAAGAAATAAAGTGGAAAAAAAGTTTTGTTGGCGCAACAATTTTCACAAGAAGCTGTTGTGAAAAAGTTTTTTTTTGTTTCTGGAAAATCCTTGTTGAAACAATTTTCACAAGAAGGTGCTTTTGTGAAAAGGCGTAATAAACGTTAACAAGAAAGAAGGTGCTTTTGTGAAAAGGCGTAATAAACGTTAACAAGAAGGAAGATGCTTTTGTCAAATGGCGTAATAAACGTTAACAAGAAAGAAGGTGCTTTTGTGAAAAGGCGTAATAAACGTTAACAAGAAGGAAGGTGATTTTGCGAAAAGGGTTTTATTGGCTGGAAAATCTTTGTCGAGATAATTTCCGCAAGAGGAAGTTGCTGTGGTGAAAAGCTTTGGAGCTTATTTGGTTCCCTGAGTTTCATGAAGAATCTAGGAAAGGTTTCCAAAGTCATTTGGAGTCCTGGATATTACAAGGAGTTTCTCGGGAGAAAAATTTTCTTTTGGTGAGGAGCTAATGAAATTTGGGCAATTTTCAAGCCAGATTCAACGTCAGCAATCGGTCAAAGTTCAATAAGGTTTGGCACTTTAACTTCAATTTTTTCTTTTTTTTTTGAAGCAATATATATTTTTTTTTCTCTTTTATGTTCTCATATATATATATTTTACTAAAATAGATAATAATTTATAACCAAAAAGCTCTAGAAAAGAAATTTTTTTTTTGTATCAAATAAATAAGGAACAATTTGTTTTTAATAATCATAATTAGTTTGTTGCACAATGTTCTTCATTACGTGCAAGTTGTTATCATTGATTAAAATAGATAATAATACATACCCAAAAAGCTCTGGAAAAGAGAAAATTTTTTTTGTCAAATAAATAAGGAAATAACTCCTCTGTTTTCAATCGTAATTAATCTGTAATACAGTGTCAATATGTTTTCATTTCCTTTCCTGGTGATTGCTCGCCATACAGAGAGTGGTGATAATAAATAAACCAAGTGCCTTAATAAATATTATAATTCACTATATTTTTCTTTCAATTTTCTTTTATTAACTAAAATGTATTAAAGTGACTTTTCAGGAGTGAGGGGTGGAGTAATGAGGTAGGGTATCCTCGCTCGCTCGCACACGATGATTTGTTAGGGGATCAGACCAGACATAAGGGCTCAGAAGGTTTGATCGTTGGGATGGTTGGGGTCGTAAGGTCCTACAGCGACTGAGACCCTGTGGGGCTCACAACATCTGGAGTCTACTATTTTTTTTATCCTCTTCTGCGAGTTGGTGTCAGTTAATTTAATTAAGTGTTATTGTCCGTCCGTCCGTCTGTTGTGGTTTTTTTTTTGCACAGCTATCTTGAGCATCCTCAGGGCTTAGAGAGCAAAAACCCTCCTTCCCGGCTGATCGCTGGCAGGCAAATGCTGTGCGCTCTCTACCTTGGCCTCGAGGATGAATTTTTGTGGCTAAAGTTGTGCTTCGCGGCCGGCTAATGGGTTTGGGAGTTCATGTACAGATTGTAGTTAAATGCATATTGGTAGGTGGACGCCTGGGCTCATGGGTTGGCGGACGAGGCCTGACCGCTACAGCGTATGCAATCTTCAATTGGATGAGATAGATAAATCTAAGCTTTCCCAGCATATGTGTGAATGTTCATGTCTTCAATGATATCAGGAAAATTATTTATGAATAAACAAAAGGGAAACGGTCCAAGAATTGAGCCTTGTGGAGCACCGTAATTTACGTTAATCCATTCAGACTTTGCACCCGAGCTCCGTTATTATTCTGGAGGTTGAATGAGGAAAACTATGTTTTTTGCAGTTTTTATAAAAATAAAAGTAGTTTGAGAGTTCTTATTGTTTTGTTCGGGGACATCTATTTGAGCAATTAGACATTCAATTTCACGAGAGAACGGGCTTATTTTTAAAGTCGTCAAATGTGCACATTTGGTCATTTCTGCACAATTAAGAGTTTTTAAATAATCTGCATTTATCACTTTTAAAGTCTGTGATGTGCAAGAGAGCGTCATACTTGCTGTATGAATATTTTTGCAATCACATTCATGGGATAACAGAGGTCAGATATGATTATTTTGTTTCCGGTGGCGGGGGAGATTGAAGCAGCCATCTTTGCGATCAGACGTGTTTTTAGAGATTTAAAATAATTGCGCTAAAGATTAAGTAAATTGGTTTTTGTGCGCGCAAAGTGCTCCAAATAGTTCCAAATTAGCCGATTGGATATAAATTTATATAAAAGTATATCGGAACGAGTTTTGTTTAGCATTCATAATTCCAAGTACAATAAAAACGTATATTCTCATTGAGAGAACCGCTAAGTTTATTTGTAAGTAAATTGAAGCGGTCTTATGCACTCAACATGAGCCAAGAAATAGGGTTAAAACTACCCCACTACCCCACAAACAAATAACACAACATGTAATTCAGCACGTGAAGTGTAGTAACTCAGTAAATGATGTACAAAAAGCAATTATCTCCAACTCCAATGGAGAAACTTCAGCTAATAAAGGCATAAAAAACTCAAATACGAGTAATAAGGATAGCAGTGCTATACAACACTTCAAACAAGCCATAGATGGATTCACATTAGTGAAAAATAAAAGGAAAAAACCAAGGACAGATACACTGACTGATACTGGATACCTACAGGAAAGCATAAATTCAAAGCTCAATAGATTTGCGACACTAGAAGTACAAGAGGAAATGGACACAGATGGCGAGTCCGATGAGACGAATCATTCATCGATAAATCAGATAAGTAACAGTAAGACTAAGAGTAGTGTTAGAAATAAAACAAATTTTACTAACCCTAGTGCTTTAAATCAGATTAATAAAATTAAATTTTGTCCTTCTATTTTAACATTCGGTGTCAACACCAAACTAATAGCAGACATAATCAACAGTACAGCTACAAAGCTGAATGTGATAGACTTAAAATTAAGATTTGTTAATCTAGAATACTTAAAAACAAAAATCTATGTAAATCATGTCGGTTTACACCCCTTATTTATAGACTCGGCGATAGATGCCTTCTCATTCACGCCTAAAGAGGCTCGCAAACTCATCATCTAATTAAGGCACTAGGTAGAGATACCCCTATAGCAGACATTCTGCAAGACATAAAGACCTAAGCACCCGAGGTGAATATTTCAATCTCCAAGTTTTCCACCCCGTACTCGAGGAGGATAAATGTTCCTCTAAATACCTTTTCCGTACAAACAGAAACGGAAGATGATATAAAAAAAAAAATTCAAATTAGATTTATTCTATTTACTTCTGTATACTGGCAAAATAAACGATCCCAAAAAATTCTCAGATGTTATCGATGCCAAAGATTCGGCCATACAGGTGACTACTGTGCATACGATCCCAGATGTGTTCTCTGTGGAGAAAAACATGATTCAATAATATGCATCTCTTCTGATATAGACAAGAGACCTCCCCCAAGGTGTGCCAATTGCCTAGTGAGCCTACAGCAAGTTACGGTGGATGTCCTGAGTATCAGAAATTTAGAATTAAAAGAGAAACTATGAAAAACAAAATCAAAACAAAAACTGCAGAAAGAAATAATTTCGTGAATAAGACAATACTGTATGCTGATGATACAATTATTATAAGTGAACATGAAAGACCGCACCAGGCACTGGACACCATCAAAAATATTATCCCCAACCTAATCGGATAGGGGGCTTAGTATTAACGAGCAAAATGTGGAATAATTAGCTACAGAAATGCAAGTGGGAAAGGCCATCACCTAGCTGTTAGGGAAAGCAAAACGCTCACCTTAAAAATTAACACAAGCCAAATTCCTTTAAAAGAGGAAATCAAATACCTGAGGATTTATCTTAACAACAAATTGCGTTTTAACATCCATGCAAGAAAAGCTTTAAAAAAGGGCAAAATAGCTGCAGCAATTCTGAGGCCTCTCCTAAACTCTAAACTTCTGTCGCAATCAACTAAATTCATGATTTACCAAACATTAATACGACCTATACTAACGTATGGGCTCTCAAATTGGTTCTCGATCTCACCTTCTGTGGCCGAAGAACTGGAATCCTTTGAAAGAAAAATGATTCGCCACTGTACCGGCAAATTCAGGAGAACTAACAGTTATAAGTGGCACCTTAACACATACCTCTATAAGGAAGCTGACTTTCCCCCTCTATTAACAAAAAAAGGCTAGAGGGTCTAATAGAACATCCCAACCATTTGATTAAACAAATAGCAGAAGAAAACAGGAATGACTCCTTACTGGATAATTACTATCTTTCCCCAATAAACTTACTTCATGAGAACTCTCAACCGCTCCTACAAAGTCGGCCTGAAAATATCTTACGAATTCCCTTTTACGAGAAGGCATCTATTGCAAACTTCACAGGATAAAACCTCCCTGACCACATACACAATGTGTGTGATGCAGGACAGAGCCCAATTAAGGAAATATATATCAGCTCCCAGTGGGACCGACTATTTTAATAAAGTATACAAGGCAGAAGCCAGTAGAACAAGCAGTAATTGGCCAAGTAAAGAAAATACGCAAATCAATAAGGGACACAATAGATATTACATTCCATATGTAAATGAAAAACTAAATATTAAGTTTAACATATTACCTTGGTAATTATGTATTGAGCTCCATGGAGCTCTGGTTTCTATTATTAGTTGATAGGTTAGGTTAATGGCCATAAGAGGCAGATTTTATAGTACGCCGGGAGCAAGTGTACTCTTGGTCTTATAGTATCGGATAGATGCCTTAGGTAATCTTAATGGATTAACATGTTCTATGTTAAATTGTTTACATTGTAGCTAGACAAACCTGTAAGTCAGCTAAGTTGAAATACTGTTTACCTAGTCTTAAGTAAGAAGAAGAAAATTTTGTACTAACAAGTCTTAATAAATATACTTTGACTTTGACTTTGTTACCGGTGTCGGGACTTCCATCTTGGATGCCTTTGAGATCGGTCACAATTGCCACATGGCTTAAAAATTCTAAAGAATTCTGAGATTCCTAAAGTAATAAAGTGCTGAAAACGTAACAATAAAGAAATAAATAGATAATATGATGTGAGCTGAAATCTGTAAATTAAAGCTAAAGAGCCGAAAACAAAGAAATAGTGGTGTGTGTTTAAAGTGCTAGTGAGGTTACAGCACCTAAGAGGTGCGTTGAGAACCCGAAAAAGAGCTCATCGAGCGATGGAGCTAAAGAAGGGCTGGGTTTTCCCTCTAATTTATTTTCCAAGGATGACATGGAGTGTATTGAAAAAAATGTAGAGGAAAATTACGCCACATGGCAAGCGGTTAATTGCACCAACACTAAACAACGGGTGGGAAATGACACCAATACCAAAAAACAGTTGACGAAAACTTGTAATATCAAGCAACAAGCGGGGAGATCCGCCAAAACAAAGCAACAAGCTATTCCGGGCTCCCAACAGCAAAGCCAAAGGAGCTCGCAGACTCTGAGTCTGAACATTTCACTAGACAGGGGCTCACGGCTACATGCCCGAAACTCATCTATCATTAAGCCGTCACAGATTACTATGACACAAATGAGGACATCATCGAATAGGACGCAAGACGAACTGTCAGGTATGAGCGGTTCCAGTTCAAATAATTTCCGTGGAGATCCTAGTATAGATATTTTAAAATAGCCTGCGGACGGCTTCTCAACAGTTCTGCAGAAGAGAAAAAGAAGTTCCGGGGAGGCGATACCCCTTCATAACAACATTAAGAAGTACGTAAGTGAAAACCAATTCGCTTTACTAGATGAAAACGATATGGAAGTAGGTAACAACTTAAGACAGCCAAGTACGCTAGATAATAGTCAAGGTAGGGCTCAAGTAGATCATAGTCAATCACTAAATAATATTAAGAGCGCAAATACAATCTAAATAGGAATAGAGGGCCCAAGATGTGCCCGCCAATTTTTGTTTTTGGGGTGACAAAATTGCTCACGTCAATTATTAAGGATAAATTATTAGAACTAAAGTGAGGACTAAAGTGTTTGTCAATCACGTGGGTCTGCACAGAGGCATTGTTTAAAGACTCGGCCGTGGATGCTTTCTCCTTCACTTCTAAGGAGACGCGGAGGGCTTCAATATTGATTAGAGGGTTGGGTGGTGATGTTGATGATGAGGGGGTGGGTGCGGACATTATGTCTCAAAGCCCGGAAGTAAAAATTTCCAAAATATATACATTTTCCACACCCAATTCTAGGAAAATCGGTGTTCCTCTAAATATTTTTATTTTTGTAGCCCAACCAGAGTCCATGGAAGAAGTTAAAAAGCTAGTAAATATTAGATATATTCTCCATTAGAGAATATACTGGGAGAAGAATCGATCAAATAATGTACTGAGATGTTTTAGGTGCTAAAGATTTGGTCACACGGGAAAGTACTGTGGGTACACCCCGAGATGCGCACTATGTGGGTTCATGCACAACTCCGAGGTATGCCTAAGCTACGAAAGGAAAAACAGGCCTTCACCAAGGTGTGCGAATTGCCAAGCAAGTGATCATGCAGCCAGTTATCAGGAATGTACCGAGTACCAAAAGTATAAAACCAACGCAGTTAGTGAATAGGGCAGTGAATAATAATAATTTCATTAATCCGAATGTTTCTTATGCACGTGACCTGAAAGAAGGTACGGCTATGAGCGCTAGGCAACCTAGATTAAAATAGGGTAACGAACCATGGAGTTCATAAATGAATCACAGAAGCTATTTAGCATGTCTTTACTTAATCTCATTAAGAGCATCAGAGAATTATGGCCGGAATATAAAGTCATTCAGTCCCGAGAGAAAAAAAGCGTTAGTTTATCTAAATTTTATTGCTTCAATCTTAGGATGAACATGCAAGCGTCACTGGAAGTATTATCCATCAATATAAATTCTCTTTTTTCTCATGGAAAGCGATTTTCTCTTCTAGACATGTTAAAACCCCATTTTGCATTTATTTCTGAAACGAGACTTAGTAACAGACACAGGGTGAATTTTCAAGGATACAATATGGTAGGAAATGATACAGGCAGAGGCACTGCCATATTCATGGCAAACGATATTGGGTTTGAAAAAACTATATTTAATAACGACACTTTCTCTTCCTGTCTGGCGGAGGTCCCGTTCAAAGATAACTTAGGTAATTCGAAAAGGCTACTAATAGGCAGCATTATGTACACTCTTTGCAATGCAGGTCCTTCCCTAACAGAGAAATTAAACAAACTTTATTTAATCACTCTGACTATGATCTAACTATTAAAGGCGGAGACTTTAACGCGAGACACTTTACTTGGGGTGACCTTCAGAACAACAGAAATGGAAATGCAATTGCCAACTGGCTAAACAACGGCCCTTTCTTAAACATAGACATACTAGCCCCCGGAAGCCCCACTTTCCCAAGACCGGCTAACATTAATTTAGTTGACTTTACTCTCACCCCAATGGCTAAGCGCAGGTATATAAGCTACGCGGAGACAGATTGCGTTGCCTTCCGGTTTGACCTTCACAATAGTCTCAGTTGAGTTGAAATTCCAGAGGAAATAAACCTGACAAATGATGATATAGACAATTATATAAAAATTATTACGACAAATATAAAAAACTGCGCAGAAAGACATTCCAAAATTTTAAACGACAGAAACCACAAGTGTAATCATATTTCGAGAGAAACAATAAAATTAATCAAAACAAGAAAAGCATGGCTAAAAAGCCAAAAACGAATATTCCATAGGAACCTAAATAGACTAAATGAGGAGTACAAGGAACTCAACGCGAGAATAAAGTGTCTAAGTCAAATTATCAGTCAGAGAGTTAAAATAGAAATTAAATGAAGCTTTCAAAGAGAGAGAGAGAGGTTAAAAAACATAAACCATTCTCCTCAAGCGTTCAAAGATATCGATCGTATTACGGGCAGAAAGGTCCTTGGCATAAACATTGCTAACAATTATTTATGTCACCAAAATCGAGACTTAATTACCACAGCAGAAAAAATTAGAGGCTTTCCAATACTACTACACGGAATTATTCTCAGAAAATAACCCAGTACTGGATAGGTGTCTTGGGACAAGGATATCAAATAAATTGAACTCCTTCCACTATGAAACTATAGGTCGAACCCTTTCACAATTTCTCACATGAAAACAGCATTAACACCGAGTATAAACAATAACATATTTACCACCCCTGTAAAAATAGCTGAATTAAGAGCTAGTATAAACAAAAAAAAATCTCACGGTCCTGATAACATACCTAACTACATTTTGCGTAAATGTCCTAAAATATTAGACACTAAGCTCACAATCGTATTTAACCAATGTATTAACAATGGATATGGAAATAATATGGAAATGAGCCAAGTTAATTCCCATAGCAAAAAAAAAAGAAAACAAGCTCAAAGCCGATAAAAGACTTTAGACCAATAGCCCTTCTATCAAATGTAGGGAAACTATTCGAAAGAGTAATTGCATAAATCTAGATAACTTCTGCGAAGATTACGGCATAATTCCAAACAATCAGTTCGGTATCAAGAAATCCCATTCCACTGACCATGCGGCCCTAATCCTGGTCAACGAAATTATACACAATCTCAGGAATAAAGCCTGTACGATGGGGCTAGATATCGATCTAGAAAAGGCCTTTGATGGGGTAGGGCACAAAGGACTTGTGTTTAAACTATTAGAAGTTGGGGGCCCACGGGAGATTGTCAGACTAATAGAAAGCTTTTGGAACAATAGATTTACCTCAATTTCCCTATCACACCAGACATCGAACTTAATTCAGGTCAACTCAGGGGTTCCGCAGGGATCAATACTACGTCCAAAGTTTTTTAACATTTTCTTGTACGACTTTCTGCTTAGGAACTTTATAACAGATAGACCGACAGCGGACGACACACTAATCCTAGCACATAATGAGAGGCCTCATCAAGCATTAACAAAAATTCAAAGGTTTATATCAGAATTGACCAAATATTATAATAATTGGGGATTCATGATTAACGAACAAAAGAGTGGCTTCATTTGCTTCCGTAACGCAAGTGGCAAGGGACATTACTCGGCAGTAAGAGAAAGTAAATACCTCTCACTAAGAGTAAATGATGTACAAATACCCCTCGAAGAGGAAATTAGGTACTTGGGAATTAATTTTCATAACAGGCTATGTTTTAACCCACACGCGAGTAAAGTACTAAAAAAAGCTAAAGGTGCCACAGCTGTACTGAGGCCACTCGTGAACGCGAAAGCTCTATTCTGAGAAACGATATTACTCATCTATAAGACACTAATCCGAACCATCATTAGCTATGGATTCTCATCCTGGTTTCAGATAACCCCCAACGTTGCCAATGAATTGGAAACGTTCGATAGGAAGGTATTAGACACTACACAGGTAAATTCAGACAACCCGATAGTTACAAATGGTACTCAAACAAGTCCCTATATAGCGGGGCTAAAATCCCACGCTTAATGACATATCTAATAAGCTTTTCAGAAGAAGCTCTCAGGAAGACGGAAGTTCACGAGAACCCAATAATTAGGAACATATACAGTAGAAACCAAAATGTCTCATTAAGTCACAATTACTACCTGTCACCTATAAATATGCTGCACATAGACTCCCGTTCAAAACACTCTTGAGTAACTTCCCTCCCCCCCCCCCCTCCCCTCTTTACCGGAGAGCATCCTTCTATAAGAAGGCATCCACGACAAACTGCAGAGGATAAATAGCCCCGGTGGTGAATTGATAATAAATGTTAAAAATCTAATATTGGAATAATTGTGCTGAAATGCTCAACGCTCAATGGCATTCAAGCGGATAACGACTATTGGTTAACTATTAATTGACTAACCAAGTGGTATTATTCTTATTATATTACTATTGGTATTAATTTTATAAATATTCAAGACAGACTTATATTACATAGACTCATATATGTAGATTATTACACTTACTGAATAGGACTATAGTTACTAATGTTAATGGCCTAGAAAATCGAAATAACATATCGGCCTATTGAAAGGTGTTAGGTACGAATTTTGAACTTGTTATGGTCGTAGCGTATTGCATATAGCAATATGCTACATTGAGATACTGCAGCATGTACGCCGGCCTGCGGTTAAATGATAATTGAATGCACCCCAGGGATCGACAACGTCCAACGTCATTCCCAAACTAGAAAAGAAGAAGAAGGCAATCTTCTCTTAACGTCAGATCATCTGAGAAATGACAGTGGCGGTGAACTTAAGTAAAAGATTTCTCAAACATCCGCGTGGAAATAAAATCTGTAAGTAGATTTAGGATATTTTTCAGTTCCTATACTGATATTTTCAATCAACCTAATTAGTTTCATACCTCGCGCACTTTCAGCAGACAACAAAAAGAAAATTACGAACCGGGTAAAAGCTGTGGTCAGCAGACAAATTACTGCAATTAGCCGGATTGGAAAATCTGAAATATTTCTACAGTAAGTACACTGAATAGGCCGAAACTAAATTTCCGAAAGGTTCGAAGAAGAATTAGACCCTGCAACAAAAGCAGCTCATGAACATTCAGTTCAAGGTAAAAAAAAAATCCATTGATCACAGGTCAACAAGGGACTCTGAAAAATCTTGCTCTCAGAGTCAGATGGGTGGTTGGGACAGGCAAAGAAGGTGTACCATCTGCGCCTTCAACATGGATGTAGGTAAGTAACGAAAAAGGTCCCTTCAGGACTGAATGAGTGCCGGCTTTTGTTGGATAGGCACGAATTTTTTTTTATTATGGCTGACGGCAGCGGCAGGTTTTTTTCGTGGAACCTCCCCACACTCTCCGCCAATAGCCGAGGCCGAGGCGAGCTAGCGTGCCGCCCTGCAATCAACACTGTCCGTCGAGTGATCTGTCAGCTCATGCTGACAGTCTGGACTTTACGTCCAAGCCAGTCACTCAACATAATACCATAACAAACTTTGAAGCTGGCACTGCCTCGAAATTTTTCTTTTGTTAGTTGTTATTCTTTTTTGATACTGTCATAAGTATACATAGAGCTTGAGCTTGTGTTAAGATATGTTATATAGTGTTAAGGTACGTTTAGTGTCAGTAAGGCAAAGTGAAACAAATATACAACAGGAGCAAGTGTACAAAGATATAAATCAAAATCAGGGCTGTAATATAACTCAAATGTGATAAATTTAAGGTTAGTATTTTGCGACATTAAACATAAACTGAAAAGCGAGTTGTAAGCCAGGCAGAGATATATAATAATAGAATACGAATTCATGTAACAAACACCATTGTGAATAGCCTCAATAAATACTTTGACTTTGTTACCGGTGGCGGGGACTTTTTGGTAAGCTGTCAGAGAGAGTCGACGCGTGCAAATTACCTCCGTTTTTAATTATAAAATACATAATAATCACACGGTTTAAAATATTCTAAAGAATACGGAGACTTACTTTTAAATGTTGATAAATACAACAATAATTAAATAGTTTGTCAGATTTAAAAAAAAAAAAAATTAAGAATTAAAAGTTGAAAACTAGGTAGTGGTGTGTGTGTGTTGGCGGGGAGGCTAGAACACCGAATCGGTTCGTTCGGATTCCGAAAATGCCTTCTACTAACGATGGAAATAAAGGAGGGCTAGCTTTGCCCTCTAATTTAATATCCAAAGACGACATGAATACTTGAGTACCTACTTGACCTGAAACCCACTTAAAACTCAAGTAGGGTTTTTGGTTGAGTTAATTCCAATTAATTGACTTGAAATTTACTTGAAGTGACACTTTACCTTTGACAACTCTGCATTAAGTTCAATACATAATTGCGGATTTTTAAATAAATATATTGAGAAAAGTGCTGAAAATCACAGCCTGAATTATCAACAATAATCATCTTCTTGTTCCTCTTTGCCTTTTTTATAACTCGCAGAAATGAAAAACCTTGAAGTACTGAAGTTGCGTTTACATGAATTTTTTCAAGCAAATCGAACAAAATTTTGTGATTTACTTGACTCAAGTATACTTAAAGTCAATGCGCGTTTACATGATATTTTGATTACTTGATCTCTACTTGAAGTATACTTCAATTATTTATGTATGATGGATCGTATAGAAAGAGAAGTGGAGGAAAATTACGCCACATGGCAAGCGGCGATTTATGGCGTGATGTGGTGAAAAGTACCAACACCAAGAAACAACTGGTGAAATGCTCCAACACCAAACCACGAGTGGAGAAATCCACCAATACCAAACAACAGGCGTCAACAGGAGTCTTTAATTTCAAACGGTGAAATCTACCGTTACAAAGAAGTAACAAGAAAATTTCCAGAATAGTTCTGTTATCGAAGACAAGTTACTTTGCTCCCATTGAATTGTGTCCCAGATTTGTTTGTGTGGAATGTAGCCATAATGTGTCGATTGCTACCTCCACTAAGAACTGCCTTAAAGACGACACAGATTCCTGTGTCTCAAACGAGGATAACAATGAATATGGCGTATAACGAATTGTCAGGTAAGAACAGTTCCGGTTCAAATAAATGTCACGGAGATGCTACTATAAAATATTTAAAACAGGCTGCAGATGGTTTCACGACAGTAATGCAGAGGCGTAAAAGAAGTTCAGAGGAGGCGATTCCACTGGATATGAACATCAAGAAGTATGTAAACGAAAATCAATTTGCTATTCTCGGAGAAGAAAACATGGATTTGGACGCTGCTGCAATTAATGACCTAAACCAGACAGGTACGCTAGAGATTAATCAAAGTAGGGATAAAGTAAACTCTAGTTATTTAAACAGTAGTAATAGTGCTAACTTAAATGTAAATGCAAACATGAATAAGGTACCTACCTAAAATGTGCTCGCCTATTTTTATTTTTGAAGTCAACTCAAACTTGCTCACTTAAATCATTAATGATAAGATTTTAGAAATGAACCTGACCGGGATCAGGTTCCACTTCGTAAACTTGGACTACCTGAGAACGAAGGTATTCGTCACTCACGTGGGTCTACACAGGGAACTGTTGGCTTTATTTCGGGACTCAACAGTTGATGCCTTCTCGTTCACTCCTAAGGAGGTGAGGAAGGCCTTAATTTTAATCAGAGAGCTAGACGGTGGTGTAGATGTTAAGGGGATACGTGCAGACATTATGTCACAAATAGCAGAAGTTAAGATCACAAAGATATATAGATTCTCCACACCCGATTCTAGGAAAATAGGGATACCACTAAATATTTTCGTAGTTCTAACGGAATTCCTGGAGGAAGTTAAGAGACTCATTAGTATTAGATACATTCTTCACCAGAGAATGTATTGGAAAAAGAAACGTTCAACCAATGTACATAGATGTTTCAGATGCTAGAGATTTGGGCATACGGGGGAGTATTGTGGATACACTCCTAGATGCGTGCTGTGTGTCGATAAGCACGACCCGGAAGTATGTCTTGCTCCGAAAAGGACAAAAGACCGTCACCGAGGTGTGCTAACTGCCGAGCAGGTGACTACCCCGCAAGCTACCAAGGCTGTCCAGAGTACCAAAAATATAAAAAGAAAAAAGAAACGATTAAGACTATAGTGAAAGAAAAAAGGCCGTATGCAGTCGGTAAATAGAATAGCGAATAACCTCACTAACTCGAACATTTCCTACGCAAACATGCTCAGAGGGAACCGCTGTGAACATAAAGCACTCGAGATCAATTCAGACGACAATGTGCTCAACGATTATTTGAAAGAAGCTCAGAAGCTTTTCAACATGTCCTTTCTTGATTTCATCGAGAGCATCAGAGATATTTGACCGAAATATAAGGCAATTCAGTCCCTAGAATAGAAAGCACTTGCTTACTTGAACTTCACTGCTTCTACATATATTAGGGATGAACCCACATGACAACCCTTTAATTAGAAACATTTTTTAGTAAAAACAGGAACGAGTCACCAAGTGACAACTACTACTTGTCACCTATTAATATGTTGTACGAAAATTCCTGTCCTTCTCTCTTGAGTAACCCTACCTCACAATTAAGAGCACCCTTCTATGAGAAGGCATCCACATCAAATTACACAGGATAAATAGTCCAAGTGCGTTAAAATATTAGAGCATCCAGACAGATTGACGAATGATTAACTAAAGATGAACTAATTTAAAGGGCAATATTCATTTCTACATCTTGATATCATACCAATTACTTAAGGCACTGAAATATAGAGATAGAGAGATATATAGATATAATGATACAGATAAGCAGATACCGATATCCCCTTACATTATACTATAATCGAATTACTTTCATAGGATATCATGCCGACTGAATAGCAAATAGGGACTTTTGAAAATAGTTTAGATTATAATAAGAACATTTTTGGCCGTTTATCTTTTGTAATACATAGCACACTCTCTCGATCAAAGAAATGTTAAGTCGAGGTTTAAAGTTGACAAAGCCTAGATCTTTCCTTTATTAACTAATAGGTTTCTTCATCTTTATTTTATAATATACTGGACTGAATACATATATAAAGGCTGATATATACCAACTGAACTGCAAATTAGGACGAATTGAAATGGTCCAAGTGATATATATAAAAGTTTTTAGAAAACCAAAATAAACATCTTGCTTAAAGAGGAAATTTGAATAACGAATCTTTGAAGTTGGTACTACTAGGATTTTTCCTTCTTTTAATTAATCGAATACTCCTTTTTGATACTGAAGAATAAGTATAGAGCCATAGGTTCGTGTTAATTTTCGTTATGTAATTGTCAGCTTATCTTAACAGTAAGACAAAGCGAAAGAAATATACACCTGGAGCAAGCGTACAAAACTCATGTAATTATCAAAGCTGTAATTGAAACAAATGTGATAAAAGTAGGGTGAATGTCTTGTGACATTATTGTTAAGCATAGTTTTCACAAGCGAAGTTACTTTCCCAAGTAACCTCGTTTTGCTCAGGGCTCTTAGGAGTGACCCGTCGGCCAGGATGAGTATTCTAGGAAGGCGAGCTGGTTCTTTTACGGCATCGAAGGAAGAAGCCTGTAGACTTTTTCTCTAGACGCATTTTCCAGACTGTAGGCTTCGAAAAAACCTGTAGTTGTGTGGCCAAAATCTCCAACCTCTCTGCACTGGTGGAGATTGGTCCACTGCTGCCCAGGTAGTTGATGTCGAGAAGGTGAAATGGTCAATTTCAACCTTCTCGACTTTTAAAGCCCCGGGTCCAGACGGTATTCTGCCGGTACTTCTTAAGGAAGCGAGCGTTGTGCTGGCTCTGATTCCATTTTCAGGGCATGTATCGCTTTTGGATATATCCCTGAGGTGTGACGGAAGATAAGAGTCGCCTTCGCTCCGAAGCCTGGTAAGGCTTCTTACATGGACCCGAACCATAAGCCTCTCCTCATTCCTTTTGAGTTGCCTGGAGCGGCTTGTTGATGAATATATCAAGGGAGTAGCCCTAAAGACTTCTCCCTTAAATACCTCTCAGCACGCTACCCGGAGGGGCAGATCTGCACTGGATGTACACCACGATCATTAGACCCATGATTACATATGTCCTGTGTATGGTGGCTGAGGACGCTTGTGGGGACTGCGATCCGGAAGCTGACGGGCCTGCAAAGGTTTACCTGCTTAGAAATTACGGGTTCCATGCAATCTACGGTTACTGCTGCTCTTTAGGTCCTACTTAATCTGCTACCATCTAGATCTTGTCATTCAGGCAGATGCCAAAAAGGCTGTGTGCAGATTGCGCTCATGGGGATGTTGGGAGGACGGCTGGACTGGCTCTTCTCATTGCTCTCTAGCCTATGAGTTGGAAATTGAATACGTTCTGGCCAGTATGCCACGTGACGCGATGGTACCTGAGCTTCGTTTCGGACGTCGTTTATCTGTAAGCTTTCCTGTAAGGGAATCGTGTAGTGAGGGAAGGGCCTTATCGAGCCTTCCACGGTCCGCTCTAAAAATTTCTACCTACGGCTCTCTCACTAATGAGGTAGTTGGGGCAGGTGTCTACTTTCCTGAGCCTGATATTGGGATGGATTACTCACTTGGTAGACATACTACTGTCTTCCAGGCTGAAGTCTTCGCCATATCAATGGCAGCGAAGTTAGCCCTTGATATGCAAATCAAGGGGAAGGACATTGCTATACTTTCAGATAGTCAGGCAGCCTTGTTGGCTCTGAGTGGCCCTCGGATAACATCTAAGTTACTGGGGGATTGCAGGTTGTCTGTGGATAAGTTGTGTATCCACAACACGGTGTCCCTTCTGTGGGTTCCTGGTCACATGGGGATCATGGGGGAATGAAAGGGCTGACCTTTTAGCTAGGGCTGGTTCTGATTCTCCGATCCTCGGACCGAAACCCGCCGTAGGCATTGCCACCTCGAGTATCGGGTCTCTCATCAATGCGGATGTTCATAGAAAGCATCAGCAGAGATGGGCGAACCTGAGTACTTGCAGGTGTACAAAACTGTTTCTTGATGGGCCTAAAGGGAATATCTCCGATTTTCTCAAGGGGTTCGGAAGGAAACAATGTAGAGCTGTGGTTGGCATCACCACCGGCCAGAGCTCACTTCACGCTTATGTAACAAGGATGCGAGTTGTTGACAGCCCTTAGTGTCTATCCCGCCTGGAGGGAGAGCAAGAGACAACCGTACACTTTTTGTTGTGCGTGCCCGGCCTTCGCCCGGTGCAGGCTGGATACTCTAGGGTCTGCCCTTCTATCTTTGCGCTTCATTAATAGGACAGAAAGGTTTTGGTGAATGGCCTTCTAGCAGGTCAGCACAATGGGTCGGTATGGCCTCCGTGCTTGGGATAGGGTCTCCTGTCCCCCTGCCTTTAATAAAAAAAAATCAGTCCCTCACACCTCTTCGTGACATACCCACTAGTTTACTTGTGCCAGTACGAAAACGAGTTCAACTCACTGCAACTTTTAGCGAAGTGGAGCCTGAGAAATAGTCAAATGTATATATGTACCTACATAGTCATATATAATATCATCTGGTGTGGAAATTGTCAAATGTGATTTTTTTTTTTTAGAGAAAATGGTGTCAAGTGAAAAATTAAATATTGCGAAGGTCATAAATTGTGCAGAAATGTAATTAAGAACAATTTCGGAGAAGAAAATTCTAAGAAAAAAGAAAGTGTGAGTATGTTCCTGATTGCTAAGGAATAATATTTTTGCTTACATAATTCTCTTTTAAACTAACGAAATTTCTTAATAAAAAATATAAAGCACTACCTTATACAAAGCCAAACACTAATGGGTTGATATATCACAAAGTTCCACACTAGCTGATATCATTAAAGACTACTTAAATAAAAAAGTACCAGATGCAGAAAACGTACTCAATTTGATTATTTCTCAGGCTCAACTTCGCTAAAAATTTGAAGTGAGTGGAACTCGTTTTCGTACTGGCGCAAATAAACTATTGGGTATGTCAAGAGGAGGTGAGGGACTGAAAATGAGGTTACTTGGGACAGTAACTTCGTTTGTGAAAACCATGCTTAAGCGTTAAACTCAAATCCCCCATGCATGCATGATTAACAACTACTGCCACCAATAATATTGTTATTGGTGTGATGACCCGTTATTGTGGTTTCGAGTATCCTGAAGCGTCGTTCAAACATTGCTAAGCAAAGATAGAAAGTCTATCTCGAGCAGTCGTGGAGTAAAGTCCTGTTCAAGGAGCAATTCGACCCTAAGCTTCAGAACAAGTCGGCACAAGGGGGCGCAGCAATGGCGGGTACCTGACCGAAAAGTGCAGTGACCGTGAGTAGTGATTAGTGTTGTGTTATAGCGATTTAGTTAATTAACTAATTTAAGTAAATTCTGTAAGCGGGATTCACTTTGAATCCCTAAAAGGCTTACATTTTCAGAAGTGGGATTCTACCTCAAGGCCAGCAGCGAGAAATGCATTGGTTCAATTCTCAGAATGCTGTGTACACACTCATATACAGTGGGGTATGGCTGTGCACCTAAGGGAATACGGGCAACCAGCCACTGGAGTTGAGTACACCGAGCATATTACGCGACTTGTGGTGCACACTCATACAAAGTAGGGTATGGATGTGCACCTAAATGAATACCAGCCACTGGAGGTTAGTATACACAAGCACAGGTATGCCATGAGAGGCGAGGGCTATGAGTATCTCTCAATGCCTCGGTATCTGCGTGATCAATTTCTTGTATGCGTACTGAATTTGAAGAAGTTCAGGTACTGATATGATGAGTCAGCCTTTTTCTGACTAAAATTTTATTGCAGTTGAGAAAAGGAAAATGTTCTTGTAATATTTTTCCTAAAATTCTCCTTTAGCGCTTGATGATGAAGGCAAGGTTCGTAGAATTCTGTTGAATACATATCTGCTGGAACTAATTAAATGAGTTTGTATGCGTGATAAGAAAAAGGGATGATTGTATTTGAGTAATTGGGGACTGATTTCGGGCATTCGTTTGGTGATTAAGTAAGCGGAAGGTATGAAAATTGTGAAAAAAATTATAGTAGTGAAATATCCTTTTTTTTTACTCAAGTTTGAAATGAAAAGTGTTGTTCATGATAAGTTAACAAACAAGTAAATTGATTCACCAGTTTTATGTGACTAAAAATCAAAGAGTTAAAGTGAAATAGTGAAGGTCAAGCTGGCACAGGATAAAGCGATTTGATGGTGATAAACCATTAATCAACTGGAAGAGTACTAGTTTATATGTAGTTTTACTTTTGACAAATTCAAAAATTTCCATTATCATATAAGAATCGGGCAGCCAGTATTTAATTATTTGAAATATGACTTATATTATTTTATACCATATTTAAATTACGCACATACATACATAAGGCATACCACAGGTATAGCAAAAACAATTCTCCGTCGATTTATTGTTGGTGATAGCACTGTGATGAACACACTTAAACCATAACTAAGTATGATGACCATGCACATATACCTAAGTATGATGACCATGCACATATACCTAAGTATGATGACCATGCACTTATTAATTTCAAGTGCCCACAAAATTTATTTCTTAACGTGTCACATGAACACATAAAATTTACATTTTATGTCCAGCTTTCAAAAGAATTATTTTTCACGACAAATGCGATTCCTGATAATGTAAAAAAAAATCTCTTAGGAATAAACAATTTTACAATTTTACTTGTCCATTCATAATCAATGTATCAGGTTACATCCGTTGTATCGTGCTAATGACACGAACAAGACCCCGACCTGTAACGATATCGAGACTCGTCGATATCTCGAGATGACTCGCAGGAGTCATATACATATGTTAGAATTAAGAAGAAGAATAGTTGTTGTCAGAATTAAATGTATAGCTTAGACCGCGCCATATCGAGTCACAATTAAAGAGTATTTTTATTATATATATTTCTTTTACTATATATTTAACTTTCTCTTTAAGCAACGTCCCTAAGCAACAAAGGAACGTTACATGGTGTCAGAAGTATATAAGAGACAAGCTAACAAACTATAAAATGAGCTTGAATGGCAATGAGACTGTGACAGAACAGACTCAGAAAATGTTAGAGACGCCGCGTCGACAGTTAAGGCAACCAAAACAGCTAGTTTTTACAAAAAACATGGCACAAGACTGGAAGTCCTGGAAAGTGTCCTACGACTGGTATGCGAAAGCAACACAGTTAAATCAAGAACCGCCAGAAGTCCAGGTAGCCATTCATGTACACAATTGGATACGAAGCTGAAGAAATATTCGAGTCATTTAACTTGACAGAGGCGCAACAATCTGATATTAAAATAATAATTCAGAAATTCACAGACTATTTCATACCAAAGAGTAACGAAACATATGAAGCATATATGCTCAATAAAATGTCACAAGAAATAGACGAAAATTTTGAACAGTATCTGACTAGAATCACGTCGCAAACAAAAAAATGCAATTTTGGTCGATTGGAAGAAAGAATGAAAGACAAAATAGTGTGTGGAATAAAAAATGACAAAGTCCGCGAAAAATTACTAGCAATTTCCAACTTAGATTACGACAAAGCAGTAGATCTGTGCAGAGCAAGTGAAATAGCTCAAAAACAAGCAACGGATATGAACAATAATAACAATAGTCAGATAATCTCAGAGGTGAAGAGAAATTTCAGGAAGTATAAAAATGAAAAGATGATTCATAACAAAGAATCAGAAGTGTTCCAGTGTAATAGATGCGGGACTAAGCATGGTAAACAATGTTGCCCAGCATATAAAAAAGAATGCAAAGCATGTGGCAAGCAGGGACATTTCATAAAAATGTGCAAAGCAAGGAAAAAGTACACCTTTTGCGCAAGAGCACACAAAAAACACACACAAAACAACAGATGACGTGTGGACAGAAACCATTAAAATAGATAAAAAAGCATTCCATGCGAAACTCGACACCGGAGCACAGTGTAATGTCCTACCAATGCACATAGTTGAAAAACTAGGAATGAAACAAATATTGAAACAGTCAATGATATCAACGCTGATTTCATTTAGTGACCACAAACTAAGAGTCATAGGGGAATTACGAATGGATTGCCAGATAAGAAAAAAGAAAACGAAAATAAACTTCTTAGTCGTCGAGGAAGAAGTATCACCGATACTGGGGAAAGCAACGTGCGAGAAAGAAAAGCTGATTCTGAGGATTCAAGAGGTCAAATTAAAAAGAAATGACTTCTCGTTATCTGCAACTGAAGAACAGCACTTGTTCGAAGGATTAGGGTGTCTTCAAGACTATGAATATGACATCGATCTAATTGAAAATCCAAAATTCGAAATTTATCTAGCGAGATCGATACCACTAACGATGCGCTCTGACGTAAAGAAAGAGCTTGACAAGATGGTAAAGATGGACGTCATCAAATCTACTACGAAGCCAACTCCAGCTGTCTCTCCAATGGTGATAGTTAAACAAAAAGGTAAAATACGTATTTGCATCGATCCTACCGATGTGAATAAAAATATCAAACGACGGCAATTTCCATTAAATACCATTGAGGCAATTACAGCAAAAATTTCAGGCAGTAAATATTTCACCCTGCTGGATTGCACAAAAGGATTTTGGCAGATTAAAGTCAGTGAGAGGACACAGGCTTACCTCACATTCTCAACACCATGGGGAAGATTTTCCTGCAAAAGACTGCCTTTTGGATATGCAGGGAGTAGAATGTGCAATAGATGATATACTCATTCACGCTGAGACCGCGAATGAATTAAAAAATAGAACAAACAAAGTGCTCAGGCAACTACATCAGAAAGGATTAAAACTGAACAAGGAGAAATGTATTTTTAATGTACAACGAGTAAAATTCTTGGGTCACGTACTTACTGAAAAAGGCTTAGAAATCGACGAGAGTAAAGTGGAAGCAATTAAAAATCTAAAGGTACCTAAAACAAAGAAGGAGCTCTTAAGGATTCTAGGTATGATTACTTATTTGGGAAAGTTTATAAAAAACTTGTCAGCACTCACAGAGCCACTGAGAATTCTATTAAAGAAGGAAATGGAATGTAAATGGGAAGCTGAGCAGCAAGAGGTGTTTGAGAAGATTAAAAGAACTCTATCGCAAGCACCAGTACTGCGTTACCACGATGTCAACGAAAAAGTTGTATTGTCGGTTGATGCTTCTTCAAAAGCATTAGGAGCTGTTCTAATGCAGAAAGGACAACCAGTGGCGATGCTACGAAATCGTTAACTCAAACTGAACAAAACTATCCACAAATTCTAAAGGAAGCGTTCGCTATTAGATATGGATGCAGGAAGTTTCACGATTATATCTGGGGGAAAGAGATAAAGGTAGAGACGGACCATAAACCATTGGAAACAATTTGGACCAAACCACTCACATCAGCACCGCCCAGATTAAGAAGAATTCTATTGGATTTAAAAGAGTACAATCCGAGAATAGAGTACAGAAAGGGAAGTGAACTGAAAATTGCGGATACACTCAGTAGGAATTGTGAAGATACACAAGAAATCGATGAGGAAGAAATAGAGGTACACCTGATTCTACCAATGTCAAATAGTGCAGCTGAAGAATTCAAGAAATCAACGAGTAAAAATACGTCGTGTCAAGCACTAATCAAAATAATTAAAACCGGTTGGCCGAAAGGGATAGAGCAGGTTCCGAAAGAGCTGAGACCATATTTTTCCTATCGAGACGAGCTATCATTCTGCGAAGGACTGATCTTCAGAGGAGACAGAGTTATGGTTCCAGAGGAAGAACAATCCCGAGTCCTAGAGTTGGTACATAAGGGACATCCCGGAATACAGTCATCGTTACGTCGAGCGCGACAGTTTATATTCTGGAAAGGAATGAATAACGACATAACAGAAATGGTAGAAAAATGTAAAATATGTCAGCATACACAAAGAAAACAAGTAAAGGAAACAGTAAAGATGAAAAGGATCCCGAGGCTCCCATTTGAGATAGTATCATCGGATGTATTCGACTACAAGGGTGAACAATACTTGGTATTGGTGGACAGCTACAGTGGGTATTTTGAAGTCAAGAGGATGCACAGAATAACAGCAAGCACAATGATAAACCAATTCAAGATTTGGTTTGCCACGCATGAAATACCAAGAGAATTTCATTCCGACAACGCCGTGTATTCGTCGAGGGAGTTTCAGAGATTTGCAAACGACTGGAAGTTCGAGATCTACACATCAAGTCCAGAAAAATATGTGGACATAGCAAAACGTCTGGTCAAAAAGTGTGATCTGAGCGGTGAGGACCAACAACTAGCTCTGTTGATGTCCAGAAATACTCCAAGAGACCGTGAATTGGGTACACCAGCTTCGAGACTATTCGGAAGAAACACGAGAACACCCCTAACACTGTCTGACATAATTTTAAAGCCTAAAATATTAAAACGAGTAACAGAAAATCTGGATAATAAACGACAGAAACAGAAGTCATATGCAGATAGAGGAGCCAAAGAAGCTAGAACATACAAAGATGGTTCTAGAATTCTGGTTCGAGGAAACGACAGCAGATGGTATACGGGAAATATATTACATCCAGTAACCGATCGATCTTACATGATTGAGAGGGACGATGGATCAGTTATGAGGAGAAATACAAGCTTCATTCGTCCAACATCTGTCGAGGGTGACATAATGAAGACAAGAACCAGCATTGTCGCAGAACCACAACATACTTCATTCAAGGAGTCATCCAGCACAAATGGATTTTAACTCCAATTGCACAAGAGAGAACGAGCCAGCAGGCTGAATCAAAGACGGAACCTGCAGCATCGGGAATAGCAACTCGGGAAACGAATTCTCAGCAGCCGGTGATGCAGAGCGATGTCAAGCACTCGAGATCGGGAAGACCCATCAGACCGGTCATAAGGCTTGACCTGTAATTTTCACTTCAACAACAAGAAGGATGTAACGATATCGAGACTCGTCGATATCTCGAGATGACTCGCAGGAGTCATATACATATGTTAGAATTAAGAAGAAGAATAGTTGTTGTCAGAATTAAATGTATAGCTTAGACCGCGCCATATCGAGTCACAATTAAAGAGTATTTTTATTATATATATTTCTTTTACTATATATTTAACTTTCTCTTTAAGCAACGTCCCTAAGCAACAAAGGAACGTTACACGACCATGGGAATATTTTGCTGAGAATGCAAGATTTAGAGAAAATTCAAGAGTCGAGACTGGCAATGGGGAGTGCTTGCGGTGAGTTGGAAGTGATATCTGGTACCAGTCGGTTCTCGTACGCATTTTGTCCCGGAATTTAAAAAAGTCGTTTAAGTTTGTATAGTTTTTAAAAAGTACGGAATAATAATAATAAAAATTTTAAAGTTGAAGTGAAAGTGAATTTTCTGTATTACTTCCCGAAAATCCAACTCAATAATATTGTTATTGGTGTGGTGACCCGTCACTGTAGCTTCGAGTGTCCTGAAGCGTCGTTCAAATATTGCTAAGCAAAGATAGAAAGTCTATCTCGAGCAGTCGTGGAGTAAAGCTCTCTTCAAGGAGCAATTCGACCCTAAGCTTCAGAGCAAGTCTCGACAAGGGGGCGCAATGGCTGGTCCTGACCGAAAAGTGCAGTGACAGTGCGTAGTGATTAGTGTTGTGTTATTGTGATTTAGTTAATTAATTAATTTAAGGAAATTCTGTAAGCGGGACTCGCTTCGAATCCCTAAAAAGGCTTACATTATTTATCGAATATTCAGTTGTAAGCTAGGCAAATCTGTAAGCCAGGCAGCCATATATATTTTAATAGAACAACGAAATATACTTTGACTTTGTTACCGGTGGCGGGTGAGAACCGAGATTTAATGAAGAATAAGTGAACATGTTCGAACAACTAGTGGCTTTTATGTTAACTCCAGGCTTTTGAACGAAGTAAAATAAAAAGTAAATTATACCAAGAAACCGCAAAAGGATACTAACGACATGCAGAGTGTAGGAAACGTGCTTTCAACTACAGATATGGAGAGGCTACGCCAATTGGAGGTAGTTGGCAGTGTCTCAAAGCGAAGCCCCCAGCGGCCATTTTGAAGATACAAATAATCACGTACACAACAATTCAGCAGGCGGTACACGTCACAAAGTTCCAATGATGACGCGCCAAATAGGACGCCGATCTAAGATTTCTGCAGCAGTATGCTACACTGAGCTGAGGACACGTATACGCCGGCTTCATGAGTGGTGAAGAAAAGACGGACGAGATGCGACGAGAGAAAAAGAAGAAGAAGAATGTAGACATCTGTCTTGTTGCTTAAGTGAATCAGGCGAGTGCAAAGTCAGTGGAGAAAAATCGGAATTTTTTTGTAGCATCGGCAGCTTGATTATAATTCCTCACGGGAAGCATTTTATGCATATCCATCAAAACCTAGAACTGATCTTAGAAATTCAATGAAGACCATCGTTGTCACCCTATTTGTTACTCAGAATGGACTTAAAGAATGGGAACAATCAATAGAAGATAATTCTGTTGATACGCCTATTTTACTACTTCGTCGTAGAAATCAACAGATTAAATGCATATTTACATTTGCAAACGGTTTAACATACTGCAAAGGATTAATACTCAAGAAATTTATTTCTTTGTATACACTTTATAGCAAAACGCGCATCGTTCTTCAAAGGAAATTGTTAAAGATTTTAATCTGGATGAATATTTTGATGCTTACATTATGGTACTTCTGGTAATATTCTATTAGTAGTCAAGAGAAATATTACCACCAATGCATTTATTACAACAAAAATCTGATTCTGCATACAAATATAGGCCCTTGGCAAGATCATTTTAATCATATCAGAAAGTGGTTGAAATTTGTAGCTAGTAATATATCATATGATAAAAGAATTTCAATAATGTCACCACTTCTTGGCACGATAAAAACAACAAACGATTTTCATAAATACTTAGTAAATAATGAATTGACAATAAGATACGCTACATTCTGTAAATCCACAACATCGAGTGAACATATAAAAGCATCTAATCGAGGGGGATTATGTCTGCAGGATCCAATAGAATTGAATAAAAATCTTACTGCTCACAATCCAAATGACGTCTTAAAATATTGGCGAGCTATAGTTGGGACGAATTATATTTCATAGAAATAGATGCAAATTGTCAACAAATCATCAATGTAAAGGAATGTCAAAAAAATCACGTCTTCTTCACGAAAGCTAGTCGAAGGGCTAGTCTGATAGCGTAGTAATAACTGTAATAACTTTTAAGCTAGAAACGAGTTTCATCGTGGAACATCACATCCTTGGAGGCGCCTCTACGGGGGATTTCACTAGTAAAACACGTAAGTGGTGAACCAATTTTTTTTGTAATCTTGTTTATTTGCCATCACAGCACAATAGGTGCATTTGCGTGTCACGATGACATTTGAAGTACTTTTCTTAAATTTTTTTTTATTATATATTACTATAAGATTATATTTATACACAAAAAAACGATTTGAAATCTGTCTTGAACCTTCATGTTCTTGCTTTGTTGACATACTGGTATAGGAGTATACTTAGACACTATATGATGATTTGGAGAAATGAACTTTTATAACGTGATGAGAGCCTGAGTTTTGTTAATTTACCTCCTTTCACTCTCCCTGATCCCTTTTAGTGTGAAGGTCGTCTAGGTTCGCTACTCTTCTCTTTTCAGGTCAGCATAGGGACACTGACAACTATCTGCCCTCAGTATCGATTGGGTGGTTAGGGCGAGCAGAGAAGGCCAACCATCAGCGCCTTCCCAATGGATGTAGGTAAGTGGTGTAAAGGTCTCTTAAGGACTGAATGTGTGCTACGGCCTTTTGTATAGACAGGCACGAATTTATTTTGCATATGGCTGGTGGCAGCGGCAGGTTTTCGTGGAACCTTCCCACACTATCCGCCAATAGCCGAGGCAAGCTAGCGTGCCGCCCTGCAGTCAACGCTATCCACCGAGTGCTCTGTCAGCTCATGCTGACAGTCTGGACTTCACGTCCAAGTCAAGTCACTCTATACATACTACCATAACGAATGGTTGACATTTTTAAATGTGAAGCGAATCTTTTTAAAAATAATAAGTTTTCGTGGTTGTTTCCTTGTGTAAAAGTTATACAGAAATAAATAGAGTTCTGTGCTCTTTTTTAGAGTAAAAATATACCATATCCAAAGTTTCTAATACACAACTACAATAGTGAAAGTCAAGACGACGTGCTCTGACAAAGCCGACCACGTGGGTGGAGGCAATATGTTTCCGGCAATCATAAATGAGGTCAAAAACAGGAAATCTTCTAATAAGCCTGTTAAGGGCAAAATTGAAATAAAATGTGTAAAAAACTTACTTACAACTGGGGATATTGAAAAACTTCGCAAATTTGTGTTAGGGAGGGATCATCAAACAGTGAAGCCCCACTGGCCATTTTTAAAAAGAGAACACGAATGGACTTGGCAATGTTGGATTAGTTATTACAACATCAAGCGGCAGTGGAAATCATCACACAAACCACAACAAGAATGCTAGTGGAAAGCCAAATTATTGGAAGCCTCACAGAGAGTATCATCTATCAGAGAAAAAAAAAAACATGGAAATGCAAGGTAATAACGCTCAGTCTGTTTCAAAATTTTCAAATAGATACGCATTATTATCTGACAATAACGTCATTGACACAGATGATAATTTAGATGAATCCTATATTAATAAGACAGACAACGACACGACAACAGCAATATTATTATAAATCCAGGCTTAAAATCTTTACCTTATAAGAATGTACATAGTCCAAAATTTTAATTGAAGTGATCAAAGCGACAGCTTCGGATTATAACTGTTATGAGTTCGCGCTCATAATACCCGACCTACCTGCTTCTATGCATTTCCGTGCAAATATTAATTTTTTTCCATTTCATTTCCTGTAATACAAAGTGTACAATTATATGTACACTTTGTTTTTCTGGCGTTCAGAGCTGCTGACGCTGAACATGGTAGCTAGCCAGGCATAAGGCCGGGCGCCCACTGGAGTGGTGTGTGAGCAATGTGGCAGTGGCGTGGTTTTGGCGTGCGATGTAGCAACAAAGTGGTGTGGCAGTAGAATGGTGGCGGATTGGTATTAATATTATTAAGCGCGCATCAAAATGGCAAGCAGCGTATCGATTAAGTAATTCAACATCAACAGTAATAACTAAGGAGAAGTGGCATCCACTGCCACTCGAAAATTAAACTTGTCGGAGACTAGTGGCAATCAAGTGGTGCCACGCCACTTGTCAAATGCCACGCCATCGCCACTCTATTTCAATGTGCGCTATTCTATTTGTTTTTACGGGACTAAGTTTTTTCACTTATCATTTAATCGCCACGCCACTGCCACATTGCTCACACACCACTCCAGTGGGCGCCCGGCCAAGAAATACGATATTTCTTGCAAGAGGATACTTTCTCCGAGCATTTTACATTTATTAAATCGGCGCGCGATTATTTTTTATCGCGAAACCGCTGAATCAACAAAAAGGTCAAGAATCAGCGTTAACCACGGGAGATATGTGTGGCGAAGCGGGAACCATCGTGGCAGTCGGCGGTAGAGCTTATCAAAGTACGCGTTTATCTATTAAATCCCTCGTTATAATTCTTTTATCAAGCTCTCACTGCTGTAAGCCATTAAGTTACAGCTTTAGTCAAGGCGCTGTAGCTTAGCCGCGAATTAACAAGAAGAAGAAGAAGACGTTATCAAAAGGATGCGAACGGAACGTGAATGAACAAGATTTTTACCAATATATTATATACAAAACTATAACGTAAGTTTGAACACTGAACTCTTGTAAACTTATTAAAATAAAGTTAAATAAACATTCTGTCATATTTCTTTTAATATTCTTTACAAATCAGGGATCTATCAGAAAATTGTTGCAAAAACAATGGACGCCTAGGACTGTATATTGACATGTTTGCATTCGCGGGAAATAAAGAAAATAAAAGAAAATAGAATACAGTAGGACGGTAATGCGACTGGACAACAAGGTGTCGAGCAAAGGTTTCTTTTTTTTGAATAAATAAAAATCGGTAAGATGAATAAACGTGCAAAAACGGTAAAGGAGTTGCGAGAGGAATTAAAAAGCAAAGGATTGCCAACAAAAGTTAATTAAAGCGAACTAGTGAACCGATTAAACGAAAGTGACGGTATCATAGAAAGCGTCGATAGAGTTTCAGATATGATGAGTCAACATGATTCTGCGTCTGACGAGGAAGTTGATGTGATGGTCATAAATAAAACAAACACAATGTCATTAAACGAGGCTGCGTTAAGTGTATCAAACATAAGGTATACACCCAGAGAAGTTTCTGAAATTTTACCAGAACTCCAGCCTGAAAATGACAGAAATTTGTTAGTCGATCGATGGATTAAGAAAGTCGAAAAATTGTAGGTATTTTATAAATTCGAAGACGATTTACTTTTATTTGCAGTAGCGTCAAAATTGAAAGGCGAAGCGAGATCTTGATACGAAAATACCGAAGATATGTTCGAAACATTCAACCAGTTTTCTGAAGCGAAAAATTTACACCAGTTGTTAATGAGGCAGATGCTCATATAACACTGATGTTGAGGAAAAGGAAATCAAGCGAAACTCTGGTAGAATATGTTGCGGAAATGTGCTCACTGGGAAAAAAGGGAAATTTACCTGAACGAGCCATAGTTAAATATTTCATCATGGGAATGAGAGATGATGAAATTTTTAACGTATTTCAGAGTCAAAAAATCGAAACTACCGACTAACTTTGTTCAGCCATTCCTAAACAGAAAAAGAAGGATAGGTTACGATCTGTCTGTGTTAAGCTGAGCAGGGTTCTCACCTCTAATCGCAGACGTCCCACCCTAGGGCAGTTCTACGGGAACAACAGTTCCCCTAGAGGAAGAAAACAAAGCGATTATGTGAATTATTAAGAAAAACAAAATGAATTGAATGAATTTAATTTGAACCACTAATTATAAATAAGACTTACCTGATATATAAAAAAAAACAACATAACCCATCTTTTTATTGTGGGCGACAAGACAAATGCAGTGAAAGGCCGCATAAACATTTATCTTCCCTTTTTCTTTTAAATTTCTAATAAAGAAAGAAAAATCGAATTCAAAAAAAGTTCACCACGGAAAAGTGCCAAATTTTGAGCACACTGGTGAATAATATGCAATTATTTATACCACAACACGGCCGGTACCTAACTATCATGGCCGACCCGCTTATAAACAGCTGACACGGTATAGCATCGCTTTCTTTTTTGGTCAATCGGTCGGTGGAAGTTCTAGTGATCAGACAGTCAGTGGTGATTAAGTCAATTGGAAGCAACAAAAGGGTCATCGACAACAACTAACAGTAAGTGCTTATCATTTTACAAATTAAATTGTATATAAATCGTCTCATGACTCTTGGTACATGATGATTTTTACATGCAATAATCCTTTTTTTTATTCAATTGTATGGAATGGTTACATGACAATTTATTTTACATAACCATTACTATATGCAGCTGCGGTGGCAATTGGTTCCAGCATACGAACAACGGTTCTAAGCAGATAATTTTTTTTGGATTTTTGTACCGTTTGCAGTTGGCACAAGGAATTGTACATTGTACGTGCTACTTGCTATTTTTTCAACGAAATCTGTAGAGTAATTAAGTGGAAATCGAACTAGAATGTGTTTAGTATTAAGGTGAAATTACACACTAATGAGACTAATTAATTTCTATTTTTTTTTAGAGTTGAGAGACAATAAAGGGAAAGAAAGCTTGCATACATTTTTTTGTTACTCATTATACCGCTACACAACCTTTTTCAGCCACCAAGAAACATTCAGACCGCTGGGTCTGGTTTAATGCGATAAACTCGGAGAAGCTGTGAAAGCATTTATAGTCATTCTTGGGGATTCGTTTTTGAATCAGTTATCCTTCATTAAACATTTTTTGGTGGTTCCATCCAGGAACTGCCGGCTCTTTCACTTCGTTGTCTTGTCTCCAAGCTAATTTCATCCGCAACAAGTTAATTATTAAAGAAGTATCAACATTGCGGTACATATATACAGTAATATGTTTTCGGTACACGTATTGTGGTACTTACATTACTGTACCCAGTTTTTGGTATTTACTTACGGTACTCACATTACAGTATTAATCAAACTAATACATCATGCCGACGCTAGAGGAATTGCTAGCCACAGAGGAAATATTCCGCAGCAGATTGGCAAAACTCGTTGAAAATGGAAGGGCAATTGATTCAAGCCAGAAAACTCAAAACTTTCTCGAAACCAAGAGTGAAGAATTGTAGAAGTTATGGGAAAGATATGTGGCAACATGGGGAATCGGAAGCAATGTACTCAGCGTACATGAGCGAATTGATGGAAGGCTTACGATTACATCAAGCTGTAAACCCAGTTTCCAACAAGATCACATCGCAAACTGTGGCAACTGCCTCACAGGATTTAAATTTACCAAAAATAAATTTGCCTAAATTTAATAGCGATTACGATTCGTGGCGTTCGTTCCACGATTTGTGCGAAGTGTTAATACACAATAATAGAAATTTATCACCAGTACAAAAGCTGCATTACTTAAAATCATGCTTAAGCGGTGAAGCGGAGAAATTTTTGCGCCACACGCCCATTACTAGCAAAGATTATGCTCCAGCATGGGCCAAGTTAAAGGAAAGATACGAGAATAAACGGATTCTGGTAAATTATCAGCTTAAAGCATTAGTAAACCAACCTAAGCTTAGTATAGAATCATTTCAAGGTATAAAGGCATTAGTAAACACCACTGACGACTGCTTACAGCAATTAAAGAGCCTAGAACTAGATATAACATCGTCGGACTCAATTTTGATATATCTACTAGTGCAGAAACTACCATTTACAACGCTCAAGTTATGGGAGGAAGAACTGGGAGCATCACCAGAGCTTCCAACATACTCTCAATTTACAAGCGACTAAAAATATTGGAATCCATAGCCGACACTTTGGTTTCCAAATCTACAATCTCCAAGCCACCGAGAGAGCGGACCCAGGCATATCATTCGACACAACACGAGGGATGCCTAGCATATCACAAACATCATTACGTGATAAATTGCCCAAAATATCAAGCGATGAGGACACATTCAAGGCTAAACATCATAAAGGCAGCAAGCAGGTGTTTAAATTGCTTATCAGGAAAGCACACTACGCGACACTGTCCTAGCAAGAACACTTGTCGCAAGTGCAATCGAAGGCATCATTCGACATTGCACAATGAATTTCAAGGAGATCATCTACTAAACTCATCTACAACGAATATAAGCAATAGACTTGAGCAAAAAGCAACACAGACAACAACAAATAAGTCAACAATAGTCGCTCAGACAAGTCATGAAAAGCCACAACCATTACGGTGCCTTATAGATACAGATTCACAATCCTCTTTTGTCACAGAGGAAGCCTGCAATAAACTAGGTGCTAAATGCACGCCTACAGTGGTGAATGTAACAGGAATCAGCGCTAGTCCTGCAGCTACATCACATCACCAAAAAACCTTGCTCCTACGATCCAGTAGCCCGAGCAACCAACAGTTGAAGTAAGAATTCCTTGTTCTGAAAGAAATCACTGGCAATCTTCCGACAAGAACAATTTCCAAAACACAATGCGAGTATTTAAAGAATTTACAGCTGGCAGATCCGATGTTTTGGAGGCCAGGCAAATTCGATGCTCTACTCGGAGCCCGAGTTTACGTCCAAATAATACAACAAGGTATTAAAAGAGGACCAAAATGTAGCAATCCAGACTACATTAGGATGGATATTACTTGGTTCAATAGCAGGAACAAGTAGTAATCACGATTCTACGTGTGCAATGACCACATCTGAGAGCAAGTTGAGCTTACAGGTCAAACGTTTTTGGCAAATTGAAGAAATCCCAACTAATCCCACTCTCAAGGAAGAGGACGAACTTTGTCAACGGATTTACCAAACCACACGACTACGCTTAGAAAATGGTAAATATCAACTGAAACTGCCCTTTCGGAACAATGAAGCTCCCATACTAGGTCTATCTAGGCCGCAAGATTTACAAAGATTCATAAGCTTACAAAAACCGCTTGCGAAGAATCCAGAGCTAAAGAAAAAGTACAAGAAATGTGTTGATGAATACATAGAGTTGGGACACATGGAAGAAATTGAGCCACCTGTCTCAAGCGAGCCACAGTATTACCTCCCCCACCATGCAGTGGTCAAGGAAAGTTCAACAACTACGACTAGAGTGGTTTTTGATGCGTCAGCAAAGACAACTAATGGCAAATCTCTGAACGATTGTTTGTTAAAAGGCCCCACTCTTCTACCAAAGCTCTTCGCGACGTTACTTAAATGGCGAAAACATAAGTTTGCCATGCATGCAGACATCGAGAAGATATATCGGATGAAAGACATACATCCCGCACATCGTCCATTCCAACGTATCATCTGGCTACATCCTCAATCAAATCAAATTCAAGAGTATCAACTGAAAACTGTGACATTCGGCACGTCATCTGCACCCTACTTGGCAGTAAGAACACTCCAGAAGACGAAAAAAACAAACGGCCCTCAGCATCCAAGGCTACATTTTCTAACTTTTACTTTGACGATTTGTTGACTGGAGTTGATTCTTTGAATGAGACAAGAATACTGCAAGAAGAGATGATAGCAATGATCAAATCAGGACGATTCAATCTCAGAAAGTGGTCCAGCTGCGACGCTCAATTGCTTAGTCATTTGTCACCTGACTTACGAGAATTGAAAGACGCGTTGACATTTTCTGAAGATGATTCCATAAAAACTCTTGGCATACGATGGCATCCTGCACATGATCAGTTCACATTTCAAATCACGCCTAAGCAAAGTCCAGCAGGCATTACAAAACGGACCATATTATCGGAAGTCGCATCTTTGTATGATCCTCTTGGATGGCTGGCACTGTAACGACGGGTGTGCACAGCTATAAAATATAGCCGCCGGAAATCAATCGAGTGTTAAAACCTATTTCGTTGAGGAACAAGAATCGCGTTCTCAAGTAGGCATTAAATACTCGGCTCCTTCATGTGCTCCGCTTAAGTACAAATGGTTGTTCGCCTCACTCCAGGCCCGACGTAGTGTAGACAGTGGAAAAAGAAATAAATAATTAAAAAAATCACCGTAAAGCACCTTTAGTCTCAATAAGGTAGCCAGAATAGAAAAGGAAGAGAACCCGGGTTGCACTCGAGGCACAAATCGAATCGCAGGCTGCCGCCATAGTCCCTAGCGTAGTTAGAGACATCTACTTGATACTAGATTATAGTTGGGGTCCGTCCGGTAGTCAAGAGTCCTATAAGAGGGGGAGAATATGTCAGAAAGTTCTAGATGTTCATAATCAGGTGATTCAGGCTAGCGGAGCTAGCAGTAATCAGAATACGGTACAGCGGTATTAGTTGATTGAGGCGTCCAGAGTTGAACCGCGAAAATCGTGATCAAGGGGAATTTTCCTTGTAGCGAAACAAAAATTGCGAAGCAACTCAAAAGTAATTAGGAAGCTCTAACCTCTCAATTAGTGCTTGAAGTGAGCATACTGTGGTGAGAAAATTTAAAAGAAAAAAGAAAAAAATAGCAAAGAACGGCGATTATCGGAAATCTAGTCCTAGGTGGTGTCAAGCCCCAACCAGAGCCGGAGGGAAGTCGGTAACAGTAGAACTCCAATTGTAGAATCGCAAGCGCGGTGCCTCAAATACCCGTACACGTGAAGAATAAAATTACTTCGGGGAGCCCCAGAAACGCCAGTTAGGAGCAGCACCCCATCTTTATAGCCACAAACACGCGGCGCCTCAAATTCCGAGTAAGTAGAAATTTAATACAATAGAGAATAAATTCCTTGCATGTCCATACTTATGCGATATTGTTCCCTGGGGCACGTGGAGGAGAATATAATTACTTGACATTACTCCGGGGAGTCCCCAGAAACTGCAGTGGACTTCCCGGTATTACTTGGTTGCATAACCGCTCGTAACGTATCCACAAAATGTACCTTGTGCGCAGTGTGTATATATTCATCTATTGGAAGGGCCAGATTGCCTGCTAACCATTGAGACCTATAGTCACCAATGAGTAACTAGTGAAATGAAAAAAATAAATAAAAGGGAGAAAAAATTAAAACGCAAAGGGGAAACACAGGAGAAGAGAAACGAATTGGTGTAGGAAGCAGTCTAGGTGCTAACTAATCCATTAGTTAAGCCGAAAATTTTCGAAAAAAAAACAAACAAAAGATTATGTACAAATTTCAGCCTGTCAGCCGGTTCTCGTTGTCCACAAATGCATTTGAGGAGGATAGACCGGGTAAGTACCATTCAGTTCATTTTTTACTTCAATAATAATAATTTTTGCCAATGTAAAAAAAAAGGAATAATTACAAACAAGGAAATATACTAGTAATTGAATTAAGATTAGACTTAGTTTATAGATATACATATATACAGCCATACGAGAATAGTAAGCAGGACTCACACCAAAATTTCTCTTCTCTGGGACCCCAGTGAACTAATGAAGACACCGAATTTTATTTTCTTATTTTTTTTAATTAATGTGTATGTCGGCGACTAGATCTCAGGGTTACTAGGCAAGTGGGTCATGCGAATAAGTGTCGTAGTTTTTTCTTGCACATATGGGTGTTGCCATTATGTAGGAGTCCCAAAGCAGCACTGCCTTAAGGTTAGACACAAATGAGAAGAGTAAGAGGTAGAATCAGGGTTCCTCGCCTGAAATATAAAATGATTTTTTTTTGTTGGACTTAGAATCCCTGCCCCGCGCAAAAGGTATGAGTCCTGAATTTGAATTGTCACTCGTTAGTCAGCTATAATATATTCTTAGTGAAGTAGTAAGTCCTTATTGCTTGAATTGTCAGAGATCTATAGGAATATATTTATCGATATATAGGTATAATACACAGATGTATACACGCGTATGTTGAAGAATGTTTAAATAAATAGCATTGTCGGTACATGTTGTAGTAGTCAATTGCGGGGTAATGGGCAGTGTGGTAGTAGCCTGCTACAAGTGTGAGGTGGGATCTCCGAAGGGTTGTATGCGATACATTTTTCTTAAATTTGGTTCTAATTGTTATTAATACTATTCGAAGCTAAGTCCAAGCAGATCAAATGAGTGTGTTATGTGAATAGAGCGAGGCTGGGGTTTGGGAAAGCATTCCGGCATTCAGTAGTGTACAATGCAGGTTAATTCCAAGGAGAGTGCGGATTATTGATAGTAGATAAATGGGGACTTGGATAAGAAGCTGTCGAGTGCACCTCTCCAAGCTCAATAACATCACGCGTGAGAAATTTAGTCAAGTAGTCTTATTAAAAATTCCGCGTTTTGTACCGACTAGAGTTAGAACTAATTTCGTTGTCAAGAATTGGTTCCTGTGCGAATTTCATAAGAGTCAGAATGTGACTTAGTAGTCTGGGCGCGTTCCATTTAGGAGACATTCATCTGAGGCAAGACTGTAGAGCCTTAGAAGTTACCTCTAAGTACCTCGTATCTGGACGTTGACGGTGGAAGTTAAGCATACACCCAATACTACTGTGAGTTGTCTTCACGCAGGAGTTACTTCACAATTGACGCACAAAGGCATGTACCCATTAATGAATTTATTGCTTACTAAATTGATAGTTATTAAGAATTCGCGATTCATTCGTGTTGACAAGTTGGAAATTGTTTGTAGGGTGGACGAAATTAAGAGATAACCACCATACTCTCTTTTATCATTATCGCTTGTAGGATATTATATAGAGTGGATTGAATTGCTTGCTACCCTTAGTGTTGAATTAATAGGAAGCCCTTACTTGTGCGTGTGTATTACCATATACGAAATATAAACATTTTTAGGGGTAAAAGTGTAGGTATAAGTTTAAGCTAATTTACCTCACCAATCAGAAGCAGTTGCTGAGTGTGTGGAGATAAGAAACTCATAATGCAACCCAGTTCCGAAATACAATAACGCGACATATTGGCAACACTAAACTTTATGAAGTTTGTGCTCTCTTGTTCTCACCCGCACTCAACGTAATTAATGTACAACAGGGATGTGACTTCACGAGAGAATTTTAGTAGCATAAACTTCATAGTATTTTGTGAAAAAGTGTAGTTAAAGTTATCGTCAAAGCTTTAGATGAGGTAGAACTACGAAAATTTCCTAATTTCATAGTTTGAGAGCATTAATGTAGCATTTAAGTTAATTTCCTCGAAACTTCTAAGCAGAGTATTCGAAATTTACTTAATTTATTTATTTTTCAAATACAAAAATAATAATAGGTATATTAAAAGTAGAAAATAACACAGGTTTCCTTCACAGCTATAATTATTATTTTGTACGTTTAATAAATTCTATATTTTTTATCAAGTAGTTATATATTCATAGTCTTTTATAACAACCATTAGTAAAATTAAATTCTGCAAAATATTTAAGTAAATCTTCAGAAGGCATTACAGATATTTATTAGTTCTTTTAATAAGTTCTTTTGCTAGCATTATATTAGATACTGTTTTGATATTTACTTTATTTCGTGCTTTATTTTTTACGTAAGCTAAAAAAGAAAAGGCACGTTCTGCTGCTGCATGCAAGAGTAAACATGTATTTAGAAATGTTGCTATACATAGGTTGCTCTAAAGTGTTCAAAATTTTCGAATTTTATCAATCCAAGATTGAAAAATATCATTGTAAGTTTTTAAATTTTGATTACCAATTACCATCTAAATTATATAAATTTATATTATCATATATGGGGAATATTTTAATTAATGGTGAAATTGTTACCATTGCTCCGGACAGCATTTTTCGTGTATCTAAGTATTCTAAAAGTTTAAACTTTTCATCTTCAAAATCGAAACGATTCAATATCTGTCTGCATAGTTCTATGTAGAATTACACCAAGTGGTGTTTAATTTTTGAAAGATCGTTACTTGAAAGATCGATAGAGTTCTCACACTGTGAAAATTTTACTCCAAAAGATATATCTGATTCGTCTAAATGTGTAATTGGATCCGAAAAATTAACGGTAGTCGAAACCAGATCCAAGCGAACACCATTTTTTTTAATGTTAAGGAAATGTTCTTGCAATAGCGGCCTAAACACGTGTATTAGAGTGTATTCGGATTGAAATAATTTATTCATATTGTTTATTAAATTCAAAATATATTGAAGGATATATAAATACAATTTTGATTCGAGATTAGCCAAAAACTTTAAAACAGATTTCGCGTCAGTGTTGGTGTTCATATTTCCTTCCTCATATACATAAAGGGTAAAATAATGTTGAAGATATGACCATTGCTGTAATGTGCGAGTTATCACATTCTCCAATTTAAGTCACCTTGTCACACTTACTTTAAGAATTTTATGCCTTTTAGAACTGAATACTTCTTGAAATTTTACAAAATCTGACAGTCGTCTTGGACTGTGTGCAAAACGTCACGAAAACTATTAAGAAATTTCTCTATTTTTAGCAGACGTATTTTTTTCATTGCATAATAGGAACATATGTAAATGCAACGAATAACAAGTGCACCCTAAATTAAAAATTAAAAAAAACTCCTGACAGCACACCTTTCATGACAAACGAGTTATCCGTCCCAACCCTTATAATGTTGGAAACAGATCTTCACTGTTTTGTTTTTGCTAGAAACAACAAATTTGTCAATTAAATTACTAATCTTAAAAAACAACAAATACTTTAATTTCTTAGATTCTGAACTTAGCAGTCTGGCTATCGTTACTGGCATCTGTAGTCATGCATCATTAAAGCATGTAATTGCATATAAATCAAATGCACATCTCCGTAAAAGAAATATGATACCAAAATTACAACTAAAGTTTGTAATTCATTTCAAAAGTTAAAACTCGAACAAACAAAAATGAAAATACAATTGACATACATACAGATTTGTATGTAATCACTTTTGTGTCAATCATTCATACCTCGTTATGAATGAAGTAAAAAAAACGAAATTTCTAAAAATTCACCATTCGGCGCATAGGCTTCCAGAAAATTCAATTACTATTTTGCAAAATTCTGGCCCACGCAACCACGCGACAAAGCTGTGCCGTTATAACGGCATCAACACACACATTCCAAAAGAAAGCACAGACGACAATAGTAACAACAGCCAGCGAAACCGAGCGAAACGCACATACAAGCATACAGCAGGGATTAATGGAAATAGGCACAGAAAATCTAGCAGAAATCAATAGAAATCCAGCAGGAATCCAGCAGGGATAAAAGACGAAAAAACAGCCAAATTTAGCAGATCATAGCAAGCAGCTAGCAGCAAACAGAACACGGCAAAGTGACAGCTTGAATTGCTACCTTTTACTGTGGACGTTAAAGTCACGAATTAATTAATCAATAAACATCTAACTAATTTGAGTTAAGTGAATTATATACAGTTGCTGACAGGACGGATTTCTATTTAGAAATACAAGTTGTAAGGTGACGTGAGTACAACAAGGTCATTTACTCAGTATTTTCTTTTCTTACATTGATTAATATTAAATATTCTTATAATGATTAAATATTTAATAACATATATCTCAAATGTTGCAAATTCTACGTTCTAATTTCGTGTCATCGTTCAAACAAAAATTTTGTTATATACAAGCAGGGACGTCTTACTTTCTCATCTCTACATCACGTCTCTATTTCACGACTTGTTGTGTTATGGCACTGTCCTAAAGTAGTCCTATTGAATAAGAATATTTTGAAAATATTTTCATTTAAAATCAATTAAAAGATTTAGCACATCTTTGTTCTTTTATTTTTTTTAAACAACAAGTATAGCAGTTTTCGAATGTGGTTTTGCTCTGATTATATACGAGTATATTATATTGTATTCCAAGGATTTCACGCGTATACGTCACTATGACTGAGCCAGAAAACAAGACAAACAATGTACAGCCAGGAAATTCAACCGATTTGAACGCAATTAATTTAAAGTTACCACCCTTCTGGCCTAGTACCTCTAACGCTTGGTTCATTCAAGCTGAGGCACAGTTTACAATACACAACATAAAAAAAGATACTTCGAAATACTATTATGTACTTATCTCTCTTCCATAAGAAGTAGTAAACGATGTAACGGATATTATAGAAAATCCTCCATCGGAGCTTAAATATGAAAACCTTAAAAAGACTCTAATTGCACGACATTCACTCAGTGAAGAGCGTCGAATCGAGGAATTGTTGTTTAATGCCGAATTAGGCGATCAGCGACCCTCTGACTTTTACAGGCACTTGCGAAATCTGGCTGGAACAGCTTCCAGCATAAGCGAGAACCTAGTTAAGAAATTATGGATAAGAAGGCTTCCGTCAGCAATTAATTTAGCATTAATACCACAGGATAAACAAAATATTACATAGCTAACCACGCTAGCTGACAAACTGTGGGAAGCATTTAAACCAGCTGGAATTTATACAATAAATACAAATACAGCTCAAAACGGACAGCAAAATCGAAATCGTAATCGTGAGCAAGTAAGCGAACGTCCTTCAAATTATGAGCTTGCACAAGAGGTTTCAGAATTAAGGCTTAAACACAATTCCAACGACAGACGACAAACGACGACGATATATCGCTGTCAAACTTCTAAAAACACAGCATCTTATGCGAATGTACTAAATTGCGACGACCGACGTTGAGCGATCGACGACATTATCGCCGGGATTGATCAGTTTCTAATTTTGCCGTCGTCGCTGCAGTCCTACCAACAAAATTAATCGAATGAAATGGTTGTGGCATTCACTTTTGTCTTTTTTAGGTGGTAGCACGCCGCGGTAATTTTAAAATAATGAGCTTAGAGGAAAAATAGATCGAGGAAATGCGAAATGCATAAAATAATTTATAGTTTACAAGATAGGCAAGACAAGTGGACAAAAAAGACAAGGGTTGGATGGATATTTTAAAGCATTTAATTTATTTAATTTCCGCATTTTCAGTTTTTTTCCACACTTTGGTTCATTGCATTTCTTTCAATATAATATAAAATATTCTTGATAAAAATCTCCTTTTGAAACGCTCGAAACATTTAAAAATAAAATTTCAATATCTTCTTCTTTCACAATCGTCGCTCATCGCCTGTCGTTGCAATTGTGTTCCCAATTTTTCGAATGCCTGTTTCGCAGCGAAATATTCGCTGTCGTCTGTCGTTCTGTCGCTCTATCGTCGGAATTGTGTTTAAGCCTTTAAGAAAATGATAGGAAACTTGAACATTTCACGAACACTTTGCACACCGCAGAACACACGGGAGATCCAAAATCGCCCGCGGCAACAGAGCCGAGATCGTCAGCAAAGCCGCAGTCGTCAACGAGATAGGAATTACACCTCGAGCAAGAACAAAGTGTGTTGGTATCATGCTAGGCACGGCTCTAAGGCTAAAAATTGTATTGATCCATGCGAGTTTTCAACATTTATTCAAAACAACACTCAGGTGCCAACAAACTTCTGAGTTCTTCCGTGCAAGCGGCAGCCAGAAGGATAACCAATTCACGCCGCTTATTCGTCCGCGACAGCAACAACACAATAACATTTCTCGTAGACACGGGACCTGATTTCGCGATAATTCCTCATTTTATCTTTAGTAAAGTCAAGAATGACAAGCACTTTCAGCTGTCAGCTGCAAATGGAAATCCGATTGACACATTTGGCTCGAAGCTTTTGAATCTCAACATAGGGCTTCGTCGAAATTTCCCGCATACTTTTATCCTCGCTTCCGTAGATCGACCAATATTAGGGGCAGACTTCTTTGGCAAACATGGCCTTATTGTGGATATAAAGAAACGCAAGCTCATAGATCCACTAACAAAATTACAAGTAAATGCCTCTGCGGCATACGTAAGTACTGTAACACCCAAGCACTATATCATGGAGAACAAGTACGGAAGCCTACTTGCCGAGTTTCCATCTCTAACGGAACCCCCGAACTATAAACTTCCAGTAAAGCAAAACGTTGTGCACAAAATTATCACCAACGGCCCCCTACCATTCTCAAGACCACGACGTCTGGACGCAATAAGGCATAAAGCTGCACAAACTGAATTGGCGCACATGGTAAACCTGGGAATATGTCGAATTTCCTCTTCTTCCGCAGCATCCCCAATCGGCGCAATATTCGCGTCTGCGATTATAACCACTTGGTGACTAAGTGCAGTGGGCCACTGCACTTAGTCACCAAGTGGTTATAATCGCAGACGCGAATATTGCGCCGATATCCATAAATTTGGTATGTTCGACAACGTTATACAAGCGTTCGTAAATAAATAACGAAGTGGCTTCATTTTTCGTCGTAAAATTACCGATGTCATATTTCTTTTTATATGTGAGACGTTGTATTCAGATATATACCCAACGTTTTTGGAAAATTTGTGTAAGATACGATCTTTCATAGATATACGGTGCTTAACATTGCGTGTATGCTTTATGGGACAACTGATATTTCATTTAAAAATAAAATAAAAATTTATTCACGATGGTTTTTGTGAAACTTAATCAACTTAACGCTGTTCAACTAAGGGAACAGTTACGGGAAAAGGGGATTCAAACATCAGGAACGAAAGCGGAATTACGAGCTCGCTTACTGGAACAGTTAGACAGCGACGAAATAAACATAGACAACGAGGTAAGTGCTGACGTTAATATTCAAATAGAAATTAGCAATTTAAAGGACGAAATTGAAAGGCTGACCAAAATAATCTCGGAGACTATAACACAGTCGCAACAACTATATGCGAAAGCCGGTCCCTTCACGCCGACTACAGCAACTGTTTCGTTCATGACTAGTGCTGTCACGTCTACAGCAACACAAATTGAAAATAATTCTTTCTTATTCTTGTTGTTATGGTCGCATGTGGGCCTGGCGGCAGTTAGGAAATGCCAAGTGTAACCACGGCAAGCCGCCCATGCGAACTTTCCCTGACCTCTAGCCGTCAGAGCTGTCAGCGGAACGACACACACGCCATGTTGGGAAACGGGGAAATGGGCCACGAGGAGGCCGGAAATATGACAGCAGAGGATTGATGGTAAAACTCTGGGGTGGTGCAGTTCAACACGCGAAGAAAAAGGAATTTTTTTGATATAGACCAGAAAAGTGATATGTTTTTGATTAAATTTTTTTTATTGAACAAACGAACGAGAAAGAAGCCACCAAAAGGAAATTAAATCCACCAAACCGAGGGATACCAACAGTTTCTGCAAAAGAATAAGTGAGCGGCTCAATGTGGGGAGGACCTGAATCACCAAGAAAAAAATAAAGACGGATAAGTATTAGGAATATAATCAATGTGCATTTGAAACACAGACGCATAGAAAAATTTTTAGTATTTAACAACGAGACTGTTATACAGTAATTGAATAAAGGAGTGAATCATAGAATTGTTACTGAACGGGACTACATAACTTCCAATACACGTGCGTGTCCCCGTTAGAGTAAACGTTGCACCGCAAGGAGCACCTAAGTAATAAGGGAGGTGACGATTCGTATCCATTGAATATAAAATTCGCATAATCGTAAAATGATTTAAGCGTGAAATACAATTGCGACTTCGCAGTCGACTTCGACTTTGCCCAAATGGTTAATGCATGTGGCAAGATACAATTGCAACTTCGACCTCGACTTCGACTTCGACTGCAAATAAACTTTGCTCAAAGTCCAAAGTTGGTGTCTCCTGCAACCAACTTCAGTACAATTACATCTGCCAAATTAGCCGGCACTTCTGGTGTGTTTATGTTTTGGTTCGGCTGTGAAATTATGGAGGAAAAATTAATCGAGTTAGTTAGGGATCAGGAAATATTGTGGAACATTAAAAGTAAGGCATACAGAAATGTCCACGTAAAGGAAAAAGTTTGGAAGAAAATCAGCGAGTCAATAAATATTGCTGGTAAGCGTTGTTTATCTGCATTCCTTCGTAGCGTTGCTTATGTGTACAAAATTGTTTATTTTAGCTGAAAGGGCCCAAAAGAGGTGGAGGAGTCTGCGCGATAAATACAGGATGGAAAAAAATAAAAAAAAGCGGCATCAGGGAGTGAAGCTACTTATGACACCGTTTGGCGATTTTATGACCACCTAAAATTTTTAGATTCTAGCCTGGAGCCAAGAAAGTAAGCTAATAAATATATTTTTCAATTTATGTCAATCTTATAAAAAAAAATTCTTTTTAATAGAACACACACGGCTGAAAGGAATGTATCCCAAGCAATCCCAGAAATTGTGGTAGCGGAACCTGAGAATTTTTTTGACGACATCATAGAAGAATGTTTACCTGATGATATAGCACAACCATCATATCATGATATCGACGATTCATCGGCTTCATTGAACTATTTACCATCTTATACGCCAACAAAACCAGGCCCAAAGAAAGGAAAAGCTGCCGCTCAAACAAATATCCTTGAAAAAGCGGGAAGTGAATTTTCAGAACTCGTGGCAACAGTGAAGGATATAATGAAACCAAGAAGCTCCATCAATTTATTTTTTAATTCTCTCTCTCTTCAAATTGAAGAGGCCAACTTAAGTAAAGTGCAGTGGATGGGACTCCAGCAAGAGCTTCTTACTAACACAATGCGGGTTATAGGCGAAGCTCAGCGCAATAACAATAATTGCTAAAAGCGCAATTTTGTGTGAAATGTCGTAAACATTATTTTTCGGAAAAAAAAAAATGTAATTTATTAATTTATTTATTCTGGTGGAGGTGCTTTTTTTAGTTTTTCAGTTAGTAATAAAATAATATATACATGTGTTCATTTTAAAAGCAAAGAAAGATGTGATAGAAGCTGTGAAGTAAAAAAAAATGTAATTTAGTGATTTATTTATTCTGGTGGAGGTGCTTTTTTTAGTTTTTCAGTTAGTAATTAGTATAAGTATATATATATATACATGTGTTCATTTTACAAGCAAAGAAAGATGTGATCGAAGCTGTGAAGTAAAAAAGACTGAATTTGGAAAATATATTTATTTTTTATTTCAGTATTTCGTGTTTTAATTTCTAATTAAATAATTTTTTAAAACATCTCTTAACCTAAAAGCATTTCTAGAAGCATTCAGTCCAGTATTTTGTTTGAAAGGTCGTAGTTGTTGATTTTCTTGCCGCCAAAAACCCTCTACTATGATTCCATTCTCTAAATGATCAATATAATTCGTGGGGCAGTAAGCGTTGTCATTCATTTTGCAGAAATTGTGCAGCAAAACCACTCCTTTCACTATTTTGTCGACGTTATCAGGATAACAATTTATAGTAGTAAACAATATGCGCCATCTGCTGGTTAAGACACCGAAAGAGTTTTCAATAAGCCTTCGAGCCTTTGAAAGCCTAGTATTAAAATACTCTTCGTCAGCCCGCAATCCTCTTCCGGGAAAAGGGCGCATTAAATTCCTCTTCAGAGGAAAAGCACTATCTGCGACGAAATAATGCGGAAACATTATATTTGAGTCTGGCAAATTCTTGTCCTTTGGGAGTGGCAGTGTCTCATTTAAGATTTGCTTCCCGAAAACACTATTTGAGAAAACTCCTCCATCGCTTTGGCTTCCGTATGCCCCAATGTCAATTGCTGTGAAGCATAAGTTTATGTCACAAGCAGCTAATAGAATTATGCTGTGATGTCCTTTATAATTAAAATATTCGGAGCCAGCATTCGGAGGGCACTTAATATTAACGTGCTTCCCATCAATGGCCCCTACGCAATTAGGCATCCCGCTCAAAGTATAAAATTCGTCAGCTATGCGTCTCCATTCGTCTTCATTAGGCTGCGACAGATAAATAGCAGATAATTCATCCCACAGGCTGTCACATGTCTCTAGAATAATATTTCCAACAGTGCAAACAGCCATTTTAAATGCCCAAGATAAAATCTGCCTTGGGGCTCCATGAGCCAAGTAACTGCAATTGCATATTATTTTGAAATGCTGCCTGGTGCAATAATATTATGAAATACTTACATGAGAGTAAGAACCAATCTACATTCTGGATCAATAGCTTCTCTCCGTGAATTTTTCATCAGTTTCGGCCTAATTAACTGTAATAGTAAATTAAATTGTGGCACGCCCATCCGCACAGCCTTATAAAACTGCGGCTCATCCCTACATTTAATGACACTAAATGTCTGGGTGAAAAACCCGTGGAGTTCCCTCTCATTTTTTTCGAGTATCTCCCGCACCCATATTGTCCTTTGGCTTTGCGAGATTGCACATAAATTTTTAAAAGCCTTATACACGGCACAAATTAATAAAAAAAATTGCACTTGATCAGAAAAATCCATTTTAATACGCGATTCACACAAACGTCAAATACAAAATGACAGCAACAGCAATTGCACCTTGACAAAGTCGAAGTCGTAATTTAATTACAAATTTCACCTCAGCGTCGACTTCGACCGAAAATCAAGTCGAAGTCGAGTGAGAAGTCGCAAATGTATTTCACGCCTTAATCACATTATGGACTTACTAAGTGCGGTCTTTACATAGAAGCACCTAAATAATAAGTAAAAATTATAGTTTAACGATTCGTATCATTTGAATGCAGAACTTACCTAATCGTCCAATATTTTAATATTATTATGAACTTACCTAGTGCATGACAAGAAATAATACCGCGATTATTAAATTATTTTGGTGCTGAAGGTGCCTAATACTATTATGTTATAGACTTATCGAGTGCTGTTCACATATCGGAGCACATGACAAGAAACAATACCGCGATTATTAAATTATTTTGGTGCTGAAAGTGTCTTATTCTATTATGTGATAGACTTATCGAGGGCGGTTCACCTATCGGAGCACATGAAAAGAAATGATACAGCGATTAGTAAGTTATTTGAGCGCTAAAAGTGCTGGCCACATATCAGGGCCTCGGAACCGAATTGAATCTAATTGGTACTTTCCGCGAAGAGAGTCAGGATCCCGTATACATTGTCAATAATGTAGAGCATCAACTGTTCCCATACGGAAAATAAGCACTTGTGGCGAAAGGATCTCATCGGCGGAGCCCAGACAGAGCAGGAAGGTTGTTAGAGCAGCAGTCATAGTATCGTACCCAACGAGAGGTTTCTTCCCCGACCGCGCGTTATTTAGAATATAAATTTTTTTGTTAGCATTGCGTCTCCAGAAGGCCTTTTCGAGACTCATTATCCGCGCAACGAGTTAGTGGTACACAAGCTATAGTACAACTAAGAAGGAAGGAGGAAATCTCCTTGGACCGATCAACGACGCCATTAAGGACCCAGCACCAACACGGATCATCTACTCGCCGACACCTATAGAGCTTCGTTGGTGATTATAAAAAAAAAAAAATAATATTAGACAAAAATTTTTGTATTGGTATTCAGCCTCAAGGGCTGACAATAAAATGAATAAGATGGAATAAATTTTAGTTCTTTTCTCTCGGCCTCCCTCCCGGACCTTTCTTGTTCTCTCTTTCACAGGCATAAAAAGGGACATCACAAATCTATCGGCAGTGGTACCATGGGCGGCCGGGGTCGGCAACTTGGATCATACCATCTGGTCCTCATGGATTTCTTCGGGTGAGTGATGTATGAGGTCCCTTCAGGACCTGTGTGTGGCGTTTTTTTTTCATATATTCTTTCTCCAGTAGTAGATTTCGTTCTACTTTCTTAGTCTTTTTAGGCACGATACCTTTTTTGTTTATGGGCAAGTGACAGGCAGGTTTTTCCGTATGCTGAACCCACCCCGCACTCTGCGCACTTAGACCGAGGAGCTAGCGTGCCGCCCTGCGAAGCTGTCACTGGGTTAGCTGTCAGTTTTCACTGGCAATAAGACTTTCACGTCCTCTAGCCCTCACTTCTACAAATGCATACATAACATTGTTCTTCAGATTACAAACGTGAAAGGTGTTATAGACACGTTCCATAGTATGGACGGTACATCACCGACACAGACTCAAATCGCAGCTCCACTTGTGAAACATCCTACTGTCGGATTTACTATCACAAATAATTCATTTCAACATGTACGCGAAGTTATGGAGATAGTACCAGAGTTTGATCCTACATCTAAATTGTCACTTTCTGCGTTTCAGTTTGTTAATAGAATAGATAAATTACTTGAGGTTTACCAATGGGACGAACGTACGTTGATATTTGCAGTACAAGCTCGCCTTAGAGTGACAGCCAAATTGTGGAACGATAGCCTCATTCATATGTTCGGAACATGGATAGAGCTTGCTAGTGCACTTAAGTTGGAATTTCCATCTAATAAAAATGAAGCGGAAGTACACACATAATTAAGTAGGAGTATTAGACGAATAAATGAAACCATCGAAAGCTACAATTATCGCATGTGTTTCCTGGGACGAAAAGGAGCAGTAAGTGAGTCAGTCATACAATACATACGAAATGGGGTTAGGAATTCTTCATTACAGAATTCAATCGCTGGGATAGAATTTCAGACCACAAACGATTTGTTAGCGGCCATGTTACGATACGAAAATAATAGCATAGCTATTAAAAGTTTCGGATTTTCACAGAGTTCATCGGGTTTGAGACCAGATAATCAAAATTTGAAATCAAAGGAAACCAGAACATTTTCCGCGAGAGATAGTGACCGTATGCTCTGCTATAATTGCTTTGAAAGGGGCCACGTATCAATTAACTGCCCCAAGCACCAACGTAGGATGCGATGCCAGAAATGCTTAAGGACAAATCATACAACCGACCGACGGACACAACTGTCGAAAAGCAACAGCAGAAACAAAACGAAAGTATTCATAAAATACAAACGAATAAAAATAAAAACACAATTACAAAACAAATAACAGTTTGTGGCCACGAACTCGTGTGCTTCATTGACCCAGGTGGTGAGCGATCGCTTATAAGGAAATCGGCCGTTGAATCTTTGCCAGTGAAATGTATTGCGTGTCCGGAAATCTTCTGCAAAGGGTTCGGCGGAGGACTGTACCATTGCACTCAGAAAATATCTGTCGAAATTGAAGTGGACTACGAGCGGATTAAAATCGACCTATACATAGTAGACGATCATTTAACAGAGTGTATTCTATTGGAAGCCGATATATTATGCCAAAAGGAGAAACGTGTTGTCATTGAATCGGGAGTTTGCTTCATTGAAAACAGCAAATTTAGTAATATAAATATTGGAACAAAGTTAGAAACGGAGAACAGGAAAAAACTTTAAGACGTACTTTCCGAATCTTCGTTTCTCAGAAGATATCTCCGAACTGGGCAAATGCACGTCAACCGAAATGAAGATTGAATTGACTAAAGCTCTGTCTTAATCAATCGCAGGCCGTACAGAATACTATTTGCAAAACGAGAAGATGTGCGTGATACTACCACAAAACTACTTGAAAATAATATTATAGGGAAAAGCCAATCACCATACGCCTTTCCAATAGTTCTCGTTAAAAAACAAAACGGAGAGGATAGACTCTGCGTCGATTATCGTCAACTAAATGCAATTACCGTTAAGAAGCCATTTTTATTGCCGGTTGTTGTGGATCAACTATCGATGCTTTCTGAAAACCAGTACTTTACAACGTTTGACCTGATGTCAGGATACCACCAGATTGCAATAGAGGAAGAAAGCAAGAAATATACTGCCTTTATTACCAACGATGGTCAGTTCGAATACAATGTTATGCCATTCGGTTTAGTTAACGCACCGTACGAATTTCAAAAAGTTAATATGGAACTCGTAAATCAAATACCTTCAGGTGAAGTAATAACGTACATGGACGATTTAAATATACCTAGGAAAAACATCGACTGGGGAGATTCCTAAAAATAATGAGAGCAGTCGGATTGACTCTACGCTTGGAGCAATGCGTGTTTCTCGCCGAACGCATCAAGTTTCTTGGACATAGGATTGACATAGATGGAATCAGCCCTGGAATTGAGTAAATGGTAGCAATCAAGAATTTTCCGGAGCCGACAAACGTGCATGATATACGAAAATTTCTTGGCTTTTCTGGATTTTTCCGGAAGTTTGTTCAGGATTATGAAACTCTTGCTCGACCACTTACTCAGCTGCTGAAGGAGATACTCAGAAAAGTTCGTTTGAAAAACTGAAATATAGTCTATGTAACGAACCAGTTCAGTTCTTGTATTATACGATCCTAAAAGAAGACACGAGGTACATACGGACGCTAGTTTTTTAGGTGTAGCAGGCATCCTGATGCAGGAGTATAGTTCGAAAGGGTGAAAACCGGTCGCTTTTTTTAGTCGTCAGTGCACAGATACGGAGAGCCGTTATATATATATCTCCTGGGAAAACCGTTTCGAATAATCACCGACTGTTCCGCTATAACAACGATAAAAAATAAGACACCGATGATTCCTCGAATTGCCAGATGGTTCTTGAGAGTGCAGGAATATGAGGCCGAAATTATATATCAATCTGCGAATCGACTTGTGCACGCCGATGCTCTTAGTCGTGCCCCTGTCGAGCCACCAAAGAAACCAAATATTGTGACGGAAAATATTATGAGAATTGCAACGAGGATTAGATTATGACAATGCAACAACGAGACTGTAAATTGTTAACCATCATGGAGATGCTACGAGGGTAAAGAAACTCGGATCAGCGGGAACAAATAAAAAAGGAATACATACTACGAAATAATAGATTATATCGGACGAATGTAAAAACTGCGAAGTTAGTGGTACCATAAGCTATACGAAGGAGAGAACTAAAGTTGTGTCATGACGATTATGGGCATTTTGGACTAGAGGCGACCATACAGCGAGTGCAAAAAAACTTTTGGTTCCCTCGGATGCGAAATCACGCTAAACAGCATTTGGCGGCCTGCGTCACTTGCTGCTAGTATAAAGGTTGTAAGGGCAAACCAGAAGGAGAATTACATTACTAAGACATCATTCCCGTGCCTTTCAGGGTACTAAACTTGGACCACCTAGGACCTTTCCCAAAAAGTCGGAAAGGAAGTCTCTACATTCTGGGCATAGCTGACGCTTTCAGCAAGTATGCAATCATTAAACCCGTTCGAGATACAAAAACAAAATCTGTTATAATCGCCATAAACGAATTAACATCTTACTTTGGACTGTCATATCGAATAATCACCGACCGAAGAACTGCATTCACATCCAGCCAGTTTAGTCAATATTGCTCTAACAACGGAATTAAACACACTAAAATTGCAGTACGAACACCAAGGGCAAACGGCCAGATCGAGAGGATCAACCACAGTTTACTCAATTTCCTCCGAACTACGACAGACACGACAACTAGTTGGGACGATAAGTTGAGAGATTTGCAATGGAACTTGAACACTCAAAAGAACTCGACGACAGGGTTTAGCACAAATGAAATAATTTTTGATTTTCGGTTGATGGACATCGTGAGCAATGGGCTCATCCAAGAATTACATGAAGACGAGGAAGTACCTGAAAAGGATTTAAGTACAATACGTCGTGAAGCCGCACACAATATTGCTATTGAGCCGGACAAATGGAAGAGACGTTTCGACCTAAAACGTAAACGACCCAAGACAAATAAACCAAATGATCTCGTATTAACTAAAAATGTTCCTAGTGCTTCAGGAGAGTCGCGAAAGCTTGAACCGAAATTTAAAGGACAATATCTCGTGAAAAAGGTGTTATGTAACGACCGATACCTAATTGAAGACGTTCCAGACTGCTCGCGACAGGATCGCAAGTTCTCTTCGATTTATGCATCAAACCAAACTCAGCCGTGGTGTCATTTGTCACCATAGTTGGAAGATGCCACTAAAGGGGCCATACCCAAAACTTATGAATACAAAAGCCCTCCGGTATTATCAAAGGCTAATGATTCCGAAGGTAATAAAATTTGGAAAAGACAACAAGCGGTAACTCAAATCTTGCTGCGACTCCTTGATAACCTGGAGCAAACTGACTTCACTGATGTAACAAAAACATTTTATGAGATCAAGATAAAGGCAGTAAATAAATACTGGGCTCAAATTGAAAACTACAACCATGACTTGTTCTCTTCGATTTATGCATCAAACCAAACTCAGCCGTGGTGTCATTTGTCACCATAGTTGGAAGATGCCACTAAAGGGGCCATACCCAAAACTTATGAATCCAAAAGCCCTCCGGTATTATCAAAGGCTAATGATTTCGAAGGTAACAAAATTTGTAAAAGACAACAAGCGGTAACTCAAAGCTTGCTGCGACTCCTTGATAACCTGGAGCAAACTGACTTCACTGATGTAACAAAAACATTTTATGAGATCAAGATAAAGGCAGTAATTAAATACTGGGCTCAAATTGAAAACTACAACCATGACTTGTGGGAATTTGCAACTGACCCTACCTTAATGGAATATAGCCTGGAAGAATACATACAATTAGAAGAGAGGGTACAAGAATTAATTATGCGGCTCTCAATCAAGCTAGAAGAGCTACATCAACCAGTTAGCAGTTCCGCGTAATCACAGACCATGGTGGCTGCTAACCCATCTACAATGCTGAAATTACCGAAGATAACTCTACCCAAGTTCGATGGAGATTATTCCAAGTGGCGCCAATTCGTCGATTTATTCACACAAATGGTCCACAATCAACCTATAGCCAGTTGCCAAAAGATGTGGTACCTCAAGACGTACTTAATAGGAGAGGCTGAAAAATTGTTACGACATTTCACCCTACTCGAACACAATTATCTTGCGGCATGGAAAATACTGAAGGAAAGGTACGGAACCCCAGGCTATTGGCTGCATCACTAATTAATAAACTACTGCATCAACCGTCACGTGCAACAGAGGCCCCGTCAGCCACATTCATAAAAACAATGCATGACATCGCCAAGGAGTGTTTACTTGGGTTAGAAAACTTGGGTCTAGAAACAGCCCATTGGGACCCACTTCTACTACACATTTTATACAAAAAGCTGGATAGAACTACACACTCGCTTTACGAACAAGGTCTATCAAATCCTAAGGAATTACAGACCATGAAGAATTTCCTAGCCTTCTTAGAGCTGCGTTTTCAGTCGCTAGAGGCCTTGAGCAATAAGGGCAGAGGAGTGGAAGAAGGAACTAGAAAACCAGTCTTGTTCAAAACATCAACCTTAACATCGATGGTTACTCCAAGCCAAGGTTGTGTAGCCTGCACGGCCAGTTACCCACTCTTCCAGTGCCAGACCTTTTTAAAGGTGACACCGAATAATCGGTTGATGTTAATAAATGAGCACGGAGAAAGTAGTCAAGAAACTCGGGAAGGCGACCTACCCTGCTTCCTTAGGAATTCAAGGCATTGGTAAAGGTCAGCAGCAGAGCAAAAGAAGAGTCAACATCCAGCTAAACTCAGGGGTCAATGGATTCTCAACAAGACTAGAGGCATTTGTACTCGACCGTATCATATCTTATCAGCCAAGCCAGTTACTAGATGTGTCGAGATGGACCATACCACACAACATCCAATTAGCTGATCCTGGGTTCAGTCGACCAGACAGAATTGATCTACTTAATGGAGCAGAGTTGTTCTTTCAATTATTGGCCATAGGACAAATAAGGCTGGGTCCAAATTTACCCACGCTGCAAAATACCATATTGGGCTGGATTGTAGCAGGAAGGACGAATCAAACCTACTGTCCAATTGCTGCTTGCGGCATATGTTCAGAAGGAAGACATCAATAAGACAGTCGAAAGGTTCTGGAAAATAGAGGAAGTAGACTCAACACGATCAAATTTGTCACAACAAGAGATGAAATGTGAATCGTTTTTTAATCAGACAGTTAAAAGAAATGCAGAGGGTCGATTTATGGTTAGACTACCATTCCAAGAAAAGCCCACTAGATTGGGAGAATCGAGTGATATTGCAATTCGTCGCCTTCTAGCCATAGAACGAAGACTTGCGAGAAATCCCGAAATACAGTCGCAGTACATCGAATTTATGAAGGAGTATTTACATTTGAACCACATGAGTGAGGTGGACCCTGCTGAATTTGCAAAGCCCAATTACTTCCTGCCGCATCACTACATCTTAAAACCCAACAGCACGACGACCAAACTGAGGGTAGTCTTTGATGCCTCTGCCAAGACATCATCGAACGTGTCATTGAACGACCTGCTAACCAACGGTCCCACCATTCAGGATGACCTGTTCGCCATCCTATTAAGATTTGGCTTACCACGATACGTCTTCACGGCAGATATTGAGAAGATGTACCGGCAAGTCTTGGTGTCGGAAGAAGATCGGAAATACCAATTAGTGCTTTGGAGAGAAAGTCCTAAGGAACCAATCAGATCCTATCAGCTGAGCACCGTTACTTATGGTACGACTTCCGCGCCATACTTAGCAACCAAATGTCTACAACGTCTCGCCCAACAAGGAATGGAGCAGTGGCCTCGGGGAGCAACGATATTAAGGCGAGATTTTTATATGGATGACTTAATGACGGGATGCGATAGACTTCATGAAGCATTAGAAGCGCAAGGTCAATTAAACGCTCTGCTTCAAACAGCAGGCTTTAAGCTGAGAAAATGGTGCGCCAATCACAAGGAACTTTTGAAAACCATCCCTTCCGAAGATCGCGCAATCCAACTGGATCTTTTCGACAATAGTGATGAGAAGATCAATACATTAGGACTGAGTTGGGCACCTCAAATGGACGAGTTACGAGTTAAAGGCCATTGGCTGGAGAGTGACCAGGTAACCAAAAGAATAGTACTGTCTGATATTGCACATTTATTTGATCCGCTGGGCTTTATGAGTCCCGTAGTTGTAATGGCAAAAATCTTCCTACAACAATTGTGGCAAATAAAGCTAGATTGGGACGCAGGTCTTCCAATGGAGCTGCATACGAAATGGCTGCAATTTCGGAATAACCTCAAGGCCCTTGATGTTATAAGAATCCCGAGACACATGTTCAACACATGTTGAACTAGCAAAATCCATACAATTACATGCCTTTGCGGACGCCTCAGAGAAGGCTTACGGAGCCGCAGTCTATTTACGATCGATCGGTAGTGGTGGGGTAATACGAGTCAATCTCCTGTGTGCCATATCCAGAGTCGCACCATTAAAGACACTTACTGTCCCCAGACTTGAGTTATGTGCAGCAAAACTAATGGCTGAACTGGTTCACCGGGTTCTTCGAGATTTGCAGTTACCGGAAGTAAAAACTTTTTATTGGACCGATTCAGAAATCATACTTGCATGGATTTACTCGGCAGCAGCCTCGTACCATACCTTTGTAGCCAACAGAATTGCGACAATACAAGAATTATCCACACAAGAGCAGTGGAGACATGTAGGGTCTAGGCACAACCCAGCGGATATCGTGTCGAGAGGAGTCCCACCAGAAAAGCTAGCGGCCAACTCATTATGGTTTTACGGCCCACTGTTTCTACATGGTGCAGAAGACGGATGGCCAGCACCCTACAAATGCACGCAGACGAGCTTAGAGAAAAGGGAAATCAAGGCGATAGTGGCAACAGTTAGTGATACTCCACATTTTATGGATTTGATAGATCATCAAAATACATTCGATAGATGGCAGAGGATAATCGCATATATTCGGAGATTCATCTCAAACACTCGCAAGAAAGAGAAAAATCGATGCCTAAATCGCAAACCCACCACTATAGAATTAGATGAGGCGCTTACTGTAATGATAAAAAAGGCACAAGACGAAGAATTTCCAACTGAGCAAAGGGAACTAGAACATTCAGGCCACATTAGCACCAGCAGCCCATTAAGTAGCCTTAGCCCATTTTCGGATGAAGCGGGATTGTTACGCGTTGGAGGAAGACTGGAGGCCGCGAATTTGTCATAAGATGCTAAGCATCCGATTTTATTACCATATGCTCATAACGTCACGCGTCTACTGATGACCAATCTTCATGTTAACCACCATCATGTCGCGTCACAAGCACTGCTAGCTATAACCCGCCAAAGATTTTGGCCCATTAAGGGCAAAAGTATAGCACGAGCCATAGTTCAGAGGTGTGTGCGCGCGCGGTCTAAACCGAAAATGCTATCACAATTTATGGGAAACCTTCCTGAACATCGAGTACAGCCAGCGCGACCGTTTATAAATTCCGGAGTGGATTTTTTTGGACCCTGTTGGACGCACTACAAACTTCGAGGAAAACGACCACAAAAATCTTATGTTGCTGTGTTCTGCTGCTTTGCGACAAAGGCTATTCATTTTGAGATAGTAACAGATTTAACTACAGAAGCTTTCATAGGCCGCTAAACATAGGACTGCACCAGAGGTGGAAACTGGTAAACCATTTGAAAAACCAGTTCTGGTATAGATGGTCCAGAGAGTACCTCAGCGAACTACAGCATCGCTATAAGTGGAAGCAACAATGTACAAACGCACAACCCGGAATGATGGTGATAGTGAAGGAAGACAATCTCCCTCCTGCAGCATGGCATTTAGGAAGAAATGAAAGGGTCATCAAGGGTGAAGATGGTTTGTTACGAGTTGCGGATATCAAAACATCCAAGGGAGTTATAAGAAGACCTATACATAAGTTGGCTCCCTTACCTCTAGAGTCTGAGACAGACTGCGCAGAATCTACAACAACAAAAAGATTGAGAGAAGATGATATATCGACGACATCCCCAAGTAAGCGCAACAATCAAACGAATTCGGACGCTTCAACTGCAATTAAAAGACCGTTGCGTGGTGGTACAGCTATGTGTCTGACCCTACTTACATGTTTAATCTTGCCAATCAGGGGACAAATTCAGATCAAACCATTCGATACGCCGCCAGGATTATATTTTGAAAATTTGGGGAACACTCAACTGGTGTCAAATGAATGGAACTTGGTGATCTACTACAATACTATCACATTATGGGCCGAGTTAAATACTATTAGCCGAGGTGTAGAAAGGCTCCAAGAAGGTTGTAACTTGATGAAGGAATGGGATCAGTGTGGCCCCATAATGGAACAATTTAAAGCCGCATTGGAGGAAATCACAAGTAACAATGAGTTACTCTTACACCAGAGTAGGCCACGAACTAAGAGAGGTGCTTTGAATATTGTGGGTAACGTAGCTAATGCATTATTCGGAGTGTTGGATTCTGAATATGCTAACCACATGTCACAAATCATAGAGGACCTGAAGGAAAATGATGTGCACCTTATGGCGCTGATGAAGAATCATACATCTATCTTAGATTCAACAGTCAACCTCGTACAACGATCACAAGAGGCTACGGTGGCTCAACTAAAGCACTTCGACAAGTACCTCAATCAATCTATTGCTCAATTGCATAACATTAACACCGAGTTGAATCAACAAAGAGCAACACAATCGTTTATGACATTGGCACTGCAATTGACGCTAGTTCTAAACAAATACCAGAGGATTCAATCTAACTTGTTAGATGTGATTATAGATACCCATCATGGCAAAATAAATCCACAGTTAGTAAGCCAAAAACAACTATCGGAACAACTCACATTAATACAAGAAAATATCCCTATACCCTTCGATTACCGTCACGTCCAGACAACCTGTTAAAGATATACAGCTTGATGAGTGTCGAAAGTCGAATAAGCGTGGATCAGATGATATTTCGTATAAAACTCCCGCTGCTTTCGCACGAAGAATTCGAACTACTACATATAATACCAATCCCATTTATGGCAAACAACGAGCTCATGATGATAGGATCAATAGAAAAATTCCTAATCATTAGTCTACATCGGGATCAGTACTATCCCTTATCCGAGAATGATTTAAGGGGCTGCATTACGTACGACGGGGCATTCATTTGTAAACAACAACACCCCATTTACAATAAGGGAGCAAACACTAGCTCCTGTGAACTCAGTGTTCTCAGTCATGGACCATTCGAGATCGCTTGTTCCGCCACCGCTATTAGTAAGACACCACGGTGGATTCAACTGTTAACTGTCAACAAATGGATATATGTGAGACCTACTCCTGCCACAATCAACGTCATTTGTAAGGGTAATGTCGAACAGAAGAACATAGAGGGATCTGGAATTATAGCATTACCGTCAAATTGTGCAATAAGGGATGAACACACCACTATTCATGGACACAATGTCTTTTCCAATAATTTAAAGGGTGGATTTACGCCACTAAAGAAACTTATCGACTTCATCCATTTGAATACCACACCTCCTCCAATAACTTACCAACCAACACCAGTAAAAAACATAAGTAAAGACATCGAAGATCTACGAGAGTGAATCAAGAATCTCAACATAAATGCTACGCTGCAACCCCATACCACCAGTCATGACGTTCATCAATATACAGTTGCATATACTGGACTAATCATCATCATCATAGCCGGAGGCTACTGGTTAATCAAGCTAACCAAAAGCAATTCTGCTAAAGGTTGTCAAACCCAACAAGAAATACCTGTACCTAAGAAGAGAACACTATTCACCAAGCAGACAGAATGTAACCCATTAGCCAGAGCGGTATCGCAACCAACATTTGAAATTTTCGTATAGGTTTAAGTAACAATCTAAGCTAGTTCAGTTTGAATCATTTGATACATGTATACATGAAAACAGTACATCCATAGAGCATAAGATTATTGTTTTGAGACAGAGCTCAAGGCGGGAGGAATGTATAAAACTGCAAATTGCATTTTAAAATCCCGAATTTCTTTAGGTGTAAAATTTATATTTTATTCGCAAATGCATTACTCAAGTTACGCCACATAATTTTCTCACCGATCGCCAGACGCAACATGATCCCAGGTAAATTATCAAAACTTTGCCTGGGTAGCAAGCTTGCTAGAATTTGCTGGGAAAGTTGGGTGGTGTGATGAATTGAGTCAGTACTTTTTATGAAGTACAGGTGCTTAGATTATAACTTGTATATATAAGTGACATTAAATTTAATAAAATTTGTCATTCGTTTTTGGACAATAGTTGCATTTTTATTTAAAATATTTGTTAGTCGCTATTGCTGCCGGTACAAGAACCGAGTAGCCCGGGATATTAATAATTAATTTGCTTTCAGATTTATGAGTTTCGTGTAATCGGTGAAACACCGAATGCACAGCAACAAGGTTGAGGTGAATCACTTCAGCCTATCAATTTTAACAGGCAAACAAAAGAGTTTGCTTTAACAGTACCAAAGACTTTACATAAAGAATATTTAAAAATTTTACATGAATGGCACCCCTGGGGATTACGAAAACAAAACAAAAAGTAAAAAAGTGTACAACTTGTCAACAATACAAAACTTCAATGACCAAAGAACCAACGAAATTCTGGAGCTTCCATTTATAAAAATTGGACCTGATATATTTGACTGTTCTAACTGTCCTTACCTCCTCCATGTTGACTATTATTCTCGTTAATTGGAAATTTTACCCTTAAAAAGCAAGTCTGTAAATGAAATAGTAAAAAATTTAAAAGTAGTATTTGCAACTCATAGTTGAATGGGGAATTATTGAACTGTTTTACACGTTTAGAAGGGTTTGGGGGGTGGGGTGGGGTCCAAACTGGACTTAAATTTATTTGGGTATGTTTTTATAGATCACCCTGTAATTTCTGAACGTTACACCCTATGATGAGGATTTATATTCTTCTCCGTTTTGAAGGTATGACTCAACAAAGTTAAAATCTTAGCTTTAAAAATGATCTATCACACGCTGTACCCAAAATGTAACCCTTTCTGCGTTTTTGTTATGGTCGTAGCGTATTGCATATAGCAATATGCTACATCACATACTGAAGCGTGTATGGCGGCTGGCTGCTGTCCATAGCGGAATCTTGAAAAAAAAAAAACAGAAAAATAGTGGATAAAAACACGACATGAACATGAACAGTGAGTGCTAAACGAAAATCTAAATAAAAAAAAAATAAAGAAAAAACTTAGACGAGGATTGGAAAGAAAATTTCCTATAAATTCATGAAGGAGGGTTCATCAGACCACGGAGTTTAGCCAGCGGAAAGTATAGCTACAACAAAAAAAATTTTTCAAGGTATCGTACACTCATTTAATTAAGGCATGAAGTTCGAAACGCGGGAGATAGATAATTCTATGCAGATGCAGTTTGTCGCATCCGACATCTGCCCACATTTTTATACAAGAATTTTTCGAGGTTAAAAATACACATGGGACCGGGAATGGCTCCACACTAAATAGATAGCGATCTTGTAAATGATAATCCAATTACGGTGCTCGTGCCATCGATACTTGAACACGAAACAAAAGAATAATCCGTTTGATTTTAAAAGCCATAAGACGATATAAAGGAGTTGAATTTATAATCATCACAAATAAGATCCCTTAAATAAAACTGCGGCTATATGAAGCTACGGGACTGAAAATTTGGTTTACGCACGTTATTGATTGTAAAAGAAAAAGAAAACGAAAGAAAAAGAGAAGATTTCATCAACAATTCACTTCTTGCAATACAAATAGTTGATTACAAACAAGTTTTGAATTCTTCATTCATTTCAAGTTTAGCACGAGAATTGTATGGAAATATTTTCCTGTTTTATTAAATTCGAGGACATGTTTTTGTAAAATCCCTTCTCAATTGTTTTATTAAAACCAGTTTTTGAAAAAAAAAGAAAAAAAATGAATATCGTAACATAAGTACTACTACATAAATAGAAGACTAGACATTACAAAATTTTTATTGTATGTAAGTAATACAGCAGCTGAAGAAAAAGAAAAAGTTGAAGGCATATAAAAGATGATAGGATCATCGTACATTATAATAGTAATAATACTTACCTATTCGTGAATGTGTAGATCTCTGTGTACATAAAATATAGTATTCATAATTGAAATAAATAAAATCATATACTATGTAATTGATCTTCATAATACATTGCGTAGTTACAAAGCAAACAAAAAAGAACAGAAACTCAATTCAAAACGATTTTGTTTTTCAAACGGAAATTATAAGAAATTTAATATAAAAACTTACCTACATACATGCTACCATATGTATCCCGCTTTCGAATTGGAAACTCTATTACTATTATTATAATAAAAAGTTTAGGCTTAACATATTTTTGATTTGTCGTAGTTGTGAAAGTTTTTGAATATGGAAAGAGAAAATTATCACTGAAATTACTCTTAACATTAGATGTTGACAGAAAATGCTTGTCAAAGTATTATTATTTTATCGACTGAAGATTACTATTACCTTGTAAGGAAACAACTTCAAAATTTTTGTTTTGTTAGATTTTTCTTTACAGGAACGCAGTTACCATCCAGGAGGCCTTCGTGGAGGGAATTGCTTCGTTCAATGAACGTAATAGCACCAGAAATGATTGGTATTAAAGGTAATTAAAGAAAAAGTGGAAAAAGAAGACTGTCGGGGATTTTCTCAATAGAGCTCTTTATCAAATTTGTTTGTACAGTTGTCAGATTTGACCTTGTCATAACTTTTAGTCTCTCTAGGCTTACTAGAAAGTATATTAAGTTTTTGTCTTGTATAGCTAATAGAACGATAGAATGCTATGGGGGTGAAATTAAGATTTAAAAAACATTGTTGTTTATAATAGAGATCCCGATTGCCTATGACGAGTGCAATGATCTAGATAAAATAAACTTTATCTTTATAACGTCATGGAACAGTAGGAATTCTTATTTTTCCTTTCACTATCCCGGAGCCCTCTCACATAGGATGAAGGTCGTCTAGGCTCGCCTAGTCTCTCTCTCTCTCTTTACAGGTCAAATAGGGACTCTGAACAATTATGCCCCTCAGAGTCAGATGGGAGGATGGGGCCGGCAGAGAAGGCAAAACATCTGCGCCTTCCACAAGGTATGCAGGTAAGTGACGTAAGGGTCCCTTCAGGACCGAATGTGTGCCGGCTTTTGTTGGATAGGCACGAATTTTTTTTTTATTATGATTGACGGCAGCGGCAGGTTTTTCGTGGAACCTCCCCACACTCTCCGCCAATGAGCCGAGGCGAGCTAGCGTGCCGCTCTGCAGTTAACGCTGTCCGTCGAGTGATCTGTCAGTTCATGCTGACAGTTTGGACTTTACGTCCAAGCCAGTCACTCTTCATAATTCCATAACAAAAATGGCGCCCAACGTGGGGCCACCTCAGTTAGACTTCGGCGTCTAAATGTGACTGATGCTGGGGACTGGGATTGCTTGGAGATATGGACATTTGGCTGTTAGCTAATTGTCTGACTCGGTAGTCTCATATCCAGTAGAAGTTACAGGCGGACCTGAGTCTAACTGGTGTTGTTAGCTAAATTATTTTTTTTGTAGAGCAAAGCTTGTGGCTTTGACACATTGTGCGCTTGCATAGTGTTATAGTTCCATAACAAAAATGGCGTCCAACGTGGGGCCACCTCAGTCAACTTCGGTGTTCAAATGTGTTTGACACTGGGGACTGAGGCTACTTGAGATATAGACGTTTGACTTGTAGCTAAATCGTCTAACTCGGTAGTCTCATATCTAGTGGAGAACACATGTGGACCTGAGGTTTGATTGTTTTGTTAATAGAATTTTTTGAAAGTAAAGTAAAGTTTTTGATATCTTGAATTTTTGAACGATTCAAGTAAAGTTTTTTTGGAAAGTTTGTTTGAAAGTGAAGCTCGGCTTTAGGTTTGACTTTGGTCAAGCCTCAAGCCTGAACAATTTGTTGATTTTTTTAAAAATTTTGAAGTTTTTTTTGGTTTTTTTTTAATGATCTTTCCCGCTGGCCTTCTGTCATGGAAATGGTAGGTGGCCTCACACACATTTTTTGAATGAGCTCTCACGGAGACATGTCTCTGTTGGCCAACTGGCTGGACAGAGTTGTGAATCTGTGAGACGGCTTTTTGGCTTTCAGCTAACTAGTCGACCATATTCATGACTCTGCCCAGTTGGAAGGTTAGCTAGACATGACAATCAGGTGAAGAGGAAGAAAAGAGTTGTTGGAGGAGGGAAGTGATACTGGAGACCTTCAGTAATCAGGAGTTGGCATACTGTTAACTGCCTGGCTGAAGAATCTCTAGTATCATTTTCAGTCTCTAGTTTCTCCAACCCGACTCTTCCCAGATTTCTGTGAGGACTCAGACATTTTTCATGCACACATTCACGTCACTTACTGGTATAATTTTCTGACCTGTAAGGAGGGAGTGCGACCTGAAGACCTCTTATGTTGGGGGTTAGCTTCGGGAAGTGAAGGAGAAATCATATTTTGATCGTAAATTTTTGAAACGCTGAATTGAACAGTTAGGAAGGAAATTTTTATTCAAGGAGCGTGCTAACGTTTCCGAACTTTTGATTTTTTTGTATTTATATTGTATCGAGTCGAGAGGACTTTGCTAACTTTCCGAATCTTTGATGTTTTTTGCACTTTATTGAAAACTTCTTCGAACGTTTGGGAAGAAATTTTCTGAATTTTAGTATATCGTCCCAAACTCCAACTTAAATCAGTGCTTCGTCATCCTCACATAGTGAAGAGCCTGTTATCTCTTCCAAACTTTCAAATTTCTTGGAATTTTAAATTTTAATCTCGAATTACGTCTGAACTTATTATGGCTACAGTACGGACACCACCTCCTGCGACAAACAGTGTGACAATGTTGCCTGAGCCATGCACTATCTGCAGAGATACGAGCTGGTCACGGAAGCCTGTCATGACCGTGTGTGAACATGCTTTCCATGAGGCATGTATACAGACTTGGATAGGCGAACATTCCAGTTGCCCTAACTGTAGACGCCGCCTCATACCATAGGACCTCACTGATTACACTGATTACTACCTTCAACTTACCACCACCGAATCAACGATCACTCTCACCGGGAATGCCCGATCTGCACTCAAGGACTTTTATAAACCCCAACTCACAACAAGACAGTCCAGTGCGTACAGCTCAAGGACAGACGTCAGCAACTACGGATGCGTTGATGGCAGGCTTGCGCATACAAATGCAAGATCTCGTGAAGGTCTCGAACAGAGCCTCAATGTCTTGCGGACTGATTTAGTAGATATCATCAGACAACAAGTACGCAGCAGCACTGCCGCCAATGGATTTCCTAAGACCTCCTCCGTCCATGGGTAATCCAAGACCATCGAACGATTTCCCCAATCTGAGGAGACAATCGTTTCAGAGACAATCATCAGCTACTGGTCAGCCTTGTGGTCAGCTTACTGGTCAGCCTACTGGTCAGCCTAGACCGAACTTTGTCCCACCTCAACCACCTCCACCTATTCGTCACCCTGCAAATATAGGACAGCGACGATCAGGCAGTCCTATCAGAAGATGGAACCTAACATATAACGGCAATAACTCCGAACTCTCTGTCGATGAATTCATTTTTAGAGTCGAAGCGCTCACGCACTCCGCTCTAGAAGGAGATTTTGATCTTCTTGTGAGAAACATGCTTACGTTACTGACAGGACCAGCGAAAGACTGGTACTGGTCAATACTAAGACGTAACTCCTTTCCAACTTGGGAATTCATCAAAACGAGATTGTCAATCGAATGGGGAGTGCCCAAGGACGATCTAAAGATCCGCTTACAGCTGATGTCTAGAAAGCAAAAGCCTGGTGAATTGTTCGCCATGTACCACCATCATTTAGGGTTGCTGCGTGATCAGTTGCAGAACGCCATGCCAGACCAAGAGTTCCTGGAGATTGTCAAGTCGAATTTATTGCCTGAGATTCAGGAGAAAATATGCTTACATCCTACCGATACGATAGGACAGCTAAGATCGCTTGTTACTCATATCCAAGCCACGCAGACACGAATTGCGACAGCTGGGAGTTGGAACCCTTACCGGAACCAACGAGTACACGAAATCGACGATTTCCAGACCTTGAACCCTGAATTGTCAGTAACACCAGGCAGTGACAACAGCTTAGGTGACGTGTCAAGCATTGCAGCCAAAAACACTATAGTATGCTGGAACTGTGATCAGCAGGGTCACTACTATCAAGACTGCCTTCAAAAGAAGCAAGTTGTGTTCTGCTATGGATGCGGACGCAAGAACATTTTCAAGCCCGATTGCAGCCACTATCGACAGAAAAACTTGAGACGGGTTGGGAATACCACCACCTTTTTCCGACCAGCGTCAACGTCGCGAGCGACAACTGCAACGAACACTCCAGTTCAAGCCTTGAACAAGGAGGAAGGTCCGCTCCATTAGCAGATCACATTGACGAATCCCGGACTTGTCCACTTCATTGATAGAGAAGGAGAACTTAATAGACTTCTCCGCAGATCTTCAAGCTCCCATTTCCACTTCTGGAGAGCCCATGACATTATTAGACACTTCTTTGGAAGAGTCTTTAATTTTCGATGTCCCGATAACACCTACAGCACCTTTAGCTGACAAAGTTACTGAGCAGGAGATTTGACCTCCTGCCATTTCTGTTTTAAAACGGCCACCAAGCTCTGTTATGACGAGTGGGCGTGAGCCTGTTGTACATCCGCTGACGCCGTATCATACGCGTCTGCAGAAATATAAAGCAGCAAGAGAACGAATCTTCCCCTCTGTAGCGGAGTTAGCTGAGATCATGTTTCCTGACTTGGATATTGGACCAAAAAAGAAACGATCAGCCGTTCGTTGGCGGGAATACTGTCGACGGATGAGACTAGAGAAAAACAAACTGGAATTAAATTTATATGCTCGTTATATTTATCGTCAGCTCTCACTCTCCCGGAGCCCTCTCAGACAGATGAAGGCCGAATAAGCTCCATTCGATCTCCGGTTTCAGATATCCATTGGGACATCGGGATTACGTGCCGACGATGTTATTGGGAGAATGGGGAAAGCACTGTATAATTATTTCTATCTGATCCTCATCAAGCTGCGGTAAGTGAAGTGTAATGTCCTTTCAGGACAAGTTTGTATTAGTTCCTTTTTTGCTTTCTTATTTTTTTGTTTATGGTACGTGGGGGTAGCCTTCGGGTAGCCCACCCCACACTCTCCGCCAACAGCGCAGGAGTACTAGCGTGCTGCCCTACATGCAACTTTTTCACGGGGTGAGCTGCCAGTTCGCGCTGGAAGATTGGACCTAACGTCCTCCATCTCTCACTCACGGTAGAACCATAAAATAGGTAAAAATTGCGGAAAATCCTAAAGCGCATTATTATAGAAAACTTAACTCCGAAAACTCGGCCTACTAGTTTCGAAAACAGGAAAAAAAAACCTGCAATTTGTAAAACATTGCCCGATCCGTCACTTATCGAGTTAGTTTCGTTTTGCACAAAATAACAGGAGTCAATTTTCATTTCTGCAATATTTCTTTTAAAAGTCCGTCCGAGTCTAGTATTTAAGTTTACCAGTCTGTCCGTTCAGTCAAAAATTGGTAAATTCAGTTTATATATTCCGCTCGCCGGATATTAGTATTACGTCAGTTTTGCATTTGTATTCGCATTTGTGTAACTCTGTGTTTTGTTAAGGCTTTGAAGTGTGCCAATTTGTTTATCATATTGTAACGAGTTATAAAACTTCTTGCCACAGACTCAGAGAGTCGGAAGGAATACTACAGCATCTTGCTGCATCTTATGACAATCAAAAAGGTTTCAATAGCTCCAACGATTGAGTCTCCTCACCTTTTAGTGGAGACCCCAGGACCAACATTCTCGAGATAAACAAACAGTAACGCCTGCAACAGGACCAATGCTAAGAGGCCGCAAGTCACACTGCCAGCGAAAGTTCATCCTCATCCAAGTTTATACTCAACTAAAAATCAAGACTCTTAATAAATAATTAAGAAACTAACTGTCATTTTATGACAGTTGATGGCTCGTTAGACGCGCGTCACAACTTGAGTTTGATAACTGTCTTAGACAGTGCATCAGCCACTCCTAACTACACATCAGTTCTGCTGCTGGGTAACTGTTCCAAGAAGTGCATCCAAATATACTAAAACCCATTTGTGCAAGTTTGATTTTTGAAGTGGTTTTTCGCATATATCTCTAGAACGGTTGGTCGAACAGCAAAAATGATTATGGCAAATTTCATAGGATTTCATATTCTGAAGAACTTTTCAGTACAATAAGAACGTCTAGAACTGATCGTTTTCACAGTATATGTAAAAAAACAAAATTTTATATAGAGAGTTTCGCTATGAAAATTCATAGCTAAATAAGTCAATCTGAAATTGACTCAGTTTGCAACTCGTTTGCATAAAGAGCTTTTTCCTCTCAATTCTCGAGCTACAGACATTCAAGTAACGTATAGTATTTCGCCTCATATAATTCACACTTAAAAATTATTTTAAGTTTATATATGAGGTCAGCTTGGTTGTTTGCTTTGGCGTATACGGCAGGCAGGAACCAACCCGAACTGACGATTATACGGTTCCTGCTTATATGAAACGCCCTCTTTTTGCAATGAAATTTTTTTTTTTCAAAGATTTTTCGTTTGCATAGAGTTTTTTCCACAAAATTTTATATGGCAACACCAAGAAAGGGTTCGTCGATTTAGTTCATTTTTGAAACTTTATTTACTATTATGTACTATGAAAACAACATGTATCAAATTACAGTTCTCAGACAGTATCCAAATATATAGTCGAGAACGGAATTTTTGTATGCAACCATACGAAGAAGTTGCCCGATTTGTTCCATTTTCGAGTGAGGACGGACTGACGGACATGCAAAAATCAAAATAACTTTTAATTTTATGCATGGATGTCCAATCCATTTTGTGTTACAAACGGAATGACAAACTATGATTTCATCTAGGGTATAAAAAAAGGAAGGAAATGGCAAAAAACGGGATCAAAAAGTGAGCAGCGGTACATTCCCACGCACACAGGCGGCTGCTATACGCATACCTCTACACGTAATCAAACGCTATAATGTCCCCCCTTTCATCTACAACTATCGTCGGGACATACGGCCTGCACCAACTCTAAAATTTGTATGTATGTAGTACCATAAATGTTTTAAATTAAATTCTTTTGAGTGCCAACAAGATCTGGAAAACGTACGCCAATATTGGAGCATTGGAATGTACATTAATGTTATTCGTTTTGATCACAAGAAGGAGATAGATTAAGGGCCGGTTTCACAGTTCGAGTTCAAACTTAAGATGTGGTTTAAACTCAGTTTATCTGTTCAACACAGTTTTACAGTGGTAAGTTAAACCTCGTTTAAACTAAGTTTAAACCACCAAAATTGAGCGTTTAAACTCAGTTTATCTTTAAATGTGAATGATGTGACATTTCGATTTGACACTTGCTCAATTAGATTGGTTTTTAGCATTGAATAAATAACTAATAAGGAAGCGGGGTTTCGTGCGAATACAGTGTACGTGAGTAGGCAATTTAATGACAGCCAAACCCACGGAGCGGGGAGAGAAATGACAAGAGGGCTGGTCACTTATTTGAAGATTCTGCTGACAAGTCACTTAAATTATCATAGGCAACGCCTAGGAATATTGTCTGGAGATAAGGGGGCGCCAAAAATTTGTCTATTTTACATAGCAATTTGGATTATAAAAAATGTCCCCCTTCAAAATTTCACGGTTTCACTACTGCAATGACGAAACGAATACAAACACAGCACACTAATACATTTCGCCGAGTGGCTTAGGTTTTAACCTGATATGCCGTTTCCTTATTAGTTATTTATTCAATGGTTTTTAGACAACATTTGTGTAAATATACAATTTGTGTGATGTATTCAGACCAGGAAGATATTAGCGATGAAGAAATTTCAACCATAAAATCAAGATTTTTTAATGTCGCGAAATTTCCAAAAGTAGTGCCCTAATTACACCCATGTAAGTATATTGTCACCAGGTAAAGAGTTTTATTTACTTTTGATTTAATTTAATCGCATTTAATCTGTAGGAAGTCAAAAAGCTGAGCTTTTCCGGAATAGAAAAGGATTTTTTTCAATAAATGTTCAAACCATCTGCGACTCTGATCTTACAATTTTGGATATTGTTGCAAGGTGGTCTGGATCAACGGATCAACTCATGATTCCACTATTTTTAACTAACAACTCCAAGATACATGCTCGATTGGAAACGGGAGATATTTAATGACAGCTTCATTGTTGCTGATAGCGGATATCAAAATAAAAATTTCGTGATGACCCCGTTGTTAAGTGTTAGAGCACCGGAGGAGAATTTATATAAGGAATCTCTTATTCGGACAAGGAATTGTGTAGAAAGAAGCTATGGTGTGTGGAAAAGAAGGTTTCCGATTCTGTCAGTAGGAATGCGTTTGCGTCTTCGCACAGTACAAAGTGTTATTGTAGCTACAGCAGTACTGCATAATCTTTGTTGCGCGCGCGGAGAAACAGAATTACCAATTCTATCACTAGAATTAGATGATGTAGTTAATTTTGTATTTGGTATTCCCCGTAATCGTGAGAGTGGAAATTCCAATAATATTACGAGACGTGTACTCATAGATGATTATTTTAAGCACCTGGTATAATTTCAAATAATTAAACAGAATTATATAAACATTATTTAGCTAATTGATTGTTATTTATTTCTAATTGGGATTTCAAAATTTGAATGTTTAATTCGTGCACTTCCCTCATCATATTTATTTTTTCTGAATGTTCTTTTCTTAAAATTTTAAGTTCCAGGTGATGCTTCTCCTTAAGGCACACTATGCTTTCTTCAGCCAACCGAAATTAGGCATCAGCTACTTTGCTCCATTTATTTCTCTCTTGTTGTGTCTTGCTTTTCCGTATAGCATTTTGTACTCTCAGCTCTTTGATGAAAAGTTCGTCGTGCGTTTCAAAGAGTCTACTCATTTTCGTAGGTTTAATTAATTTATTTTATTTTTTCCACTTTCGTAGGTTTAATTAATTAATTTTTTTGTCACAACGATTTGGCCGGCAATATTTTGACAATAAATGACTCGCAATAGTTTGCTAGTTCACAATTGTACAGAAAATAGCTTGTTAGCTCACAATTCCATAGTGCTGCCATATTAAGAAAGGTCCAGCACTGTGAAACTCATTTTGGTTTAAACTTAGTTTAAACTACGAACGGAGTTTAACTAATCCTGAGTTTAAACTCGAACTGTGAAACCGACCCTAAGAAAATTTTCGCGGGAAAGACAATGTATGTACACAAGACTCCGTAAAGGTCAAGCGGATTAGAATCCAGCATCGCGATAGCGATTTATTCACAAAATTTGTTATGGTCGTAGAATACTGCAGGCAGCAGTATGTGGCCGGTGTAAAGAGACTCGGTCAAGCAAATGCCACCTATTTCGGGATAGAGGGCGCAAGACGTAACAGAAAAAGAAGAAGAAGAGATAATCGGGCTGTCAAAATGTGGTTTTGCTGAACAGAGGTCGGAAGAAAAGTTGGTGTCGATAATTTGTTATTAATAAAGTGAGAAAAAAAGATCAATAAGTAAATTTACGCGAAAGCTCAAGCGACAACCGTAATCAAACTGAGGCGAAACAAAATAAAAACCCTCCGTTCGAGGATCGCCCAAATAAATTTGGAAAAAAAAATTTATATAATACGCCACGCATGCTGTGATATTTCGAATACCAGAAAGGACCGCAGATCACCAGTGACAAAAGGAAATCTGTGTGATTTATCAATCCACAAGTGGATTGCTGTATTGGCTGCATGGTGAGGCCTAGAAAATTATGAGAAAAGAAGTTGCATTTGTGATGAAATTAACCACGAAAATCGGACTTCTACGAGGGACGAGCGCTGACATGGGATAAGTTCTCTACAATTTTTTTATTATTAAATTTTGAAAGTCTCAAATTATTCGCACCCTGAAGGGTATAATTCATTCAGATTTTGAGAATGAAAATGTTTACTTTGATATATAGTAAGATAAATAATCATAAACGTTAGTATAGAGCCACAAAATAATGACTGTAGAATAAGCAAGGAGATAGTGGCTTCGATGAACGTTTCAAGAAGTGAATACGAGGATAGTTTAAGATTACATTTCATTATATTTCATTAAAGTTATTTTAATACTAGCTTTGATCTGATAAATTTGGGAAGCCCAGTGCTCCACTGAAAGGTTAGGTCAATATTGAGTTGTTATACACAAACAAAAGAATTGTTGTAAATATAAAAAAAATCAAATAGATAAGTCAAGATATTAGATACATACACATAGTCTCCATATAAATTCACAGTGGTGCTTTGTACTGGTACCCCAATCAGTCCCGTGTGGACATAGTTACATTAGTTTTTCATATGCAAGTGTTGTTTTTGTTAAATCGTAAAATCTTTATCTGGTGTGATAATAATCGCATAATGCAGAAAACATGTCGGCATACGAATCTTAGTTTTGCATACGAGCTCGCATATTATCTATATGTAACATAGGTGAGATAAAATAACGCAAGTGATCATTTGTCCTAAACGTCATCATCTGCAAAGAGTTGCTCTAAGATTAAAATTTTCTATAAAGGAAACCGTAACATGCCAACCGCGTATCAGTTCATTAGGTCTCAGTAAATCAGACAGTGCCAATTATCTAAAGATAGGAAGTAACTATATCGAGAAAAAGAAAAAAAAAACATTAATTGATATTTAGTAAAGATTTATTTGAACGCTTGCGATTGTGCCCTTAAGTATTAAGTTTGTTGGCGCTGGCTTTAAATTTATTTTTTACTTACTCTCGATTTTGGACGCCTAAAAGGGTGGTTCAAGGAAAATCAAATTTTTATTTTCATTCATTCAGGTACGTGCCGTCTGCTGGAGCGCTTCATCAGGTTGGAGAATAGTGAATGTAAATACCTACCTTCAGTATTAATTCAGTGGTAATAGCATTGTTGAATTCTCATTTGAGACCCGGTGTCCTCCAAATTAAGTATCTGGTTCGCTCGAAATTTTAGTAACATCTGGAAGAGTAGTTTAAGTAAACAAAAGAAAGAGAAAAACAAACAGATTTTCGTTCGGGGACTCATTCCAAAATATTAATCCCTCTTCATTGTAAGATGTTGTACGCGGAAAGCTACCTTTCGAGGTTATGATAATGATCGCGTCAAGGAATTGTTATATTGGTGTAAAGTCGTCGTTGTGATTTCCACTTACGTACATACTCTTGAACATAATAGGTTGTTCCAGAATAGTTGACCAATGTTATAATAAGAGAAAGATATTGTAAATTGTAAGTTGTAATTGAATTCGCTTTTGTAGAAAACTTAGGAAATTTCCATATCATTTTTGTTCAAAATAAACATTAGAACGTATTGAAGATGTGCTGAACTGCTTAATATTTTTCTTCTCACTCTCTTGGTGCCCTCCTCACGTTGAATAGGTCCGCTCCTCCACTTGCCTCTTTCAACAAGGGACACTGAACAAAATGACTACTGCCCGCAGTGTCATGGGGTGGATATGGGGAAATGCAGCTGAAGGCCTATCATCTGCGACTTCACTGAGGTAAGGGTAAGTGGTGTAATGGTCCTTCAGGACCGGGTGTGTGGTTCCATTTTTTGTATGAAGGCACGAGTTTTTTTGTATATGGCTGGTGGCACAGCGGCAGGTTTTTCGTGGAACCTCCCCACACTCTCCGCCAATATCCGAGGCGAGCTAGCGTGCCGCCCTGCAGTCAACGCTGTCCACCGAGTGATCTGTCAGCTCATGCTGACAATCTGAACTTCACGTCCAAGTCAATCAGTCGACGTACTTCCATAACAAATTATACGATTAGGAGATTTTAATAATCCAGTGCGAAACGAATGTACTATGAATTGGCTATGTCTTAACCAAACGGTAACTCTAGTAAGTAGTTTATAGACATGAAATAAGAGAAGTCGTGGAGCTCCAACCGCTCAGTGTTAGGGTAGAATTAGGACACGCTTAATTAAAAAAAATTAAAATTAAAAAAAGATGGGAATCTGAATCCAAATGAAGTTGAAGTTTTGGCGCTTTAACGCAAATGAAGTGACAATAGCTCGTAATTATTAGACGGTCATTTAACTTTTGCCGATATGGTACTCTGAACAATGCTTTGGCGATCGAAAGTAGCTTGAGCGACTTTCTTGAGTGAAAAAGTGGACTTTTCTACTTTTCTTGTGGAATTGGTGCGTAGTAGAAAATGATTTCCCTGAGAAAAATGTTCACAGCAGAACAGTAATGGCTATGGAAGAATGAACTGAAAAAAATATATGCTTAGCATAGTAACTGGGGTGTATGTGATCCAAGTGCATGAAAATGGATTTTTCGGCAGCAATAATGTGCAATAATGTGCCGAGAACGTTTTTTGAATCGGGAAAAAAGTACACCACCCGCACCCGATAGTACTCGGCGAGACCTTTAATTTGATAAGCAACATTCCGTATTTACCCCCCCCCCCCCCCCCCAGCCATACTGTGGGGCCAAATCCCAAAAAGCTGGCCAAAAGTCGAAAAATAAAATTTAATTTTTGTGAATCTTGAGTCATAGATTAGTTTGAGTAATAGTCAGAAGGTCGAAGTCTAGACTTCAGTGGGTCCGATCCCCTATACCTGCTATTGTATTTCAGTTGAAAGATAACCCTTGATCCAGCTAGACGTGTCGCGCGAGAGCCGGAGGACTTTCGAGTTATATATTCAAGGGAACGCCAAATCTTCATATATTGATCAATCTTAAATATTAAAAATGGAATCGACAGCTAAAAGTATGTATAATATTATCATGTATTACTAATTTAATAATAATAGTTCATGTGATAAAAATAAACGGAAAACTTCAACTTAAAATTTTAAACACGTAGAGAAAAGTTCATGAATTCTGTAGAGTCCTCGACCGGACCTATTGTATATTGTAGATGAAACTATTATTAAATGAAAAAAATTAAAATTAGCTGCTTCTACCTGCTTTTGTATATAGTAATTAGCGCGAGTTCTTGCAATGAAAAACATAGTTTTCTGAATTTTGAATATCGAAAACGCTAAATGTAGAAAAGTAATTCAGATATAAATTGTTGCGAATATCTATTCAGGAGTGTACTGATGTTTATGTTTTTTCATTATTTTTCATTGTCACTGGGGACTGTTTAGAAAAATTCCTACATTAATAATAATATATCCATATTATATATAGGGGATTAGAGGGCATAGCGGGGTACCTAACCAAAAAAAATTGTTCAAATATTTTTTGTTTGCCAAAATTGCTCTAAAATGATCATCAGTTAGTTTTCATACTATTTACGCACCATTACTCGCATACACTCGTGCTGGTGTCAAATGTTTTTTTTTTTTTTTTAGAAAATTTAAAAAGAAGTTCTAAATTGTAAATAAAAAATTCCAAATCATAATTCATCACTTTTATTATTTTAATTTGAAAGTTTATTTTATTTCCTTAAATTCCCCGCTTTGCCACTCTCCCCTACTAGGTATTATATATTATATACTATATAGTAATAATAAATAATAGTAACGAGGCTGAATATGCAATTATCCTTCTATATATAGTGTAGGAATTGTTGTAACAATTCAAAAGAATAATCTCATTTATTTCTTTTTCAATTTGCACATACAAACACTCGCATTGTATGTATAGCATTAACTAGATATATACAGGGTGTCCCATACGTACCGCATTTCCTTTATATCCCGGATTACTCACTCAATTTCGAGAAATAAATTGCATGGTAGGAGAGCCGGAAAATGCACGGTGTGGGCGGTAGAGAGGTTTACGATTTTTAGTACTGTTTCCACTTTACACCTTGTAAATTTCTTGATATACACCCTATCAAGGCGAGATTTATCTCTGGTGATAGCAAACCATCTAAGCTTTGCAATGAATGTCCAACCAGCCCTACTGTCACCTTCAATCTTAAGTTGTAGTACGTCAAAGTCCAAAAATTGGAAAAAACATCCTATTTTTTTCAAATATTAACGATTTTCCCGCCAAAATACATAATAAATATACAGTTTATTTACAAGATTTAGAGACCCCGAAATGTTATCTTTAATTTGACTATGCACACGTACCTACCTAAATGCAACCGTTTTTGAGATATTCCCGTTTCTATGATTCATAAATTCATGAATTTTTTGCTAATTTACGTGGAATTCCATAAATTAGACGCGATTTCTACTGTTATTAGCAAAATTAATGATATTATGCATCATAAAAACGGGAATATCTCAAAAACGGTAGCATTTAGGTAGGTACATATGCAGGATCAAATGAAAGGTAACATTCGGAGGTCTCGAAATCGTGCAAGAAAGTGCTATCCTTATGTTGCCTTTTAGCGGGAAAATCGTTGAAATTGAAAAACAAATTGCAAAATTTTCTAATTTTTTAATTTTGACGTCCTATAACTGCCGACGGAAAAGGAATAGAGGTGGTTGGACAATTGTTGGAAACCGTAGAGGGTTTACTATCACCTGAGATGCAAGTCACCTTCATAAGGTGTATAACAAGAAAGTTACACGAAAGTTACATGGTATTAGGATAAAAAGAACAAAAATCACAAAACCCCCCTACCGTGCATTTTCCGACTCTCCTCCCATACAACTTTTTTCTCGAAATTGAGTGAGTAATCCGGTGTATAAAGGAAATGCGGTACGTATGGGACATCCTGTATAACTACTCTGCATTGTTGTCGGTAGCCAACGGTACTCGTATCAATAAGTTTGAACATTCAGCCTCAGCGACAAGACAAATTGTATAGATATTAAACAGACTGTAATAAACGCTCGATCAGTGAAGTACGTGTTTCGTTTTTTTAAATCGTCCAATAATTACTTCTCTTATGATAGATAATATATTTTCCAATTTAAGGAACTGTTGCTGATGATTCGGAAGTGTGTGACTTAACAAAAAAAGAAATTTTCCTAATATTAAAAGAATATTTAAAGGATAATGCGACCATTGCATATGACGAAATTGAAAAGTTTATGTCTGATAAATTAAAACAGTGTGTTGTTGCATGACTTGAAAACAAAATGGCAGCACGCATGTAGGACTGAAGAATTTTTTTTCCAAAAGTTTTCTGAATGGTTGAGCGTTTTTGTTTCCTTCGAAGAAACCAAACAAGCTTCAGAAAAATCCAACAAAATGGGTCGGCCGTCTTCAGAATTTAAGGAGTCTATAGTGACCGGACAAAACGCAGGAGGACTGAAGAATTACGTGCACAGAAAAGTATTGAAGAATTAGCATATGCGGCTCAAATGAGCCTCCGGTCATCGGGGAAATCAGATGCTGCAAATATTGTCCGAAATGTGGGATTAGGAAATTGCCATATCAAACGAAGCTTAAATGTTATCCGCCTAAGTCAGTTAGTGCTGAGGTAAAATTGCATGCTTTGCTGAATCACACAGTTGATAGAATATTTTTATTATTCTTATATTGTTTTTCTCCTGAAAATATTGCCAAGTTGAATTTAATTTGTAAGTGGGGCTGCGATGGCCAAAGTACATACAAACAAAAGTTTACCAACGATGATGGAAGCAAAGTCCGACGCTAATATTTTGATTTACCTCAATCGTTCCACTACAGCTTGTAGTAGACGACCAAGACTTGTTGTATGGAAAAATCCGAGGCCGTCATCTCCTCGTTTTTGTAGACCTATTAAAATCCAATTTCTTAACGAAAGTGCTCAAGCCACCCGAGACGAAATGGAGTATATCAAACAACAACAACACAATCTCGTCCCTTTCGAAAAGATCATCGACGCAAACAAGAGTTTCTTTTCAACTAGCTTTGACCATGATCGACGGTAAAGTTTGTAATGCATCTACTCAACGTTGCTATTTATGAAAAGCAACTTGGAAAGATTTTAACAATATTGATGCCTTTCTAAAGAAAGAATTCTCTGGGGATCATTTACAGTTTGGATGGATAGGATTTTTCGAATGTTGTTTGCATTTAGCATATGAAATCAAAAAGTGGCAAGCGCGGACTGATAAAGAAAAGGAACAAACAAAAATTCGAAAAATAAATATACAAAAGGGTTTCCGTATGGAATTGGGTTTGGTAGTCGACCAACCAAAACCTGGGTTTGGTAGCTCGAATGACTGGAATACCGCTCGACGATTTTTCGAAAACTCAAGAATTTCTGCTACTATTACTGGGGTTGATGAAGACTTGATTAAGTGATTAAGCGTCACTATTGCCGATAGGGTAGATGTCTGAAGACGCTCAAGAGTCCAGCAATAAATATATAAAAAAGTTTCGAGAAGATTTTGCAAGAAAATGTTTCCGAGTTAAAACAATGGAAGACATTTTTTTACGATTACATACTACTAAAATCCGATCCATATATTTCGAGTTTGCGCGCATTACCGAAAAAAAAAACTCTAAGTCGTTGCTTCCAGAAGCAGTATTTTTATTAGTTGCGCCAAGTATTCTAGAATGCGCGGGAAGCTCTAGCGATCTCAAATTCGAATCGACTGACTGTGAGTCTAATTATTCGTCGGATGACGATGCGTAAACTTTTAAGCAATTTGTTAGATAATAGATTTTTTGTATTCCAATATAATATATGGATTTTTTTTTTACTTCCGACTTTTTATTGCACTTCTATTCCTTCATTCAAGAAAAATTATCAATTTTAGCCTAAAGCATTTTCTGTAAAGTGCTTAACTTCTACAAAGTATCTCATGCTGGATCCGCCATTTTGTTTATTCAAATTTTGACTTCGAATTCGTAATCAACTACCCGAAAAACCCCGAGTACTGAATTTTACCTGTATTGAACATACTTTTCGAAAAAATTTCAACCATATTAGATCTACCATTTTGTTTATTCAAATTTTGACTTCGAATTCGTAATCAGCAACCCGAAAACCCCCCAGTACTGAATTTTACCTGTATTGAACATACTTTTCGAAAAATCTTCAACCATATTGGATCTACCATTTTGTTTATTCAAATTTTGACTTCGAATTCGTAATCAGCGACCCCGAAAACCCCCAAGTACTGAATTTTACCTGAATTGATCATACTTTTCGAAAAAATTTCAGCCATATTGGATCCGCCATTTTGTTTATTCCAATTTTGACTTCGGATTCGTAATCAGCAACCCCGAAAACCCCCGAGTACTCAATTTTACCTGAATTTGAAACATTTTCGAGTTTTGGCCAGCTTTTTGGGATTTGGCCCCACTGTGCGACACCTCCAGACATGAGAGATGTTTTAAACGATTCATCTGAACACATTTTAGTAACGATGTTTATTTCAATTAAGCGGGGAAGACTTGGGGGTCAAAGTTTGATATGGTACATTCTGGAAAATCTAGTACAGAATCGTTTTCTTAGGTCCTGAGAAGAAGTTGGAGTGCCCACACTTCTACACTCGGAGGTACTGCATTTTTCGCACTTTAAATCGGATTTAACTTGGTAGAATTATGTCCAATCGGAAAACAGATTTCACTGTTCGCCTCAGCTCATTAGCAGCTACAATGCGTAGAAGAAAATTTTTCTATGCATTATTTTTAGGGTGGTGGGCAGGAGCCCCCGACGGTCGGGCCTAAAATGGGCATTCCTCTTAGAATACTTGAACAAAATGTTATACAAATTTGTAGAACTATGCTTGATCCTATAAAGTTTTTACAACATGGACATAATTATTTCCCTATTCAAATATGACCAATTAAAAAAGGAATTACTCCAAATATGTTTCCGTTCAAAGGTTATTAACATTTTTGTGTTATGCGAAAAGTGAAAAAGTATAAAAGTTATTGTGCTTTGGAAATTAAATGTTTTCACTTTTCGCATAATATAAAATGTAAATGAGAAAAAATTTATTCATTACCGAAATTTTATAGTATGAATGAATTTGAAGCATAAATTTTACTAGTTGACAATATATGTACTTGAAAATTTGAATTTACAGCCCCTGTCGAAAACGTTTTATCCTAAAGCATGGATGCTTCAGAGCATTAATATATATACGGAAATAAGGAACAGAATTTACGGCTCAGACACATTTCAAGCTTCTCAACATAAGCCACTTATACATATACAAAAGCACCATGAAACTCTCGGGTCAATCGAAAGTAATCAGAGTGCTGAAATACGACTTACTAAAGTCGGCCCTCTGTAGTCACAAAACAGTGTCCATGAAATGAAATGAATGAAGTAAATTCACCGTTATTATTATTAAATACTTTATTTCTTGTTATTAATAAATTTACAATTTTATTATCATTTCATATCTGTTGCAATAATATATTTGGCATAAAACTAGAACTTTTAAGTATAATCTTAATAAATAACTTTAGTTTGCTTTGAGTTAAGACGTTTTTTATTTATTTTGTTCTTTCTTTCTTTTTTGTTTATTAAATTTGAACTTCTTAGCTAGTTGCTTCTTTATTGTTTTAACTATTACGGGGAAGGGGTTAAGTAACTGCTGTGACTATGTTAAATAGCCTTATCTAGAATTGATTTTCGGTGCAGATTTTGTTCTTAAAGGTATTTTCTTTTTCTGTAAAGGAAACACGGTGGTAGAGTTTTTTGAACGCATTATAGTTGAAGGCAGATTTTAATTGATTATTGGGACTATTTGAAATGGTGTAAGTATGAAGTTAAATAAAAAATGATTATAATAAATTACTTTTTATATATAATATTTAGCATTAGTTTATAATTTACGAGCTTTGCACTTAAGGAAAAGAAAATTATAATCGAAAATAATAATTTGCTACCTTGTAACTGCAGCTACTACCAATGTTGAGAACTTGATCATCTTTCTTTAATATTTCAACGAATTATATCATTGACTTTACAATTTTTGCATGCAACTGTTAAATTTATTAATGCATTGTCAGTTATTTGTATTATGTGTAATAACAGATATCCAGTGCCTATGGGCGAAAGTGATGTTCTGCAATATTAAGTGCTAAACACAATTCCGGGATTTCGATTAGATTCGATCCGATCCAGCCCATCTCGCTCCAGCGAATGCACGAGCACATTTGCTCCGTTCTGTTTCAAAGACTTCACTTTAAAATCTTACCAGATTTTGTCTTTCCGCTTTACATCCACCATTCATGTAAGCACTTTTTTTTGTATAATTGATGTTTTTTATTTCCTCAACAAAAGCCTTTCCATCCATCTTTGAGTATAAACAAATCTTTACAGATGATTTTTGTAGGTTATGTTATCCGTAAGAGTTGAAATTTGATCAACTTCTCCGTTTCGAAGATTCCATAATTCAAGTAAATTTCTAAGGAAAAATTGAGATTTTCAGTGGCCGGAATCTGTAACGCGGAGAGAGTTGGGGAGTTTGGGAGATGAGAATTTTCGTTTTCCCCGATTAAAACTTAATAACTGTCCACTCGCAATTATCTATAACAACCTTGCGGAGTTACGAAAAACGTGACGTAAGAAGTGTGAAAAAGTGCGAATCGCCGGGGACAATAAGGGGTATCAGGTTTTGTTGAGGAGGTTTTTTTTTATATTCGAGATACATGTTTCTACTACCTTCCAAGGTCGATATAAATTGAATTTTTTTTTGAAGGGTTTTTTTTGAGGGATGTAGGAGGGAAGGTCTTTTGAAATATTTTCGGTATAATGGGAGAATGGAGAGGAATGGATGTGGTATAAAAATAAATGGGAGCTCGGGGCAAACATTACAGGTGGTGGAAAAGGGGTAGGGAGGGTGCGGGGATAAAAATGAGAGCGGATTAATGGAAATTAAAAAATATCATTGTTGCAATACCTCGAAGTGGTAAGCTCAGGACCCGTAAAACCAATAAAAAAAAATAGAAATTACTTTTGTAATTAGATATGCATGGGTGTTTTAGGTTATATTTTATTTTACATAAGTAATGGTAATTTGAAAATTTGCGGGTCCTCGCGGGTAAGTTTTTTGTCGTAACATTTGCGGGCGCCTAACTCTATGCGGAAGGGCTGTAGGGTATTGGGGTTTTTTCCAATGGATTGAGAGTTTAGAGTATGAAAACATAGGTGAACAATTTTTGGAGGTGGGGAGTCGTACCACCCCCAAAGCGGGTAGTCGAAAATACGTTATGTTTGATATCTACATAATTAAGAGGTAGAAAAGGGTAATTGGGTGATGAGTTTGTTTTTGATCGTTTAAACGCCATAACCGACCTTTTACTGCCGAAAAACGTTTTTCTTGCATTTGGGTCATACACACCCCAGTTCCTATATTTTGAACATATTTTTTCCGTTCTTTATTTCACATCCATTAATACTCTGTTATAAACATTTTTCTAATAGGAAGTGAGTTTCCACGACTTATCAGTTCTTCACAATGTCAATCATTTTTCTACCTTCATTTATTTTGCATTTATCTCTAAAACCATTTATCGGATTTAAAAAATAATTACTACAGAGGAATTTGTAGATGCGACCCTACAGACAAGCTTCAATTTTTACTGGAAGACGACCAAATTGGCCATTTTCGCAAAATTTGAAATTTTTAGCAGGTATCTTCACACATAAAAATCCATATTTCTCTATAAGTATTCCATGGATATCCATAATTTGTTTTTTTTAAATATAGCCAGGATATGCGGTGAATCCATAATTTAATTTGAAAATTCCTAGGTACCTCCACAAAAAACAACAAAAATATATGTACTATACTCTCAGTTAAGAACCTTTCTTAATACTTCTCCACAAACTAAAACAGCCCAAAGTTTTGCGAGTAGAGTAGGAAGTATGGTAATTCTCAATACAGAAGTATGGTAATTCTCAATACAAACTCCCCAAGTCACAGAATTGCCAGTGAATATTTAATGTAAAAATAACTCTCATCTCCTTAACTCCACAGTGTTACAGAATCCAGACCAGTTCGAGGCATCGTTGATTCCCATATCCATTGCATAGACTAAAGTCTATCAAACCAATCCATCCTATCTATACACCCATCCGTTCCTTTCATTCCGAATATACCAACAATTTACTCAGTTGAAAACAAAAACAAAAATTGTTTCTCGTAGCAACGTCAGTTTACAAACTAAAATGACCAAAACAAAAACGATTGTAATGTCGGTTCATTTCATTGTTGTACGGAGCTTTGCTAAGTTATCCGAGACTTGATTCGGTTAATATGAACTGAGTGGCGTGGCAGCCATTTGACTATGGGCCTTGCTTATCTGCTTTAAGTTGTCTGTGCTATAAGGCCTAACCACAATGTGCAAAACCTTTCATACGCAAAACTTAAAAATTTCACGAACGCTTCCATGTGCATAACTAACACTTGTATATGTAGTATTTACACAAACTGTCAAATTTGCTTATGAAAAGTACGATCATATGCGTATAGACAGAAGGAATTAAAACTTGACGAACGACTTCTTATTCCTATTATGGGTTGCCATTATAAAAACCACTTGCTCGCGACTTTGCTTATGCTAGCATATGCACATATTGTTTATTTTCAGATAACCAGAGACTAGGGCTGAAATTATAAGTTTGCAAGTTATTGTAAAATAACTTATGTGACAACAGCTCACCAAATTTATTTTTAAATTTCCCAATAGTATTTTCAAAATCGAATACACCCACCATGTTTGTGGTAACAATCTTAGAAGTAAATATTGACAAAAGGATACCATGCAGTGCAATGTAGTAAAGCCTATTCACGAATATATCCGGCCAATTTCAGTCTTGTATTACTTTTTAACTAGTGAACATATCCACTAAAAACAAACCTCTGCTGTGACGGCATTTCTTTATTTTAGATAGAATCGATCAAAAATAAAATAGCGCCGAATCAATTGGAAATGATTGAATAGATTTTGCACAATTAAGCCTAGTTTCCTATACAAAATCTATGTAAAAAAAATGTGGGCGAAAAGTTCCACGGAAATTTCGGTTTGAGATTTCGTAAAGTAGTACGCTGTTCGAAAGGAAAATCAATGTTAAGGTGGTGGAATACAGATGGCGCTAATATGAAATGGAAACATTTTTTTATCCAGGCATTTATTTCGCACCGAAAAGTTGACAGATTGATTATTGATACTGTTTGATGTTTGGCGCTTTGGTATATATAACCAATTTGTGTTATTTACACACTGTAACGACGGCTGTCGGCAGCTAGGAAATATGAAATATCCGTTGGTTCGCCTAGCTACCTGAAATGGAAATGAAGCCGTAGAATAATCATTTGATAATGCCTCTGAAAACTTTTATACCTAGAATTAGTATAACACTTACTACACTACGACACATGGATTAGTCGACCCCAAGGTATATGGAATACAAGGTATTCCCATTACGAAACATGTTTCACCAATAGGTGATGTAATTACGGCTATCAGCGGCAATGTGTTAAAATTTTAATAGGAATGCCTTGTGTTCTATATACCTTTAGTCGACCGCCAGTCGAACCGCGAGCAGCGTCTATTATCGCTCAAGAAGCCAAAGCACTAGGCCATGATTCAATCCTAGCTAAGTTAACTAGACTCGAACCACTTAGCATACTACGGGTTGGCAAGTAGAGACATCTATTAGATTAGTCTGTCCGGTAGTTTTAGGGTACTATAAAGAGGAGAAGGACTAGGTAGAATGTTCTAGCCATAGTTATAGGTAGCTTTAGCGCAGGGCTAAATAATAAGATCGTTAATGTTAAAAATAAATAATAGATATTTCATAGGCAATAGATAACGAACTAGAGTTCAATCATCGTAGGAACTCAGGGCCAAATTTTATAATAGCTCGTAAGTATAGCATTTATAGTTAGAGTTAAACTTTAATAGTTAAGAATATATCTAAGAAAGAATTGTACATAATAGTCGCTAAATAAAATATTCTATTCTATTCTAGAATGTTCTAGAAGTGCATCATCACGTGATTCCGGCTAGCGGAGCTAGTAGTAATTTAGCAGGCGATACGCTGAAGTCGAATCATTGTAAGAAGACCTGCAAGCAGTACGCCACGAAATTGAGAAATAAGAAAAAAACGCGATCGGGTAATTTCAGGTTAAATAGTGACAACAGAAAATCGTATGTTTCTCAAACTCCAATCAGGAACCGGATCGTGTGGGAATTAGTGTCCAGGCGTGTAGATTAGGCAGTAGATTACCAAGGGGGCCATAAGAGGAGGAAGGAAGTGGTTAAGAGAAAACCCGCACCATCCGAATCCCGAATCGCACGAGAGTGCCTTAATTATTTAATTATCCCAAGTAGTAATCCATTGAAAAGAAATTTCTCTCATTCCATCATGTCCCTCTAGGGCACGTGAAGGATAAATAATTAGTATCCATACTTGGGAGTCCCTAAATAAGCCACGGCTATATAAATATTCAGTTTGACCAGAGTCGAGCGTTCTCCCCTGCTAGGGACCACGAGGGATCGCAAAATGCATGCTGAACCGAGTCGTACAGTCGTTAGAAGCTAAATAATAAAAAAACAGCCGCAACCAGACACAAAAAGAAACTTCTGCGAAAATACTCTTCTAAATTTAATTAATTAATCTAAACGCCTTAAGTATAAAAAATATCTAGAATTCCAGCCGAACCGGTACATCCGCAAATGCATTTGAGGAGGATACCAGGTAAGTACCTTTGATTTTTTTTTTTAAATAACAAGAAAACAAAAATATAGAAATAAAATTTTGATTGCATCACTTGAATTAAATTGTGAATGCACAACAAAAATCGCACATTGACAAGAACTACAAATTTGTTTTAATTTGAGTAGAAAAAGAAAAAAGAAAATTTATTTCTGATAAATTTGGATTGTTGCGCATTATAGAATTAGTGATGGCATGCTTAGTTAAGTGAGTAATAACCTTCATTCAAGTTTTTCTTTGTGTTATTGAACCTTATACGACACACAACGAGATTAAGTAAGGCGCAGAGTACACTGTCGGCGGCCTATTTAAATCTAGCAGCAACAATTATTGCATTATTCTTTTAGATTAAGTGTTGATTAAAATTAAAAGTTTTTGGCAGGCACTGGTGATGAGCCTCAAGGTCACAGATCACAGGCCTCCCTATGTAGTAGTACTTTATAAATGAGGGTCACGGGACCTTAAAAATTTGATCCCGTCCCTTCCAATCAGTAATTTAGTTGCTTCCTTTATTTTTGGTAGTTTTAAGTAAAGAATTGACATAAGCCTGAGTCTTTGAAAAAAAAAACCGATAAATATATATATAGTAGTGACGTATGAAGTAAGTCAAGGTACAGTATCCGCAGGGGATTAATGTTACATAGTCCGGCTGATTCGAGGTATCGGAATTGTTTTTGTTGAAAAAAAAAGCATTAAAGGAAATACAGTATTGGAATAAATTATTTAAATTGTGCATGTCGACTAGTCAGTTGTGGGGTGATGACTGCTTGGTGGAGCACTGGCCGTGGAGGCGGACATTCCACTTGTGAGAATGGTACAGTTCACAGGGTAGTTTTTCGCTTACCACCAGGCATTTTGATAACTTCTTCCATACCAATTCACGAGAAGCGTAATTTGACTGTTTTGTGTGGGGGTTATATGGAATTCATCTTGAAATTTTAAATTTAATTGTTTGTACTGTTAATTAACCGCGAAGCGTCTGATGTGTTGAAGCGAAGGAAACTACGGAAATCTAGTGCCAGCTGCTGAAGTCATTGGCTCTTTTTCCCTCATACGCCCGATCGATGAGCTTAGCCGGCTTAGATGGCGGTGATTCGGGTGAAGAAGAGTTGAGGAAGGACGCAGTAGGGAACTTGGATTATTGGCTGAGCCACCGAATTAAAATGGATGGTCCGCACTTATTTTATCTGAAGGCATATCTGCGGATGTGTCGGCAAGGGACCTGGCGCCCACCCTAGGTTAACTCCGATCATCCAATATAAACGCTTGCTTGAAATTATTGGAACTTTAGTTATTAGGTAAATATTTTTTTGTGTGATTACTGATATTCGCATCTTGATGGTAATTAAGTGGTCTCCGCTTCCGCTACTTCACGGGTTACTCCACGAATTTTTTTTTTCTGTCCTCAACAGCCCTTAACTTTTCTTTTCCTTTCCACTACAAGTTGATCAAGTCCCAACGTGGCAACTTACACCTCCAGCAAACAGTAACTCTTAAGCTGACCTTTCGGGAGCAGCATAAGCACGATGTTACAACACTCAGTGCTGTCAACAACTCCCATGCTTGTTAGATGAGCGTGATGCGAGCTGTGGCCAGTGATGATGCCAACCACAGTTCTACATTGTTTCTTACCGATCCCAATGAGATAATCAGAGATATTCCTATTGGGCCCATCAAGAAACATATCTGTTGAGCGTATATAAAGCGTGTTTGAATTTGTAATTACTTAAATGTTTTCTAGAAGTGCAAGCATTAGTTCGCTCAGTTCAGTCTGTTCTTATAGTTAATCTGTTGAAAGTGAAGAATTTGCTTTAAGTCAAGATTATGCCGTTGCCAAAAATCAAGAAAATGACAACTTTATTAAAATTCAACAAAGACAATACAGAGGACTTAATAGTAAGCGACGACGAAGTGATTCAAGCATCACCAAATTTAAATCCTCAAAAAATGAACAATCAAGAAACAGAAAAAGAAGAAGACGAAATACCTTTGAATCAGGAAGAGTTGATGAAGGAGACTTCTGCATATCAGAAGAAATTTCTGACGGAGAAACGGAAACATTAGGAAAATTCTATGTCAGTGGAAGTGTCCAAAATGAAAAAGGTTCATCTAAGTGTAGATCAAATAATCGAGTCACAAGAACCGAACAACGAAAATTTGTCGACCATTCTATCTATATTGATAGTAATATGGCACGAAGGCATTTTACTGAATTTAGCGGATGTATCGAAGAAATTAACAATAACAGCATTGAAGAAGAGGAAGATTTTGGCGAAGAAAGAAGAAAGCTCTGTCACAGATAATGTCAGGCATTATGTCTATAATAGAAAGCCTGAAACGAGAAAAGTTCGATTACGGAAATTGTTTGATAGAGGATTTCGTACAATGCCTCCAAGAAACCGAATCATTCATGATATTTACGAAACACTGGATAAATCAGGAAGACTCAGAATGGATAATGAACTCCTTAATAGACAATTTACCGGAGCCGTCCTCATCATCTTCGAGCATGGAGAAGACCACATTCATGTCATCCACGATTGTTCCTATTCAAACAGCAGTTTCCGGTGCAAGTTTACGCAATATTTCGAAGGAAGCCAAACAAGATTTGGAAGAAGATACAATAGACTAGTTATTTCGTCCATTGAATACAACATCGAACACTGGATTCATACAGCAATCTATTGCGAAAAGGGAAGGCGACATTGTAGTCACTTTGAAATCGCCGGGCGAATGTGGTTACCGTGTAGTGAAACTGGACGTTTACGAGTTTTCGAAGGTAGCGAATGTCTCGAAGGAGCAATGGTGGAAACAGGCAACATACCGCAGAACATTTCTGACTTCCTCCAATGTGGATCCAAAGGAAATATTAGTGAGGAAGCTTCTGAATACAGCCACTCAAGAAATCAAGAAAATTCCGAAGGTGGAAAGAGAGGAAAAGGCAATGCGATCGTCATTTTTCTCCAAAAACGACCAACATCACCACTAAGTCAAATTTTTATAGTAGTAGTGCATAGTTGAGGTCTAAATATAAATTTTACGATATAAATTGTACTTTAATAAGAAGTTGTGTTAGAATAGTGAACAATTATTATAATGAAATGTCCACTATAGAAAATTATAAATATTTTCAAAGTTTTGAACCTCAACATTTATTTTTTAACTCTCCGCAAGGAAATATAAATTATTATTATTATGAGATTAATTATTCTGTTAAAGTTTTAAATGATCTATTATTATATCAATTTAATAATAAACAGAAATATATAAATTTTTAAGCAATTTGTATGCAATAGTTGATAAACTCATTCTTAAAAAAAATTCTATATTTGTATTGTCACCGCCTTACGCCGGAAAAAATTATTTTTTTGATTGTGTAATTCATTATTTTATAAACTTTGGACAAATGGGCAGCTTTAATAGGTATTGTAATTTTCCTATGATGGAATGTGTAGATAGGAGAATTATATAATGGAATGAGCCTGTAATAGAACCATCAGCGGTAGAAACTTTAAAAATGATATTAGGTGGTGATACTGTTAATGCAAAGGTAAAATATCAAAATGACGCATTTAGGACTCGCATGTTCTTTTACAAAAGGCGAACTTGTAATCTATTAAAAAATTTGAATAAAAAACCTAATCCTTTAGCATTCTATTATTTCTTAAAAAAATATAATATCATTGAATAAACATTTATTGAAAAAAAAAAAACACTTAGTTGTACTTTGTTGCAATATTTCAAATTCATTATCGCTATTATTATTATCATCTGACATTGTTGCAGTCACATTTCCACTTTTAGTATCTGTGTTACCAAACAAGGTCTGACCGTCTGTATATGACTGCGTTGCATTTTCTATGAAGGTCACTTCTAATGGCCAGCTAATTGCGTTGTTTTTAGAGAATTCTGAATTAACATCAAACTGAGCTCGACACTGACATTCTATTTTCCAATACAATCAAAAAAATAATTTTTTCCGGCGTTAGGCGATGACAATACAAATACAGAATTTTTTTTAGGAATGAGTTTGTCAACTATTGCATACAAATTACTTAAAAATTTATATATTTCTGTTGAATTATTATTAAATTGATATAATAATAGATCATTTAAAACTTTAACAGAATAAGAATAAGAAACAGTTTTGTGCACCTGCAAGTACTCAGGTTCTCCCATCTCTACTGATGCTTTCTATGAAATCCGCTTTGATGAGAGACCCGATACTCGAGGGGGCAACGCCTACGGTGGTTTCCGGTCCGAAAAACGGAGAATCAGAGTCAGCCTTAGTTAAAAGGACAGCCCTTTCATTTCCCATGATCCCCATGTCACCAGGAACCCATTGAAGCGACACCTTGTTGTGGATACACAACTTACCCACAGACGACCTGCAGTCCCCAGTATTTAAATATAATTCCGGATTAAGACAAGAATTTCAATTTTAGCCTACACAACAATGTGAAGAAAATAATTATAAGGATATGTCAACAGTACTTTTAGCAAGATAAACAAAATTAGATTTCCCTAGATTCTGTGGAAACCCTGAAGATGGATTACTTTTCCATAGTGAGTAGTACTACAAAAATTGGGAAATTTAGTTCCAGAGAAATTGTGTGTAGACTGCGAAATGCGTTGGATATAAGATCGTTATTAATTTCTTCAGATAGTGCATCAAAAATAATGACAATTTTAGAAAGACGACGATAGATATGAACGATCATAGCTAAAAAAAAATTAATAGCTCTACCGAAAGAATATAAGCCAGTGACAATTATAAAATTCGCGACGGCAGAGGAAAATCTTACAGTTATACTGGAACTAATGGATCGTCCTGATTATTTATTTAATCCTCAATTGCTTGACGATCTTGAGCGTAAATTACCACCTACATTGCATATTTTGTGGTCGAATTAAATACATGATAAGAGACATTACAATCTCCGTGATTTGCCAAATTGGCTCGATCGTAAATCTCACATGACTAATTTAAGGGCCTAATTTTGGCTGCAATTACCCACAAGAGACATTTATAGAGATTAACAAATGTGAACGAAGTCACTTTGAGCATTGGAATAGGGTATGAGTATGTAGACGTTGATTCGTCAATTTGTAAATAAAGAAACAAAATGAAGTTAGTAGTCTGTCAATTGTTTGCGAGCAGGAAACATCTTAAAATTTTCGCAAAAAGTAATTTATAAAAAAGTTTTATTGTCCGTCCGTTTATTATTCAATGGTCAATACTTTGTATTAGTTCTAAAGCTTTCTGAGCGCGTTTTTGATAGCATGATACTTTATATAATAGTGCTACATCTCAAGCACCAGAAGATCGTCTGTTTGATGCTAAATAGTTTGTATTCTCATTGTTAAATGGTAAGCTCTATCCGAGCACCTTTATGTGAGCATTGTGACTATTTTCAAGATCCTGATCGAAAGTGAACAATAAAATTATACTAGGAAATCTTGAAACCGTCTTTCAATATACTTGCGCAGAAGCAATTTGTGACTTTTCCACACGTTTAGTGAGAATTGGACACTCCGCTTCTACAGGCAGACGTCATTCGAAGGACTCGAATATTATACTTGGTATAACAGTAACAAATAGGGGATACGTACCGGCTTCAAATCTACCACTACCCCCAAATACCCACATAATTTACAAACAACAACAAAAGCAGAGACTAGACGTATATGAAGAATTAATCCATTGATCATCATAAATGACGAGGAAAAGTGCAATATTTATTGTTTGAACTGCAAATCTTTGTCAGCTTATAGAAAATTTATAGACATGACTGTGGAACGGCGATGGAAATACGTTATTAATATGTACCTCACTTTGTTACTCTTGTTTGCAAGGCAATCATAAAAAAAAAAGATTTCCGATAACAGAACACAATATACAAAATTGAACATTGTAATGCAAAACGCGGTCACAGAAAAAAAAAAAAAAAAACAGCTGCAGAAATATGCACCCGTAGCATCTTAGTTTACATTTCGACGAAACTAAGAATTTTGACAGTTTTGCCAAGTAATGACATCGAGATTCAAACCTTTGCCATGTTAGACTCCGGAGCAACCTTGACGCTCATGAGAAAGGATATCGGTGAGAAGCTCGATATAAATGGAATTCATTCGCCTCTTTCTATTAAGTGGTTCAATGGTGACTTATTGGACGAAGATTAATGGCAATGTTTTTCAGTTTCTATTTGCGGAACTTACATTGGGGCAAAATCGTACCAATTGCGTGAAGTGAGAACTGTGAAGAGACTTCCACTTATACAAAAATCTGTTGAGAAGGATCAATTCTCAAAGAACGGCCATACTTAAAACAAATATATTTTTAGTAGCGTTTTAGTAGCGCTCAACCGACAATTCTTATTGGTAAAAAAATAGGCTCTAGACCGCAACTCAACAGCTTATCCACGATAAATGGAATTCGCCCATCGCCAGTAAAACATGGTTAGGATGAACTCAGTGGGTTATAATAATATTGACCAAAATTCAACATTCCGTGTAAATTTTGCTACAAGAAACAGATGATCCATTGCATGACCTAGTGAAGTGATTTTGGACGTTAGAAGACTACATGGGAAGCTGAGCTTTGTAAAATTCAAGGACGGCAATCGCTAGCTGCAAATTTTGGAGAGCACCGCCAAAAGAATTCCTTCCAACAGATGGGAAACTGGATTTCTGTGGAAGTTATACTCAAATGCCAAAGCAAAGCAAGCCAATGGCACTCAATGTATTGTTCTTATTGGAAAAAAGACAAAGACGACAAACTAAAATCATCATAGAATTCTATTATTGAAGACTACATCCAAAAAGGATACCTACATGAATAACAAAATTTTGTATTTTCGCATTTTCCTGAGCTGAATCCATTAAAGCCAGGAAAAGTACGAATAGTTTTTAATGCTGCAGCAATCTGAGAACTATTTCGTTAAACTGGTTGGATAATATCAAGAAGATTTCTTGCGTAAGAATATACCGATGTAACTTTTCAGCTCTTCTTGACAACGACTGAGTAGAGTTACATATTTTGGTAGACGCCAGGGAGAAAGCTTACGCTGCTGTAACATATGTACGAGTTATTAACAAAAATTCAGTTAATATTTCTTTTTTCATAGTGAAGGCTAAAGTTGCACCAAGTAAGCCAAACATACAATTCCCAGACTTCAGTTACAAGCTGCTCTATTAGGAAGTTGACTAGCTAAGTAGATAAAAGGAAAGCACGAAAAAAATTAATCATTGCGTCTTTTGGACCGATTCGACAACAGACTTGCTTGGATTCGAAATTGCAGACAAGAGGTGAAACAACAAGGTGAATTGACAACATTCTCTTGATTATTGAAAACAAGTGAATCGAATCCTGATACTTGAATGTGGCAGTTCGGCCGGCGGATTGAAAAATCGCATCGTGAATCTTACTTGGGACGGGATAAAAGTTTTTAAAAACAGAATAATTTTCAATCAAAAATTAAATCTGTGTGGGTAAGTAACTTTTGCATATAATCAAGTGGAATTATTTAAGGTTAGTTTTTTGCTGCCATTGAACACGCAGGCACTTCAAACGCCTCGCTCAAATCTGCAATCATCCAAACAGTATTTTATGACATCACAGACAAGGGTCATAAGCAACATTCTTTTAATACCGTACAGGTATTTTTTTTCAATTTTGCTGCTGCAAATAAACTAGCGGCCTCTGACCTATCCAAACATCAACTAAATGCCTTCATTCCTTCCTTATATGCACGGAAACAAGGCATAATCAAGGGGGTACCCCTCGACATCACAGACGAAGAACTTTTCAACAACATCTCTTCCCCAGTGCATGTTGTTGCTGTAGAAAAATGTAAGAAAACAATTTCAGAAGACTCCTTCTTACCTACGAGTATCGTAAAACTCAAAGCTAATACAATCCCAAATGAAGTAGAAATGTATGGTGCTCTACGTCAGGTCGATTATTACACACCTAAGCCAAAGCTATGCATGAAATGCCTCAGATGGGGTCACAGGGAACCCCTATTCAAAGCCACCAAATCTACATGTCCTAATTGAGCACTAGACGACTGTCAAGGCGGCTGCAATACAACCCCCAATGCATTGATTACAAAGGCAAGTACAGAGCTGATTCACCTGAGTGCCCTGCCAGGTCACTTGAGGCAGATGTGCTCAAGATCATGGCAATTAAAAGTGTTAATCGCAACACGGCAAGGATGTAATCACTCAGTCCACCGCCTTCAACAAAGATCACACGCAAACAACGTCTTCACGAGGAGACCTTATACTACCGTCACTAAAACATACCCCATCCCCAAACCCATAAATTTCTACAAAATGTTCAGCGAGAAATCGCAGTCGAAAAATGGAATGGTTCTCATGGCGGAAAAAAACCTATCCTGGATAAATGAAACACTAAGTTCCACCTCAAACAACAACACAAACAAAGAATTTATCACCTTACTCCCCAAACATTTGTTACCAACTCAGATTTGAAACCTGGCTTTGTGCCAATTGTGTCTTTAAGTAGGTATAATCTTGTCAGGAAAAAACGCTAAGATGGATATGGGGGATGTCTAATAGCAATTAAAAACAACCTATTTTTTAATAGAATTCTTTTCAATCCGATCTGAACTGTGTAATAATTAAAGTGTTGGTCAGCAACACCAGCTTCATAATTAGGTCGGTATATGCACCCCCCCCCCCCTTCTGTGGATTCCAACTCCTTTAGCACCTGCATTTGTAGCCTTATCACCTTTCTGTCTGGCTTCCCAAATGTTATCCTGTGCGGTGATTTCAATGCCAGGGATGCTTCCTGGGACCCATTCATCAAAACACCTGGATACACAACATCAAAAGAACGTCTTCTCAAAAACTCCCTTTCAATGAGCAACCCTTTACATCTTAAATCTCAATGTTCCCACTTTTTTCGTTAACCCGAGTCCCACTTTGTCGATGTCTGTGATTGATTTGGCACTCACATCACTTCCAGGAAACTCAATCAGTGCATGCACACTGCAAATGCCTAATATAAACCCCGTAACCCTTGATCCAAGCCCACTGGCAATCGTAAAAAAATAATTGCCGACATAATCAAACTCAAACCCAGTAAAGAAATCATCTCCAATATTCAAAATATAATAATTTCAAATACTTTTCAGCTGCCCCATACTAACTACTCGCCTAAAGCCAGGTGGACTGAATCCATTCTCAAACTCTTCAAATCAAAACGCAGTATATTCTCGGAGTGCACAAAAAAGACCTCAACAATAAATATCAACTAGCTCAGAGCCCGCAGCATCAGATTATAAAAAGAAATACAGAAAGCCAAAGCAGCTTATATTTCTGAATTTGCTGAAAATTTGGAGGTCTATGACTCCAGATCTTTTTTTTTTAAATAATTAAACACATCAGTGGTAAATGTTATTCGGTGGACTCATTTTTCCACTGGGATACCTCAAAATCAAGTTCTTTCTTAAAAACATTAGCACCCAAAACTAGAACAGTCACTTCAACAAATTCGTCTTTTCCTGAGTTCAACACTTTTCCAAGGCTTCCTATCACGGCTGATGAACTCACCCTCTTTCTGAAGAGTAAGTCAAACTACTCGGCTCCTGGAATTGATGGGATCCCTTTCTTTACCATTAAAAATTTAAACACAGAGGCCCTCCTTTTATATCTCGAAATCCTCAATGACTACTGGCTCAACAACACTTTCCTGAGCCTCTGAAGACTATAAAAATAGTTCCTATCAAAAAGAAGAACAAGCCTAGTGATGAGCTAACCTCTTATCGACCAATAGCCCTCATCCCTACAACAACAAAATGCATAAATGGAGTCATTATGAGGAGACTCAATAATCTGATGGCACAATCCAACATTCTTCCGGCTAATTCTTATGACTACACCAAAGGGAAATCAGTCAGCAAATGCTTAAACGAAATATCAAATCAATTAGCTCACAACAAATCAAGCGGAGTCAAGTCAGTTCTACTATCTATTGGCATCCAATCGGCATGCGTTTGTGGCTGTAGATAAACTCAACAACATTCTACTAACAATGAATATCCCCCTTGACATAATCAAATGGTTTGTGACCTTCCTTAGGTCTAGAACTTTAAAGCTAAGTGACTCCCAGATTATTGTGCCTACATTACGATACTTCACTCAAATTGCAACTGACCTAAACCTAACTATAAATCCAGCGAAAGTCCACTTAGTTCCCATTAACTGGCCTACCAGAATCTATTTCCCTTATGAACATAACCATTCCCATTACCCTCAAACTGAAATTTCTAAGCAGGTTCTTCACCTCCAATCTAAAGCTTCGAGAACATCTCTTGAATGCAACAAAATCGGCAGCTCTTCAGGTTAACAGGGTAAAAATGCTACCTCCAGAGCAAACCCATTGCACCAAAACACGGCACTCAAATTATACGGATCAGTATAATGAAGTCGAAACTAGAATTTGTAAACCACTCGACCAAAATAGATTGACAAAAGGCTTACAACATTTTCAAATGCATGCCTTAGATCTAGCCTAGGGCTGTCCATCACCACACCAGTTCATATTATCTATGCAAATGAATCTTGCAAATGAACTGCCCCCGTACTAACGTATAATTCAACTCACGGCCAAAGAGGTTGGAGGTGCAATAACACAAAAATCATCAGACTCACAGTCCCTAGATTGCTTAGACCCAAAAATGTCAAGTCATGCTTTTGTTTACAGGCTTTTCCCCAATATCTTCCAAATTATAGGTACAATTATCCCAGTTAACCACCCTCAAAATCTCTACATAATTTCAAGCTCAATCACGTGCTTATGGTTCAACAAGAATAACAAATTTACTTGGACTTTATGACTGAGCATGTCAACAATGACTGGTTAATATATGCTACTGACGCATCATATGATAAACCAATAACAGGATGTTATGGTCGTAGCATACTGTATGCAGCAGTATGCTACACTGAAGCTAGCAACAGCCTGCTACATGTAAGCTATTGCCTATGTGGACGGTGCGACCTGATTCGGCCGAACGGCACCCAATTGACACAGAGGAGCGCTTCCATATAGCTAAGTTTGGTGACAGAGGAAGAAGAAGAGAACGGAGTTTGTCTTGCATTCCGGGAATACGGAGCTGCTTCTCGTGTTCTTCCAGTTCGAGAGGTTAAAAAAAGTTGTCGCTTATTTCCTTTGAAAACCAGCATCATAAAGGTTAGCGTTTTATCCCGCTATTTTCTACTTAGCTTGAACTTAATAAAATTATTAAGGTTTCGACCTGTTTGTTAATATTGGTGGACTGCAGGGAACTAAGAGCTCCTTGCAAAACAGCATATAAGATTTTTGAGAGTATGCTTGGAACACCGGACAGACCATTTCCAAATTCTGTGTAAATTTACAAATAACACAATTTGCTGTAATAATGAATTACTGGAGCCCTCGTGAGATGAGGGTTGATTAGGTCCGCTCGACTCTCTCTTTCAGATCATCATAGAGACACTGAAAAATACTCTGCCCTCAGTGTCCTTGGGTGGATGGGGCAAGCAGAAAGAAGGCAGAACATCTGCGCCTTCACAGGAGGTAATGATAAGTGATGAAAAGGTCCCTTCTGGACCGGGTGTATTGCGGCTTTTTTTGTTTTGGTACGAAATTTTTTTGTATATGGCGGGTGACAGTGGCAGATATTCATGGAATCCCCCCACACTCTCCGCCAATAGCCGAGGCAAGCTAGCGTGCCGCCCTGCACTTCAACGCTGTCTACCGAGTGAACTGTCAGCTCATGCTGGCAGTCTGGATTTCACGTCCAAGTACAATCACTCAACATAGTTCCATAACAAGGAATCAGCGCAATTGAAGCTTCAACACAATGCATCTGAGATCATCCACGTCAGGTGAACTCTTGGCGATTCAACTTGTAATGAATTTAACCAGTGTCTTTTTAAAATCCAAGATACTCATCCTCACTGACTCAAAGTCTGCGTGTGCCATAATCCAGAGCCCAATCGACTCGTACTGTGCCATAACATACGAACCACTGCCCTATCCAACTAAATCAACCTGTACAAAATTGTATGGCTTCCTAGCCATAAAGGGCTTTCACTAAATGAATTGGTGAACTCTAAAGCTAAAGAAACTCTGTCTCTTGACACAATTTCAATCCCAAAAATTTCCCTTAAAGATGCGATCTCACAAATAAAAGACAAAGTACTCTCTAACTGGCATGACCAAAAGTTGTAACAAGGGCACTTTTTTTGGAAAAAAATGTCCCCTCCCCCTTAAGCCCCTGGCTCGAATGTAGCCTTTCGTCAAAGAAACTAGATTCTTAAACAGACTGTTCTCTGGACACAACTATGATGCGAAGCTGTTCACCTAAATAGGCAAATCTGACCTCGTTACATGCCCTGATTGTGATGTGCCAAACACCATCGAACACAGCTTAATCAGCTGCAAGTTGTTCAACAATACGAGGAAAAAGTTTGGTATACTTGACAATGCAAATTCACTTGATGATATGCTTACTTCATTCAATCTGAAAGAGGTCAAACAGATTGTTAAATTCGCTGGTGAAACTGGGCTCTTTGCCTCATAATCTCAAGTGATTGGATCAGTCTTTTCTAAAGTTAACCACTTCACCAACCCTCCTCCACATCTCCAGCCATTATACATTATCATATCATATTCATATAACCCATATACCCTCATTTCCCATTTCTTTACAAATATATGCTACATTCCCCATCTCCTGACTCCTGTCATAAAAGCTATGTGCTCTATACTACACCGTTTATACTATTGTAACACAACGAATTTCACTCATAATATAAATTCAGAGGATATGAAGATAGCGAAGCCTAACTATATTTCGAGTTCCTACAATAAATAAAGCTGGAAGAGATTTAAAGAAACTCTTACTTTAATCGTGAACAAAACAAACTTACAAGTAATAAAAAGTTAACAAGCAAGAGCTCGTATAAGGATGAGCAAAAATGTTTACTTGTGAATACAACAATCAAATTTTAACGAAGAATTAATGCTAAGTAATGCTTGTATGAATACAGGGTAATAAGGGTAATGCTACACGTAGTAACATATCTACATACACGAACATACATATTTCCATTAGTAATGATAAAAAAAAAAAGCAAAAAAAAAAGCACTAGTGATCCGCTGAAAAGGATGAAAGTTAAAATGAGTTTTGTATTACAAAAACTGAATCAAATTGAACTTTTAGCTGCCAATAATAAGGCAAAAAATGCATTATTTATCTAAAATCTAATGGTTGTGATACATTTAACTTACATAACATTATTATAATAACGTGTACTATGGTGTGAACATAAGAACGACGGATATGAACGAATAGATAGATCAACTGAAGAGTGAGCGAACAAAAGAGTACATGTACCATTCCTAAAAACTTACAGCAAACGCATAAAACTGTATAAATCAACTTTCGAAATTATCCCACTATGATTTGTGATACTTTTGGTGCCTTTCCCGGCATGTTAAGAACATACAAAAATATGAAATATACTAAGTTAAAAACAAAATTGACCATGTGCCTTTTTGACTACACAAACTGCAGGCATTGAGGGACATGCGCCTTTTTGTTCGCACATTGTTGGACATGTTCCCTTTTGTTCGGTTATTGGCTTGACAAAATCAACGGATTTTCGTGAACATGTGTCGTTTTATTCGGAAAACTAGTTTTGCCTGAAATCTGTGACTTTTTGTGCTTTTTTTTAAAAAACGATGATTGAAAATAGAGAAAGTTCAGTATAGCGAAAACGATTCCGTCAAAAAACGGACATGTACCCTTCTGTTCACCCAATCCTCCTATAGTCGACAACACTTTACTAACTACTATATAGTCTCCACATTGATCACAAAGTCATGCAATTTCCAATAATAATTTCGTTTCGTTGTGCCAAATTTTAAATTTGTATAAATATTTAAAAAAAAATACTTTTAATAAAAAAGTTTTAAAAAGTGTAAAAAATTAGGTGGCAGTCAAAAACGCTGCAAAAATCTCTTTGACACGGTCAAAAACTTAGTAAAACTAAAACAAACAAAAAATCTGCACCTCAATACTAAAATGATCTTCTTTAAATCTTGTTAAGTAGATAATCTCTGATCTATGTATAACCACTAGAAACTGTTTGTCATGCATTTAAATTGTATTTTTCATCTAATAACAACGCACGCTATTTTTTTAATTAATTCTGCAACAGTTTAAAGAGAAACGTTTGTTTTTAAATAACTTGAAAGTAACTTTTTTGCAATAAGCCTCTGTTTTCCCTTCTCTTCAATTTGTTCTTATATAGTGATACGGCTTTGTAAGTGTGTGTGTGTGTGTGTGTGTGTGTGTGTGTGTGTGTGTGTGTGTGTGGTTGTGTGTGTGTCACATATGTATGCATCTATATGCATTTTTTAAAAAAACATTTCTTTATATCTTACAAAATTAGTGACTAAATGAGATTAGCAACACTAGTTGTGTCCATATGTTGGATTAGTGTTCGCATAAATGCCATTTCTTTTCGAGCATTCTCTAAGATGACTTTTGGATCTTCTGATGTACATCTTAGGCAGTTTGGTGCAAATACCATTGCTAGATTGGATGAATCCATTTTGGTGCAACTAACAATATCGGGCTGAGCAAATTGTTGTAGAAAATGAATCAAGTATGTTAGAATCTATAAAGAAGAAGTGAAAATTAATTTAGACAAACAAACTGAAATGCTTTGTTTTTTTAATTTTTAAATATAAGTTTTCTACTCTTCTATTTTTTATAACTGAAGTATCATATCACGTTTATCATCAGATCCGATTTCAAAACACAAATGGAAACCGTAAAGAGAAAACTCTTCATATATGGAGGCAATAAAAACATCTATGTTGACCACACAACACTTAACGACCTATCTTTAGCTATGAATTTAAGACGAAAGTGAAATACAACATACATTATAAGTGTGCGCAAATGCGCTGAAAAATAAGAGGATTAAATGTAGACAGAACGCATCTTTTATTGGAGTTTGATTTAAGGTTATATATTTAATCAATATTGAAACTTTAGAATGTTTAATTCTTTAATACATCTTTTGCACAAAAAAACATTTGTTAGCTACGAACACTAAAAAGAAAAAACCTAATCATCAAAATAGGAATAGAGTATAATATTGATTACGATAAGAGCTTATGGCTGATGATTTTACACAGAATAACTTGTTTGTGTGCATTTCGATTCATTTTGACATTGTGTTTATGGCTCTGGTTCAAGAAAGAGAGTACTAGTATTATTCCCAGACAGCAAGTTAATTGCTGTCTTGCTCTTTTATAGCTAAGACAAAGTATATCCAATGCCGGAATGTAGTCCGTCGGCAAATTAAAAACTTATCCGATGGCCACTAGGTACTAGGAGTCATCGAAGGATATGGCAAAAATTGGTTTCTCAACCAAGATCAAAAAAGTAAAAATCAATCAAAATAGACATCATTAATCACAGCAAAGAGATTGTATCCACCATAGTCGCCAATCTTTTTTTCATTAAACGTTCACTGCATGTAAGGAGATACATATTTGCATCTAAACGATACCTAGTGATCATTGCCCTCACTGAATTAGGCGGCTATTGTGTATTTGGTTGTCTCACGTCATGAAACTACTTTCTGATCTTGAATATCAGTTGGAAAGGTTTATACAGCAATTTACAATCTTTTGTTATAATCGTATCATCATATTTGGGGTATGTTATTCTAAAATACGCAAGAGAACATTTTGTTATGTTTGCTTGTCAAGACATCAACGTTTCCATATAAATTTTGAATAGTCTTTTCACGGTCGGTTAATAATGACAATATCAAAAGTATTGCTAACTGTTTTAAATAAGAACCTTGTTTGAAGCCTTATTTGTGCTCTTTTTACTCAACTCAGTCTGGCAGACACAAAAGAACACAGTTAATTAGACGAAAAAGGATATATTCTTTCTTTCTCTTAACAAAAGGTAAAGAAAACTAACTATAATCAGTAACCAGTGAGTGCAGATTCCTTGCAAAAACGAAGAAGAAATAGTTTTGGACGTTATTTTAAAAAATCGTTTGAATGCTCTGAAAGAGCTTGCCGGCCAAACGCCACCAGATAAAGTGTTTCAAATTTGAAACGTTTGAACAGTGTAAAATACTTTTAGAATTGAATTGACTGAAATCTAAGTACATAATGTAGAGCTATATCACCTGGATGAATTTAATGTTCGAATCAACCTGCTCAAGTAGTTAGGTTTAGCGGAGAGATTGAAAAAGAAGGCTATAATCTAATCTAGGAGTGCAAAATTCAACTGTGTGTTGAATCATATTGCTGGTGAGGTGCAAAATTCAACGGTGTGTTGAATCGAGCTTAGCTGGTGAAATGTAACCGTTTACTAGTTCAAAGTTTATGAAATTCAACAGTGTGTTGAATCAAGGTAGCCTTAGTTTAGCAAATAAGTGGATGCATTGGCTCATGACAAAACATGAATATTATGTCGTCACTGTTGTAGCAGTGAATTTAATTTTAATGATTATGGATATTGTTCAAGGCTGAACACTAGGTATATTTCCAATGAACATGCGTGACACTTGATCGAACCTTCTCAGCTCAAATATAAACTTAATGCACTGAAGCATAATTCTCACGCTGTTCAGCGAGAAAAAACAATGACTCATAGCAATATGTAGGCAACAATTTATTGTATAGCTCAGCCAGAAGACATAAACAGACATGAATAACAATCCATACACAAGAGAAAGGCCAAATTTAAATTAACTAAAAGTGTAAGCATTACAACGAGCTAAATAAACTAAAAAGCATAACTTATAATAGAGTTAACGGTAAAAAGAACAAATGAGCCCAATCATTTTTCTGTTTGACGACAACCCAACTATAATTCCGGCCATCTTCGCAGTAATCGGTAAAACAAAGGTTGTCTCTCATACGGATCTACATCAATATCTCCTTGGTTTAGATTAGTTTTTATTTTGTCAAAGGAAAGTCTCATTCTTGTTCAAATAATATATCTTTCTCTATCGTCCTTAATAAAACAACCACCAATTTTGAAATTGCTTGATTTACTACAGAACTTACAATATTCGTTAAGAAAGTTACTATAAGATGTTATCCAAATCCCCAGATCATTTGCCTGCTCATAATAGAAGATGATGTTTTCGGATGGGCGGTTTAAGAGAAAGCTCTCATTTATCCACTCTAGTCCCAGTCTAGCTCCTGCGGTATCGTTTATTTGACTTCACACAATAACCTGAACATCTCACATTAATTAATGAAGAAATCCATTCCTCAAAAGCATAAAATCACAAATCGAACTTACTTGTTTGCAAACTTAGAGCAGAAAAAATCTTCTGGGACGAATAAAATCCCATACAAAATTATTAAGAATCTTACATTAAATGCTATCAAGCTCTTAGCAATACTTTTCAGTACTTGCGTAAACATTGCTTACTATCGAGATTCATTGAAAATTGCCAATATAGTTCTGATTCCAAGGAACTCTAAGATTAAGGATTAAGCAGCCCGTCACTGGCTTATTGTGCTTCACTTTCTTGGAAAATTGTTTAAAAGTATTATACGCCAACAAATCATGCGAAGAGGAAGACATTCATCAAGAATCCACTTTCAGTTTTAAATCCAAACACATCCACGACTACTAATTTTGGACTAATTATTTGTGCTCTTTTTACTCAACTCAGTCTGGCAGACACAAAAGAACACAGTTAATTAGACGAAAAAGGATATATTCTTTCTTTCTCTTAACAAAAGGTAAAGAAAACTAACTATAATCAGTAACCAGTGAGTGCAGATTCCTTGCAAAAACGAAGAAGAAATAGTTTTGGACGTTATTTTAAAAAATCGTTTGAATGCTCTGAAAGAGCTTGCCGGCCAAACGCCACCAGATAAAGTGTTTCAAATTTGAAACGTTTGAACAGTGTAAAATACTTTTAGAATTGAATTGACTGAAATCTAAGTACATAATGTAGAGCTATATCACCTGGATGAATTTAATGTTCGAATCAACCTGCTCAAGTAGTTAGGTTTAGCGGAGAGATTGAAAAAGAAGGCTATAATCTAATCTAGGAGTGCAAAATTCAACTGTGTGTTGAATCATATTGCTGGTGAGGTGCAAAATTCAACGGTGTGTTGAATCGAGCTTAGCTGGTGAAATGTAACCGTTTACTAGTTCAAAGTTTATGAAATTCAACAGTGTGTTGAATCAAGGTAGCCTTAGTTTAGCAAATAAGTGGATGCATTGGCTCATGACAAAACATGAATATTATGTCGTCACTGTTGTAGCAGTGAATTTAATTTTAATGATTATGGATATTGTTCAAGGCTGAACACTAGGTATATTTCCAATGAACATGCGTGACACTTGATCGAACCTTCTCAGCTCAAATATAAACTTAATGCACTGAAGCATAATTCTCACGCTGTTCAGCGAGAAAAAACAATGACTCATAGCAATATGTAGGCAACAATTTATTGTATAGCTCAGCCAGAAGACATAAACAGACATGAATAACAATCCATACACAAGAGAAAGGCCAAATTTAAATTAACTAAAAGTGTAAGCATTACAACGAGCTAAATAAACTAAAAAGCATAACTTATAATAGAGTTAACGGTAAAAAGAACAAATGAGCCCAATCATTTTTCTGTTTGACGACAACCCATCTATAATTCCGGCCATCTTCGCAGTAATCGGTAAAACAAAGGTTGTCTCTCATACGGATCTACATCAATATCTCCTTGGTTTAGATTAGTTTTTATTTTGTCAAAGGAAAGTCTCATTCTTGTTTAAATAATATATCTTTCTCTATCGTCCTTAATAAAACAACCACCAATTTTGAAATTGCTTGATTTACTACAGAACTTACAATATTCGTTAAGAAAGTTACTATAAGATGTTATCCAAATCCCCCGATCATTTGTCTGCTCATAATAGAAGATGATGTTTTCGGATGGGCGGTTTAAGAGAAAGCTCTCATTTATCCACTCTAGTCCCAGTCTAGCTCCTGCGGTATCGTTTATTTGACTTCACACAATAACCTGAACATCTCACATTAATTAATGAAGAAATCCATTCCTCAAAAGCATAAAATCACAAATCGAACTTACTTGTTTGCAAACTTAGAGCAGAAAAAATCTTCTGGGACGAATAAAATCCCAAACAAAATTATTAAGAATCTTCCATTAAATGCTATCAAGCTCTTAGCAATACTTTTCAGTACTTGCGTAAACAATGCTTACTATCGAGATTCATTGAAAATTGCCAATATAGTTCTGATTCCAAGGAACTCTAAGATTAAGGATTAAGCAGCCCGTCACTGGCTTATTGTGCTTCACTTTCTTGGAAAATTGTTTAAAAGACTCCACTTTCAGTTTTAAATCCAAACACATCCACAACTACTAATTTTGGACTAATTAAAATTGTTCGCTTATTATTTGATTGCTGCCTGTGTTATTTCTTGCCTGGCGTGTCTACGGCTTGAAAAGATGCATTTGTCGTAATCGAAATTGTGTTGCTCGTATTCCTCAACATGTGAATCGGTCTTGTTTGGTTTTTCCACAAATTTGAAGTCGTTCCACTTTGACACTTGTATATAAATTTTAGATTTAAGAAATTTTGCTTTAAACATCTGCTCGTGGCTTGATGGGTGATGCTTTAGAGAGAAACCCTGCAAAATTTTTTCGGTTACTCCAGCTTATTGCGCACATTTTTTTATTCCAAAGCTGCGAATCTAATCTAATTAATGGTATGGTTGCGAGTCTTGAATTTTATTTTTTAAGAGTAACACTGCTTACTTTTTTATTACGTTTTATTTAAGTAATATTTAATTATTACCAAATTAATTTCTATAATTTGCATTCTTTAAAAATATTAAGGTTCTATAGAAATTATTATAAATAAAAACTTGAAGAAAACCGCCAAGTATGCTACTCTAGCTACTTCTTAGCTTTATTCCAGCAGTGACCTTACAAGCACTCCTACCAATCGAAGAAGAATTGCCCTTGCTCTCAGTTTTTCATTCGAAACAATTAATTTTCTATGCGATACCACAGCCAACAAATTAACCCAAAACTATGACACTACGCTATATGCCAATGATTCAATCCCATATGCTCTTGCATTCCTAAATCATCTAAAGGATAAACATACTCACGTTGGTTAATAATATTGATATATTTATAGAAGTGAACCAACAAAAAAAAACTATCCAGCAAAGAGAAATATTTCGATACTTCTTTCACCAAACTATTAAAGTTTAACTTCTTCCGCCCAAGCCACTACGCCTAGTCTCTTCAGTCCACTATACAACAATTCGCACGGGCTGTCAATCCCGAACAAACTTTTACTGCATAAATAATTAATTCGTTGAACCATCGCCCAACCATCAAGGATACAGAATGCGACAAAATAAGCTATAATATTAGAAGCTATAGAAAGCATTATCAATCAAAATGGAGAAGTGGCATTTGTCAAAAAATACGAACTTCTCATACTGTCTTGTATCACGAGAGATTTAAGGGAGCTGAAGAAGATAACTACACTACTACACAGAGCATGGGAATAACTATGCAATGTTCGGCGAAATAAAAAGAGACAGATCAGTGAACTTGCATCAAAAGCTAAAAACATATGAGAAACATTGGCAACAATAGAAAAATACTATATGAAAAGATAAGCAAAAAAGTTTCTGACTGACGAGTGGGGCCAGCTTATCAGGCAGAGGGTCTGCGGTGTGCTGAACAAGGTTTCTCTACAACGTGCATAGGAATACCGAGTATAAGCAACCATCACGAATAAATGTCCGAACATCATCTAGAACAAAAATAATAATCTCAAAAAACGTGATTACCAATTGTAAAGGCAATAAGTGTCCTTTCGAAACTAGGATGAATTTTCTGATCTTGAATACTTTTTTCTTTATTCCTTTAACATGCTGTAAACAAGCATCTTTATAAATTTTGGGTCTTGGGTGAAAATAAAGCGTATAAGATTTTCCATGAAGTAATTAATATTTCTGCTGATATAACCTCTTTACCTTGTCAAAAATAAAACTTCAAATCAGTCAGTTAAAGCCGTTTCTAAGCTTTTACAAATAACTATTGTAAATTCACTTGAAATAATGGTTGAAATTATCTTACCAATTTATTCAGGTCTGGTAATTTATTGATAATTCTGTCTGCCTCAATGGGATCCTCCGTTTGTACGCATTCATTATAAAGCTCATCTGGAATAAGAGGGTCATACAACTCCCTATACCATAATTTAAGCAAACTAGCTGGGGCATGTGCATCTGTAACAAAAAAGAATACGTCAAATCTACTTTCAAAATAAAATAAAACTGTTTTGTAACCCATACCCATTGTATTTTTATGTTCAGGAACTTCCCACCGATCTAAACGACTCTTTAAGGAATTAACTTCATCAACATCAGCTGATACTCGAAAAATACCCTCCGTTTGTTTGCCATTTAGTAGAAGCACCTAAAAAAAAACGTGTATAACTAACACCGAAAAACGCTCGAACGAAATTTTATAATACTTGTTCTGATAATGTCACTTGTATCCATGGCAGTTTTCGGTGGGGGTATTTATCTTTTTGCAACTCCATTACTTCAGCTAAAGTATTACCGAACATGCTATCACGCAATATTTGTCCCTAAAATTGTTTTTACGTAATTGCAAAATATCGAGAAAGTACATGACATCACTACTTACTCTCGCTTGTTCAATTTCATCTTCTGTAGGTTTCTTAGCTTGCTTTCTCCCTGAACTACCTATTCTATCTAATCTTCTACAACATACCGTCGCATAGTGTGAAATTTGAACGTGAATAGGCCATTTACCGACTTCAGGAAAACTAGTTGCAAAAGTTGGATCTCTGTGGCGATTCATATAGCTGTAGAAAGGAAAACTCATGAAAAAAATGTTGAATTTAATATTATTATCAAAAATATCTTTTACTTAAGCAAAGCTGGTTGAAAAGTTGGTGAGGGAGGAACAAATGATAAACAAATTGCCATAAGCTCCCAGCCCCGAATAAGGGACTCTCTCTTTGGATTTTCTGTAGTTTGTCTACATAATTGCACATAAAGTTCATCTCGTAATCTGCAAATATATTGTATTGATTTTCATCAGAAAATGATAAAGGCTTTTTTCTTTTATTTTCTTACTGTTGTTGACTTAGAGCCGTTACTATGATATCAATTGCAACAGAGTTTAAACTCATACCCGCTCGAGCTTTTCGATCTCCCATATAAATTTGAACAAGTTTAAACAATTCGGTTGCCATTTTTTTCCCAGCTTTATCTCTAGCCAGAGCAAGCATTGGTCGACTAATGGCATTTGATGTCCAACTAAGCATATCACGAACAGAAGACTGTGAAGATGAAAAAAAAATATTAACGATTCTAATAGGGTGAAGTAGGCTTTTCTGTTTTTATTACCTTCTTCCTGAAGATACCTTTAGAATGAAGATTTAAATTGTCTTGTGCGAATTTCTCGATATCACATTCTTTCATAATAGATAACTGTGATACTCCGCTTACAGCCGCCAGACCGGCTGGCGGAGGAAGTTTAGGTAGAACTTTAGGCTTTTGACCTTGTTTTTCTTCACTTTGTATTTGCTTTTGCTTTATTACAGGCGGCTCTCGTAATTCAGGTACAGATATCTGTCGATGTGGAGAGGGTATTTTAGAAGAGAGCTTTTGTTGTTGTATAGATTTTATTTGTGCTGTTAAATGGAACGGGTGGCTTCGTACAGGACTATAAATTTGTGTATTTTCTCTTTCACTTTCCAATACAGCTTCTACATTATCAGATCTAAATATAAAATTTATTATAAAGAATCACCATTGAAATTTTTTAAAAAAAAATCATACATATCTTCTCGTTCACTTCTATCGAATCCAAGATAATTATAATACGAAACGCCATCTAAATTGGATGCGTAGTCCTCCATAAGGCCGTAATTATGTGCTAAATAATCGCCGTGTCCATCCGAGTGATCTGAATCTTCATTATCTGGTTCGTGACCAGAGAAGGAATGTTCTGATTGGCTATCTGAATGAAATGAATCTGAGTCCAAAGGATCTCCAAAACCATAGCAACCAGATAATTTGGCTTGTTCAATTATATAATGTTGTAAGGGAAGGAGATGTTCCTGCATTTCCTAAATAAAATTTGAAATATAAATAAATTTATATAAAAAATAGCTATTACCTGATCCCAATTACTATAGAGAGGAGAAATGTTTCCATTGTCATATTCTACATCACTTGAAGGTGCATGATGCCTTCGTTTATGTCTACCGGAAGACTTTTCAACATTTTTAACTTCTTTATTGTGACGATCTATGTTAGGCTTACTTAAATATTGATCCTTGAACACAAATTTTAAAAGCACTTTCATTACTTTGATCAAATTATAATACATAATTAAATAATTTAAATAAATATAAGAAATAAAGTTTCAATTGATTCCTAAAGACATATGTTGAGACACTATTCTACACATAAGCATATCAACAATAAATCATCAATTAACCTTTTTAGAGTAAAACGTTTAGTCGGCTTTATATTTTATTTAAATTAAACATACACTAGAAAATTATCCACTCACAACTGTTCTCGTTGTAACACTGAATAGAATAGGATTCCATACTTCAATAGATCTATGAAAATTTACTGTGCATCAACTCGGCAACTAACCCACTTGGCTTGAATTACACTGATATGCTTTTTGGATCACGAATACCATGTTTAAGAAGATAGAAGTAGGCCAGAATAAAAATGCACAGTAGTATGAATTTCAACTTTTATAACTACGCACATTTGTAATAATAACGAGAGAATGCCAGTAGTAAGCACATGTAACTACATTTGCCTGATCAGTTCAGTCTAAAATCTGTTTTACTCAATTATGTGAATGGAGCTAGTGTTAAACATTCATGCAAAATAAAGAAAAAATTAAAAAAAAAAATTAAATAAAATTTACTTACTAAGCTTGAAGTGTTTCGAAGTGAACCAAAATTGTACTCGTTATAATAATGACTAGATGTGGCTGGTGTAGCATTTTTGCTACCCCCTGATGGAGAGACTTTCAAGATATTATTCATTTTATGCGGATCAGAAGTTGTTCCTTGCGGAGAATTTGTGCCATGTACACTGCATGAATTTGGCGAACGTTTATCTAATTTCATTTTATCCAAGTATTTTTCAGGTTTTGAAGTTAAATCGAGATTCAAATAGTCTGGATCATTTTTGTGACTAGATTTCATATTGTAGCACACACTTGGAGGCTCTAGGGCTGATAAACTGCTAAGGACTGAAGGTCTTGCTGACTTATTATTCTGCAAAATAAAAAGTAATATAATCAGCAACCGAAAATTTATTACCAAGTAAATTACATGATTTTGTGGACTTATTGGACTCTGTGGACTTGAATCACTTGAATGTTTCTTATTATAAGTTTTTGAGGAAGTGTGACGTCTGCGCGACACTGGAGTATTTTCAACAGATTTAAAATATTTTTCATGCATAGAATCATCACTTGCACCTCCATTGCCGTCAATGCTTGATTTTCGATGCGACTGAGAATGATGAGGTTGATGAGAGGTTGGTGATGACATAAAACTACCCGAACGTGTCAACGATACGACTGATGCATCTAATGTAAATTAGACCGAATTACACATTTGAATTAAATTTTTAAAAAAAAACTTACTTCCACTAGGATAATCAAAACTTTGATGTTTCGTTGTGATACCACCACTCTCACGCTTGCTAAGTGCTGAGCTTTCCGAGGATAGTTTCTTTTTTAAAATTGGAGTATTTGCAGAATGTGTAGGTGATAAACCACCCAAATCAGATGAATTCGATATTGAATATGAAAGTTTTGAATGAGGATAATGTTGGTGCCTTTCAGATACAGCACCAAAAGGAACATGCGGAATGTTGTGTGAACTTGAGCTTTCTTGTAGCATTCGATAACTGAAAAAAAGGAAAAGTATAATGATAACAATTTTATTGAAGAGATATAATAAAAGATCATCACCTATTTTCTGGTACATGCTTATTTTTGTGCTGTGAATTACTTAGTCTTAGGCTGCCACCTTCATGTAGACGTCGATATCCATGGGCACTTGACAAGCTTGAGTCACTAGATTTTCCCGAATCTTTGTGTTTTTGACTGCTATGGGATACAGCTGAACCTAAAACATAAATATTTACATATTAGGCATTGACTATTACAAAATTTTAGAGCGTATTTTACCTTGCGAATGCCGACAATATTTATATGAGTCTGTTTTTCCAGGAGCAGAAGCTTCTGAGGGGGGTAGTCTATATAAATAAAATATATATTTAAATTATAATAAACCAAAAACCCAATAGATATGTTAACAAAACCTATGGCTGTGCCTGCTAAGTGGACTTGATAAAATCTCAGAAGAACTTTTTGCTTCTGAAGCACCAGCAGATTGAACTCTAGAATGACCAGATGAATAATGGCGATGATGATTATCACGGTGATTTTTCTGTGATCGCACTTTTGAATGTGATGTTTGTGTTGAGCCATCTTTTTTGTCACTAGGATCTGTATTTTGCTTAAGCGTTTGTAATTTTGCCAAAGGAATTATATCACAATTGTTTGGACGATGCCAAACTGTTGTTTGTGATGCAACGTTATAATAGTAGAAACGTTGAGTGTTCGTATCGAATAACTCCCACCATTGCGAAGCATCTGTGCGTTTAATGTTGACACCCTAAGAAAATTCTTTTTATTAGTTCTGTATGTTTCGGTTTATTGTAATAGAAGAAAATGAAATAATTAAAAAAAGTTACAAACAAAAGCGTTTTTCCAGTCATCCAATTTATTTTTGTAAATGCTAACAATTTAAAGTAATTCAAGCAATTTACTAGTAGTAGTTTTCAGCCATTTAAGCATCATATTCTTAGGGACGTGAACACCAAGGTAAAGCCATAGAACAACTAAAGTATTTAAAAACACTTAAGCCCCATTTGACTAGGCAAATTAATTTGGCATGTTGGATGGAGTACGCTTTTACGTTCTTTTAACATACAAAGAGTGAACAGTTAGCAGGAAAAAAGGTACACCGTCCACCACGACTTCTATGCGGCACCGTTGATGTAACATTGTTTGTGAACTTCAGTATATTTCTTCCTTACATATCTACACATATTGTGTCTTGTATGTCCAATTGAATTCAGATAGTTGTTCAGCTTTCAATGTCCTGTCAGCCATCCTGTTAGGCGCCGCACATGATTGCTAGATAGCTTCTGAACGATTCTTGTAGCCCCTTCTGAAGTCTTTTCTTAAGCATAATTAAATAGACTTGTAACCTATATATTCTGACCTTATAATGTACTCCAGCGCCGGTACCCTCATTTGTGCTAGAGACATCAGTATATCATACTAGCGCTCCTGGTTGGTTCGATTCCCAATTCAATTTGTCTAGCCATTTTCGTGTATACTCAATGTGTAATTTAGGGCCTCAATTATCAAGTTTCCCCGAGAATGTTTCTGCAAGTCGTCAATCGTAGTTCGTTTTGTGTGAACATGAACAAAGATTTCAATTCTTGGGCATACTCAAGTTTTTCACCAGAATGTAGAGCTTATCTGTTGTCTACTGTTTATTTCATTTGTGAATGCAAAAATTTTGTTTGTTTTCTCGTTAAGACATATTAATTTTTATGCAGAGTGATAATTTGTAGTGGACCGTCTCTGATATTAATCCTAAGGATTTTTTCTATGTTTTTGTAGAAAAGTTGGGCTTATTGCAAGATACGACGTTGGCTGACCATTCGGTCTTCTCACATATGTCAGCTCTGTGTATCACCGGGAATAACTTACTCTAAAGGTTTTCATCAGTTTTGGCCGTAGATGTGATAGCCCCATTTTTAAAAGCCGCTGAAAGTTCGATCTACCTTGACGATTCTTAGGATTAAATGAGTTAATAGAACATTAGATCCTGATTGGAATAAAAATATATGCAGAGTTAGTTCAGTTTCCTAAAATTGGTCGGATGACACATATGAACATGTGCATACATATATGTATCTCATTGATGGAACTTAATGCCTTGCTGATCCGGGAAAGTGTTTTGGGCTAATAGCGGCAGAGACTGTTTTTCTGGTTCTGTGAAGGGCCTCTGTCTTTTAACCCTTTGCGATTGTGCCGCCATGTGGCGGCATTTCAATTTTATTCCGAAAGCGGTGTCGGCATGATCTTGTTTTGTGTGCACATCGGTTATTTTATGATCGAGAGATATGATACCTACATATTAATTACTCTTCAAAATCCCTTTGTAAGTATTTATGTCAAATTAAAAAATTTACTTTTAAGGAATCATTTTATTTATTTTTTTGCTTTTGGATATTCATTTTAGTTATACAAATTGCAAAATTGCAAAATTTGTTATCAGTCTTGGTTTATCGAGAAACTAATCTCAGTTTAAAATAATAAATTTTGATTTTAAAATTTAATAAATACATTCTGAGTCGTAAATATATGTACTCGGAAACTAGGTCTTCATTTCGGTGATTGTTTTCTCAAAATATAATACTTTGGAAAAATTCTAGCTTTGTTTTGTTTTTATTCACTGTAACTAAAAAATATACCAGCTTCAAAATATTCTGTAATTTTTTAATATTCATATATTTATTATAAATCGCGTATGGAAAATAACTTCAAAATACTAAATTTGTTCAGACTAGCTGGTAGTCGCAACAGGGAAATATGCTGATCGCAAAAAGTTAAATGAGCCCAATTTATCAGTGTACTGTTATGATGAGGAGGTCATCTTTTTTGCTTTTCTAATCTCTTTGTTGTACCTAACAGCAGATTATTTTTAGACATCACAGCCATCGAGGCATTGATGGCTGGCTGGATTACCCTTTGGTTATGTCAGCAAGCCGAGGCATCGTCGATTTAACATACAAAGACTGGACAAGCAGAACAAAAATTTGCAACGCTCTTCTCGAATATAAAATCAAGGATGCCTCGACTTGCTGACGTAACCAAAGGATACACCAGATACCAATGCCTCGCTCCAATATAAAATCATTGATGTCTCGGCCTGATGTAGGGAAGCCCCCAAAGTTTTCTTAGAAATTTACTGGAAACTTTTTCGTTATGCATTATTGGTGGCCGACAACGAATGCTTTGGCCACTAAAAATTTTTATGAGCATAACCACTGACATGTATATATGTAAATCTATTATTCGTTAAGCCAAAAATGCATGAAAGCAAATGGCACCACTTTCATATTCCTGTCTCTTTCAGTGAGAGCATACTTTCCCACTGAACGATATGGAACGAGAAATTGCTTGAAGTTCAGCGGTATTACCAGAACTGGCAACTTGGTAATCAAAACTTTCCTACCAAAACATCCTTGTGAAAAACACTTCCTTCGGCTCATAATTAAAATTTAACAATACAAATAGTCCCGAATACTTTGTGGTAAATTCGGTAAATCCCACTGACGTCAGTTAACGACAGTTGGTAGCATTGACGGTGAGAGCATACTTTCTGAAATCAAAACTGGTGCCACAGAAACAGGAGATCTAGTCAGTCCATTTATATACATGTCAGTGGCATAGACGCGTAGATGAGCAATAAACATTAATTTCTTCTAAAGCCTCGTTTCCACTAGTACAAATTGTGCCAACTTGATCGGCAACATGTTGTGAACTTGTTGAGAGCAGACATGTTAGCTTAAACTTAACAAGTGTTTCCATTTAAATGCTCGCCAACTTGTTGGCCTAACTTCTTACATTCTTTGCAACTTCAGCGTTCGTTATTTGTGCTGAAAGCTATTTCGAAACAAGGAGAAAGCAACCCTAATAGCTCAAATCAATATCAACGCAAAATTATATTTTTTTTTTCAACAGAAATTAAATTCGAATTCAACTCTTAAGCAATTCCATTCAACGCGTCATTTCGATTATTTGTATTTTTATGGTCACTACCCTTAAAATCCCACAGGATCGAATATTTTTCATATTTTATTGTAGCAGCTTTTTATACTCTAGATGAAATCTATAGGGTATACTAAGTTTGTCATTCCGTTTGTAACACCTCGAAATAATGATGGTAGAGCAAAATGGATTGGACACCCATTCATAATGAAAAGTAATTTTGATTTTTACATGTCCGTCCGTTAGTCCGTGCGCACGATAACTTGAGAACGCGTATACTTAGAGAGCTGAAATTTTGTACACGGACTTTAAAAAAAAAAGTAAAATTAAATTCGAAAATTGACAAATCGGGCAACTCCTTCGTGGGGTTGCCATATAAAAATTTCGTTTTCCACTATTTATTTGGACACTGCCTGAGAACGCGTCGACGTAGACAGCTGAAATTTCTTACATGATGTTTTTACTACATTAGCAAATAAAATGTCAAAAATAGACTAAATCGGGTAACTCCTTCTTGGTGTTGCCATATAAAAATTTAGGTTTTTTACGTATACTTTAAAAACGATCAGTCCAAGACATTTTTATTGTACTAAAAACTTCTGCAGAATACGAAATCCTATAAAATTGGTTATAATCATTTTTTTCTGTGCGACAAACCGTTCTAGAAATATATTCGAAAAACAACTTCAAAATCAAACTTGAATAGATCGGTGACCATACGAAATTTAATACGGGCATTCATCTAGGGTATCATAAGAATTGGTCTTTGACCATTCTAGCTTTTTTACTTGTTTACACTGCATTGCCTTCAACTTACTGAAAGAACGCTAGAATCACTAGTTTAGCCAACACAACAAATGGGCATTTCCATTCAAATGAAAAAATCCACCCAACATATTCTGCGAGTTTTTACAGCCGACATCGAACAAGTTGCCAACATGCATCTGAATTTTCATATAGCGTTTCCACTTATACAGAATGTTGCCAACTTGTTTAAAAACTTGTCGGTTAAGAAAATTTGTATTAGTGCATATACATAAATTCTAAAGAAAAAATGTCCAGTAAATTTCTAAGAAAAAATTGAGGGCTTCCGTCACTGACATATAATAAGAATGGACTGAGCCATCCTATCTAATTCCTATAGTCAAAAATGACACAAATTTTGCCCAAAATCTGTGGGTCTCTTTCAAGCTCAAAATGTACACTGAACTGTAACCAATTTTCGCAACAGTACGGCTTTATTAATTGGAATACATTGGAATTAAAATAAAAATTCAGACAAATATATTGCTTATATACGTCTATCTTTTACAAGCTCAATTGAATTTGACAGCAAATTTGCAGAGGAGCAAATGTTTCAGTAATATTAAAAATTAAGTTTTGTGTTAATTAAAACAAGTTTAACTTCCTAAATAATTTAAATTTAATGCAATACTATTTTTCAACATCTTTAGTGTTTCCAATCGACAAATATTAATTAATTATAAATCAGTGTGCAATTGTGCGAAATTTAAGGTTTTCACAGCCTGTTCAATATTTGTGCCATTTTTGAAGCAAGAACGCTCAGTACATTCTTATTATATGTCAGTGGCTTCCGTACATTAGGTTGAGACCAAGGTATATAGACATATAATAAGAAAGGACTGAGTCATCCTATCTAATTCCTATAGTCAAAAATGCCACAAATTTTGGCTAAAATATTTTTGTCTCTTTCAAGCTCGAAGTGTACACTGAACTGTAACTAATTTATGAAAACAATACGGCTGTATTAATTGGAATTGACATTAAAATTGAGACAAATATATTGCATATATACGTCTATCTCTTACAAGCTCAATAAAGTTTGACATCAAATCTGCAGAGGAGCACATTTTTCAGTAACATTAAAAATTAATTTTTGTGTTAATTAAAACAATTTTAACTTCCTAAATAATTTTTATGTAATGTAATACTATTTTTCAATATCTTTAGTGTTTCTAATCGACAAATAATAATAAATTATGAATCGGTGTACAATTGTACGCAATTTAAGGTTTTCACGCCTTTTCAATATTTGTGCCATTTTTGAAGTAAGAACGCTCAGTCCATTCTTATTATATGTCAGTGTGTATCACTGACATATAATAAGAATGGACTGAGCCATCATCCTATCTAATTCCTACAGTCAAAAATGGTACAAGTTTTGCGTAAAATGTATTAGTCTCTTTCAAGCTAAAAGTGTACACTGAACTGTAACCAATTTAGGAAACAGTGCAGATGTATTAATAGGAATGCATAGTATTTGACATCAAATCTGCAGAGGTGCACATTTTTCAGTAATAATAAAAATTAAGTTTCGTGTTATGCTCATCACCTTTTGGAGCTATACCTCATTGGGTCAAGCCAGGGGATCTGGGAATCCAGCTCCCATTGAGTGGGGCCCACAGTCATAATTCTTAACCAATAATAAAGCAGAAAAAGAAGAAGAAACTTCACATAAGGAAGTGTTTTTAAATTTATTCATTAAGAGAATTTTTATTTAGTTTTAATGAAGATGAGTGGAATTACCATAAGAAGTAACAAAATGCGAACTGGGGCCGGATTCTGTAACACGGAGAATTTGGGAACTTGGGAGATGAGAATTTCGTTTTCTTAGAATTCCGAATTCCCTAATTCTCCATTCCCAATTCACTAACATGGGTGGAGAATTAGGGAAAACGTAAGAAATGTGAAAAAGTGCGAATCGCCTGGGACGGTTATGGGTATCACTTTTTGTTGTAGAGGGTTGGACTTTTTTGATATTTGAGGTACATCTGTCTATGACCTTCCAATGTCGAAATAAATTGAAATTTGTTTTTTGGAGGGTTAGTTTTTGAGGGATGTAGGAGGGTAGGTTTTCTCGTGTATTTCCGGGATAACGAGAGAATGGAGAGAAGAAGGAGAATGTGTGTGGAAGACGACCAAATTGATCATTTTCGCGTGATTTATAGTTTTTAGAGACACAAAATCCATGTTCCTCTGTAAGTATTGCACGGATTTCCATAATTTGTTTTTAAAATATAGCCAGCATATGCAGTGAATACACAACTCAATTTAAAATTCCTAGGTACCTAGATACCTTCACAAAACGCAACAAAAGCAGACAATACTCTCAGTTTAGAATTTTTCCACTTACTTTTCCACTTGCAAAACACCGGAGAATTAACAAGTGGAATAGAGAATTCGGGAACTCTCTACTTACTTCTCAAATTCTCCGGTGTTTTGCAAGTGGAAAAGTAAGTGGAAAAATTGTATTGTCTGCTTTTGTTACGACGGTGGCTGGTGGTGGTTTAGTGACCGCGAAATGGATCAATGATTATTAACATGAGTCAGTTCGCGTGTACTGGTGGCCGCAAATTAGAGCTGCATGTTTTTACATTACTCCAAATTGCAGCTTACAAGCAGCTCTTCATTAATTAGTCTGATTTAATGCATTGCATAAAAGGAAATATGGAAGGATACACTGCTACAACACTAAATGAAGTATTGTCAGACATTCGGCAAGGAAAATTTTCTATTAGAACAGCATCTAGCATCAAATAAAATATTCCAAAAAACATCATTGCAGGATAAGTTATTTTTAAGGTTTACTGTTATCCAATGAATTCTCTTATATATTTTTATAGTCCTGATGAAGCGTTGAAATACAACGGGAAACGTTGGCGAAAGAAAAAATCTTGTTTTATTATCTCATACCAGCTATAGCAAGTATATAATTTTTAGGGATACTACAATTGCACAAATATGTTCAAGAAAAAGATCAAAATAAGCAGAAATGGTGATATTATGGGTACAGAGTGTGATAGGTCAATTAAAAGTGAAGCTTTTAGGCTTCTTAAATCAACTATGAGAAATTGATATTGATGTCTTAGTTTTTGAAAAAAAATATTAGTGCAATAAAAACTGAGTTAAAATTCCGAAATGTTATATTTGTTGAACCATAACTTATTTATAGATCATTGGAAAGATGCATACCTTAGAACATATAACTAAAGGAAGCGAAATAAGCCAAAACCCTCCAGAAATACTTCTCAAGCCATGAAACAGACTTTATCACTATTATTTATTTATTTATGATAAGCAACTATGACTTTAGGCCCATTGTATAAAAACATGTTACTTTGGCAAACAAAATGAGAGGCAGAGTAATAAATTAAACAAGAAAAAAAATACTAAGAATAAATAATATGAAATTCTAAATATGCCGACAAAACGCATTCGATCGATATCCATCCCCCGCTGTCCAGAAAGATATTACGTAGGAGCTTGTACAGAAATGAGAACTGATGGCGCAGGTGCACTGCCTATTGTCACGCCGAAGAGTGTGAAAGTAAGTAAATCAATGCGCGAAAAAGGGACATAGTACGAAGAGCATAAAACATTAGATTAGATTAAATTGGAATAGAATCAATTAAATTAGATAGATTAGAATAGAAGAGCATAGGTGACATTAGCTATACAGGGAACCAGTATAGAAGTTGTGGAGGAATTTAAATATCTGGGGATTGTGGTGGACAATAAATTGAGCTTTTCACCCCATATAAACAAAATATGTTGTAAGATAGCGAAGAAACTAGGCTTTATGAAAAGAATTAGGAAGTTGTTGTTGAAGTGGTTAAACTTAAGCGCTAGTCATGTCTAAAATGTCGTAATTATAAAAAAGGAAATTTTCCAATAAACAATAAATAAATAGGTTACCGAAGGGCAAGACCAACACGACCAGTTAAGACTTCCAATTGAGTATCATTTAAAAACTCAAGAAAGCGTGATCTAAATGCCATCAAACTAGGCGAGGAGTGAGCGAAATTCAAAATGTTCCAAGTGGGAATAACGCGAACAAAGAACGAATTTTTCAGAACGTTGGATGAATGACGTGCGATAATTAAATTAAATGGGAAACGTGGGGACCTAACAACTCCAATCCGGAAAACAAATATTAAGGAGTGTGAGATCGAATTAATTTTAACAAAAAGATGAGGTTACGGAGTATAAGATACCTGTCAAAGGTAGTATTAAGAAAATACACCGTGTAACCGCGCAAATCATGCACCCGCCGTGGAAGACCGTACACATACCTGATAATTGAATTAAAGGACGTGCGTAGTTTGCCAATATTTCCTGCGGAAGTTCCAGTATATAGCTCCGCCCCATAAACGAAGTGGGAAAACAACAGGGCGTGGGCAAGCTTCTTCCTTACATATGTTGGCAGGTACGTGTTAATATTATAGAGTTTTCGAAGAACAAAACCTGCCCTGCCGATTAAGGTATTTATGTGGGGCGAAAATAGGGTCTCATCTAAGATGAAGCCGAGACTGGACAGCATGTCACAATGCATGAGAGCTCTAACATAGTCCTAACATTATAAAATATTTGCAGTGTTCTTATGGAAATCTGACAAAAGTTTGATTTGAATAGCTCCTGCGCCCTAAACTACTATTTATACGGAAAAATTGTCTTCTGATAATCTTAAGTTTGCTTTCTTATCTTTCCAACCGTAATAAAATATCTTTCCTAACAAAATTGATGACTATGATTCCCCCAACAAAAGCTCTCAACTGAGTAATAATTGCATATGCGAACTTAATGTGGCCAGATGAATTCGAATCAATCTGCCTATTACTCAGCTGAGAGTTATTGAACGTAAAATGGTAAGGTTACTTTTTAATCAAAGCTATTTCATTATTTTGTTAAGTAAGGTAGGTAAATAGCCTTTGGGAAGTTAGGAAGCGAAGCTTAAAATTAGTTATTTTTGTGTGTTGATAATAGTTTAGGCTTTATGGCATATATTATATCAATGTCTAGTCACTTTTTCTTAAGAATCAATATAAAACATTTTAGAAAATTGGACAACATGCACACATATGGGTTTCTGTTTCATGGCTTAGAAAGTATTTCACGAGGGTTTTGAATAAGTGCAAAAATTATATTAGACAATTCGAAACTTATAGGTGAAAGCAGATGATCAATGTTATTGATTAAGTGAAGGAAAATGTTCTAGAAGAGTATCGATTTTAGTTCGGTACCCAAGGTGAAAGAACAATTCAACGCTTTAGGATGCTGATGAAATTTTACAATAAATACTGCGCGTCTTTTTGGAACAGGAAATAGTAGCAGTATGTATATAACAATGTAGCCATACAATTTAAGAGAAGCTGAATGTAACTTGTGTTTTTATTTATGAAGAAATATCAGTCCATAGAATTCGATTTTATATAAAGATATAGGTACACAGTTATTAACAGAGTTAAGAAACAAGATTTAATAATTTTAAATGAAAATTTTTGTAAAATATTTTTATATGTATATTAAGAATGATTAAAAAAAATTATTAATTTTAAATCAAAAAATAGATATTGTGAGTGCTGAACTTTATAAAAAAAAATTTCTTACATTCCATGCGTAGATATGCCGTATACGCTGTCTTTAAAATTCATTTACTACCTACAACATCAAAGAACTGAAATTTGATTGATATCCAATTTTCCGATGCAATATCTACTTCCAGCGGTTCATTTTTAACCATACGAAGGATTGATTCATTCAGATCCTCCTGAAACACTAACTATCATTTTAACAAATTACTCCAACAACGCACTCAAGGTAAAGATTATGTTTATCATGCTCAGTCTCTCTTGCCCATACGCAGGATTCAGGTAAAAATAACCTTTTGAAAATTAAAGTCAGCATGAGTTTAATTTCTTAGATGAGTGCTTATAAGCGATTAAAATATCACTTGAACACAAGAAAACATTTTTTCATGTTTACATGTTTTTATATAGTATACGTTTTAAAGGGTGCTCAAACTCTGATATACATGAACACAATATTTTTTGTGCCACATGAATAGCAAATCGCTCAGTCCATTGTTATATATCTATTAAAAAAAAACGCAGTAATATGAAGTACTACACAAAAAATGTTCTGTCGGACTTTCTGAATTCAGACTGTCTATTTACATTATTACAAATTCCGGCTAAATATGAAATTTAAAGAGAACAGGAAAACAAATCGGTTACAAGCATTCTAGATTAAGAAGTTGTTAAAAATTTTGCAACATTTTAGCTTAACATTCGCCTGATAACGTCTTGTTCAATCAACATTATTTTGATAACAAAGATCATATATATATATATATATATATACGATGCAAAAGTTGTAAAATAAGCCACAAACAGTACACTTATCCACGCTCTCAATTCTCCAGACCATTAACATTTGAATTTCAACATATCAGAAAATGTGAATAATTAATGAGCCTTGCGCAGGCAAATAAGAGAAACAAATCATCAAAGTGTAATAATAGTCAAAGCCAGCTGTGAAACAGATTCCATTCGGCAAGCGACTAGTAAGCCCAATACGACCATACTAGCACCCAGCAAGTATAAAACATAAGTAGGCATCTTGCATCACCACACCACACAAGAGGAAAGAGGTTCTTAGCCAATTCCGTTTAGCTAATGAAAACCAATTGGAGGCCCCACATTCGAATGCGCGGAACCAATGCGCTTTAATTGTTTTGACACATTTTAATTATCGTCTAAAGCATGCGCGAACATTGTTTTATTTACACAGAATGGCAAGTTATGGAATCATCAAATTAATTTATTGAATAATTATGAATAAATAGTTACCTCCGGAGGATCCCAGACGCATTCTCCTGTTGTTAAGTTTGCGTACATATGCTCTTTTGTCTTGGGTTCGATGATTTCGACCCACTCGATCCTAAAACATGAAATCATTACATGATTACATTTACCAATTTTTTTAAAACAAATAAGTTGTTTGCATTTTGAATATAATATTTAAGTGATGTTATTATGTCACGCCCTAATAGGAAAAATCATGTTTGTGTTTTTCTCACACATCGCACAAGGAAAAAATATTGATTTTGACAGATGCCTTCACGGACGAACTTTTGTAAATGGGTTTTATACGATTAATCAGTAACACACCTTTCCGATGTCATCTTCCATTAATAAGATTTTTCTGTTAGATTTCAATAAATAGTTAAAACATGCCGAATTATTCACTAAAAGCTATTAAAAACGGCAAAATATTAGCCGAACCGCACATCTAACCGCCATGTTACACGAACTAAAAAGGACTGCACTTTCCACTTTGTCGTTGTCAGAGGGAATTTGGTAATTTTTTAACAGTGTAGGAAGATTTTCGAGAATGATTTCGGAATTCTTTAAAAACAACAACAACTTACAAAATTATTATATTAATAAAAAAAACTCTAATTAAAATGTGGAAAAAAGTGATTTCAGGAAACACCCATCACAAAAATTAATAAAAATATTTTCCAATAATAAAACTTTCGAAATTACATCAGCTGATCTGGTTGACTTGACAGCAGTTTTTCGAAAAATGTGACATTTTTGTAGTCTTTTAAACATTTAACATTTGAAAATAAACAATTGAATTGTTACTCTAGTTTAGGTCTGCAATTTTTGTAGGAATTGTTTATCTAAATGGATAATACGGAAGAAAAGTTTAAAATTATCCTGAAAGGATTTCTAAATGCTAATTACAAAGTAACAAACGATGCTTACTTGGAAATGTTTATAACGCATCTATCTGGGAAAGGTAGTTTTAAAAAGAATTTCAATCATAAGCAATTAAATTAAATCATTTTAGAATATGTGAAGCTGCTGCAATTACCTTATATAGGAGAATGGATTGATGAATGTTTAACAATATTGTCCGTTGATTTTAATAGTCTGAATCCAAACGTTACAGCACTCCTACTTAAAATCTGTGCATTATTAACACAACATGAATGGCTTGTTATTGAGATAAAAGATCGGCAAGTTATTGAAAGGTATTCTTTTATTTTACGAACTTATTTTGTTCAATGCTATATAAGACTTACTATTAAATTATACATAGATAATCTTTTATTCTGCGCACGGCGGTCTCGTAATATAATTTAAGATTTCTATATATACTGATAAGTGCTCTTAAACATAAACATAAACATTCCTTTATTAGAGCACCCGCGCCAAAGACACGGAGAGCGTTGGGCACATCATAGACAATTACAAAGTAGATACACATTTTAGAAAAATAAATCATAAGAGAACATAGAGAAAACATAACAATAGCATGAATCAGTAATTAAAATACAAAAGTTGCATTATAGCAAAACACAAGAAACAAGAATACATAGTGTAGTATCGTATTGTAGAGTGTGAAAATTATATTAAGCAAACTCGTAATAGATATAATAGATGAGCTTAATAGCTACGAGGCATAAAGTAGCCAAGTAAGATAGACATTAATTACAGTATAATGAGAATGAGAACTTAAAATACTAGAACCTAAAAGAAATATATACATAGAATATATTCTAGAGAGCTATAATAAAAAACACTAACATTAAGCAAACAATAAAAATAGTAGAGGAGAAAACTTAGTATATATACATATATATATTACAGAAATGTTTGTTAGAATAGAATAGAAAAGTTGTTTATTTTCAACCCCGGCCACTTAGCCACGTCCTAAGACGTTGGGTATTACGATGTTACAAAGATTTACATTTAACGAATCTTAATTATAATGAATACAAAACAAATGGTAAGATTATACGACAGCATATAGATATAGATTTTAGTTGTGTCAAAAGATACAATGAATATAGATACTACGGAACTAGACTAGAACATTTATGTTGGAATAAAATATATGAAATAAAATATATGAGGTACATGAAACATAACAAAGTAACCTAAACACTTGAAACACGAAGATGCCCTGATACTTTAAGCGCAATTAATCGAGGCAGGGAATTCCATAGGCTCGCTCCAGTTTGGCAGATATGTCTAGTTCCAAAGTGTGTCCTGAACCTGGGTAGGACCAGCCTGAAATTATCATGGCCATAGAATATACTTGGGTAATGAGCCGTTCCTGCTCCTGAATATAAATGTCAGAGCGTTTGTTGGAGTCAGTGGTCCACTGCCAAAAAAAGTTCAAATCTCATTGGGCGTTTGGAACGTGCTATCAAAAACGATATAAAACTTTTTAGAATTTAGCAAATTATATCTATATTTATCTCGTTAAATCACTTTCTATAAGTTTTTATAATAACGCTTTCGACGTGTCTAACGCCCTACCAGTGATCCTGAACCGTTCTCCACTACCAATCTTGAATATGGTTTTGGGGTAGAATTAAACAAAAGTATGAAGTGCTGTGATTATATTAAGGCGAGATTTGGAAACGTTTTTGCTGGGCTGCACAGACTTCGGCTCTCAGCCGATATATTGAGTTGAAACACTAGTCTGATCCTCGTAAAGTAAAGATGTTTATTCTGTCTCATTTCTCGTTTGGAAACGTTGTATTCCCAAACTAGAAAGTATATGTGTACGTAAAATGGAGGTTGCATTCAACGTTCCCCATTTAGACTTCAATTACTTGGGTGTTCTTTGGAATCCTTTTTAAAGCATCTGGTGCTCTTTCTACTGTTCGGCGACTACTTCGTTTCAGCGGAACAGAAATAATGCCGCGTTTCTATAGATCAGTTATGGAAAGCTAGTACCTCGTCCAGGCGATCAGATTATGGAATAATTTATCCGTAGCTGTACAAACCGCAAACACCGTCAATGCGCTTAGAATGCTAGTTCGAGGTCACTTAAAAAAAAACCTTTATAGGATAATAGGTCCTATTCTCTTCTTGGCTAAGAGACAGTATTTAAACTATTTTTAAACTAAATTTAAACTAAATTATAAAATGCAGTCGATACTTAATTTGTATCCTTTTTTTAGCTTTCAAACAAAAACTTTCTTTTATGTAATTTTTTTTTCTGAACTACTATCAACTCGCGCAGATTATATTTATTTATAGCTTGGTTCTCTTTTTTTTATCACAAATTCATGTAGCACCGAATTACTATTTCGTACTATGAAAGATTGTAAATCTTGTGTAAATTTATTAGCAATAAATTATTATTATATGCTTTATAGACAAAATATAATGCCATAGGAAACTGTGATGCATCCATGCATATTTTCTGTTATAACTTTCATGATCTATAACTTAATTACCAGGTCAGTCTTATTCAGCATTATTTATTTATTATTTATTTATTTGTTACGACAAGCAACCAGGCCATAAGGCTCATTGTATAAAACATGCTATTTCGGCAGACAAATTGAGTGGCAGAGCAATAAAATAAACGAGAAATAATACTACATTAACTAAGACTAACTAAGATTAACTAATATGTAATTTTTAATATGCCGACAAGGCGCACTCGATCGATATCCATCCCCGCTGTCTAGAGAGTTATTACGTAGGAAAGAGCTAGTACAGAAATGAAAACTGGGTGCAGGTGCACTACCTATTGTCAAGCCGAGGAGTGTGAAAGTGAGTAAATCAGCATAGAAAATTAGATCAGATTAAATTAGAGAATGAATTAAGTCTCCCCCAATAATGATGCTTTCGAATCGCTGCGAAATACGAGATAGGTTATCATCCATTTTTGTAAGATCGCCATCGGGGAGATAGCAGACACCAACAAGTATCTTGGCTAACCCGATTGCAAGCTCGCAAAAAATTGTATTCACTACCATTAGTGAGATAGCCTGATTTTTCAACTAGTTTAGCCTTGATCATTCCTTTGGCAACAAGAATATCACGCCTATCTCCTAGACATCATATATCTATACTGTAGACGTTTGGGACCAATCACTATATACCGAAATCATTTTTGGAGATTAAAAAATCATTATATTAATAACTTGATCATTCATTAGTCGCACCTTCGGCTCAAAGAGTCCATCTGCCCCAGTTGCCGATTTTCGGGATATATATATATATATATAAAAAACTTTAAGATAAATCCTTTCAAAAATATTTAAGACTTTTGCATTAAAAACTTATTGAATACGCCTGAATATTCAAAATAAATTGCAGGTAGAATAACATATACGAAGACATGGCCTTATAACAAAAATAAAATCGCTGCACTCATATTCAGAATCCCGCCAGAGTTACTGCGGTTTATACTGGTCATTGGTTTATCAGAAGACATGCAGATAAATTAAGTGCTCCCAAACAACAACAATTTTATCAGAAATCGTCTACGAGCAATAGTTGTCGAGATAGCAATTTTTTTCAGGTCAATAGATTGTAAAGGTGTATAGGTTGTATAGGGTGCAATCATTTTATTTCTTAACTTTTATGTAGCCACGCTTCGTCTTAAATTAGGAATTCCTTTCTAAACTGAGCTATTCAAGCATTCTCGAAATTCATTTCATTTGATATTGTTGTCTTCTAAAAAATTTACTTATAACATATTGCGTTAATGACTTCCTTTATTTTTGTAGGATTCGTACAATAATATACGACAATCAGAAAAATTTACAGCCTTCAATAAAGTTGGGTCATGTAAGATTCTTATCAGCAGTATCCAAACACAGTCTCGGTCTGCGATATATTAATTTAAATGGAGCATGGCGATCACTTGTTGATTACTGCCACAAAAATCAAACAGTATATGTTGTTCGAGAGGCCAGACACCTTTTATATGATATTTTATATAAATATTCTGTAAAAACAAATGACCAAGAGCTTTGTGTAGAAATACTGCGAGAAATTGTTAGTCCTTTACTGGAGAGTGTCTTCAAAGAAAATACGACTACTGTATCGGTCGATGATTCTGAATTGCAACGAAAACTTTCGCCAACACTTGATCTGATATCGTATATTAATCAGAAAACTCTGGAAAGTGATTTAAAAACAAATATTGCACATATAATGGCAACAGAATTTAACTTAGAAATTAACTTGTGGAAATTAGCTGAAATGACCCAAAATCAACAGTTTTTGGGCAAAATTCTGTGTGCTCAAAGTAGTTTTAATTTTGCATTGCTCATATACGAAAAGTGGTCAGATGGAAAAATCGCAGCAGAAGATTTCAATCAATTCGGCGTGAACTTTTTCAATTATATGAAATTTTGTGTTGGGAGGAAGAGTTCTGCGAATGTTTTAATTATGGCTGAGCTTAATCATATTCTGTGGAAGAAACTACGAAATCGTGTACCTGAAGAGATTATGATAGAGAACGAACGGATACAGTTTGAGAATCAGTTGATAACTTTTCAATTGTTGCCAGTTTTGTTCATTTTAAAATCACAAGAATCACCACCATTTGATGATTACATCGTGAAACTGTTTACAATTTCATGCAAGTTTATATTACAAATTTGCTACTCATTTCGTGATGTTATTCTCGAAAATCCATGTATAGCAGCCGATTTATCCTATAAAGCGATAAATGGAATTCTATCAATGGATAATGGCCTCAATCAAGATAGAGCTGTTTTAGTTTTTCAGGCAATGATATACACTTTGAAAATGTTCACAACGGATGATGATTATACGTGTAATTTAGGCCATGCTTCAAATCCTGATTTACTTGTTAAAATTCCAAATGTTCTATTTGCCGTACTAGTCGGTTTACAATCGCTTATACAACGCTACAAAATTACATGGAAGGATTCAATTGAAACTATATGTTTATTGAATATTCTATTAGCTCTTTTAAAGGATCCGAACTTAACGCCAAGGGTAAGCAAATTGTTCCATTATTATGATTTTATAATAATAATAATAATAATGATTTTCATTTCACATCCAGCTTGCTGTGCAGGCAATAAAGCTAACGCAGTTGTCAATAGAGCATTTTCTCTCACCAAACATGGCACTTTTGGTGGATAATATAAATGATACTGGAATGCAGAATTTGAGCCCAATGATCATGAAACGTCTGCACGACACTGAATGGGAAGTAAGAGATAGCACGTTGGAATTGGTTACTTCGATCACATCCATATCTAAACTAAGTACAGAAAATTTGAAAAAGTATATATTGTGAACTTGTGGTTTTAATGGGGTTTCTTAAATTTATAGAATTTCCAGCCTTCCAGCAGTACCTTTTGGATAGTTCCATTTTTCCAGTGATTTTCTCTATGGTCAAAAATGATATTGAGCCTTATGTACGCGCCTCAGCGTACAAATGTCTAACACAAATGGTAATGATCAACTTATTTTGGGAGAAGTGTTTGTGTCAACTAGATATCGTGGTAAGTTACTGAACCTACTAAGAGCTTTCATTGCCATTAATAATTTGACTTTTACTAATGTGATCGTTACTAGTAAAAGATGCGAAAAATTAAGGGATGCTATCTTTAGCATATTATCAACTATCAACTTAATTGGAACGCATGACATGTTCCGCAAGATGACTATTGGAATAACTTTAGATTTGGGATTTTATTGATTTCAGCTACTTCAAGAACGAAATGTGTTGACTGTACCGCGCATACCGCTTTCAGGTTACAAATCACTGGAGAAGCATTTATCTCTCCAAATAAAGGTTGCAATCTAACTCCAAAGGCAATAATCGAGTTCGTTAAAAATCTAGAATTAGTCTAACTACTCCTGTGGAGGGCACAATAGATCAACTCTGATCCCGGTATCCGCAGGGTGCTATGGAATAGTCTCCCCTATTTTTAACATACTCTAACCTAGTCTGCTTGTTTTCCTTCCTAGCTTTTATACTTCGGCCCCTATTCACAGTGCCGGATCTAGGAAACTTTTGAAGGGGCAAAGACGTTAGTTACCGCCCCCTCTAACAACGATCTTTATTTGGGATAAATTTTATTACAGTTCCAGGGTATACCAGGCATTATATGTATATGATAGATGACCTATTTATAGATACTGCATACCCTAGACCTATGTAGAAACAAATAATAGTTAAATAAAAAGAATTTGAAATTCAAACGAAAAGTAAGATCCATTATAGATCTTAAATGTCGTTTGAATCTCGAACTGTTTTAAAATGAAAGGATAGTAAACAAGTAAAAAAGCTAGAATTGGTCTAAGACCAATTCTTATGATACCCTAGATGCATGCCCGTATTAAATTTCGTATGGTCACCGATCTATTCAAGTTTGATTTTGAAGTCGTTTTTCGCATATATTTCTAGAACGGTTTGTCGCACAGAAAAAATGATTATAACCAATTTTATAGGATTTCGTATTCTGCAGAAGTTTTTAGTACAATAAAAATATCTTGGACTGATCGTTTTAAAAGTATACGTAAAAAACCTAAATTTTTATATGGCAACACCAAGAAGGAGTTGCCCGATCTAGTCCATTTTTGACATTTTATTTGCTAATGTAGTAAAAACATCACATACGAAATTTCAGCTCTCCGCGTCGACACGTTCTCAGGCAGTGTCCAAATATATAGCGGAAAACGAAATTTTTATATGACAACCCCACGAAGGAGTTGCCCGATTTGTCTCATTTTCGAACTTAATTTTACTTTTTTTTTTTAAAGTCCGTGTACAAAATTTTAGCTCTCTAAGTATACGCGTTCTCGAGTTATCGTGCGCACAGACGGACGGACATGTAAAAATCAAAATAACTTTTAATATTATGAATAGGTGTCCAATCCATTTTGCTCTACCATCACTATTTCGAGGTGTTACAAACGGAATGACAAACTTAGTATACCCCTATGATTTCATCTAGGGTATAAAAATCGTATGTTATGGTCGTAGCATATTGCATATAGCAATATGTCACCACGGACTGAAGCGTGTATGCCCGGCTTGTTGTCGACTACAGCATGAAACCAAAACGCGCCCCGACCGAGAGAAATGCTTCCTCAAGCTCGGTGTCATGTTCAGTGACAGAAAGAAGAAGAAGCTTCTCGAATTTTTTTTTGAAGTCTCGACTTTGAGAAGGTGTGTGGTAAAACGAAAAATAAAATCGAAAAGGATCGCGATAAACAAATCAAGGAAAAAGTTCATATTTGAGTACGGAGTTGGTAAGCGCAAATCTTGTGATTGGAGAAGGAACATTTATCCATTAGATCCGCTCCGAAAATCAAAAGGAGAAAACGCATGTGGAAGTCGCTAAAGAAGGTTCCATCAATCGAGAAGAATCTACTCGGGTCTGAAAAGGCAATAATTTAGCCATCAATTGGTTCCCGACATTCCTTCCGCCCACCTAAAAGGAATTTTCCGAGACATCTAATTGCAGGTCGTTTGGCAGTATCCGAGGCCAATAGCACTGTCGGCTAAATTCTAGCCTTATCTAGTATATACGTACATAGCTTGTCACGTAGTACCCTAATAACAGAACAAGCAATAACCTCAAGGCATCTATAGTCCAGATAACACGCTGAACCACCTAAGGTATTGAAAGTGATACGTAGCAACTCGGAATGAAGAAACCCCTCTTAAATTGTGCAAAAGTTCGCTGAGGAAATGCAGGCTGACGAAATCAACTAATCAACTCATCCAGTCAATTGTTTTGTTTTATGCAGATTAAGTTACAAGCAATGTGCAGTAGTTCGGTGTCAATAGGTAACCCTGTACAGATATATGTAAATGTGACATGTAGATAGAGTATAATACCTTGCATGCATTTAAATTTCTTTTCTTTTGCGTTAGCCTCAATAAGTACACGAAAAAGATTGAATCCAGTGACATGGTGAAACCTCTTGGGGCGCCTCAGCGAGGGAGCATCATCAACAGGAAAAATTGTAAGTTGTCGTCACCTAATCATTTTACACCACCAAATCTTATTATTGCATTGATTAAGAGAATGAGTTTAAAATCTTAATAGTATATACTGGATATGGTGTGGTCATATTTATTTCGTTTTATATTTATGTTGATAGGCAAGAACTAAGCCTCCTATCGTGGCGTATACATGTACATAGTCAAAAATTTTATTACTGCCTTGGCTAAACCAATGAATTCAAAATTTTAATAATACATAACATATATATAGCTCTGGTCATAATTTTTCTTCTTATACGTATGTTGATATGCAAGAGTTACGCGTCTCATTATACAATCTACATGTACATAATCAAATTAATTTTAGTATTGCATGGCCTAAATAAGTGAATTTAAACTTTAACAATACATTTTAGATATAGTTTTGATCAAATATTTTTTTCTCCTTATTATATTTATGTTGATATGTAATAATTAAGCCTCTTATTCAATATACATGTACCTACTCAGACCTTATTATTGTATGGTCTACGCAAATGAAGTTAAAACTTTAACAATACATATTAGATATAGTTTTGATCACACATTTTTCCTCTTATTATTTTTATTTTGATGAGCGATAGCTAAGCTTCCTGTTATACAAAGTATACGTATATAATCAGACTTCATCATTGCAATGACTGAACTAATGAATTTAAAATCCTAGTAATACATACTCGATATAGCTGATCGTATCTTTTTCTTCCGCATTACAATTATACTGATAAGCAATAAATTAGCGGACTATTATACCTTTGAATTTATGTAGTAAGATCACATTACCTGAACAGATGAACTTAAAATTTTCATCGTATGTACTCGATATAGAGATAGAGAACTATAGAATCTTAGCCCAAGATATGTAGACCGATAGGCGTTAGGAAAGCTTACTATCATATACTTTAACTGCCGTATTCGTTTCATAATAGTACACATTGCTTGAATATATACAGTTTATAACGTAGTATGAATTGGTAAATAATTTTATTTCTCCTCTCACTTCCCGGAGCCCTATCACATGAAGGTCGCATAGGTCCGCTCTAATTTCTTCTACAGGTCAGCCAAAGGGACTTTGCAGATAGTGCCGAGCAGAGTCATAGGGAGGATGGGGCAAGGCCATGAAGGCAGAACATCTGCGCCTTCCACAGTAAGTAGGTAAGTGACGTAAGGGTCCCTTCAGGACCGAGTGTGTGCCGGCTCTTTTGTATGCAGGCATGAAATTTTTTTTGATTATGGATGATGACAGCGGCAGGTATTTTCGGGAACTCCCCCACACTCTCCGCCACCCTTAGCCGAGGTGCTAGCATGCCGCCCTGTGCTATCGTTGTCATCAGGCGATCTGTCAGCTCATGCTGGCAGTTTGGACTTAACGTCCTGGTCAAGTCGCCCTCAACATACTTCCATAACAAAATGGCGCCCAACGTGGGGCCACCTCAGTTAGACTTCGGTGGTCTAAATATAAATTTTACTGGGGACTGAGACTTTGAGAGAGATGATCATCTGGTGTCTGCCAGTTGATTGACCTCAGGTCTCACATCCAGTAGAAGATATGGGTGGACCTGAGTCTAATTGGTTTTGTTGAAAATTTTTTTTTGTAAAGTAACGTAATATTTTGAAAGTTTTATTGGAAGTCTTTGATATTTTGAATTTTTGGATTAAAGTAAAGCAACGTTTTTTGAATTTAATGAAAGTTTTTTGGAAGTTGAAATCCGGCTTTAGGTTTGACTTCGGTCAAGCCTCAAGCCTGAACAGTTGTTGATTTTTTTTGAAAGTTTTTGGAAATGTTTTTGGATGATCTTTCCCGCTGGCCTTCTGCCATGGAAATGGTAGGTGGCCTCACGAAATTTTCGTTTGAGCTCTTGTGGGGACATGTCTCTGTTGGGCAACTGGCTGGACAGAGTTATGAATCTGCGAGACAACTTCTTGGCTTCCAGCTAATTAGTTGACCAGACTCATGACTCTGCCCGGCTAGCGAACTAGCTGGACACGACGATTCGGTGAGGAGAAGAGAACGAGTTCTCGGAGGATGGGATTGATGCTGGAGATCTTCAGTGATCAGGAGTTGGCATACTGCTAACTGCCTGGCTGAAGAATCTCTGGCAGCATTCTCAGTCTTTGATACCTCCGACTTTACTCTTCCCAGATTTCTGCAAGAGCTCTGACTTTTTCAATGCACACACTCACGTCACTTGCCTGTATCCTGTTTTTGACCTTGGGGGAGAGAGAGCGACCTGACCTCTTATGTGGGAGTTAGCTTCGGGAGGTGAGGGAGAAATGTTTTGATCGAATTGTTCTTATCTCGTTTTTTTCAATTGTGAAACGCTATAATTGTTTTGCGTTATTACATTTTTTTTTTAGCAAATTCTTTGGACGTTTGGAAAGATATTTTTCTGAGTGACAGATCTTGTCCCAACTTGCAAACTTTTAATTTAGTAAATGTATGAGATAGAGCGAAAGTCTCTTTATGGTATGTAGAAGTTTCCTCTTCTATTTATGGTAATTATCTAAAGGATAAAGACTATATATTTATGAGAATATTTTGAATTTTGGTAGTTAATGAAAAATTTTTCTAGTATTTATAGATCCAGTAGTTCGTTTTTGTAGGAATATACAATATCTTCCTACATCCGAAGGCTTTTTGTTGCTTATCGCATATACACCTGTTATATACCAAGGATTTTTATATTACGAGTATGTAACTGGTGTATATAATGTTTTAGTGATAATAATTATCCACTGGAATTTAGTTAGCTACTTTTGGTTATTTTTATTTACATAGTACGCGCTAATAAATTTAGTAGCTCGTTAGCTTCGATCTTGTTTGAGCCTGTTGATTTCGATTGTTGACTTTTTAAATTTCTCTGACATTCTTCTTCGAACTTTTGGTTTGCAAAACGTTTTCAATTTTGCTACTCACTATGGCTACAGTAAGAACGCCACCACCTGCTACAAATAGTATGTCAATGCTACCTGAACCATGCTCCATCTGTCGTGATGCAAGCTGGTCAGCCGAAAGGAAGCCTGTAATAACCGTATGTGAGCACATTTTTCACCAAGCATGCCTGCAGCATTGGATAGGTGAACATGCTAGTTGTCCTAACTGCCGATGTCATATTACACAACAGGACTTCAGAGAATATAATGGTGCAATACCGAAGAAGGTGAAGCCGGTGAAGTCTACTAAGCACGATGTGCCGAACGTAGATTTGCCTAGTTTCGACCTACCACTACCTAATAGACGCTCGTTATCTCCAGGAATGGGCGATTTGCATTCCCGGACGTTCACTAATCACAACTCACGGCAAGACAGTTCATTACCCCCAGCTCAAGGCCACACCTCAGCTGCTACGGATGCGCTGTTGGCAGGCTTACGCTTACAAATGCAGGACCTGGTACGTGAAGGTCTCGAACACAGCCTCAGTACATTACGGTCTGAGTTAGTAGATAGTGTCCGTCAGCAAGTAGCAGCCATGGTGCCACCAATAGATTTTTCACGTCCTCCTCCGGCTATGGGAAATCCCAGACCATCTGACGATTTTCCCAATGTGCATAGACAATCCTTTAATCGACCTCCATCCGCGTTTGGTCAGCCTCTAAATCAGCCCGCACCAAACCCTGTACCACCACCACCTATTCGTGTTCCTGCAGGCATAGGACAGCGACGTTCTGGCAGCCCTATCCGCAGGTGGAATATCTCTTACAGCGGTGACAGTTCTCGGCTCACAGTCGATGAATTTGTATTCCGAGTAGAAGCCTTGACTTATTCGGCTTTGGAGGGAGACTTCGACTTACTGGTGCGTCACATGACTACTCTGCTTTCTGGACCAGCAATGGACTGGTACTGGTCTCTCCTGAGGCAAAATTCCACGCCGTCATGGGAGTATGTGAAAGCAGCTCTATTAGCTGAATGGGGAGTACCCAAAGACGACCTTAAGGTCAAAGTCCAGCTTATGCTGCGCAAGCAGAAAGGAGGAGAGTCATTTGCCACTTACTACCAGCATCTAGTACAGTTACAAGACCAACTGCAGAACCCGTTGCCAGACGTTGAATTTCTGGAAATAGTCAAGTCAAACTTACTGCCGGAAATACAAAATAAAATTTGCTTGCATCCTACCAATACCATCCACCAGCTCAGGATTCTGGTAAATCAAATCCAAGCGACGCAGCTGCGCATCGCAACAGCAAGTAGTTGGAACGCTTATCGCGGACAAAGAGTTAGTGAGGTGGATGGATATCATTTGACCGAGGCTGACTTGAATATATCACCTGGACGTAGCGACGAAGTCTCACTATCTGCCATTTCAACCCCTAAAAATGTAACCTGCTGGAATTGTGACCAGTCTGGACACTTTTACCAAGATTGCCGGCAGGAACGACAAACTGTATTCTGTTACGGATGTGGACGGAAGAACACCTTCAAGCCAGATTGCATTCAATGTCAACAGAAAAACTTCAGACGGGTCGGGAATACCAACACCTCTTTCCGACCAGCGTCGACATCACGAGCAATCAATGCATCGAACACTCCAGTGCAAGCTTTGAACAAGGAGGAAGGTCCGCTCCATTAACAGACACTATCGAAAACTCCATGATATGTCCTCTGATATCATTCAGTGACTCTGATGATATCAGCAAAACACCTGATAGTACGATTACGTCTTTGATAGAGGCGGAGAACTTGATGGATTTCTCTGCAGATCTCCAAGCTCCCATTTCCACTCCTGGGGAGCCCGTGACATTGCTAGACACTTCATTAGAAGAGTCTTTAATCTTCGATGTCCCGTTGACACCTATAGCACGTGTAGCCGACAAGGTTACTGAGCAGGAGATTTGGCCTCCTGCCATTTCTATCTTAAAACGGCCACCAAGCTCTGATATGACGAGTGGGCGTGAGCCAGTTTTACATCCGCTGACGCCGTATCATACGCGTCTGCAGAGATACAGAGCAGCAAGAGACCGAATTTTCTCCTCAGTAGCAGAGTTAGCTGAGATTATGTTTCCCGACCGGGATATGAGACCGAAAAGGAAAAGATCAACCGTTCGTTGGCGAGAATACTGTCGACGAATGAAACTGGAAAGGAAAAAACTAGCACAGATTTCCGTGTCGATGCCAGACGACATTCGACCGTACGCAGAAGTAAAGCTGCTCGGGCGAACTGAGACTGGACTACTTGATAGTGGTGCCACTGTCAGTATTCTAGGCCAGGGAGCTCTCGAGAAGCTTGCTGAAGCAGAGGTTGAATGGAAGAAGTATCGGACACAGGTCCAAGTAGCTAATGGTGCCATGACGACTGTTCATGGTCATGTGAACTTGGACGTCACTTTCCGTGATAAGACCCAAAACGTGTGTTTTTACGTGGTTCCTGGGCTCACACAGGCACTATATCTGGGAATAGACTTCTGGCGCCTCTTTGAGTTAGCTCCGGATGTCCTAGGTATAGTCGCAGAAGTGAATCCAAGTGGAATAGCTACCTCTGACACCGATGGGCATATCCTTTCTAGTTTAGAACACCAACGCTTAGAGAGCACAAAACAGCTTTTCCCCTCTTTCGCCTCTTTAGGCCTGGGAAAAACATCATTGGTCACTCACAAGATTGATACGAATGACGCCGCCCCGATAAAACAGCGCTTTTATCCGATTTCCCCGGCAGTGCAAAGTTTGATGGATGCAGAATTAGAGCGAATGCTATCACTGGGTGTGATAGAGGAGAGCCAGAGTCCTTGGAGCTCTCCAGTCGTTCTGGTAAGGAAGCCTGGAAAGGTCCGGCTTTGTTTTGACGCCAGGAAGGTCAACTCGGTTACGAAGAAGGACGCCTATCCGCTACCGCAGATAGACGCACTTCTGAGTCGACTTCCTCCGGCAAACTACATAACGAGCCTGGACCTGAAAGATGCATTCTGGCAGATCCCACTGGACACTGATTCCAGAGAGAAGACCGCTTTCACAGTACCTGGTCATCCTCTCTATCAGTACACAGTGATGCCATTCGGCCTATGCAACGCTCCCCAAACGATGTGCCGCCTCATGGATAAAGTCATTCCTTTCGATCTTCGTGAGAACGTTCTCGTCTATTTAGACGATTTATTAATTCTATCATCTGACTTTGACACTCATCTCATGCTGCTAGCCAGGGTAGCGGATTGTTTGAGGAAAGCTGGCCTTACTATAAACGTCGAGAAGAGCAAGTTTTGTATCAAGGAGACTAAATACCTGGGATTCATTGTAGGAAGGGGAGGTATGAGAACTGACCCTGACAAAATATCAGCCATAGTTGACTATCCGTCACCTAAAACTGTTCGGCAAGCCCGACGCCTACTAGGTATGGCAGGATGGTACAGACGGTTTATTCCGAACTATGCTGATTTGACTGCATCCATTACAGACACTTTGAAAAACCCGAGTCAGTTCAAATGGACATCTGAAGCCCAGACGTCTCTTGATCTACTCAAACAAAAACTTACTTCTGCTCCGTTGCTAGTGAGTCCAGACTTCACCAAACCGTTCGTCATTCAGTGCGATGCGAGCCAACAAGGTATTGGAGGAGTGTTGCTTCAGCTAGATGACGATGGCCACGAGAAGCCAATAGCCTACGTCTCGAAAAAGTTGAACTCCGCTCAACGAAATTACACCGTCACAGAGCAAGAATGCCTAGCTGCAGTCTTGAGCGTACAGAAGTTCCGGCCCTTCATAGAGCTTATGCCGTTCAAGATAGTGACGGATCACGCGAGCTTGAAATGGCTGATGTCTCAAAAGGACCTCAGCGGAAGACTTGCTCGGTGGAGTTTGAAGCTTCAGGGCTTCGACTTCACTATTGAACACAGGAAAGGAAGCCTGAACGTAGTCCCTGATGCGCTGTCACGCATTCATTGTGACAGCATGAACACAAACGAAGATCCTGGCCCGGAAGTTGACCTTAGTTCGCCATATTTCAATTCGTTGGAATATGAAGAACTGAGGCATAAGGTTAAAACGACTTCTGGCAAACTACCAGATCTTTGCGTCAGGGATGGCTTCGTTTATATTCGGACTGTTCCGAGAACAGGCGATCCGATCCAGGAGGAAGAAGCGTGGAAGCTTTGGATTCCACGTGGGCTTGTCACCGACGTCATTTCGAGAGCGCATGATCCGCCGCTAGCTTCACACGGAGGAATAGGGAAAACCCTAGAACGTCTGCGAAGACATCTGTACTGGCCACGAATGACAGTTGATGTCAGAAATTACGTAGCCGCCTGTGACGTGTGTAAAGAAACGAAGGCTCCTAATACTATTTTGCGACCACCGATGAAAGTCCAGTCTGTGATAGAACGACCATGGCAAAAGCTGTACGTCGATTTCTTAGGTCCATATCCTCGGTCAGTTAAAGGAAACGTCTGCATTCTGATAGTTCTTGACCACTTTTCTAAATTCCCACTTCTCAAACCTATGAGAAAAGCGTCTACGCTCAATGTATGCCAATTCATTGAGACTGAAGTGTTTCACGTGTTCGGAGTTCCGGAGACCATGGTCTCTGACAATGGAGTCCAGTTTTGCTCGGCTCAGTTCGCCAGACTACTGGAAAAGTATGGGGTAAAGCATATGCGAACGGCAGTTTACTCGCCGCAAGCAAACGCCTCAGAGCGAGTAAACCGGTCTCTGTTGTCAGGGATTAGGGCCTATATCCAGAAGGAACACACCAGATGGGATGAGAAACTGAGCCAAATAGCTAGTTCCCTCCGGAGCTCTTTCCATCAAGCTACTGGTTTCTCTCCCTATCGAACACTCTTCGGTCAACAAATGATAGAACATGGCAGCTCCTATTCCATCTTGAGGAGCATTGGAACTCTTAATGAGCCACTGAGAGTAGACGCAGAAGATAAAATGAGATTGATCCGTGCGAGAGTGCAGGAAAATTTACAACACGCATTCGAACAGGGTTCAAAAGCCTACAATCTCAGGGCAAAACCCGTCGAGTTCAAAGTTGGTCAGGAGGTATTTAGAAGGACTTTTGCCCAAAGCAATTTCCAACAGCAGACTAGTGCTAAACTGGGACGAAAATTTGTTAAATGTCGGGTTAGAGCCAAGAAAGGAAACTCACTATACGAACTTGAAGATCTGCGGGGAAAACTGCTAGGTGTCTATCACGCTAAAGACATCAAGCAGTGATCATCAGTATGAAAACATCGTCGATACTTATTGTCGTTTATTCCTGGTAGCCCTAAGAAGGCATCCAGCCAGCTTAACTGGTAAACTATAGGATATCACGAAGCCCTCCTATTGCCCCGTCAATGGTGGGTGATATACCTGTTGAAAGTCAATCTCATTATAGCACCCCTACCGCTTGTGAGTAGATAACCTTTTATAGTCCCTTCCGGATCGGCCTCATTAGGAGGAAAATTTTTCCTTGTCTGTCCAGCTGCAACATTTCGTTAATCGTCGGACATAGTAGTACTAGATCTATACCTGGTAGCCCTAAGAAGGCATCCAGCCAGCTTAACTGGTAAACTATAGGATATCACGAAGCCCTCCTATTGCCCCGTCAATGGTGGGTGATATACCTGTCGGAATCCATTCCCATATTCGGCTGCCAACATGTCACTACTTCGACGACGCCTTGGAGACACACCCTTGAACAATCGCAGTCTGAGATCAGGGTGAGAGGTTGCGCCGGGAAAGCTTAGCGATCAGTTCTTTAGGTTACTGATCGCGGGGCTTCCTCAGCATCTCGGTGAAGGAAGGCAGAGAGGCATCGACCGGCTGGATTTTTTGGGTTACCAGCTTGTCGATGTAGCTTTGGCTTCCCCACACGGAGAAGGATGTCGAAGTCTGATCGAAGACTGACGAGACTTCAAGGATGTGTCCTCGACGTGTCATCGGAAGTGGAGTCTGAGGATGAGGAAAGCATAGGGTCGTGGGTCGTGACACACATTGAGCGCCCGCAGTGATGAGGCCTATGTGTAAGACCGGCTAGCTCAGTCGACCATTTTTCAGCGTCGTCTGAACCACGGGTGGCGCAGACCACTCTGCCCTGTTATGGTCGTAGCATATTGCATATAGCAATATGTCACCACGGACTGAAGCGTGTATGCCCGGCTTGTTGTCGACTACAGCATGAAACCAAAACGCGCCCCGACCGAGAGAAATGCTTCCTCAAGCTCGGTGTCATGTTCAGTGACAGAAAGAAGAAGAAGCTTCTCGAATTTTTTTTTGAAGTCTCGACTTTGAGAAGGTGTGTGGTAAAACGAAAAATAAAATCGAAAAGGATCGCGATAAACAAATCAAGGAAAAAGTTCATATTTGAGTACGGAGTTGGTAAGCGCAAATCTTGTGATTGGAGAAGGAACATTTATCCATTAGATCCGCTCCGAAAATCAAAAGGAGAAAACGCATGTGGAAGTCGCTAAAGAAGGTTCCATCAATCGAGAAGAATCTACTCGGGTCTGAAAAGGCAATAATTTAGCCATCAATTGGTTCCCGACATTCCTTCCGCCCACCTAAAAGGAATTTTCCGAGACATCTAATTGCAGGTCGTTTGGCAGTATCCGAGGCCAATAGCACTGTCGGCTAAATTCTAGCCTTATCTAGTATATACGTACATAGCTTGTCACGTAGTACCCTAATAACAGAACAAGCAATAACCTCAAGGCATCTATAGTCCAGATAACACGCTGAACCACCTAAGGTATTGAAAGTGATACGTAGCAACTCGGAATGAAGAAACCCCTCTTAAATTGTGCAAAAGTTCGCTGAGGAAATGCAGGCTGACGAAATCAACTAATCAACTCATCCAGTCAATTGTTTTGTTTTATGCAGATTAAGTTACAAGCAATGTGCAGTAGTTCGGTGTCAATAGGTAACCCTGTACAGATATATGTAAATGTGACATGTAGATAGAGTATAATACCTTGCATGCATTTAAATTTCTTTTCTTTTGCGTTAGCCTCAATAAGTACACGAAAAAGATTGAATCCAGTGACATGGTGAAACCTCTTGGGGCGCCTCAGCGAGGGAGCATCATCAACAGGAAAAATTGTAAGTTGTCGTCACCTAATCATTTTACACCACCAAATCTTATTATTGCATTGATTAAGAGAATGAGTTTAAAATCTTAATAGTATATACTGGATATGGTGTGGTCATATTTATTTCGTTTTATATTTATGTTGATAGGCAAGAACTAAGCCTCCTATCGTGGCGTATACATGTACATAGTCAAAAATTTTATTACTGCCTTGGCTAAACCAATGAATTCAAAATTTTAATAATACATAACATATATATAGCTCTGGTCATAATTTTTCTTCTTATACGTATGTTGATATGCAAGAGTTACGCGTCTCATTATACAATCTACATGTACATAATCAAATTAATTTTAGTATTGCATGGCCTAAATAAGTGAATTTAAACTTTAACAATACATTTTAGATATAGTTTTGATCAAATATTTTTTTCTCCTTATTATATTTATGTTGATATGTAATAATTAAGCCTCTTATTCAATATACATGTACCTACTCAGACCTTATTATTGTATGGTCTACGCAAATGAAGTTAAAACTTTAACAATACATATTAGATATAGTTTTGATCACACATTTTTCCTCTTATTATTTTTATTTTGATGAGCGATAGCTAAGCTTCCTGTTATACAAAGTATACGTATATAATCAGACTTCATCATTGCAATGACTGAACTAATGAATTTAAAATCCTAGTAATACATACTCGATATAGCTGATCGTATCTTTTTCTTCCGCATTACAATTATACTGATAAGCAATAAATTAGCGGACTATTATACCTTTGAATTTATGTAGTAAGATCACATTACCTGAACAGATGAACTTAAAATTTTCATCGTATGTACTCGATATAGAGATAGAGAACTATAGAATCTTAGCCCAAGATATGTAGACCGATAGGCGTTAGGAAAGCTTACTATCATATACTTTAACTGCCGTATTCGTTTCATAATAGTACACATTGCTTGAATATATACAGTTTATAACGTAGTATGAATTGGTAAATAATTTTATTTCTCCTCTCACTTCCCGGAGCCCTATCACATGAAGGTCGCATAGGTCCGCTCTAATTTCTTCTACAGGTCAGCCAAAGGGACTTTGCAGATAGTGCCGAGCAGAGTCATAGGGAGGATGGGGCAAGGCCATGAAGGCAGAACATCTGCGCCTTCCACAGTAAGTAGGTAAGTGACGTAAGGGTCCCTTCAGGACCGAGTGTGTGCCGGCTCTTTTGTATGCAGGCATGAAATTTTTTTTGATTATGGATGATGACAGCGGCAGGTATTTTCGGGAACTCCCCCACACTCTCCGCCACCCTTAGCCGAGGTGCTAGCATGCCGCCCTGTGCTATCGTTGTCATCAGGCGATCTGTCAGCTCATGCTGGCAGTTTGGACTTAACGTCCTGGTCAAGTCGCCCTCAACATACTTCCATAACACGTATCATTACAAATACAATTTATTTTATACCAGAGACAGACTTGCAATTTACATATTTATATATTGATAATGCAATTATGTTTCAGAGACACACTTGCATTTTACGATACTAAGAATTTAATCAGAGAACTTACACTTGATTTGTCATTTGTCATTTGATATTGTGAAATTACTTGTCTATATGAAAAATAAAAACGAAATAGTCACTTCAATTTTACAAGTGTCAAATATTAAATGTCAGAAAAAGTTGTATTAAGTATTAAATTCGGTACTAAAAGGTTCGTGTATTAAATGATTATGGTCTATAACTAGGGTCATATTGCAATAAACTCGTATACCGCGTACGTTTTTCACAATTTCAATATTGAGCCCCGATGTACTAACTTCTGATTATACACCGAGCGTATACCGAGCTGCTTCTCAGTATATAGAGACAGATTTCGCAAAATACAATATTGAAATTACAAGTCTGTCTCAGCTATTATTAACAGAAGGATAAAAAATTTAAATTATGTTAGATATTAGTTTTTTATTTTTGCCACTTTTCAATATGATCTTCTCGGCTAAAACTACTAAAATTTGAGACAGTTTCAAAAAAAACCTCTGTGTAGGAATTCTGGCAAACTGCCGTTCAGGTTGAATGGATTTATCCGATTTTTTACTCAGATTCAAAGGCCTTAACTCCGGCTAAAATGGTTAAATTTAGCTGGCATAATAATAATTTTCTGGTAACTTTGCGCTTGTGCCTACTGTCTTATAATCTGTCTACATTCGAGGTAGGATTGACGGATGATGGGGAACATAGGGTTGCCAGCCACATTTGTATAATTTTTGAATTCATTTCATATGAGACAAAGGTACAATTTGAGAATTTATCGGGATTTTTAGTTTAATAAGCTTACAGAGGCTCACAGACTTAATTTTAATAGACAGTAAGCTGCTTGACTGTATAAGTATAAACAGAATTGAAAGTATGATATCAGCAAAGCAGCTTTAGCTATGGGTTCAAAAATCCGTCGTATTGCCGCCCCCTTAATGCTAGCGCCCGGGGCAAGTGCACCCGAGTGCCACCCCATAGATCCGGCCCTATTCAAAAGTCTTCTTAAGTTGGCTCTTCTTGTGTCAAACTCGCGTTATTTCCCTACATTTTAGATGACCAAGATGTGTAGTTAAGATGAGAACAGGTATACATAATTCTTCGTGATTCTTTACTGATCTATCGTCCATCAAACATATGAAGAAATATTCGATAGTACTTTCATGCTTGATGAGATAAAGTATAAAACCATGTAGGCACTTGGGCTAGGGATGCTTGTAGGTGGTTTGTGAGACTACAATAAGATCATGGCTGTTCTAATTTCGGTTAAGCTAATTCTCGAAATGTACTGACTGCGGTTCATTCTATATAAAAATTAAATTCTACAGAGTTACTATTTTAGTAATTAATATTCATTAGTTTTTTTTTTTTTTTTATTTCTCGAAATCTAATCTGTGGTGAGGATTAAGGTCATATTTCTAATCTGTGGTGTAGATATTTGATTCCATATAATTAAAGTTGGCATTCCTCAAAACTTAGTTCTTTCGCTCACTAACTGCTTATGATGTTTAACTGTCAGTTTCAGTCGGATCCTTTGTAGTACCTTTGCTTTCGCCTACTTCTTTGATTCTGATGTGAACTCTGAGGGCAGTTCGGTAGAAATTAATTAGAAGCCTATGAGTAGATCATTAAACTATGGCATTGGTACACTTACAAGGAGAAATGAAAATGGCGTCGAATTTCATGCGTCTAAAACTCAATGTTGTCTTGTATCCTTAAAGCGTTTCTAAAGTCTTACTATGTTGCTTGAGAAAAATATCACTCAGATGATCGTCAAAGACTTAAAAACATTTATTCAAAATTCGTAATTTATATTACAAATATGCTAAGTCAACAAAATTTCTACTTAAATCTAGTGAGAGAAAAAAAACATTAAAATTCTGGAATATCATGGTACTGTTCACACAAAAATTGTGAACATTCTCATGACGAGACCCATGCATGCATGGATATTTGAAACCGCGATTAGTTGGTAATAAAGATGAAGATACCTCTGTTTGGTTTTCGGTGACCTTGTTAAGACTTGTAGCTGATTCTTCTATTGGCAATGGACATAGGTTGTGAACAGCTCGTTTCAACTCACCAGCAGCTGTTTTTAGGGTTGCCACTCTAGTGCGTTTGTCTGACCCTTCATGGGTTTCGAACACCCTCCCCATTAGCCATTTCAATGACGGCATGTTTTGTTCCTTTATAAGCACAAGCCTTCTGTTTTGAATATCTGGTGTGGCTTCCTTCCATTTTTGCTTCGTCTGTAGTTCTTGAATGTATTCCAATTACCAACGTTTCCAGGAAGTTGGTTGAATATGCTGCAACCTCTGGAATCGACTTAGTCTGCCAATATTTTTTTCACTGACATCGGGTTCAACGAATGAGGTTAACGGTGAGCCGACGAGGAAATGTCCGGGTGTTAGTGCCTCAAGATCATTAGGATCTGACGACATGGGCGTTAAGGGTCTTGAGTTCATGATAGCCTCAATTTGGGTGATAATCGTATGCAGTTCTTCATAGGTGAGATGGCAATTTCCAACCTGTCGTAGAAGATGAGTTTTAGCAGTCTTTATCATGGCGGGATTGGTTTCCATTCAATGTGGTTCTCTGCACATAATTGGGAGATGATCGATTGTACTTGTTGTGAGTTGAACAACTCTTGTAGTTCCTTTAACTCTGACCTTGCACCTACAAAATTGGAAGCATTGTCACAGAAGATCTTGGCGTGAAGCCCTCTGCGTGAAATGAATCTCTTTAAGCAGTTCAAGAAACACAAACATGTAAAGACGGCTATATATGTTTTAGTTGATCTACTTCCTCTTAATTTGTAATATGTGCAGATCGGTCCGCAAAAATCAATTCCTGTCGTGTGAAATGGGCGAGATGGTCTAATTCTTTCTTCCGGAAGGTTTCCCATGATTTGGTTGTGATGAGCGAACAACATTTCAACGAATTCATTCTTGGGTAATAATATTTGATTTTTTGCTTCTTCTTCTAAACCGGCGTGGCGCAATCGACCTCCGACTTTAATTAAATTGGTTGCTTCATCTATGTAGACGCCCCTCTGCTCTTTTTATCCAATTCTTTGTTTGACTGCAGAATTCTAAGCTCCTTCGCGAACGCTGATTGTTGTATTGGTCTTAAGATAACATTTAAGGCTATGTCCAATTGCGTTACAGTCGGAGCTCCGCTCGTTCTGATTCCATTAGGCACGTTTCAATTTTGTTTATACCTAATGCAATATGCAATAATTCTTTTTAGTTTCGTAAATGAGATTTTGTGATTGATTGAGGTAAGGAGGTCAGCGGAATTTTCGGTGACTGTCTCAGCTGATAGTACTGACTTCTTAGTTCTAAGTTCAGGAACTTCCGTTGATGACTCAAATGTTGCTTTCGGCCACTCTTCTTCCCGGCTGGTAAGAACCCTCGATGTGTCTCCACTGTTCAATTTGCGTCAGATTTTGTATTTTTGCTACTCGATTCGCCACATACGTACTCCAGGTATCCGATGGTGATGATATCCAAGATAGAACTGTAGTGGAGTCCGTGTAATAATAAACCTTTGATATCCAGTGAGAAGGCACTAAGTACCCGGTCAACGAGCTCCACCATTAGCTCCGCCGCACAAAGTTCTAATGTTACTGTTTGCAGAGGGGCGAGTCTGAATTTGGCGCATAGCAATCTCACCCGAGTTTGACCAATTTGGTTTGTTGATCGCACATAGCAGCAAGCTCCATACGGTGACTCACTCTGAAAAGGAGTGCAATTAGATGTCGACTGCGCTATGTCGTGGTATCTTCAGGGAGTCTAGAGCAGATAATCTTTTCTTAAAATTTCGCCACTTTTCACGAGATGATACCGGCAGTTCGTCATCCCATGATAGCCCTTGCTTCCAGAGCTATTGGACGAATAGTTTTCCTAGAACAGTAACGGGCACGATTAACCCTAAAGGATCAAAAATTCTTAGTATCCTCGGCTGTCGCTCGATATTGAAAGTTATCATTCTGTGGTTGCCAGATCATTCCTAATGCCCTCATTCTCATGAATAATAAGCATTCTTTCCTTATGTTCTTCTGGAATGTCTCTTAGAATATTAAGATGATTGGAACAGAATTTTCTCAGTTCGAAATTCCCTGTTTTTAATAGTGTGATTAACTGATTCTTCAAACCCAGAATTGATTGCATAGAATTAGAGCCTGTTAGGATGTCATCGACATAGGTATCATTTTGCAGGACGTTTGCTGCTTGAGGTGTGCTGTCATTTGCTTCGAGGACAAGTTGTTTCAGATATCTAGTTGCAAGAAATGGTGCTGATCCCATTCCATAGGTCACTGTGTTTAGTTGATAGAATTGTAATGGATCTGTTCTGTTGTCTCGCCAGATGATGAGCTGAAACTGCCTGTCTCTTGGATCTAGCTCGATTTACCTAAACATTTTATTGATATCGGCAGTCAGTACATATCTGTGCATTCTGAACCTCAGTAGGTATCGAGAATAAATCAGACTGCACTGTTGGTCCGACCATCAATAAGTCATTCAATTAAGTTCCTGAAGTCGTTTTAGCTGAGGCGTCAAAAACGACTCTTAATTTAGTCGTGGAACTTTCTGGTTTGATGACGCAATGATGCGGTAGATAGTAGCGTGTAGCAGGGATATCGTTCTTCGAGATTGGCTGCATGTGGCCCAGGGATTCGTATTCGTGTATGAAGTCACTATACTCTTTCTTCAAAGTGGGGTTCCTTACTAGTTTGCGTTCTAAGGTAAGGAACCGCTTGATGACCATATCCAGCGACGCTCCAAGAAGACTAGGTTGCTCACGAAACGGATGTCTTACGATGAACTTGCCTGTTGAAGAGTGCTGGAAGTTTTCTTGAAAATGCTGTTCACAATCATGCTCCTCTTTAGTCATACGTTTAGAAGGGGTGCCATAATGCTCCATTTCCCAAAACTGCTTAACTTGTCTTTCCAGTACAATTATATGCATAATTTGTTACTTCTAGAACTCTTACTGCAATTATCCATCCAAGATAACTGTTTTGGAGGATAAGCGATCCTTCAGCAACACTTATTTGTCCCGACTGAAGAAGTTGGAAATAGAGTTCGGCTCCTATTACCATATCAACCTCCTGGGGCTTGAAAAATGCTGTATCTGCTAGCTGAATGTTACTTGGAATATTCCGACTTTATACGTCAATATATCCGGACGACTGACATAGACTTATTCTTGGTAAGATTATGGCGGTAACCTTTGTGGAGAAGTAAGTTGTTCTAGACTTGATTATTAGTCTCGTTTTATGTTTTGCTGTCGTCTCGATTCCTCCACTGCCACTGAATGGGAGACTAACCTTGTTTCGTTTCAGTCCCAATGTTTGAACTATACGTTCACAGACGAAATGCAATTGTGAGCCTGAGTCCAACAGCACCTTACAAGGTATGGGAGTTCCTGATGAATTTACTACGTTGACTACAGCTGTAGCCAGTAGAACACAATACCTTGAAGATGCGTGAAGGCTTGCATTTAACTGATTTTGATTTGATGATAACTGCGGTGTGTAGGGTGATCCATGCGTTACTTGAGTTGAAGGCTGGTTAGCCCCCTTGGCTCTTCTTTGTGGTGAAGTATTGCGAGTGTACTGTTTTTGTATGCTATCATCATGAATCAATGTGCTGTGGCGTCCATTGCATTTCGTACAGCCACGCGAATGACAATCTTTTGTACTATGGCTAGCCTTAAGACAATTTCGTCATAGTAGCAGCTGCTTAATAGTTTGAATTCGACCTTCTGTATACATCTGGAGACATTTTTTACAGTTGAATATGGGATGGTCGGCCTTGCAAATTGGACACTGAAGTGATTGAGCAAATGCCATGAAGATGGTAGACTTCTTTCTATCTTCCTTAAAATGAACTGCCTCCAACATTTGGAACCTTGATTCCAGAAACTTAAAGAATTCACTCATTGTTGGAATGTCTCGTGGATTTTTGAGAGAATTTGCTCATTCAATCTTCGAGATTCCTTGTCCAATTTCTGCTGTAGCAAATGTAATAGAATTGGACCCCAGGTATCTGTGTTATGTTGATAAGCGCTAAAAGACGCTCTTCGCTAGTGTCGTGGAGTTTTCTTATTCCATTGCTTGATTCCACTGTTAGGTTCGGCTGAGTAAGAAGCTCATTAAGTAGAGTCGTTATTATTTTCTCTGATTGTCATATCTGTCCACTAAAATCTGCCATGCTGTGGCATAATTTTCTTCTGTGGCTTGAAGATGTCTGATCAAACCATTTGGTTCACCTGTTAGGTTGCCTTCAAATAATACATCTTCTCTGCTGAACCAAGTGGCTGATTGTGGATGAATTGAGTAAATAAATCCATAAACTGTTTCCATCTGATTTGGTTTCCATCAAATATTGGACGTGTGATTTTTGGCAGCTTTACATTGTTTGTGGGGGTGTTGCCATATTCGTCTATCTTCTCTTGTAGAAAGATGGCTACGTTATGGTAATGATCTGCCTTCCTAATCAAGTTCCTTTTGTAGGCCGTCTCGCTAGCCTCTATTAATAATTGTCTGTGTAATGAGGCGATATTGGTCCAATATTCGTTGATTGACCTCATTTTATGCTGGTAGTAGGCTCTTGAGTGTTGAATATTCTTCTCAAAGTCAATGCTTGCAAGAAGCCTTTCTAGATCAGAAATTGTTGCCTCTTGCAAATCCTTTTGGAGAGTTCTGAATCTTTGACTTGGAAGGTGAAGCCCTCTGATCGCGTTTCCTGCTTTGACTTTGGATCAATTTGGCTGGGCCCATCTTGAGTACATTGAATGCCCATGCATACAATAAGGAATGCTCACATTTTCATGGGAACAGCCAGAAAATATTTTCAACTTGAAATTAAATTTGAGAAGCTTGCATTCTTACGGAATGCAAACAAAGTAAGATGCATAGACGTTATCTAGTTAAAATGAACTTCAAAAGCTTACATTTCTATGGAATGCAAAGTAAGTGTTCATCCCTAATTCATCCTTGACATTTGAAATTTTAACAATCTTAAATAGTATATCTTGCCTAAGTACAAAAAACGCAATCAAATTCTATTTATTCCTTCATATATTTGTCAAAATCAATTCATATCATATGACTCAATTGATTCAGCAATTGACACCTTGGAGTACAGACCGAGGCGTCACAACCCTGCTTGCCTTTCCTTGTGTTACTGTTTCTACTGGCGGACTTTGCATGCAGAAATGTTGAGCAAATCCAACTGCAGCCTATTTCAAAAATTTTGTTGGATGTGGGACAATCGAACAACTACAGTTTTTCTCTCTCTTCATCAGTAGGTCCCTCCTATAATCCACTTAAGTTACAGCCTCAAACCAGATTTGACGTGAAAACAGTTGACTTCTGTGCCTTCGAAGCTGTTTTACTATCGGTATGTAAATGTAAGTTTACTTGCAGATAACCTGTGTTGAATTTCTATGATACAGATTTCTGTTTGAAAAACTTTTGGGTAAGATCCCCTAATCTTTAGATCTTACATCTTGACCTGTCCTTTACCATACTTGTTCAATTTACCTTTTTGCATATCAGATGAGTTAATCGCATAGGAATTCAGCCGACGATTTTCATATGTTTGATAGTCATCAATTACAGCAGCTTTCACGTCCATTAAAATTGAATGTAATGAAAATCTTTTCAACACGAGCTTTATATTCCTTTCTTCCTTTGATTTAAAGTGTGACAATTCTATACACTTGAATTTCATTCAGTAGTTCAAATAACACTTGCCGATTATTTTCAGTGACCCCCGCTTATTTACTTTATGATACGATTGTCAATAATGACGATATTGAATATCGTAGCTCAGGCTTTGTCTTTTAATCTTGTCAAAACTGTATCATTGCATACATCTTAAACTTTGGCAAAAGTACAAAAAGTACAACAATTTTGTTTTTTTTTTCTAGGATCATCTCTTGACATCTCTCTGCATGGAAACTGAAGGTATCGTTCGCAAGGAGGCTGTTAATTTAGTGACACAAATATACTACCATCGTAAAATTACAGCGAACTACATGGACTGTATATTTTCAACGTTAGCTCATTGCGCTGTCAATGACTTACACTGGGAAGTGAAGATTAATGCACTCATCTTCTGGAAAACTGTTGTATGTCATCAGTTTTCAAATCAAGGAATGATCGATGGGACTTTTCCAACTGTAACATTTTCTAAAGAATATAAGAAAATCGTTACATTGACAGAGAAAGAGATTTTACTTCGTATTGAAAAAATATTGAACGAGCTATCTCGACGTGGTTGCCTCGGTGTGATTTTACATTGCCTTAATGATGAATGTGACTTAGAAGTGGTTAAAATAGCAGTTATGCTTACAAAAAAACTTTTTGGATACCTTAATAAATACGAATATTTACGAGTGATAAGTCCTACCGCAACTACCACTAATAATGAGAATCCTATTATTAACAAAATCAATCATACTACTAATGAAAATGAAAATGACAACACAAACTCACAAATAGCCGGAAATGGAACGGAATTAGATTCAGATCAAGTGATTGAATCAATTGTTACTGCTCAAGATATAAATCTCTTAGCACAATCCTATCAGAATAAAATGCAAGTTGATGGCAATTCAGAAAAAAAGAAGATCGATGAGAGTTTATATAAAGATTTTGCTAAAGTAAAGCCTATTGATTTCGTTACAAAGGTAAACAGTATGGACCTTGATTCGCTTATAGAGACCAGAGTCGACTGGATAACGAAAACCGAAAGTTTCGAATCACTTTTAGATGATATGTTGTTTTCGATTAAAACACTAGAAGTTAATGATGCTGATTGCTACTAAGTCTAGTTTGTGTGTACAGAAAGTTTTGTAGATTTTTGGTAATTATTGTAAGATGTGTTTAATAATTAAGACAGATAGATCATAGCGTTTTGGTTTGATTTATTGACAAATTTAATTCATATATTGTCTTAGGGGAATTTATTTAAAATGATTAAAGAGTAAGGGTGCTCAACCTTAGAAATATTATTAAAATGAATGGTGGTTGAAGTATGACTTCTTGTTATGTGTGGAGAGCGAGCACAATATTTCATATTATACTATTCTCACAGTATATACAAAAACCTCATCTTATGTAGAATATATTTTGTCATTGAAATGAAATAAATTTTTTCGCATAGGGAAATGAAATGCGAAAAGTAAGGAATAGTATAATAAAATATAAAAGGTTTATGTACTAATCTTGGACAATAGTTTGAAATTTCCAATCCCATCTAATTCCGTAAAACAAGTAAAACGTCAAAGTTATGTATACGCAATCGGATAATAATCAGAAAGCTTAAAACAGAGCTCCGCGCTCGACGATTATAGCCAACAACACAGTTTCAAACGGTCACAACACTTCGAAAATTCGGTTGCACAGAATATGGATCAATCTTGGCAGAGGTAACTTATAAAGACAAGGTAATTAATAATAAATAAAATATACAGCCAGTGCACACCTAATATATACTTAATGAGTAATTTCATGGTAAAGGATCACAGGGAAGATAAGTTCTTGTGCTTACATTTTCAACTATAATAATTTCAATCTCAGGAATGCAAAACATCAAACAAATATAAAATCCCATTTTTTAGTTAGCATATGATCACAAATGTTCACATATTTTATAATTCTTTTATAAAAGTGTGTCGACCAAAATAACAAAACCAGTTAGGAGGAAAAAATGTGGGATTGCGCCATCAACACGGGTTAAATCTTACACCAGTACGGAATTAGGTACTTCATCTCGTAATCGTGGAATGGCAATTGATATGCTAAATTTATTATTATTATGGAGTTTAAACGAAATCCAAGCAATTTTTTTTATCAAAATAGAAGCAGTGATTCAAGGCAAGAAATACGTTCCAGTTTATCATATTTCTATGGAAATTGACCATTTAAAATAACATTTTAATTCTTTTCTATAAGCTACTTGAGGTCTTACTTAATCTGCCACCCCTCGATCTTTCATTCAGGCAGATGCCAAAAGGGTTGTGTGTAGATTGCGCTCATTGGGATGTTGGGAGGACGGCTGGACTGGTTCTTCCCATTGCCACTTGATGCGATGGTACCAGAGCTTTGTTTTGGGCGTCGCTTCTCTGTGGATTTTCCTGAAAGGGCTGAGAGATGTGCCTTATAGAGCCTTCCCCGGTCTGCTTTAAAAATTTTCAGCGACGACTTCCTCGATACTGATCTCAGTTATTGACAGCCCTGAGTGTCTGTCCTGCTTGTAAGGAGAGCCTGAAACAACCGAACACTTTCTGTGTGTTTGTCAGGTCTTTGCCCGGCGCACGCTGGATACGCTTTGGTCTGCTCCCCTATCTGTGGATGAGCTGAAAAATTTACCTCACCAAGAACTGATGTGCTTCAAGGACAGGAGGGTTTTGGTGACAGGTTTTTCAGTAGGTTAGCATTGAGGTGAAACTCCGTTATGAACATACCCAAAGCTATGTACATAGACGATACGTACCGTAATGTAACCTGAGGTAATTTTGCGCCAACTTTCGACGAGTTTATTCATCCTTAAATAGTCAGTTTTTTGGATGTATTTGATGTAAAGTATTTCCTTTGGTAGGTATACCTTGCACTGCTGTGATTGCATCAGATCAGTGCAAAACATAACTCATCAGGTACGACAGTGCATGGCCGACGCAAGTCGCTAGACATTTCTCACGATAAAAAATATCGTTTTTCAAGTGTGCAACTAGCACTTAAAATTCTGTTAGCCATCAGTTCATAAGTTTCAAATTTTATTTCGAAGTAAGCAATTGTTGTTACTCCTACGCTCGTCCAATAGTTTCTTAAACATCAGATTGCACCTTCTTGACATGATGAAGCGTCCAGCCATATCTTGATGATAAGGCGCAGTCACGAGCTAAGTAAAAGAATCGAAAAGTGAAATCGTGGTGTTTTTCAATCAACCATGTTCAAGTTGGTTTCAGTGAAATTCAAAGGCATATGAAAAGAAAACCACTCCAAATATTTACCAAATAACTGTATTAACTCAAAATATATTTATTTAGGATCATGGTGGGTTGGTACGATTTAAGATTTTTTATCTTTTGCGTTATTTTACTATGATAAAAAAAAACCTCATTAAGATGCTTCTAAACTTAAACATAATAGAAAAATAAAAAATAAACCATCCATGCACCATTCAAATAAACTTTATTCATATAATAAAAGTAAGCTAGAGATCATCTTGTATTATAACTCGACGAAAGAGGCGTGGACCGTCATCTGCTCCATAGCAAAGGAAAACCAATAGGTGGCCAGTTACATACCCTACAATACGTATTAGACTTTATTGGTATTGCTTCATGTGTTATTTTGACTATGTAAATATCTTCCGATATTACGCACATTTCCTTCCTGGAGTCAGTCGCGCAAAATCCAATATTTCCATACATAATACGCCGAAAGCTAATTGGATAGCAGCGTCCAACCCAACTCGCGACAAGTGATATATCAGCATGGAAAGGTGACGTGGATATTCAATAAAAAGGTGCTTCAAGAAGTAGGCAAGGTAAGTTTAAAACGCAAGAAAATATTGTTACTTATGTCCTGTTAAAAAAGAAAGGCAAAAAACGCGGAATACTAATAAGCAATTTTTTGAGGAGAATATAAAATGAATTGGATCCGTATCGCAAATTGGTATAATAAGCTTTTATTATAGGATCAGATACTCATTGAATTAATGTTATCAAGACCTTGTATTTCAGTGGGCTTATTCTCCTATCTGTTGAGTTTACAAAGCTTCCTGTTAAATTGAGGTTTTTTCCTCGTGTTTTGAAAACTTGTAGAAGAGTATTCCGTTGCTTTTTTTACTATCAGAACCAGCTTAACACATGCTCCCTATAGTGACACGTTTAATAAACGGTAAACAATACATGCGCTTCATCACTTAGTCGGTGTTAGTATTAGTATGCTAAACTAAACATAAACCAAATATCGGATGACATGCAATGCAACAAAGAAACAGAAAACTAAGTATTATACAAACGTTTTTTTAAAACATTGAGCTAGAGAATTCATTCAATCATTGATTAGATGTATAACATGACTGGGAAACTGATTAATAACGCACATCATTCTATGTTACCTAATAGTACTAATAAATAATAAATAAAAGTAATGCGAAATTACGAAGCATGTTACGGTAAGTGCAGTTACCGTATTCGGCATGTATTCCGAATTTAAAATTATAAGTCTACTAAAATTGTAAATATCCTAATGTTGTGCTTCCAACATTAAGGGGTTAGGGCACTCTACAGACCATATTTTGTGATTTTTTTTCAGCGAAACCATAAAATAAATTGAATTTCCAAAAAAGGTTTTTTAAATGTAATTGGTAATACAAAATTATTTTTCACTACGATATATGTCAAAATGGCGACTGTACAGCATTTTTCCGGACATCTTTATTTCTGGAAGGTCAACGGCCTAACCAACAGTTCGTATAAATTTTGAGTTATGATGAGACACCAGTTTTTTCGATTATATATAAGAATAGCTATAGAAGTACGTAGGATTTGATACGTTGTTTTTTGTAAAAATGACGCATTTCTAAATCAAAAAGTAGAAAATTCCATGAGAAAATCGTCAGGAAATTGTTTATAAAAAAAGAACTGCAATATAATGGAAAAATCCTACGTAGTGCCTTAGAAAATGTTATTCTAAATGTACTGTAAAAATTTCATATAAATCGGATAAAATTTGTTTGATTATGAATTCGGCCGACGTGAAAAATGTAGTTTTGAGATAAACGCGTTTAAAGTGTTTGAATGTTTCCTTTAATCTGAAACAGACACTTCTTGAATGCTCGTGAGTCGAAAGTAACATCTCCAGTCCCTCAAATTACAGCCTACTACTGCGCTCAAAGTGGAACAAGGGCGGTTGCGCTAGAATACGAAAATCGAGTACTTCGGGTTTTTCACGCACATAATCTTTTGGAATAAAATTCTATAGATATTAAAGTATCTTTTTAACAAGAAAAAAAATTTTTTTTTAAAATCCTGGAGTGGCCTAATCCCTTAAAGAGTTAGTTACAGCATTATACAGCTATCTCATTCATTTAGATACGCGAATCACAGTAAAATTGTTCGAAGAAGAAGATTTCGCTGATAATTTTGGTATAAGTAACTCAATATCGCCAAAAATGCTACATAGAGTTTTATGCTGCTGAAGTAGTGAAATGTTCTATGAAAGATGCAGCTACAATCTCTTTAGAATAATTTTCTTCTTGATCAATCTTGAGAAATCCGTTAATATCACATGGATACATCCCGCATTTGTGGAAACAATTTTGAAAACTTGTAGCAAGTTTGGACGCATATTTTCAATTAATTTTTATTTCCTCGACTTAGTTTTTATAAGACGAAACATATTTACATCCAAAGACATTTTTTATAGCAGACAAACGAAGTAAATTACATTTTGTCGCGCAAAGATCAAAAACATTCAGATAAATGTGATGTTAAATTATCACCAATGAATATATTTTTCCCGTCCAGTTTCCATTGCTTTGGTAATATATCCATATAAACCAATCAGGAAATAACTGGTGACGAAACCAACCCGATGGGACTTACTATGTATAACGACAGAAGAGAGCAAAAATTCACCTGCTTGCAGCACTGCCACAAAACATGAGTGAGGTACTGTTCTTCGAAGTATTGCACAGTTTTGTTTTTAGTACTTCATTCCACTGTAGTTATTCGGCAATTTGATAACCAATGAAATTAAATGGAAAAATAAACAATATATGGCAATTTTTATCATAGGATTTATAACAATTACGACCCCCTAATTTTCACACGTTTTGCAATATATAGAAGGGATGATGAAACAAGTTCTGCCAACAAACCTAATTTATTTCCTTAAGTTATAGAAGAGACAGGTTTAGAGATCAAACTACATACTTTGAAGTTTATAGAAGAATTAGTATTAGTATGAAATGAAATGACATACCAGTTAATTTTTTTTTTTTTTAATTTTTGGATATAACAACTTTTGCAACTATACACCTCATTTAATTAAAAAAAAAAAAGCGGTAGGAATTCTACGATTTTTTTTTCTTTTACCTTGATGTGAATTTTCTCCAGAGTACTAACGAAATCACAAGATTACTGTTTGCTCTACTTAAGACCAAAATCTTCGTTTACAAATTACTCTAGCTTACAGCAAAATTAATATAGCTACATAGAGCGGTATTATGTGTACCACAAATATTTAACATTTATTATCTCACCCCCCCCCCCTTCTACCACTTATGGAATAAGTGATTCAAATAAAGATAAATCCATCCAATAAAAAAAGTCATCAAAGCTATGAAATGCATATTGAAAACTATGTGTAAAGTAAATGATAAACATCTCCTCGCTATTTTTATCCTCAATATATTTACTAATAGCAATTTGTAATCGATTAATTAATGAAAATGACAAACAACACATGTGCAATCGAACACAATTTGCTACTTAAATTTATTTTACCGTTAAGAATAAAAATCCATTTTATTCTAATTATCAAAGTGAATGTAGTATCTCATAAAATTGTACGTTAAGTAGTTTAAATCGTGAATTTTTCCACCATAAGATATATTAATGTATCTTTACGCCTTTCCTAAAAATTATTTTAATCATTTCATCTGCTTTATCACTACTCTTCCTTCCTTTCATAATATTCTTTACTCCTCCTACGCGCTCTTATATACATTTATAATGAAAATAATTAACGGTGTATTTATCGGTTTTCTTGTGACCATAGTCAAACTTATGTCAACTTTTTCCTTCAAGATGCTTTGGTGTATCTGCGTATGTAAATTTAAGCCTAAAAGCTTCAGCAACGAGAACATTAATTTGTCGATCAGACCAATTGTGTGTTGGAAGATTTTGTAAGAGTAACATTAAACCCTGGAATAGAATAAAATAACGGTTATAATGAACTAAGAGAATATAATAATTTCATTTTACCTGAAAGTCTTTTTGCTGTAATAACTGGTCTCGCCAGTGTAGTAGGAAAGCTGCACATACATACAAGTGGAAAATTGCAAATCCATCAGATTCAGCTAAGTAGGTGTCCCACAGTCTAATAGTGCAGTGTAATGGTAATTCTCTTGTAAGTAAATTATTCATCCAACGAAAAGAAAACTGTAAATAATCGACCCCATGTAGTTGTAGGTGTTTATGAAGAGTACCTAAATAAAAAAAATAAAAACTGTAGGCTTAGGGAATATTTTCGATAGTTGCTATTGCTATTCATACCATCAATTCTTTGTATTAAATCTTTCAATTGATTCACTTTTTCCTGAATACCAAGTTGAGCGAAAATGTAATTATCTTGTATGCAGTCCAAGAATTTTGACAAACACCAAAATGAATCTGCTTCGATGTTATCACGATTCTCTACTGATAATTCACTCAGTTCAAAAGTTTCAAGTTCCCGTTCTGGAAAATACATAAAATAAAAATAAAATAATAAATAAAATTTCGTGAATAATTTTGATATAAGATGTGTTGCAGTTTATGGTATAAGGAATTCGAAAACTAATAAACTAATGTAATACAATGGTTATTAGTTCCCAATACTATAATGAACTGAGTCAAAGTAGACGACTTCGGTTTTCGTTCCAAGGTTCAGTCATAGCTGACCTGGTAAACAGGCAGTTCTAAATATTTAAATCATTGTTTAAGACTGTGTGACTGTGAAGCTCTGTGCCATATAAGGCTAAGACATCTAGAAAAGGCATTCCCACTACCAGAAGATGTCGCAAAGATGGCCCACAAGAACGATATAGGCTTTATAAAAGACCTAAGTTCGAATGGGCGCCCTACGGCCCTAGGGCATTTACATAGGGTGTATCGATGGTTGAATGTGATTCCTATTCTGCCCTAAATGGGATTTCCGCCTTGAAGTTAGCTTTTAGCTTAGTCTCTAGAAGGTGATCGTTATTCCTGTTGGTGTCAGTTACGACTGACTACACAGATACAAAGACGGATTCGAATGGAACTTTTGTTCCAGGGTGAATCCAGCTCTGGTTGGGATGCAGTATCAGAGCTACGATTGACGCCTTATTTAGGTAAATTTGCACGAGGTGTATGTTAAGGATAACCTCAAGGGCTCAAGTACTAATTGACTATCAGAACCAGCTTAACACAAGCTCGCTGCATGGACACGTTTAATAAATAAACGGTCAACAATATATGCGTTTCATCAATTAGTCGGTGTTAGTATTAGTATGTTAAACTAAACATAAACCAAACACCGGATGAAATGATATGCAATGCGACATAGAAACAGAGAACTAAGTATTATATAGACGTTTTTTTAGAACATGCTTAGAAACGTTAACAACAAAATGCTTAGCCTTAGTATTAACAGTAATGCACATGCGGTTAATGGGTTCGTACGTGCAAAGGTTGGATCTTGCGGAGTTAACATGCAACATAGGTAGTCTTCTCAAATTGTGTCCACTATCGCGGAAAGAGATTTTACTAAGTAACAGCGGAGAATCAACATTCGTGTTTATTAGTTGATGCACAAACGTTACATCGGCAACCATACGACGTTTTTGAAGCGAGTGTATATTCAAAAGCTTCAAGCGATCCTCATAAGGTGGAAGAATTAATGAATTATTCCAGGGTAGGTGTCTGAGAGCAAATCGTAAAAAGTTTCTCTGGACAGACTCAATGTGGTAGATGTGTGTACCGTAAAATGGAGACCAGACCTGGCTAGCGTATTCAAGAAGTGGTCTCACAAAGCAATTGTACAAACGCAATGTTATGGTAGGATTCGAGAACTCTCGGCACCAACGTTTTATAAACCCCAGCATAGAACTACTCTTTGATACTATATAGTTTATATGGGAGATAAAATTTAATCTGTGGTCACATTTGACACCCAAGTCACAGACAGAGTCCATACGGCGAATGGAGGAATCCGAGAACTCATAACCATAAGTGATTGGTGTCTGATTCCTATGGAAAGTCATAACCTCACATTTGTCGATATTGAGTTCCGAATTATTGTTTTTTCACCAAACGTAAAACTTGTGAAGTTCATCCTGTATCAATTTACAATCGTTAACAGATTTAATCTGAGCGAAAAGTTTAATATCGGCAGCATAAATCAACACTTTGCAGTGCCTCACAACAGAAACAATGTCGTCAATAGATAGAATAAAAAACAACGGGCCCAAGTGACTCCCTTGAGGTACGCCGGACTAAGCTTTCAGGACTCTAGAGATAGAATGACGGAATATTATTTGATATGTTCTGTTATTCAAATAAGACGCTGTCCATTTTATAAATGTTGGGTGAAACCCATACTTTTCCATTTTAAAGAGTATCACGGAGTGAGATAACTTGTCGAACGCTTTACTAAAGTCAGTATAAATACAATCTGTCTAATAACGTTTTGCAAACCCCCCAAGGGTATCCGAGACAAATTCCAACAAGTTAGTGGTTGTAGATCTGCCCGAAATAAACCCATGTTGGTTTGAAGAGAGCAAATTCTTACATGAAATCGATAGCTGAGAGTAAATGATAGATTCGAATAATTTTGGCATACAGGATAATTTTGCAATAGGCCTATAGTTAGAGATTTCACTTTTACTACCTTTTTTGTCAATAGGTATGATGAAAGAGTTTTTCCATAACTGAGGGAAACAAGCACTATCGAGCGATTTTTGAAATATTATTTTAAGCGGCGTTGCCAGGCAAGGTAGCACGACTTAAAGAAGGCTGGAGGGATCTCATCAGGACCCGTTGTAAAATCATTTGAAAGCGCATTAATATGATCGAGTATATCCTCTTGTGTAATTGTAGGAATAGTGAATGAAACGTTATGCGAATCGTTCATATGATTAAAATTGTTATGTTGATGGAAATTGGACGAAGAAAAAGCATTGTCGAAAAAAGAATAAAACATATTGCAAATTTCAGACGAATCATCACTAGCAGAATCCTTATACCTCATGGTATTGGGATAGTTGTCAGTTTTTTTCTTCATATTAATAAACTTGAAAAAGATACGTGGTCACTAAATAATTTCGTACGCATGCTTTGGATATACTCATCATAAAGTGAAGAGGAAAGTTCTTTGAATTCATTATAGGATGTGAGTTGTTATGACTTATAATGTCTTTGTCCCTGATATAACTTTTCCATAATTTATTTTTTTTCTATTTTTAAGACGTTTCAATTCTTTATTGAACCATGGCGGAGATGTTTTAGAGAACCGTTATCGCTCGCGGGGAGCGTGAGATGAATATAAATTGAAAAGAGTTATGTAAAATTTAGAAATGTCTTCGTCCACACTATTACTAGACAGTAATGTGTTGAAATCAATAGAGGTAAGGCTACTGGAGAGTTCCGAAAAGTTAGCTTTTCTAAAATTGAAGAAGTATTGTGTTTCGTCACAATTTGTAATGTTTTCGGTTTCAAAGCAGTATGTAATTAGTAGAGGGGGGTAATATTTGTCAATATTAGACATTAAAACTAGGCAAGGTTCGACTAACAAGTTACCCGTGTCAGTAGAGAAAACCAGGTCCAACTGCCTACCCATGTCATTCTTTACATTACTGATTTAGCTGAGACCTTGTTGATAAGTTATTAAGAGGCAGATAGCCATCGTCATCTTCATTTAGTACCCAATGTATGTTGGGTAAGTTAAAATCACCAATAAGTAGAAGTTCGTGTTGAAGTTAGTAGGTCGTAAATATTTTGACCTTTGTCATCAACAATGTTTATGGAGTCTGGAGAAATATAGCAACATAGTCTGAATAAGTCGTGTTTTAATAAAGACAGCTTAAGAACTATAAGTTCAGTGTCAAAATTGTTGGAAAAACTTTGAACCTCAATTTGGCTGCAATTAAAATGGTTTTTACATGCGAGGAGTACGCCACCGCCGCGAGCTTCAGAATCAGTATGTCTGTCTTTTCTAAAAACCTGGTAAGAATTGTCTAAGATTTCGGCATCACGAAAGCCATGGTGCAGCCAAGTTTCAGTCAAAGCAACAATATTAAAACAAGTTGCGACAGAGGATTTGAAGATATGTTCAGTTTTTGTCCGAACCCTCCTTACATTTTGATAGTAAAGGGAAAGCGACTTCAGTTTTTTGGAATAATAATGCTTATTTTAGCTTTATTTCTAGGTTGGCGCCCAGAATGTACAAATAATTTAGTAAAAGCGCCAGAGGGCCAAATTAAGGGATCTAATAACTTATCCTGCACATCTGCTGACACAGTTAAAACGAAGGATGCAACCGGTTTGGAGGATTTACTAATTTTGCGGCAAGAAAGACCCTCTGTTACAATGTTTTTGGATTCGAGATACCTCAATATGTTGTCACACACCGTTTCAGGAGAGAAACTAGTGACGAAAACACTTGAAGGTTTTGGTACTGTCCTCAAAGAGGTACCAATACCATTCCCTAATGTGGATACAGAATTAATATTATTTGTTACTGTATATTCAGTAGCAGGAGCTGGAGTGGTATTATTCACGCAGTGGCTCAAAGCGGTGCATACGGCCCCACCAACCGAAGGAGAACCCTGTCTACCAGGAGTTGGCGGATTCGGCGGGTTAAGTCCCACAGTCGGCAGAACCTCCTGTTTTTTGGAAGTTTTTTTCCTCTTTGTAATTGGATTGCCCTTGTGGTTTTTATTAGAGCGGTTGTTTAAGAAGGCACATTCGAATATCTTTCCATTGAATCATCCGCGGTTTTAGTCCCCACTTTATTCTATTGCTCTACGACACATTGCAAAGGCTATACAAGCTTTGTTAGTTGTCTTTACAGTTGTTATCTAGTATAATCGTATTTTACTCTGTCTTATAATTCCAAGCGCATGGAGTCGATATAGGGTAGGTTCATCATAAAACGATTCCTTTTCTTTGTGAAAAGGCAGAGATCAATTTTTAACAGATTGATGCACAGCCCGAAGCCCGTATTCGTCTGACCCTAGTCGGATCCCGTTTTGCACCAGTCCGCAAAGTTACGTCTCAAAACAACTTGTTACCTAAATCACCAGGTCATCTGCGTAGCATATCACTTTATCCTATCAGGGTGAGCTTAGCAAGAGGTTATCAATTATGAGTATCCGTAGTAAACATGAAAAAAATTTCCACGATTTTTAATTCCTTTCGTTCTTAATTTTTCTGGATAGGTGGATTCAAGTGCTTAACAAAGCAGAGAGAAAACCTTGTCAATTGCAACATACTGATTATTATAAGCTCTCGACTAAGTAGATAGGACTCACAAATGGAATGCACTACTTCGACACAAAATTCCTTCAATAAACTACTTGATAAAGGTTCTGTACACCAACCAATGATATTGTGTACTTGTAAATGTACATTTTGCTACATAGAGAAACATCATAGCACACTCTTCACTCTGATTTGGTATTAACAGCGTCGCCGAAACTGTCCAAAGGTGCCATCTTTCCAACATCGAAACAATTTTGGATTGGCACTAGTTGCAAATTCTCCACATGGGACAAACTTATGGTATAAAATGATGCAAACAATCGCCAAGAAGATCCTTGGTAAGGTGCGAAGTATGGCCTATTTAGGCGTGACTTGCGCCTACACATCACGTCCTTGACGAGCACTTGAAGCCGTTCTTGGCTTACGGCCACTCCACCTCTTTATCCAGATTGAAGCAGCGGCTAGAATTGTAACAGTGCAGTTGCAGTGGGGTTCTGATTTTAAATTGCGAAAAATATGTACTTTACTTATATAACCTTACGCGTCTCGTTGTACATTCACATGTATATACATACATATACATGCAAATATGAAAAGTTATTTACTAAACTTATTATTGAATTAACTAATTCCTATCCTTCATATATTTGCGCAACGCTTATAAAAAGTTTTTTTTTTACCTAATCCAAGCGATTCTTGTAGAAAAACAATAAAGAATGGTGTAACAAGATCATTAATGCCTTGAACATATCCTGAAGCTGGATGTCGTATGGCCCAAATGAATAAGATTCTTTCAAACATTTGTTGTACCAATTCCTGTTGAAATAATGGTATATGGGGATTCATTCTTGGCACATCAATATGTATCTAGAAAAAAAATTGTTTTTTTTTTTTTTAATTTTAACCATGAATTAAAACTCTTTACCTGTCTATAAGTATCCTGTTGGCTTTCATCCTGACTATCAACACGAAAGTATTTCTTTCTTAGTTCATGATAGCCCATTCTTTTACTTTGCAGTACATTGTCTCTTCTTTCGGAGCTTGGTGGAAGGTATTTCGATAAAATACGCCAAGTTACAGCGCGCATCTATTTCAATACAAATGTGAAAACAGTTAAAAATTATATATATTCACCTTACCTTTTTTGGTATCCCAGACCAGCTAAGTTTTTTCAATGATACTAAATCTAAAAGTGGAGCTTCCAATAAGGCATTGAATTTTTCTATTTTTGATTCATATTCAGTATCCTGAGAGAGTGAGGAGAATTTTTGAAGTTGCGGACGACCTGGGTAGGCATGAAATTGACGGAATTTCATTGGTCTAAAGAGAATGGAACAAATCATTTTGAATGAACATGATAAAAATATTTTGAAACTAGTTACCTGGTTTCGTTTGGTTCATTGTTGGATGGAATTTTATTTTCTCTTGAGTTCGATTTTATTTCAATCTCAGGTAGTTTTTTAGACTCTGTTAAAGGAGATAGATTTTTGGCACTCCCTGTATCTTTTGAATTATTTTCCTGATTTTTTAACGACGAAATATTACTTTTGTGAGTTTGTATTACATTTATGGCTGCTGATTGGGAAACCTTCTTTGAAATCCTTGTATCTGTACGTTTGTAAATTGTTGAACCTACATAAATACATTTCAATTACAACTTTTATTATCAGATTACCTGCAACTCCTGAAATTATACAAAATTCATCATCTCCCATATCCCATGCATCACTGACGGACTGCTGATAGTCCTGAAATGATGTCCCGACTCCGCCTTTGCCGGCTTTTAATACACCTTTGACCTCCTTCTTTGGACTTGGACGTCCTGGTACTGCTCTGCCATTATTTTTCCAAAATGATGATGTACTATCTTGATAATTTTCCATAATTTTAGCGTAACTAATCATTCGTTTCTTATAATTGTCTAATTAAGCTAAAAATGAAGAAATTAGCTTATCCTGCTAATTTTTTACTTGAGATTTCATGTCAATGAAGGAAACTTTTATGAAATTATTATCGGTACACAATTCTTTAATATCTGTAAAATATAACAGTTAACAATATACTCATTCTTGATGCAAAATAATTCACTTTTTACAATTATTATTTGTAAAATATCCTCTGACATATTCTAATTACCAAAATATCAACCAATCTATGGATTGCCATATCGTCAGAAGTATTTGACGTTTACATTTGTAGAGCGTCAGTTGTTTCGAACTCTTAACACTTCAAATGTAAGAAAAATTTTTAGATATTTCTTAAGGTTAAACAAATTTATTGCAGAATTCTTGTTTATATAAGATTAGTAAAATAAACAAAAGCCATTAAAAATTTTTGATTATCCACCGAGCAGTTACTCAAAGTGTAATTAATCCAAGCTTGTGAAATACATTATTTGCAAATGTCAAAAATTCCCCATTTGTCATCAAGTTATTATTTATTCAATGTTTGTCATCGAATTATAACGTGATTTGCCGACCTGCCAGCCTTCCACAAAGCAGTCCACAGGGTAGAGTGCGACGCGTTCCGTCATACTGTCAGTCTTCCACCACCGTCTGTCGATGATCTCAATTTTTGAAGGTGCAAATGCAATTGCACCCGCATTAGAAGTGCTGCGAGTGCACTAGGAAAGGCTAGAAAGAAGTGGGGTCAACAGGTTGGACGGGCTGCTAGCTATAGCTTTTGATGCCCGTAGAAGCTTTTACCACTTTCTTCGTGATAAGTGAAGTAAACGTGGTGGTCTTTTGTGCTCTAAATTTGAAATATTTAAGTGAAAGTTCATGAAGTCATATAAGGTAAGATTGCATGTGTGCTGTTAATTAATATTATTAATTGTTTCCGCTAAACTACTTTAATTTTGTTCTACGTAACGTTAACATGTAAATAGGTAGGTACTATGTTTATAAATTTTGTTAAAAAGTGAATGTATTTTATTTTATTGCATTGAATCTTGTAATAAGAACTTTTAGTCTGCATTGACCAAAAGAACATTGGGATTTAACGTTGAAAAAACAAATATGCAGAACGGAAATTCTATGAGGTGTTTTCCTCGAATAGCTTTGCGATGCAGTTCTTTATTTGTTGAATACGCAGTTAAATTTGTGTTCTGCAATTCAGTTTATAAAATAAATTCTAATTATGTTTACTGTCGGTGAAAACCATGATCCAGTATACCTTTCCGGATATTGGATAGCCGGAATTCAATGCTGTATGGGAGCCTGCTATAAGCAACTCCCCCAAGGCAGGCTGTTCTAATAAACAAATTCAACCAGGGCTGTGCTTATGCAGCAAATTTTACTTGCTTTAGGAGGCATATGTACAGTTTCATTGAAGCTTATATCAATCAAGACATTAGATCATTATTAAATTATGAAATAAAATTACCCCAATTTGCTAGAAATTTAAAAATTCTTTTCCAGCTAAGATTATGGACATCACAAGCACAATGATACCTGCTAGAAGTAGAGAAGAAAGGCCTGCACCCGTCTGCTTTCAACTCATTTCCCAACTTACAGACTGAAAAAAGGTCTACAATTGAAAAGTTGAGTCTGAAGTACTATTCTGAGCCTGACCTGTGCGGTACCTGCTCTATTGCTCTCAAGGTGATCATAGTCAAATTATGAAAAGTGCGATTTCAACTTTTCTTGAAATATCAATGGAAATCGGTATGACATTATAAAAGCATCGTGTAGTTTCTGTAAGTCTCTCCAACAGCGCGACCAAATTAGATCTTTTATGATTTCAGTAGACAGCGCAGGGCTGTAGTAGCTTTCGTTATAATATGCTTTATTGGCATATCTCTAAAATGTGGCGGAAATCCGGATTATTTGTTCTCCCTTGAAGGAGTGTTTGAGATGAGTGAACATTGCCCGGCTGTCGAGATGGACACTTTTGGATCTGGTTTTGTGCTAGAGGATCAGTTGAAAAACGTATGTATTGCTTTTCATCACAAGAATAAAGACTTCAGTGAAAATGTCGCGGGGCAGCACATTGGGCCATCTGGAATATATTACAACTTTGCAGTTGTCTACCACGATGCCATTCTTGCCAACAAAAACTATCAAGCTCCATTTTATGGATTTTGTTAGGTTAATATGTTATCTATACATTCTCTCCAAAATATCAACATCATATACCTACACAGCGATAAGATCCTCCTTGAACAGCTATGTGACTTAAATATTTTCAGTAGAAAAGGGCCAATTGACTATTTCTCAGGTTCTACTTCGCTAGAAAGTTGAAATGAGTGGAACTCGTTTTCGTGCTGGCACAAGTAAACTGGTGGGTATGTCAAGAGGAGGTGAAGGACTGAAAACGAGGTTACTTGGGACAGTAACTTCGCTTGTGTAAACTATACTTAAACTATACTTGAGAGGAACTTTACATCTTCTTTTAGCATCCGTGCCAAAGCGAAATTTATCTCTTTCTTAAAAATGGAAGATAGTGTGACCAGATGTACATTTTTATGAATAGTTTGAAAGGATTTTGAAGGTATTCAATAAGATTTTGTCATTCGGGTAATCCTACATTCTCTCTATTTTTGTTTTTAACTCATTGTCTCAGTTGCACTACAATAGTGCATAGCCAAGTTCTTTTCCTCCATTAATGCAAAAGACGAAAGTATATGAAATTACTTGTTACATTCTAAAAAAACACCAAAAAATTTCCAATTTTGCTCTACTGCTTCTTAACTTGTCATTAAGTTAACTTTGCTAGTGGGTATGTCAAGAGGAGCTGACGGACTGAAAACGAGGTTACTTGGGACAGGCTTGTGAAAACCATGCTATACTGCGTCCACTGACATATAAAAAGAATGGGCTGAGCCATCCTATCTAATTCCTATAGTCAAAAATTGCACATTTTGGGTAAAATCTTTTTGTATCTTTCAAGCTCAAAATGTACACCGAACTGTAACAAATTTTGGAAACAGTACGGCTGTATTAATTGGAATGCATTAGAATTGACATAAAAATTGAGACAAATTTATTGCTTATATACGTCTATCTCTTACAAGCTCAATAAAGTTTGACAACAAATTTGCTGTGGATCACATTTTTCCTTAGAATATAGAGCAAACAGGAATGGTGATAAGCCAGATTTTGCGTAATGAATTTCTGGTTGTGTGGTAGTCCATTTTTACATGTATTTACACGCCATCCCTATTCTAAGCAACTTGTCAATTTGCAAAAAGTAAACAAATGTTTTGAGCTGAGAATCTGTGGTAAAAAATTTTGTTTTTCTGCTTTATTTTGAAACAATTCACATAATTAATTAATATAAAACTTTCCTTCTATTAACAAAAAAGATAATTTAGGTAGTGCAGTTGCCTCAAACGGGATTCCCTAGTTTATAATCCAATTTATATTTTTATGGGGCTGCCGATAAAATATCAAAAGAACTGCCAGACCAAAAACAACAAGGCGGGGTTAATAATACCATCATGTGAATCCTTTATTTGAATGTGTGCTAAGACGAAGAAAACAAAAGAAAATAGAAAAATGTTTCAGACTAACAACAGTTCTGACAAAACGCTGGAGGCATATAGTCCCATCAAAACAAAAACCCGATAAACCCAGATGGCAAGGTATCAAAATAATCAGAGTGCGAACCCCAATTCTTCTTATATAACAAGGCCCCCACAAGAATGTCAAGTACCACTGACAATGGAGCACATCGTGACGACATGTACAAAAACAACACAGACAAATACAGGATCTCTCCAACCCTTCCCGAGTTATTTTCTCCCGAGAATCCCCATCTCTTTCTCAAACTCCGTACACAGATGTAAATAATAAAGCAGATTTAAATAAAAAAAAAACGACAGTTTTTCTTTGCCGCTCTTGTTATTCTTCCACTATTTCTCTCAGGAAATTAGCAGGGCATTAATAATTACGAATAAATATAAATTATATAGGCTGGTGCCAATATCTTCTTGAAAAGAAAAAAATTAATAACAGGCAATGACCAGGCTGAAAATTTAGTTAATTAAGAGAAGAAGAGATAAAGTGAAATTGTGTGATAGGGGGGGGGGGGTATTTAGGGGTTGAAAGTGTTTTTTTGCGTTTTTCGCCGAAATGTGATCTAATGGAAAATCTACTTCACAAAAAGTAATTTTTCAACATAACTTCAAATTTTCCGAGAAAATGGCGGAAACCCGATTTGGGAAATAAGTAGTTTCCGACGAGATATTTACATTTTTCCAAAACCCAAAATCTTCCACGGAAAACTTTATTGGTGTTTTTTTTTTCAATTTAAATATTCTATCCAGGCTCATTTTAACCGTTGAAATGTCTACTATAAAATGAATTATATATGTATGCTGTGGGTTTATTTTCCATGACACCACTTAAAATTGAGAAAAACCAATAAAGTTACTTCGCATCACGAGTTTTTCAATACCATATAGAGTACTATTTTCATTTTTTCTTTATTATTTATGTAAATAATGAATTAAATTTTAATGGCAGTATTTACTTTAATGTAATATTACTAAAATTTAATGAATTTAATTGAATAAAGTGGCGAAAACTATCCTGAAACTGAAAATATACGAAAGTTTAAAATGTTTAAGATCATGTGCAATTTGTTTATTTGAGAAATGTCGGAAGGTTAATTCTTTTCAATGACAGTGCTATATTTCTTTTACCTAAAGAAAGGGGACGCTAATGATTTGTTTATTTTCACTGACATATAATAAGAATGGGCTGAGCCATCCTATCTAATTCCTATAGTCAAAAATGGCACAAATTTTGGCTAAAATCTATTTGACTCTTTCAAGCTCAAAATTTACACTGAACTGTAACCAATTTTGGAAACAGTACGGCTGTATTGATTGGAATGCATCGGAATCGACATAAAAAGGCAGACAAATATATTATTTACATATGTACGTCTATCTCTTACAAGCTCAAGCATATTTAACATGAAATCTGCAGAGGAACACATTTTTCAGTAATATTAAAAATTAAGTTTTGTGTTAATTAAAACGAGTTTAACTTCCTAAACAATTTTCATTTAATGCAATACTATTTTACAACATCTTTAGTGTGTGAGAGAGTAAAAGGAAGTGACTATCTGTCATTCGCTGTGTACAGTGAATGCTCGATAGCGTTGTGTAGTGACTCGGTAGTGACATTGTCACTATTTTTTTGCGGGTGAACGCACCCATTGTCATTGTTTGTTTACTTGACCTTAAATTATATCAGCCGTACAAAGGAAATGCCAAAATAAATTATCAGAAGATAAATGGGGCACTAGGAAAATTCTTAAAATCTTAAAAAGTTATAAAAAAATTTTAAAATTATAATTTTAAAAATTAATTTTAAATTGTTGCGATATAATTAATTTAATACTTCAATACTTCAATACTTTATAAAGTTTCAACCACTAAATTATAAGCCCGTTCTGAAAATATCGTTGTTTGCTACTTCTATGACTAAACCGAACACATCGAGGCCATTCTACTACATGAAGAGAAATGCTTAAGTTTTTCTTCTTATAGCCTATCCTTTTTGCTATATAATCGAAAGTTGCTGCCTAAAAGGAATTGTTTTTATTTATTTTTTAATGTAACCGAACTACTTTACTATAATTTAAATAAAACACATGATGTTCAGTCATTTTTAAAACGATTGGATTTGGGAAATTGGCTAAAGTAACAACAACTGCGTTGTTTTTTCCTGATCCGATTCAGAGGATGTGTACGTTGTTTTCATTTTTGTCTGACTCATATTGATATTTTGTAAAAAAATTGAAATTATAGCAATTTGATAATTTTTGTCCCCATATAACGATCGTTTCTACCTATAGACGTTTTATAGGACGGAATCAATTCGAAATCCCTAGTGAGAAAGTAGGTATAAAAAGTATAAAAATATTATTATAAACACGGAAAATGTCAACGTTTTCGGTAGGGGGGAATCCAAATGAGAAAATATTACAGAAGTGGGTCAAGTTTTTATTGTTTAAAAAAATTACTGAAACAATTCAACTGTCAAAATTTATTTAAAGGAAAAAGAACAAATACAAAAACATCACAATTGAATTCTCAAGTTGAAAGACCATGTGTAGGAACAAAAAGATTAAAATAAAATATTAGTGTAAAAAAAAGGACAAAAATATTTCGATGCATTTCTGATTGGCAGTGAATGCAGACGTAAAATGTTGTGTTGAATGTACACGAACATGATACATGTGCCCCTTTTTTTGCATTCTGTGCATTGGATCCATTATCTTCTGCTAGATAATTTTTTTTTGTATGTCTTATGCCCTAGGCAAACTGTGTCCATATAATGACGTAATTTGAAATTAAGACATTGCAAGGAAATGATGAGATGACAGACTATGGACGGAAATTATTTCATTCGGAATGTCATTGATATTTCCTCATTGTGAGTAAAGATCATGGCAGAGTTTAATAATTTAATTAAATGCTATCAAGAAAATTTTCGAGTATTTACTGTAGGTGCAAAGCATTTAGTAGAAGACAATTTTTGTTGTTGAAAGAGACCAAAAAGAGAAGAAAGCGGCAACGAAATTTCTTTCATGATCAGCTGATGGCTGTCACTGCTAACTTTATTGGAAAAATTTTCCACTTCCAATAAATTTAGCTCATTTTAATAATGGTAGGTGGCATTTTTACTGCAGTTTCACTAAATGAAGTAAAATTTGGTCCATTTGAAAATGAAGCGAAATGTTGCAAATGGGTCCTTGATGGATTTCAGTGTGACATACTGAACATTTGACTCCATTTAATTAAAAATTAAGTCATTATGGAGTCAGTCTGTCTAGAGTATTAGGCAAACTAAATAAATGTATCTGTCATTATAAGATTTCGGGTTATAATTGTTCTCATGTTTTTCATCTCTTTGATCTTGTCATGTTTCGACTCTTGCTTTTCCGGAGTATCGGTGATAAAAGCTGTCTTCTATTTTCTTCTATTTATAAGAGCTTTACTTGGATTAACCTTTGAATATGAATGAAACTGCTAAGGGGTACGATGAAAAGTTGTGTCACTTGGATTGTCCGCTTGAATAATCCATTGAATCAGCAATGAGTAGGTCGATGCTTGATGAAGCCTGTGAAGTTAGTCGTAGCCTAATTGGTAAACGCGTAGCTCTAAAAATTTCTATCGCTCTAGCGATGGATTCATTTTTCTTTAAAATGTACAGGTTATTACTTGATTGTGCTGATAAATATAACTAACTCTGAATTTTGCCAGCTCTGAATGCTCTTTCTGCTAACCCTGTAAGCAGGATTTACATTATGATGGTAGGCATTTTTTACAGAAATTGTGAGGGAGATAGTTTATTGAAATTTAAATGCTGCCGAAGCATCACTGCAATACCTCCAGTTTTTATGGTACGAATCGCGACCTGTCACATTGTCAAGTTGTCAAATTGTAAATTGTAAGTATTTTAATCGTTTGTAATAATAATTGTTGTTTAAAAATGAAGAAAAAACTATGTCCGAAATAGCTTCAATCTTTTCTATAATGTAAGTGTAGGCCAAGATGTTTCGGAAAAGCCTCTCCGAATTACAATTAATACAAAATTACCAGCCACTGAAAGGTGGTGTGGTAGCCCACCATCGCGGCTGAGGGCGGTTAGAGACGTCAGTAATAGCCATAGCCCACATGGAGTGGATATTGGCACTTTTTACGGTTGAGAAGTATTTGGGGGTAGGAAAAAATTCGCGCTTCCAAATTTCGATCGGGAGTACGGGCAGCATACCAATACTACAGCAAGCCGGCGAAATTTCTGAAATTTCTCATCGGACGGCTGTACAGATGCTTATTTTCGATTTGAGGTGATAATATAATAATTTAATAATCCTTACGTATTTTGATTTTGTGATACGATGGCAGGAGTAGATAGTAGTCTTGTGAAGAGCTCGAAGGAGTATGACGTGAAGTGAATGCAGTGATTATTTTAGTGAAGTGGCTGACCCTAATGGCCAGTTTCTCAGTCGAGTTTAAACCATCCTCCAAGTTTAAACGTAGTTTAAACCAAATCGGGTTTCACAGTGCATTCTTTTAGTAACGTGGGTAGTACTGATTAAATTGTGAACTAAATTAGTTATCGCCACCATTATGAAGCAATTTTTCTATCAATCAATCTGTCAATCGGAAAAAGTAAACATATCAGAAAGTAAAAAATATGTAGTTATATTTGCTAATTTTAAATTGTTATGGTCGTAGCGTATTGCATATAGCTATATGCTACATGACATACTGAAGCGTGTAGGCCGGCTGGCTGCTGTCCATAGCAGAAAACTTGAACGCACCCCGACCGAGAGAGATGCATTTCCTCAAGCTCGAGATGACATGCGGATGCGACGGAGAAGAAGAAGACTGATTACATCTGTCTTTTTGGCAAATCGTCCAGCGTACTGATCGGTCCAGGAAAATTTCATCGGCTCATTTTCGCATCATCGAAGTTTGGAAAATAATTATTCACGTAAGTTTTAATAGTATAGTAATTTTAAAAGAAGTTATCATTCTAATTAATGACCTATTCACGCCATACAGGGGATGCGCTATATGTACATCCATTCACAAATTATTGGTGGTATCATCCTTATAAATTTATATTATATTGCAAAATTTTTGGGAACTTGCTGTGGTAAATAGGGACTCTGAATAATTATGCCCCTCAGAGTCAGATGGGAGGTCGGCAAAGAAGGCAAAACATCTGCGCCTTCCACAAGGTATGCAGGTAAGTGACGTAAGGGTCCCTTCAGGACCGAATGTGTGCCGACTTTTGTTGGTTAGGCACGAAATTTTTTTTTGATTATGGCTGACGGCAGCGGCAGGTTTTTCGTGGAACCTCCCCACACTCTCCGCCAATGATCCGAGGCGAGCTAGCGTGCCGCTCTGCAGTTAACGCTGTCCGTCGAGTGATCTGTCAGCTCATGCTGACAGTCTGGACTTTACGTTCAAGCCAGTCACTGACTATAATTCCATAACAAAATATTCCAACATTCAAAAAGCATGCAAATTTTAGCATAAGTGAAATTGAGCTATTGCCTTCTCTAGTGGATAAAAAAATATATATAATAGAGCGAAAGAAAATGGACAAGAATAGATTCAAAGAGAAAGCTCTTTACTTAAACGGAACCTAGCATAAAAATCAACGTCGTCCCACTTATTAAAAGGATTTGGCAGATTTCTAATTACTCTCAGTCGTCGACAGAGTTGTAAATTTAACTCAAAACATCTTCTTCATCGCTAGAAATGTCTAAATCTAAATCCATGATAAAATAATTTTCTTGATACAAACAAACAATGCTACTGTCAAAATAAAATGTCACTTTTCAAATACTCTTATCTTGAGTTTAAACCGGAGGATGGCATGGTTTAAACTCTAGTTTAATCCGGGGTTTAAACCAAACTGTGAAACTCATTCGTCGTGCTTAAACTAAATATTTGGTTTAAACTCAGACTGTGAAACTGGCCATTATGGCCAGTTTCACAGTCGAGTTTAAACCAAGGTTTAGTTTAAACGTAGTTTAAGCCAAATTGAGTTTCACAGTGCAATGTTTTAGTAACGTTGGTACTACTGATTACATTGTGAACTAAATTAGTTATCGCCGCCATTGTGAAGCAATTTTTCTATCTATCAATCTGTCAATCGAAAAAAGTAAACAGACCAGAAGTTAAAAAAAAAATATTTTGATTTATATTGGCTCATTTTAAATATGCCATCATCATCGAAAAGGGCTGCAAATTTTAACAAATGGGAAGTTGAGTTATTGCTTTCCCTAGTTAATAAAAAATGACATATAGTGGAGTGCAAGAAAACGGACAAATATAGATTGGAAGACAAAGTGAATGCGTGGAAGGATATCGAATGCGCATATAATTCCACAAGTGGTGAGACTTACCGCGATTATTTAGTTTTAAAAAGTAAATATGATAACATAACAAAAACTTCTAAAAGAAACTTTGCTCTGGAAAAGAGAGCTGTATGCAACAGGCGGTGGGTAAAGCAAACCGGTTATTATAACCGACATTGATGGCAAAGTGAAGGAAATTATTTCATCTATTGAAATTGAGGGTTTGGATGCAGTGTATGACTCGGACGCCTTATATAAAGCAAGTATATAGCTATAATTGTATGGACTCAAAAATTCTAATAAAATAAAAAGATGACGTTGGATTAGAACACTATGCCGATGAGTGCTCAGGACATCCCGACGTTAGCGAATTTTTAGAAGAGTACCTCGAAGAACCCAAAGGTAATGTTTTACTATCCACTTTCTATAAGTATTACCTATTTACTGTGCAACATTTTCAGAAATAAGAAGTTTCGACAGGAAGCAAAGCTTCCAACAGCAAGCCATCAGGAACCAAAATGTGGAAAAATTATAGCCCATCCATGCTGAAGGAATCAATTTCCAAGCCGCTGAGATCTCAGACAAAGGGCAAAAAAGTTGAAAACGAGCGGAACAAGTGGGAAGCTCTCGCAGATGCCAAGTTACTTGCTGTTGAAAAGAATGTTCAAATGGCAGATGAAAAGCATAAGGTGGAAATTGCTCTCATAACAAAAGAGCACGAAAAGAAAATGAACATGATGAAAGAGGAGCATGAAATAAAAATGCGGATTTTGGCACACAAGCTAACAGTTTCTAAAATTAAATTGGATTCAATTAATTAAATCAAATAAAAATATAAATTCAATTGAAAAAACGTTTGCTTTACATTACAATAGTTGTTTAAACAAGGTTCGTGAAGTAGGTATTGATTAATGATCTGCGTACCAGGTTTTCATTACAATAGTTGTTTAAACAAGGTTCGTGAAGTAGGTATTGATTAATGATCTGCGTACCAGGTTTTCATTGGTCGATCTGGGATTGAGTTCATTTCGAGGAACCGTACTGACGAAATTAACAGCTGCTTCTAACTCCTCTGATAGGGCTGGTAATATATATTCACTATTCATGCAACATATATTATGCAGGACTGCTGCCGCTACAATTATACTCTGGATCTTTAGCAGCTTCATTCTCATTCCAATAGATAAAATTGGAAACCTCCTTTTCCAAATCCCATAACTTCGCTCGACGCACTTCCTGGTACGTATAAGAGATTCATTATACAACTTCTGCTAGTGGTGTCATCATATAATTCCTGCACTGATAGCCACTATCTGTAATAATGAAACTGTCAGCAAATTCACGACTTTCAAAGCTTGCGCAAATCCTGGAGTTATTAAATATTGTAGAGTCATGAGCAGAACCTGGCCATCTCGCAACAATATCTAGAATTTTAAGCTGCGAATCACACATTGTCTGCACATTAATTGAAAAGAAGCCTTTTCGACAACGAAACAATTCACCATTCTGCCCACCTATAAATCTAGTTATACAGGTGACAATATCCTCACGTGTGTACAATCCAATGCTGCGATGACTCTAAAAAAACGCGCGGAGTGGAAAAATCCTGCTCTAACACTTTGTATTTCCTCTTCAGTATTTGGAAATACAATAAAATGATCTTTCAACAGAGGAATATGATGGGACACTACTGTTACAACTCGGCACGCTGTAGCTTTCGAAACTCCACAGAAATCTCCTGCCGTAATAAGCATGCAACCAGTTGCATAAACACGAAGCGTTAAGAGCAACATATGTTCAGGAGACAGAGCTGCATTCCTAAAATATTGCAACATTTTTAGCGAATAAAATATTTGTTAAATTTTACAGCACTTACCAACTTGTTGGGTGTTTAATATGAGGCGCTATAAGCTCCAAAACAGCATACGCCGATTCTTTACTTAAACGGAATCTAGCATAAAAATCAACGTCGTCCCACTCATTAAAATGATTTGGCCTATTTCGAATTACTCTCGGTCGTCGACAGAGTTTTAAATTTAATTCAAAAAAGATTTCTTCATCGCTAAAAATGTCTAAATCTGAATCCATGATATAATAATTTTTTTGATAGAAACAAATAATGCTACTGTCAAAATAAAATGTCACAATTGTCAAATAATTTTATTTTGAGTTTAAACCGAGGGATGGCTCGGTTTAAACTCTAGCTTAAGCCGGGGTTTAAGTCAAACTGTGAAACCCATTCGTCGAGTTTAAATTAGATATTTGGTTTAAACTCAGACTGTGAAAATGGAAGATTATTAAGGTAAAATTTTTGATACTATATTTCGACAAGATCCAACCACTATCCGCGTTCGGCGCGTCTCGATCTCCATCCGCACAGAAAACAGTTCGCGCCCACCTCATGCTGCTATGGGTCGCTTAGACGTGTATCTGGCTCAGTGTAGCATACTGCTACATGCAATATGCTACGACCATAACAACCAAACAGTTTAAGACAAAAATGAGTTATTTATGTGATGCAGAGTATATAAGCGACGAGGAAATGTATAACATAATATCGCAAAGTGTGACCCGTGAAAAAATTATAAGCCGCCCTCAACATTTCAAGAAATGGGATGACGTTGATTTTTATTCTCAGTTCCGATTGTCGAAACATCGGCTATGATGATTTTGGATCTGATACAATCGCAGATAAAAAGCTCGACTGACTGGTAAAAACTGCGCACAGTTTAAACAAATGAGCGATAACAATATTTTATTTTTATGTCTTCTTCTTCATTGGGATTCACAATGGCAGTTTTCCTTTAAAAATTTACAATTACCGCAGTGCTGACAACTTAAAATTTTTCATCTGCGGTTTAACTAAGCCTCTCCTTACTAAGTACTGTGAAACCGAGTAGTCTTATGTTCTGGGCTTAAGCTACACCCGTGACTTAGCTAAGCTCTGGCTTAAGCCTGGACTGTGAAACCGGCCATTAAGTATTGTTTTTAACTGTGATGCATATCCGGTGTACTAGTTCAAACCTCCAAAAGTTTTCCAAGCAAAAACTGGTAATGATATTTACATTTAAAATTTAGAACTGTAATGGCCGGTTTCACAGTCCAGGCTTAAGCCAGAGCTTAGCTAAGCCACGGGTGTGGCTTAAGCCCAGAACTTAAGCCTACTTGGTTTCACAGTACTCGGTAAGCTGAGGTTTAGTTAAGCCACAGATGAAAATTTTTAAGTTGTCAGCATTGCTGTAATTGTGAATTTTTGTAAAGGAAAATTGCCATTGTGCATTAAGAACAAAGCGAAAACAAGAAGAACTTTTTACCAGTTTGCTACTACGAGTAAGAAACTAAAGGAGAGGCCCATCAACAACAATTTTCGTGCCAATCTCAACAATGTGTAAGTTTATACACATACTATAAAAAATTCGCATTGCAGGCGGATGGAAAAAGAGTTTATGCAAGGGATTTTGGCGCTGTTTTTGAACGTGTGAGCCAAAATTGGATACTAGCAGCAGCATAGTGAGCGCTAGTAATACAAAACAACTTTTTGACATTCCTGGTTCCCCAGTAAGCCTATCTCCATCTTCGGTTGCCCAAAAGCTTGCCTTAAAATTTCATTTTTGCCATAATAAGAAAATATATTAAAATTCTTTTATCAAAATTACAAACATTTACCAATATTCTAATTCCCAGCTTATTATTAAAAATAAACAAGTATACAGTATTATTAAATTTCCACATAAAAGAATGTAAATATTTTTCTATTTAGTACCCTTCCCATCTTAACCTTACCTACGGCTTTTGTGCTAAGGTAAATTTCTTTACCAAACATAAACAAAAATGACACCTAGGATATAGTTAGACAGAGATGTAACCATATGTTAGAAAGTGAGAAAAAACATCAGGCATATATATACACGCAATGGCAATAGTTTTTTACTCGTAGGTTTGTAGTGGTATTTATCTGGAAGGATATCAAATCCACAAAACATTGTTGTAGAATGTTTCGACAACGTAAACCATCATAGCTGAATATGTTTATAGTCGGAGCCGAGAATAAAAATCAACGTCATCCCATTTCTCGAAATGTTACAGGCGCCTTCTTATAATTTTTTCACTGGTCACACCTTGCGATATTATATTGTACATTTCTTCGTTGCTTATGTTCTCTGCATCGGATAAATAACCCATTTTTGTCTTAAACTGTTTGGTTTCTGCCTAAAACGTCACATGGAATACGCATTGAATAAATAACTAATAAGGAAGCGGGGTATCGTGCGAATACAGTGTACATGTTTAAGCATTTCAATGACAGTGTGACCTATGGTCGGGGGGGGGGGGGGATGACAAGAGGGCCTAGTGGCTATTTTGTGTCAGTTCAACATTCTGACATTTCATATTATTTGAAAATAAGTTTCGGATTTCAATTCGCGATATTGGGAAAAATAATTAATTAAACGTGATTTTTATGAATAGTAGTGTGAAATAAGTGCGGAATATTTCTTTTGTGAACGACATTTTGTACAATAGAGACTCCGGAGTCCTAAATTAACATAATGAAGTGCGCTGTGCTGTGCTGCAGGAACGAACAGAGTTATTGGGCCCTATTCTGTAATTTTTCATAAAATAATATTTTATGTTATTTTATGGCGAAAAAATCCCTTCTTCATAAAATGAAAATAAAATATTTTAAAAATTCGTATTCTGTCGTGGTTCCATAAAATTATTTTATGAATTCTTTTATAAACACGTAACATAAAATATTTAGTACATTCCGCTATGTTTTCTATTACTTTTTGAACAGCTGGTCAATTGACATTTGTGTGATACTCTATCAAATCACCCACTAAATAATCATTTATGAAAGCAGCTGCTTTCTTAATAGCTCTTGAGATACTTTGGGTGTAAAAGTTCTAAAATATGACAACTCCTGACTGGAGTTTGATGCGAACCATGTCCGTAGAAATGCAAAGCACAGCAGAAAGACGTCCTTTCCGTTCAATTTTAGATTCCTATAACTCAAAGTGAACGGAATAGATGTCTTTCCGGTATGAGGCTATAGTTACTCTATAAGTATTTGAATTAGTTTTCTTAAAACGAAACATTTGCAAAATAACTTTACAAATCACAATATAAGAAGTTTATTAATTATCCAGCCGGAAGAACTTTTGAAGCAAAAGGCTGGGCAACTCACATGGATCGTAGGAATCGCGAAGATATCGTATCGTATGATCTCTTCTGCATAAAACTAAAACCTAGGCAAATATAATTAACTTTTTATATTTTATCATACACTGCACTGGTGCGAATTTCTACAATTTCTCACAAAATTGTAATTTTTATGTATGGCGGTGGACATTTTAGTTTGTAATTAAAACAATTTTCGCACAACGAATGTTCATTGACGCATGTCATTTTCATAAAATGTGTCAAAATACCTTTAAAATGTGCTGCTTAGGTTCTTTTATGTTATGCTCCATAACAGGAAATATTTTATGTTACGATGCATAAAATAAAATAAAATTTCTGGTACAGAATAGGATTTTAGGGAAATATTTTATTTTAAGGCATAACATAACATAAAATGATAAAATTTTACCGACAGAATAGGGCCCATTGTCGTGGGAAAGCATTCTTCAAGTAAGCTTAATAGCTTTACTTATTAATTATATTGTTTTAAACAAAATAAAAGTGCAATATCTATAAAAATAAAGAGCCATGGCAAAAAATTTAACATTTTACCAATGCCGGTTTGTTTGTTTACAATTGAATTGTCATTGGTGGCTAAATTATGCCAGTCGTACATAGGCAACGCCAAGAAATATTATCTGAAAATAGGAGGGAGCTAAAAAATTTTTTATTTTACATGGCAATTTGGATTATAAAAAATGTTCCCCTTCAGAATGTCAGGATTTCATTACTGCCATGACGAAACGAATACAAACACGGCACACTAATTCTTTTCGCCGAGTGACTTAGGTTTTCACCCGATATGCCGTTTCCTTATTAGTTATTTATTCAATGGGAATACTGACACTAGCTGCCAGACAGTACTCAAAACTGGTAACTAGATAACTATTTTTCGATCGGAAAAGCTCAATTTAGTTTTAACGTAAAATTTTTGAAATATGCACGTTCTTATTAAACGAAAGAAATTATAATATTTAGGCAAAATATATATTTAGCAATAATTTCCTGTGTTTCACAGTAACATCTGAGGCTTAAGCCTTCGAGATGACGGGCTTAAGTTAAGCTTGCCTTAAACCAGTGATATCACTTAATCCTTGACTGTGAAACTGAAATATTTATTAAGCCTTGGCTTAAGCCATCGCTGTACGTAACTCCTAATATATGTTACTAAGCTCTTTTTAAACTTTCGATTATTATATTATTAGTAGGGGTAGGGCCAGAAAAACTAACCTCTAAGCAAAAAGAACGTTTGTGTTATGTCCCTACTGTGTTAGACCCAGTCGACGTTCGCCTTTTTTCAGGAAGGGTATTAATTAACTCATTAATCAGACGTCTGATGGGGTTATAAAGGCCCTTTCCCAGACATTGGAGTCTCTAGCATTCGCAGAGTAAGTGCTACACAGTTCTACCTCTTCGTCATATAATCTAGTTTACCGTCTGTGGTCGCGTCTTTTTTCCTAAATATGAACCCAAGTGGGCAATCGTCAGTCATTATGGCCCGGACGGGGCGGTTGTTTTTTCCTCTTGTATTTATAATTTGATTTAGAATGTTAAAAATAAAAGTTCTTAAAATTCTTCTATTCTCCATCTTTGACCGATTCTAACAAGTGTAGGTTCGATTCCCGTCCGGAAAAATAAATAAAAATTGAATTTACCATTTATTTGTGCGCTTTCGTCGTTACTGGTTAATGGCAGCTGAAAGCAAAACCTGGCTTAATAGGAGAGATGCAAATTAATATACTTCAATTGATTAGATATCTTTTTCAATGCTCTCTTATTGTAGTTTATCGTGTTTTAAGATGTTTTCTTTTGCTTTATATTTTAATAGTTTTGTTATTATCATATATTTCTTTTTCTATTTCCAGTGATAATGAATGATAATAAAAATCTTTATTACCGTTCAACGAATTCTAAATACTCGAATGGAAATAGCGGAGGTGATGCTGTTAGGAAAGAACAAAATGGATGTCCTATTAATGTTCGGGAAGATGCTGCTGTTGCCAAAACTAATCCGATTGTCTACATAGTTTTTCTTTCTCTACTCTTGGATCTGCTAGCATTCACAATGATTCTCCCACTATTCCCTTCATTATTGGAATTTTATAGACTTAAGGATAAACATGGACTTTACGAAAATTTATCCAGCAGTATTCGATATTTTCAAAATCTTGTCGGTGCTCCAGAAAGATATAATTCAGTTTTATTCGGAGGTTTCCTTGGTTCTATGTTTAGCTTCTTGCAATTCGTTGTCAGTCCTATTGTTGGAGGATTATCCGATGTATATGGACGCAAACCAATGATGCTATTATGTACTGTAAGTAATTATCTGCGAATTGAAGTATGTTAATTTTAATTGTTTTAAATTTTCATTTTAAGCTAGGAATATCATGTTCTTACTTACTATGGGCAGTGTCTGCAAACTTTGGATTATTCGTATTAGCTCGATTTGTGGGAGGTCTAAGCAAAGGAAATATTTCACTAAGTATGGCGATAATTACAGATGTGTCGAATGTGAGAACTCGTGGAAAAGCAATGGCATTAGTTGGAATTGCATTCTCTTTAGGATTTATAGTGGGACCAATGATAGGCGCCATGTTTGCTATGTATTCTGATAAGAATTCCAATTCATGGTTCTGGCTTCCAGCTATTTTTGCAATGTCTCTGTCTGTGGCAGATTTACTCTTCTTGTGGTTATGTCTTAAAGAGACTTTACCAAAAGTAATTATTTTGCTAAAAAATATGTCTTTCTAATGAGTTTTTAAAATTGGAATTTATTTCAAAGGAAAAACGAGCCAAGCATGTTGTTTCGTCTTTATCCTACGCAATGGATTTTGTTAGGATATCATCAGTATTTAGGTTGGACACTTTAAACTATATGAAAATGAAAACTAAATGTTTCCTTTTAGGTTTGCAGCTGTTAAAAACTTGCCGTCCACACATTTAAAATCACTGAAACAGCTTGGATTCATATATTTTATTTATTTATTTATTTATTCTGGATTAGAATTTACAGTTACATTCCTTATGTACCATAATTTCGGAGCTACTTCAATAGATCAAGCAAAAATGTTTCTGACAACAGGTGATATCCATGTTCTTTTTTCGAATTTTATACGATTTGAGTTAGCATATATTTTTGTACCTTTTGTAGGTGTTGTTATGGCAATTTTACAAGGCTCAGTTGTGCGTAGGCTGCCTCAGAAACTAATTAAGCCGGCAGCAGTATGTGGACTCTATCTAATTGTGCCAGCTTTCATTCTTGTGGGTATTGCGAGAAACGGATTAATTTTGTATGCTGGAATGATCTTATTTGCCATATGTAAGATATTTTCTTTTATTTAAGGTCTATTGTAAATTTTGGTCTTTCTTCGTAGCTACTGCCTTTGTTGTAACATGTATGACTACATTAGTTTCCGAGTATGGAAGTTTCGATCAAAAGGGCACCGTTCTGGGAATATTTCGGTCATTGGGTGCCCTGGCGCGCGCGTTTGGGCCTGTTGTTGGATCTATGGGTGAGTACTATGTAATTTTTTTTTATATCAGTTTCATTATGAAATAAACAATTGCTTGTGGTAAAGAACATTAGAATTATATTTAGTAATTTGTCGTATACTTTTAGGCATATATTCTGACGTTTATTCACTTCAGATTCATTTCAGTTCATTTTGTGGTAGATTCACAATGTTTCCATGCCGAGCTCAATCCGAATTGAATTCGAGTAAGTGCTCATGGAAACAAGAATTGAGTTTCGTTGAATTCATGTTAACTCCACGAAATCAGTCGAGTTGAGTTTGATTTTGTGTAAGTATTTGTTAGAATAGTACGGATGGGTGTTTCATCCAACATAAATCCGGCTACTTTGTGCGAAATATTTCAGACTGAAAATACGAAAAAAGTTCAGAATCAGCATCCTATTCATTGTCAATTAGCAAATTGATTTTCAACTGAAACCACTGAAAAATCTGTTGTAAGAAGTGGACGCCAAGGATGACAATGGAGAACAATGACTATTTTAGTTAATTATGCAGAATCATAATCACAAAATAAACAATTAATTCAGTGAAAGAATTATTGAAATCGGATAAAAAATGACGAAGTTATAGCTATTTTAGCGCCGCATTCTCAAAAACGCGCTCTAGCATGATGACGTCACTATACACAATACAATTCGCGGTCTAACGCAGCGCGAGTATAGTTGCTGCGCCGCCGTGATAGTAAGCGCACGGGATTGGATTTGTTTTGTATTTATTTCATAAAATATCGTCTTATAAATATTATATTGTGCAAACTGGCATCGTGCGTGTTGTGTACCGTGACGTCATCACCAGATTCGCCGTTTTTAATTTCCGTTTTTTTAAACTTCAATAACTTTGTCATTTTTTGACGGATTTGAGTCATTCAAAAAGAAATATACTCAGAAATATATATTGCTTTTGATCTGATATATTAAATTTGAATATCTTGTAGTAAGATTGTTCTCCATTATCCACAAGAGAATCATGTTCGATTATAATCTATTCTAACTAGATAAATCGATAAATATAATTGACTGTCATAAAAATCGATTAATATTTTTATCTGTAGTTTTAGGAAACCAACTCGTATGAACAAACACTAGAACTACTTAGCAGGTACACTAATGGCCCCTATTCTGTAATTTTTCATAAAATAATATTTTATGTTATTTTATGGCGAAAAAATCCCTTCTTCATAAAATGAAAATAAAATATTTTAAAAATTCGTATTCTGTCGTGGTTCCATAAAATTATTTTATGAATTCTTTTATGAACACGTAACATAAAATATTTAGTACATTCCGTTATGTTTTCTATTGCTTTTTGAACAGCTGGTCAATTGACATTTGCGTGATACTGTATCAAATCACCCACTAAATAATCATTTATGAAAGCGGCTGCTTTCTTAATAGTTCTTGAGATACCTTGGGTGTAAAAGTTCTAAAATATGACAACTCCTGACTGGAGTATGATACGAACCATGTCCGTAGAAATGCAAAGCTCAGAAAGACAGCCATTCCGTTCAATTTTAAATTCCTAACTCAAAGTGAACGGAATAGATGTCTTTCCGGTATGAGGCTGTAGTATTTGAATTTGTTTTCTTAAAACGAAACATTTTGGGTATAAATTAAAATTATTCATAAGTTTCCAAAATAAGTTTACAAATCACAATATAAGAAGTTTATTAATTATCCAGCCGGAAGAACTTTTGAAGCCCAAGCAACTGGCAACTCACATGGATCGTAGGAATCGCGAAGATATCGTATCGTATGATCTCTTCTGCATAAAATTAAAACCTAGGCAAATATAATTAACTTTTTATATTTTACCATACACTGCACTGGTGCGAATTTCTACAATTTCTAACAAAATTGTAATTTTTATGTATGGCGGTGGACATTTTAGTTTTTAATTAAAACAATTTTCGCACAACAAATGTTAATTGACGCATATAATTTTCATAAAATGTGTCAAAATACCTTTAAAATGTGCTGCTTAGGATCTTTTATGTTATGCTCCATAACAGGAAATATTTTATGTTACGATGCTTAAAATAAAATAAAATTTCTGGTACAGAATAGGATTTTAGGGAAATATTTTATTTTAAGGCATAACATAACATAAAATGATAAAATTTTACCGACAGAATAGGGCCCAATAAGTAAATTAATAAGTTTGCAACTTTGTTCGGAATTCAACTGAGATGCATAACCCACTTGGGTATAAGGTGTATACTAAATTGAATAACACTCGATTGTTTATAAAAATTATTATTATATTTTTAATGCAAACTTAAAGTAAAAATAGTGCATACTTAGGTAAGGAATCTTAGTACATAATAAATTCAGTGCAGTTCTTTGGTTACTATTAATAAGGCGGGATGTGACACAGAGACTCCGCCTTTGATCTAGTTACTGCAATCTCTGAGATCTTTTGTGTAAGTGCCCTAAGGCGTCCATTCAAAATTGAGGGTTTTGACAAAACCTATAATATTCTTGCAGGCCATCTTTATAACATATTTGAGCGATGAAATGTCTTGTCTGAAATGTTAAAATATATGCATTTCACATTCATTTTTATCACCATTTAATTGGCATACTAATCCACCATAAGCTACAAAGATTGGCATATGTAGGAGTACTGGGAGCCATGTCAATCCCTCCTACTGGAACTCTAGAGGTATTACTAAACCTATCATCTTTACACCTTCAAATACAGAAATCTAGGCCCACGGATTAGTGGTAGAGATCCAAAAAGATTCCATCATTAGCATTCTGTTAACAGTCCGGTTAAAAATGCACTTTCCAGAGCAAATAAATTGCAAATCAAACAAACCCGAATTTCAAAAAGGATGGTTCCAAGGCACACGACGTCAGTCAACGTATATGTCAGCCTCGATGCAATCGATATTGTTTTCCAATCAGAAACCACTTGATATCTACTCTCTCTGACAGCAAAGCAGCAATATTGGCTCATTATTCGCTTTCGAATCGAACCGTTTTGAATCAAAGTTGGCATGGGGATGTTTGCATGTGCTAATAAAATAATCGCATTCAAATATAGTTACCCTAGTTTGGGTGTCTGGCAGGCAACGACAAAGCAGACCAGCTGGCCAAAACAAGATCAAAATTGAGATGTACGAACCCGATATCTTTCTGTGGGATCTCAACACGTCAACCAAAGAAATATTATTGGACTGGGTAACAACCCAACCCAAGCTCCAGTGAAGGTTAAATAAGGGTTGCAGATATCAAATCTATTCTTGGAAAACTACTGCAAGGGAAGAACTGCCGAACTTTTACAATTTAACAAGCTTCTGCATACCATTAAATTCTCTAGAGGCAGTCCGTGCAGACAAAGATGAAACTGCAGAGCACCTTCTTTGCAACTGTGAAGAATCACACTCCTGGGCAATACTTTCTGATTTTTCAGAAGTAATGTTCAGCTCATTGGAAATACTGGAGTTCATCGAAATAATTCTACTCAATGAGCTTCAGAAAAGGGAATCACAATAACCCCATGGAAGCCGCAGTGAATGGGACGTAAACCCACTTTCACTATCCAAACTACAATCCACCATTGGAAATCAGTTGCGACTTCTGATGCTGGTATATGTAGAATAGGAAATCAGTAGGCAATAGAGTAGACATAGGCACATTTTGTATTTTAACTATCATACACAGTATCCATAAATTAACGTTATTCTATTGATGGTAAAAAGCGACCAAACCGTCGTCGAAAACTACCCATTTCAAAATTTTGTGTAAATTCTGGTACAGATCGAAAAAGTAAATGCCTTGTAATTAAAAGGAAATGCTTCAATTTAATATAATGCGTAATAGAGATGCTACATTTGCGTGTGCACTTAGAGTTTTATTCTGGTGATGATTAGATTAAATATTTTTTTGGAGCATGGAGAAGAGAATTGATTGGTAAGTAAAGACATATGGAAGATATAAAAGCTTTTGTTAGAGGTTTATGTATTTTATTTTAAAGAAAACCAGTTTTGCATTTGTGCTCATAATTATGAAAGTGGTCAAGTCACTATTAGCGGAACTGAGTGAAAAGCTATTTGCGAATACATTATAATTTACAGAAAGTTCGAATTTGTATATGTAGATATCATTACATAAGTAGTAAGTATTAAAGGAATTGATTAAATGTTAGAAAATTATGCATCTTTGTATTCGCAAATAGCTTTTTACTCAGTTTCACTTAAAGTGACTGACCACTTTCATAATAATTGGCACATTTATTTTCAACGTAAAATTTAATATGTCGTTTGTGAACCTTTGGGCCTTTGAGATCATATAATTCGTACTATTCAAGAGGAAAAATTTTACAGTGAGTGAAATTTTTAAAGGACTTAAGAAACTCAATGGTGCTGATAGGGTAACTGATGAAGATTCTGGCGAGTCTTCTTATTTTCTTGATCTTATCTTATTTTTTGATCTACATTAACGATCTAACCACGTCTATTGAAAGTAACTGCGTACTTTATACCGACGATGCCAAGATATTTAGGAGAGTTATAAATATCAATGGTTGCCTTTGCCTTCAAAGGGACATCAAAAAGCTTGAAGCTTGGTGTAACGAGAATTCTTTACAAATTAACATTAATAAATATAAAGCTATGTATTTCTCTAGGAAACGTGATTCCATCAATTTCGATTATAAAATAAATTAATAATATCACTATTTCTCGTGTGAATGAAATAAATGAATTGGGGGTTATATTTGATTCTAAGTTTACATTTGCCTCCTATATTGCAACCATAATATCCAAAGCGTTTAGGTTAACAGGGTCTATTTTTCGTACATACAGGTTCTTTAAATGCTCGCGTCTTATATTACTCTTTTTAACTCTATAATTAGCAGTATCCTTAAATATTCATGTCAAGTGTGGAATCAGTTTTACTCATCTAATTCTGACCAAATCGAGTCAATTCAGAGAAAATTATCCAGGCTATTGTTATTTAAATTCAATAATATTTCGCTTGAATACCCCGAAAGACTAAGTCATTTTAATTTGCTATCCTTGGTTAATCGCAAAGCCTAGCTGGATAATAGTTTTCTTTTTAAGGTGGTAAACTGTTTATTTAATTGTCCTATAATACTGTCGAGAATTGATTTTAACGCTCCTACTCGCATTCCAAGGAATATACCTCGCTTCAGACTGCCCTCTCGCACATCCAGCTTCAAGGAAAAGTCGTTTATCTTCAGAATTATAAAATCGTATAATTTTAATTTCAATTGTATTGATATCTTTAACACCAACCTCCCGACATTGACTGACAGTGATGATTATAATTTACCATTGGCAGATTACGAAAAAAGTGGATGCCGACTTGTTGACAAAGTTAGCAAAGTGGATGATATTACAAGATTTCCATATCCTTTAGAAGAAGTTTTGCAATAACATTTTCCGGTAAATCTGATTGGCTTGAACATTTTAAACTCGAGCATATTGTGATTACAAATTCGATGAATTCTTCAAGATAATAAGTCTTATTATTTCGAAACTGAATAATTTATTACATGTACAAAATTGGAAATTCATACAAGGCTTATTTTTCGGCAAGGCAGGTGTTTTCGGGGCTTATTTGAGCATTCACATTATCCTTCAAAACGAATAAATCTGCTCTAAGAATGAGATCGAAACTCCGGTCATGTATAGAACTCGTCCTTAGTATCTTTTTTTCTGCTGCTTCAGTTTGAGTGTAGAATTTTACTATTGTCTTGTTTCTTAGCCTAGTATACAAGAGCTCTGAAATAATTGATGGTGACAAGCTAATGAAAGTGGATCTGTGATTGTGCAAGATTTCTCTCAGAATACGAGAAGCTTTTCTTAATCAGGAAAATTGTTCTCATGCATCTTGCCTTCTGGTTTCACTTAGTCACATAGCCGTGTTATTGAATGTACCCTTTTCTTTGAGGACTTCATTCAAATTCATTTGTGATTTTTCATTGTCCAAATCAATCGTGTGCTTGCTCGAAAAATCCAATTTGTTATTGTAAAATCACTAAATACTATTATTTTATGCGAGCAAACGATAACATTCAGCTATAAGAGTAGTTGGGGTCACTATGAGACATATGCCGCACATTTGGTAAGGGTTGTAAGAGATGCGGCACTGAAGTATTTTTGTGTATAACTGTATCAAACAGTACTTGTTATTGCTTCCTCCTTCATAATGACTAGAACAATGTTATTGGAAGTGATTGGAATTCTTGTTTCTTCCAAATATCTCCGAATGCATTTATATAAACGCTATAACGTTTGATATACGTATCTTATCATACAGGGTAAAGAAGCAATTGCCACTCTATTTTATTGGACCACGTTTCCTTTTGGGAAAAGTCAAAGAAAAACAATTATAGTTAGGCGTTCTTGTACTTGTACTACTTGAAATTGTCGACCAAGATTTCCTATGAACTTTCTCCGCCATTTTGAAAAAGGGGTAAATTTGGTTTTTTTGTGATGACTCGACTCTCCGTCTTGATACGAAAATTGAGATTATATACTTTTTTTGTTGCTTTTATTAAGCTGTACAATTTAGGTGGCATGGATTTTTCACCTAGCGTTGATGGTTGTTGAGATATCCGACAAGAAAGTAAAAAATTAAGAGACTGAAACTTGTATTTGGTTTGGTTTCTTCTTTCTCGTTATGCATATCGAAAAAAAGTCCATTATCAAACTTGTAGTGTATATTAATACCTACAATGTAATGTTTTTAGACAAAAATTACAACTTTTAGCGCGCCACAATGTGAGGGGGTCAGAAAGAAAAAAATGAGACTGTGGAGAAAGTTATTAAAGTACAATATAAATAAATAAAATAGAAAAATTATGAATGACACGCATGAAATTTATTAGCAAATACATTTTTGTGTTGTAGAAGATGAAAATGTATGTAGGTCCGTTTTTAATATTTATAGTACTCCCACCAACGAAAAGCTCAGTACGCCAGCATATATTCCGCATGTATCAGCAGGTGCAAACGTTGTTCGGGTTTTATAAAGATCTGCAGGAATAGGGTTGGCGACGATCAAATCATGGACTTGAACCAGTTATCAGCACAGCTGAACCCGCGCCAGTGCAAGGGAAAATATGAAGCTGCCTGTGGGTGCAGAAAAGCAGGGATTGCTTGTTCCATTATTTTCCTCAATTGCAATGGGCAAAAAGGGAACAACGAGGATGATGAGCATGATTCGGCCATCGAAAAAACATCTCATTTGGTTGAAGAATCTCCACAATTCGATAATTATTCCGAACAGGAAGACTGTGAACCATTTTTTTGATATGAATAACGAGAAAGAAGAAAACAACAAAAAACAGGTTTCAGTCTCTTAATTTTTTACATTCTTGTCCGATATCTCAACAACCATCAACGCTACATGAAGAAAGTTCATAGGAAATCTTGATCGACAATTTCAAGTTAAGCTGTTTTAAGCCCCCTACAGAATATCTAAAAACCAGTCTGCTGGGTTCACTTGTATTTTCAAAAGTCTATAATGACTGGACTATTTGCATTTAATAGGATCATTACGACAATACGAATTTCATAATTCTACCCATGCTTATCTAATAACATTCTATAATTCAAACATTTGAAATAATGTGAAATTACTTAATCTAAAATTTCTTTTTCTAGCTTTTTGGGGCATTGGATCCACTTTAACATACATTTCGGGAGGAATTCTTTTACTTTACCCAGCAGTATTACTACAACGCCTTGATGTAAGGTAATCGCTTCATACTCTCCATGTCTTGTTCTCAACAAATTGTTATTTATATTGTTTGAAAAAAATTTTTTTTTGTATGTATTTATATTTAAACTCTAACGCCGATAAAAATTGCATAAATTATGTATTTTACAAAAAGGTTGTTCTATTGAACAAATACAACTCATTTTGTACAAATTTCCTTGTGATATGGTTTTTACTTAAAATAAAAAACAAAAATGTCCCTTGGGTAAAACTAACAAACAAATACTCGAAATAGGTACATTGCATATAAAACTAAATAGAAAAAATAAATAAATAAGTTAATAAAATCAGTGCTAAAATTCTTTGGCTAGAAGTTAAAGTAAAACTTGAGGAGCAAACGTTACCTTCTGCTCTGAGACCATCATTGCAGATGCAATGGCCTTCGAAGCAGAGGGTGTTTTCAATGGAGGCGCAGTTTTCATCGACTTCACATATTCCGCCCAAATGTACTGATACCCAGCATTTCTGGAAAGGGAAGGATACTGTTAGTTTCATCTGTTGAATAACGGATAGATCCTCGAAGATGATGCTCACGTAGTTGATTTCGTGGTAACCGGTTTTACATACACACGTTCTATTTTGCTCATCACATTTTGAATTTGGTATGATTTCAGTACATTGATGGTCTTCTTCACATGTGTCATGAATATGTTGAGCAACTGAAATTGATAAAGTTATGAATATTATTAAAATTGACAAATCGCTAAAGCTTTAATTTTAATTACTTTGAAGACACAATTCATTATTTTTGCTTAGTATGTGACTAATATTACAACGACAAGTGTCATTGCATCGAGTATTTTCGTCTACACATTCTTCATTGGATGAACATTTCTCTCCAATATGGACATCTGGTATGCAGTCCAATCCATCAAATCGCGGATGTTTTCCATATGGACACTGGCATGTTCCTGATCGACAAACTGTTCCGTCTCCAAGACAGTTATTTGTAAAACTGCAAAAATCTCCAACTCCTAAAAGTATTATTATATATAATGTACCTGTATTAAGAAGACAATATAATGTTAAAATGTAATCAACACACTTACGGACACTTTTGTAGCAGGTGTTTTTCCGTTCAACGTAATGCGTTCCGCTTTTGCATTCACAACGTCCATACTTGCATTCCGATTCTGTACTTAGCGTTATCATACATTGCTCGTGATAAACACAAGTGTCTCCTATTGTATTGGCGGCTTTGTAACATTCTCTTTGTCCATTTTCTGCTATTATTATGAAACCGTGATTGCAAACGCATTGACCGTTTGATATCCCTGGGGTTTTTTCACAGAATGCGTTTCGAGGACAATCTGCATGGTCACGACATATATTGCTAGTTCCTGAAAAGTAAAGAAAAGAATAATATTGTTTCAATATAACGGTTGTTAGGAGGACATTACAGTTCGTAACTATCATTCATTTTATTTTATCTCATAAATGGAGTTATGCACTATTAATTAGAATTTCTCGCGAGTAAGCGAGTCTTAAATTATTGGGCTCATTGCCAAATAAAGGTGTAACTATTTTTAAGGTTGGTAGAAATTTTAATTTTGTAAATTCTAATCTCGAAATATAGTGGAGGGGAGGGGAAACACATTTTGGAATATTAGAAAGCTTAAGAAAACAGCAATGCTGATACGCTAAATGTAGTGAAGTCAGATTTAATATTTTGTTGGGCGCTAGTTTCGCAGTGTGAGAGCCCATTATACATATAGGTATACAGGGTGTGAGAAAAGTTCATGCACTAAACATAATATTTATTACCAGGGCTTGGAAGTTGATGAAATCGCATCTTTTTCTGTATGCGTCGTTAAGTGGTGCTAATTTACTTATTTTATAGTATTTCTATTCTAAAATCATGTCTTTTATTATTAATTTTTTGTCATATTGTAAATTTTCTCACATCTGCGAATTTTCCCAAATTTATAGGTCATTTTCCTTTTGTTTTAGATTATATTTTACGTATTAAAATTAAATTATTTTTTCTAATGTAACTATACTGAAATATGAGTAAGGTGTGTCACAAAATAAATGCGACAAACAAACTTCGATGAACAATTTTTCTTAGAAAAAGGGTCGATGGAATTTTTATTGCTCTGCAATTTATGAATACAGTTTAGGTACTTTGAGAGAGGTACAGTGCAAACATTTCAGATGCAACCAATACGTCACGAGAACTAGAAGTGCAGAGAAAAGTGTACGAGTTGGTTGGACGGTTAGAGAATCTTGAAAATGTTCAAGTGTTGAGTAAAGATAATATACCGCGATCAACTATTTATCGGATTATTAAAGTATGCGAAAATGGTGTTCCGGTTATTCGCGAAAAAAAAGAGGACAAAAGATGATAATACACCGAGTTATTAAAGAAGGAGGACTAACATATCGAAAACGAAAAACAACTAAATATTTAAGCGTAAAGCATTTTCGTGGGAAAAAAAAAGAGATAGTGATGGAAGATGAAAAGTACTTCACGTTTTCTAATTCCACAAACAGCTGAAATGATGGATTTTATACCAGGAATTTAGAAACAACACCTGAGGCAATAAAATATGCAGGAAAATCAAATTGAGTCCAAGGTTCTTGTTTGGTGTACAATTTCATCAGCTGCTATCACAGAACCTTTCATGGTAAATTGCAAGGCGAAGCGTTGAATGCCAAACTACGTGTATATAAAGAAATGTCTACCAAAAATAAAAAAAATTATTAGCAAATTTCATAACCATGATGACGTTATATTTTGGCTGGATCTAGCTTCATGCCATTATGCAATGACTTCAAAAGTGAAATATAAGTTTTGTACCAAAAGAGTATAATATTCCAAATGTGTCACAGGTTCGTTTATGAAGGAGGGTGGAAAGCAAACACCGAAAATCAACTTAAAAGAAGAATGCGAAAAAAACATAAAAAAGTGAACATGAACATGATCCAAAATATGATGAGAGGTATTAAATATAGGTTGAAAAAAATCAAGGATAATAGCCCTCTATCTATAATATAATAAAATAAAAATTAAATTTAAGTATGCCTTAGTCAAACAAAATAAAAGTCATTAACTAAAGTTTTAATAAAAACTATTATTTATCAGTATCAGTAGGTAGTGGGGGAAGAATGTAAAATGCATGAAAAAGTAAACGAACACTTTTCATGCAACTTCGTGAAAAACAAGAAAAAGAAGTGTGGAATAACATTTGCGAATGAGTATTGTTTTATTATTTTTTTAACTTGTTGCAGACTTGAAAAGTCCCATGAGAGTATTGAATACTTAAACTATCTTCATTCGACATTCTGATTGCGCTTTAAAAAAACTTTTCAGAAAACTCCAAAAATGAAGTTTCCCTATGACAGCTGTCAATTTTCCTTGCAAGAATTGTGCAGTAACTAAAAACTTCTGGTAAATTCATGCGAGAGGGAAATCTGTGATGTATGCTCGAGAAAGTAAACGAAAATGTGTAAGTTCGTGCAAATTCATTGCAATGCATTGTCCCAAAATTGAGTACGCAAACAGACCTAGTTTGTCTTATTTATTTTGTGACACACCGTATATGACATCCCCAATTTTACAAGTATTTATTTTAAAATAAAATTTTATAGGTTGACAACACGTTTAAATTTCTATTGTAGTTGCTGCTTGCATAGTTTTTTAATTATAGGAAAACTGATATTGTGTGAAATTCATATTATTCTGAAAACTGTAAATGCAAAGTGGTTGTATGACAAATTGTTTAGTACGGCAAATTGTCGTTATACGGTGTCATTTCTATTGTGTAACAGCCAGTATATATTTGCATTTTAGTGTGCGAATAATAAAACGGTAAAGGTTAAATGATGACAAAAATAAAGCAGACAAAGGTAGGCATTTGAGACAGTTTGTATCTGAATTTGGTGCACAAATAATTTCCACTGATGGCTATATATTATTTTGCAAGATTTATGAGACAAAAGTTTCCACAGAAAAACGTTTCTGCATCCAACAACGTATTGGCCGAGAGAAAGACAAGCGAGGTTTGGAGAATTTAAAGGCGAAAAAGACATTTTCTTTCACTATGTTCGTCAAGCAAAATTTCGACATTTTCAAAGGACCTAATCGAGGCATCATTGTCAGCTAATATTTCCTTAAATAAGCTCAATCATCCAAAGTTTTGATTGTTCCTATAATTCCAAAAAAAAAACAGATCCAATTCACTGCATCGGCCTTCAGGGAGCTCTTTCGAGGGACTGTGAAGCAGGGTGAGTGATAGTCATTTGGTATATAGCATTCAAATTTTTTGTTTTCTCAAGAATAAAAACACTTGATTATCCATATTTTAATCTTTAAGTTTTGTTATTTCGTTTCTCCTTAATCCATTTGATGGCTGGATACAAAGTATTTTTTATCTTTCAAACTGTACCAAGTGAAAATTGTGTTTAGTCAGGATAGGTAGAGGTCAGATACAGATACTTTATGATGTTTAAAGTTAAAATTGTTGAGACTACCTATGCGAGTATATATCGAACCTTGGCAAGATAAGTGACAACTCAAAAATCAAAATTTGTCTGTTTTGTTAACAATTCAACGTAAAAATAACTTATCACCATCAAACAGCAAAAACTTGATAGCTTAAATAGCCTTGATACAATTTCAAAAACAATACTCAGTCATTTCTTAATTTCGCTATTTTGAACACAGTCCTATTTTGACTTGATGAAACATCTGCGTAGTTCTCATGCGATGTGCGCCAGATGGCAACATACAAAAGTCGGGAAAATGCTGGAGAGAAAACCGTGAATTGGGTATGAAAATCGGTGAAAGAATTAAGTCACATAATTACTTGTTCAAAACATAATTTATAGAAATCCAATAAAATATAAATTAAAAAAAACTTAAAGATGTATCCAGAACTATAAAATAAATTAGATTAACATTCTTATTGCCATTTACCCTATTTCAATCTTATCAGTAAGATTTGTACTGTTTTAATACATTTTAGAATTAATTTGTTGCCACAAAGCTTAGGTATTTTTCGATAAGTTTAGAGAATATTCCCTAAAATGTAAAGAATATTCCCTTTAATCTAGGGGCTATTCCTTATATTTAAATGAAAATGTAGGAAATATTCCCTACATTTTAGAGAATAGTCCTAATATTTTTTACAGTGCATCTGGCACAGGTCGTGGTACAGGTACTAAGTGAAAGTTCTCCTTTTTAAGAAAAATCAACAGTTTTTCAAGATATGTAAGTATTTTTATAGCTGCATTTAATCTTACTTTTTCTTACTATAAAATTATCGATCCATAAAAGAAGAACTAAATAAGCGGAGATCCTATTAGAAAAATACCCGGTTAAGATTGTGAAATTAACTGAACAAAAACAAAAGTGACAATGGAAAATATGTGAGGTTTGCCCAATTTCATCAGATTTTACAGCTGCAATATCTGCAATGTTTGCGTCCGTTTTTTACCCACATTTCTCCATTGTTTCGCGCGTCTGATTTATATTTTTGCATGTATATAGGAACTAGTTCGTTGGTTTTACCAACTTTTCATGTTCCTTAGGTTAGTGTCAGAAGCGTTAATATAATAAAATATGGGTTAACAGTGAAAATCTCTACAAATCTGAAGAGGCTATAAAATATGGGAAATAACAGCCAAAAACGGGGAATTGGAATTATACTTGAAAATCGGGAAATCTGGCAGCCGTGCGTACGAATGCGAGGTCATTGCACAATGTAGTTTCCAGGCCTTTGGCTCATAAAGACTTCGAGGAAATTTCATTAAAAAAAAAGAAGAGAAGTCCTAGGAAGAGTGGGATTGTTGAATGAACTGTAAAGGAACTAAAAGTTAAAGTGAATTCTTTTCTGTAAGGTGGAAATGTCTACATTGAAAACATTTTTATAATTTTCTACAAATGCTTCTCCATGTTTCAGGTACAACTTTATAAATGAATCAACTAACTGTGCCAAAGGTAGATTTTCAAATCGTTTTTTTGAAGTTAGTAATAATGCTGTCCATCACTTGGTTGTAAATATGTAGCTTCCAATATTCAGATTGCCTTGTATCTGATGCAAAGTCTACTAAATTACTTTAGCTTAAAAAAGTCTTTTTTCCGAAAAATTAAACAAAGTTTTAGGAAATTTTCAAAATTTCATTGATATCAAAGGTTATCAATTAAAATTTCCGTACCAACAATCAAAATAGTTCTGCATGATTTCTCCTACGGTTCACGCCTTTGTCAAAATTCAGTGGAATCAGAGCAATCTTAGAATAATTTTTAAAAATTTTAAAAACATTTTAATAGGCTTTCTTAAAGAAAACAACTCGTTAAAACCTTTTCGATTCCGATCCGAATGGATTCAATTTAATTAGGCCCAAGATTGTACGAATTGACGATTGTTTTTTGAGAATTTTCCCGGGGAGGGGGGGGGGGCTAGTCCACATTCTGGGGGGGCACTCTCTTGTCCTTACCTAGTTACGCCAATGGTGCTAACATTGAAAAACCATTGGCGGGAAGTTGAAAGGTGATTTTAATAAAACATTTCGATTTTCTGTTGAGTATCTATGAATATTATGTATTGCCTTTGGTAGAAATCTTTTTATCACTAATTTACCTAAATAATTAATTTAAAAATATTTGTTTCGACGAACCAACTTATTGACTTGTTGTTTACAGTTCTCTCTCACTTGATACTTGGGCTTAGACCGAAAGAGAACGCTATATAGAAGTGAGCCCCCCACTTTCTGCAGTGTATTTCTATGGACGTACTCGGTCCATATTATAACTGTCAGCGGTTTACATAAGAACGCTGCAAGGAATGTTGGAGTTAGGACTAAGTTAGTACTCTGATTTGGTAGTGAGGGAGTCTGTTTCGTGGCTTTGGAAGTGTTTCATTGAAATAAAGTTTTGGAATAAAAATATTTTGTATAATTTTGTGAAGTTGAATTATGTATAAATAAAAAGAATATAAAATAAAAAATATATTTTTTCAAATAACTCAATTTATTAAATATTTTTATTATTATTATTTAGAGGGGCGAGGGGAGTTGTGACCCACCCCCGGACCTCCCTGGCCCGCCATTGATTGCCCCAATATAAACTAATTTCTTACATTTAATTATGTATTATAATAATCTTGCCGAAAAACATGAAAAATTTGATTGTTCCATTGATTTTTTTAATTGTTTTATTTTGTCTGCCTATTTTTCTTAACTGTGATTTTCATTTGTATTTTTCTTTTTTAAATAACTTTAATCGACTCACTAACTCTTGATTAAATAACTTTGTGTGTCCAGGGCGTCGTTCATGACGAACGAGTTTTAAGGTAGTAAACGTGGATGTGTTTACATAGGGGTTTTTGATTTAGAATGAATGAATGGGGAGCTTCCCGATGGGGTAAAAAAAATTACAATTTTGGGGGTTTTGGGGTGGGGGTGGTAGCAACACCACTTGAGGTTGTCCAATTTGGGCCGTGTGCGATATCAAATTAAAGCTCTTGCTAAGTGCTATTAAATGGTATATTGCTTTTCTTCTGTAAGAAACTTTATAACAATCTTTTCTCACCCGAATATCGTTAAAATGTGTGATTTTCGACTTTGTGTACAGAGGAGGGTGTAGGTTGGGTCAGGGGGGGGGTCTGATGGTCAGGGGGGGGGGGTCTGATTCATTCTTTTAAACGCTTAAGCATAACGTTTCACATATTTCGTGAAAACATTTCAATTTTCTATCTTTAAGCGTTATGGGGTTATGGGCTTTGATATGAAATAAATTTCTTCAGTTTTTTCATCTAAAATTTGTTCTAAATGAAAGTAACTACTTACATTAAAGTGCGATCGCCTTCTAATCTACTTACCGCAGAGAAAAGAAAATTACACCACAACGTTCGCAACGTTCGTAGATGCGAATTAATATGGATATATCAGATAGATAATGTACCGTTATATGAGTTTTTAGCGAAAATGTAATGAGTAAAAAGTAGGAAATAAAATATATATGAAAAAAACTTTTAAAATAAATAACTTTCATAAATAAATTGCACTAAAAGTCAAAAAAGTTTTTTTTTCTTTCTCAGTGATATACACAAGAAAAGTTTCATTGCAAAATAAGAAATGCTAGTACATACTCAAATTAAATCTTAAAAGTTTGGGTATGAGTTCCAGTTAGACAATTGTGATTATAGTTATGGATGCCCAAACTTTTAAGATTTAATCGCATTTCTTTATTTTATAATGAAACTTTTCTTGTGTATACCATTTTATTTGAAAAGTTTTTTTTTATATATTTCATTTTCACATTAAATCACTCCTCACGAAGTTGAGTTTCATATAATTATTTCTCAAGATTCTAGCAAAGAATTAACACACATTTTTTTTTACTGAAATATTATTTTAACAAGCTAAAGTTGCCCGTTCTTAGAACGCGATTCTCTCTTATATTTATAATTTTTTTTTATTGTTTTTTAAGTTTTGTAATTTTTAAAAATGTTTTTTGGTTTTTAGTTTATTTTAATATTTTTAATTTTCTTTTATTTTTTACTTAATTTTTTTTTGTGTTTTTAACTTTTCTTTTTAATTTTTTTATATTTTTTTATTTTTTATATATATGTATATTTTTCATTAAAAAAAAAAGCATACTGGGATTCGTTCGCGTTACAGACAGAGTCTGGGCTTTTCTATATATTTAATAATTATTATACTAATAACATTTTTAGTTTTCTAGTTACCATAAAAATCGTTATAAGATTTTTAATCAAGAAACTTTGAAGTTGATTTTCTCCAAAGTATATAACCTTTGTGGAACTAAGGATGAATTGTATATTGACTATAGTGTAGAAAAATTTGAAAAATAGGTTGAAAATTGTAATAGGCGCGAAATCGGCTTCAGTTCCCATGAAAATTAGAGAATTCAAAAAAATCATTGTCATATAACTACTGCTCTAGTTTTTTTTTTTTTTTTATGAACTAGATAAATTCATTCGTTTCTTATTGCTTCACTACTTTAGATTTAATTAAACCGATTTAGTTTGCACGTTTTTATCCCATCGAAAATCAACAAAGGCTCTCACAACTATATGCATTTACTGTAAATATCGACGGAAATAAATAAATAAAAAAAAAACCAATATACTTAACACTTCCGGTAAGAGGTTGCCCTCTAAATTCAAATCGCATTTAATTGTGCGTGGAATGCAAATATATTTTCCATATGAATGGCTAGATTTGTATAGGCGGATTACATAAGTGTTGCAAGTGTGTTTGTACTTTAAGTAGTTCGCCCGTTCCATCGTAGCCCATAAACCTCCGAACGATTTGTTCAACCATTATCGGATTGGGTTGACCGAGTAGTTGCCACCTTTTGATGTTTTTGAATTTCATTTTTCATTTACTACCATTCAGAAAATAGTTAAATTTGTATGTGTGCATGTATGTATGACAGGCATTGGAAATTTTTTCAAATAGTAGGTGCTTAGGGGTGGTATGACAAAAGCTAAGACGAAACCAGTCTAGTATGTAAAGGCTGCTTAGAAACGGTTTGACTGATGTTGGTAATCAAAACCGTTTTTCTGAGATACTTAGCACGTCATCGTTTCTTTGTTTTGCCACTTTTCATCTTTGACATGTCTTTTCGTAGGCTTAAGTGAACAAAACATGGGAAGACCTACACTGTCTATACTTAAGCCCCTTCTTACTATGAAGCGTTTTGCCACTTTTACCTCTTTAGCGTGCCACACGTTACGTGACAATCAATCATTCGGGCATTTGCGCTAATTTTTTTTTTTTTTTACATACACAGGTAGTGTGCCTTCTTTAGCTTTATATATTCCATGATGCCATATAAAATGTGAGATATTTTAAATAAATAATAATATGTAACTATATGAACTTAGTATAGAAAAACTCATTAGAATTATAAATGAGTCAAAGGAATCTAACACTAGATATAAAAACATTCGGACTAGAAGTAACGAATGGATTACTGACAGTATACTCAGTGCAATGCAAGAAAGACGAGATGCTTATAACAACATGCTGCATAATCCTGGTAACACAAGATTAAGGGACCTCTACAAGAAAATTAAGAACCAGGTAACAAAGCTAATAAGACAAACAAAAGAGGAATATATTAATAGAAAATTGAGAGAAGCCGGAAGTAATCCGCGGAAGTTTTGGAAAGTGATAAACAACGACATACTGAATAGGGATGGAGGAACTAGGGAAACATACATTAGAGAATTGAAGGAAAATGGAGAAATATACAATAGTAATTTTGAGATAACTGGTCATTTGAATAAACATTTCAATGAAATTGGATTTAATTTAAACAACAAAATCCCAAATAATCCATATGTGCGTAATTCATACAATGATAAAAGCATGTTCCTGCAACCCACAGACACAGCAGAAGTACAACACATAATTAGGAATTTAAAAAAGGATTCTGCACCTGGCATTGATGGCATCACGGCGAAAGACCTAAATATTCTTGTGGAAGTGGTAAGTGAGCCTTTGTCCTCTCTTATCAATGGAGCGTTCCTGAAAGGTGAATACCCGGATTGTTTAAAAGAGACTCTTGTTATCCCAATACACAAAGGAGGTGACACAACAAACCCAAGTAACTATCGTCCAATCTCACTCTTAAGTACAATAGGGAAAATCTACGAAAAACTATTAGATACAAGAATAAAAAAATTTATCTCTGTCAGTGGGGGATTTGATAAAAATCAATACGGATTTCAAGAGAAATGTGGTACGGATACAGCCATTACTGAATCAATGCACATGATAAATGAATACTTAGACGCGGGTATGTATGTGGGCGTTGTGTTTATCGATCTACGAAAAGCCTTCGATACAGTTGACCATAAGATATTGCTGGAGATCTTGGATGAACTAGGACTGCGAGGTAAAACTAATGATCTAATCAAAGATTATTTATCACGCAGAAAGGTTAGAACTAAGATAAATGGAACACTCAGCACTTCCTTACCATTTCGCACGGGTGTACCTCAAGGTTCTATAATAGGACCAACACTATACTTGCTGTATATAAAAAACATTTCATCTGCCGGTCTAATGGGGAAGTACCATATATATGCGGATGATACAAATTTGATTTACTACGCCGAAAATGAGCAAGAGTTGGAAAGCAAACTACAAGATGATATGGTAAGATTAACAAATTGGACAAATGGTAACAAACTTTCTCTCAATGAGGATAAAACAAAATACATGGTGCTTAAACAACGAAACAAGGCTGAGATTTATCCAATATTGAGTATTAACTCCAAGCAAATAGAAAGAGTAACTGAGGTGAAATATCTAGGTATAAATATTGATGAGAAACTCAACTGGAGCAGGCATGTCGACGAAATAGCTTCCAAAATCAACCCAATATTAGGTGTATTGCGAAGAGGCCCTAGGTTAAATAATGATACAGCTCTTGCAATTTACAATGCACATATAGCGTCGCATATTAGATATGGATTACTGGCGTGGAGTCAGTGCATTCAATCTGAAAAAATTAGGGTGAAGAGATTAATTAATAGAGCCTTAAAAATCCTGTTCAGTATGCCTTGGAGAACACCTTCGACGGAATTACACGCACATACGAAAACTCTAAGCATTAATCAAATGATTTACCTTGAAAAAGCTAAATTTATTCATAAAGTTGCACGTGGACTCATCAAAACAAATATACGAATAGACACACACATAAGTATACATAGCCATCGAACGAGGAATAGAAAAAAACTACGAGTACAGCAACCTAAAACAAACAGGATCAGAAAAGGACTTATATATACGGCGACCAAAATCTATAACGAGCTTCCTGAAGGTATCAAGGCAAGCTCAAGCTTTACTGTATTTAGTTCTAAGCTAAAAGGCCTAGTTAGGGATTTGCCCATTGACTGCGAGGTTGATTGAATGAACTTAACATACATCTGAAATCTGCTTTTGAATTTGAATAATGAATGATAGGAATAATCGGAAATTTAAAAACGCACACAAAAAACACAAAAACAGGAACAAAAGACTTCTATAAAATAATCGAGTTCTAAAATAAAGTCATTATAATAATAATAAGTACCCTTCTCTAATACCAGCTAGATGCTGACTGAGAAGAGGTTCAAACATTATAATAAGATATTTGATGAGTCATGCTAGAATTAGAGTGATGGAGAGAGTGGTGGTTGGAGGAAATAAAAAAAAAAAAAAAAAAAAAAAAAAAAATATATGCACCTAAATACCATAAAGTAATACATCTGAACTATGCTCGTATTATGAATTCGACATGCTCTTGGATTTTTGTGCTACTATTTATATTTCCATCTAATTCGGTCAGACTGTAACTTAATACGCTCTTTAGCCTCTATATAGTTAGTCTTATTGCTCCATATATGAAGCAGAAAGTGTACAGGTATCAACTTACGATGTTTTTATATAATTCCACTCATCCGTGATAATTTACCAACTGTCCAATGTTGATATGATATCATCACAACGCATTTTGTCACGCTTTTTTTGTCTTAGCAAAGTGTCGTGCATTTTAATATAGGCGGTATCAAGTTGCGTGTAATAAGAATTGGGGCGAAAAGCTATATGATTTTGCGATACGTGACTACAAGTTTTTTTTTTTTTTTTTTTAAAGCTATTCTTACTGATTATTTCCGACCAATAATATAATTTTAGAGTTATAGACGAATATAAAAAATCAACTTGGCTATTTATATTTTTACGAGTCGGTAGAAAAAGTTAGCTTGACTTTTAATTTTATTGAACCTAGTACAGTACAGTTGTTAACTGATTAGAGAATGTAAAGTGAAGTAAATGACTTCACCAGTATTTTCCAGATAAGTGTAGCATGTACATTGTAAATAGTTGATTGCCAGAAAGGAAAATTATTATTCATTAAATAAGTATGTTATGCACTTACATATGTATGTGGACAAGTTTACCTTGCACCCTTATCTCCCATATCTCTTTTATAAAATAAAATATCCCGAATAATATTCCTAAGAATATTTAAGTTATTTTAAAGAATAATTTATTATTTTTTTACAGAGTGTCCCGGACTTAATGGTAATAATTTTATGGAATGAATATAGACCTAATTTATTTCAATCTAAAACTCTATACAGGGTGTTTTCTCTTAGGAGGTCAATAAAGCAGGAGGTGATAGTACTCATATAGACAAACAAAATATTGTTTAGCAGGGAAGGGGGGGGGGGGGGGATATCAACCGTTTAGGAGAAGATGATTAAAAAAAAGCTAGTTTTTCACAAAACACTCTGAGTGCACGATCACAGTTAAGAGCTGATTGTATGCAGAACTTCATAGCCTTTCCAACGACTGCTCAACCAGACCCATACCCCCTCCTCAGAAGTTACGGGGGTCTAAACAAAATATTCCGGTTTTTTTTCCTTTTTTTTTAATTTGATCTCAATTTTTTTTTTTGTAAAACGGTCGTTAACATAACTTTTTTTTATATATAAAAACTATAAACTATAGACTCTCCTCTTTAATTTGACCTATTATACCCTAACGATCGTTTTGAAAAAAAAAAAAAAAATAATAGAGGTCAAATTAAAAAAAAAAGTAAAAAAATCCGAAATATTTTGCTTAGACCCTCGTAACTTCTGAGAGGAGTAGGTATGGAACTAGTTGAGCATTTGTTGGAAAGACCATGAAGTTCTGCATACATCGAGCTCTTAACTGTGACCGTGCACCCAGTACTTTTTAAAATACAGGGTATTTTATAAAAACTAGCTTTTTTCCTTTATCGCTCTGTAACTACGGTTGATATTGCCCCCCCCCCCCCCCCCCCGCCATAAAATTTCCTAGGTGAGTACTATCACCTCTTGCTCTATTGATCTCCTAAGGGGAAACACCTTGTATATATTTCGTTTTTGTTAACGAGATATAAGTAATTTTGTATTCTTCAAAGACCTACCCCGTTCTACTTCTGAGAGTATAACTCCTGATCTGTTCACAACAGAGGAAAGATTTTGGATTTAATTTAACAGATCAGGTAAACTTCCTTAAATAATTTCAATATACATCAAGGTTATGTTAGGTTAGAGTAGCGGCCATCGTAAAAGCATGTACCACCAGCCACACTTACACCATCTAGAGTCTATTTTAATGCCACCTTATTAAGACCATACCTGGAAGAAACATTTCAGATGTAGGGGGTGCGGACGGTGAGACCAGCCACAAGAGTTAATTAACCTTATCAAGTCCCCAACTTTTTGTCCGCTAATTCCCCCAGTTCGCAGAAAAGGCACTTGCACAGCAGGTGCTGAACGCTCTCAACCTCTTCCTCGCCCATACAGCTTCTGCATGCAAAAGTCATGTGTGCCAAAGAGGCAGTCTCCCGTGATAACTGCAGTAAGATTGCGCACATCATTTCGTTTGCTCCCCAGCAGAGATTCAGTATTCACAGGACAAATTTCGGGCCAAAGCTGTTTTGAAATCGCGCATGTGGTAAATTCTTCCCATCCGCGATTTGACAGTTTATAGGCCTATACATCTGATTCTAGGGACCAACCTATGGATTCCTCCACTAGACATATATTCACACCGAAATCCTTTCTGGTCAGAGCCTTGTTTCCAGGTATGTCACACTGTGACTAGACACCCAACGGAGAATAACTGTGTGGCTAGCATCCAGTTTCTCGAGCTCACATTGTCACCATTTCACCAGGTGTGGTCAAATGGTGGTCGAGTCCAGAGCTTTAATTGATTGCATATACACAAAAAAATCATTAATACTGTGGAGTTTGATGTAAAAATACTGACTGAAACTCATTTAACTGAAAATACAGATGCCAATGAAGTGTAGTCCGGTTCCTAATTCTGATAGTTTGGATCCGGATCTGAACTTCAGGAATCATATGCCCCATTATTTCGAATACTTTCAGCTCTACTAGTGACATCACAACTAAATAAATTTTCCATTTTTTTATAATATTAATAAATCTTATATACCTAAATTGCTCTATAATCGTCCCTCTTTATACCAAAATAGCAAAAACCAAAATTTGTAATAATAAAAGATCTGTGAGATATCCATTATGAGACTTAAAAAAATAACAGTCTTCTATGAAAATATGTACAGTCTTATGGGCATTTTATTATAGGACTTAAATGAATAAAAGCCTCTGGTAACCGTCCCAATTGACTGAAACTTGTAAAAGTCTTTTAAAACAGTTCTTTAACAAATTAAAAGTCTTATCGGAGTTTTATCAAGAGACTTTAATTAATACTTAAAAGTCTGTGATAAAAGTCTACTAAGACTGTTAATATGAGACTTTTCGGATTCATATCACAAGATTTAACTAAAAAAAGTCTTCGATAACAGTTATGACTGTGCAATAGAAGTACATTTAATAAATAATTATTAATTTAGAAGTCTTTTATAACAGTTATATAGATCTAAATGAAAAATAAGTTAAATTTTAATTATTATTTCAAGAATTTTTCTAAAAGTCACATAACAGTTACGGTCCCTGCGCCAAGTGCATTTGCAACAGTTTCACAGTCTGAGTTTAAACCAAATATTTAGTTTAAACTCGACGAATGAGTTTCACAGTTTGGTTTAAGCCCCGGATTAAACTAGAGTTTAAACCATGCCATCCTCCGGTTTAAACTCAAGATAAAAGTATTTGAAAAGTGACATTTTATTTTGACAGTAGCATTATTTGTTTGTATCAAGAAAATAATTTTATCATGGATTTAGATTTAGACATTTCTAGCGATGAAGAAGATTTTTTTGAGTTAAATTTTCAACTCTGTCGACAACTGACAGTAATTAGAAATCGGCCAAATCATTTTAATGAGTGGGACGACGTTGATTTTTATGCTAGGTTCCGTTTAAGTAAAGAACTTTGTCACTTTATCTTCGAATCTATCCCTTTTCTTGCGCTCTATTATATATCTTTCTTTATGCACTAGGGAAGGCAATAGCTGAACTTCACATATGCTAAAATTTGCATCCTTTTTGAATGTTGTCATATTTAAAATTAGCAAATATAACTACATATTTTTTATTTTTCACTTTCTGATGTTTACTTTTTCCGATTGACAGATTGATTGATAGAAAAATTGCTTCACAATGGTGGCAATAACTAATTTAGTTCACAATTTAATTAATCAGTACTACCAACGTTACTAAAAAAATGCACTGTGAAACCCGATTTGGTTTAAACTACGTTTAAACTTGGAGGATGGTTTAAAGTAAACCTTGGTTTAAACTCGACTGTGAAATCGGCCATTAGAATCTAAGATTAAAAGAAATTCTAAAGCTTTCTGGACATACCTATATAAATAATAAGCATTCTCGTAGTATCCCAACTTAATGCATTTTGGAACCAATTCTTCAAGTAATACTCAATCAATATGTAATTTGTTTGCAACTTATTTTGAATCAGCTTACAACGATTTTAATATGCCCTTATTAGACTATTATTACTCATATCTTCCATCAATTGTGGATTTGTGTGTTTTTTGTATTATTAAGCCAAGCTCAGGGGATGCCCTCTGATACAAAGCACAGCATGGCAGAAAGGAGATAGGGAAAGGATTAGGGGAAATGACGAGAGTAGCGGAGGTGCCGATATACGTCGCCCTTAAACTTCCGTAGATTGTATACCGGAGGAAAAACAGAAGATCAGAAGATGGTAAGCTGTTCCATATTCGTACTGTTTGGTATAAAACGAAATTTTACTGTACTCACGAAAGTAATTTGAACGGTAAAAGATGTGCACGGTTTGCAGCGCGAGTATTGCGTGCATGAATCATTCTACAAGGGATTAGATTAGATATTTCATCAAAACATTGAACATGCATGTAGTGATAAAGAAGCGAAAGGCATCCAACATTGCGGCGGTGCTCGAGTAAGTCGATATGACAAGTTATTGCCATATCGCCAATGAGCTTGAAGGCTCTATTTTGGACAATATCCAATGAAGCTAAGGCTGTGCCTCAGCCCATATATGGGAATTGTATTCCATTCTAGGTCTGATGTAGGAGGAGCGCTAGATTCCATGGGCTAAAATATTTCTTACACTTTTTCAGAAATCCATGACATTTGGATGCTTCTTTGGCAACAGAGAAGTTGTGATCTGTCTAGTTTAACTTACTGAAAATATTAATGCCAAGAATGCATAAAGTCGGTGTATCGTAAATCAGTGCTCCTTCAAAAGAAACGTGAGTGGATAATTTATGATCTTTTTTTTAATGAGATGAGACAGTTTTGGGCCTTAAATGCATTGAATTCACTTTGCCCCAAGCGAGGATATTTCCAAGATTGTTATTCAATGATCTTCGGATTTCGCAGATATGATCATGTCTCGCCTTACCGCGATCAGCTGGTGGGGTGCCCGCTTACTACATGTCTCAAGAAAAGAGCGTGAGTGTTCTTTTTTAACCTGCAAAAAAATAATGAACCATATTACCGTAGAGAAATGGTTAATTTCACTAATTCACATAGAAACTCCAACATTATTTTTCATCGTTTTACTAGGCTAGTCATGGAGGAGTCTTATCTTGTCCAGACTGCGTGCTCTTGGAATGCTCTCTCATCTAGTGTCCAGCATGCAGGTACTGTCAATTCCTTTAAGAGCCCCGTTGATGCACATTTCTTAATTAGACTCCCGTAATTTTACTTGATTGTCTTGTCAGGTCACTTCTCACAGCGAAGTACTATCGCGAATTATTCAAGTTCTTTTTTTTACTATGGCATTTGTTAGTATCTTGTTCTAATATCAGAACTGAGTGGATAACTTATGATCTTTTTTTTTAATGGGATGAGACAGCTTTGGGCCTTAGATGCATTGAATTCACTTTGCCCCAAGCGAGGATATTGGCAAGACTGTTATTCAATGATCTAATCATGCAATCTCGTTTAACACATGCGGCATTCCCCCTAGAGTGCGCATGAGTGTCAAAGGAGTAAGCGAAATCAAGGGTATACTGTCATCAGCGAAACTATGAATGGGATTGAGAGTAAGGGAAAGCAGCTCATTAATGAAAATTAAAAAGAGAGTGTGAGAGCTAACAAAGTCTTCAGGCACACCGGCATTTATGGGATGAGGTTCAGATGTAACGCCATCTAATACAACACGTATTTGGCGACTAAATATGAAACTTTCAATCCATAATAGAAGAGAAGACCAAGAGAGCCAAGTGTTTTAAGTTTAGATAAAAGGGCTGGATGCCAGAGTTAATCAAAGGCCTTTGAAATATCTAGGGCAACGATTTTGGACTCACCAAAATTGTGAAGACTACGGTTCCAACGTTCCGTAAGAAAAGTCAGCAAGTCTCCAGATGATAGATTCAAAAACTTTTGAAAGAATCGAAGTGATTGCAATTGGTCGATAATTTGAGGGACTGCTACTATCTTCTTTTTTGGGAATAGGCTGAACTAGAGCTAGTTTTCAAGCAGTTAGAAATTTCCCTGTCGAATAAAACAAGTAGAATAGTTTGCGCAGAAGTTTAGCCAAGGATGAGGCACAGCTTTTAATTAACAGGGGCGAAAAACCATCAGGGCCTGCGGCTTTGGAGATGTTAATCCCCTTAAGGACCTTGAACACATCTCTCGTACGGATGTGTATTGGCTCTTGTATCGGGCTTTCCAATAAGAGGTGTTATTTTAATTAGCCCGCTATTTCGGTAGATGTCACTTTTGGAGCTGTCATTTTTTGAAATTTGACAAGTAGAAACTACGCCATTAATTAAAATGGAACGATACGCGATTCAACAACGATACACGATTCAACATTACATATCGACACGGGAGATAAAAAACAGGTGTTTGTGAAGTGGGTGGAAGACGAGAATTTGAAGCGAATCTAGCAGCTAAAATATTAGTTTTATCCAGGAAATCAACAGTCACTTCACCATTATTAAGTAGTGAAGGTATAGAGGAACTGGATGAAGTTGTTCCTGATGGTTTCGACCAGGGACCAGAAATATTTGCTACCTTTGCGGCTTGCCAAGATTCTTTGTCTAATATTCTGGTCAAAAAGAAATTTTTGTAGACCTGTTTCAGTTCCGGACATGGATGCAATTGATAGGCGTGACAATCAGACTCTTTTGGTTTTATAGCTTGGTTGCACTTATCCTTAAACCAAGAGCGATTTTGCTGTTGTTGAGATCTACTGTAAGAATTCGGAATGTATTCACGAATGCCAAAACTTAGTATGTTACTAAATTCTAATGTGTATTCATGAACATCCCTCGAAGCAAAACTGACCGACCAATCAATTTCTCTAAGATACTGATTGAGACTTACCCAATCAGCATTCTTATAGTGCCAAAGATATGCCTACTTGTAAGTGGAGAAGTAGAGCGGTACAGGTTTGAGGTGGTAAATTGTGCTGTGATTAAATAATGGTCTGAATTACCGAAAGGGAACCGACTGAGATAGAATATTTGTCAGGATGAGATGATAGATAGAAATCTAGTAAATTAGGTCTATCTTCAGCTGCATCTGGAATTCGCCTTGGTGCATCCACTAGCTGTTGCAAATTAAAAGATTCACTGAACAGTTCAATGAAACGGGCCGCAGGACTTGTGGTAGAAGAATATCTGAGCCACGATATGTTACCGATACCGTATCGTCATCAGACATATTTGGGCTGCAATAAAGGAAACAGAAGTAGATGATGTGCTTGTGTAGTTTGAACCTAATCCAGATGTAATTAAATTCTAGATTGGTAGAAGGAAAATCTTGAGGAATGGTAAAGGCCACATCATTCCGAATATATATTGCGATCCCTCCATGCTGAGAAAAAAGAGGCATCAAGCTGTAACCAGGGTTGCGATACTGATTAATATCAGCATCAGAAACGACCTTGGTTTCACTTAGCGCAAGTATTGCCGAATTTTTTTAGCTAAGGTGGTACTGATCCCGTATGTATATACATATAGAAAAATGAATACTACCGTACTGTGCTGCTGGCTTTTGGAATTCCGATAGGGCATAGAAAAGCCCTCTACTTGGCTGGTATAGTTTTAATAGCAAAATTTAATTTAATTGTTTAGTTAGAAATAGCGCGGCAGATTTTAATAATTATATGTTTATTAAGGACAGGGTGGTGGGAATGGTATTATGCTGGTTATAAATTTAGAAAATAGATACTGCACTGCACTGAACGAAATAAATTTTAAAAATAGCAACGCGCAAGAGGTAACGTCTAACTAAGTTGACTCAACCCAATATCGTTGGTAGAGGAAGATGTTTGGAGAAGCCTTTCGACTTTAGAAATTAATTATTCCCACGGGACAAATTTGATATCTACCGTGCTTCCTCACTCGTTGTTCCTTTAACTTTTATCTTCAATTCATCTCTGTCTTCTGAATACTTTATCGAACAATGGAAAATTTCTTTTATTACACTGATTCTCAAAGGTGGCTCTAAACATATGATAGATACATATCGCCCTATTTCAAAACTTCATCTAATTCCTAAGCTGTTAGTGTCCTTAATTACAGCACCGTAAAACTCAGTTTTAATGATGAACAACATGGTTTTGTTAAGGGCAAATCTACAAATATAAATTTAATAAGTTTTTCTAATACGGCGCTCAGTGCTATCGAGTCAGGTAAACAGGTATAGATGTTATCTATACAGATTTCACGAAAGCCTTTGATAAGATTAATCTTACACTTTTGATTAATAAATGTCGATCACTTGGATTTCTCTCTTCCTTGTTGAGATGGCTTGAGTTATACCATAGATGGCACAAGAACTAGATGTCGCATGCAGTACCAAAAAAGTATACAAAATTTATATGGCTGGGTGGTCCATTCCGGAATGGACCAGAACATTTGAAATGATGTATACGTCGAGTGATTCATATTTTTTTCATATCTGAAGTGTTGAGGAAGTCAATTAAATGTATACAAAACTGTTATTATAAAAGATATTTGCTTTCGGCACGCTTTAAAACATGTTACGGTCCATTCCAGAATGTACTACCCATTTCATAATCTGTACACTCTGCTCTAGTATGCCATGCGACAATCAGTTCTTGTGCCATCTATTGTTATACTTAGTTGGCCGTGTACAGTTTGTGTAAACTGGTAACTGTTAGTCTCAAGCCATTCATGTGAGGTCTGGCGTACCACAGGGAAGCCATTTGGATCCTATTCTATTCATTTTTTTCATCAATGATATTATCTCATGTTTATCATTTGCTAACTGCCTTCTTTTTGCAGATGACTTAAAACTTTTTGGTGTATGGCAAATTCATTCAAATTGAATACCTCAAAATGCAAAGCAATGTCTTTTTACCAGCCGACACATCCTATAATCCATTCGTTATAAATGTCAGATACGTTATACACGAAAGACCTTCAAATATAACTGATCTTGGTGTAATATTCGATAGGAAGATATCTTTTAAAGATCATATCGATTATATTTATATCTACAGCTTTTCAATTGCTAGGATTTTTATGGAGGTAGAAGATAGATGACTTTCAAGATCCCTTAATACTAAAATCTTTGTATTTTTCAATAATACGGTCAGTTTTAGAATATGGATCCTAAGTATGGATGCCTACACAAATAACTCATATAAGACTTATTGACCGGATTTAAAGAAAATTTACATGTTTTGCTGTATCTAAATTAAATTAGGATTTTAGGATGTAGGATTTCATTTCCAGAATGGCTATTTTTAATTTCGTTTTATGTGCCTCAAAGACATATTCGTCCTAGACATATATTGGTTGTGCCCTTTGATAGATAGAACTTTGGATATCATGAACATATCACACATGTTATTGCTAATTTCAACTTGGTTGATTCCAGGCATGTATACAGGGAGGGTCACAGGGGTTATTACCCCCCCCCCCTCAAATCGCGCCACCTAATCTTTGCGGTTATGTGAGTAGTAATAGTGAATTGGGTATAATTATAATAAACATTCGCTCGTAGCTCTTCGTCTTTTAAACATGTACAGTTATGAAGATGCTTTTATATTTTTGTTTTGTCGATTACTCATACACAGGTTGTCCCAGAAATCAATGTCAAGCCGGGCAATAGACTAAGTCGTAAGAGTTCTCAGAAAAATATGAAAAAAATCTTGGTCATGTACTTTTCAAATTATAAGGATTCAAAAATAAGTCTTAAAAACTGAAACCCTTTCAAGTCCTGTGACTGCAAATATTAATTTTTCGTCAGTTTGTTTTTTCTGTAATGTAACCATAAATAACCCTGCTGTAAATTACAGTTAAAAGTTAAAACATAACTGTCTCAGTTTCAAATAGAAAGTTAGATTTTTGCCCAACATTGCATTCAAATAATAATTACATTACCCAAATTTACCCCGACGAGAACTTCGTCCACCGCTGACCGTCACCTGTCGAAATTTTGGCATTCGCATAAGACGCTGTGCTTTTAGAAGTTTGCCGTTGCCCGTCGCAATTGTATTTAAGCCTTGACTTAACAAATTATGTTTTAAGGATCTTCCATATTACAATAGGAGCCTAGTTTCATGCAATCAACGTCTAGGGACCTGTTGATTTTTCATAGCGACAATGATTAAAGAATTGTTCAAAATTTTTATGTTCGTAGGGAAGCATTAAATTTTTCTTAGAAATACACTTGAAAATTGTTTTTAAGAATTTTAATGAATAACTATTAACCGACAACGGTCTAAACGAAGGTGCATTGATTCTGGTGGGTCACTCTTTCGGACAGGGGCACAAGCATTCAGTTTTCTTAGAAAGATCTGAAAATTTTTCTTTAGATTTTTTATGCTCTATTGGGTGGCGTACAATGATTCCAAAGAGTTATGTTGATTCAAGTGCCTTGGCTGATTTTTCTTTCGAATTTTTATACACTATTGGTTGCTGAAAACGATCAGTTGGATTGATGTTGCTGAAATTTATTCTACATATTTTCTTCACAATTTTTACGGTAAGACTATAAAAATAAAAACCATTTGCTTTCCTCTGCGGTAGTTGCCGTTGTTTTGCTTGTACTTTTGTATTAATTAAAGTATAGTGTTGTTTAATTTATCTTCACGTTTACTTTTATTTTGTAGGAGAAGGATAAACTTGTTACACTAGTTAGCGATGGAGGTCGAAATTGCAGCGAAAATGGAAAGCAAAAGACTTTAAGACCATTCACAAATTTTCTTCAAAAGAAAGCAAGATCAGTTAAGTTCCCATTAAAAGATATAATCAGTGACATATCATGCACTTCTACTCCTATTCCTTTAAATGTGACTCAAATTACAAGCTCTCACTTTAGATCATTTACTTCACCCGTGACAGAATCGGTTACATCACATCTATTTCTATAATTTTTGCATGAGAAAAGGAATATGGATATGAGTCCTTAATATCTGTCCACCCTGAGATCGACATTGATGTGGATAATATTATCGACAGGTTTTCCAAATCAAACCGAAAATTGGGTTTTGTGATATCTAACTTAAATATGATAAAATAAAAAAATTAAAAGCGACTACTTCCGACTTTTTTCTCCTCTCGAACATTTTAGTTGTGACCCCCCCCCCCCCCCCCATCCAGGTTCATTATATGATTTTAATCTATCTAGAGAGGGATTTAAGGACTTTTTCCGCTTAAAATTTGTAAATTTGTAATACACTTTAGTATTTAAAATAACTTTTGATTAAATCTGGAATCAATAGTACATACACATACTTAGGTTTGTATAGATATCTTATAATCTGTAGGATTTATTTCATAGATTGAAATAAATAAATAAATAATTGAAAATAAAAATATAACATTTTTATTTTCAATTATTTATTTCTGTAGAGTATAAACTTTAATAATGTATGTCTAACGGATGAAAGAGGTATTTCAAATGAATTTAGTAAATATTTTGTTATTAGTATTAAGGAGATTAATTTATCAATAGACAGTGTCCCTTTTCTGAATTTAGTACAAGAAAAACACTTTCAATTTGAATTTATATCGGTGATTTTAATTGTATAAATGCTAAAATATTACTGGATTCTAATTTTTGAACATCTCATAATTCGATAATTATGTATCTACTGGGTGCTTTTCCTGATACTTGGAAGGAGTCTCGCGTCACGCCAATTAAAAAGTTTAAAGGGTCGGATAACTACGAAGATTTTCTCCTCATAAATGCATTACCAACGAATATTGTGACTTTTGAGCATTATATTTATTATCTATTTATACACAAATTAATGTATTTAATTACATATTTAAAAATACCAAAACCACACAAATCAGTTTTGAACCTAGTAATTAAATAAATTAAAAAAAAAAAAAATTTATTGGGTTCACCCTAAAATTGAAAAGTGTTGAACATGATAATTTATTGCTGTGTCGACATTAAAAATTTTTCCCAGGTTTTGAATATTTGGAAAGGTAAAAAAGAGCTAATAAATTACAGGTTGTTTTGTTAAAGAAGTCGCATAAATTAGTTGTGAATTGGAATCGTATATAGTATTCACATTTCATTTTAAATAGAGGTATATTTGAATGGAGATCTTAGATCTATTATTTATGTGAAAGGTGTAAATAATTCATACTGAACGCAGATATATTTTACTGTTGTTGATACGTTTTTTTTTTTTTTTTTTTTTAACTATAAGTAAGATGAAGAAAAATCAAGAAAGTATTTAAAGTTTTAGTGGAACTCTTTCGTTATTCTCTTTTATTCACGTCAGATTTGATTTGTTGGCAATTTCAATATCTTTGTACATTAGTAGTAATAATAGGCAAATAGAGGAAATTATTTATATATTTTTTTAATTTTTTGTTTATGAACTCCTAAAGGCGTACCTAATAAGTAAGAAACAAAAAAATCCCAAGTCCCAACCTTAAGTGTAGATGGAACTACCTTTTACATTACATTACAATACGGAATTACGCTCACGAGTGTCCCCCACTAACCCTCTAGAAATTAAAAAAGTCGCATGATTTTCGAGATTCAATGTTAAAATAACTGCACTATAAGAATTTGTGAAACAAAAAACAAAAAAGGATTTTCGTTGAATCTTGTACTCAGAGTGTGATGTAACAACATAACCTGTAGTATGCTTTTGGGTTTCATAAATCCGATATGAAAAACTGAAAGAAAACTGATTTATAATTACGAAATCTTTTATATTATATTGAACCTTATCTAGCAAAAGTAGTGGGAGGAATGATAATTATACATATGTAGGTAATGATCCACTGAAAAATTTCAACATACATCTAATAAATTTTAAATCAGCATCACAAGGCACATTCAGAAGCTATAGGGCGATGAATAATATACGTAGAAAAAAATCGTCGACCCATTGTTTATGTAAAGGGTTTTCCAATAAGAGGTGTTATTTTAATTAGCCCGCTATTTCCGTAGATGTCACATTTGGAGCTGTCATTTTTTGACATTTGACAAGTAGAAACTACGTCATTAATAAAACTTGAACGATACACGATTCAACAACGCATTGAAATTATTAAAATTCACTATAAAAATGGTGAAAATGTGGCAGAGACGGTTCGTAAAACTCGAACATTTTTGGGTCGTCGTGAAGCACCTTGTCGGACCGCAATACAGAAATTGGTACAAAAATTCGAGCTGTCGGGACAAGTTAGTGATGTGAAGAATAAAACCCGTGCACGTCGCTCAAGAACAGCCGAGAATATTGCTGCTGTAGCCGAAAGTGTTGAAGAAAACCCAGGTTTGTCCATTCCTCGTTGTTCTTTGGAATTAGGCATTCCACAAACGTCATTACATCGTATTTTGCATAAAGATTTGGGTCTTAAGGCTTATAAACTTCAGTTAACACAAGAACTCAAGCCGGCCGATCATCAACTACGTCGATTCTTTGCTGATTGGGTCCTTGAAATGCATGAAAATGATCCGGAATTCCATCGAAAACTCATCTTGAGTGATGAGGCCCATTTCCACCTCGATGGCTTCGTCAACAAGCAAAATTGTCGCATCTGGGGCTCGGAAAACCCAAGAGTTATTGTTGAAAAGCCTCTCTATCCTCAACGTGTGACTGTTTGGTGCGGTTTATGGTCCCGCGGGGTCATTGGACTTTACTTTTTCGAAAATGAGGCTGGAGCAACAGTTACGGTGAATGGATTGCGCTATCGACAGATGATTAATAATTTTTTATGGCCGGAATTGGATGGTATTGATCTGGACAACGTTTACTTTCAACAAGATGGCGCTACGTGCCATACAAGAAACGAAACCATTAATCTTTTACGGGAAAAGTTTCCGCACCGTGTTACCTCTCGAAGAGGTGATCACAATTGGCCACCGAGATCTTGTAACTTAACACCTTGCGACTTCTTCCTTTGGGGCCACGTGAAAGAGAAGATCTACGCCAACAGCCCAGCGTCGATTCAAGACCTCAAAGATGGAAATCGTGAGGCTATCGAGGACATAGGGCAGCCACTTTGCGATTTGGTTATGGAAAATTTCATGAAACGGATATGGTCCTGTATGCGTGGTCGTGGTGGTCATTTGGCTGATGTTATTTTCCATTATTAACGGCATACCTTCCTCTTTATAATGAAATAAAGATCCGATCATTTATCTCAAAAAATGGCATTTTTCTTTGAATATCAAAATAACACCTCTTATTGGAAAACCCTTTATATGTACATTCCAAACCGTAAGGATTATTTACCACCTCCCAAAACTGTGTTTGTTTCAATGATACCTGTCTGTCCATAATGGTCAGTTGTGTCAGCTACTATTCTTATTTTGTGCCATATTTTTCATGATTATTAGATATTCAACAAAACTTGTACAGGAAATTTAGCTGTCCTCAATTCTACAGGCTATGACGTTAAGGGGGAATACCAGTGAACACAAAAATCAAATTTTTATCCTATCCACTACTATAACGGTTTGAGCATGAGAAAAAAATTTATCTGTGCTTTATGCTTTTAAGCTCTATTTCCTTTGCTCAGATAACACAGATACTACTAGCTAGACTACATAATGATGTTTAGCACTCACACAGCCAGCCGGCGGCAACGTCCCACGAACACCACATAAGCCGTGGTAGGATCAGAGCCAGCCACAGCAGCAGTCATGTCATGAAGCAGGTCGAGCTCATGGGTCGTGCATGGGTACATCGTAGGAGAAATAAATAAAAATGAGTGTGCGTTTGCGCGATGAGCTCTGTGTATACATACGGATGGGATGGTTGAATATTTCGCAGGAGTGGGCTGCATCCAATCCGAAACATATCATTCTTTTCTGCTTTGTTGTTTGTTTGCTTTTTGCACATCACAGTTTTAGTTTAGTTTTGAATTTTTTTATTGCCTAGATGAAATATAATAGGGTATTACTAGATTTGTCATTCCGTTTGCATTGTAGCCATACAAAAATTTTGTTTTTCACTATATATTTAGGCACTACCCGAAAAATCGTCAACGTAGAGAGCTGAAATTCTGTACACGGCGTTTACATAAAAAGAGTATATGCAATTTAAAAAATGAACTAAATTGGGCAACCCATTTACGGTGTTAATATAAAAAAATCTACATGTCATAATTACACTGTTAATAGAGGTTTACCATCAGTATCAATTTCATTATTTTCTTTGGCTGCAGATATTTCCTCCTCAGCAGCTGCTTTCATGGACGAACTTGCTGCCTCAGCCCATGCAGCGCCAATCTTATTCTGCAAAGCGATGTATGTATCAGAAGCCATGCAAGGTAAGTTGCAGGTGGCAGAAAATTCTTGTAATTGGGAATAGCCGGATCCACCTGCAATTGTCCCTACGACGGCGTTGAGGTTGATATTATCATCACTAGTATCATTTGATGTTAATAACGAAAGGCTGACGTTGCACATATTGCATTTAAAATAAATTGTAGAAATAAAACAGCGATGTTTTTCTTTTATGGGAATTAAATTACTTATTGAGCAGCCCAATGCTCTGCAATGTTCATTTAATTTAAGAAGGTTTTGCCAAAAAAACTCTAAATCAATAAGGCCTTCCCAATGAAATTTCGCATCTTGATTCGAATTTCCGCTTTCAGAAGCAGCGTCTTCTAAATACACTGAAATAATTTCATGGTCATCTTCTACCACAAATTCATTTGCAGAATTCTCATTACTCTCATTGTGAGATCTGCAACATGGAAAAAATAAAGTAAAAAAGAGTTAGGTGCGAAATGATCATTAACAAGACTCCCCAATATTCCTATGCAAAATATTTCTGTCACAGTTGATCAGGACCTCAGAAAGCACAACATATTTTAATTTTAGTGCATTTCGGCTAAACCCATTTTCCATAAGAACATTGCGAGGTCTTTGTATCCTCAATACTCTACATTATAAAATCAGGACATCCTTCTTTCATAGTTGAAGTTTTTTGGTGTATATACTGACATAAAAACATTTCGAATATTGATCAATTTGCTATGTGAACTAAATCAATCTGTGATGACACTATCAATTTGTCTCAACTCGTCCGAAAAATACTATGCCATAGTAAAAGTTATACGAAGAAGATTTCTCATCTAACAATAAAATTATTTTGAAATAGTAAAAATATCAGATTTGATCTAAGACCAATTCTTATTTTACCCTACATGAATGCCCGTATGTAATTTCGTATGGTACAAGTATTTACAAGTAGGATATAAAAAGAAAAAAAAATACTGAAATTCAAAACTTCATAAATTTTTAATATTTCAATAAATATTCAATTAAGTTGTGATAACGTTTGAATTTTTACCATGTATCTATTTATATATATGTATTTAGGAATCTTTCGTCATCATCATCGCATTCAGGCTAATTTTCCTGTTCACACTACCTGAAAATTATCCTATAGTTTCATAAGATAATGTGCAATCTCACTAACATCAGTAAATTATTTACACTGGTGTTTGTCCTTTGGTGCTCGCAGGTACACGTCCACTACACTACTCAAGTACATTGTATAAGCTTTCTGCGCCACGCGCCACCTAGCAAAACTTTTGTATACAAAAAAACAAGTGTGCCCATGATAATACAACATAAAACAACAAGTGTGTCCATGATAATATCATTTATTGATAATTGTTTTATTTTATTATTACGCTGTAAGCATAAGTTTTCTTGCAATTTTTATGCAAAATCGAGTAAATAACATTACAATGTTTAATTTTAGATACTTTGTAACTTTTAATTTACATTGGAACGCTGTTAAAACTTTGATCAAAAAGTGTTCATTTTGTCATTTTTTGTTTATGTAAAATATTAGCCCTAAAGATCCAAAAAAGAAAAAGTAAAAAACTTATCTCATCCTTTTATGGCACATCTTTCGATTTATATCAAAATCGGGTCATAAATGACTTTCACTTAGCTGGAAAGTGGTGCAAGAGATGACAGTTTTTAACAATTTTACAAATTTCAGATAATTATATAATAATTTCTGGATTAATTTTGAGAAATTTGCTACACTTATCTCACGGATTGGACCTTTATCTAAACATTAAAATTTATTTGGAATAAAAAGACACACCTGTTCTCGAGATATCGGGTGCAAGCCGAAGGTCAATTTTCAATTTTCACTGGTATACCCTCGTTAGTGGTTAGGATTTTATCGTGAAGATTCAAATAGACGAACTATTTTAATTTTTTTTCTTAACTGCAGCGATGCTGTTAACAAACACATGTATGAGCTTTGGCATTTGGTTTCATGTGAAACTTCTTTTAGTCCATTCACAACCACCATCTGGAATTATTTTTTTATCGGACGACTTTGATTTAGTCAGCTAGCAAGCTATAAGATTGTATATATATTGAGCGAATCTATCACCATTAACGCAAGCTTTCCATAGGCAGGGGTCGATGGTGATAGAGGCGCTCCTAGCCAATATATCGAAAGCATGATATGATGTATGCTGAGGTATGTTGATGATAATAAGGGGCGAGTATACTTTATGCAAAGCGCCCTCAAGTTTGTTTCTGTTTGGTCACAAAGCGAGGGTCTCTAAAGGATCCAAGTCTTCGTCTTGTTATTACAGCTAGTCACGTAACATCGAGACAAGCTCTATTCGAATCCATGTCTATGCCACCGAGATTTGCTAGTTTGTATAACAGTTTTGTTATTTGGTTAGCTTGATCACCGAGTCAAGGTTCGAGTTAACTTATTTAAATAGACAACGTATTGTGAGGTTATGTTTGTTTGCTGTCTGTGAAATCAAGCTGAGCAAACGAATGAATTCGGACAGGTTAGCTTCGTCTTCGTCTAACTATTATAATAGCTGAGCTTGTTGTGTTACGTCACTAGCTGTAATAATAAGACGAAGACGAAGACTTGGCTCCGGACAGGCCCTCAACCTAAAGGTACCCTCCCTGCATGGAACGACTATATAATTCACTAAAAAGATAAAATGCTACTGCAACATTCTATGACATTGTATGACACAAAATAGTTTATTGGTCTTATACTACTATCGTCGGGCTCAAAATAGCGGGAAAAATAGTACAAGTAACGTTACAAAAACTACAAAAACTTGTATACTTCCTAATAACAGGAGCTATGTGGATCTGTCCCACATCAACCTGAGATAACTAGAACTAATGTTGGGCTTACCGCCTCTACATATTTTCATTAAAAAGAATGTCGCTCTTAGCGCTAAGACGATAAGTATTCAATAAATCTGGAGATTTAGTCGGCCTTCAAAAAATTCTTGAAGAGGTTCAAATTTATTCCATATAACCTCTGAGTTCAGAGAAACAATGCTAAACACTCTAAGATTTGTGCGCTGGTTTTAATTGGTCAAAGAGGGCCGCCAAGCAGAAACGCTGGTCTGGTACAAAGATGTTTCTAAGAAAGCAGACATGATGGGTGTAAGGTATACAAGGCCGCGATAACGGCACAAAATTCCAATGTCCTAGAGCTATTATCAAAGTAAATTTTAGATGTGTACCAGGCTCCAGAACATCAGGGGTATAAAGGTATAATCAGAGTTATGGAATTGTGGAGATGAGAGTTCTTTTGCCACTTAACTCTCCACACGAAATTCTGTAACTGGGGGAATTTGTATTGAGAATTACCAAACTCTCTTATTCCGCTCGACAAAACTTTCAGCTGTTTTATTTGTGGAGAAGTAAGAAGAATATTTCTCAACTGACAGTATTGTCTGCTTTGTTGTGTTTTGTGAAGGTAGCTAGGTACCTAGGAATTTTCAACATGGACTCACCGCATATTCTTGCTATATTTACAAAAACAAATTATGGAAATCCTTGCAATACTTACAGAGAAATATTGATTTTGGAGTCTCAAGGTACCCGTCGTACAGAATAGGTACTGTATATATAAATTTTGTCCCCTAATTAGATATGTAATTAGTTTGTTTTTTTCATTTTTGAGTCCGATTAATGGTTTTGGAGATAGCTGCAAAAGAAGTGAATCAGTCCTTCTTAAAATGAAACAAGTAAACAAGCTAGAATTGGTATAAGAACCGATTTTTATGATACCCTAGGCCAAGATGAATGCCCGTATTAATTTCGGATGGTCACCCATCTGTGGAAGTTTTGTTTATTGAAGTGACTTTTCGCTTATATTTCTAGAACGGTTCGTCGGACAGCAAAAATGATTATAACAAACTGGTGAGTCGTGGAAATTTATTTTCCATGAGAAAAATGTCAACAACAGAGTACTAATGGATGTGAAATAAATAACGGAATAAATATATGCAAAATATGGGAACTGGGGTGTATATGACCCAAGTGCAAAAAATCCGTCTTTCGGCGATAAAAAGTCAGCTATGACGTTAAAATGATCACAAAATAAACTACACCACTCGATTACCCGCTCCTGTCTCCTTAATTTGAAACCAAACATGACGTATTTTGGACAACCCCCAATGAGGGGTGGAACAACCTTCCATCCCCAAAAGCCCCTGGCTCCGAAATTGTTCACCTATATTTTTGCACTCTAGAGCACATATCCTAGCAAAAAATCCACGTAGATTTAGCTGTCCTTCAATATTGCGACACTTCTCACGTTTTTCTTAACTCCCAAGTCGTAACCCTCGGAAGATCCAAGCGATGACACCGAAACATTAAAAGGCCTTAACGAGCCGGCTACAGTCATGCAGTAAGAGCTCACTCTCACTGCTTTTGTACAATCATCATGGAGGTCTCAAAGCCTAAAAATCGCTTCCACAGAGAAAATTAAAACAAATTGCATCCAAATATGCATTCTCTCTAATGGTTGTAAAAAAAAATAGCATGTAGAACAAATTTATGGAAATTATAATATTTGAACAAAATATAAGCTAGTTTTATATGAAAAACTTCTGCAGTAAGATAAGGAAAGAAGAGTGTGATGTTTGCCTGGTAACCGATCCGCTACTCTGTTTTTCAGACTTTGTTCATGGTTTGTATATTCTGGGTGTTACGCCCAAGTATATACGAGAATCGCGAATGGAGAGTTTCAATCGGGGAAAACAAAAATTCTCATCTCCCAAGCTCTCCAACTCTCCGTGGCTAGAAAAGGAGCAGAATTAAGATTTACTGGACCTGAAAGTTTATGTGGCTTTACAAAGAGGCTATTATGCAGGAGAGGTAATTTCCAAAATAGAAAATGCTCGCTGAAACTACATCCTTCCTAGAATAGGGCACACGAAGAAATTGATTAACTTAACACGGAAGGCGCCGATCACAAAGGATCTTCTAGGTCGAAGTGCTTAGAGGTCGAATCAATAATTATAATAAGTCAGCTCCAATCTAAAGTTATGATACGAGAGAAATTTCCATCTCGATACCCTCCAACCCCTGAAAAATTACATACAAGTCATAATGGAAGACCATATAAGAGTTATGTCAATGACCTTCGGCTCTAGTAATAAAGGTTGATTCGTGGCTCTGATTTAAGAGGATTAGCTTTGATGAAGTATACAGTTGTAGATCAATAATCTGCACAGTATCTACTTCTGCTTACCTATTAATTTTCTTTCCTACTTTTCTTTTGTTACTCTAATCAAATCTCCATAATATAATCCCTATGGAAACTTTAATAAGTATTCATACAATTTCAGGTATATATTTATGTAGATATGCGTCTACTATTAATTTTTAAATGCTAACAAAGATATCCGCCTGTAACTGTTGGTTTCCAAACAACATTAGATATTAGGTCACCAAGTATAGGTACCTACCTACCTACCTACCTACCTACCGACCTACCTATTTACGTAAATTTTTCCCCCTCTATGACCTCTTAATTTATAAACACAAAACAGAAGCAAATGAAAAGCTCATTGAAGTTATCTTAATCGATCAAACTATGTTAAAACGCAATAAATTGAGAACGTCTGTTCTGTATAGCATCAACAAGGTTACGTTTATACGCCAAAATTCATTTAATATGGGGGGGGGCACTTGCTCATTAGGAAAGCGTGAAACGAAGTTTTTCATAAAAAAAAAACATCGGCCTCCATTTGATTGCTCTAAGAAGTAAAAATGCAACAACAATAATCAAAAAGATTTTCAGATTCAACTGAGTCGAAATTGCTGTGTAATTGAATGCCCTTAATAGAGCGCGAACATGGGATACTTTTTGGGTATACTTTTTATAGCGGTAAATCGTAAATATAAAAAACGACTTAAGAAGTAGAAGTAGAAGAAAAAGATGGAAGGGGATAAGAGGAAAGGCTTTGAAAGCATGAAAATGTAAGCTTCAAGCGCTCTGTTCAAAGTCAATTTTTTAAAGCAACAAATTTACAGCTATAATTTACTATATAAGAAACAAAAGGAAGAATAACAACAACTTACTTCGTCGTGACATCTCCTCACCCTGGGAACTGTTGGCCAAGCATAAAAATGACGACCATAGCAAAAGTACGCTGGCCGAGATGTTTAAGTAACAAAAACTTGATGGAGAGCAATTTACATACATTTTACAAGATTGTGGTTGTCGCGCATTAAATTGATTTCGTTAATTTTTCTGTTATGTAGACCCTCAGTAAGATCTCCAGGAAGGACATTGAAGAAATAATGTTATTCGAAGCAGTAGGTCCAAAATCGCCCGCATCACTGGACGTCTCTTCACTTACTATTTTGTGTCATGTATGTATAGGTATCGGTAATAAATACATATGTAAATAAAACAAACAAATTATTTCACTTCACTATGGATACATTTTAGCAATTGAAGACGCATAACTACTACGTCGCTCCTATAACTTATATCACTAGAACACTCCATGCGTGCGCAGATCTTATTTCATTTCTTTGCATGCAGGGATTGTGGAGATTTTCTTACAACAGCGACGACGCCAGCTGTTTTTTGTTGTTATCTCGATATTTAACACAAAAATTTAATGACTTAATTCACAGCACCTAATGTCAAAAAGTGTTATTATTCCGTTATATCTTATAATAGTGAAGTATGGTTTAAGACGAATTCGTGTCGAACACTTTGCTTATATAACCTGCTACATATAAAACTTATATAAATACGAATTGTACGTAGAGCACGATTTCACGTCCCACTTGACCAAACAATGGATACTGACTGAAAAAGTCAAACGACTTTGACTCCATCTACGGAGCCAAACGGAGTCAAAGCTTCTCTATTGCTCCACTCCAAGTCCACAATCTAACCATGTTCCATGAAAGCGTTTTTCACCTGGCTGCGTGGGGGGAAAGGCAAGAATCACCATAGACCTTGCACTTTTCAGTTTGTTAAACCATGCGCGGTGAACTCCACGAGATCTGAGAAGACAATTCACAAAAGGAGAAACTTTTGCCGGTTATTCTATCGCTTATACCTACTGTTGCTGCTGCTGCTGCTGCTGCTGCTACTGCTGCTGTTACTGACGAAGCTAGTAACGAAACTAGAGTCGCTGGCTGCTTAAATAATTGCCGGCCTGTTGTATAATTATTATGGCTTCTTCCGTAGGCTTCCTTATCTCAGCTCATTGGATCACTTGTCCTGTCCTCTAAATCCATTGACCGTCTCAATTATTTGGTCAGTGTGTAAAGGTGATACTGATACCTTAACTACTCGTTAGTAGTCAGTAGTCAACCGGTCGGTTGGCGCGGCAAGAGTTTTCTCTGCATTATTTATGTTAATTATTATAGTTGAAAATATGATGAGAAGCACCCCAGTAAAATGCACGGAAAGTGTTGACAAGTAGATCCGCCTTTGCGGTTGAGTTTCGAGCAATGTCGATGCAATTAGAGTGCAATTGCTAATTAATGACGACGATCCGATGATTACATAAAAGTGCTTTACGCGATTGATTTGGTTAAGTATTCCACTTGGGTGGGTTCTTTTCTTTTCTTTATTTCAGGGGATATTCATTTCGAACAGATGATATACTAAGGCGGAAGTTTACAGAGCTGTAGCTTGAATAAATTCCATGGTAGCTATTTATGTATAAGAGAGCTACGATTAAAGTATATTTTCTCTTTATATTAATATTCTATTCAAAATCTAGATGGAATTAGAATATCAAAGAAGTCAGTTAATAAAATTTTTGTTATTCACTTTAAATAGGAATTTTTGCACTAATCATTTCCATTACAATGGCTTTATATACCTGACGCTGCATTTTTTAATGCTATTGTTTTTTCAATTGAAATCAACTGTGAAGAGTATATACTACTGTTATGAAATATAAAGCCCATAGTAGTTGTTCTTTTGGAAAATCATGACTAATTAGGATTTTATTCAAGTGCAGTAAGGAAGTTCGAACAATAGAAATATTCAAAAGATATACATACATATATAGAGGGTTAAAGGAATTTTATCAATGGGTACGCTAATTGAATCTTTTTAAATTCTCAGAATATCATTAGTTTATTTTTTAAACAATTAAGGTTGTTGTTTAGTTTTAAAGTTCATTTATACTCATGTAGTAAAAACAGCTGAGTGTTTGAAATTATTAATGTACACGGTCACAAATTTGCGGATATTTTTTAATCTTTCTTATGGATTAAAGCAATATTTTACACTGGCATATGTTAAATTTTAATCTTTCTAAAATACTATTACTAAAATATTACATAAAATAAATTTAGGATTAGAAAATTAAGTTTTAGTTATTAAATCCATTAACACATTTTTATTTGATTTTAATACTTTTTACATATAAAGTCCGTTCAATCTTTCACTTATTCAAATTCATATATTATTTTATTCACTTTTTTATTCTTCATAGATTAGTAGATAATATTTCTTGTATTAAAAAGTATCCTTATGGATTAAAATCTAAACTACATAATATTAAGATTTACAATTCAATGTGTATGTATGTGACAATAGAACAATATATTAATTTGCATGTGATTCAGTTTTAATCGATTGACTTTAAATGTAATCCCTTTACATTAAAATATAACACAAACATTCTTATTTATTACTCATTGATTAAAAATAACGCCTCGCTAGTTTAATATTTGATGTGAATTGACTGCATTCTATGTTTCCACAAATGTGTTGCTGCCTAACAGAGGCAAGTCATTCTCTCGCTGCATGTTGTGCTTTAATTTTATGAATCACTTTATTCTAATAATTTAGTGTGAACTGCGTTATTCTTGACTTTAAAAAGTATTTCTTTTGAGTGTTTTTTTTTACTGCATTAAAAGGAATTATGGAAAGTGAATGTGTACTGTACCGGGATTATTAGTTAAAATAAAATTCCATGAATCAAATGTTACAAAATATGTAGAATTAAAAAAGTTTCCTTTTTTTTTATTTCAATTCAAATCTGGTAATTTATAATCATTAAAATATTTCTAAGCAAATATTCTTAACGTAGATATATTTTAAAGGTACTCTACAATTTTGAGCACCGATACCAAGAAAATGCTGGCAACTTTCTTAACAATTGGAATTATTATACGGACGTGGCAGAGATTATTCTAAATGAAACCATAATATCTGCATTACAATCAGGAGATTTTGAAAGTACGTTCAGGTCTTATAAACGAGTAATCTATGCAGCCTGTTTTTAGGTTAGAATTTACAAACGAAACCTTTCTTGTACCTTTTAAAGTTACTTCCTGCGACAGCTAGGGGATCTAAGTGCAAAAAAGTAAATCGCGGAAATTTTAAAGCCTCTCTGCTAAAGTTAATTAAGTTTGAAAATATATTCTGGCTTTAATTTTAATTTTTCCCATTCAATTTCATCTTAATTATTATTATTTTTTAGTGCAATACTTCTAAAGAGCAGTACAATATCCAAGTAAATTAACCGTTCCTCATTGCTGTTGGACTGAACAAGGCAGCAATATCACAATACTTTGATAGCGGAAGCCTTCGATTTCCTTCTAAGTCATTTTACGTATTCAATATAAAATTTGACGACACTTTGCAAAAAATTTTTTACGTTTTTTTCCTAATATAAATGTTAAAAATATACCTACAAAAAAAAAAAAAATTTAAGTATTAAAAATTTACTGTTATTTTTTTATGAATTATATCCCACATTTTCCAACCTGAATTAATATTTAATCCAAAGGTTGGATTTAAATATTCCCCACTTTGATGGATTACGTTCCAATACATGTGTATTAATTATTAATAAAAGTTTTAATTGTAATATTCGAAAATTAAACTTTTTTATCTCTCACGAATTGAATTTTAATACATAAAAATATTAAAACGAAAATATAATACAATGAATGAGACTATTGAATTTTAATACACTTTTGGTGTAGTCATATATGCAATCCAAAAAAGTGTAGAATTTATTTCAAGATTTTTGACCATGTAGGGTTCAAATTCATCCAGTTTTTTTGATTTTTTGTTTGGGTTATTTGGCTTAGTAACACATTTTAAGGGTAATCTCTACATATATTATTTCATAATACAAAATGGTGACGTAGGTGGAAGTTGTCCTAAAATGGCATATAGTAAATTTAAATTTATTTATTTTGTAGAGCTATAACAAAAAATACAAATCTTCATAACAAAAACAAATAATGATAGATAATACATATCACTTGATAGTTAAATGAAAACATAACTCTGACTAAATACAACATGTATTATAGGGTAAAATGACATAGTATGTCACTTTACCTTCATGATATGTCATTTCACCCTCAAATCTAATTGAATACATTTTGTAATATAGCAAAATTAATAAAGAGCAAAAACTAAAACTAATATGCACACATATAGCGTTACGTTCTTTTATTTTTAACTATAGTAACACGTTTTGATTAGATGATTACATTTGATTACAGTCAGTTTTCGAGTTACGACCACCTCGACTTCCGACCATTCGCACTTACTACAAAAATGTATCAATAGATGAAGAAGATGATGTCTCTTAAATGGTGACCGCCATTTATGATATTTTCCATAACTTGCCGTAACACTTCCTGCAATATGTTCCTTATTTCTTGATGAATGTTTTCTTTTAGGGCTGCGAGAGTCTGTGGCTTGTTCACATACACCAATGATTTCAAATAACCTCAAAGAAAGAAGTCTGGACAGGTCAGATCCGGTGATCTTGTAGGTCAGGGAAAGTCGCCAAAACGAGAGATAATACGGTCTGGAAAAGCGTCCCGCACTAAATCCATAGTATCGCGCGCTGTGTGTACCGTGGCGCCGTCTTGTTGAAACCAGATGTGGTCCAGCCCCACTTCATCCAACCTGGGTATCAAGCATTCACGTAAAATGGTTCTATAGCGCTCGCCAGTGACAGTTATCACATTGTCTGCAGTGTCTTCGAAAAAATAAGGTCCGATCACTCTTTCAGCATAGACGCCACACCATAAAGTAACTTGTAGTGGGTGTAAATTTGTTTCTTGAATAATGCGCGGATTTTTAAATGCCCCAGAAGTGCGTATTCTGCGTACTGACATGCCCCGAGGGATGGAAATGCGGTTTGTCACTCATAACCAATTAAAAAAAAAAAAAAAAAACATCCTCTTCAAAGTTGAGGTTTATGATGCGCTGGCTGTATTCTAGACGAGTTCGGTGGTCAGTAGGCAGCAGCTGATAAGTCATCTGAGTTTTATATGGAAACATCTTCAAGTCTTTGACCAAAATACGCTGGAAATGCCCAATTGCGTGCCACGTCGCCTCGTTGATGTTTCTGGACACTCTGCGACATTTTCGCGCATAGCATCGATATTTTCGGCTGAACGGCCTGTTCTTGGTCTGCCAGACTTAGGTCTATCCAATGTTGTGCCAGTTGCTTCGAGGCGTGTGGCAAAGCAACGCATTGTGCGCCCAGCCGGTGCAGGACGGCGGGGAAATCGTCGACGAAATTCACGCTGTGTTTTTATCACTGATGAATTATTCCGTAAAAACATTGACCCGATTATTCCACGTTCTTGGGTAGTATGACGGTCTATGTTTATTTTTAGTAATTTTACATTTGTTTACTACACAATTTTCAATATCAGAATGACAGGATATGTCATATAAAAAAAAATATAAGTAATTTCTATAGTGCCAGTACTTTTGCGCCACCCGCTATATATCTTGCATGATTCTGTTGATTGATGTAGTAAACAATTAAAAATCAGAAAGAAAGGTTATTAATTTTAATATACATATGTCTATTACAATTATATGGTTTATTTTTGTATGAATTTCGACTTACGGCGATTTCGACTTACATCTGAAGACGTAAGTCGAGAACTGACTGTATTTCTAAAAATTAACTGCTACACTTTCACTTTTAAATATCCGTTGTCATTGATACACTTTTAGAAGTGTTGCGCTCACATAAACTGTGTAAACTGACTGGAACTTTCCAGCTTTACTGTTTGTTACAAGGTATTCCCATCACGAACCATGTTCCACTATTAGGTGACGTAATATCGTGAAATCTATAGGAAAGTATGGTACACATTACTCTCTCTCCTCTCTCTGTCATTCCTATAAAAATGTATATACATTAGTCACAGAATTATGTCACAGGCTATCAGCTGCAATGTGTCAAAATTTTAATGGAAATACCTTGCTCAGTGGGGTGTTCCAAAAGATTGCACTTAATCCGAAATTGGAAATAAAGTCACTGTGTCATTTTATCCTATTATGTCATTTTAGGACATGTTCCCCTATCTATATATAATTTTTCCCTTCGTCCTAATTTACTTTCGATTTTCATAAATTCTACTCTCCCATATTATCAAGTACATATACATATACTGAAAAAATAATTTTGGAAAAATTATATAATGAGATTTAGTGTTTAGATGACATTTCTACAAAATTAGATAACTTTGCTAGGTACTATATTGCGCACAAAATTTATATTTTTGATTATGTGATCCGTTTTATCATTTTTACAAATCTTTATATTGTAACATAATGGATAGATAGATTCTTCGTTTCTCTCATCTTATTTAGTTTATGGGGTATTAAGAAATGAGTTTGCTATTAAAAATATCTGAAGATCCATTATTGAAACATAACTTAACTCTACAATTTACATCACATTGAAAGTAAATTAGCGGACATATAAAATCATCTACAGTGTAGGTAAATTATTATATTCATACATATTACAAAATCTTGCCATGAAAAATAAATTAAAAATCACTTACATGTGTTGTTGAAATATATCCCAGCGAGAAAGGTAGAAGCATCTTCTATACGAAACAAATTAGAAGAGTTTCGTAGTAAGCGTTTAGGAAGCTTTTCATTTACTGCCTCAATATTCCAGGCAGAGGTATATGCCATCACCAGATGTGCATACGAAAATCTCCACCGGTCCTACACTAATAAAAAAATATATTTATCTATACAGATAGCCAAGCGGCATTGAAAACCATCTCATCACCTGAGATTAAGAAGAAGTTAATGTGGGAATAAAGAATCACATAACAATGTGTGCCAAGACACCCGTGAATCGATGGGAATTACAATGCAGATATATAGGCCAAAAAAGGTGCATCCAGGCCCTCATCGGAACAGAACCAATTTTGCGGTATCTCTTATAAACTGGATCCCGAACCAAATGGACTAGAGATGAACTTCATGAATAGACTCCAGACAAGTCAAAAGATTCATTAAAGGAGCTTCACCATAGAAGAGCCTGGATCTTTTGATGCTGTTTAGGAATCAACTCAGAATCATTACAGGAGTTTTAACCGGACACTGCAAACTTAACAAACACATGCATCGGGTAGGCATATCACCCACTGTTGTATATAGGTTAGAAGAGCCATTACACAATGTAGATTCAGGACTTTGGCTCATAAGCCTGCCAACTTCGGGGGATTTTCATAAAAAATAAGAGGAGTCCTAGGAAGACTGGGATTGTTGGATGAACTCTAAAGGAAAGCGATACACAATAAGCCAATAAATGGCTGCAGGGCAAAGGCCACTCGCCTCGTTAAAACTTAATTTTTAATATTTTAATCTTTGTTTTTGTTTTACTAAAACCAATTAGTTCACTCGTCTGGAGTGAATAGAGGATGAAGAATTCTTTCACTTGCCTCACCAGGTGCGCTACAGGGATCCAGTTGCCTGTCTTACTATTTTTGTAGCTCCGCTTTAAAGTGACTTTTTGGTGGCCCAAATGTTGGGTATAGATCAGTATACGAACTATCGGTTTCGGTTTTAACCAGATCGTTTACGCTTTCCTGAGCTCCAACCTTAATAGCGTAGATTTCGTTGTGAAAGTTGGAAGGTGGAAGCACTAAGCGGAATGAAAATTTTTACTTCTGGTCCACCAACCCTGCACCTGTTTTGTTTCTTTTTCCTTTCTGGATCTGTCAGTATACCATACATACATTGTGTACACAATTATAGTTTTCTATAAAAATGTGATGAAAGAAATGTAAAATATGGTTATTAGTACTCAGACGGCTTCTTCGAACAAAATGAAAATTCTATTGTAGCGGTAGCGGTCATACTATTTTACACGATCAAGATAAGTTCTAATATAAAAGAAATAAGCCTGAAGATTTTTGAGGTACATCCTTGACAAAGTGGGGGCCATATTTCAGTCAGGCTATGTTTTCCTACCACCACATCCATAATTTTTATAATTGCAATGAAAAAAAAAAATCAACCTTACGTCGGCATCGGTTATGATATGTAATATCTTTATTTTCTTTATTTTAAGGAATAAAACAAATAACAACAGAATTTCGGACATACCCTGGAGTAGACAATGAAAGCAACAAAATTAATAGATATTCAATAGTTGAATTCAAAGTCGAGAAATCTAAGGTCGTTTTCAAATTTTCTTTAAAACTAGCCACCTTGATAAGGAATAGTATATTATACGGATAGAGATACGGAGGATAAGCGCTTCCTAGCTTCAAAAAGTTGCTCCTTCATGTCATTTTGTATGATTTCACTTCTCACTGGGATGTATTAAATCAGAAATCATCAACATAATAATACGAGTATGTATGTGAACTACCTCTAAATTTTACTATACAATGGAAAATCACATACGTGAATGTAGTTGAATTGCTTGAGATTGCTAGAAAATCACATACACGCTATGAGAGCTATTTGCCGTAAATACCTATTAGGTGAATTACCTCCAAAAGCTGTTTTTAATTAGGAAGTCACCGTTATGTGTAGGTAAATTATCAGAAATCTTGTTTTTCTTGTTTTAAAGTTTGTGATTCGCTCACTTGTTTTCAATTGAAATTTAACTCCAGCCCAGGGTTATGTAAATTAACATTGTTATTTGTTCACTATTAATGGTTACTTAATTATATTAATAAATTTGGTTTAAATTTCCGTCAATATAATTGTTTACATTTTGGTCTTTGTTATTACATGCATATTATATTTATAATGGATTACATTTAAACAGTTCCTAATTATTAGTTTCTTAACATGTAACTCTTATGAGAATTTAAGTTAACTTTTTTTATATCCTTTCTTTACAGCTTATCTGATATAATAATATTGAATAAATTAAATATAAATGTATACTTTAAAATAAATATCAAACATAATTTAATCTTTTATTTAAATTTATGTGAATTCTCAATCCAGGCTCCTACTTCGCTAAATAAATAAGCAATCGCCTAAAATTAGATAGTTAGATAGTATTCTCCTAAAACTAGAAGAAAACTCAACTAAAAGCTATGGCACAGTATATATACTGTGGCTATGGGATTGTTATCTAAATATTTTAAATATCTGCCTTTAAGTCATAGGTGATCTACATATTTTTTATTGATATTTCACCTAAGGTTAATAAATAATTGTGCTATGGTAGTAGGTGATTTCCTCAATACAGAATACCTTTTTTGAAGTAGGTTGGCTGAAATCATCGAGACAACTTAGATGTTTCGCGCACTTTTGTTTTTGTCAAATATTCAACATTTTTTTTAGTGTATTGTTGTGGTAAGTCCAGAAACCTTTAATATTGTTTCTATCCAGTATGAGTTTGTTGGTGAATTATAATTGCTGTAAATACATTATAAAGACTCCAGAAAAAATTGTGTCGGATTGTGCAACACTTGTAAATACTTTTTATACCCTAGATGAAATCATAGGGTAATACTAAGTTTGTCATTCTGTTTGTAACGCATAGAAATAATGCTGCTAGAGCAAAATAGATTGAACACCCATATATAATATTAAAAGTTATTTTGGTTTTTGCATGTCCGTCTGTCTGTAGTCTTTGCGCACGATAACTCGAGAGCGCGTGCACATAGAGAGCTGAAAGCTTGCACACGGCCTTTAAAAAAAAAAGTAAAATTTAGTTCGAAAATGAGACAAGTCGGGCAACTCCTTCGTGGTATTGCCATATAAAAATTTAGGGTTTTTTACGTAATATGCTGTGAAAATGATCAGTCCTAGACATTTTTATTGTACTAAAAACTTCTTCAGAATACGAAATACTATAAAATTGGTTATAATCACTTTTTCTGTCCGAGGAACCGTTCTAGAATATATACGAAAAACCACTTCAAAAATCAAAGTTACACAATAGATGACCATGCGAAATTACCCACCACGGGCATTCATTCTAGGATATCATAATTTTTTTTTTTATTTGTTTTTAATATTATTAAGCCAAACTCAGGGGATACCTATGATGCAAAGCATAGCATGAGAGGAAGGAGATAGGGAAAGGCTTATTGAGAAACAGATTGTCGGCTTTTTAATTTCCATCTACTCCACCATATTGAGGGACCTAAGAGAGCGTTACTTTGTTGTCCCCCTATATAGCAGTCCTAATCTTTTATCTTTAGTTACATAAAATTTAAAATTCTCTAGGTTCACCATACAAATATTAACGACACTCTGTGGGAGCTAAAAAATTTTTTTTAACCTTCTTATCCTTCTCTTTTTAAATAAAAACCTGTTTTTTTGTTTGTTTCTGAAATAGAAATATTTATTAATTCTTAAATTTCAACCAACAATTCATAATTTTCCACCCCGAAAACCTCCCAGATATCGATTTTCGATCGTTCTCCATGTCAATGCTGCCATTTTGAATCAGACGAATGAAACCTTAGAAAATTTCTAAATTTTACCACAAATTCATAGTCTCTGAGTAATAAATTTTAAATCGAATCGGAAAATAAATAACAAAACTATCCGCCATTTTGAATTTTTATTATAATTTTTTCTTCATTTATTCCAACCAGCCATATTCGCATGAACAGCATTATTATAGGAATAACGTGTAAAAGGAACGATGCGCTACTTGAATACAACTACAATACTTTTTCATGATGTTATTTTAATTATAATCAATTTTTAAACTGACTAAATAACTACTTCTACTGCTATTTGAATGTAAAACAATACTACTATATGTTTTTGTCTTTTTATTAACGATATTATATTTATCTATTTTATAGCTCTATGTGAATTTCATTGTTTGTTTTGCAAAATTTTCGAACTCTATAATTCCACTGCATTCTCTTGTACTCTCGGGTACTTATTTGAGCGAGTCTCGCTCGAATAAAAACCGTACCATGCAATTAACACGATACGATCCAAAATTTAAATTTGAGTTCTAATACATATACCTACAAACAAATTTGATTTTGTCGTACTTATTTGCATGAAGACTATCGGCAAAGTAAACCTAATGCTATCGGTCGTAGATACATAATGCAACTGAAGGTGCCTCTCCATGTTAAGCTGCTTTACATATCTGACAGAGGTTTACTGTAACTTTTTGTCAATTTTCGTCTTGTTTTAATTGTTTCATTTATTAATTGTTCGTGAAATATGGAAAACAGGAAAAAATATTGTGATATTAAAAAAAACTTTAAAATCCACGTAATATTTGTTGAAAGTAACATAAATCCAAGAACCATGGAAAATAAACTTTTAAGGATATTGGCAGAAGCTCGGAAAATTTTCTGGTGTTAGTATGTGTATGTGTGGCGATTGGAACTTAGCCAAAGCAGAACGAATAGAAAGGAACGCGTAAAAATTGTGCCGAAACATGAGCAAAGTTAGTTTTTTAAAGTTTTCAGTCGCTAAAAATTTTTTGTTGATGAAATTTAAATAACAAAATGAATAACTTAAGTAAATGTTTCGATTCGTGTGATTAATTAAATTAAAAAACTATAATAATTGTGTGGTGAGCGTTTTATTACGAAATTTAATCACTGTTGCGTTTTACAGTTTTGTGTCATGTGAACCTTAAGTCTTTGTCTCCTTTTACACAGAAGCAGCACTTTTATACGAGTTTTTTTTTCACGTAGTTGAAGTTAACACGATTTTTTTATTGTAAATGATTCAAATAGCATAAAAATTAAAATTGCAGTTCCGAATAATTATTTAATTACGAATTGTGATGCCTAAACGGAAAGTGTGTGTGAGTGCGTGTGTGTGTGTGTGTGTGTACGCGTATTACAAATTGGTACTAAAGCGAAGTTAGTGATATTTAAATTTTAAACAAAAAGTTATCGAAAAGATTGAGAATCTATGGGAAAATAATCAAAGGAGATGGTAAGTCGATACTAATTTTTATTATAATTATGTTATTAACAAATGTTTCGTGTTGTTGTTGTTATCATACCTACATACAGAATACTGCCAACGTACTTCACCAAATTTGCCTACCTCGTGTCTTTCTTCCTCAAACATAGTATGTTTTTATAATTACTGAAAGTAAAACATTGTTATTGGCAAACCTAATTTGTAAATTTCGACTTCTCGTGCTGCCATATTGTTGTTGTTACTATAATTTTATTGAAAATATTTATTAAAACATCTGTCAAATATGGAAGAAAATAAAAGTAAGTTTTTAATTTCTAATTAAATATTGTGAAATTGAGAGTTTTTACATATTTATTTATAGAAAAGATTGAAGTTATTTGGGACATAGTTTTACGTCCATTTTTTAAAAAACAATTATTATTACCGATTAAAAAATTGACAATTTACAATTTGACAGCTTGACAATGTGACAGTTTGCGATTTGTACCATAAAAACTGGAGGGGACTGTACTTGAAATGTATTGCAGTGATTGCTTTGGCAACATTATAATTTCAATAAACTATCTTCCTCACAAAATTTCTGTAAAAACTGCATGATGTCATGCATATCCTGCCTAAGGATGTCGTTGATTTTAATATGTGGATTAGAGGGGTATTTTAAAGCTAAAGATGGTTCAGCGTGAAACACAGTGCTGGCTTCTCCAACCTGGCTCGCCTCACCAACTTTGACAGTTTTGTAGAATATATTAGATCAGGTTATCAAGCTCCCAATGAGAAAGTTGGTGAGGCCAGCCAGGTTGAGGTTGAACTCGAGTAGGTCTACTTTCTACATACTCTGCTGGAACTTTGTCAGCTTTGACAGCTAATTTTTGTAATCAATTGATGCCAGCATTGTTTATGGGAAATTAGTTGAAAAAAAGCTTGAGAAACATATTTAACGTGAAAATTTATTCCTGCTGTAGTAAATTATTACAAAATAATTTCAATTTCAAGCCAATAGCCGAATTAACTGCTATCATGCAGAAGTTTTCAAAGTTAGTATTGTGAGTTGCAAAAGTTTGCAAGGCTCATCAGGGGTTCTTAAAGTTATACTGAAGTCGAGGTTGGAAAAGCTAGCACTGTGTTTCGGCCAAATACATTTCGCTATACTTGTTTAGCACCTTTTAATTTACAAACATTTTTTTTAATATTTTTTTTTATTATGTTGTCAAAGCTCAGGGATACGCTAAGACGCTGTAGCACAGCCTTGGCAGGAAAGGAATAAGGAGTAGAGAATTGAGGATTATTGGGTTGAGACAAGTAGGTGACGGTGCGCATTACGGTTGAATGTTTGTGGTTCATAGCTGGGGGGGGGGGGGGGGCAGGGGATGGCAAACTGTTCCACATTCGTACTGTTCTTCTTATGAAGGATTCACGGAATTTCATGGTACGGCTGAATTTGACTTCCAGGGTGTGAAGATGAGCTCGGGTCTCACCATAGTTTAATGAACTAAACATGTGGCTACGTTTATCAGCTATAACATTCGGAATCAACTATAGAGTCGAACGAGTACACGAAATAAAGGGTGCTGTCATCTGCAAAATTAAGAATAGGATTGAAAGTGAGACATAGCAGATCATTAATAAAAATGGGGAAGAGAGTAGGAGAGAGCACATAACCTTGCGGTACACCGGCATGGATTATAAAACGGTCAGAAGTAACTCCGTCCAATATAACTTGAATTGAATGGCGGGAAAGAAAGCTTGATTCCAGACTCTATCGAAGGCCTTCGAGATATCTAATGCGATGATCTCAGATTCACCAAAATTATGGAGGCATTGATTCCGACGCTCGTAAAGAATGATAGTATATCTCCAGTAGAGCGGACAGCACGAAAGCTGTATTGGCGATCATTAATGGCCGGTTTCATAGTCTACTCGGTAAGCTGAGGCTTAGTTAAGCCGCAGAAGAAAATTTTTAAGTTATCAGCACTGCTGTAATTGTGAATTTTTTAAAGGAAAATTGCCATTGTGGATTAAAAACCAAGCAAAAAGAAGAATTTTTTATTTATCAGTTTGTTGTTGTTTTTATCTGGAAGGATATCAAATCCAAAATCATCATGCAGAAAGTTTCGACAACGTAAACCATCATAGCAAAATATTTCTACAGTTGGAACCGAGAATAAGAATCAACGTCATCCCATTTCTCGAAATGTTGCGGTCGCCTTCTTATAATTTTTTCAAGGGTCACACCTTGCGATACTATTATTATTATTCATTTCTTCGTCGCTTATATCCTCTGCATCAGATAAATAACTCATTTTTATCTTAAACTGTTTGGTATCTTCCTAAAACGTCAAATGGGCTGCTGACACTAGCTGCCAGACAATACTCAAAATGGATAACTAGATAAGTATTTTTCGCTTGGAAAATTTCAATTTAGTTTTAAAGTATCACTTTTGAAATATATACGTTCGTTTAATAACAAAAATTATAATATTTAGGCAAAATATATATCTTGCAATAATCTGCATATGTGTTTCACAGCAAAATCTGAGGCCCTTGGAGATGACGGGCTTAAGTTAAGCCAGCCTTATGGCTGATTTACATTACTCGAACATTGCTAGAAAACAGAGTAAGTAGTTTCCCCTTATCTGAAAATACTTTAGAACGATAAGGACAAAACATAATCCAGCAAAATTTTACTGAGTTAAATGTCAAATTCCCCTACGAAGGGGAAATTTTTACTGCCATAATTAGCCATAAAAAGTTCTAGCCAGAAGTATATTTTATGGCAGTAAATTTTGCTATTATGGCAGTAAACTCATACATATAACTACAACCGTGTACGAATATAATTGTTTACACGCACACAAAATAAAAATATTTGAAGCAAGTCACAGCACATCAGCTGGAATGTGTCAAAATTTTAATGAGAATATTTTGTTTTCTCTAACCGTCCAATGCTGTATGTTTTGGGGGGGTTAATTTAAATTTAAAGAATTCAGGGCGGACTTAGATTATACATGGAGTGCTATCAGGGCACAAATAAAAGAAGAAGCCAATGATATGTTCTCCTCTTCAGAGACCACCGAAGCTGAGATCGCGCTTAAAAGTACCCTGTATTGTTTTTTTTTTCAAGAAATCTCAAGATAAACCAACCATACTTTCAACGCAAGTTTGCAACGAGAGCACTATGACTCCTTTTAAGCTATCGATATGTGTTCAATGCTTTGGTGATCTAAATTATTTTTATTTATATGAGTGCAAATATACCTACCATACCATGATCTGATGCAATGCCAGTGGTTAAGGACACGACCTGTTATTATAAAGACACCCCCCCCCCCCACCGCCACCTTACTGACATAACACAAACCCCTTTAGCAGAATCATCTCCTCATTTTGAGACCCCACATGCAACTCGAACTTAACTGAAGAAATCTTTGTTTTTTTTATTACAAAACTGTAGTAAGCTTCAAGGATTTAGAGATTTATTGAAATATTTAAAAACTTTTAATATATATTGGCTGGATATTGTACTGCAATTTGTGTTTTCTTCCTTTTTTTCACTGTCGACGGTGACACCAGTGTTTAACCCAAGTTTCTGTATCTCTTCCACCAGTAATTGATCAACTGGATATAGGTTTACAGTTTTTTTCATCATGTCATCTATTGCATAGCAGGATCCAAGTAAGAGCTCCTCATCCTACAAATATTATATTTAAGGCCCCACAAAATATAAATATTTCTTATAATACAATTTCTATATCTCCTGTTCCGACACTATCAGCGATAACATTATATATATCAGATGCCTCTTCCAATTCATTTAAATGTTTTGAAAAGGCCTCCTTTAATATTTCAGTAGATATAATGCACTGCCGCCTAAAACCATTGCATTGAAGCAGTTTTTCCAAGCGCATATACTGTGGTAACTTATCTTGAGGAGAAATCTAAAGGAAACATTTTAAAAATATTTTTAAATAAATTATACCAACCACTGTACAATAGTTCACCATTTCTGTCTGTTTCTCTTCCGTAGCTGTCACCAGAAATAAAATTATCTTCAACTGCATCATCTTTTGGAAAACAAAGAAACATTGACTAACCCAAATTTTTCTAAGCAAAATCTGCAATTATTCTCGTAATTAGACATTCGCATATTACTTTTCCGCTTAGGCATCCTGAATTTTCTTGATCTTAACTGTTTTTGACGTCTGATTAATTTTTGCAATTGACAATTTGATAAAATGTCACAAGTGACACTTCGCTATAAAAGAGTGGGAAATTTTGTTTCGACAGTCGATCACCTCTTCCTTTTTTTTCTAATAGTGCAAAGCAATAAGACCTTCTCACTCTCTTTGTCAGTAAAATCGCATGTTCGAGTAATGTAAATCAGCCATTAGGCCAGTGATATCACTTAAGCCTTGACAGTGAAACCGAAATATTTATTAAGCCTTGGCTTAAGCCTTGACTGTGAAACCGGCCATAAGAGAAGTCAGTACCAAGATTTGCAAGTTTTATACATTTTTCAATGCGAATTTCTGGCAAACTATTTGCTGCAGAATAATGATTTATACCATAAATCAAAGATAACGAAGAGATCTAGTGAATAACGTCGGAAAAAATAAAAAAAATTATTGGAATGGAGGTATTAGCTCGGAAACTTCTAAAAAATGGTAAAAATTGAAGTTTTTTAAATCAAATTCCTGTTAGTAGGTATTCTCATTTATTTAGATTGTGACTATTTTAGAAAGATAAAGCTTAGATCTAGTGAATGCCATCAAGTTTTTTCATTTTTAGTGACGTTGTTTTTAATTATTTGGCTCTAATACTACTTGCTTTTTCTCCCGATATTTCACCGACGAGAAATTGCAATATTTCGTTGACAGTTGTTTAAATTGAAAGCAAATATAACAAATATGTGCAAAAAAAATTTAGGAGAATTAATTCTCGTCTTTTACGCTAGATGTATCTAATGTGGTCTGTGGTCTGGTCTGGGCTAATTTTATTTATATGAATTTTCCCACTTTTAGGACACAAACCTACGTATAGTAAATTTTATTGTCTACAGGCTCGCTGGTATCAAAACTGAAACTTTTGTTGAGTACTGACTCCTCTTAATAAAGTGATTAGTTTCTAGATATTTCAACAATTGGGTGATGATGAGTGTTTCGAAAACCTTCGAAAGAATCGAAGTAAGAGCAATTGTTCTATAATTTGAAGGATCGCTTGCCTCTCCTTTTTTGGGTTGTAATGATTATCCCGTGGATGGATGTGGTGCAACGTTTCTCCTTGTCTATGAGTGGCTATTGGTGTCAGAGACTGCCTTTCGTAGTGGGCGAGATTGCTCAGCCGAAATTAATTCTGGAGTGCAGGCGAGAAAGCTCAGCCGATATTAATACTGAAGTGCAGGCGAGAATGCTCAGCCGATATTCGCACGATTTATGGCGTCAAAGACTGCCGAAGTTATTAGAGAGAGGAATTGATATTAAAACACTTTTCTTCTCTAAAACGTACCGTCTTTATTTCGAATCAAGTTCTATATATACTTAATCGCTACCCCTACCTAGTGTATAAATCTACCAATTAGTTAATTTATTGCAATACATTGCAATATAGATTATTCACCCGGAGTAGCGCAATCAATATTAAAATTTGGCCATGTTGCACATTCACAACATTTCCCACATTCGAGTTCACTGAGGTCAGTGTAATGCATGAATGGTGTGAAATGCCGTGTCAGCAAACTGGCGTGTGTCGCACTGAGGTGCATTGCCCTTGTCATTACAATAATTTTCATGAATGGAAATTATGCATGAATCATAATAAATGTGATTATGTTTTTGCATGCTTGTTCTCATTCTTTTGATTTCAAAGTTTTTTGTTGTTTTTAGAGCGTGTGAATTTGATGAAAATATTTTATTGAAAATATTTGATTGATTGGTATTTGATGCGCTACATCCCTCCTCTTATGGAAAAAAAATTTTGCTTTATTAAAGGAAAATTTTTGTTTTAATCTTATAGTGTAGTTTTCTATCTAATACTCCTAATGAAATGATTCGTATATTTTATCTAATTCTTATCTATACAGCCAATTCGATTGTTACATGCTACTTATGGTGAACCTTAAATTTTTTTCAGCCGATTATTATGTACTTCTTTTATTATTTTATCTATCTTTATCTTAGTGTTAACGTTATTCGTATCAATTACAATGTATGGCCCTTTATATGGGGGTTCATTCTTTCTCTTATTTCCTACTTTTAACAATACTTTATCTCCTATCTTAATTTTTAGTGGGTTAGTAATTATGCTAAGATTTTCGCTTCTTTTCTTTTTAGAATTCTCCAATAGTGCTTTGGCTATTCTTTGACTTTCTTGCAGTCGGAACTTTAGTTCTTTTGAATAGTCTTCTAGATTGTAGATCGGATCTGTCCTGTTTTGATCTAATGTGTCTGGAAGCGATGCTAATTTGCCGAATATTAGTTCGTGTGGTGAAATTTTGGTTTCGGAGTGAGGTGTGATATTGTAGCAGAATGTGTAATAGGGTAACCATTCATCCCATTCGCCATTCTGAGCTATTGATAATATGTATTCGTTCAGTACACGATGATTCCTTTCAATTGCTCCTAGAGTTTCGTGGTGAAACGGAGTTGAGGTGACTTGGTCTATTTTGAAAATTTTGCATACCTCTGAGATTAATTGGTTGACAAATTCGGTGCCTAGGTCCGTTTTTAGGATTTTGAAGGTTCCATATTTCAAGATTATTCTTTCGACTAATATCTTTGCGACTGTTTTGGCCTCTTTATTCTCCATGGGGAATGCTTCTACATATTTTGTTAGTTGACATTGACATGTCAGGATGTATCTGTAGAATTTACTTTGTTTAATGGGTCCTACTGTGTCAACTTCTAATATTTCGAAACTTTGACTTGGTGTGTTAGTTTCTATCATTCTTTCTTTGGTGTTCCTTATTATTTTATTGCACTTACATTTCTCACAGTTATTTACGTAAGTTTTGACCATTTTGCTGAGATTTTTCCAACAGAATCTTTGTTTAATCTTATTAATTGTGCGTTTGACTCCTGAATGTCCACCTGTGTATGGAGTGTCATGAAATTGTTTGATTATGCTTAATTGTTCTTCCTTGTTTAGTATCCTTCTTGGGGGTTTAAATATTATCATGCGCAAACTTTTCTTTTCTTTTATTTTAATTCCCTTCTGCAGATCATTAAACTTCTTCTTAAATTCTTCTATGTCGACTTTTTTAAATATTTCTTCTTCTTTTGAGATTGCTAGCGTTTGAATTCCGTTGTCAATCATCGCGTGAGTAAGCTTCTCCAATATCGATCCTAAGTTCAGATTCAGATTATCGCAGTACTCGATTGCAACTTCATTTTTTGATATGAGTATACTCTTCTTTTTATTATACTTTCTTCTTTGGACGTCCTCCTTTATCTTTATGAATTTTAATTGTTTTACGTTTCTTATTTCGGAGATTGAAGTGCATTCGTAGATGAAAAGTTGGCCTGACGATTCATCGACACTTTTAATATCTCCAAGTTTTTCGCATGCTTCTGATTCTTTTGCTTCCTTTGATCTATTCCTCGTTGTTATTTTAATTTGCGCTGTTGGTATCATTTCTTTAAGCATATCCGAGTTAAGCTTTATCCTGGATAGTGCGTCTGCATTTGTATTCAGTAAACCCTTTTTGTATATTATGTCGAAGTCATATTCAGATAGTTCTAAACGGATTCTTGTCATCTTTGATGATGGATCTTTGTGTGTAAACAAACTTACTAGAGGTCTGTGATCAGTCACGACTGTGAATCTTCTTCCATAAAGGTATGGTCTGAAGTGTTTTATTGCCCAGTAGATTCCGAGAAGTTCTTTTTCTATGATTGGTTTCTTAAGTTCGTGTTTATCTAGGGTTCTGCTTGCGTAGGAAATGGGTAGGTCTTTGCCTATTTCTCCTTGAGATAAAATTGCGCCTAATGCAAAATTTGATGCGTCTGTCGTTAAGACAAATTGTTTTGAAAAGTCTGGATATTGTAATATGGGTGGGTTGGTTAATTTCTGTTTCAAGGTGTCAAAAGCTTTTTGACATTCCTCTGTCCAGATGAAGGGTGTGTCCTTGCGGGCTAAAAGATTTAAGGGTTTGGCTATGGATGCAAAGTTTGGTACGAATCTTCTGTAGTAGTTACAGAAGGCCGTAAATCTTTTTGCTTCATCTGCATTTGTGGGTTTTGGATAATTGGTCACCGTATCGAATTTTGCGGGGTCTGTTTTTACTCCCATGTTAGTGATTAGGTGGCCTAAGTAAATCACTTCTGTTTGCAAGAAGTTGCATTTTTGTGGGTTTAATTTTAGGTTATATTGACGCAATCGGTCGAAAGTTCTGCATAAGTTTCTGTTGTGGTGTTGCAAGCTGCATCCAAAGATTATTATGTCGTCGACATATAAAAATGTCTCGGCATCTAAACCTGCTAGAGCTACTGTAAGCATTCTTTGGAAGCTGTTAGTGGAGATCTTTAATCCAAAAGGTAATCTTTTGAATTGATAGTGACCTTTGTTGGTCGAAAAGGCAGTTACAGGTCGTGATTGTGGGTGTAATCCGATCTGGTGAAAAGAACTTGTTAGGTCTAGGGTTGAGAAGTATTTTGCTCTCCCCAGATTGTCTAGGATGTCTTCGAGTCTGGTTAACGGGAATTTGTCATCCATTATCTTTTTGTTTAATTGTCGAAAATCGACTACCATCCTCCATTTATTTTCATCTTTAGTTCCCTTTTTTGGAACTACTAGTAAAGGGGCGTTGTATGGGCTTGTCGAGGGTTCTATGATGTCCTCTTCCAGTAACTGATCTACCTGTTTGTTTATTTCATCGCTCTGCACTTGTGGCAAGCGGTACTTCTTTATGTAGATTGGGGTGTGATCTGTCATACTTATCCTTTGCGTGTAGAAATTATTCATTGTTAGTGTATCACCCGTTAGATGGAATATATCTGAATAGTTTCTGCATATTTCAAACAGTGAGTCTTTTGCTCTTTCATCTAGGTTATTTATATTCAATTCCTTTTTTAATTTTTCGAAACGGGTCTCGTTGTCGTTTTCTATTGATTTCACCTTCCTTATGAAATGGTATTCTGTTAGAGGCACAATTTTCAGTTGTGGTGGTTCGATACTGATGTCCTGCTCCAGTGTATTGAGCAGTTTAACGTGAACGATCCCTTTTGTTGGTATAATGGCATTTGCAATAAAAATTCCATGCTGGAGTTCTTGGCTCAAAACTATGCTGTCTTCGTTTACTTTTATATCCATTGCTTGATATATTTGCGATCTTGCTGGAATTGTGATGGTTTTTACTTCTGGGATCCTAGTCATGATTGGTATCTCAATGTTGTTATTTTCTGTGCAAATTGTTAGAATGAATTGTTCATAGTCGAGTTTGCATCCGAATTTGGTCAAAAAGTCTAGTCCAATTAATCCATCCGTAGAGATTGGGAAATTATCTTCTACGACATGTAATTTGTGTTCTATTATGTCTCCTTCGACCTCAAATTTCATGTTTAATGTTCCAATTGTTTTAATTTCACCTTCTGTTACTCCTGTTATTCTGCAGGATTCTTCTCTTAATTCTAAGTGATCTATTAAGCTATTTTTCTTAATTACTGATATATCCGCTCCCGTATCTATGAACCATGATGCATTCCTTGATGTTGCATCGCCTTTTATATTTACATAGTTGGTCAGGTTTTTGACCATGAATTTATGCATCTTTATGCATTGTTCGTTTGATATTCGTTGTCCCCTGAAAGCTGTGTTTCGGGGACTCCTTGTCCGTTTCCCGAATTCAATACATTTATTCGTCTAAAAAATGGACGATTCTGATTCCGTGTTTCTGGAATTCTATTTTGTGTGCGTACATTGTTAAAATGTGTTGTATTTTGATTGTGGTTTTGTCTTGATGGGATGTAGATGTTCCTTCTTGCTTGATTTTGGTGATTATATCTATCACTGTATTGGTTCCCTTGCGTGTTTCTGTATGCTTGGAAGTTGTGTCCTCTTCTGTTGTTGTTCTGGTGAAAGTTTCGATTGCGATTGTAGTCTGTGAATCGTGTTGGGTGTGAAGAGAATCTTAGGATGTTTCCTGATTGTCTGTTGTCAGTGTCAATCTCTGTCGCAAGTTGTACAGCGGCTGATAAGGTTTTGGGTTGTGCGGCAAATACTGTGGTTTTAAATGGTTCTCTTAAGCCTGACTTAAAAGCATTTAGTGCTAGCTGATCATTTAATTTAGCAATTATTTGCCGGTTCTCTTCTCCTTGTTCGATTATTTGGATGTTGTTTAGTTCTGCTGCCAGCGATTCAATCTTGTTAGCAAAGTCTTGCACTGGTCTTTCACCTTGGTAGCTCTTGGCTAGTTCAGTTTGAATTTTGAGAGGATTCCTGTTAGTTCTGCATATCTTTTGGAACAATGTTTTAAGTTCTGACAGTGATGTTGGTGTCGGTTCGTTGCAGATTTTGTTACGTACCTTTTGTGAAATTTTTGTTTTAATCACGAAGTTGATTAGCTTTTTCTTTTCATCTGCACTTTCTATTGAATCATGAAGGAATTCTATGAGATTAATGAAGTTTGTTAGATTCTTTGGATCTCCATCGAACTCAGTTACCACTTTCATTGTTAATGGCATGTCAAACAAAGCCATTTTGTCAAATTTTGCACTTTCAGAGTTTTTTGTATTTTTATCCCTTAAATCACTAGTGTTTCTCTCGTCGTTGTCTCCTTCTTCTGTTAAGATTTCTTTTGTCTTGTTCTTGATATGTGTCTCTACTTCTTCGTATATCACCTGAAATTTATCTTTTATTGGTTGGCTGATCTGTTTATCTTCTTTTGACAGTCCACCGTATATCTCTCTGAATTCAACTTTTAGCTCATCTGTTTTATTTCTTTTCATTAACAGATTTTCTGCACTATATTCTCTGTATGGAGTTTTCTTAAAATTGTCTAATATTCTTTCTAATTCTTTTATTGTGGTTTTCAATTTATTCATTATACAACTACGACTTAATGTGCATTATACTTGTTTATTTATTTATTTATTTATGTACATATCATCTTATACCTGTATTGTTTTGCTGACCTTTTTATTTATTATTGAATTAATTTTCTTTTTCATATAATTGTAAATAATGACTACAACAATAATTGAAATAATGGTACTTAATAAGTATTTGATGTCTGAGATGTGGTCCTCAAAGGTGCTGACAAATAAATTTGTGGTCGTTGCTGTTGCTGCGTTGTTTGCCACGATATTCGTTGGTTTGGACTCCTTTCCTCCCATTATTTATCTTCTTGTATTCTTGATTGTTCAAGCGTATCGTCTCGAGGAAGTAATTTTTTTCCTTTTTTGTTACTGACAGGCTTGCCAGCCGATATAGGTCCGCGATATTCCGTCTATGTTTGACTGCTTTTCCTGCCCTCGTTCTCTTTGGTCGCTGTTTTCGCTGTTGTCTTTCTTGTTCTTCTTGCTGATTTTGCTTCTCCTGCTGCTTGGCTCTTCTTGCTCTGTATTCCTCGATTGTTAGCGGTTTTGGTCCAGCCTTAGGGTTTCTTTCCAATTCTTCTTTCAGTTGGTCTCGTATGCTTCTTGGTTCGTGGTGCAGGGTCGCCATGTAATGATTATCCCGTGGATGGATGTGGTGCAACGTTTCTCCTTGTCTATGAGTGGCTATTGGTGTCAGAGACTGCCTTTCGTAGTGGGCGAGATTGCTCAGCCGAAATTAATTCTGGAGTGCAGGCGAGAAAGCTCAGCCGATATTAATACTGAAGTGCAGGCGAGAATGCTCAGCCGATATTCGCACGATTTATGGCGTCAAAGACTGCCGAAGTTATTAGAGAGAGGAATTGATATTAAAACACTTTTCTTCTCTAAAACGTACCGTCTTTATTTCGAATCAAGTTCTATATATACTTAATCGCTACCCCTACCTAGTGTATAAATCTACCAATTAGTTAATTTATTGCAATACATTGCAATATAGATTATTCACCCGGAGTAGCGCAATCAATATTAAAATTTGGCCATGTTGCACATTCACAACATTTCCCACATTCGAGTTCACTGAGGTCAGTGTAATGCATGAATGGTGTGAAATGCCGTGTCAGCAAACTGGCGTGTGTCGCACTGAGGTGCATTGCCCTTGTCATTACAATAATTTTCATGAATGGAAATTATGCATGAATCATAATAAATGTGATTATGTTTTTGCATGCTTGTTCTCATTCTTTTGATTTCAAAGTTTTTTGTTGTTTTTAGAGCGTGTGAATTTGATGAAAATATTTTATTGAAAATATTTGATTGATTGGTATTTGATGCGCTACAGGGTATTGGCTGAACATGTGCAAGCTTTCATTTCGAAGGAAAGACTGCTGTCGAATAGGACAGGTGAAATAGTTTGCGTAGAGGATTAACTAAAGAAGAGGCGCACCCACTTCAGTACCAGGGGCCAAATACCATTAGGCCCAGACACATTAGACATGCTTGGTCATAGTGCGACACGTGGAGTACTTGTCAGGATGGGATGTTAGAAATAGATCTAATAGGTTGGCGCTATGTCCAATTATATCAGGCGAACGAGTTGGGCTATCAACTAACTGTTGCAAGTTAAAGGACACGCCAAATAGTTCACCATGTCTGGACTTGTGGTTGAAGAATGTCTGAGCCACTGCATGTCGTGGATTTGATTAAAATATTTTCTATATTGGTGGATAGAGAATCAAAAGAGCATGCAATGTCAGTGTCAGACATACTGGGGCTATGGTATAAAAAACAAAAATAAATGATTTGTTGATGAAGTTTAAATCTAATCCAGACGTAATTAAACTCTGGATTAGTTGCAGCAAATTCAGCGACAATGGAGAAAGGCACATCATTACGAATGTACAGAGTGATTCCCATCTGAGATGAGAACACTGGCACTAAGTGATAACCCGGTAACTACAACTGATTGATATCAGCATCAGAAGTTACCTTGGTTTCACTTAGAGCCAAAACAGCCGGTTTAAAAGAAGACAAGTGGCAATACACCGACAAATAATTACTTCGTAAGCCACAAATGTTGCAAAAATCAAAGCAAAATTCTTGCATTGTCCCAAATGAACAAAAGCGCCCAAAATTATTACAAATAAATGCACGCCGTCACTGAACTGACCATGACAACGAGACTCAACTGCAAGCCAAACCGCTGGCTGAGTACAAGGCAGTAGTAGTTTTATGCCTACTGCGCTGACCTTTGCACCCAAACAAGTAGTCAGATGCTGAGCAGTAGGTACCGATTAATTACATTCAAAGCAGTGAAATTACACTATTCTATGGATTTAGGAAAAATGAAACAGACTTACGTCGGTTGTGCAATTACAATATAGAGTATAAAGGCCCTTCCACTTGGTGATCACGGCATTAATCCGAGCAGAGCTTGAAACTTTTATGACTTTTTTCAAAAAGTCCCTAGAATACGAATTTTTATTAACTTTTATTCCATTAGAGTTAAACAAAATTATAAGAAATCAGAGTTTTAAAATAATAAAAATTCGTAAGTTTTATTATTAAGACTCCCGAAATAACCATTACTTGTAACTGTTATTTGTAACTGTTATACAAAAAAAAACTTTTTAAGAGTCTTTTGAGACCATTATTTTATAAGAATTATTTTAAAAGGTTGTTTTTGAAACTTTTATATTATAAAAATCTTTTTAAAAGTCTTTCTTTATGTTTATTATGTATTTTGTACAATAAAAGTTTACTCTTAACTTTTACTTTTAAGAATAAAAGTTAAAAGTATTATTAAAATTTAATTTTTAAATATAAAAGTTTCCAGTCGGGCTTAACTTAAAATAACCGGCCAAGTGCGAGTCGGACTCGCGCACGAAGAGTTACGTACCATCGTACAAAATTTAACACTATGTACTTTTTATTAATTTTTTCAAATGAGAGTAGGTGTCATGTGAAAAAATAATGCCATCATTTGAAAAAATAATAATAATGCTATCATTTAAAAAAAATGCCTACTTATGATAATAATAATGAATGAGAATAAAACGAGGAAAAAAACGCCGAAAAAATCATGTTTCTTGTATAGGGGCCCCCTTTAATTTTTAATTTATTTTTATTTTTTATATTTATTGTTATATCGCCAATAGAAATACATAGTCTGTGAAAATTTCAACCATCTACCTATTACGGTTCATGAGATACAACCTGGTGACGGACGTACAGCGAAGTCTTAGTAATAGGGTTCCCGTTGTAACTCTAAAAAGACTTAATGGAGAGTTATTTTCAGGCTCTGAATACGAGTTACAAACACTCAAAATTCGCGGCGAGGTGTTCATATGTTGCAATAACTGAGTACGGCACGCGTCTGCTACCACTGGCAGTTCAAAATCAACTCAGCTTTAATTGAAGCTATGGATGAATTCAACAAAATCAAATCTAATCAGCTCACATTTACCTAAATATTGGAAAATGGGGCTTATTACTTCTTTCTATCCCCATAACATTATCATCGAATATAGCGGCTGGTTGGATGTCCATTGTCATACTTTTTGGACCTGCAATAGGTTTGTTCAATGAAAACTTCGTGTAAATTTTTCTCTACAATATTTATAACCAGAGTTTTTGCGGACTCCTCATACAAGTTATTGGAAGTTAGGGTAAACCTAGTGTAATGACATTTCTCTGGCAGTTCTCCTGAGTACATATATAATTAATTGTGAAAAGTTATTTTTAAAATTAGTGCGGAAGACAAATAAAATGTGCTCTAACTATTTTCGTTTGTCTTTATTTGTTTATTTATGCTTAAGAAGTAATTTATATGCCCCAATCAGAAACAAATTTCAAGTGACAGTTCTCAAGTGAGAAATGTCACACTTTTATCACATGTAATTTTTAGTGTAAATTCGGGGTAGCTCTAGGTTTTTCGAAAAACAAGATATTGTAGCACTAAGGTTTACCCAGTATTTTCATGGAATAAACCTAATATTTAAGGTCCTTGAACTCATCATAAGATATGATAGAGTATATATATTTTTATATAGTATATACCTCGTGCCAAGTCGGTATGCTGACTTTATGCATTTATTGAAAGACAAGGTCATTCCAGACCAGTACAGTTAGTAAAAACCTATTTTTTAAGATAGTGCTCAAAAATTAATATTCTGAATATCTCGGTTTTTATTTACTATACAACAAAAAAGATAAAAAAAAAAATCTATAAAATAAGACAGGATAATTTTTTCGCATAGACAATTATTTTTCAAAATCTTACATTTAAATTTAAACTTACCTATGTGATATTTCGAATAATAATTTCTATTCTATAAATAGAGACATTGAGGATATTTAGATACTATCAGACTAATTGAATTCTTATAATCTTCCTTCTAAATTGTGTACAATTCATGTTGATTGTAGAAAGAACAAATGAAAAGTCTAACACCTATAATTGGATGGAGTATGAATTCCGTATCACATGCGACTCTTTTATGAAGCGGTATACACAAAACAAAACAGTCAGCTATAGCCTTTTGATTTTGAACCAAATTTTCAAAATATCATTAATCTCATCAATGGTGGATTTCTCTTGCGCCGTGTTGTTTCATCAAAATGAAACTTATGATGTTCTTTGCTAGGCATATATTAATTAAGAGTGTAAAATCATTTTGGCTCGAACTGCATTATTGTTTTTGATGGTTATGAAAATATTAGCAATAGTGGTAAGGACATGGTGCAACCTTGTTGGTTTTTGAAACACTTCATCTGTTGACAACTACTTGAATAAGCAGATGATTGCAACTGTGAGCTAAGAGAATCTTTTTTTTAACAATATAAATAAAATCAGATTAATTTAATTGATGACAGAAAAGTTTGAAGCAAATAAATAAATCTGCTGAAAATTATGTTGAAATTTTGATAATATTAACAAAAAAAAAAAAAAATTAAAAAAACAAGTAAAAAAGCTAGAATTGGTCTAGGACCAATCCTTATGATACCCTAGTGCCCTTATGAAATTTCGTATTGTCACCCTTCTGTGCAAGTTTGATTTTCGATGTGGTTTTTCGGACAAAAATAATGATTATAACCAATTTTATAGGATTTCGTATTTTGAAGAAGTTTTTAGTACAATAAAAATCTCTTGAACTGATCGCTTTCACAGTATACGTAAAAAAAACAAAGTTTTTATATGGCAACACCAAGAAGGAGTTGCCCGATTTAGTCCATTTTTGAAATTTTATTTGCTAGTACCTACAATGGAAACATCATGTACCAAATTTCAGCTCTCTACGTCGGTGCGTTTTCAGGCAGTGTCCAAATATATAGTGGAAAATGAAATTTTTGTATGGCAACCCCACAAAGTAGTTGCCCGATTTGTCTCATTTTCGAACTTAATTTTACTTTTTTTTTTTAAAGTCCATGTACAAACTTAGTATACCCTATAGATTTCATCTAGAGTATAAAAATAGAGGAATCATACAAAATACCACTATTGTGATTGGGGAGGATATGGATATTTTCGTAATTTTAGGTTGAACAAAAATTTATCCTACACGTACCTATATTTGATGTTGATCAAATAAAAATATTCGAGATCACATATCATTTTTGCACTCATTCTCTGAATGTTAAAGAGCATCTGCTCCTTATAATAAAGGCACGTCTACAGCTTTGAAACTCAGGCCCAAAATACATTCGCAGCCTCAGGCCACGAGCCACAAGCCACAAGCCACCTGAGGCTTGTGGGTGACTGCTGAAGCCAAGTAAGTTACATTCACGGCCAACAGGCCACAACACGTCATTCTTCTGATTATGCATAAATGTATGTATTTTCATGTAATTAATAATTTTTTCTTACATTTTATTTTTTTTTGCAGAATTATTACAAAACAATATGAATTAATTCACACAGGTAAACAACTTTTCTGAGAATTAATTAATAAAATTCCGATTAATTACAAATCCCCCGCCATATTGAATAACCAACCATTCTTATACTTCAATGTTGGTACCCGTGTAAAAGATCTGAATTCCAGCGGGAGTCTATCGGAACTTATTTCCCCTCCCAATATTGAAATATGCAAAATTCAAGCGGAACATTTACGGAATTCCGGATTCCGAGTTTTTAAATTGCAGAGTCACCGCTGGAGTACTGAATTCAAAATCTATTCGGTACTGAATTCAACATCTATTCTGTACTGATTTTCAAAACTGTTAGTTTTGTTTTTTTAATTTATTCATTATTTAACTTAGTAATATTTTATTGATCCTACGATTAGATGTTGTTAGCTTTTTTAATGCGAAACAGAAATTATATAAATGTTACTTACCTGGGAATCGAACCTGATCTTACCGTGTGAAAGTCAACCATTATAAAGTGCTATATTTAATAACGGGTATCAGTACTGATGCCGTAATGAGTTTTATTGCGAAATTTCCACATTGTTAGTTAATACTAAAGCAGTATTGAAATGATATTCATTTAGCTATTTGACATGAAGAAGCTGTCAGGAATGACATAAGCATAGTTCTCAAGTTGATTCCGTCCAAGAGTTTGAACATCATATTGTCAAACATGCCAAAATGAAAACCAGTGTTGGAAAAACATAAATTTGAAAGCATTTCGCAACCTAAATGCCTGAGTAGGAAGCATTAAGACCATTCGTACTGTTTTGTACAAAATAGAAAAATTAACTTAAGGAAAGAAAACATAAAAAATAATGTTCATAGTAAGTATCAATAAATGTATTTCTTAGTATACTATAGCAAAGCTATTTTTTATCTAGTCCAAATTTATGGAAACAGATGTATTGATAACGAAGCTGTGATTGAGCCGATATCCTACGATGACACGGCAGAAGTAATATTAGATGAAATAAAGCAACAGCCAACTTTAAGCCCAACACCAGTCAGTAAAGACGATTCCAAAATGTTTTCTAATATCCTTTAATTTTTTTATTGGATATTTTTTTTCGCGGCCAGTATACGATACTTTCTTCTGCAAATTAATACATTCGGCTTAAAATTTTTACATGATCTTTTGCATGCATTCAATCTTTGTGTGATAAAAGATTTCTGAAATGAAATATATTACTTTCTTTCCAAAAAATCAAGTAGATACATATATAATATGTTCCTATCCTAGAGGCACACCACTGAAATGGTAAATAATTTTGAAGGTTTTAGCTTAGATTTTTAAAAAGGGGATCAGGGAACTTGAAGCTTTTTCATACATAATCGTGAGCTCCGTCAACCACTCATTAAAGAAACACAGCTAAAATATTAAACAATACTAAACAACTTTTGAGTAACAAAAAAGGTTTTAAGTGCGCTACTGTAAAGTTTTGTTTTTGAATATAAAGTACTATGCCCCTTAACTAAGTGAAATAATATTTAAACGCTTACAAAATGTCTACTGAAGTTATCGTCGTTGTCGATATTTTCATCAAATAATTTCAAATTTTCAGTTGTGTTTAAAGGAAAACCAACTTGCTTTTTAAGCTCATAAGCTGATGAGCTATTATTACTGTTAGTACCGTGCTCGTTAATAATGGAAATTTCTTCTTTTATAATAATTCTTATATCATTTTTGACTGAGACTCGAAATGCTGTTAGTTTTTTTTTCTAACTACATCTTTTAACGTATTATGTATCTCTTGGTGGATGTCAGCATAGTTAATGAAATTTACATAAGTGGGGCTATTATCAACACAGACCCTGTTGCTCTTCTAAAACGGTGAAAATATTAATAAATTAATAATGAAAAGGAACAGAATCAGCATAGCATATCACCAACAGCAGTATTAACTACAGGAACAGGTGCATCATTTGGATGACATGTAGAAGCAATTATTGTCTGAAGTTCACTATCCTCAGTAAAGCTGTTTTCAGTTGTTCTGAGGGGGACTGAAGAAATTCATATTCATATTCATTTATTAAGCAAATTAAGTACACAAGATGTAAATCTTAAATAGTACTTCATATAAACTAATCAAGCTACTCGGAAATCAATAAAGAAAGAAAAAAAATTAAAGTAAAAAACCTAATTTTTAGAAAGTGCCTACTATAACTAAGAAAAAGTAAAGACAAGCAACATATATATTGAGGAGGCAAAAGAAAATTAAAACTAAATAAAAACATATTAATAACAAAAATTATAAAAAGAGAAAAAAAGAAAAAGAAAAAAGAAATAAGAAATAAGTAAATAAGAGAATCTTGCACAGTTAATCCCAACATCCCATAGCACTCAAAGTATACAATCATCCAAATACCTTTTGAATTCGTTGACAGAAGCCACACACTGCGTATTGTGAGGGAGGGAATTCCATAGACGAACAATTTGGACAAAGTAAGATCCCTCATAAGTCAATGTACTAAAACGCAGTATACGTAAGCTCATTCCTCTCCTAGAATGCAGAAATTCTATTTTTTCATAAAGATACATGGGCTTCCTAGTCTGTATTAAATTGAATAGGAAGATTAATGCCCTGCGTTTTAAATAAGTTTGAATTGAGCATCCCAGTAACGAGTCCCTGACTGGAGTAATATGGGCAGATCTGCGCAGGTTAAAAATGAATCGTAAACAATCATTAAAAGCAACTTCCATTTTACGTTTGCACAGGGAATCAAGCTTAGGGTAAATTAGACTGCCGTAAGTAAAATGAGGCAACAAGAGCGTCTTAACCAATCTCAAACGTGAATTTGTTGGTAAAATACTAGCAAATAGCCAAAGTCTTCGCAAGCCACCATAAATTTTACCCAACATACCCTTAACATGATCACAACATTTCAGGCGACTGTTGAACTTCACTCCCAGATTAGCTACCGAGTCAACAAAAGGTAACATGACGTTATTGAGAATAACTGAGGGTATATCATCGAAATCAGGAGGTGAGCTGCACAACACCAAACACTGCGATTTATTAGGATTGAGAGAAAGCTTATTATCAATTGACCATCTGTGAATTGCAGCAAGATCATCATTGATTCTACAAATACAATCCTCAATCAACCCAAGAGGCTTGCTCAAGTACAATTGAACATCATCGGCATATAGATGTAACTGTACATTATGTACGATATCACCGATATCATTAATGTACAGACTAAATAGGAGAGGTCCTAATACAGATCCTTGTGGGACACCCTGAAACAAAGGTAAGAAGGAGGAGAGAATACCATTAACGTTTACTTGTTGAAAACGGTTTGTGAGGAAACTACTTATTAACTTGACCGCAGAAGAAGAAAAGCAATAGTTAACATACAATTTACGGAGTAGTGTAGAGTACACAACGCTATCAAAAGCTTGAGAAAAATCCAATAAGACAAGCACGCCAATTTCGCCGGCATCAAGAGCGAAACGGAGATCATTAGATACCTTTAGCAAGGCAGTCTCACAACTGTGCATTGCACGGAAACCAGATTGATATCTCGTGAGCAGATTATTTTGATCTAAGAACTCCTGAATTTGGTAACAAATAAGTTTTTCCAAGACCTTCTCTAGGAAGCTAAGAATGCTAATAGGTCTGAAGTCAGACAAGCTGACAGGGGAAGTTTTCTTAGGTACAGGTATGACCCTAGCAACTTTCCAAATGTCAGGGAAACAGGAGGAAGACAAACAAGTATTCATAATATGCAATATATATGTGGATATGTACGGAAACAAAAGCTTTACAAAGCGGGGATTGAGTTCATCAAAACCGACAGCACAGGACTTTACACAAAAGATAGCTTTGTAAAGCTCATCATGCCCGACGCTCCGGAAAGACAAACAATTCATGTCTTGCTCGCGCAAGTGATAGCTCTCAATACACGCGGGCTTAACAGCGGTACCAGAACATGTTGCAAAGTGCTTGTTAAAGGCCTCAGGTTCAAATGATCTTTCAGGACTCAAGCCAGGGCAAATACCAGCTTTCCTCAGGTTACTCCATAAAACTCTGGGAGGCAGGTTAGGGTCAAATTTATAGCTATAATATAGACGCTTTGCTAACCGAATCTCAGAAGTTACCTTGTTCCTAGCGCATTTGAATAGAGATCGAGCATATTCAGTTCTAAGCCGCCTCCATTGACGATATAAGAATTCTCTTTCGACTATTAGAGCACGAATTTTGTGACTAAACCAGGGAGAGCTACTAGCACTAACACGCTTGACTTTAAGGGGAACATATTTATTATACAAATAGGAGATTAGCTCATTCAATATGTCAACCTTACCTTGAACAGAAGGACGGACATAGATATCAGTCCATGTAAGGGACAGGCATTCATTAGTCAAGCTAAACAAGTCGATATGCTTGAAATCTCGATAATAAAATTGCTTCAGCTGATTAGAGTTATCAAACGAAGCATTATAAGTCATGAATAGCATATCATGATCAATTATGCTCGGAGGGCTAATCTGATTATGGAATAATACTTTTTCTTTATCCGTAGTCATAAAGAGATCCAGTTGTGAAGGATTAGTACAACAAAAGTACGTGGGAAGAGAATTCACAACATTGAGGTGAAGACCTTGAATTACAGATCGAAAGCTTTCAGTGGGAATATTACTGTGAAGCAAATTTACATTGAAGTCACCTCCAATAATAACATTGCTATAGCGATGCGCAATACGGGAAATTCCACCGATGATGTAGTGAAAGATTCCGGGGAAGTGTCAGCACTGTGGCAAGATTTCATTCATTTTACTGGTACAGCCGGAGTTATTGGAATACTCACTCCCTCATTACTTTCATCTGATGAAGGATTACCAACATATGAACATGTTTTAAATGAACGTTTTCTTTTGGTGGGGAGTACAGGGTGTCCCACGTAACGTGTTCCCTGAGCATTTTTCTCGAAAATGTGCGGAGACATCGAAAAATTCCTGATAATAAAAGTTACGCATCGTTAGTCAAGGTATCCTCTGGCATAGCCAAAGTCCTTGAAAAAGGACTTGGGAAAGGATATATTTAAAAAATGTCCTTTTCGTCTTTATTAAGGATACAGTTAGATTGCATTTTTGAATTCCGCAAATAAAACTAAAACGAAAATGTTATATTGAAAATTCCAGTTTAACCCTTTATTATCGAGATATAAGACCTCAAATTGTCTTTATGCACCGTGTTCCTTTGCCATTTTTTTCGAAAATGCACACAGATACAGGAATTAAAAATTTACATTTATTTAAAATAACAGTCACAGAATAGATGTAATACGTCTTGTACGTATATAACTTCGTCGGCAAGCTAAGAACGTGTGACTTCTTTTATTTTTTATATTATTAAGCCAAGCTCAGTAGATAGATAGATAGAAGGTGATAAAGAAAGGATTTAGGGAACGTGAGGAGGGTGGCGAAGGTGCTGATGTATGTCATCCTTAAACTTTCGCAGATTGCATGCCGGAGGAAAGACAGAAGATTGGAGACTGTTCCACGTTCGCACACGACCGAAAGTATTTTGAAGGGTAAAAGGATGTGCGCGACTTGCAGTGCGAGTATTACATGGAGGAATTCGGGATCAGATTAGGCATTTCCTCAGAACATTGATCATGCATGTAGCAATATAGGAGCGAAAGGCAACAAACATTGCGGCGGTGCTCTTATAAGTCCATATGACAATGAGCTGAAGGCTCTCATTTTGACAATATCCAACGAAACTAAGGCTCTGCGACCAGCCTCGGCCTACACACGGAAATTGTATTCAATTCTAGGTCTGATGTAGGACTTGTAGAGGAGCGCTAGATTTGACGGGCTGAAATATTTCTTACACCTTTTCAGAAATCCAAGATATTTCGTTGCTTATTTGGCAACAGTGAAGTTGTGATCTGTTCAGCTTAACATACTGCAAATATTATTGTCAAGAATGCATAAAGACGGTGTATCGTCAAGCAGTGCTCCATCAAAAGAAACAGGAATGGAAAAATTATGATCTTGTGTTAAAGAGATGGGACAGCTTTGGAACTTAGATGTATTGAATTCGATGCGATTCGGTTTGCTCCAAACGAGGATATTATCATGGTGGTTATTCAAGGATCTAATCATGCAACCTAGTTTGGCAGATGTGACATTTCCTCTGTAGTCCCCAAGAATGTCAAGGGAGTAAGCGAAACCAAGGGTACTGTCATCAGCAAAACAATGGATGGGATTGAAAGTAAGAGAAAGCAGATCATTAATGAAAATTGAGAAGAGAGATGGAGAGATAGCACATCTCTGAAACACCCCGGCATTTATTGGCTGAGATTGAGATGTCACGCCATCTAATATAATCCTAAGTGCTAAGTGCTTTAAGTTTGGCTAAAAGAGCTGAACTCCAGACACTATGATAGGCCTTTGAAATATCTAGGGCGACAATTTTGGACTCACCAAAATTGTGAAGACTACGGTTCCAACGTTCCGTATGAAATGTCCGCAAGTTTCCAGATGAGCGTCCAGCTCGGAAGCCATATTGGCGATCGTTGATGAGATGATTAGTTACTAGATACTTCATTAATTTGGAGGTAATGATAGATTCAAAAACCTTTGAATCGAAGTGATTGCAATTGGTCGATAATTTGAGGGATCACTACCATTTCCTTTCTTGGGAATAGACTGAACGTGAGGTAGTTTCCAAGCAATTGGAAATTTTCCTGTCGAATAAAACAAGTAGAATAGTTTTCGCAGAGCTTTAGCCAAGAATGTGGCACAGGTTTTATTTAACGGAGGCTTGAAGCTATCAGGACCTGCAGCTATGGAGACGTTGATCTCCTTAAGGACCTTGAACATATCTCTCGTATGGATGTGCATTGACTCTTGTACACATCTACAAGTGGATGGAAAAGGAGAATTTGAAGTGAATCTAACAGTCTAAATATAAGTTTTATTCAGAGAGTCAACAATCATTTCATTGTAAAGTAATGACGGAATAGAGGAACTGCTGAAGTTGCTCCTGATGGTTTTGACCAGGGACCAGAAACCTTTGCTGCCTTTACGTCTTACCAAGATTCTAACATTTTGATCGAAAAGAAATTTTTCTCCTTGAATAGTGTTCAAGTTCTGGACATGGATGCAACGATAGATGCGAAAAGCAGACTATATCGCTTTTATTGCCTGGTTGCACTTTTCGTTAAACCAACAGTGATTTTGCTCTCAATCTCAATCAAATTCTCTAGGATACTGATTGAGACTTACCCAACCTGCAGATTTATTTTGTTTTTATTTAACGTTTGGGCTAAGTATTCTATAAAAACTATTACATTTTACGAAATAATAAAAAACATTATTTAAAAATTAATCTCTTGCTTTAAATGTAATAACACTCACTACAACAATGCACAATGACTTCTTCGCCGTTGTGTAGTTTCGCTGAATTTCTCCAAATACGAGTTATAATTGATTCTTTAAATGTTTGTTTTGCTACGCCCGATAATGTTCTAAGAAGCCGTCTTTACATGGAAGGCTTATCAAAGACCCTTTGGCAGCTGTTTTCAATTAAAACAAACCTTCCATAGCGTTAACATGAATAGGCTTTGTCTTACTTCAAAAACCCCGAGCAAAGCGACGCTCATGTACAGGTATCCGCGCTTCCTGTTTTCTCTATAGGCTTCAACAACCATGACCAAAGGCTAAGATGCTAGCTAGGTCCTGCGTTCCTAAATGTATCATCAAGGGCGTATCCAGACATTTGCTCTAGGGGGGGGGGGAGGCGATCGCCCCCATCGCCCCCTATAACCGCACTTGCCATCAGTTGTGGACCGATTTGTATAGCTTTCTCTTTTCGTTTCTGCATGAGAATTTCATTAGCATTCAGATATCGCTGACGTTCTTTTATCTATATAATATAAGTTCTTGATCCCGTAAGCATAGTAAAATTTAGTCCCACATCAAATAGACGTTATACACTTCTTACTTGTCTTACTGCTGCTGTTTTTCGTATAAAGGTCGCTTGCATTTCGTTCAAACTGGTCTCGCTGGACTGCAATTTCTTACAAATTAAATGGTTAAAGAAATTTTCGGGAAATGCTAATTAGGTAGGGTTAATATGTGTATAAAATGAAATTAAATATTTGCAGGAAAACTGATTCTGAGATTAATTACCTCGGCTATGATTATTTTCCAAACATACTACTTTTCCTCAAAATACCCGGCTTTTGTGAGTGTTCGATCACAAAAAAGTACAAAAATTTTGCTTGCACTGAAAATTCCTTATGGCCGGTTTCACAGTCCAGGCTTAAGCCAGAGCTTAGTTAAGCCACGGGTGTGGCTTAAGCCCAGAACTTAAGCCTACTCGGTTAGCTGAGGCTGAGGTTTTTAAGTTGTCAGCACTGCGGTAATTGTGAATTTTTTTAAAGGAAAATTGCCATTGTGGATTAAAAATTAAGCGAAAAGAAGAAGATCTTTTTATTTACCAGTTTGTTGTGGTTTTTTTCTGGAAGGATATCAAATCCAAAATCATTGTTGCAGAATGTTTCGACAACGTAAACCATCAAAGCCGAATGTATCTACAGCCGGAACCGAGAATAAAAATCAACGTCATCCCATTTCTCGAAATGTTGCGGGCGACTCTTTATAATTTTTTCACGGGTCACACCTTGCGATATTATATTATACATTTCTTGGTCTCTTATATCCTCTGCATCAGATAAATAACTCATTTTTGTCCTAAACTGTTTGGTTTCTTCTTAAAACGTCAAATGGAATGCTGACACTAGCTGCCACACAGTACTCAAAACTGCTAATTAGATAACTATTTTTCGCTTGGAAAATTTCAATTTAGTTTTAAAGTATAACTTTTTGAAATATGCACGTTCATTTAATAACAAAAATTATAATACTTAGGCAAAATATATATTTAGCAATAATTTCTTATGTGTTTCACAGCAAAATCTGAGGCTTAATCCTTCGAGATTACGGGCTTAAGTTAAGCTTTCCTTAAGCCAGTGATTTCACTTAAGCCTTGACTGTGAAACCGAAATATTTTTTAAGCCTTGGCTTAAGCCATCGCTGTGGCTTAAGCCTTGACTGTGAAACCGGCCATTAGTGGTACAATTTAAAATTTTTTGAGAATAACTTATGACTAAAAAGAAAAAATAACTTTTTAAAAAACTATCTAGAGTTTTCCATTTAATTAAATATTAAAATTATATTACGTTTGTGTATAAATTTTAAAATTTTCAAAGCAAAGTAATTTAATTAAGTATTTTGATAAACATTAGGAGCTCCAAATTTCATTGTTATTCACTGTAGTGTTAAAACTAAAACTGCCCAGGAGCCAGATTCCGCAACTGTGAAAAATTGGCCAGTGCACATCGTAAGGGAAAGTGTACGCTTAAATGCTAAATGAAAAAATTTCTGTGCTGAATGTTATTTGAGTAAGAAAATAGTCTTTTTGAAGAAGTTAAGTTCAGTTATAAGAAATGAGTTAAATGAATTCGCTAGTATTAAGGCGACTACGGCTTATGAAAAGGTAAAATAAATAATATAACAAATACCTCTTCAAAATTCACGACCAAAATGGCGAGGTGAAAGTATAAGTTAAAGTGTACAAAATATTGACAGAAAAACTCATTTCCATTTTCGCGGAATCAGTCGAGTACATAAAATTTTGGGTGCACGCGTAAACTCATAGTTTCGGAATCCGGCCCCAGATCTTGCGTTTTTGAATACCTCCTTGAAAATTTGCAAATTTATACACAAATTAAATCCAAAATGAAGGAAAACTCTAGAGAACTTTTGTGATTTATTCACTAAGTGAAGGGAAAAATTATTTTCTATTTTTTTAATGCGGGTTTAGAAGATTTTATTACTATTTTTTTTTTAATTTTCTATTTCATTTGATTAAAGTAAAAATTTTGATTTATTAAAGCTCTAGGGGGGGCGATCGCCTTGATCGCCCCCCGCTGTATCGGCCCTTGTTTATCATATGGAATGCTTCCAGAAATTGTTACGTTCTATACAAAAGGTGCATAGATGTGAATCATTTTGTTAGAAAAAATTCAGAAGATCTACTGCAATTGTTTTCAGTGGTCTCCAGGGGGGGGGGGCACCCGCGCCCCCTAGCTGGATCCGCCCATGTCTAGAACCACCATGTTCCTTTAAGGAAAGATAAAGCTAATCTCTGTATATTGCAGCTCAATCAGCTTCAAGAAGAAGTGGCTACTAAGTAGGTAGCCTATTTCATTTGATCGCTAGATTAGGACACGCACAGATCACATGCCGAATTGATTTGATTTCCTCAAGAGATTTAGAGCTTCGACAGAAATCGTTTGATTTTAGACCCAGTCTCCATGCTAGTTATTTATGGTACAATGATCCGTTACAATCCCTATAAGTTTCTTTGGGTCGGCTCTGCTTCCCCTAAAGAGGTCCTTTATTCACCTCTTATTGTATGCAGGCCATAGTTTTCTCGCAATACAGCATTGATCCAACTATCGTTTGCCTTGTTATAGCTATCGTTAATTTATGCTGGCCATTAGAGTTGCTATTAGGATTTTCATGTACGATATTGCATTGGAACTATCCACTTCAGTACCCTTTTTTACAAATTTATCCACTATCTCATTACCCTCGATATTTCTATGGCTGGTACTCAGAATAGGGTCACCTTGTGCCATATGGAAATCTGCTCTAGGCTTGGAGTGGGTGCTAAAATATAACATGTTGTGGCCATAAACCGTATCCTAACTTCTTGCGCCAGATTGCTTTTTGAATATGACTTTTTACAACTGTACAAAAGGTTTTGGGCTGTATGGCTGTCGGAAGTTGAAATGTCACCAGTTTGCAGCAACTGCCATGAACAATCTTCTTGCTTGTTATAAAAGGTGAAAATGAGAAGATGAAAATCAATGATTTTATTAAATTTTAAATAGTACAGTCAACAGTCATAGAGTATGCCTACAAGGGATACTACATAAAAAAAAAGCATTTAATATCAATCTTAAGAGTGGTGCGGAATAGAGTATTTAAATTTATCCAAAATATATCGTGAGTTCAAATTTAATGGAATATTTTGAACAAAGAACTATTCACTACACGAAAAATTACCCTCTATCTTTTTTTTTTTAAGGAATTAAGAGAAGTTTTAGCTTTTTATGTTGTATATTTTAGAATACCTGAACTTAGTTGAAAAACCATAATATGCTTTTGTTTAAATCGATCTGTAGATTGGGAATACTTTTGACCAAATCATGTAGATTATTTATTAAGGTCTTCAAAGAGAGGAGAAAATAATGCTCCTCATAATGACTACTAGCGATGATTAAGATACGTAATTGCAATTCTTCCTACTAATTGAGATCTTATTAATCTTTTAAACAGGCTGTTTTTATGTTATAATTATTACTTTAATTTAGAATGGTTGTAGAATTCAAAGGTTGTGAGGACTTTATAAAGAGAATATGTTTTATAATATTACTGTTCTGAATGAATATTTTTTTGTTTAGTAAGAATGTATTTCTGTCCGTTTTCCTTATTTTGTTTTTAATTGTCCTCAGCAAAACTTAACATAAACTAACAGTATTCATCAAGATAGACTTCTCAAGGCAGAACAAACATAAGTCCATAAATAGACTTAATTTAACTGAAGTTGTACATAGAAGTCAAAAGTAGCCTAAGTCCAAAATGTAATTAATATAATAATCACTAAATAACAATTATTATCCTATTATAAACCATACCCAAAGTATAAATTAAAACCCAAATGTAAAAAATTAATGCAAATAAAACTTTAAAACTGCTCCTCTGTGAAATTAAGTAAAATGCTCATAGGATGTTTTTGTGACATTGACTTGTGTCCTAAAGGTTTTAAGAGATATAACAAAGAACACTACGACCATTTAAAACATACATAAATGTTTTAGATGACAATTATTTATCAGTTTATTATTTGAATCAAAATTTATATGAAACATCTAAATTTCCATTTATCATGGAGATCGTACTAATCTAAAATTTAATTTAAGATTCATTAAAATTAGAACATAAAAATTATGACTTTATCTATAATATAAATTAAAAATAAATATTATTTAAAAACATAATAATGAAAAGTGACTTAAGAATTTGAAGCTCTTACATTTTCAATATTATCATTGTCAAGAAGATGTTGCTCACTTGATACGTTTTCTTGCTCTACCTTTGCTTCTCTCAATAATTGAGATAAATTTGTAGGAATATCTGACGCCATATAGCCAGGGCAAAGTCTTCTCCATTTGGCTCTTCTATTTTGAAACCAAGTTTTTACCTGTCTGTCACTTAGCTTAAGATCTACAGCTAATAATCGCCTATCTTCTGGGGAAAGATATTTAACATTTGCAAATTTGCTTTCTAAACTTTTCGTTTGTTGAGTTGTGAACCGTATTTGTCCTCCTTTCCGTTTTGATACGCAGGTCGGTATTATAAGTCCCGGGTAATTGGAAGTGTGAGGGTAGAAATAGGGAATGTGTGGATAAGCTGTAAATAAAAAAAATTTACTTTATAAATACAAATAAATACCGATTTACTTATTTTGTAAATAGCTTTGCTAGATGTACATATAAATTCATGCCGAAATTCTAGACTGAAATATATCAGCCAATTTCGGTCTACTTACTTCTTTTGGACAAGATTTGGACAGTTTAACCTGTATATACGTATTGTACTAGGAAAATTTCTCACAGTACAAATGTGTCCGTGGTATGTTAACGGGAAATCCTATTAGGATATATAACTTGTCCGTGGGAGATCCCGTCCGATCCCAATTCTCAACTTAGGATGGCCCCGAGAAATAACGTCCAAAAGCGATAAGTGAAATAAGACCCAAAGGTTCCATATAAATTTCAACGTGACAAATGTAAAAAAATTTTGGTGTTATTTTAAACTTTTGGGTTTTATTTCACGTATCGGTTTTGGGCGTTATTTCATAATGATATAAAATCCATAATTCGTAAATGAAATAAACCCCAAGAAACAAAATTGATTCTGATGAAATAATGCCCAAAAATTATTTTAGAAAATGATGGGAATATTTGCCAACGATGTGTATAAAGTAAAAATGCGTCGCACGGGTAAGGGAGGAGCGTTGAAATGGCGGGGGGAGGAGGGGGGCGTTTTCGTATTGATATTTGATTTAAAGTAAGAACGTGTCGCGCTGGTGCCCGGGGCGTCGATAACCCTTGCCATCGCTCCCCCCTCCCGAGCGTGGCGTTCTTACTTTAATTCAAATATCAATGCAAAAACCCGCCGCCCAACGCGAGAAAACGCTGCTCCAACGCTCATCCCCTACCCGCGCGACGCATTCTTCTTACTTTACACACATCATTATCAATATTTTGGGCTTTGTTTCATTTGCTTGTTGTCTCTTTTTTTCCTTTTTTGAACTACTTTGGATTTTATTTCATATCTGTTTTCGGGCCTTATTTCACTTATCACTTTTGAGCGTTACTTTATTGTGCGTTATTTCCCAGAGCCACTTAGGCCATCCTTGGAAGTGACGAATGTGCGGGGTTCGGATGTCCCTGATAGATTCTAGGCCCTTCCCATAGGATTTCCTATGGTTGTACTTAGTTAACGCATTCAATAATGTAAAATTGACGTCTTACAGATCTCCTAGTTTATTTTCAGGATGTGCACAGGATATTGTATCAGATTTACTTTTGGATTATAGATTTTTTTTTGATGGGTAGGTATATTTATGCAAAAATAAACAAATAAATAATAGCTGGAAAGTATATACCAGAAATTTATGCACTTTCGCAAAACTTAAACACAAAATATTTAGCACCTGCAAATGGAATTCTTAAATCAAAATCAATCAAGTTCTGAAAGATATAACCCACAAACTTTGCTAGTTAAATCTACAAAATTAATATTCATATGAAACTTATTATACCTACGTGACTAAGAGTCCTATAGAAAGTTTTCACTTAATACAACATATGGTATTATCAAACATGTAGTCTCTCATGATAAAAATATTTATGGCAGTTGAATAATAAATATTTTTTTCACAAGAAATTTATAAAAATTTTATATATATTTTCTATCTTTTCTCTTATGGAGTTAATCGATAGTAGTGGCTCATATGGTATATGCCTTGTAGAGGGGCGCCAGATTAGACGAGCTGAAATAATTTTTATAACTTTTCAGAAATCAAAGACATTTCGCGGAAAGAAAGAAGATGGGATCTGTCCACCAGCGATACGGGAGTGCTAAAATGATAATCATGTTTTTAAGAGAAGAGACAACTTGGTTCTTAGGCGCATTCAATTCGACGAGATTCACTTTGTTCCAAGCGAGGATATTGTCAAGGTCATTAATCAAGAGCCTGCAAAAGTGTCAAAGAAGTAAGCGAGTAAAATCAAGGGTACTATAATCAGCAAAACTATGGATGTAATTGAAAGTCTGGGAAAGCGAATCATTAATGAAAATCAAGAAGAGAGAAGGGGACATAACAGAGCCCTGGGGCACATCAGTATTTATAGGGTGAGGTTCAGTTGTAACGCCATTTAATACAATCCGTATTAGGCGACTAGATAAAAACTACCAAGTACTTTGAATTTCGCTAAAAGGGCAGGATGACAGAATCTATCAAAAGCATTTGGAATATCTAGGGCAACGAGTTTAGACTCACCAAATTGTAGAGATTGCGGTTGCAATGTTCCGTACGAAAACTAAGTAAGTCTGCTGTATTGAAATTTCATAAGATCTAACAGGCTGATATTAAATGACTACCTAAATAAAAAAATGTACTAATTATAGAAATATAGACTCTACCTGACTATTTCTCAGATACTAGTAGAAGTGTGTCGAACTCGTCTCCGTAGAGACCTCCCAATGGAGTTTTCCACTAAGTATATATTCATAGCTGAACCCTTAGTGGAAAGAACATCAGTTGCCTTATTTCTTGTTATATCACTGTGGTGAGCCACCCAGCAGAGAGTAACTCTGTGGTTGGCATCAAGTTTCCCGAGCTTACTGTGACAACGTTGAACTAGGCGCCAGCTAATGGTGTTCGAATCCACAGCAAAGATTCATATTGTTTGACATTGACACGCGATTATACTTCCATACCTCTCTACTAGGAATGCTGGTTGAGAAACCTTTCTGAATATGAAGTATACAGTCCTTGAAATAAATCTTTAATATTCTGCTGTGGCGAAGGTCCGCAGTTATCCAGTAGGCTGTTTATATTAGTCTCAGGCTTTACAGCTATACATTTGCCATGAAGGGCTAGGAGCCCGGAGCATAATCTCTATTGCTGGCGTTGGTGTTGTTCGAAGAGCTCTTGTAATACGTAAACTCAGTCAGCTCTTTGTATTTCGGTAAGACTTTTCAGTTGAGTTGTTCTCTTTAGAGCACTCAAATCAAACATACTTACACTCCATAGGTAATGATAGGTCTTACAATAACGATGTACATCCAGTGCCACTGACATAAGGTACCTGCGACAAATAAAGCTCGGAGAGTAATAAAGCCCACATTTAAAAATTCCTACTAAAATGAATCGCAGCAACCCATACTTTATGCACATGAACGCCGTCGAGGGGGCGTCCGGCAGCTCGCGTCGCCATCTTGCCAGTAACAAACGGTGCGTCCCCGAGGGGAGTACGGTTGCTTGGATTTATAATTTTTGCCTAGACAAAGTCTAATAAGTTCTGTTGTTTAATTACTATTTTCACATGTAGTAATTTGTTTAGTTTGAATGGTAATGTAGTTTATGATGTCGGTGCTTATTTTCGCCAAGCAAAGCATTATGTTTATTTGATTAATGAATAATTTTTAAAATCTTATCATAGGTCTAGTAAGGCCCACTGGAGTAGACCGGAGCGCTAAATACATACACTTATCACTGGAACTAATTACTAATATAAAATATGTGAGACAATTAAATTCTTATTCTCTAAACTTATCTGCCTTGTCCGTATATTTTCTTTCTTTCTTGTTTTTTTGGCTGGTGTATTTTCCGAAATGGCCCAGAGCTTTTTTATTAGTGGTTACGTTCTGTCACCATTCCGTTTATCTAGTCCCCTTTTTTTATTTGCTTTCCTTTATTTAATTATTTTCGTCCTCTGCGTGCAGTCTTATATATTATATTTACAAAATTTTATTATATAACTCTACCCATGTACTTAACCAACAACTTACCCAAAGGGGTACTTTCAATATATTATTATACCCTAGATGAAGTCTGCCCGTCCGTCCGTCCGTCCGTCCGTCCGTCCGTCTGTCCGTCTGTGCGCACGATAACTCGAGAACGCGTATACTTAAAGAGCTGAAATTTTGTACAAGGACTTTAAAAAAAAAAGTAAAATTAAGTTCGAAAATGAGACAAATCGGGCAACTCCTTCGTGGGGTTGCCATATAAAAATTTCGTTTTCCGCTATATATTTGGACACTGCCTGAGAACGCATCGACGTAGAGAGCTGAAATTTCGTACATGATGTTTTTACTACATTAGCAAATAAAATGTCAAAAATGGACTAAATCGGGCAACTCCTTCTTGGTGTTGCCATATAAAAATTTCGGTTTTTTACGTATACTTTGAAAACGATCAGTCCAAGACATTTTTATTGTACTAAGAACTTCTGCAGAATACGAAATCCTATAAAATTGGTTATTACCATTTTTTCTGTGCGACAAACTGTTCTAGAAATATATGCGAAAAACAACTTCAAAATCAATACTTAAATAGATCGGGCATTCATATAGGGTATCATAAGAATTGGTCTTAGACCAATTCTAGCTGTTTTACTTGTTTTAAATAGTTTTGTTGTTGTTTCTCTCTTTTTCTTTTGTAAATACTTAACCAATTTTAATTGCGTGGATTAACAATATGTTTTATTTTACTTTTAGTTTTAATTATTTAAATTTCTTCTTATAAAACTACCCACGCTCTTACTAGTTTGAAAGGCCTTACCCAAGAGAGCTCGCTGTCCCCCTCAATTTTCTCGGTGCCCCTTTTTTGTGTGAAGTTGGCTCTGATACCATGGGTACACATGTCGATAATGTAGGATTTATTGATAAATAGTTATTTTAATTAGTTAAAATTATTGTGAAAGATAATATTATGGTCAAATTTAACATGCTACACACCAAATGCTTGATTTATTGCATTTTCAAATTAGGTAGGCCTTGTTTGTCGCAGGTACCTTAAGAGGAATGCACTGAGCCTACCGATGTGATTCCTATAGTCAAATATGACACAAATTTTGGGTAAGATCTGCTTGCCTCCTTCATGCGCAAAATGTACGTTGAACTATTACCAATTTGGGAAACAGTTCGGTTGTATTAAATGGAATGCATTGGAATTGACATAAAATTCAGACAAACATATTGTTTATATATGTACATCTATCTCCTTCATGGTCAAGTTTTGTTTGACATCAAATCTGCAGAGGAGCACATTTTTCAGTAATTTAAAAAATAATTTTTGTGTGTGGCCCCTTTTTACCCGCTCTTTCACATTTATCGTCCAGTACAATTTAGTCTTGTCTCACTTCTAGGTATTTGGTTTCAGTTTTCAATTCGAAAGAAATTTTACCCAGCCTCGGGAGTGAAAAAGTCGGGGAAACACTCTCCGGTATAAAGTGTTGAGTTAAGCCCCAGGGTATAACTTACAGTCCAGTTAAAAAGCTTTTATAATGAACCTTTAGTTAGTTCACTGATCTGTATATAACACCGCTTTTATTTCCTCCTTTGGTAGAGAGATAAGATTTCCGTTAACCACCAACAACCAATTTCGAGGTGAATGTACCTCTAGGCATGCTCCTGCTAATGTTATTGTTGCCAAACGATGCATTTATTTCGCGTTTATCCTTAGAACGGAATTGTATTTTTTTTTATTTTTTCTAATTTTTTTTAAATTCATTTTAATATTTAAATTTTTTTTTCAATAACCAAAACCCTCGACAATACTTCAAAAAGCCATAAAACAGACTCCCTCACTACCACATGAGAGCCCCAACGGAGCCCTAACATTCTAAAATATTTGCAGTCTTCTTATGTAAAACTGACAAAAGTTTGACTTGAAAGCTCCTCCGCCGTAAACTACTATTCATACAGAAAAATGTTGTTCTGATAATCTTAAGATTGCTTTCTTATTTTCCGAACCGTAATAAAATGTTCAACCTTTCTTAACAAAATTATTTAAAAAAATTTATCTGAACCAATTGACTACGATTCCTTAAACAAAAACTCTTAGCTGAGTAATCATTGGATATGTCGCTGTGCCGTCGTGGCATGCCGCAGTCTGACGAGATCGAATGTAGCTGCCTACAGATTCGGACTCCGGTTGCACAAGCACAGACTTAGTTGAGAGTTGCGGAGCATAAAATGGCAAGGTTACTTTGTAATCAATACTATTTTATTATTTTGTAAAGTATAAGATATAGTAAGTGTAGCCTTTCGGAAGCTCGAAATTACTGGAAGGCTTTTTTTCTGTATGGATAGTACTTTATACTCCATAGCATATACGGGTGTTTCCATCTAGGTGGTCAATAGAGCAGGAGGGGTGCGGGACTGCTTGAGCAGTCGTTAAAAAGATCATGAAGTTCTGCATACAATGAGCTCTTAACTGTCATCGTATGCCCTGTACTTTTTAAGATACAGGGTGTTTTGTGAAAAACTAGATTTTTTTCTTAATCACCCTGTAACTCCGAAACGGTTACATACATACAATTTTTTGTTTTCTAGGTGAGTACTACCACCTCCTGCTCTATTGACCACCTAAACGGAAACACCCTGTTTAAGGTCAATGTCTGGCGACTGGCACTTTTCCATAAATATCATTATGGAAAATTTTAGAGAACGGACGCACAGATTTCTGTTTTATGGGTTGGGAAATATTCTTGAGGGTTTTGCAATAACCAAGCACGTTGTTTTTTACACCCTGGCGAAGGGAGTAGTGGTACACTGTTGTTTTTGACACACTGGTAAATTAGGGTGTATTGAATGGCTGATCAAGAGATTTATCTCGTAAGTAAAAGCTCGCGTGTCTGGGCTTTTCTTAATTTTTTTTAAATATATTTTTTATTAAGAAAAAAAGCATGCAATCCCAATCCGCGTTATAGACAGAGTTTGGGCTTTTATATATACTTATTTATAATTAAAATGAGTCAATATACGCACACCTAGACCCGTCGAAGCATCCTGCATGGCCTCTGTTTCGATATTGCTGAAGGCTCTCTCGATGTCCAGAAACGCACCCATAGTGTATTCCTTATTTTAAATTGATTGATTGATTTTTAAGCGATCTCTACCATGTCATGTAGCACGTCATGTTGCGATCTGGACATTTCCTTTCCCTAGAGGAGGTTGTTACCCCATAGACGGACGGACAGTCTTATCCATATCGTCAAATTTGTGCAGAATTCTGTTTTTATTATATTTTTAATCTTATAGAATTGACATGTTTATTACGTTTATGTTTCTCCTTTCTAATTTAAATAAAGATCTCGGTATCACTGCTTTTACTTATAGGCTTGAATTTCAAGAAGATTTTTGATCGTAATAAAATATTATTTATTTATATTCGCGTATTCTTATTCTTAAGTACAGTTACGCAAATACTCACAGCAATCAGACTCGTCAACACATCAGTTAACAATTTATTTGTCTTGATTTTATCTTCAATTCTGGTCGTATTGAAATTTGTTATCTTTACTCCGCAGCAATGTGTAGAAAGAAACCTTTTGCTGTTAAGTCTGCTGTCGCTCAAAGTATTCTTAGTATGCCGCTTTAGTTAAATGTTCTCTACATTCAATTTTCTTGCCGTTATCTCGTAAGAGGAAGTAATCTGATATGTTTGTGTTTGGTAGTGAGTGATACATTTGATTGATCGCATATTGATCTACAAGAATTTAGCTACCTCTAAATATTGGTTATCGAAGAGTTATTAAGGAAAAATCACTTTGTAGTGGAAAAACTTCACTTAGATTAATTTAATCTATTAATCGAAATGCCTAGTAACAATATCCAGGATTAATATATGTGGATTATTTATGTGAGAAGTAAATTGATTTATTTCAACATTTGCCGCCGCCGCTTTATTTTCTATTTTTTCTTTTTTCCCTTTTAAGAGATAGCAAATCAAGGCTTGATTACAGAAGTGTATTAGTTGATCTATTTCAATCAACAAGGGGCGATTTTATGCCGTAGCTGAGATAGCACAGCTAAGTTTACACAGATCTAGGAAAAAGTGAAATTTAATTTCTTTTTATTGTGTTCGTAAAAGGTTTATAGGGAAAGAAAAATTGGAATCGGCGCATCCTTCCTTGTGTCGCCATACAAAAACTTTGATTTTTCACTATACCCAATAAGCAAAAATTCCAGATGTGGAACTTTCTTACGGAATTCCAGTGGGAAAAAGTGACCGCATCATCACACATCCAGCTGTTTTTACACGCTACAGCGAACGCAATTTTCAGCTTTATAGATGTGTTGGAGGTATAAGAAAAATTGTTAATGGCTTATGCCCTAGACACACGGAACATATCAATGATCATTGGCGGAGAAATGATCATTAAATTGCTCGTGTGTTATTGCATCATTGGCGCAATGATCATTCGTTTCGTCATTGCACCAATTACGCTTCCTGAGCTCGTTCGTTTGAAATTATGCATTACTTGTCATTCCTTTTGGTGAGGAACTACAAGTTATTGGAAAAATCAGCTGATTTTCCAGCCATCATTGTCAAATGTCATTTGTGAAATTTGCTGATACATTTTTCAAGGTAAATTTTGAATATTTTCCAAAGCGAATCATTGAAAAAAATTTCTCACAAGATTCGAATCAATTTTTCGCAAATTACTTCACAATTCACAGTTTTTAATTTCCAAAATTGAGAACTGTCATCTGTAAATTAGAATTATCGTCAAGATATCGTGTGCTTGCCTTACCAAGCAATGATCATTCGATCAATTACATTACGTAATTGGATCAATGATCATCCTAGCACGTCGTATGCCTAGGGTATTATATTAGCTGTGTTCTTTTGGTTCCGTGTAGTGTTCTGCAAAACACAGGCGATTGCGAATTGAATTGATTTGTTGAGTGCATAGCAGTACAAAAAGTTTTGAAAGTATAGAGAAAATAATCAAGGTGTCATGACTTTAATTCTTATAAAACGCTAAACCTGTCAAACTATGAAATCCCTAGGAATTCTATATAGAAATGTCACGGAAAAGTCTGGGAATTCCATGCAAAAATAACAAGGAAAAAACATGGAAATCTGATAGATTTCCACATTCAGTTCCATCTACCAATCCAATCGAAGACTTGGAATCTCGAAACTGCCTGAAAACGCGTCGACGTGGAGAGTTCAAGTTTTGTATGCGGGCTTTAAAAAAACAGTAAAATTGCGTTCGAAAATGAGACAAATCGGACAGCTCCTTTGTAGGATTGCCATAAAAAAATTATTTCGTTTATAACTATTTATTTGGACACTGCCTGAGAACGCGTCGACGTAGAGAGCTAAAATTTGGTGCATACTGTTTTCATAGCAATAGCAAATACGAGTTCAAAAATGGACTAAATTTGGCAACCCGTTCTTGGGTTTCGTTTAACGATTTATCATATTGTTTATACAAAACATAGAATTAAAAATACATAATAATTCATTTCATTTATTTATTTAGAGCTTTTTTATAATAAGATAAAAAATAAAGGCTTATCCTGGCGCACTCGTATATAATAATTCAGCCATTCCACATGAAACCTGGGCACCCGACCATATCCGATTTGGAGGGAATACCGAAATAGCTCGACCTTATTTTTTTGTTTTCCTCTACCATCTCCTACCCTCCCGCTAGGGTGGTTAGAAATTTTTTGATTTAACGATGAAGTGTCATTTTCATAAAACCATATCTTGAGAACGGATTAACCGATTTTTCTAATTCTAATACCAAATGAAGCTTAATGCTTTATATTTTTTATAAAAAAATATAGCAGCACTGAACGAAAAAAAAAATTTTTAATAATGGTTTTTTTTTTTAATAGTATTATTCACTAGAGAGCACTTCTAGCAATTTTTTTTTCTATGTGATATGATCTGATTTTTTGAAAATGTTGCTTTATAGTAAAATCACGAAATTTCCAACTTACCTAGCGGGGGATAGGAGGTGGTAGGATAAAACAAAAAAAAAAAAACAATGGGTGAGCTATTTTGGTATTCCCTACAAATTTTGAAAGTTTCATCCAAATCGGAGATGGTCAGGTGCCAAGGTGATCGATTTCGTGTAGAATGTCTGTACGCTCTTACGTACAATCCCCTTAAAACTGTTCAAAATGGTATAAGTGGAGCCATTTGATATTATAACAAGGAACCATTTTCGCAATTACTACATAGTTCTATGCACAAGGGCTTAAGTCAAGAGATCTATTGTTATTAACTCATAACCTATTCGGTCACACCGAAATTAGACGATATTTTGTAAAATGACGTGCTAAGGGAACAAATTATCGTTGAGAATAGGTTTGAAAATAGGTTTGAGAATATGTTTAGAGCTAATAACTCTTAAAGGGCTTTAAATAGCACATTGGGTGTAATAGGTCATATTAAAGAGGAGAGTCTACGCACCAAAGCAATGTACAAAAATTTAGAGGTAAATGAGTCCGAAAAGTCCTGAAACCCAATAATGCGAATTCTAAATTATGGTATAGTGACATTGTCCTTCCGTTGAAATAATTTTAACATTGTCATTTATTATTTGAAGTTGAAGTGTGACATCTACATACCTTTAGTGCTTGAGAAAATAAATTTTATTTATTTGTAGTTTCGTCAGTTGGACACTTTGAGTCTCTTTCCAGAATGTACTTTCAATTTTAAATTCCATTTAATTGATTTTCAATTTTAATAGATCACAATTAAGAAATATTAACTATAAATAATTGTGCAGTGCTATAATTTTTGTTATTTTAAATTCTATTTTTCGTATATCATGCTGCTTATAAATTATAGTAGCTAGTATTTAGCGAATAAGTAAATAAATAAATAAAATAACAAAATAAATAATAAGTAATAAATACAAGAAAAAAAAAAAGTAGATTTTTCTGACTAATGGTAAGCAGCTATGTAAGTTTGAAAAAAATAATATAGAATTCAAAAATTGCAAGATGCATGACCCCCCCTCCCCTCCCCCCCACTTATTAAGTATTTGTATTTATAATATTAACGAGCTCGACCCGAGTCACATGTTAACCTTCTTCTGGCTCTATCTCTCTCTGTAGAAAATATATAAAAAAATAATTCTTCTATAAATGAATACACACAGAGCCATGTAAGCTCCAAAGCATAAATAAATAGTGAAGAAAATCAATCAATCATAGCTTGATTCCATCTTTCCTCCGTCTTGACAACTTATACAACAATTATTTTACCTTTAATAGCTATAAGGAAATCAGTTTGTTTGTTGGATGGAGCCAGGTAATGGCGCCATAAGAATAGGCCTTTACGGCTATTCTATATAACAGTTATCAAACTTTTCCCCCCCAACGGCCTGTCACGGCCGGCGGTATTTGTACAAACAATTATAAGACCAAATTTTATCGAACAAATTGACAAATGAAAAAAACAAACATTGAACACTGATTAATTACGATCGTTTTGTTAGGTGCAATTTACAAATTATCTGCCTGCTTTGATCAAAGAAGATAAATTACGTTTTGATTTAGAGGCTTGATCAGAAGTTACTTTGGTAACATTTCAGTTTTATAGTTGAGAATTTGTTAAGGCTGGAATGGATGAATTGTTCTGATCTTGGAGAAAAAAATTATTTTTAATCAGAGGTGGATTGACTTCATATTTAGTGCTAATGTTGTATCTATTCAAAATGAGTGACAAAGTTAGAGATTGATATATCTGCTTTATACTCATCAGTATGTATATCATTGGATGAAAATAGCTTGTTATATAGGAAGCTTTTGATTGAACACATCTTTGATATAATTAAGGTTCTTTAAAAATAGAAAAAGCGATCGATGTAATCACCTCTAAGGACCGCTTCAAAGTGGGGTATTATCGTATGTTCTTTAGTGTCTTATGGTCGATAGATTGTCAGTGTACAAGAACACTTTAGAGAGAACGGTAGGGATTGGTGAAGGATACCGATAATTCAGATTTTTTGATCATTCATTTGAGCAGTCAGCTGGGACACGGATGGGTGAATAATTTTAATAGGTTTTGCGTTGTGTTCCAAAACTGGATGCTATCGCCTTAGTAAATTAATTTAGTTTCTCACAGGTTCACATGTGCCCTCGACTAAATAGTACTGTGGCCTTATCCTAGCACTCGATTCGACAAGATTCTTTGTCGATATCAATAAGTTGAAATTACAGAACTCATATATAGACTCTTTTCAATCGAAAATTAACTCGATGACATTTGGTTAATCGACTATCATAATAAAAGCGATTTTTAAGGATAAAACCCATCTTACGTACATTGTTTTGTTTTTAAAGCACTTAATGAAAAGAAAAATAATGTAAGTGAGATGGGTTTTATCTTTAATATAGTTAAAGAGAAATATCCTAAAATTTTCTTAAACCCTTAAGTACAAATTATCAATTAATGAAATCTCAGAACACAAAAGTAGTCTGAAGAAATTGTATCTTAAATGACAAAACATACCAAATTAGCGAAAGGATACCTTAATATAGCCAATGCCAAAATAAACGAATGTGTCTTATGTGAAAAAGAACGCTTAAGAATATGTGGTGGTCAAAATAAGCGGTTGTCATTTACACCCTTAAAGGAAAATGTGATTGAACTTGTAGGACTGCATTCTGAAGAGGAAAGGATAAAATATTTTTGAGTATCTTCTGCAAGGATAGAAACGAACTAACAGATCCATCCGCTCAATCCTTGGCCACATTTAATGACAGATAATGATTTGTCAAATATCTACTATGGGCAGGTTACCGTCAGAAGCACCCAGCAGTTGAGTTCAAAATTTAATTTTCCTAAATTGAATAGGTAACAGTTTTTTTTTATGTATGAAAGAATAACAAAATCAAATGAAATAGACAAGCTCTATGGAACCAAATCAAGTATTGAATCGAGTTCTGGAATAAGGCCCGTGAGTACTTTAGAATGTAAATCGTTCGACAAACCGTTCCAAAATGAAATGTGAAAAAAAATTTTACCCAATTTAACCACGGGCAAAACGAAGAGGAGGCTAAATTTACTGCCATTCATCTGGGCCTTAGTAGACCTCTATAGCTTGCCTCTCCCATATTACCTACTACTCTACCCTTTGAAAATTCCAGCAACAACGCAATATGTATCGCATGAGATACATTTGCGGAACTTTAATAAAAATATTTGTAAGGTTGAACAAAACGAACATCTATTTCAACAACTAAATGATACCGAAAACACGATGAACTTTTCCTAATAATAGATAGATGACAGTCTTATCATTGAGATAGCTACTGAAGGCCCTCGGATATAGAATGATAACACGATAGCAAGAAACTTAGGTACACTAGTCACTATCTAGGACACGATTTGGACAATGGAACATAAAAACGCTCAGAGAAACTTCACACCTAGTTGAGTAAGAAATAGAGAGGTATAAATTAGAAGCTCTTGGAATCCGTGAAATTATATGATTTAACATAAGGCAAATGAAGACAGTAAGCCAGAATGGCATGTACCCACGACAAATTTAAATAGCATTCCAAGTACAGAAATCGTTATATTGATTAGTGATGCAAAAAAAGGGGTCATCCAATATTACCCGCAAGAGCAATACACTAGACAAGCACGGAATCGGCAGCAAAAACAACAAAGGAGAACGCCTCATAGAGTTATGTTAGGAGCATAACATGCTAATTCGTGGAACCCTATTTTCCCACAAGGATATCCATATACATGGGAATCTCCAGAGAGCAACATGAAGAATCAGACTGATCACATCTGTCTGCTGCATTAGCAATCCCTGCTCGATACTTACTAGAGATCTAAATATATGTAACTGGTGCGGAATCAGGCCCAATCTACATCGAGAGCTATACGCTACAAACTTCAAGCTACACAAAGGTCTATTTCAGCGTATTCCTATGAACGTAGTCAGTCCATGTAGCTAGCACCTTGTAGCTTGAAGCTCTCTATGTACGGTACGCCATATGTGCAAACTGTAATGTGTAGCTTGTAGCTCTCGATGTAGATTGACCCTCACATAAGTAAACTCGGCAAACAATTTCCTATGGCTCTAATAACTCTTTTCGGAACAGAAAGTAAAATAAAGAAAATATGCGGGAAGAATAAACCGAATGCAAACGATGCGATGCTTAGATCAATCGAATACACTGCAACTACTCGTGATACAATTAGCATTCATTTACTCGAGCGCAAAAGTCGTGGAAAATATGGGAAGAACTAATCAGCAAAGGAGTACCAGAAAAAATATGCATGATTAAAGCACTTTATATAACGATGACGAACCTACATTGCTTCACAATGGATACCTAAGTGATCCAACAAAATTTATCTGTAGAGTAAAACAAGGACGACTTCTCTTTCCATACCTTTTATCGTCACATTAGACGAAGTAATGAAAAGAGCTAGAACTAACACAAGGAATTAGAATGAAGGACACTAACCTTACAAGCCGATTAGAGGACTTAATACTACTACTCTACTTCTAGAATCATGTGCACGAGAGAATGGTCTATGAATAAATATAAAGAGAACAAGATACAGTAAGTCCTCAACTTCCGCCATTAATTAATTAATTATTAATTAATTAGATAATGACCATCTATCAATATTAGCAGTGCTTGATTTTAGCAAAGCGTTTGTTTGACTATATTGATCATGGTAATTTGCTGCAAAAAACTGTCTCACTAATTCTCTTTTTCGTCACCAGCTAAACTTATTCGCAGACTTCTAAAAAGGCGCAGCCAAGTTGTAAAAGGACATGAACAGCTCTCAGATATAGTAATCCTACACTGCGGTATTTCTTAAGGATCTATATTGGGTCACTTATTATTCTGTCTTTACATAAATGACCTTCCAGATGCCGTCGTAGATACATCTATTCATATGTATGATGATGATTTACAGATTTACTTAACCAGACCCATAGGATTAATGGAAGACTGTGTATGCCGATTAAACGATGATCCACAACGCAGTTATAACTGGCCCTTGCGGAATATAATAGACTTACATGCCTGACAGTTTATCGGAATAAAATATATTCTCTCTGTTTATCAGCCATATTACTTAATACGAGACTTGTCTACGTTAATTCTGCGAAAAGTCTGGGCTTTGAACTCAATTCAAAATTTTCCGGTTTTGACCACATTAGTGCTACCTTAGATAAAATATATGGCTACTTAAGGAGACTATGGCTAAACTCAGAGCTGCTAGCACTCTATGTTCGGAAAAAGCTTGTTAAATCTCTAATTCTTTTCTACTTTACTTATGGCTGTATAATATTTTCGTCGCTAGACTAGGTCTGTCGGAGAAGACTCTTAGTAGCTTATAATGATGTATACTTCGCTTTATATACAAACTATCTCGAGGTAGTAATATTTCTCCATACATAACTTCTTTGCTTGATTGCTCATTACTCAACTCAATACATAACTCAATATAGGCTAAAGTTTTTACATCGACTCATATTCAGCCAGCAGCCAGTACCTATTTGAAAAGCTGAGTTTCTTGCAATCGAATTGACACAAAAATCTCTTAATACCTCGATGTAGATCCCAATACGGGCAGCGTTCCTACTTTGTCCAATGTGTTCGCAAATGAAATCTCTTACGACATGATATACAACTTACTAGGACCAGAAGGATTTTGAGTAGCTATCAAATCAATTGATACACATTAAAAAATCACTTCGGCTCGTTTTGAATGACCTTGCTAAGTAATTATTGTTACGTCATTAGAAAAAAGGCAAGCGACATCTCCATACTTCGCATGAAGTAAATCACTAAGTACAAACATAAACAACCTTCGGAGAGTCGTACTACAGAATAGGACAAGCGACATCTATAAGTACGAAAATAAACATCTTTAGGTTCGGAGTATCGATGCTTCGAGAACGGAATATTCGTGAAGGTTCTCGGAAAATTAGTAGAGTATAAATACGACGCTTCTTACCGGCAGGAGGCGAGTCTTATTTCAGACAGTGAAGTGAACGAAGTAAACTATATGGATTGCGATAGTAAGAAGTACAAAATAGAAGAAGTACCAAATAAAGAAATTATTATTATTATTATGCGCAAGTTGAAAAATTGCGAAGTCGAATATTGCCTGAGGTTTACCACTGAAAGGTTATTAATACAATCTGCTTTATACATATCAAACGCCAGTGTAACTATCTTCTCATATGGAGACTCTAATGCAGCTATTGCTCATAGCAAGATTAGGGATGTGGGGATTCTTGCACAACTCAAAGCACATAAATAAGTAAATGCCGACTCTGTACTCAAACAAACACTTATCTTTGCATCTGTGTGTACCGATAAAACTTCCGTTCTGCCAAGCAAAAAATTAATTTCACAATTTGGACAGTCAGTCACGTTTCTAAAAATCCGCGTATCTGTGAATTCGCGTAATACGAATCCGCGTAAGCTTAGCACTAACGGAAACCACACACTGCCGAGTCAATTGATTAGTCAGCGAGTGGTCTGCTGACTTGTCACCGACTGATTGATTTTTAATCGTTGCTTATTGACTATGTACGCATATTGCATAGTCTTCTGCCAGCTTAGTAATCTAGTCGAAGACGATGAGTTTGAATGGTACTTTGATTTTCGTTAAAATTTCACAGTGTTGTTGAATACTAGGGAACTTTTTTAAAAATTGCAATATGAAACATAAACCCTGTAGTTATTTCCTAGTGGTTGAGGAGAAGGAGTAGAAGAAAGAGGATTTCAAGAAAATGTATGTGGAAACATCTATCTATCCTTTCCGAGCATAAACATAATTACTTAGATATGAATGTTTTTAAAATATAATAAAATAAACCGAAATTTACTTAAAAGTTGAAAATTTCATCAAAGCTGTAAGATTTCTAAATTGCTGGTGGCTTCGAGTAAATTCACAAATAATACGGTTTTTTTGCACTTTCAATTTTCAGGATGTTCTTTTCAAAAAAGCAATAGGATCTGACTCCGTAAATATTATATTTAAATCCCTTTTTAAAATGTTTATAGAAATATGTACTATAGTCAAGACAAACTTTGTTACGATTTAACAAAAGAAAAACCTTTACTTATGGCGGCAGCAATCAACCAAAATCAACTGATTGATGTTAAGGTTGCTGATGCAGACTGAGCATGACAGTCGGTTCGATTCAGTCAGTTGTCAGTCGTCAACTCCCTTCTGATTTTTTAGTTACTGACTCACGTAAAATAGAGCAGTTTGCGGTACCGAATGCTATTGCGGCCGCCTGCCTTACTGTAATGAGAATCAGCATGACAAATACCAGCTAGATAACCAATAAAACACTGTTGAGGAACGAATGAGGACGAAAACGAGAATTTGATAAAAGTAGGAGTGCTTTTTGGAAGACTGTAACACTGTAAGTAGTTTGGTATTCCTAGTAACCGAATACTCGTGTAGGATTCACCAGAAGGTTTAAACACAATTGCGATACATAAAACGTTCCTAGAGAAAATTGTTCCTATTATTGCAATAGTCGTCGGCCGTCCCAACTTTGCTTAAAGCCCTACAATGAGCGCCATGAATTTTTTTTTCGGCGCCGCTTTGTGGCGTTTATGATACAATTAGAGCCACGTGTTTTTTTATACTTGACCCTTCGAACTATCTGAGGTATGTTGATTATTTCTGTGAAATTGTGAAAAGTATTTAAAAATGAATAAAAAAAAATTAAGTATGATAATTAAAGCAATTTTTCTTGCCCTAAAAGTTTATTCAAAAACTATTACCAGAAAAGTGAAATTTTTTATTTCAAACTTGTCAGTAATTTCATTTATTTTCTTAAATTGAAACAAGGAACAAACTTAGAGAAAAACAAGTAAAAAAGCTAGAATTGGTCTAAGACCAATTCTTATGATACCCTAGATGAATGCCCGTATTAAATTTCGTATGGTCACCGATCTATTCAAGTATTGATTTTGAAGTTGTTTTTCGCATATATTTCTAGAACAGTTTGTCGCACAGCAAAAATGGTAATAACCAATTTTATAGGATTTCGTATTCTGCAGAAGTTCTTAGTACAATAAAAATGTCTTGGACTGATCGTTTTCAAAGTATACGTAAAACACCGAAATTTTTATATGGCAACACCAAGAAGGAGTTGCCCGATTTAGTCCATTTTTAACATTTTATTTGCTAATGTAGTAAAAACATCATGTACGAAATTTCAGCTCTCTACGTCGATGCGTTCTCAGGCAGTGTCCAAATATATAGCGGAAAACGAAATTTTTATATTGCAACCCCACGAAGGAGTTGCCCGATTTGTCTCATTTTCGAACTTAATTTTACTTTTTTTTTAAAGTCCGTGTACAAAATTTCAGCTTTTTAAGTATTCGCGTTCTCGAGTTATCGTGCGCACAGACGGACAGACAGACGGACGGACGGACGGACATGCAAAAATCGAAATAACTTTTAATATTATGAATGGGTGTCCAATCCATTTTGCTTTACCATCATTATTTCGAGGTATTACAAACGGAATGACAAACTTAGTATACTCCTATGATTTCATCTAGGGTATAACAAGTAAAAAAGCTAGAATTGGTCTAAGACCAATTCTTATTATATTCGTATTGTCACCCTTCTGCGCAAGTTTGATTTTTGAAGTGGTTTTTCGCATATATTTCTAGAACGGTTTGTCGGACAGAAAAAATGATTGTAACTGATTTATAACCAATTTTATAGAAATTCATATTCGGAAGCAGTTTTTAGTTCAATAAAAATGTCTTGGACTGATCGTTTTCACAGTATACATAAAAAACCTAAATTTTTATATGGCAACACCAAGAAGGAGTCGCTCGATTTAGTCCATTTTTGAAATTTTATTTGCTAGTACAATGAAAACACCATGTACCAAATTTCAGCTCTCTATATCGATGCGTTCTTAGACAGTGTCCAAATATATAGTAGAAAATGAAAGTTTTGTATGGCAACCCCACGAAGGAGTTGCCCGATTTGTCTCATTTTCGAACTTAAATTTATTTTGTTTTTTTAAAGTTCGTGTACAAAGTTTCAGCTCTCTAAATATACGCGTTCTCGAGTTATCGTGGGCATAGACGGATGGACAGACGGACGGATATGCAAAAATCAAAATAACTTTTAATATTATGCGTGAGTGTCCAATCTGTTCTGCTACAAACTAAATTACAAACTTGGTATACCCTATAGATTTCATCTAGGGCATAACAACGTACCGCAAAGTTTAAAGTTTGATCAAACTTTGTGGTGCCCCGAAGTGGCTTGGCTTTCATTGGCTCTAGCTATATCTGCGTGTTCTTTTGTGTCAGCAGAACAGTACAGATAGTTCGCTTCAATCGACAGAACAATTTGTTCTCTTCAAAATATGGGAGTTCTAGAATAAGGTACACAAAAGAACACAGCTTACATATGAAAACCATTAATTCAAACTCATTTTGCGGCGCGTAAAAAACGTGTGGCGCTTATTGTATCTAGAGCTTTCGGCTTTAGAATGGAATCTACATTGGAAAAGAAATGTGGCAAGATCAAGAAAAAGAAGGATGATTAATAAACAATTAAAGAAAAACTTGGTCAAAAGTAAAAAAGAAGGCCCAGAACGGAGTCGAGTCAGATAGGGAGACTATATGGAAATTCTATGCTTTTAAGAGCATTGAGGAAGAAAACAAAAAGGTGGATATCGCCAATATTGGTTTTATACCAATTATAACCTCTTTTTTAGTTTACTTAAAAATTGGATTTTAAAAATGTGCTACTGCTGTAATTTTGCAAAAATTCTAAAATCTTCCGGCGGCATATAACTACGCGGTCAGGATCCGATTATTTGCATTGAAAAAACTATGTTGATAATAAAAGATTATCATCTCATTTACATCTCATTCCACAGCCTCAAACAATTTTTATATTGCACAGTAAAAATTTATATATATGTATACTGATTTTTTTTTTCTTATGTAGAATAAAAAGTCCAAAGAAGCAAACATAATATGAAAAAAGTATTTAGTGGATACAATCACAGAAAAAAGATAGAAATATCTTTTTGTATGAATCATGTATAACAATTCTTACCTCTTTCTAGTGCAGCACAATATTGTTCAGCACAACTATTATATGAGGATGGTATTCCATGAGAATTAGTATCGCTCCATCCAGCCTTGTGAAGAGTATTCACTTGTTGACATATCGGGATTGGCGGAACAAATGTATTGTAGTACGGTAATGTTACCATCATGTGTGGGTGGGAATCAGTGATAAAATGAGAATCAATTTCTAGATCTGAATCTTTCGAAATTAATTTATCTATAATAAAGAAGATTGTCTGAAAATCTTTTCCATACCCTTTTGGTGGATGATCATACTTGCTTGATTCTCTAAAATATCGTTAATTGTAAATCCAGGCTTATGTCTAAGAGGACCCATGACGATCACTATATAATTTTGTGTTACACGAATAAATTCCAAAACCGCTATTAACTTTCTCCTACAGCACCTTAAAAGTATATTTTCAATTGACTACACAACAAGCAACTAATCGACTTATCGGCGGCATTTGAAACTAAGTAATATTCGAAAAAAGATTCACCATACCTGGGCCTGGCTAGGCTGATACGGCATTCTACTGATAAAAAAAAAAAAAAACAAAAAAAAAACGTGGCGGCGGTGGCGGCATTTTTAATAGATCTAACTAATCACTTCTTATCAGCTTGTTCGGCTTCTGTTGATGATTTCGAATCAACCATGGAAGCACAAGAGACCCAATCACAAGAGAGGCGCACATACGTTTATTTGAGGATCAATTATTGCCCGGATTAGGGCGTTTGATGTATGACTTGAATCTTTTATTGATTCCTGATAACGTTGCGCTTTTTTTTTTTTTTCTTTGTATAGGTCTACTAACTATTCTTTGAGCTTAGAGCATTTTCTAGACTGACTGTTTGTTTATAATGTTATTAGAGTGGATGTCGCCATAAAAGATTAACTCTTTGCGTGTTTTTAGAACGGTGTGTTGCGATTTTTAAATCTGAAAATTTATGACACTTTTCCTCTTTCAAATGTCATCATTGATTAATCTGGTGATATCCTTTTTGTGTGCGTGTCTTAATATAGAATAATGGACTATATGGTTTTACTAAGGGTTTCTAAGGGTAAGTGGTAGCGATTTAATTCAATGATGTTTAACAATTATCTGAGATCTTCATAAATGGCATTTATAGCCATCGAAATATGGTTGGGTAAAGGTTTGTTATTGTGGGTAAAGGATTTGAATATATCATCTGCGCTAGTGAATGAAGCTCTGGTTCGAATATTCATTGGGATATGGTTTTTCATCGCCCTAGTAGAAAATGCTCATCGGTTTCAAAGACCCTCTTCCTCGCTAGAAGGTAATTTTATGTAAACTAGTACTGTTGCATTTGGAAATTGCGCATACATGTGTAAATTTCTCTACTTTAAATCTTTAAATGTTAAATGGAGGTGAAGTTTTCTGATAAGTTCCGATGAGCCTTTCTATGAGCATTTTATGAGCATTTGCATACTCAAATTCATTTGTCCAACCTTGAAATTTCATGGACTAATGGTGTGTTGTATTAATTATAAAAAAAACAGTTAAGTTTTTAATAATGACGTACAGTTGAAAATCGCATATATTTACAGAAAGTTGTATAAAGTACTGTGAATGCTATCATCTAGCTTCTCGAATCCCTTGTGAAACAAAAATTAGAAATAGGTGCTCTTTATAGTACATTATTTTGTGCGATAACCTTTAGTGCACTCCAGGATTATTTTTCAGTTGACAAAAGGCACTGTCTAAACGGTTTCCCTTCTAAATAGTTCTTCATGGTTTCCTAAGGATCATTTAAAACTTTGAAAAATCCCCCTTCTAACCACTCGATGTTAATCAAAAACGAAAATGTGCGCAATTCAGAAGGTTCATACGTACTATAAAATGATCGTGCGATATTATAATAAATGATTCACATATATATCAATGTCCTTATGAATTTATTGATGATAATTGCATTGAAAATTTCTTTTATTTCATCATGCATGCAAGAAAATAATGTAAAGAATCGAATTTTGCATTGAGTTACCATGGGAAATATCGCCAAGTGCTCGTGTCTACTAGGGCGCTTGAGTGAAAACGGTTGTATGTCGTTCACATTCTCAATAGATTCAGAATTACGTCGTTTTGCCAAATGGCAATGTGTTAGCTTACTATTTATTTCACTGGTAGATTTTTCTTAGCCTCCGAGTCCTTACCCAAGGAACATCGTTAAGACTTCAAGTGTTGGAAATTTGGAATTTTTCCTATAGGACTCCTATAAATTTTAATCAACATTTAAGTTCTCACATAGATCTCATCGTTCTTAAAACAATAACTAGAGTGTTATATCTACATTTGTTGTTTTATATGAGTCTAAGGAGTATAAGTCCTATATGAAGAATTTACGAGTTGAATATTATGTGAGTATATTGGACTATAATTCTCAGAGAATTGTAAATCTATATGATATTCCTATATCAGTATTGGGGAAATTAAATATGGGAGTACAGCTCGTGGGAAATATGTTCGTATATCGATCCTCATATCAAAAATCAATCCCAAATCAACCTTATATAATTTTACGGGGAATAAGTAATTTCAGTAAGAATTCATTTTCGCTATCAACACTCATATAAGCAATCAGGATTTAGTGAATTTTTATATAGGATCGGGGATCACTTGGAAATTGTATTCCTATAGAAAAGCTCATAGGAGATGCTACTGTTTCCACAATTTTATATGGCATGATACTAAAAGTATACCACTATAATTTAAAAAAATAATAATACCAAATCCAACCAAAATAGCAAATCATAAAGAAAGAAAATTCAAACAAAATCCTATGCAATTTATTGCTATTTGATTTCTCGGATTTTTGTTTCATTTTTCCTTCGCCTACATGGTTTTATACACCCGACTCAATTCTTATAGACCGAGCTCAGTATAGTTGGGGGGGGGGGGGGGGCAGTGTTTCCAATTTAGCTACTTCGTGGCTAAATCTAGCTACCAAGAAGATAATTTAGCTACGAATATTTTCATTTTGCTACCGGTAGCAATTTAGCTACCGTGGGCTCCTTTAGTTACCGAACGGTGGCTAAAATTGTCACTTATTTTGACCATCAATATTTTACCAAATTGTGAAAGAAAATTGTATTGCTATCTGTACCCGAAATCTAAGCTGCTAAAAAGTTTACTACTGGCACTAATTGTATTGGCACTGCTGTAAATTGTAATTGTATTTACCTTTTTTGCTTGTTGCATTGCTACAGAAATGCAGGCAAGAAACTGTAAAGCTGTCAAATTTATAGATACAGTGGATACTGGAAACAATTTATTTAAAGAATTGTGTCAGTTTGTTATAAAATCGTTGCCTTTACCTCATTCGAATGCTGATATAGGAAAATATTTAGCTTCATGAAAATTGTTAAAAACAAATTTGGAACGAAATGAAATTAAAAACTTTAGGTTCAATCCTTTCGAGTTGATTTGGGTTACAAAAGTATGGTAAAAGCTGTGATGAGTATGAAATTCCTGCTCTTGTTGTTAAAAAAATTGGCACTTTAGAGACTTAAGTAGTGAGTACATATGTATGTAGTGTTACAGAAATGTTGAAAGATCTTATCCAATGAATTACTTATTTGGATTTGACTTCTTTGGATTTAACCCCTATCTGTTATTTTAAACTCTTTTAATTTGATTATCATAATTATAGGACTTTACAAGAAATAAATATTTTGGTTAATATAATATTATTTTTTTAATTGAACGATTATTAATTGATAACACGTTGGTGGGTTTATTAATTTTCCTTCTATTCCCCCTGAACTTGTTGACACACATATAAATGTGCATACACTGTCGTTAGTGGTTCATTTTTTAAATCAATTCGAAAAATTAATTTTATGTCGATTTCGATGGGACCATTTCAGTGTTGCACTTTTTCTGGCAGCGTAGAACTGGGAGCACTGAAGACCATGAACATATTTCTGTCATATTCCTTGTATTTGTGGGCATACGGAGCTGTCAAACGTAATAAATGTTCTTTATTGATATAATAGAAACAAAGTTCTTCTTAACTTTATGCTAATTACAAAAATAAAATGTCTTAATTCATTTAACTCCAAAATTTCACAAATAATCCCGACAGTACATTTTGGCAGAGACAAAATAATCAGTGCAAAGTAGGGAAAGTCAGTGCAAACCTCGTGTTGCACTTCTGCTATAAAAATTGTCCCATCGAACATTTTCAGTGTTGCACTGCTGGAACAAATGCAATACTGGTGTTGCACTGAAGTCCCGTCGAAATCGACATACATAAGTAAAACTTTAGCTACCATTTAGCTACAAGGGTAAACTCAGAGTTGGAAACAGGGGGTGTAGGCGCGTTCCAGAGCCCACACGTGGATTTGGATATTTTTAGTAGCCATGGAGCAGTGGTCGGGTGAGCACCGTACGTTTGTTGTTCAGGCGTTTTTTAAAAGTGACGATTCCTGTATTGCTGCTCAGCGCCAGTTCCGTACACGTTTTAATGTGGGTTCAAGAGGAAGACTTCCAACTCGTAACACAATTCTGCTATGGGCTTCAGAGCTACCAGTTCAACGTTAAAACGGAGGTCGACAAGGCGCTCAAGGTCAGCCCGGACGCCAGAGAATATCGATCGAGTAAAAGAAGCTGTGGAAGCCAGTCCTTGGCGGCCGGCCCATAAAAAAGCTTCTTGGCACATGTCTGACCGCTTGATAAGACGAATATTGCGTTTCGATCTGCATTTCCACCCATACAAAATGGCTATTGTCCAGCAGTTAAAGCCTAACGACTATGTAAATTGGAAAGCATTTGCAGAGCAAATGATTACAAATGACAAAATTTTCATGATGAGCGACGAGGCACATTTCCATCTTGATGGTTGTATAAACAAATCTTGAAGAACTGCAAGAAATCGCCAATCTATCTCCTGCAATATTAGAGAAGGTGTTCGACAGTGCAAGACTGGAACAATGCTTGGTCAAAGATGGACATTATTTAAAGGACGTTATCTTCAGATCTTAAACGGATGAAATCGGTTGTTCTGAACTTGTTTTCATTAATTTACTTGAACAACCTTCTGTAATAAGCAATAAAACAATTTGTGTCACTTTTAATTTTTGTGTGGTTTTTATTTTAAAACCGTCAGATCTTTTTGCTGCACCCTGTACAACTGTCAAAAAGACTTTAAAAGTAGGGAATTCTCATCACGAAATAGAAACATAAGTGCGCTATGAATGTTTTTGCTTTGGAATTTTCGCTACTATGCTTATATAGCACTACAAATGCTCTATCGAAATATCTCTTCTCAACACAGAAATTTACATCATTATATAGGATTTTGTTATTTATATAAGCGTTTATTCCTGCTTCACTCTTCTTTACATAGCCAATATATTATTTTTTTAACAGTTGGTATTAGATTCTATGAGTGCAGGAATATGTTTTTAAGCCACTGTTCCCATTATGATTTATTAATATATTTTACATCCTACTTTTCTTCAGACCATTCAAAGATTTTAATTATGGCTTCAAGCTTACCACATGATCCATCATAATTAACCAAAAACATTCTAATTTGTGTATTCTGTTCCATTCATACAATTTGCAATACAAACATTTAATAACACATCATGCCACTATAAAAACCAATAAAATTTGTGAACTAAAAAATAAGAAGAGAACCCTCGTTTCTTTCATATACTGTCCCTACAAACAATTAAATCTCTTACGTTATCCATGGCTGTTACTTCTACTTCGCCTACTTATTTTCGTTATTTTGTGTCCCTAAACACATTTGTCCCTAGCACATGTTTTCAAAATTTTCTTCGGCATTGTTTTGTGCATTTTAAATCACTTGGGAAAAAAATTATGAAGAAAATTTTTAACATAACACTACAAATTTTATTATGCTTGTTTCAGATTAAAATATTATCAGCAATAAGCAATCGACTTCAGATAATCTATTTTTTTAATATCTTCATATCTGTCCATTATATTTTTTATCAATTATGTTTCATATATCTACATCTGTATATATTGTTTTTAGTAGTTGATTACCTTAATTAAGGTCTTTTTTCCTAAAAGAAATTAGCGAAAAAGATATTTTTCGAAAAAATGAATGAAACTCTTTTAATTCTTCTCTCGCAGTATTTTCGAAAAGCTTTTGCACAAATCTTTTACCCAATAATATTATATATAGGGTGGCCCAAAAGTCACCGGGTGGGCCAAAAGTCACCATGGGGTTTAAAAATTAAATTGGTAACATATGGTAGGATGAAAAAAAGGAGGGGTAAGGTGGTATGAAGAACAGACAGTTGGCTATCATGTAAAAATGGAATGAAGAGAAACGGTCAACAGGGTGTGGAGCAATATACAAACGAAAAAGTTAGTTATTTTTAAGCCCCATGGTGACTTTTGACCCACCCTGTATATACATCTGTGGGAGTAGTTAGGGAATGAAAAACGCACTATTTAATTCAAAAGTTAGAATTAGATATTCAAAGTATAAAAAAAACCACAATGGTGACATAGGCTGATGATGCATGATGCTCATGATGCAAAGATTAACAAGTATGGCCGAATTATCTATCAATTAGTTGCCTGCGTCATTTGGGGATAAATGTCACAAATCTGTTCATCTCAATTTCAATCGTCCTTAGGCTAGACCGGGGTTGAAGGTAACAATTTAAGTTTGGAGCTCGGTTGTGAGTGAACTATTTCAGTTATAGGAAAACTATTAATACCCCAAGCAAAAAAATTTATTTCATATTATAAAAATCTTAAAATTTAAGCCTTCTGGATTGTAAAATCAGAATTGTCAATAACAAAAAATGAAAACGAAGGAAAATGTTACAACCGCCCCCGACGCCGAGGCGTTAGTAACACTGTATGGGGTCGATAGAAACAGTTTTAATTAATCAAAATCGAAAGTCTTTAATCAATAAAAATATGTCTCTGCAATTAACACAAACATGATAATATATTCATTTTTTCTTACATTTCTAAAGTAATAGGAACACAGTGTCTTTAAAATCTGGTACAAATGCATATAAATCACTCTGAATAGCAATTATGATAAAGATATAAGTTATTCTGTTGGGTAAATTCTTCCTATAACCAACTCTTACACTCTATGCATTGCACCAAAACCCTCGAGAGTACTTCACAATCCATGAAACAGACTGCCTCCCTACCGCATGCGAGGACCAATGGAGTCCTTACATTCTAAAATATTTGCAGTGTTCTTATGTAAAATTGACAAAAGTTTGACTTAAATAGCTCCTCCGCCGTAAACTATTATTCATACAGAAAAATGGTGTTCTGATAATCTTAAGCTTGCTTTCTTATCTTCCGTACCGTAATAAAATTTTCATACCTTTCCTAACAAAATAATTTAAAAAAATTTATCTTAACCAAATGACTACGATTCCTCAAACAGAAATTCTCAGCTCAGTAGTCATTGGGCGCGTTCACTGCCACTTTGGTAGCGTAGTCGTTGCCGTAGTGTAGCTCTGTCAAATCGACTACGATCGACTATCCTCCTGAGCGTTGTCGAATATAGTCGATTATTTGCTACATTCAAAGTGCGGAGTGAACGATAGTCGTAGTCAAGCGTAGTCGATTACTGTCAAAATTTGGCGGAGTGAACGCTGGGTGACTCGTAGTCGACAAAAAGTCACTATTTTGGTGGCAGTGAACGCGCCCATTGTAATGTCGCTGTGCCATAATGGGATGAAGTTGGCTGATGATATCGAATGTACCTGCCTACAGATTCGGACACCGGCTGCACACACACACATGCAATTATCACTCAGCTGAGAGGTATTGAGCGTAAAATGGTAAGGTTACTTTGTAATCAAAACTATGTTATTATTTTGTTAAGTAAGGTAGGTATATAGGAAATGTAGCCTTTAAGAAGGTAAGGAACCAAGCTTTAAATTACTAGAAGACTACTTTTCTGTATGGATAGTAGTTTAGGCTCTATAGCATATATAAAGTCAATGTTTGGCACTTTTCCATAAGTGTCAATATAGAACATTTGAGAAAACGGACTCAACGCACACATTTAGATTTCTGTTTCAACACTTGGGAAGTATTCTCGAGGATTTTGATTGCACCCATTTCTCGCCTGGGTCACTTCTACTATATATAGCTCTACGCAGACAACACAAAATTGCTCTACATCTTCTTCATTACTTTCCTCTTTCCTGCACATTTTGTTTGGTTTATTATACCCTAGATGAAATCATAGGGGTATACTAAGTTTGTCATTCCGTTTGTATAGCAACTCGAAATAATGATAGTAGAGCAAAATAACGCGTATACTTAGAGAGCTGAAATTTTGTACACGGACTTTAAAAAAAAAAAGTAAAATTAAGTTCGAAAATGAGACAAATCGGGCAACTCCTTCGTGGGCTTGCCATATAAAAATTTCGTTTTCCGCTATATATTTGGACACTGCTTGAGAACGCGTCGACGTACAGAACTGAAATTTCGTACATGATGTTTTTACTACATTAGCAAATAAAATGTTTAAAATGGACTAAATCGGGCAATTCCTTCTTGGTGTTGCCATATAAAAATTTAGGTTTTTTACGTATACTTTGAAAACGATCAGTCCAAGACATTTTTATTGTACTAAAAACTTCTGCAGAATACGAAATCCTATAAAATTGGTTATGATCATTTTTTCTGTGTGTAAATTTCTAAAAAGAAATGAATGCTTATTGCTTAACTAGCGTCTATGCTCATAAAAATTATTAGCCGCCTCCCAAGCACCCATTGCCGTCAAAATGCATACAAATTCCGAAGAACATGTAGGGAAGGCCACAAAAGCAAAAAAGGAGGAGAGTGAACGCCGCGATGAGGCGGAAGGCCAGGTTTTTGTCACTCATTTCCCCTCTCGCGGCAGTTCACAGCCCAACATACGAAGTTTTACTTCAACAAAGTAGAGTGGGAATGCTATTATTTTTCTAACTGTGAATTCTATGCCTCCATCTGGAATTTTTGCTTATTGCGTTTTCTCTTCCTGAATGAATCTGTGTGAATAGACAGAATGATGTCATTATTTAGTTCTGTAGACATAAAAAAAGAACGAAACAGAACCATTTCAAGTCCTTAACATTTCTTCCATATGACAAAAGAATTATAAAATCGTATAAATTATTGTTCATAAAAAAAAAAGTCATTTTCCAACAAAGAGAACTTAACCTCAGCCATTAGCCCGGCCGAAATTTAAAACAACACATTTATACAAATAAAAATCGTTCTGCTTGACTCTCAGGCCTGAAACACAATGGGAGTTTTTCAGCCAGCTTTATCGCCAGCTTTCATCTAAAGCTGACTAAAAAAGCCGAATTGAGCCCAATTGGTGGTTTTGACATTTGCAACCTTAACCTGTGCTTTAACTTGTTTATGTGTTTATGTTGGGAACTTTTATTAAGAACGACAGTTACTGCTTCCGATTTTCATGCTTTTTTGGATAGTTTCGAGATGTATGTAAGACTAATACTGAGTTGTTTTTATGTCCCACAGGAACTGCTTGTCTTTTACTAACTCTTATAAGTTTTCTTCCATTTTAATATGTTTTGTAGCTATTTACTTCTAAAATGTGTCAACAGAAATTCTCATCTGATATTCGACATTCGCACAGTTGGCAACATTAAAAATTTCCTTAAGTTGGCAGTCATTGGGGTTGAAATTTTCAATTTGATCAAATCTCAAGCCAGCTTGAGGCTGGCAAAAAGGTTAAAGCTCCAATTGTGTTCTTCTACATTGATTTACATTGTCAACAAATCTCAAGCTGGCTGAAAAGATCCAATTGTGTTTCAGGCCTCCAGGTGCATTCAGAACCATTCGGAGTCCGAAAAAAGTGACGACAGATTGAAAATAAATCGTTCGCCCCGAGAAAAGAATGAAATAGATTGAAACAGTCATTCTGAACGAGCCTCATTGCAAAAATAAATCGCACATCGATTTCATATGTATGCATGCCGAGGAAGATATGAATTAATACCCAGCCGGAAATGGAAGCGCTCAAAGACGATTGAAAGAGCGCTTCTTTGGAAGCTTGCAACGCTTCCTCACCGTATCCTTGTTCATATCTTTTTAACGTGAGCATGTCCACAGAGGGCAGCGCTCAGTTGTAGATTCTTGGGAAGCGCACTTGGAGCGTTTGTAGTGTTGCAAATGCAATCTTGGAGCGAGCGTTTACAGGGTAGCATTCGCTTTTAGGGTAGCCGTAGCAGTATTTGAGCGCTTTTGGGGAATACAGAGGTAATCACGATAAGGGCTTTATGAATAATTCCAGTTTTATTGTGAATGCGCTCCATTTTATTTTAAATTAAATTAAATTTCAATTAACCGCACACTTCAACCGACTACTACCGAATGAAAATTGTGCTGTTCTTTCAGATGCATAGGAGTCATCTTGTCACAACAAAAAGCGGATAGGTTATGAATAACTCTAAACTCAGAAAATAAATCTGTTTCCGCACAGCTTCCTTTGGCTATGGTAAGAGAGCTCTTTGGAAAAGATTGTAACTTCTGCTGCGCTTTCATACGCATATGAGCATAAATGGTACAAGAACTAGATGTCGCATGCTGTATACCAAAAAAGTATATAAAATTTATATGGCTGGGTGGTCCATTCCGGAATCGACCACAACTTTTGAAATGATGTAACGTCGAGTGATTCATATTTTTTCGTATCTAAAGTGTTGAGGAAGTTGGTCAAATGTATACAAAACTGCTATTATAAAAACATTTGCTTTCGGCACGCTCTAAAGCATGTTATGGTCCATTCCATCTAGTTCTTGTGCCATATATGATATGAGTCATTTTTCACAACAAAAAACGAATAAGCCTAAACTCAGAGAAGAGATCTGTTTCCTCAAAGTATCTTTGGCACTTCAGAAAAGATATTTTTTGGTTATGGTGTGGAAACGCTTCCCTTTACAAGTGCTTGACATATTTCCCGCTGGGTAGTTACAGGTACCTTTTAGAATACATACGTAGGTATATATCGTGGACACTTGACGTAACTTAGCACTTATAAAGTGTAGGCACATATGTTAAGTTTAACGAAATTTTACATTAAGTGTCTGAAATTGTCAGTTACTTCATGAAGTGCTACAAGACTTTACGCCGATAGTGTAATAAATTAATAATAATAAGGGGGAGGTCGCGCCAGATCTACACACACACACGCAAGTCGAACACAGCCACACATACACGCTGTAGTACTTCATGAAGTGACTAAAAATGTCAGACACTAAGTGTAAAAAGTCGTTAAGCGCAAACTGTTATACTATTTGTCTACATTTCATGAAGTGCTAAGTTACGTCAACGTGTCTACGACATATACAGGGTGTCCCGTAAGTGGTAACGGTTTCCGAGATGACGGGGCTTTAAGATATTTCGGTAGGTTTTTGTAGATCACCCTGTCACTTCTGAATGTTACACCACCCTGTAATGATGATTTAAAATTTCTTTGGTTGATAATCGTTGGACCTTTAAAGTAGTCTATAAATTTTTCCTCTCCTCCCCTCCGTTTTGAAGTTATGGCTCAACAAAGATGGAATTTCGGAATTTTAACTAGTTTTTTTTTTTTTTTTATTTAACTACATTTACTACATTACTATTTAACTTGTCATTAATACTAATTTTTCATATTGGATTTGAGAAGCCCAAAAGCTTCGCTTAAAATAACTTATCACTTTTTGTACCCAAAAATGTAACCCTTTCTGCGTTTTTTTGCACTTTTTCTTAAGCAAATCCAGCGCAAATATCCATTAGTGCCAGAAAGTATGCAATTATCTTTTTGAGCCATAAAAGTGCAAAAAACGCAGAAAGGGTTACATTTTGGGTACAAAAAGTGATAAGTTATTTTAAATCCAAGCTTTTGGGCTTCTAAAAGCCAATATGAAAAATTAGTATTGATCACATGTTTTTTGATAAAAATAGTAGTTAAATAAAAAAAAGCGAGAAAAAATTCTGAAATTTAAACTTTGTTTCATAATTTAAAAATGGAGAGGTCCAACGATTATCAACGGAAGAAATTTTAAATCATCATCACAGGGAGTAACGTTCAAAAGTTACAGGGTGATCTATGAAAACATAATATCTTAAAGTCCCGTTATCTCGGAAACCGTTAGGATCGCCCCCCCCCCATACAATTTTTTGCCCGTCTAAGCGTGACCTATCCATAGCCTTTGGATATTACACCACTTACGGGACACCCTGTACAACAAGCTAAAGGAGAAATCCTTATAAGCCAAATAAAGTGAAGCTTCTACAATGTTTATATTGAGTTCAAGTTTTCTAGTGTGAGGGCACAATGCAGGTGAGTTCATGAAGGAGATATTAAGTTATTCTAATAAGACATTTCCATATGATGCCATTAATTTATCATGGATGGGTCCACCTGTTACCTGGTTTTTTTTGCGCTTGCATCTCATTTGCTCAGCATTTTCCGTCCTTCGTTCAGACTTACCCTCTCGAGATATTATTCGGGGCCCGCGACTTCACACATATACGCGAATTTTATACGGTACCTGCATTCCTGTCTGTTTGTCATATGTTTGCTCTAAGAATTACATGTCATGTGTTTAATTTCTAATCTAAATTATGAAATAAGATTAGCACCGTAATACGAAAAACCCGGAGAAGTAGTGCACCTTAAGTAAAGCCATGTGTGCGACGAACTGAAATTTGATGCGCACACCAGCAGGCGAAGGGTATGCCAGGAAAGTCTGATGGTAAAAATGAAACGGCGTTGTTAGACTTATGAGGCTAGATTTGAAATCGTATACCATAGGCTTTCTTCGTACTCGTTTAGATCATCGAGGCAATGATAATAGTGGAAAACTGCCAAATACTGGTTCAATCTCCCGATCAGGCTGCGTTCTGTTTGGTTTTCTGGAACAAGGATTAGAATAATTGAGATGTATTACTTGCTTTCATGGGCGGATATAGCGGACAGTACGCGGGCAGTCATGAGCTCCTCAGACTATTGAGTAGAGTCTAGAGCTGTTATCGCATGGCGTCAGTTGACTTTGGTGGCATCTGAAGACTGTCGAGAGTGTTATAACTAGATACATTATACGTCCGATTTTTTTTTTTAAATATTTCTTTAATCCAGGTAAGTCTTGTACAGTAGTTTTCTGCGAGGACGCTACGGCTTGATTCAATTAAAAATGGCTGCTATCTGCTTATACTATGTTTATCTGTGCTTATACCCTAGATGAAATTAATAGGGAGTACTAATTTTGTCATACCGTGTGGTAACACACAGAAATAATGCTGGTAGAGCAAAATGGATTAGACACCCAAGCATAATATTAAAAGTTATTTTGCTTTTTACATGTTCGTCCGTCTGTCTGTCCATTCCTCCTCACAATAATCAGAGGATGCATGTACTTACCCTTTTTTGGTGTTGCTATATAAAAATTTAAGTTTTAAAAGTTCTTCAGAATATGAAATCCTATGAAATTGGTTACATATAGTCATTTTTACTGTCCGATGTACCGTTCTCGAAATATATACGAAAAACCACTTCAACAATCGAAACTTGCACAGAGAGGTGACCATACAAAATTACATACACGGTCTTAGACCAATTTTGCTGTTTTTACTTGTTTCATAGAATGTTGGTGACTGCGATTTTCTGGCGGCGGCCGCTCTTAATTAAAGTAGTTTCGCAGGCTATTTACCAGATATGGGGTTAGGTGTAGCTCGGAAGGTGCTAAAATAGTACTCACTCGCTACCAAGTTCTCATGGGAAAAACGTCCACCATACCCCCTGAGTTTTTTCGTGATTATATAACATCAATATTTAGAACATTTAAAAAAGTTAAATAAACATTCTTTTAAACTGACGCACATATAAGTGTGTCGCTGGGCTATAGATGTATTTCACCGTTTTAAAACTTAACAATTTCTGTTCAAAGCAACGCGTTTCAACATTTCGTCATAAATTGACCAAATTTGCGTCTGTCACATATATGTGATGATATACTCTGATAACATATGTGACGGCTAGTAGAGAACAGGTTAATGTAGTGCTGGTTGGAAAACATTTAATATGAGCACATGTGCAAGCCCCTATTGTTAAAGTACTTAAATATTACGACAAGATTAGAATTTGCGGGGATTTTAAGTTTTTAAATATTCAATTGACAAATAACCAATACGCTATTCCCCGTGTTTTTCATTAAATATATATTTCCAAATACAATGAACATAGTATTAAAATAATTAATTAAAATAATAAAAAGTTTTAGATATTCCTGTGGGAATAGGAACAATTTTGTTACAAGAGAGATTCGAGCCTCTATATTCGCTGTTTCTCTTTCTGTGCCCTACTAACTTGGTCACCCTGAACCAGCATATTATCCAATTTTGCTCATCAAGCTCAATTTAAAGGTACCTATGTCCTGTAAATTGTGTAATATTACACAAATGAAAAACTTTACCTACATGTATCAGATTTATTCACTTATAACTCAATAAATTTGTTATATGAAATATTTTTTATCTGAATTAATTATTATATTTCTTTATCCTCAAAAAGACTGTAGAAAGCATCTTGCAGTTATCCTAAAAGGAGAAGCTTAACGTTTCAGTTGAAACTATCTCGACTACTCAAAAGTTTTCTGAGATTATTAGGTCAATGTCTCGTTTTATAAACGTTTTTTAGAGCTTGTGTTAATTGAAATGATATGACATCTAAGAAAAATCGAGAAAATTTTCTATTTTGTTTTAATCTTTTTCCTACACATAGTTACCATTTCCTTGTTTCTGCTTTAGTGATGCTAGATTTGCTATAATATATTGGATTGAGGTAATCTCTCAAAATGAATAAGTTCAAATTTTGTCTCTCACAAAATTGTAATTCCTAACAGCGTTATCACGTTTATCATGTTTATCACATTTACCACAATAAAACAGCAATAAAATTTATGTAAATCAGTAATTTCTTATCTATATGTATAATAAAAATTATAGGGTGGAGCTTTCCATTGCTCCCTCCTTGTTATTGGTGCGTGATAAAATTTTCCAATAACGAATAGCATTCAGTACTTACCTTATCTGTGTACGTTTTATCTCTATTGGTTGTGGTGAAATATTCTAAAACTTATAATGGCTCCACGGTCTCGTTGAATTTTTTAACGATGATCTCAAATATAAAAAACGACTTCGTATCCTATCCAAAGGATACACAATTATCCTAATACATGAAATATGTTAGAAGCTACAGATAGGTCCTTCCCATGGTGATTTCAGGTTTACATAATTCAAAAATTTTTGTTAGGTTTTTGTGTCAAGATATCGAGCTACTACATACATATGTACATATATGAAGGAAACTAAATTATTTTGCAAATAATTTTTTTCATAGTTGGTCGTATTACTTACCTCTATACTCTTACTGTACAAATATGAAATAAGCCATCCTCAAAAGCTCACAAAATAAATGCACTACAATTTTTCATTAAACATATTCAAATAAGTTTGTCTTCCTTCAACAATTGCAATAATTGAATCCTTACATTTTAAGTTTGAGTTTCTGGAGATACAATTCGAATACAATTACAATTAGTTGATTCCAAAAGAATAACTCATAACCAGGGGCGGATTTCCCTATAGGCCGAGTAGGCCCGGGCCTAGGGCGGCAGATTTAGGGGGCGGCAAAACTTGGTGGGAATATTTTTTTTTTTTAGTAGACGCGCCCTCTGTGAACCCACACGTCAACGTTTAAAAATTCAAAAATGTGTCCATAGCACCCAGCAAAAAAAATCATCATACTTTTTCGTTTTTTTAAATAAAATAATTCGTTGGAAAGTGTTATTTTTAAATCTACTCCATTTTTTTCAAATCTACTCCGATTTATGAGGCAGCCTACTCCGCTAATTCTAGCCTGGGGTCCCTTCACTGGATATAGATCATTCAATTTTTCGTGTTTTACAGGGAGTAGGGGGGCGGCAATCTTCCATAGGCCTAGGGCGGCCAAGTGATCAAATCCCCCCCTGCTCATACCATGGAGTCGTTAATACCAAACCCGAAAATCATGGTAAGTGATAGTTTTCGAAACTGCTGATAAGCTTGATTTTAATATTTTTATTCAATTTTTGTTCGAATGGAATATTAGATTCCAAAATTGAGAAAACCCAAGCATAAGTTGGAACACCCCCATTTAAAATTGTTGTTCACAAATTTTCGAGCTGTATCAGTAGGATCCATAAAAATCGGTACCGTAAGGAGTAATTTTTAGTTACCACTGTGGGCATTTTTCAGAGTTATTGCAACGATCAGGATGGAATTTTGGCCGGATTTGGCTTTCTCAGTAATAACAAAATCAGTAATTCTTTACGATTACAAGACATGGAAGGTTACCAGTTTTATAATGGGCAAATTTTTGTAATTAAAATTTTCGTTTTATCTGCAAATAATATGCAATTGGATTTTGGACACTTTTCGACATGTCAACAAGAACTTTGCGAAGCGAAATCTCAACTGCAAATTGCAAATCGTGCTGGAATACTTTTGTCTCTGTGTATAATTCATCAACTTTCAACGATATAGAACTTAAAAGTCACTTCAAAATCCAATTTTCAGTTTAATGTAAATATTTTAGTAATGAGATTGAGTGAAAATTTACAAACATTTTAAGCTAGCGCCGGCCGATTGCACAACTTTTAAGATCAAAGTTTGGCGGCAAAGACCGTAAAAAGCAATAATTCCTAATTTTAGTTCAAAGATGCAAAGTGCAGTTGATGCATCATAATGGATTTACAGATAAAGTTGCATTGCATATACAACAAACAGTTGTGTTTATTTTGATTGTAATATGATCGTGGCTTCTATTCAAACATTCAGTTTTGGTGTAGTTAATGGATTTCTGACAAAACACATTAAAGGAAAATATTTGATTGACATTCAGTGTACGAATTTTTAATTGAAAACTATATAAAGATCCACTTTCAAAGATTAAATGTTTATTTAAATACGGTAAATCCAGTAAAAATTTCATCAAGTCTATTCTATAAGAAATTTTATTGTGATATGATTAAAAAAAAACAAAAAACATATCTTACCATAATCAAGGAAGGAGACGTGCACGGGATATTGAAGATCCTAGAGGTTGATATTTATGATGTTAAGGCTAAGGCACTACACACGTTTATGCAAATCGTATGGCTTGCCTCCTGACGCAAAAGATTTCTATGCAGGCGTCAGTACAATTCGATAGCAAAATTTGTCAGATTTGCTTGTACGCAATAGTTTCTGTCGACTTCATTCATGTCCAACTTCAATCTCAACTCACTCATGCAAATCTTCAGACTTGGCTTGTGCATGGTGAAGTCGTACGATTTGCATGAAAGTGTATAGCGACTATTAAAGGTGATATTCAATCTACTGAAAACTGCGCAGACAACCGCTTTAACCTTCTTTCAAATCAGTAGTTAGACCCATGATCACCTATGCTGCAGCAGTATGGTGGAATAAATGTACACAAAAGCCTAGCATCAGGAAGCTAAATAAGCTCCAAAGGATAGCCTGTCTAAGTGTAACTGGTGCCATACGCACAATACCTACACAAAATAATTGTTTCGAATACATTTCCGATGGGGGTATACAATATTAAACTTTTGAAGAAATTCTGCATATTCACCGTACACAGTAATAATTATCCTATGATGAAGCTAAAGTAAAATTATATTCATGAGCAATAATAACTACACCACTTTTGAGGGATAAATGTACTCCGAAAAAGTATGGACTTCATTGAACACCGTTTCGGTGTTCATGGAACTGTACGGCATTGAAAGCCATCTCATCACCTAAGGTCAAAACGAAGTTAATATGGGAATGAATTCAAGCATTAACAAACCTTGTCACAAAAAACCACCTAACACTTTAGTGGGTGCCAGAACACTTAGAAATTTATGGGAATGATAATGCAGACGCACTCTCTCATAAGATCGACACCATTTTGCGGTATCCCTTATAACACCGGAAAACTTACAATTCAAAACTGGATCCAAAACCGAATGGACCGAAGATGGAATTCAATGATAGACTCCAGACAAGCCAAAAGAATCATTTAAGGACTTTCCGCAAAGAAGAGCCTAGATCTAGATGCTGGACTTCTCTAAGGCCTTTCATAGTGTTAGCCATGCTAAATTGTTGTCAGATAAGTTTTTCTTCGTCTGCCGTTAGCTTAATTTATTCTTTCCTGTCTGATAGATCCCAACAGGTCAAGGTCGGCGGCTCTATATCTAATGAGCAGTCGTTAACATGTGACGTCCCCCACGGATCCATACTTGGTCCAGTATTGTTCTGTACTTACATTAATGACCTCCCTGACGTTATTGAGGATTGCAGTATTTACTTGTATGCGGATGATGTTCAGCTATATTTGGCACACCCATGGCCTCATGGACGATTGTGCAGACAGCACCAATTCCGATTTAGTTAGGATTTCAACTTGTTCCGTGGAGAGTCATTTGGTATTTAATCCTGATAAAGCCCAATCGATGGCGATATTTAGAGGGACTGTGGATGCTAATGATCTTCCTCCAGTCTTTTTAGATACGAAGATCTTGCGATATACTAATTTGGTGAGGGACCTGGGAGTTTATTTCAATGCCTCGATGACGTGCTGTAACCATATCAATAGTATCGTTCGTCGTATTTATACTAGTCTCCGCAGACTCTGGCTATCGGCTAGTATCCTCTCAAGGTTATTACGCTTGAAGCTTGTCAAAATACTACTGTCGCCTTATTTTACCAGTGGCGGCGTGATTTTTCCACATCTAGACGCAGTCTGTCGAAGAAAGATCAATGTTGCTTTCAACGACTGTACGCGATTTGTTTTCAGGCTGCCACGCTTTGACCATGTTTCTCCCCATCAGCACGCTCTACTTACTTGGCTGCTCTTTGAATGTTCATTTGGTTCTCAAGGTTTTAATATTCCTCCATAAACTTATTTTCTCAACAAATCCCACCTACTTATATAGTCAGCTTGTATTCATACAATCTTCTTGGAATGTGAACATTGTGATACCTCATCACAGACATTCCATTCTGAAGAGCTCCTTCTTCGTTCGAACAGTTCGTGTGTGGAACTCACTTCCTGCTGATTTGCAGGGAACGCGCTCGATGGTTGTCTTTCGGAAGTTTATTACCCAATATAGCCCTCCCGATAATCTAACTTCATAAGCAGCATATTCTTTATATGTGACTTTTCCTCCGATCTCGACTCTACAACAATTCTTTTTATACAATTTTCTACCAATTTATAATGCAATTCACTTTATTTTCTTTTTTTCTTTTTTTTCCCCCTTTTTTCTGTTCTCTTTTTTTATTATTAACTTTAATTTTGAATTAGCTATCAAATGTTTCCTTTTTATTTATTTTTCTATTCCAATTATATATTAGTATTAGTCTTTCTCCGCAATATTGTTCAGTACAGGCAAAAGATTATTATATCTTCTTCTACTATGGCCTAAGATTAATAAATTGAATTGAATTGAATCTTTTGAGGCTGTATACAAATCAACTCAGAATTATTATAGAAGAGCTAACCGGACACTGCAAATTTAACAAACATGTGCATCGGATAGGTATATCACCCACTAAGGCTATGCCTCGAAGAGGATGAAACATAGGAGCATATCCCCTGTAAGGCCATGGTACCTTGCAGATTCCGGGCTTTTGGCTCATACTTCTTAAAGCCAATCAACTTAGAAGAAACTACCGGCTCCTCTTCTTGATAACACGGAATTGATATTTTCAGACGTAGTCAAATATCTGGGGGTAACTCTAGATAAGAAACTTACCTGGAATTCGCATCTGTCCAGAGCGGTACGATTTCTCTACACGTGTCGTCGCTTCATTGGCAGAACATGGGGTCTGAAGCCAAAAATGATGTATACCAAGGTTGTTAGACCCATGGTCACATATGCGGTCCTCGCGTGGCCAAAAACAAATCAAAAAACGGCTGAAGCTCTGCTTAAAAAAACCCAGCGTCTTGCCTGTCTAGGAATAACTGGTACCATGAGAACCTGTCCAATAGCAGACGTGGAAGCCATACTAAACCTTAACATTCTACCCCTACATTTGCAGGTGAAAAAGGAAGCGATCTCCAGTGCTATTAGAGTGCAAAAGGAGAAACAGTCAAAGCCTGGGGATCTGGTTTATCATTTAAGTATCTTAAATTACAGATATGTTTCGAGAAAATGACGACAATATCTGATATAATCACACCCAGGGTGAATTTTGTAAGACCATTCCAAGTGGTTCTGCGAGACCGACAGCAATGGCGTTCCACTAAACCGTCCTTCCAAAAAGGATTGATGGTGTGTTATACAGACGGTTCAGAAATGAACAATGGAGTCGGACTGGGCGTATACGGCCCGAAATACCATATATCAAAGGCTCTGAGCTCTACTCTTACCGTATTCCAAGCCGAGTTATTGGCCATAATAGAATGTGCCAATACCTGCATTAAAAGAGCCATAAATGGCTCAGCCATTGATACCCTCTCGGACAGTCAAGCTGCCTTCAAGGCCTTAAAGTCCTTCACTGTCAAGTCAGGGATAGTCTGGGAATGTCTACCAACCTTCAAAAACTTATTAAGGAGAAACAAAGTTATCCTCATGTGGGTACCTGGACATGAGGGCCACAAAGGCCTTTCCCAAAAGAGGAGCGGAAACTCAGTTTGTCGGACCAGAGCCATTTTGTGGCACTTCAAAGTGTTACCTCAAAGCTCCCCTAAACGACTGGGAGAATAAACGAAATTCTCTGTATTGGGAAAGGCTACAAGGACTTCTTTAGTCAAAAAAGTTTATCGACACCTCTGGCGGAAAAACAAAAGAACTCCTACTCCTTAGAAGAACAGAGCTCAAAATGATTACTGAGCTCTTCTCAGGCCATTGCCCCTTAAGGTATCACCTAAACAAGCTGGGCTTGGCTGAAACTTCATCCTGCCGTTTCTATCAAGATGCTCACGAAGCCTCGAAGCACTTGCTCTGCAACTGCGAAGCATTGGCCAGGCGGAGACTACCCCACCTCGAACATGCTTTTCCTCCACCAACCTGCGTGTGGAACCTCAATCCCAGAATTTTTCTAGACTTTATTAACAGTCTGAACCTAGAAAGGTAGTAAATGCAACCGGGACTCACAATAGATCCTTCAGGTCGCAGTGATAGCGAGGCTAACGTCTTCACACCCCTTCACAAATTCAATATAACTTCGAAGAAACTTTATCCAAAAACATACTGCTCTTCCTAGGAAGTGTGGGATTGTTGGATGAACTATAAAGAAAGCGGTGTACAGTAAGCATTAAATGACTGCAGTGCAAAGCTACTCTGCCCGCTTAATTGCTTCATGTTAATTATAAACCTTCTTTCTTCTGTTAGTCTATACCAAGATAGTTCTTTTAAGCTTAGTTTAAGATGCAAAGAAGATCAAAAATTAATTACTCTAAGCTCATTACAATCCATAAATTCTTCTCTGTTTAAAAATTACAATTATTGTAAATTTTGTAATTAAATTGAATTGAAACAAAATTGCAACTCTGTGTACTTTGGGTGGCTTCATACATTTATTTTAATTTTAATACCTCCAAATAGCATTTTTCACGAGTATCTATGACAATTATTCTTTTGGATTTCCTCTAAATTGCTGGGGACTTAAGAAAGCAGTTTTCAAAATTAACGATTGGTTAAGAGTTTTTCACTTTTTTCAGTGTTTTTTTTTTTTTATACATTGCATGAATTTTAGTTTTGCGTGATATCATGAGAGTATTGGCGAAGGATATATTATCTGAATTCGTTTCTGAGTGATTCATTCCTAAACTGGACATAAAATCAATACCCGTAAATATGTAGGTAAGTCCTTATTAAACGGAGAAATATAAACTCCTTTGTCTGAAGGTCGCGCCGTTTATTTGCTGAAGTAATTGCTTTCTGGAATGCGCATATAGTAAGCGTAAAAAGCCTCTACGTGAATTGAAAATGACAAAGCAGAACCTTCGAAAAGACCAACACTGGCAGTAGAAATTGTCCAGAGGCACCAACTATACAACATGTAATTACTAGAATTTCTCATCTGCCACTTGTAACTTTACTTACTTGACTCATTTCTTTTCCAGTTAGAATTTTCTGGAGTTTTCTGACAGTAATCAATATTAAAAATTCGTCTTGAGCTATTTAGGGGCCACAGGCTCGTTCACATCGTGTCCTCAACTAGCACTTGAAGATATTCTTGGTGTACAGTCACTCTACCTCTTTATTCAGTGGAAGCAGCGGCTAGTATGCTTCGAATAAATAGGATGATGACAGTGTTACCGAATAAGAACATCCTTAACATCGTCATATAGGTCCACATTAAAGATCTAAATGCTCCAACGGATGTTATGGTCAAACGATTTTCCTTCGAAAGAGGTTACCAGGTATCGAAAGAAGCCAGATATTAGACAGAGTGCTCCTGTTCCCGCAACGGTCTCATGTTATACTGATGGATCCAGGAGTGATAGAAAACCACGCGCGGGGGTGTGGGGTCCAGAGGTAGAACTCTTCATTCCGCTTGGTTCGTCAAATATCCTAAACAGAAAGCTTAGGAGCTCTAACATCTATATTTGCTCAGACAGCACAGGCTACACTCCTAGCTCTATCCTCTTTAGACTTGGAGTAGAAACAAGTCTGTAGCTGCCACACGAAACACCAGTCGCTATCAAGGACAACAAAGCAACCTTGCTTTGAGGGTGATAGTACAGTTGGCCTAAAGACCTATCGCAAAGAGGCATTTCGTACCAGGGCATTTGGAAAAAAACAATTTGCCAAAAAGCCATTTGACGAAGTGGATACTTGACAAAAAGAAATTTGGCAACTGGTTACTTGGCATTTTTGAAAAGCATTTAATAAGAATTCAAATATTTTATTCAATTCTTTTCAAAAATCCATATGTAAAAAATGCTTACAATTTTTTGTCTTCGCATTTTCATCGAAAATGTACATTTATTTTGTTTTTTGTTTTGCGAATTGTCCATATTGTTCAATCTCCACTTGCTAAAGAGGTTTTTTGCACTATATGTTTTTGTCAAATGTCCAATTGGTCAAGTAGCATTAGGCCACAAAGTCCTTTGCTAACGTTGCTTTTGTAAAAAAACTGGATACCTGCTTTGAGTCCATGGACACAAAAGTGTGGCGAAAAATTAAAAACCGGATGATCTGGCTACCGGAGCTGAAAGTACGTATGCTGGTCCCTATTCAACATTTGGCCTACAAAAAATCCAATTTTGGGGGAGACACAAAAATGCGAAGACAGGCAACTGGATCTGCTGTAGAATAGCGTTCCTGTATAAGGCAAGCGAAGAAATTCCTCACTCCCTCTCCCCGAAATGTGCAAACTTTTTAATCTTAGTAGCTCAGCTCAGGTTATTCATTGATGCAGTCTGAAGAGGTTAGAAAAATCCAATAGAGAACAAGTCAATAGTCGGGCTCTTAAATAGGCTAGCTTTAGCCTAACCACTTTAAGGGAAGATACAATATATCAAGTCTGGTCGCAGTGTTCGCGGGTTCCTTGTGGTTTAGTCGCCTATACTCTTAACCTTAACCTTAGGCGATTAAATGATGTGGCTATTGCCATCTTGTGAACGAAGGAACAGAATTGAGTGAAAGCGGTGAAAATTTCACATACAATCGACTCCTACCATTTTATTTTTCTTCCAATTTTCAGGAATTGATTTTATACAGGGTGTCCCGTATGTGGTCTTGCACCCGAAGGCTATGGATAGGTCATGCTTAGGCAAGCAAAAAATTGTATGTTTATATTCAGTTCAATTCAATTAGTTTATTAATGACATCTACACAAATTAGTTTCTTGTTAAACTTATATCTACGTGCAGGAGATAATAAAAATACAAATAACTCAACAGCTAAACTCATGATATGCATATGCTACAATAATAAGAAACAAAATAATAATAGTAAAATGGAAAAATAAAAAAATAAATAAAATAAAGATCAATAAAATAAAATAAAGATCATGCGAAAGTCCAAATATTTATGTGAAGTGTGAATTCACATAAGTAGAAACACAGTCATATCGCCGAAGCCCAAAACAATAACGAACCTCAGAGTTGAAAGCTACATTAAGTTTTCTCTGGGTTGAGTCAACTGCATAGAACAGCTCACAGCCGTAAATAAATAGTGATACTACAAGCGCTTTAGTTAAAAATACTCGAGTCTGAACGGGCGTATACGATACGATACGGATAAATATAATTTGCAAAGAGTTGCATATATCCTTGACACAACAGATGTAACATGATCCGACCAAGTTAAAGTTCGATTCAATGTTACACCAAGATTTTTTACCGCGTTATTATAGGGAATCACTTCGTTATTCATACTGAGTACAGGGAAGATGTGTATGTCAATTATGGTTTTATGTACAATTATGGCACCACTGGACTTAGAAGTGTTTAGAACCAGCTTGTTTTCAACAGCCCAATTATAGACGTTTCTTAAATCAGAATTCATGCACTCGACAGCATCACTAATTTGATTCTTATGCCTAGAAATGTATAACTGAACATCGTCAGCATACAAGTGGTATCTACAATGCAGAATAACACCCGTAAGATCGTTGATGAAGATGGCAAACAGTAAAGATCCTAGAATAGATCCTTGAGACACACCACTAAATACTGGCAGAAAATCAGAAACTCTGCCATCACAACAAACCTGTTGCTACCGGCCTTTGATGTAACTGTTAATAAGCTTATATGCTGGAGTGGAAAAATCAAAATGTGTAATGAGTTTATTAATTAAGACGGCAAATTCTTTGGAGAAATCTAATAGGCTTAGAATAGTTAAATTATTTGCTGTCATTACTTCGCGTATGTCATCGCTTATTTTAATTAAGGCTGTGATGCAGCTGTAGAGGTATAGGTATATTTCTTTTAGGATGGGAATGGTTTTAGAAAAAAACAACCGAAAAGGCTTTAATTTTATATAGTACGTGCATTTATCAGGCTTTTTCACTTATTTGTTTTATTTATTGATATTCCTAATAACTTTTTACACTTATTTGTTTAATTTCCGTTGCACGCTTTTTCATTACCAAATCAGTTACTCCCTTTACTCACTTGCCCGATGTATATTTTTCCGTCCGTCTTCAATCGCCCGTATCCAATCACTCGCCCTCAGTTCTTTCAAAAACCTTTCTTCAAGCGTTCGCACTGACCTACTTGCATTTGTTGCTTCATATTGTAGGATCAGCGGAATTAGCGTATTTTTAGAAATTTAAAGTTGATCAGCTATTGCGAAAGTAAATAATCGATACCTTATAGGTCGATACCCTAAAGAATTCAATTGACTCGCAATTGCTTTTCTGGGTTATATATTTTGCAATAACTGATCAGCACTTAACGGTAACCACTTTTACATTACACACCTATATGCTTTGACCTAAAGCCAGATTGATAGCATGATAATAGACGACTACTTTCAATATAAAGACACAGCTGATTGTGCATTAATTTGTATATGTGGAGGGATCCTAACTGCTTCCGAGGTACCAGGACTTTCAGATATTCGGGTATATTTTTATATATCACCTTGTAACTTCTGAATGCTACACCCTTTGATAATTTAAATATAGATAGTCGCTGGATCTTTCCAATAGCCTATGAATTTTTTCCCATGCTCCTGTCCATTTTGAAGTTAAGGCTCAGCAAATTTAAAATGTCGGAGATTTAACTCGGATTTTTTAATTAACTACTATTTTTAACAAAAAACATGTCATCAACTGAAATTTTTCTTCTCCCGAAGACCTGTCAAATTTCAAACTTCTACCTCACGTCGTTTACGAGAAAAACCTACGTGACAGACACTGCAACTTCCTGAACTCCCAAGCGGTTGAGGTGCCCCTCTGCCATACAATTTTGTTTATTTTTTTTTTTTTTTGTTTTGCCTACATAGGTAAGTACTATCACCTTCTTCGCTATGGATCTCTGAGTTTGAACATCCTGTATAAAGTTTTCTCTTGATTTCTCCTTGGCTACGCAACGGTAGATTCTTTATCTGATCTGCTTTGCTTAGAAGCTGTTAAAAGAAAGAATTTCACTGGTTTAATTGATTTAATTTGAGTAGATTCAGACAAGACTTCGATCGCTAATAGCTTCTTGGCCATTTATCTACTTATCTTAATCGTTACTGTAAATCTATCCTTTTAAATTAGCCCTCTACAGTAGGTAAGGACTTGAAGGGGTATACATCCGGAAAATATCTTATTGCTAGTTCTAACACTTATCTGTAGCATTCAGCTTAACAATGAAGCAATGGGATGTATCTGGTTCAGCAATGGAAACTGATTAAATTAGTTTTTTTTTTGCTTTAAGAGGAGTCAGTACCAAGATTTGCAAGTTTCATACATTTTTCAATGCGAATTTCTAGCGAACTATTTGTAGCAGAATAATGACTTATATCTTAAATTAAAGGTAACGAAAAGGCCTAGTAAATAACGTCGAGAAAAATAAAAAAAAATGTATTGGAATGGAGATATTAGCTCGGAAACTTGTAAAAAATGGTAAAAATTGATTTTTTTCAAATCAAATTCCTCTTAGTAGGTATTCTCATTTCTTTATATTGTGACTATTTTAGAGAGATAAGGCCTAGATCTAGCAAATAACGTCGAGTTTTTTCAGTTTTAGTGGCGCATTTTTTAATGGTTTAACTCTAATAGTATTTGTTTTTTCTCTCGATATTTCACCGACGAGAAATTGCAATATTTCGTTGAATGTTTTAGAAATATAAAGCAAAATAGCATATTTAACAATTATGTGCAAAATAAAATTTAGGGGAGTTCATTCTCGTTAAAAATTTTCAATTTCTTTGAACTGCAAAGTTTCATTTTCGTCTTAAATTTTCGCATATTGGGTTTCTGTCTTTTACCCTAGATGGCTCTAATGTGACTTGTGGTCTAGGTCTAGGCTAATTTTATATGCATTTTCATACTTTCAGGACACAAACCTACGTATAGTAAATTTTATTGCCTACACGCTCGCTGGTATCTAATACCGATTTCCATTGATCCTCTTTTCTAGCAGAAGTGTTACACTTTTCTTGCAGTGTTACACCGAAATCGTTCCATTGACCTGCACTGCTAGAAAAAGTGTACGTCAAATGAGTCTGGTGCTACACCGGAAAAATCGGCGGTGTTACACCGAAAAACGCACACGTCTACATGAGAAATGTCACAACTGAATGTCATTGAGCATTACATATCAATCTCCAACTATTAATCTACCAAATTCATGCGCAATCTAGCCAAAATCTGTTAAATTACAATTTTCATAATTTTTACATTATTCGTGATGTTATTTTTTCCAGAAAATTTCAATCTGACAAATTATACCCTAGACACACAGCACGATCTAATGAATCATTAGTACTAACTATTCATTAAAATGCCGTGTGTCACACAGTATACGTCATTATGGCTCGAAAATCAGATGATAATGAAGTACACTAATGAAGTGTTTTCTTCCTTCATTATAGCTATAATGAGGAATAATGTACTAGATTTAGCAAATAATTTAAGTATGGAGCTCCGCTGTGCATCTGCTGATTTGAAAAATAAGAAGAAGAAATGCAAAGTACAAAGTAATTATGTCAAAATATTTTTTAATAAAATATTTTTTTTTCATTTCACAATCATTAAATGAAATAAAATAAAAATAAATAAAATTTAAAATTAATAAAAACAAAGTTTAAAAGTTTATTGCGTTAATTCGATCCATATTGCTTTTTTAATGTGATAAGTTTATCCAAGCCAGTTTGACAGATCAACTTAATTAAAGAAATGGCTGTGTGTCTGCAGTTTATAATGAATCATTATACACTAATGAGTCGTTAGTTATCTCTTCATTAAGAGTGCTGTGTGTCTAGGGCATTACATGGATATGAGCTACTATTACATTTTCATCGCGTCAAAAGTTGTTCCATTGAACTCGTTTTTTACTGATTAACGTGTACTTTTCTTAAAATATCAATGGAAATCGATATAAATTGAAATTTTTGCTGAGTACTGACTCCTCTTAATTAAGATATCTAGTTCCATTGTTGGTCGCACAGATAGAGACAAATATGTCGACCGTGTAATCACCAAGGTAACAATAGTTACTTCCAAGGTCACTTGGTATTTGAGAGTTTTTAAGAATTCGTTTTCTATAGCCATGTAATTTCTTAAGGCAATTAACTTATTGGAATGGAGAGACGGGACGTATTGAATGAGGCTCCTTGAGGCTTTTTGTCCTTGGGAAAAATTGGAATTAAAATATTTTCTAACTGATTATTTGTACCTTGGGTACATTGTCATTATAAAATTTTTTTGTTTTTTTTTTTATATTAGATAATTGAATAAACATTCGGAGAAGTATCATTTGATCATAAATTAATTGTAAAACAAGAAAAAAAATTAAAGTGTATGCAGTCTAAAACAGTCTGTCAACGTGTGATTCTACACTTGCTAAACTCATTTCCCCCAAAAATGAGAGTTTTCTTTAAATTTCTATTTCGCATCTGTTTGCCTATAAACAGATTTTTCTTCACCCACGCAGCTACTTTAGGAGCATTACACTTGCACAGATCAAATTTCCATCTTCGGGATACTCTCAATATGTAACATGTCAAAATATTTTACCGCACTACAAAATCTGAAATTTTTCATTGTACGCCGCCGCCCGCCATGCACCTTACTACGAAACGCTAAGTGAGAGAACAAGGGCGGCAACCATAGAAACATTAGCCAATAGAGATGATGTGGAAAATATCCACGCCCTCACAACTAGAATTTTCCTCATTTAGCTGACGAATTGTATCCATCCGGGATGCTGTGAAATCTGTGGCTGGTCGATTTGTTACGTTTGCGTCTTATATCCCTGGGGTGAAAATATCGATGCCGTTTGCTACAGTTTTAACTTAGAGAAAATTCATTTATCATTTGTTGCCGAAATTTTCCGGGTGAATAAGCGGTTTGTTTTCAACGAAATTGAAATGCTTCCGACTGCATTGAATAACACGTCGGTTGGTGTAAGTGTTAAAAACGGTAATAGCGGCAGAAGTCAAAGAACGGATAGTTCATTAAAAGGTGAAGGAAATGTAAAAGGATTAAATCCACGTGTTCCAAAGTGTGCTCGATGTCGTAATCATGGTGTTATTTCGGGTCTTCGTGGACACAAAAAACACTGTACGTATCGAAACTGTAGGTGTCCGAAATGTGAGCTCATCCATGAGAGGCAAAGGATTATGGCAGCTCAGGTGGGTTTTACTACGTGTTTTTAAAAATTTCACAGATATTTTTAAAAGTTATTTGCCTGGCGTATTTTTTACATTAATTGAAAAAAAAAAATATTCTTAATATTTTTTTGAATTTAAATTTATACGTTAGATTATATTTAGCATATATAGAATTATAGAAAACTTATGAAGTTTTGTGCGACCGCCTTTAGTTCGTTCACCTCAGATAATGTACTTTCCCAAGTATTTTCTGTTTCTTGTGAGTCGACAACTCACATCAAAATGTTTATTGCTGCATCACAGCATATAGCCATCATAATCGTGGCCTTTTTTAATCTCTCAGAAGACATGGAAAGAAATTATACCTTTCTATCACATACTGTTTTGTTCAACAGTGTTTACTTCATGACCTTTTAATCGATGCGTTTTCTTACAGAAGGGTTATCCGCTAAAGTAGTTCACGAATTTAGTGCCCAACCGTTCTTTGCAGACTGTAGTGGATGCTTACCAGTTCATACCTCCAACTCACTTTGTTCTAGCTAGGCAATCGGCATTAATTCTCTGCATTTGTGTAGGTACCAGTTGTCTGTATGAAAAGAGCTCCAGGAGTTGCGAGGGCGACCTCTTCTATGGTGACCTTATGCGATCCCCTTAAGTGATTGGAAAGCGCTCCGGGGCTTCGTTAAATTATGTCTAATCCAGTTTAACCTATATGACAAAGTCAGTTGGTGATTTTTGTCATACTTCAGTAAGTTTTTGTTCAGGAAACACATTAGATTTGTTGACGTTACCAGTTTATAACGACTTACTTTGACAGGATACTTCCCGTCTCTCCTAATCAGTGTTATAGAAGCAAAAGGAAAACCAAGTCTCCTGACCTTTTTTCCTACCTCAGTCTACCGGGACAATAGTTACAAAGACGTAGTAAAAGTATTTATTCTCTCTATGTTTTATCCATAAAACTGCTTAACGTCTGTTTTGAAACATTCTAACACATAATCTTCGTCCTACAAATTCGCCGATGTTCTTATTTGAAAGTTTCTTCACAATGCACGATTTTTATATTGTCTACTCTGTACTAGAAGGGATAGGTGTCGTACGCATAATCCAAATGCACTGAATGCGCTGAAAAGAGGAGTTCGTGGATAATATGAAAAACAATATTAATTAAGAGGGAAAGTTGTAGTCTTTGACAGCACAAATAGGCCTTACATTGCCAACTGATTAGCCGCCTGCAACTTTACCCAAACAGGATTAAAATTTAGCTTCGACAACAATTGCGATTTTGACTGAAATAATGAACTGAGAATAATTTTTTTTTTATACTCAATAAAGTATGGAAGGTTTGCAGACAATCCCACACTCTAGACTTAATGGTGAATGACTTTAGAGCTTTGAGGGTGGCTTGACTATTCGAGAGAATGTTGTTTATTAAACTATTTATGACACTCTTAATGAAGGTCTGGCACATTCTTCTATGGTCGTCAATACCTCAGCTTACAATACGGTAGGATTAGAGCCAAGGGTCTTAAAGATGCGGCATCTGGTATATGCCCAATCCGACAACACTGTTAATTTAAGAACCATCTATACAGGATGTTTCTGGTGAGGGATCCAAAGGGACAGAGGTAATATTAGTCACCTAGACAAACAATAAAATGTATGACAGGGGGAGCCAAAATGAAATTGGACGATATTTTTTTTTTTTTAATTCACGGGTTTACAGTTATGTTAAAAAGTTTTTTTTTTAATTCACAGGTTTACAGTTATGTTAAAAAGTTTTTTTTTTTTTTTAGGAAAAAAGATCAAAGTAATAAGCAAATGTAAAAAATTCAAAATTTTTCTTTTAAAAAGTCATAACTCTGGGGAGAAGAGGAATACGGGGCTAATTGAGCAGTTTTTGGAAAGTTCTTGAGTACAATGAGGTCTTAACGCTAAGCGTACAGTAATTTGCTGTACTTTTCAAGATACAGAGTGTTTCTTGAAAAAAGCTATCATATTATCTTAATCACCCCACCCTATAACCCCAAATCGATTGAGATGACCCCCCCCCCCCCCCAACGCACTCCTGTCATGTTTGGCTAGGTGAATACTATAGGCGTTCGTAAACGATCTGTCCAGATGTGAGTAATCTTCCAATTTTTGTAGGCAAATACGAGTATGTGCCTCACTCATTACACACAGAGCAGATATTCGGGCAGATTTCATCTGGCACAGAGTTATCAGATAGTTTTTGGTCAGTTATCTGGCATGCGTCTGTCTTCACTGATTACACTATCTGCTATTTTTCATCTGGTAAAATACTGCTTTTATCTGGCAAAGTAAAAAACATAAACTAATGTGAAGTTTATTGTTCAAAAATGACTTCTAGGGAAAGGAACGCGGCTGCTTTTATTGTGCATTTTGTATAAGCGAAAGAAAAAAGTGATAAAATTATAAAGAAGAAAAATGTGAATAAGCAAAAGAAATATAGAAGTAGCTTATCTCAAACTTCTTCCAGAAATAGAAATTTATATACTGTATACGCCTGGTAGATATAATAATATAAAATTAAAAACCTTGTAGGAACTTGTCTCCTGCAGTCTGTTCTATACTCCTATCACTATGTGCACAAAATTATTGTTTTTTTAACGGATATACTGGATAGGATAGATATATATTCAGTTCAAAAATTTACTGGGTAGATTGGAAGACGATGTTCAAAAATTTGCCAGATAGAAAAAAATGGTTGATTAAACGTGCGGCAGACGTCTGGACACTTTTGAGTGGCAGACGTTGTCGCCAGATATCTGTCAACATCTGCCACCGTGATTAGACATATGTACCCACAAAAATGGGCAGATATCTGGCATTCTGTCAGATCGTTTAGGAGCACCTTATGTGTCATCTCCTTCTCTTTGGACTTCTCACTAGGAAACATCCTGTATATACTACACCTTTGATCCTCGCTGAATCTAGACATACTAGATAGACTTATTTTAAAAATTGTAAATTACTGCAGATTTGCTTAACTGACTGAATATACCTAACTAGCCCTTTGCAGCCAAGATCATTATAAGAGTAACTACATATGTTGTGAGTTTATATAAAGTTTTAACAAAATTTTGTTAAATGCTCCACGTTAAATAGTTTTCCATATTTTTTGTTTTTTGTTTTTTTCATTTAAAAATATGTACAAGGGCCAAAATGATAGATAATTTTTTTTATTCTTATAAACAATGAAATGAATATTTGACCAACTACAGTCGAGTATACTTCACATAGTGTCAATGGGTATATGAAAATCTTATAAAATGTCTGTCACTATTAGTAAGCCCAGAGTAGTTTATCTTTTTTCCTTTATTGTTGAGAAAACAGCTTTCCGAATTGCGTTTTCTCTTCATGAGCAACAAACTGTGCATTTGTTAATAAACTCAGAACTAGATCCAATTTAAAATTCAGTAACGGTTTCTTCAAAAAGAGCTAGTGCTTTTATTTCTTGGATTGCTCATTCAAATTATACACAACTCTTAGTAAGATCAACTGGTCCCATATGAGCATTAGAATTCTTAAACATAAGGAGTAAAACTAATGTTGTTTGAAATATATTACAACTTTGTTGCCCTATACTTTTCCAGTAATTTGAAGAACAACTCTTTCTCCTAATCTTAAAAATTCAAACTTTTCCTGAATATCCGAGTCTTTACATGAAATTTTAAAATATAACCATTTTGGTTTGTAAAATACTACAGGTGGTAGCTCCATTAAATTGTATTGTTTAAATAATATCATCGACTTATCATTAGATGCAGCTTAAATAATTTGTCAATATTGCTTTTTTGTAATAATCAGGGTGCCAGAGCGCAGACATTACAATTGCTCCGGAGCACTCCAGCTGGAGCGAAGTTGATTCCGGAGCAGCTCCAGCTGGAGCGGAGTAATAGCCGGAACAATTGATTGTAGCGGTAGTGAAAACAAAGTTTATATTTCACTTAATAATATTAATAGTTCCCTAAGGTTGCAATATACTTTACATAATAATTAGTAACAATTCTGTAGTAGAGTATAACTATAGGAAAGCTGATTTCGTGGCCATAAATGAATATTTAGATATTTTTAACTGGCTTGATATCTTTTGTGATTCTTCTGTAGAGGAAGCATACAGTAAATTTTTAAATATTATTCAAAAGGGTGTGCATAGATATGTTCCTCTTAGATATAGATATAAATCTTCACACCCAGCATGGTTTCATAAGTCGCTATTACGTTTAAAAAACGCCAAAAATAAATCACATAAACAATTTAGGTTGTCTGGTGATCGGGTTTATTTTGAAAAGTTCAAAAGATTAAGTAAGGAATTTGCTTTTCTAAATAGATTTCTTTACAATCAATATCTTTGGTCAATGGAATCTAATATTAAAAAGAACAGCCGTGCATTTTGGTCATACATTAATGATAGAAAAAAGTCATCATCCTTTCCAAATGTAATGGAATATGATGATATTAAAGCTTACAATATCCAAAGTACCTGTAATCTGTTTGCAGACTACTTCGAATCTGTGTATATTAATAATGCAGATATAAATAACATTATTCTCCAGGATTCTATTTATTCCCAGCTAAACCTAGGCTCAATATGCTTAGAGGAGGATGATTTGAATAAAGCTATTATGGAAATGAAGATAGATTATAACCATGACTCAGATCTTATTTCAGCCATTTTAATTAAATCATGCATGAAATCACTAGTCCCTGGTCTAACTTATTTGTTCAATTTATCTTTAAATATTGGAGTATTTACACACTCATGGAAAACCTCAATTATTAAGCTCATTTTTAAAAGTGGTGCTAAACACAAGATTGAAAATTATAGACCTGTTGCTCTTATGAATATCATTCCAAAGTTATTGGATAGCATTATAGCTGGAAAAATTACCTTTTTATGCAAGGAGCTCGTTTGTGCAGAACAGCATGGTTTTCAAAAAGGAAAATCTACAATAACAAATCTGTCATTATTTTCTAATTTTTGCATTAATTCCATTGAGGAAGGGTGTCAGGTTGACTGTATCTACACAGACTTTTCTAAAGCCTTTGATCGGGTCTGCATTCAGACCTTAATAATGAAACTAAGTGACTTAGGTTTTCACTCAAATTTTCTGAAGTGGATAGTATCTTACTTGTCGAATCGTAAGCAAATAGTAAAAATTGAAAACACTTTATCTAGAGTGATAAATGCATCCTCGGGTGTTCCACAAGGAAACCACTGTGGTCCAATTTTCTTTATTCTATTTGTGAACGATGTAACGTTGAATTTTTCATTTGCTCGTTGTCTTATATATGCGGATGATCTGAAATTATTCTTGAAAGTTTCGGGTATAAGCTCGTGTGTCCAACTACAAAACGATATTGATAAGCTAATAATTTGGTGCTTCACTAACAACATAAATTTAAATTCAGCTAAGTGCAAAGTTATGTCTTTTTTTAGGTCTGCTCACCCAATTCTCTTCAATTACTCAATTAATAATGTCAGTTTAGTTCGAGTCGATGAAATTACGGATTTGGGAGTAATTTTTGATAGCAAATTAGCATTTATCAGACATATTGAATATACTTGCCATAAAGCCTTTAAGTTAATATGGGTTTTATTAAAAGAAATTCGAAAGAATTTAGGGACACAAGCACACTTAAACTCTTATTTACAAGTTTTGTTAGACCTATTTTAGAGTATGCATGTGTAATTTGGTCTCCTTATTATAAAAGCCATATTAATAGGCTAGAGTCAGTGCAAAGAGCATTTACTCGCTTTGTATGTTTTAAGATCAATATCTGGGGTATTAATATACCAAGTTATGAGTCAAGACGTTTATTGTTAGGTTTGTGTGTGACGTTCAATGTGCTTTATTCATTAAAGATATTCTCTCTTCATCTATAAATTGTCCCAACCTTCTCTTACTATTAAACATATATGCCACACCAAAGTCCTTAAGATCACGTGATTTACTTTATGCTTCCTCTCATAGAACTAACTATGGTTCAAATGAATGCATTAATAAATGTATACGAATTTTTAATATATTTAACAAATATGTAGATTTTTCATTGCCTCGTCAAGAATTCAAAGTATCATTATTTATGATTGAAAATAGTATAGATTATTCCTAACTTATATTAAACTTAATTAAATTTAAATCTGTATATCTAAGTTAACCTTACTAGTCTGTTGGATATTATTCTGTAGACTGAAATGAAATAAATAAATAAATAAATTACATAAACCATTAATTTACCGTTCAACTACAGCGCGATCTGCTGGAGAAAAATTTTGCGTAACTGCTCCGATCCGGAGCAGTACACAGATGAAGCAGTAAACTGTTCCGATTCGATACTCTGGTTATAACTCACTATTATCTCTTGTGTGCAAATTGTATTATATTGTCTCAAACCTGTCTCCGGTGTTAGCTTCACTAATAGCACGAATACCTAAAATTGGAATGGCGCTATGAAAATGTCTCCAAACTGACATTTTACGAATTTTCATTCCCAAAAAAAACTATGACAGGAAGTTTTTTTTTATTAGTCAACTTAAGTATTTTACCTCTGTATGTCGCATACAGATTTGTTTGAAATATTATTTTTATTCAAAAGTGATTAAATATAAATGTAATCCTCCCGTGACCCTTCTGTATTGTTGCAGTTCGGAATAGTAGTGCTCCAGTTACATTATTTTTCTATTTGCAATCGATATTATAAGTATCTTGGCAGTCATTTAACATATCGTCTGGCAATTGTAGTCGTGGAGGAGAGTTTTCTCTTGCGAGGAATTGTCGAATAATCCAAGAATTTGTTGGTTTTACGAATTTCTGTGACCTTCCTACAGGTTCAGAGAGCTTTTTGCGTTATGTGTCAATTGTTGATAGCCGGCATATTGGTGGAGTCGTGATGCCACAATTGAAGAAATACGACACTTCTGTTTTAGGTAGATGACTGTCCTCTTGAATGAGCCTACTACGTTGACTCTCAAGAACACGGAGCTACGACAGCAGAAGTGTGTATATTTCTCATTAGAGAATTGTCGGCTTGAGAAGCTGAGAACCAGCCTCAGATGTCTTGATCCGCTGGAATCGGGTGATCACACGTCCGGTAAGTAAGCCGATTAAATGGTCAACACTTGTTCCTGAAACGTATAGAAAGCACCACTGTACCTAATGTGAGACTGGGATCATCAGATAAATTGCGTTGCAGGTCCAGACTGTCCCTATGACAGCCTGGATGAGTGTTCGAATCTAGCCGAACCCAAGTTTTCTTGAAGGTTATGTATCAGCTCAGAACGCCGAATGAGTTGGATTCACCAGATCCAGATTGTCCCTGTAACAACTTGGAGGAGTACTCAAATCCAGTCGCACCTACACAGTAAAAAATAATTCCCTAAAGTTAGTGGCAACAATTTATGCCACAAAGGTTAGGTATTTGTCTATAAGATTAGGGAAACCTCCACCTTGGAAAACGTAGATTAGGTTTTTATCTATAAAATATAGCTAGGTTTTCCTCCCTCAAAAGTTGGGAATTTTTGTTTTTCCCCTAAAATTTAGGGAATATTCCATAAAATGTGGGGAATTTTAAAATTTTGTTTTGTTTTTTTTTCCTCTAAAATATAGAGAATAGGTGATAGCATAACACTCCACCATGATAAAACATAAGAATGCGCTGAATAGCTCATTTCTTATGGCCCACTAAGTGGTACGGAAGTTATGTTTATGTGTGAATTATATAAACGAAAATATATTTCCATAAAAAAATGTTGCATAATACCTAATTTATTGAATGTTCTCTTCCTTATATCCAAGAGAGCTTAACATTTCGCGAATTTTACGCACTTTATGGGTTTTATGGTGCCAAATACCTAAATTCATTGAATATTCCATTGATTTGGGGATAATAAAACTAATTTTTCCCTTATATCAGGGAAAATCACATTTATTTTTAGGGAAAAACGTGTCTTAAACTTGCATTGAAGTATATTTTGAGAATTTTTCGTTTTTATGAATCTCTCACGAAATATTACGACGTGTTTTAAAAGAATTATCGGTACATAATTTTTTCAGAGTGTGCATGATAATGCAACCGTTCGCATTCGTATTTGGCCAAGAAAGCTATATAGTGAAGTGAGTGCTAAGAAAACAAATTTCATTTGGTAAATGTTTCTCATAGTTTACTTGTTTATTTTTAATTGAATACCGAGAAACTTTCATGTAGCATAGTTTTACGAAGAAATCTCGAATATATATGGCCCTTATTTATAGCACGAAAACACGAAAAATCTTCGAAAATGTTCCGAGAAGACAAATCGATATCGAGTCATGATTTAGATTCGAATAGCGTTACTTTTCCATAGTTTTCGGCTCAAGATCAAGTCGAGAACGACTTTGAGATCAAAGTCAATTTTCAATTGACCGAGTCGCTTCCGATTCGATCTCTAGTCGTAATGTTTGCCGGGTATACATATCAGATTAGCAGAGTAGTAAAAGGAGCATATTTCTCAACTGAATAACTCGAGATATTCAGTGAATTAGAGAAATGAAAGAATCTCTGAGGAAATTCGAAATTCTCATTTCGAGAATAAAAGCAAGTATACATGCTTTTTTTTGTTAATTTTTGAGTGAATACTATGGCTTGTAGGTGAATAGTAAGAAAAGGCCTTCCTTGTTGCCTCAAAATGTCGAAATACCATTCAAATGAAGTACCTAAATATACTCTTATTATCGCAAGGGGGGTTTGATATCTTCAATTGTTGAACTCATGGCAGCCTTCATGAAAATTCATTAGGTTAAAAAAGATCGCGAAAACAAAAATGTAAGTCAAAACGGTATAAAATGTCTTTTAAAATTCGGAAATGAAGTAACGAAACTCAGGCTTGTGCTTCACTTCAAGAAAGAGCGAAATGGAAAATATTTCTCCGGTATATTAATGACCCCAGTTTTCAAAGTGTATTGATTGTAACAACAGTGTGTAAGAAAGTTTTTCCATCAACTGAATATGATACAGTTTAGCGACCAATACATAAATAGAAGCAATTATCCTTCATTAATGTTCAGATAACATGTGACGCTAAGAATAACACACACTAGGAAGAATTTACTCTCTCTGAAATATTCTTCTGACGAATTTCCCTGTGTGTTCCGCTTCCGACTAAACTGGATTCTGTTGTAGCTTCGCTTCGGCGGGGGCTCAAAGTTTCAATTTTAAGCGGCTATATTTGAATAAAAACCACCAAAAATGTCTCCCATTTATGAATTAAGGACTTACTTGCTAGAACAATGCTTGGTTGCCGCTTAAAATTGAAACTTTGAACCCCCGCCCCTCCCAGAGCTTACTCCTCCCGCAAAAATGAAGATGCGGAATAACGAAATTTACGTAAATATCAAGTTTGGTAAAAAAGTGTTTTTTCGAAATTACCCCCTCCATTTTCGAAATTCGAAATCGAAAAGTACCCTATCTAACAGCCAGTTCAGATTCCCGTACAATGACATATAAATGGTTGTCGTAGGTTAAAAACTGTAGGAGGAGATAGAATCCTACGAAAAAACTGAAGATTACCTCGAAGGGCACATCTTCCAAATGTTTGCTTATAACTTTTGATTGTTATTGTTGATAGCACTTAGGGAGGTCATTTTGGAAAGGGGACATAATGCGCAAATTTTTTTATAGTTTTGCCAAGTTCGTGCAATGGTGATATTTCGAATAAATGTACACTGAAGCGCGACAAAAATTTTGGTGAAATAAAAAATTCTAGAGATAACTGTTTTTTTTTTTAATAATTGAAGGCACAATTATAACTTATTATACATTCTTAGAAAGGCCAATATGTGTTCTTTTAAATAAAAGTTTGAACGTCACAATCCATTACTTACAATAGAACTTATAACGAAATTACTCTGAAAAGGTATGCAAAATCTCGAAAATCGATATTATCGATTTACTCGAAAACCAAGCGGAGTTCGATATAAAAGTATCTAGACTTTTTTGACCCAAATGATCTCTACTTTCATCCCCTTAAAGGATTAAAGACATTTACGGAACACCCTGTATATATATATATATTTTTTTAGTATTTTTATGAAAATGCCGTGTACAAAATTTCAGTTCTGTATGTTGACCTGTTCTCAGGCAGTGGCCAAATATATAGTGAAAAAGAAAAATTTTGTATGGCAACACCAAGAACGGTTTGTCCGATTTAGTCCATTTTTGAGTTTATATTTCCAATTTTAATGAAAACGGCGTGTATAAAGTTTGAGCTCTCCACATCGACCAGTTCTCAGGCAGTGTCCAAGTATGTATATAATGAAAAACCAAAAGTTTTGTATTGCAACACCAAGAAAAAGCTGCCCGATCCTTTTTGAAATTTTATTTACTATTGTTTCAAAAACACCATGTACCAAAGTTCAGCTTTCCACATTAACGCTTTCTCAGGCAATGCCCAAATATACACTGAAATACGAGATTTGTGTATGGCAACCCTACGAAGGAGTTGCCAGATCCATTTTCGAACCCCCTTTTTTTCTAGAAAAGTCTGTGCGTAAAATTTGAGCACTCTAAGTTATCGTAAGGTCGGACAAACAGACCGACATTCAAAAATCAAAATAACTTTTAATATTATGTGTGGGTCCAAATCATTTTGCTCTACTAGCATTATTTCTGTACGTTACAAACGAAATGAAAAACTTATGATTTCATCTAGGATATATAAATCCAAAGCGAATAGCATCAAACAGTAAATCATGAGCACTGATGACCCAAAATATGTCAAAAGTATTAAAATAACTAGTATTGAAGTAAGGTAGGGCAGAAATAAAGGAAGTTAGATTCAAGAATAGGATATTTAAAGAAAAACTATTGAAGGAGTTCAATGACATTTTTATCAGCCCTGTTGAGGCTATACAAGGTTCTATAGCGCCAATGGGCTACGTAAGTGCAAGTTGTAACATTGAATTTTTGTTTGGCTTAGTGAGTCGTGAAGATGTTTACAACATACTGAAGAAAATAAATCGGAAACAAGATTCTAATTATATTATTGCTAAAATGATTAAAGACGAAGGAGAAATTACAATAAATTCACTAATGGATATTGTAAATTCATTATTTAAAAATAGCATTTTTCTTGAAGCCTGGAAGAAATCTATAATTGGACCAATACCAAATGTGAGGCAAGCACAAAATTGGAAGGAATTAGGCCTGTGAATATGCTGCCTACGGAAGAGAAAGATTTAGAGAAAGCCACACAAATACAGTTGGAGCGATACCTATAGAAGTTAATAAGATTTTATCAGAATATAAATCCGGATTTAAATCTGGTCATTCATGAGAATCTATTTTGACTGGGTTGATTGTGAAATGAAAAGAAAAAAATTGATAGGGAGATATGGTTTTAGATGTATGTCTTGATTTAATAAGAGTTTTCGAGACCATCGACAGGGATATTTAAAAAAATAAGCTTGAATTGATTGGGCTTTGCGGAAAAAAATTAAGTGGTTTCAGAGTTTTTTGAATGGACGTACAAAAAAACTAAAGTGAATAGTAAAATATCAAATAATAATTTAAATTGGCTGGGAGTACCGCAGCGGTTAGTGCTAGCACCTCTTCTCTTTATAGTATAGATATTGTGTGCGCGCTAAGGAATTCCGAAGAAAGCAATTTCACAGACGCTACCTTAATTCTCATATCGAGAAATAGCTTAAACGAATGTGTGTAAAGTTGAATGAAGATTTAGGCTAGACTGAATGTGTTGTTAACAATGAATAAACTTAAGCTGAATGTAACAAAAACTATATGTATGGCTCTAAATTTGGATGAAAGAGTTAATGTGCTTATGGATAATGTGTTGATTGAACAAGTGAATGAGATGAAATAGTTAGGTGCTGTTACTGATGAAAAACTTAACTTCAAAACTTATGTGAACTATGTATGTGTAAAAATAGCTAAAAAGTTTGAATTTATGGAAAGAATAAGAAAGAAATTATCTATGAAAAGTGCAATTAATATTCATAATAGCATAATTATGCGACATTTCCACATTTTTTTTATGTGGACGAAGGAACAGATGGCAAGGTTACAAAAATCACAAAACAGGACAATTAGGAGCATATTATGTTGCCATAAAAGAATTCCCATTAGTGGAATGTTAAATACTCTCAAATGGATGTCAGTTAATCAGCGAACGATTTTTAATGTATTACATAAAAATGATGTTCAAAATGAAAAATAATCTTCTGCCAGAGTATTTATGCCGGGAACTCCAGTATATAGCGGACATGAAACCTTATCAATTGCGCAACTTGGAAGACTTCAGGTTGGACCGATTGAGAACAATAATACATTAATGTACAAAGGACTTCAAATATATAATAGTATACAAAGTGCATGCACGAATGAAAACAATTTTAGGATTTTTAAAGAGAAAATTGTAGAATTTATACGCACACGTTATCCGGTTTGATGGTAAACTAAGATTGGATAAATCTAAGAATGGTACATTATTAATATTATTATAATCATAAAGCATGAATTATTTCTAATAAAGATTGTTTATTTATTTATTTATTATCATCTCCCTTTAAGTGCTACCGCTTTTAATTTATCGACAATATCACTGAAGTATGATAACTTATAAGTTGATGCAAGCCATTTATCTACAGATGCTCTTAAAAAATTCTCACGGTCGGTGGAATATAGAAATCGTTATAAACTAGAAATGAAAGCTTGATATCCTCCAGTTTACATACTAATAATGAATGAAAATAAATGAAATTCAATGAAAAATCAGATCTTCATCAAGGGAATGGTTTTTTTTCCCTCCACAATATTAAGGATTTCTTCTTAAATGAAAATTGTAGTAATTTATTTTTTATTAGGCAGCTCATCCGATAGTAAACAGCTTAATCAATTACTTACTACTGACTTAAATTGAAAAAAAAAAAAAAGATCTACATCTAATTGCTAGAAAAAGCGAATAAACTTAAATTAAAATAAAGAGTAAAACAGAAATACAAAACTACAACTAAGGCTAAGGCAATGTAACTAATAAAAAAGAAATAAAAATTAGAAAGAATAAAAAAAGTAAAAATATACATTACAAAACTCAATAATAAAAAATAATAAAAATATAAAGTTATACTACAAGTAATCAAATAAATTCAAAATTAAGAAAAAACATTAAAAATGGAATGAAGAATAAATTAAAAACTTCTAAGGAAATAAAAAATTATGCAGAAAACAAAACTAACTTCAATTCAAATTTAAATAACCGGTCAAGTGCGAGTCGGACTCGCGCACGAAGGGTTCCGTACCATCGTACAAAATTTAACACTATGTACTTTTTATTTATTTTTTCAAGTGAGAGTAGGAGTCATGTGAAAAAATAATGCTGTAATTTGAAAAAAAAAAAATACAAGATAATAATAATGAGTGAGAATAAAACGAAAAAACAATCACGTTTGTATGGGGGCACCCTTTAATTTTATTTTTAATATTTGTTGTTATAGAGGCAATAGAAATACACAGTCTGTGAAAATTTCAACTGTTTACCTATTACGGTTAAGAGGAGTCAGTACCAAGATTAGCAAGTTTCATACATTTTTCAATGCAAATTTCTAGCAAACTATTTGTAGCAGAATAACGATTTATATCTTAAATTAAAGGTAATTAAGAAGTCTAGTAAATAACGTCGAGAAAAATAAAAAAAAAATGCATTGGAATGGAGATATTATTTCGGAAACTTGTAAAAAATGGTAAAAATTGATTTTTTTCAAATCAAATTCCTCTTAGTAGGTACTCTCATTTCTTTATATTGTGACTATTTTAGAGAGATAAAGCCTAGATCTAGCAAATAACGTCGAGTTTTTTCCTTTTTAGTGGCGCATTTTTTAATGATTTAACTCTAATAGTACTTATTTTTTCTCTCGATATTTCACCGACGAGAAATTGCAATATTTCGTTGAAAGTTTTAGAAATATAGAGCAAAATAGTATATTTAGCAATTATGTGCAAAATAAAATTTAGGAGAGTTAATTCTCTTTAAAAATTGTCAATTTCTTTGAACTGCAAATTTCCATTTTCGTCTTAAATTGTCGCATGTTGGGTTTCTGTCTTTTACGCTAGGTGTCTCAAATTTGACTTTTGGTCTAGGTCTAGGCTAATTTTATATGTATTTTCATACTTTCAGGACACAAACCTACGTATAGTAAGTTTTATTGCCTACAGGCTCGCTGGCATCTAAATTGAAATTTTTGCTGAGTACTGACTCCTCTTAATGAGATACAACTTGGTGACGGATGGACGGACAGCGAAGCCTTAGTAATAGGGTTCCCGTTGTTACCCTTTCGGTACGGAACCCTAAAAAGGAAAAACTTTGAGTAAAAAATTTAAAACTACTACCACAGACAAGAAATACCCAGATATCGACGGTAGAACTAAGAAAGTGATGTATGGAGGAGCTCATAGCAAACCTCAATAACTCACTGATCTCGGCTAAATATATCATGGGTACGAACCAACAAATTTTTCAATATAGGCAAAAATTGAATTTTTTCTTAGAATTTAAATCGACCATATTTCTTCACAATTTGTGTGCATTATTGGTGGCTGAAGACGATTCGATTAAGTTATGTCTGGGCAGAATCGGCTTCGTGGAAGTTGGATTGATTTGGTTGCTTGGGCTTGTTAACTAAAAATTTTTATGAGCGTTGTCTCAGGCCGGTATAAATTTGTGTTCAATGTAGGAAAGAATTGATTTATTTCTTAGAATTGAAATCGACCATATTTCTTCAGAATTCGTTAGAATTATTGGTGGCTGGAGACGGTCCGAACAAATTCTGTCTGCCCAGTCCTTGCTGGATTGTTTGGCTCTGAATTGCATCTTGTTGGTTGGGAGGGGGGGTCGGATTAATAAATTAATGTTTTCATTGAAAGATTCAATTCAGTTTTCAATATCTTGCACAAATTTTTTCTCTTAGTTTGAGAACCCGGATATTTGTTTTCATATTTCACGACTAGTCAAGCAGGGAAGCCGAACCGCTGAGAGTTGCTTTTATTCGTTCTTTTTGGCTGTACTTAAATACGTGCGCACTGTCGCTCTTTGTATTCCACGAACAGAATTTATTGAAGTAAGTTTAAATTTCATTGTGATCATCGATTTGCATTAACTTCTCCGATTTAAATTTTGTAATAAAAATTTTGGACATTCTATTCTTAAAAAAAATTAGATAAGTGCCTGGCTATATTTATTTAAATGTATTCTTGCAGATTTATCTGTAATAAGCATACCTCAATAAAATACTCTATCATATTTAAAACATTTCTAATGCGCGAACCAGGCCCCTTTTTTGTTAAAATTTGCAATTTTCTTAAATACGGAAATCAAAAAATGCAAAATCTAATTTGGTTGTGGCGATTAGTGATAGCCGCTTAGGCGTTATTACCCTAAATGTTCGATTTGTATCCATGCAAATAAATTTCGGTAAAGTTAGTAATTTTGTTTGCTTATCCAACTATTAAAAGAAGTAAGTCTTGCATTAATGTTTACCAGTTTACCACGCACCGCCGCTCGCTCGCATCATGCAATACGATACCGGACAGAATTTGTTCGGACCGTCTCCAGCCACCAATAATTCTAACGAATTCTGAAGAAATATGGTCGAATTCAATTCTAAGAAATAAATCAATTCTTTCCTACATTGAACACAAAATTATACCGGCCTGAGACAACGCTCATAAAAATTTTTAGTTAACAAGCCCAAGCAACCAAATCAATCCAACTTCCACGAAGCCGATTCTGCCCAGACATAACTTAATCGAATCGTCTTCAGCCACCAATAATGCACACAAATTGTGAAGAAATATGGTCGATTTAAATTCTAAGAAAAAATTCAATTTTTGCCTATATTGAAAAATTTGTTGGTTCGTACCCATGATATATTTAGCCGAGATCAGTGAGTTATTGAGGTTTGCTATGAGCTCCTCCATACATCACTTTCTTAGTTCTACCGTCGATATCTGGGTATTTCTTGTCTGTGCTACTACTTAATAATAAATATCAAGAGGAAAAAGAGAAACAAAATTAAAGAGAAAATGAAGGAATGAATGAAGGAGATATGTTGAGAACATAGGAAAAAATAATAATAGCAAGAGACAAAAATAAAAATATAGATATGAAAAGGAAAAACACCATCTAAGAAAGCATTTTATCCATGCATTGCATATGGAAAAGGTCAAGATCATTGAAATAATCATTATGAGATCTTTGAATTCTAATGATAGGAGACTTCAATCTTATATTTGTGCGATGTGATTCAAGATTGAATACTAGTAGTTGACGTGTAGGACGAGATGGAACATTTACGCAAATTTTTGAGAATATGTCAGGATCATCAATTTTATTATTAAGCAATTTAAATAGAAATAAATCGTCAAGATAAGAACGCCGATTGGGCCATCCCAGACGAGTATTCTTGATGCAGTATGAAAACCGGTTTTTTAGGGAGTCTGAGTCTTTTCACCTCTTCCCTAAAAAACTGGTTTACATACTGACTGCATCAAGAATACTCGTGTGGGAAGGCCCATTAAGGCTGAATGGCAGAAAAAAAAGCTCTCGATTCCGAGCATTCATTTAACTATGTAACAGTAGCGTGAGCTTTCGTACAAAGCTTTCGATTTAGTGCCACACGCAGACGCAGTACTCGCTGTATATACCTTGTTCTATCAGCAGTACATAATCAATGATGAATTGACATGGCAAACATTTTTTCTTCTATATTTTCCCCTAAAAACAATTCTGTTATATTGAGGCCGATGGGTATACATAGTAACTATTGTTGTTGTTGTGTTCGGAATTTAATTGCATAAACTGTTTTTGTAATTTTATTATTGCTTTCCATACAGAGTTTGGGATCTTTATATAATATCCTTTGTGTTCTATGTACAGCACATATGTACATATACATATACACAACGGCTCAAACAAATTGGATTAAATATTTGCAATTACATTTTCTTAGAAATATATTCGCGATTTTTTTTTTAATTTGTATATTGATTAAAAGTACTTTTGATTAAAAAGTAATCTTAATTAGATGGATTGTTTTCAATTTGAAAAAACCTTTTCGAATCCAAAAAATTTTAAAACAAATCCATTCGTAATTGTCCAGTACAATGCAGTGTGTTTCCTAGAAACAAAAGATTATCCCAAGCTAATAAAATCAGCAATAATACAAATAAACTAAAGTACTATTCAAAATTATGCACATATGTCCATATAAAATGTACCCAATTGATAATTTTAATTTTTTCCCGAACACACCTAGAACGAAAAAACCGATTACAAAACAAATTCCCAATCTGAAACAAATATGCAATAAAAATGTGAAAAGTGAAAAAAAATTCCAAATAATTTTCCCTCGGCTTATATTCTAAATAAATAAATTTCGTCTCTTTTTAACTATATACCATAAACGAAAAATATTAACAAATATTCTCCCATTTCTCTCATTGTATTCCTAATCCCTTCCAACAATAAATTTGCACACACAGCTAGCAGCAGACGGCTGCGCTTGCGCAATGATGCACTGTAAATATACATTATGTGCATACGTGTAGGATAGATACTCATTTTTAAAGGCACATTAGAAAAATATGTTTGAATTTTGTACTGGATCCTGTCGCCATCTCGGAAAGCTTTTGAGAATTAAAATGAATAAAAACCAATTTTATCATTCACTTTTTATCACGATAGACGTTTACAAATGGATTTTTATAAAATAAACTACTTTCGGGATTAATCCAGTTTTTGGACCACTGAATAGAATCACCTCAATATTCATTCTCGTGTTAAAATAATCATGTAGCAATAAATTTTATTCAAGTTACAATAGTCTCAATATTATTGTTATGAAAGTAATCATAACATGAAAAATATTAACAAATTTGAAAAAAACAGCTCCAGTAGCATTTACAAATATGTTTGGAAAACTTATGTACGAAAAATAATAAAAATTGGTGTGTACATGAAAAAGTTATTTGGGGGGCGAGGAAAATAACCGATTTTTAAGGTTTTTGATTTAAAAAAAAAAAAAACCCAACAACTTTTTCAAAAATCCACGCCCGGTACCATTTGAACTGAAGGGTTTCTAATATATTGCCGTAAGTTTCAAATCAATATCATAAAAAGTGTGGAAAAGAAAGAGGGGGAGCAAAATGCTTACAAGTTTATTCAGCCTTAAGTAAAGTTGTCGTAGACAGTCTACTTAACCTATCGTTATATTCATAATTGGACTGATCAAATTTGAATAATATAAACCGAGTATAACGTCTCTGAGCGCCCTCAATTTTTTGGGCATATGTAGAATTAAAAGGGTTCCATATAAGGGACGCATACTCTAAAATACTTCTTACGAGACTAACGTAAAGCACTTTGAACGATTGAACTTGTTGAAAAGATTTCGTACATCGTAAAATAAAACCAAGGGATTTAAAAGCCTTATTAGTGATATTATTGATGTCTTTGTCAAATAAAAGCTTGTCATCAAAAATCACACCAAGATTACAAATTTCAGTAATCTTAGTTATAGGAACTCCATCAAGGTGATATTTCCAGTGCATTACATTCAAATTTCTAGTAAAGGTAATATATTTACGTTTGCTAATATTCAAAGAAAGGAAATTATTTTTACACTAGCTGAGTAACTGTTCAATGTCATATTGCAGCTGAATGCAATCTTGTGGCTCCTTATTATTCTATATATTTTCGTGTCATCAGCATATATCAAGCAAGATGAACTAATTGCATCTGGTAGATCATTAATACATATCAATTAAGAATATTAGACGTCCAAGCATAGTGCCTTGTGGGACTCTAGAAGATTGGATGAATGAGTCTGACTTAAAACCATTTACACTTAAGCAACGATTAGTCAAGTATGACTCAAACCATTCAACAGCATTGTTATCAATACTTATGCTCTAGGCATCTTGCTAAGCACAATAGAAAGATTTATCTTGTCAAAAACCTTACTTTTATCAGCATAAAAGCCATCAATTTGTTCTCACTCATCTAGTGCTACAGCAATAGCATCAGTAAATATAGATAAAGTAGTGAATGTAAACCTACCTGGCAAGAAACCATGTTGGTTATTAGATATCTGAGATTTGAGTTATGGATATATGTATACAATATTATATATTAATTTTTCAAACATAAGACCCAAAGCATTTGACACAGAGACAGGTCGGTAGTTTCTGACATTCTGTTTAACACCCGATTTAAAAATCGTTCTTTAACAAACAAATTTAATAATTTTGAAATCGGATACGCCAGGTTTGAAGAACAGTTTTTATAAAAAATATTTGGTATTCCATCTGGACCAGAATTCTTACTGATATCCAATGACGAAATAATACGTTGTACACCCTCAGCTTCAACTTGAGGAAGGGTAATAGGTAAATGATTTACAGAAGAGCTTCCAGAATTATAATCAACATGACTTCAAGGACTATCATCATAAGTCGATTTGAAACATGTAGCGAAAATATTACTAATTTCCTTCGAGTATTTAGCTACATTCTCATCTAGGCTCATTTCAGTGGGATAGGTATTAGAGAGCTTCATATTTTTGGTAAATGACCAAAAAATTTCAGAGTTGGATTTCAAACCTTCCTCAGTATTAGCAATGTATTTATTATGGCATGTTTTGATCATTAATTTTACTTTATTGCGTAAGCAAGAAAAGGTTTTATCATACTCAGGGTGTTCAATCTGCTTAAACTTCCGCCTATATTTTTCTTTTAACTTAATATCCTGTATTAACTCCTTTGAAAACCATTTAGGATAGTTCGAGGAGCATTTAGAAATATTTGGAAAATATCTGCCAATACATCAGTATAAAGTTTCATTAAAACCTTTTCGACCCGGATGGTACACATATGTACCAGTAGAGTTTAAACATCCCTAAAAATGTTCAATGTCACTCTCTTTGGTTGAAAATTGTACCATTTCGTCCGGGAATAATTTGTTTTGATATTTAAATGTCATTGTTGAAGTAATATGCTCTCTTTTGAGAGAAATTTTGACATTTGTAATCTGACCTGATCGAAGATGCACGTATTTTGCAACAATTCTTAAGTTTATCTAAAGTTTTTAGTGGTGAATACACAAAAAAATATTTTTATAATATACAGTTTTTGCTAAAAAATAGTTTCCAATAGTTTCGGTAAGTTAATTTCTGTAATAAGTAGTTTTTTTTTCACATTTTATTTGAAATGGTACATTTTTGTACCACTCGTCTTTTATGTAACCACATCTTGGTGCAAAATTGTGCCATTCCGTCTGATACAAAAAATTTATGCTGTGAATATTTTTCCAGATAAAAATGAATTATGAAGATATTTGAAAAGTTTTGGGAGATGAATTTAGTGACAGTGAAGAAGAGCTCACTTCTGGAAGCAAAGAAGAATATTTTGACTCTGGTTCCAAGTAGATGTTGAAATTGAAAAGTTGAATGAAATTCAGCCAGATTTTGATTGGCATTCACCTGATTATAATTTTTCTCCTAAAAAATTGGTAAGAGAAGTGCGATCCTGCTCAATATCGCCGGACATACAAATCACTGATTCAATTTATGATATTTTTCATAAATTATTTCCTAAATCGCTATATATTTATATAGCTCAATCAACGAATGAAAGAATTAATATTTACAACACTAAAAATAAAAATAAAAAAAAAATCATCGATACAAATGCTGGTGAAATAGAGTTAGTCATTGGTTGCATGTTTGTAATGTGCTACAACCGATTGCCTTCCATCAAGGATTATTGGTCTTGTCATAAATCACTTGGTAACGAATCAATACAAACGGCAATAGTTCGAGTTCGTTTCGCAGAAATAAGTTCCAAATTATATTTCACATGTCCACAGAAACCAACTCAGGCTCTTAGGAAGACATATTATGGTGATGATTTGGTAGAATGCCTAAAAAAGACATTTCAAAACTATAGGCAAGATAGCTCATTTCAAAGCATTGACGAATCAATGACTAAGTTCAAATGGCGCAGCATACTCAAGCAGTATATGCCGCTCAAGCCTACAAAAAGGGGTATAAAATTGTGGCTACACGGTGTGATTCAATAAGTGGTTACACTTATGACTTCAACATCTATTCCGGTAAAGAAGTTCAAAGTATGTCTGGAACTCTTGGAGAAAGAGTTGTCAATACATTAATTAGTACAATTCAAGCACACGATGTAGTTGTCTGTTTCGATCGTTTTTTTACATCAGTAAATTTATTAGAAATTATGCGATTTCCAGCTCTTGGCACTGTCATGGCAAACAGAAAAAATTTGCCTAAATTTACTGCGAAAAAAATGAAACGGGGAGATGCTGAAACTTATGTAACTTTTTCAGGACTACTCTGTGTCAAATGGCAAGACACGAAAGAAGTAATAGTATTAAGTAATTGGCAAAATCCTGGAAGTTCTATTGTCAAAAAAACATTAAAAACTGGCGAAAAGGTAGAAATACCCCGCTCCAATGCCATAAAATTTTATAGAGAGATAATGGGAGGTGTCGACCTGGCTGACCAAATGTGTGGCCTTTACGAATTCGATCGGAAATCAGATAAATGGTGGAAGAAAGTTTTCTATAGATTACTTATGATGACTGCGGTAAATTCTTGGGTGATACAGAACGAAATAAAGCGAAAAAAAAATTACTTTCAAGACATTTTTGATGTCACTTGCTGAAGATCTAATTTCACATGGTTTCAAAACCTCAACGGTGCGTCGATCAGGGAGACAAGAACGGCCTCCACGACTAACAGGCAAACAAAATCATCTTCCTGTTCAAGGAAAAACGAGGCGCCGATGTAAAAACTGTGCCAACGATAAAAAGCAGATTCGCACTAACATGTTGTGCAAGTCATGTAATATTCCATTGTGTAAAAAATGTTTTGAAATTTACCACACTACTCAATAAACAGTAAAAATAATAATATTTTCATTTCACTGAATAAAGTGTTTTTTTTTTTTAATTTTAGATTATCTTAACATTCCGGATTGGTACATTAATGTACCATTTACAAGAGTGTACCACCTTCCCCTTAGCTCCCCCGGGGATATAATTGGTTTTTTTTTTCACTAATATAATATTTAAAGTATAAAAAAGCAATTGTGCAAGAAATGATGCTCCTCGATTTTCGGGTCGAAACGGTTAAAATAACTCAAATGTTGAACCGATGTTATGCGATCCGCAGAATGACCATTCAACATTTGAAAGAAAATTATTAATGTCCTTATAATCAGTATTACTTGTATAACTTTTTTCTTAAACACTTCTGGTAAAATCTTTTCTTTATTAATATTTATAAAAATATTAAGAGTTGGATGGTGAGAATCTATATCAGAAACTAGTAAATGCCCGCTTGCTACGCTGCGCGATGGAGAGGGGGTTCAGACGAGTGTCCATGGGATGGGGGGATCGGCTGGCTACTACGCGAAAAAAGAACGAATAAAATCGGAGCAGAGGGAGTGAAGTTATGTTGAAAAGAGTGGAGCAATGTATAGATTTTATTTTTGAATTTTCCCATTTTCCATTTTCCTTTAAAGAGGGGGGAGGCGGGAGAGATGGTCCTATTGGCATGAAATAAATTGTGGAAAATGGCAGACATCTCAACGATTATTACGGCTGCAATAACATGTTGGACATAGTTTAAGAAAATTCCGCTAGGTGGCATCATTTAACAAAAATCTTGAAATCATAATTCAAAAATAACGGTTTTTGGCGCCAAATCGACCGAAAAGTGAGGTGGAATAAAGAAGGAAGGTTTTTTCTGTAATGCACTTGCCGAGACCTTTCCAAAAAGTACCCGCATGCCGGGGTACGGGAGAAAGTAAAAATCGCGATTTTTTCATGGTCTTACCCTTGCAAAATGCTCAAATGTGCAAATTTTCGCGGGAGTTGCCGCAGTTAAATTGGCATAGAATCTGAAGAAAAGCAGCAAATTGTTTCGGATAAAATGTCGCGGATGGAGGAGATAGGTATTTGTCTAATAGTGTAAGTGGTATTCCCGTAAGTTGTCAGAGACCACCGGTAGGTGGCGCTGAGTGGGCATGCAAAATTTGAATAGATTTTATTTTTTTTAAATAGGTAAATGAAATCCAATCTTCCTGAAATTCAGAATAGATAATCTTCTAATAAGTGTACATTTACAAAAAATAAAAAAATGGATTATTCAACAATTCGTTTAATAAAGTTTCGAAATGTATGTATATTTCCGACCGAAATTTTGGCCGTCGAAAATTAATTTTGGCAACGTAACCGGGAGCGTCAAGAAAATATGCTCAAAAAATCAGAAAAAAATTACAAAAAAATAAGCAGAAAGAATTTTGCAAATCGGGTGATATTTAGGGGAATTGTGGGTGGGGGTGGTTTTGCAGGTATTAATGTAATCCAGTTAGCATATAGTGGTGTAGAAGGCGAAGCAAGTTTGATACTGAAAGCTGCTTCACATATGAATGTAGGTGTGAAAGAAAGTAAGCGTAGGATAGCCGCTTTCCACTTCATATTTTTTGTTGGAAATGGTTCTCGAAAATCCCGCAAGGTGGCGTGATTTAGGAAAAATCTGCAAATCGTAATTTAAAAATAACGGTTTTTGGCGCCAAATCGACCGAAAAGTGGGGTGGAAAAAGGAAGTAAGTTATTTTCTGTAATGTACTCGCCGAGACCTTTCCAAAAAGTACCCGCATTGCGGGAGTACGGTAGAAAGTAAAAATCGCGATTTTTTCATGGGCTTACCCCTTGAAAAATGCACAAATTTGCAAATTTTCGCGGGGGTTGCCGAAGTTAAATTCGCATAGAATCTGAAAGAAGGAAGCAAATTTGTTCGGATAAAATGCTACGGATAGAGGAGGTATGTGGTTATCCAACTGTGTGACTGGTATGCCCGTGAGTTCTCAGAGACCACCGGTAGGTGGCGCTGAGTGGGCCTGCAAAATTAGAATAGTTTTTATTTTTTTTAAATAGGTAAATGAAATCCAATCTTCCTGAAATTCAGTATAGATAATCTTCTAATAAGTGTACATTTACAAAAAATAAAAAAATTGGATTATTTAACAATTCGTTTAATAAAGTATCGAAATGTTTATTTCAGACCGAAATTTTGACCGTCGAAAATTAATTTTGACAACGTAATCGGGAGGGTTAAGAAAATACGCTCAAAAAATCAGAAAAAAATCACAAAAAAATAAGCAGAAAGAATTTTGCAAATCGGGTGATATTTAGGGGAATTGTGGGTGGGGGTGGTTTTGCAGGTATTAATGTAATCCAGTTAGCATATAGTGGTGTAGAAGGCGAAGCAAGTTTGATACTGAAAGCTGCTTCATATATGAATGTAGGTGTGAAAGAAAGTAAGCGTAGGATAGCCGGTTTCCATTTCATATCACTTAACTCTATTTGATCCCTCGCACCCGCTCCCTCCTATGAAGAGATAGTGAAAAAAGGTAAATTTCCATATGTATGGGGAATTTTGAATATGGAGTTTTGAAATTTTTTCACCGCATAATTTGTTCCGAGTGGACAGTTAGTCTTAATTGGTGTTTGTTTGTAATTTGATGTGCTATTTAGTCATTATAATATAATAAAAAAAAAGAGTGAATTGTTACGTCATTTTATATACGCGTTCTTCTCAAGTACGTCGTGTAAATGGAAAGAAATGGTGATGGTAGGATGTCAGTTAAAGGCAAAGTTGGTTAAAAAAATTTAATGATAGTGGAAAAAGATTAAAATACTTCAATATCGTTACCAATAATATTAGAAAAAACAAGATCAAAAGGAAAAGGCTATACGATTAATATTAGAAATCATTTGCATTGAACATTTATTCACATCATATTCCCAAATCAGATTAGGAATGTTGAAGCCACCGAGGACTACAATTTTAGAATTATATTCAAGTTTATTGATTACATTTGAAAAATTGTTAGAGATATCATCATAAATTTCGAAAGTAAATGTTGGGCGACATAAACGGAATAATGATTTTTTTTTTAATTTAATCCATAAGTCTTCATAAGCAGTCTCATATTTAATATTTCGAATGGCATGAAAATTTTTATTGACAGCAAAAAGAACCCCACCTCCATCCATAGTACCAGACAAAGGTTGATCTCTATCTTTTCGAAACACATCATACCTACCATCAAAGATCTCACCACTATTAACCGATTACTCAAAATAGCTAGCTTAACCCTTTCTGTCTTAGTACGTAAGCCACGGACGTTTTGGTAGTAAATGCTAATATTTATTTCGAGTTTAGTTTTTTTTGGAGAGTATCAAGAAGGCTATTATTTTTTACCTGTATAGAATTAGAATTTTCTGAATGTTTTAAATATGTCTTCCCTTCCTTCACCCATATATACATATAGGTAAATTCCCTCTTAAGTTCTTTCGCCTCATAAAATAATTTCCTTTTAAGACCTGTCAAAAATTCATTTACAGTTATAGTTTTGTTAATTTTAAAACAAGCCAATACTCTATCCCTAATAAATTCTGAACTATACTTAACTATAATTTTGCCAGTTCGGCTAGAAGGATTCCCAGTTGAACGTTTCCTGTATCCCTTGAGAATGCTACCCTCATCAATAGGAACCTTTAGCAAACTATGTATTTTTTTTTTTTTTTTTTTACCAAATCGAGAACATCTTCCGAAGTTGATTGGGGCACGTTTACGATTTCAATGAAGTTAACCAATGATTTTTCTTCCATAAAATTAACTCGATTCTTAAATGCTGTTACCTCCCCATTGAGTTCTTTATTGTTTACGTCCAGAATTTTAATCCGTTTTTGCTGTTCTTTAAGAGTTTTGACAATAGATTGAAACTCTCTAAGTCCGGCTACCACAGATTCTACAGATTTATTGAATTCAGATTGCTTTACCTTTAGGTTATTTATATCTTGGGCCACATTCTCAACAGTTTTTACGTAAAGATGACAGAGAATGTTCGGATTCTGAATCTGAGTCAACATCCGGATTTCGCCTACTTCGAATATTTGAACTGCATGCCGAGCACCTGAATAGTACTCTCCCATGTTAAATATTTTCAGAAGATAATTTACTACAGGTAGCATGGAAATCTGCTTCACATGCTTAGAATATAGAGCAAACAGGAATGGTTGAGTCGTGTAAAATTCGTGTACATGAGCGTAATTTGTCAAGAGCCAGGAGGTTATACATAGGAGTAAGTGAGATGCTGGGAGGAAGATTTGTCAAAGCTGAGTGCAGAATTGTCAAATGTGATTTTGTTTTGTTAACAGGTTTATGCAATTTAAAATTGTTTTGCGAAATTTAACAAAAGTACGGAAGTAATTCTTTTCAAAACTATTTATGTTTGAAGTTTATTTTGTTTTATAGTGGCACTAGTGCCTGTTAAAATCTTCATATCAATTAAAAAAACAGAAATGAAGTGTTCGGTCAGTGCTTGCAAATATAAATTGAATTATAAACTAGGGAATCCCGTTTGTGGCAACTGCACTATCTAAATTATCTTTTTTCTTAATAGAAGCAACGATTTACTAAAGCGTTTTCAAATAAGAGGTGTTATTTTGATATTCAAAGAAAAATTCCATTTTTTGAGATAAATGATCGGATCTTTATTTCATTATAAAGATGAAGGTATGCCGTTAATAATGACCACCACGACCAGCCTACAGGACCATATCCTTTTCATGAAATTTTCCATAACCAAATCGCATAGTGGCTGCCCTATGTCCTCGATAACCTCACGAATTCCATCTTTGAGGTCTTGAATCGACGCTGGGTTGTTGGCGTAGACCTTCTCTTTCACGTGGCCCCAAAGGAAGAAGTCGCAAGGTGTTAAGTCACAAGATCTCGGTGGCCAATTGTGATCACCTCTTCGAGAGATAACACAGTCCGGAAACTTTTCCCGTAAAAGATCAATGGTTTCGTTGCTTGTATGGCACGTAGCGCCATCTTGTTGAAAGTAAACGTTGTCCAGATCAATACCATCCGATTCCGGCCATAAAAATCATTAATCATCTGTCGATAGCGCAATCCATTCACCGTAACTGTTGCTCCAGCCTCATTTTCGAAAAAGTAAGGTCCAATGACCCCGCGGGACCATAAACCGCACCAAACAGTCACACGTTGAGGATAGAGAGGCTTTTCAACAATAACTCTTGGGTTTTCCGAGCCCCAGATGCGGCAATTTTCCTTGTTGACGAAGCCATCGAGGTGGAAATGGGCCTCATCACTCAAGATGAGTTTTCGATGGAATTCCGGATCATTTTCATGCATTTCAAGGACCCAATCAGCAAAGACTCGACGTTGTTGATGATCGGCCGGCTTGAGTTCTTGTGTTAACTGAACTTTATAAGCCTTAAGACTCAAATCTTTATGCAAAATATGGTGTAATGACGTTTGTGAAATGCCTAATTCCAAATAACGACGAGGAATGGACAAACCTGGGTTTTCTTCAACACTTTCGGCTACAGCAGCAACATTCTCGGCTGTTCTTGAGCGACGTGCACGGGTTTTATTCTTCACATCACTAACTTGTCCCGACAGCTCGAATTTTTCTACCAATTTCTGTATTGCGGTCCGACAAGGTGCTTCACGACGACCCAAAAATGTTCGAGTTTTACGAACCGTCTCTGCCACATTTTCACCATTTTCATAGTGAATTTTAATAATTTCAATGCGTTGTTGAATCGTGTATCGTTCCATTTTTATTTATGGCGTAGTTTCTTCTTGTCAAATGTCAAAAAATGACAGCTCCAAAAGTGACATCTACCGAAATAGCGGTATAATTAAAATAACACAATTAACACAATTAATTATGTGAATTGTTTCAAAATAAAGTAGAAAAATAACATTTTTTACCACAGATGCTCCGCTCAAAACCGCTCAAATTTACAAGTTGCTTAGAATAGGGATGGCGTGTAAATACATTTAAAACATGAGCTACCAACACAAACCAGAAATTCATTACGCAAAATCTGGTTTATCATCATTCCTGTTTGCTCTATATGCTAAGTTCACATGCCGTGCGTTCAGGTGTACACACCGATGTGCTATTTAGCACAACGGTGTGCGCATCACATGATTGAAAAAGTAGGGATAGCAACTGAACGGTTGTTGTGCACTTCGATTCGAAATGTCATTTTTGAAAGTTCTTTAAGAATAAAACTAGCTAAACGTCAAAACTATTCAACGCACCGAGACACTACGCTACCAGACCATATTATAAAAATGTGCACACCGATGTGCTGGGGAAATGACAACGCTTCGGTCACCTGAACGACATGGTGGGTGTGTAAAAATGTGACATTATGTGACATTCTACGGGCGGCTGAACGCACGGATGATGTACATTTAACTCCGATGTTAGTACGACTTATATTAGACGAGCAGATATTACATTTGGTAACCATAATTACTGATGATAGCATACAATTAGGCTGATAAAAGGTTGAAAGACTCAATAAATGGTATATCGTCGGTGATACTGTATAGTCACGAAACTAACCAATATCATAACCGCGTAACTGAATAGAGTAGCAAATTTAAAATTTCCCAGTTAAAGGCTTAAACACAATTGCGACGACAGACGACAAACGACGACGATATATCGCTGTCAAACTTCTAAAAGCACAGCATCTTATGCGAATGCACCAAATTGCGACGAGCGACGTTGAGCGATCGACGACATTATCGCCGGGATTGATCAGTTTCTAATTTTGCCGTCGTCGCTGCAGTACTACCAACAAAATTAATCGAATAAAATGGTTGTGGCACGCCGCGGTAATTTTAAAATAATGAGCCTTGAGGAAAAATTGATCGAGGAAATGCGAAATCCATAAAATAATTTATAGTTTACAAGATGGGCAAGACAAGTGGACAAAAAAGACAAGGGTTGAATGGATATTTTAAAGCGTTTAATTTACTTAATTTCCGCATTTTCAGTTTTTTTCCACACTTTGGTTCTTTGCATTTCTTTCAATATAATATAAAATATTCTCGATAAAAATCTCCTTTTAAAACGCTCGAAACATTTAACAAATGAAATTTCAATAACTTCTTCTTTCAGAATCGTCGCTCATCGCTTGTCGTTGCAATTGTGTTCCAAACTTTTCGACTGCATGTTTCGCAGCGAATTTTTCGTTGTCGTCTGTCGTTCTATCGCTCTATCGTCGTAATTGTTGTTTGTTTTGTCAATTTCACGCCTATAATCCAAAAATATGATGTTTCTCATCCTATTTTAGAGCCACTGACATATATAAAATGGACTGTTGACACTATTGAAATTGCTTACATTATTTGACATTATTCTGGGATCACTTTTTTATAGTTGTCTCTTTCTGCTTTAACTATTTTATTACGCGGAACTACAAATAATAAGTTCTATACAAAATCCACCATAGTCCAATTTCAGTTCAGTAATTTTCCAAATAGATAGCAATACAATATTTGTAATCCTTTCTCTATCCCCCATACCTACTTTTAGGGACAGGCAGACAAAAATTGCTTTAATTTATTTTCTTTAAAAATCGAGTTTAAAAAATATTTGATGTTGTAGGACATAAGCTTCCAAGAACAGAAATAATTTCGAATGCATCTGTAATTTGTTGAACTTTTAATATGAATATTGAAATGAAGAGAATTGTCAAACCCGTGCCAACAAAAGTTGACCCATATGAAATAAAAAATCAGGCAGTCCATGTTATATATGTCAGTGCCTAGAGCTCAATAGCAATAACTTTGTCATTATAATAATATATATAAAAAAATCAATATTAGTAGTCTCGTGGTTATGCAGTATGTCTCATTAGTGGTGCACACTTGGACAAAAAATGTCCATTGTCCTTGAGTTAAAACTTGGAAAGTTTGATTTTGTTGATTATAACTACACCTGACCCTCGATTTACACCTAAAGTACCGTGTAAATCGAAACCGTGTAAATTGAAATCGTGTAAATTGAAATCGTGCAATTAAATTCATGAAAAAATATACATCTAAAGTAAAATATTATTACATATTTATTTTTAATTATATTAATATATTTTGATATTATAAGTACGTAGGTTTTCATAAATTCAGGAAAACATACATATTAAATCGATAAAACAAAAACTTAATTAGTATTACATAAGAATCTGCAGTGCCGTCGACGTCGGCCTCTTTCTCGCCATCGTAATTGAATTAATTCAATAAAGTTAGAGGTTGTCCGTCCACTCTATTGAAAAAGGTTTCCTCTTTAAACAATCTATGCCGGGTCTGTTTTTATTGATGTAGAAGCTGCGTTTTACAATGTCCTTCTACATAAGTTCACTGAAACGCTAACAAAACATGGAGTGAACCTGTCCCTAAAATACTGCATCGTACACATGTTGAACAATAAAACAGTCGAACTGAGCGGTGTAAGCAGAGTAAAAAGAGTCTAGAGGGGCACTCTCAAGGCGATATTTTATCACTATTGCTGTGGGTACTCATTATGAATGATCTCTAACACTCTAACACTCACCTGGATGCTTACGCCGACGACCTGGTGATCTTGGTCATTGATAGCTACGAATCTAAACTATGCGGATTGATGCAGAATGCGATCGGAATGGACTGGGCAACGGGTTTCCGATTTTGCATTAATCCATTGCAAACAGATTTATGCCTCTTTACTAAGATTGAATCTGCCCTCTATCGGCTCGACACGTTTGTAACTGAAGGACAGGGTAAAATAGCTAGGTATCATATTATATAGAAAATTAAGCTGGAAACCACACCTTGAGGACAGAGCGTATAAATCTCTTCGAAGCTTCGCGATGTGCCGCAGATCCATAGGCAAAAAGTGGCGACTTAAACCACCGATGATTCTCTGGATCTACACTAGAGTCATCCGACTCATACGAACCTACGGCTCTGGGGTATGATGGAAGGTAATGGGGCTCGTCAGTCATCGCAAGATATTGGAGAAGATTGAAAATATTGTGCCTCTTTAGTGTAAGTGGAGCTCTCAAGTCAACCAGCTCGAGGGCTCTTGAGGTCATTTAGCATACACCCCGTGCATATATACGTCAATAAGGGGGCGTCAATCGCTATGTTACGGCTTTCCAGGCGGAAGTCAAGACCATCCTTGAAGCGTGAGTATATGTCTTAAACTCAGATACTAAGAGCAAGGAGAGTGCAATCTGCTCGGACAGACAATCAGCTGTCACGGCCTTGTCAAAACCTTTTACAACCTCCAAACTTGTATTGAAATGTAAAACCACCCTGAATTTCTTTACTTTGGGTGCCACGTCACAGCGGTATTAGCTGGAATAAAAAGGCAGATGAACTTGCTCGTCTTGGTGTAACCTCGGAGGAAATCTCCTCCACAATTTGGATCGCACCAAAACAGCTTTGTCTCTGCTATCTCGATTTGGGCCGATTGCCAGCAGTCACCTTTGGAGGGATGACCCTTCAGGTAGAACCACAAATTATCTGTGGGGCGTACCCAACCCAAATGGAACGAAAGAGCTACTGGGATTAAGCAAACCAACCCTTAAAACTCTAGTGTCAATTCTCACTGGACACTCCCTTCTCAGGGGTCACCTGCATAGGTTGGGGCTTGTTGAAGATCCGGTATGCAGAGGATGCGGAGAGAAATTTGAAATGGTGACTCATTTTCTTTCACTGTGCGGCCCTCTCAGGAAAGCGTTATCTGGCTCACACTTCCTGGAAGAACTGCATGAAGCCGGAAAGAAGGGTTGGGGGCAAATTTTGAATTTTGTTAGAGCGTCCGGTTGGGACTTATGAGCAATTGCTGATTAGTCTGGAGGGTAAACAATGGCCCTTGTTGTGGCCTACGTTCCAGGGGCCGTTTTCGGATGCTAACTACATTTCAATCCAATCCCAACTATCCCTATGTAATACACTAATACACGCTCCATAAAACGCTCCTGTAAAAGATCGCTCTTATTACTGCAATAGTATGTCGTCTGCGTCGCAACTGTCTCTAATCCTTAATTCCTATCCTATTTCTTGCTTCATTCTATTCTGTTGCATTTTGAGCCTTGTTCTTCTCTTTTGAGAGCTCAGAGATCAAGCATAAATATTTTCAAGCTCATTCAAATGAAAGCATGAACGCACACGCAACCCCATAATATTTCATTATAATGAATGCTAATCGATCTGAGAAGGCGAGATAACTGTGTACTACAAAGTAATTTTTTAGTTTTTCGAACTCTGAATTTGCGCAATTGTATAAAAAAATTTTTTTTTTTCAAAATTCTTTGACCGTGTTGAACTGAAAATTAGTATAATATAAATGGAATGTTTCCTCAATTTTCTCAGTCGTGTTAAACCGAAACCGTGAAAATCGAGGGTTAGGGGTATACAAAGCCTAAATTAAAGGAGACAGCCTCAGAAATATTATTTTGCGCATTAATATTATGAGGATTATGAAAGACTTGCTAAAGATGCCCGTTCCTAGAACGGGATTGATTCTCTCTTAAATTTAGAAGTTTATTTTTATTTCTCATTTGTTTAATTTTTTCTTTTCTTATTTTTCTTTTCTTTTTATTTATTTTTTTTTTATTTATTTTAAATGTTTTTTAAATTAAAAAAACAACGCATTCTATAGAACTCGAACTTGTTACAGACAGAGTCTGGGATTTTCTTAAGTTTTTTATTAAGTTAAGCTAACACTGTTTTGGAAAACAAGCAGCAAGCAAAAGAATATTTATCTTCGATAAACTTAAATACTTAAATAAAATTACAATTATCTACAAACAGTTTGAACAAAATGGTACATGACAAGAAAAATAATTTCCCATAGTAAATCATTGACTGCAAGCCGGAAGGAGCGAACACATATCTCGGATTTTTCTAAATTAGCAACATCAACAGCCCCAAGTCATAAAATCCTGGAAAACTCCTTTCACCTCTGAAACTGCAGAGATTTTTCTTCTCGAAGTGAGTATTTGCCTTGAGCTTAGAAAAATTAAATCAAATCCTCTGTTTGCCCAAGTGTTAATCATTCGAACCGAAATGCCACTGTCTAAACAAAGGGATGTTATCGAATCTGTTTTAGCTAGCTAGACAAAAAAAAAAGGAAATCTCGTGTTTAAGGAATCTCAAGTTTCCTCAATAGCGACGGGTGAGTCTCTGACAATTGAATTATGATAAATATGTAGGTCGTATCGTCTTCTAGTGAGGGCATTAGCATTCAGTATACATTTACTCATCCAGTCAAGTCGATAAATTTGATGCGGATCTAATTTCATGAGCAAACATTACTCCGAGTGAATTGCGTATAAGTTTCATGTTTATTGGTTTTGTGAATCGGCGTCTGGTTGTAAGATTTAAATGTAATTTAACGTTTAGTATAAAAATTGATTTAATTGAAAGGACAAAAAAATAATAATAATAACTTTTTTAAAGTACCTAGTAAAAGTATTTGTTGTTATACAGGTAGCCCTAAAGAGACAACAAGCAGTTGAAGATGCCATAGCTCTTCGGTTAGCCTCAAATGAAACTGGAACCGAGCTTGAAACTTTACCGCCTGGAAAAATATTCGGTATGAATGTGACGGATCCATGTAATTCACCTCCACCACCGCCAGCTTCATCGCCAACGATGTCAGACAAAGATTCTATCAAATCAAGTATATGAACTTATTACAGCACTTCTATCCTCAACATTTGACTATGACTAATCCATTTTTAGATTCATCCAACTCATCGTCAATGGCAGTTTCCCAGAGTGCTATTGATATGCTTGCACAACTATTTCCCCATCGGAAGAGATCAGTTCTTGAGCTTGTCCTTAAGCGTTGTGATCTTGATTTACTTCGTGCCATTGAACAATGTGGTCCTCAACCGAGTGCTTTCAGACCACCAACAACGCAGGTAAACAAACAAGCGCAACCAATATCCTATAAAAACAAACATTCTCATGCGGTTTATGGAGTGAAAGCGGTACGATCATAGAGCTCCGGCTGGCATGGATGCCGTTTACTTAATTTGAGTGACACTAGAAAAACAATTGAAAGTGAAAATTCCATTAGATGGAAGTAATGTGATCTGATTAGGTGTGCGGGCACGAAACGAACTTTTCACTAATCATATATAGTTTTCTTGACTAATGTGGGAAAGATTCATGTTGATGAAGTTTATTTATTGCATTTTAGGTCACATCACCACCACCTCCACCTCCGCCACCAAGTCAGCCACCACTGCAGCCGCACTATGCTCCGCTGATTGCATATCCAAAGTGGCTACTTCCGATGTCTATACCAGTCACTATGGGACATTTGCCAAATTTAGCTCCACGATGTACATTGCCGAACTGTCCTTGCATGGACGCTTATCATATAAATTAGAAATTTAGAAAACAGTAATGGACGAGTTAATGGTAAATTATGTGCAATAGAATTATAGTTATCCTTCTACTTATTCGTTATAGTTAGTGCAATACTCTGCTCCACATGATATCTGTAGATGTATAATTTCGCTTTTTTTCGTAGTCAAATAGAGCAGAATATTATTTTGTTTAGTTTTATGTAGTTTTTAAGAGTTATATAAATAAATAAATGCCTTTCCAACTAAAAGATGTTTTATAACAGCTAAATTGTGGGCTTCTAGAAATATAATCTAGCAAGGATCCTACCCAATTCATCGGGCAACGCCCTTGAAATTTGGCTATTGTTTCCTTAATTTATTTTTCGCTTTTATGTTATCTCAGAACTGGAGATACCCTATGCAAAGCACAACATGGGAGGACATACGGAGAGTGGCGGAGGTGCTAATGTACCTATGTAAGCCCAAAGAAAAACAAATGATGGTAGACTGTTCCACATTTGCACAATTCGGGATAAAAACGCATAAAGTGTAATGATCGCGGCTCAATAAACCCCATCTGCCACTATCATTATGACCCCTTCACCAGCACCAACCTCGTTGATTCGAACAGTAAACCGACACAGGGATAACAGCACGAATATTAAGCACGTGCAGGAACTAATCTACAAGGGATCAGACTAGATTTTCATCAGAACATTGAACATATATGTAGCGATAAAGGAGCGAAAAACATTCAGCATTGTGGTGGTGCTCAAGCGAGCGGATGTGACAAGTTAATGCCACATCGCCAATGAGCTTGACGGCTCTCTTTAGAATAATAAGACTATGCAACCAGACCCGGCTCAGATATGGAAATTGTATTCAATTCTACGTCTGATATAGGAATTGTACAGGAGCGCTAGATTCGATGGGTTAAAATATTGCTTACACCTTTTCAGAAATTCTTCAAGACAGTGCGATGCTTCTTTGGTAACAGAGAAAATGTAATCTGTGCACCTTAACGTACTGGAAATATTATATTGCGAAGAATCTTTATAGTGATGGTGTATCAGAAATAAATTCTCTATCAAAAGAAAACTTGAGTGATAAAATTATGATCTCATTTTATAGAGATGAAACAACTTTGGATCGTAGACGCATTAAATTCGACTCGATTCGCTTTTCCCCCACCGAGGATATCATGACGATCGTTATTCAATGATCTAATCATACAATCTCGTTGGACTCATGCGGTATTCCTTGTAGAATCCATAATCTATAGTAAACAAGGCAAGGAATAGAGGGACCAAGTGCTTTAAGCTGCAGGATGCCAGATTCTAAAAAAGGACTTTGAAATATCTAGAGCAACGAAATACCTAGAGCAACGACTTCTGTTCCAGCAAGTCTCCAAATGAGAATCCCGACCTGAAGCCATAGTGAAATGCACGATAGATTGGCGACAAATTCGTAATTAGCAACCCTAAGATCCCACAGATATCGACTTTTAGTCAAATCTGATTATAAGTGGTATAATTCGTCCACCATTTTGGAACCACCGTATTGATTTTATGTTATATAAAGTTCTAAAGTGTGTTTTCATCCAAGATGCATAATTGAGGCAAATATTAGCTGAAAACAAGGCAAGAAGAGTGTGAAATTAGCGTAAAAAGTTTTGAACCCCGTTGCGTTTCAATTCATACATATAATAAAATATATTTATATATTCTTATCATAACCAAAAGACTTATCTTTTCCCGATTTTTTTTTTCTAAGATCGTTGACAGTGTCGAATTCGTAATTCCAAATTCTTTCAAAATTTCTGTTTTCGTCTTGCCTGCACGGTCAACAAGTTCAAAAATTTGCTATTCAAACAATAAAAAACACTTGAACCGACTGAAATAAATCTTACAAATAAATTATATATGTATATACCTATAACATAGGCACATTTTTCAGAGAAATCCACAATTTCAAAGAGCTTCGACGTTCACTTTCAAATTAGAAAAAAGAGAAGCTGAGCAACGGAGCAACTCAAATGAGATATTTACTGAAATACTGAAAAAATTTCAATAGTTAGAAACATTTTCAGCAAAATACGTGAGTAAGAATAATAAAGGGTCAAAAGAAAACAGCTATTTTTTACAGTGTTTTTTTATTTCTTAAATGTATAACCAAGAGTAATTGACACTCGAAAGGTCCCTCCTTTGGTTGGGCGCTGACTCCGCCACTTCCTGCAAACAGAAAAGATGGATAGGTGTGAGCAAACACTCAGTGGACTGTATGTTTTAAATACAACTCAAGCATACTCTAATGCTAACAAGATGCGTCAGCATTAGCAGCACAGAACTCCTTGGGTTGAAACATACCTGACACAGTAGAAGGACAAATGGATCACAAACTTAATTAATGTTTATGTATAGCGCGTAATGTACCAGCGCAGATTTGCGGACAATTTCCCTAAAACCAATTTCCCTAAAACAGTTTCCCTAAAAACAGTTTCCCTAAAAGCAATTTCCCTTAAAGTAATTTCCCTAATGAGCAGTTTCCCTAAAAGCAATTTTCCTAAAAGCAATTTCTCTAATTTTCCCTAAATAAGAATTTCCCGCATTAACGCGCACTCTAATTTCCATTAATTGGGATTTCTCAGAATGTGAGCTGGGTAGGAAAGGTAGAAAATTCCTAATTACATTTAAGCCACGGAGGGAGCCTACCTGCAAAAACTTGTACGCCCTTCTATACAAAAATACCTCTAAATCGTGTTTTTGACGGGGTATGCTATCCAGTTGTCGCGGAGTGTAGTTTGCCAGAAATGCGCATTGAAAAATATATGAAACTTGTAAAGGAGTCAGTCTCTTAAGACCTAAATTACAGAAATTCCGTTCAATAATTTAATTTTTAATTTATTTTATTTTGAGAAACCGAAGTTCACATTATTGTGAGTATCTTCGCAATTAATTCTACAAGATGACTCACTCTTTCTTCATATAAAAGTAAAACATGACTGTAGTGTTCGCAGAACATGGACGATTTTTTGAGGCCAGCCCATCCCTTGAACTCGTACACGAATTTGTCTGTCTGTATATTTATTTATATATTTCTTTTTTACTATTTTCGACACTCTCGTAGACCCACTTTTCGTCGAAATTTGGCACACAGGTTTATGTCGCGTGACAATTGAATCTATCAAAATTTGAACCGGAAATTTCCATGGAAAACCCGGAAAATCGGGAAAAATCATTTGAAAATTTGGTACAAATTTGATCAGCGATAAATCTGTTTCAGGAAAAATGCAGAGTTTTTCGATTTTTCCGAAAAAATTTTCCGGAATTTTCCGACTTTTCCGGAAAATTTTGCGGTAAAAAAGTTTTCTAAATTATGCACGATCAAGTTCCTTATCAACTGGCATCATTACTTTCTCTCCGAAAATGGTGAAAACTTGCAAAAAAATCGAGGAAAATTCATGTAAAACGCTTTTCTGAAGTTTTTCCGACCAAGGAAGCGTTTTAGCGTTTTGCAACCTAAGACAAAGTTGTAGAGCGAAAAGCGGAAAAATTTTCATCGATATGATTAGTGATAAATCTGTTTCAGGAAAAATGCAGAATTTTCCAGAATTTTCCGGAAAATTTTCCGACAAAAAAGTTTTTTAAGCTATGCGGAGTCATTTTTTTTCCCGTCCTACTGGCTGTACAAGTCAATGCTTCTAAGGATCTTCTCCTTGATTAATACAAAGCTCTCCGTACATTAATTTTGTGTCCTTTGAAAAAGATTAATTTTTAATATTAATAAATTATATTTATATATATATATATGAATAAAAAGTTCCTTTAGACCTATTCTTTTTTTTGTTTTTATTAATATATTTTTATATATTTCTATTTTTAGGAAGTTTATAAATATTTACAAATTTTAATTAAGCTTATAATTATTAAAACTCTCTTTCGCCCTCTAGCGCCTTTATCCAACTAAAACTATTTTCTGACACAACCAATTATTTTATTTCCTTTACATTTTTAAACAAGTCTTGCTTTGTATTTTCTGAAAATGTACAGCGTTAAAACTTTTTTTAAGTGATTTTAAACAAACGTCATATACAAACAGTCAGCAAGAATATTAAGCTAACAAACTGAATAGTTTTCAAAATAATTTATTTTAAAGTCGATTGTAACATAAAAAACAAAACATACAAAAAACAATATAGCTTCTGCTACACTGGCTTCAATACTTTCTCTTCAACAATCATGAAAACTTGCATGAAAAATCAAGGAAAATTCATGTAAATTTTTAAACAAAATTTCATAGTAATAGAAAAAGTCTGTGGAAAACATGGAAAATCGGGAAAATTCATGTTATATGGGATCTAGTTGGAATACAGCTAAAAAGCGCTGTTTAAAACATAATTTGAATTTCAGAAAACCGTTGTAGTAGGGCAGACCGGGGCTAGTAGACCCATTTTACATAATTAATTTTATAAGAATGTTACTGTAAAGTTTTTGGGCATAATAAATACGTTTTCGTTTTGATTACTTCAATGGGTTTCTTAATAGTTCTTTTTATTTTATTCCCTATAATGCTTTCAAGTATTATTTGACATTTTCAAAAAAGCTTCCACGTGAGTCCATTTACCCCGTTCCTGGGGTTGATTGACTCAGTAGACGGGGTTAATTGGCTTATCAAATTAATAAAGTAATAAGTACGTAAAAAAACAAACTTTTGAGAAAAATAATCATTTATTACGAAATAATGAAAATTCACCATTTTTTTAATATTCTATATGTGGTGATGGCGCAGAGATCCTTAACACATACTAGGTTTCGGATAAGAAAATATATGATAATAGGGGTCTCTATGGTGCACGATTATCCATTTCCGCGTTAATGTCGAGTTTTGAGTTGAGATAGGGCTGCAATTGAACCAGACCCATTTGTAAATAACAAAATTAAATTGGATTAATTAGCCCATTTGAGGTTAAATTTATGAATGATGAAATTTTGATGATATGGGGGATCTCAAGAACTTGGAATTTTTACATATATTAAGTATTGTGTTGGTGATAGGTGGTGAGTTCTAATCATTTCCTAGTATTTTCATGTAACGGAGGCCTGAGTACTTCAGCGTAAGTACAAGTACTGCATGTATGAAAAGTACTTGTAACTAAGTACTAAGTATATAAAAAGTACCGAGTACTTTTTAAAGCACTTTTTAAAGTAGTTTTTTATAATCATTGTACGTTGGCAGTAATATAATGAAGTTTGTCGAGTTTAGTTAATAGATATTAATAAATAAATACCCTTTGAAAACTATAATATGTATAGTAACCAGTGGCTACTAATTATCGTTTTCGACGCTGCAAGTATAGTAGAACTTTCACATCTCATTGCTACACTCATAAAAAACTATTAGAGGTCCGCCCAAGCACACCCATTAATGCTTCCAATTATGCATAACAATTATAAGAAAAAAATTGCCAGTAAATTTCTAAGAAAAAATTGAGGCCTTCCCTACATCAGGTCGAGGCATCGTTTTATTTTATATTGAAGCGAGACATTGCTTGCTTACCCTTGGTTATGTCCACTGATGTATATAATATGGACTGTTTACTTTTCTATTTTACGTGGGAACAATTGCTTGTGTTAAAAAGAGTTAGTAGGTCGATGCCAACAGTAAAAAAAATCATTGGCTCGAAGTTGAAAAAGTGTACACGCAGCTCGGAAGGTGATTTTAATAAAACATTTAGAATTTCTTCTGCGTATCTAATGAATACATTGTCTTTGATAAAACAGTTTTTATCAGTAATAACCCTAAATGATTAATTTAAAATCATGTATTTCGACGAATCGACTATTTTATTTGTTTTCAGTTCTCTCTCAGTTGGTACTTGGTGCTTAGACCGACAGAGTCTGCAATATAGAAGTGAGCTCACTTTCTGCAGTGTAATTCTATGAACGTAGACAGTCCATATTATACATGTCAGTGGTTATGTCATCAAGTCGAGGCATCGTCGATTTTATATTCGAGCGAGACGTTACTGGTTTTTGTTCTACTTGCCCAGCGGTCTAATATGCTCTAGTTTATTAGTAATTAGAGAGTCTGGAGATGAGTTGCTTGGGGTGCTGTGGACGAAACTATGGCCCTTTCCGGACATTTCGCTTCAGCCACGGAACTCTTCAGCCTTTTTCCTCAATTTAACCTTCGTCATAAATAACCTCTTTACAGGCAGTTTCCATCACATCTTTAGATGTATTTGATCTTTCCGTTTCTCGGCTGTAGGTCCTCATCGTTCTGAATGTAAGAAAAGCATTATTATATACAAAATAAAAACGATATATGGCGTTACTTGGCTCGTGTCAATAAGCCCCAACCCGCCATTTTCTATTTGAAGCACTAACGACAGCAAGTTATCCCAATCACAGGAAAATCAAGTTGGGAGTACCATTAACCAATACATAAACTTTCAATAAAAATCACTAGAAAACTCAATATCATGAGCGTGTGAACTATAAAACAACTTAAATCAAACAAAATTTTTACTTACGTACTTGTAATTTTTTTTTTTTATAAATCCGCGAACGACGTGCATTAGCTTTAACCACTTGCTACAATGAGACGGGTACCTTGACTGAATAAACAGTCAAATTTAGACAGTTTCGATGTCGATATTTGCTGAGTTAATCGCAATGAGTCTACCTACCCCTATAGTCAACTAACCCCGGTCTACCCTACTTCAACGATTTGATACTCGAATAAATTTTTTGAAAAACTGGTAAATCAGTGTTTTTTCAGCCGTCATAAAATTGTTTTATAATATCTCCATGCAGCACGAAATAACAATTTAGTTAACGTGAAAAAGGCAGAAAATAAAATAAGTAAAAAACAAGTTTTCAAACAAAACTGAGGCCAAGCCGCAATTAAAAAGTATAGAAAATAAACTTTTCTTCACACACAGAGGTGGACTCAGATTTCATTCGCTGACAATCACCGATATATTTCAGTATGATCAATTAGAGATAATAAGTGATTTGATTCATGAAGAGAAAGAATATTCAAGAGAAATGTTCCAATCAAAAAATCTGAGTCCACCTCTGTGTGTGAATAAAAGTTTATTTTCTATTTTTTCATGCAGCTTGGCCTCAGTTTTGTTTGAAAACTCGTTTTTTATTTATTTTATATTTACTTCACTAATACATGTCGCCAAGCCAGAAATTGTTTCTCTTTCTTACGCATGTGTATTTTATGTAATTTTTCCATTGGAGACACTATACCGACATGTTACTGAAGACGGTTCCTTGATTGTGAAGCTAAATCACTGCATTGACATAATTTCGGTTCCTAAAAGGTCCGCCATCTATTGACAAAAATTAGGAAAATATGAGAAAATTAAGTTGTCTTCGATAATAAATAGCGCCATATCACAGAACAGATTTTAATCGAATCTTCTCGTTCTGTTTATTTTTCCTCGTTGTCTAGAAATTGAAAATTGAAAAAATCTGTAACAAAGCCATTCGCAGCAATTCTTTGATGTTTATATAATATGTTCTTTAAAATGTAGTACATACATATATACATGCAATAGTAAACACGCATGAATACGTGAATTGCATTAAGTGCATTTAAGTTCCTTACATGCGATTAAGATTTCTTTAGCGAATTCGTTTTCTTTTTCTGTTCTGCTAAAAAATATTTAGTGATTATTCGAATTAAAGATTTCGTATATTCCTTTGCAAATAAATATTAAGCCTTAATTTTTTTCTGTAAAAACATTAAGAGGAGTCAGTACCAAGATTTGCAAGATTCATACATTTTTCAATGCGAATTTCTGGCAAACTATTTGTAGCAGAATATTGATTTATATTTTAAATTAAAGGTAATGAGGAGGTCTAGTAAATAACGTCGAGAAAAATTAAAAAAATGTATTGGAATGGAGATATTAGCTCGGAAACTTGTAAAAAATGGTAAAAATTGATTTTTTTCAAATCAAATTCCTCTTAGTAGGTATTCTCATTTCTTTATATTGTGATTATTTTAGAGAGATAAGGCCTAGGTCTAGCAAATAACGTCGAGTTTTTTCATTTTTAGTGGCGCATTTTTTAATGATTTAACTCTAATAGTACTTGTTTTTTCTCTCGATATTTCACCGACGAGAAATTGCAATATTTCGTTGAAAGTTTTAGAAATATAGAGCAAAATAGTATATTTAGCAATTATGTGCAAAATAATATTTAGGAGAGCTAAATCTCTTTAAAAATTTTCAATTTCTTTGAACTGCAAATTTTCATTTTCGTCTTAAATTTTCGCATATTGGGTTTCTGTCTTTTACCCTAGATGTCTCTAATGTAACTTGTGGTCTAGGTTTAGGCTAATTTTATATGCATTTTCATACTTTCAGGACACAAACCTACGTATAGTAAGTTTTATTGCCTACAGGCTCGCTGGTATCTAAATTGAAATTTTTGCTGAGTACTGACTCCTCTTAAATTAAATATAAACCGCTTGTAACTTAAAAATCGCCCCAATTTTTCGATACTTTTCTTTGAGATACCTTCGCAGCAGGCAGTTGCAGCTCAGAGTAGTGGTAATTCTTGTATATGTAGGTATGTATGCTAGCGATGAGCTTCTTAAATATTCTTAGGTCAGACTTTTCTTAGAATTGATTGAGAATTCAGATTTAAGAACCGTTAACTTTTCACATGCGTTGTTTACTGCTGGTTTGTTTAAATGACTTGTCTGAAAAACTTTCTGGCCAGAGAAAAATGTATGTTATTTGTCATGCTTTGCCCTATATTTCGTGGAAACATGTATATGTATGCAGTAATAAAATTAATTTATTTGTAACTCAGATAACTTTCGAACATAAATGTAATAAACTTTACATCAAAAGAGGAATATGAAATGAATATGACAATAAAATGAAATCTGATAGGGTATACTAAATTTCTCATTCCGTTTTTAACGATAAAAAATGATGGTACAGCAAAATGGATTGAATATCCACACATAACATGTCCGTTCGTCCATCCGTCTGCCACGATACTACGGAACGCGTTGGCATAAAGAAGTGAAATTTTATTCACGGCTTTTCCGTAACAATATGAAATAAAATTTGAAATAGAGCTCAATCAGGCAATGCCTTCGTGGTGTTGCAATACAAAAATTACAATATTTTCGTATACCTACTGGGGAAACGTTTTTGATGTAGTGAGAAGTTCTTCATAAAGGGCGCCATACACCATCAGTTTTGCCGTGGTTTTAAAAACCACGTTTTAGTCGAGATAAGAACCTAAAACGTGGGCAAGAAAAAGCCCCACACACCATCCAACTTGACCACGTCTTGCCGTCATCTTGTAGTGTCCATTTACAGCAACAACATGTGACCAAACATTGTGATTATTTCAAGAAAACCGGTTTTCACAGAAGCGCAGGAACATTTTATGAGAGTAAAAGCTGAAAACTCCGCCACTTCTCATTTATTTACGAAAACGAAATATTTTCCATTCTGTTTCGTTGCATGCAATTTGCGCTTTCACAACATTTTTTATCTTTATTCATAAAAATTTTAAAGAGTTTGATTTTTTTTTATTATTTTTTTCTTTCTTTCTTCCTTTTCTTGCCGTGTACATTTAAATGTACAACACTCAGAAATCTCGCCTACTTCTTAGCTTATTATTAAGTTAACTTTGATTATGAACAAAACAAAACAGTAAAACCACGGCAAAACTGATGGTGTATGGCCTTGCCCACGTCTTGCCCACGTTTTGAGAAAGATATTTCTGGCATGACCTGAATTCTGGTTTTAGTAGATATCCGAACCTCAAAACGTGGGGTTCGCCATACACCATCAGTTTTGCCGTGGTTTTACAGTAAAACCACGGCAAAACTGATGGTGTATGGCCTGCTTAATGTAAGAGCCTAGAAAATTAGTTACTATAACCATTTTTAGCATTTACTGGTATAAAAAGAAAAAAATTTCTTGGTTACACATATATAGGTATACATTTTTCTATTATATGCCAATCGATCTAAAGGGTTTTCCAATAAGAGGTGTTATTTTGATATTCAAAGAAAAATGCCATTTTTTGGGATAAATGATCGGATCTTTATTTCATTATAAAGAGGAAGGTATGCCGTTAATAATTGAAAATAACATCAGCCAAATGACCACCACGACCACGTCTACAGGACCATATCCTTTTCATGAAATTTTCCATAACCAAATCGCAAAGTGGCTGCCCTATGTCCTCGATAACCTCACGAATTCCATCTTTGAGGTCTTGGGCTGTTGGCGTAGACCTTCTCTTTCACGTGGCCACAAAGGAAGAAGTCGCAAGGTGTTAAGTCACAAGATCTCGGTGGCCAATTGTGTTCGAGTTTTACGAACCGTCTCTACCATTTTTATAGTGAATTTTAATAATTTCAATGCGTTGTTGAATCGTGTATCGTTCTATTTTTATTAATTGCGTAGTTTCTATTTGTCAAACGTCAAAAAATGACAGCTACAAAAGTGACATCTACCGAAATAGTCCCAATACCGGAAGTGTGTTATAATTAATTTTATTGTTCTACATCTTTATGAGAAGGCAAAATTTAATACTTAACATTTAAGCATAGTGAACTAATAGCATTTCAGATAGTGCTTAACAACACGCCACGAGCTTTGCAGTTTTCTTACTGTGGCTCACTGAGTCTTAACTCTAGGAATGATTTCAATGTAATCATAGTGGACACGTCGTAAGCAACCGACATTACACAATTCTTGCCTTAATGTAATGCTGGTGCTTTGATATAAAAGTAATTTGTTCTAGTCGTGTTTTTTTTTTCAATCACTTCAAAGAAAACTTTGAACTGCAATTTATTAGAACTTCATTTTCTCTGTGTGACTGATGGTTTAGATTATAGGACCTGTTTAGTATGAAGTTATAGTTTTTTCTCCATGAGAGCCATGGTAATTTTTGTTGTCAAAATGGCTTAGTGGAGCTTAAGGCTCCACTTGTTTATATAAATGTATAAGTCAGAGGTCCTACTTCATGGTTTGTACGGCCTTGCAACTCAGTCCATCGAACATCTACGTATTTATCCATTACACTGTATTACAGTGAAAAAATTACATACTTTCTATGAAACACGGTCATTTTTAAAAAACAAAAGTTTTTGGGTAAGTGCATGTACACACCTATATAATAATTTATCACTCCAAAATTTGTTATGCTATGTAGATATTTTTGCACTATTTAAATAAAAACAGACAGAGGTTTATAACCATAAATGCATATTTTTAATTTTATCCTGATGAAAAATCACGTGGCTACAGTAGATAATATCCGGCAGTTTATAAATTTTTATAGATATTTTAACTTTAATGATCTTTTGTTAACTCGAATCGGGTGAAATTTGGTTCTCAAGTAACAGATACATTCCTTCATACATTCTATTAATATGCCTCACAAGAGATTCAAGGGGGCTAGTATTATAAATATCACTATTCAAACGCTTTAGTACAATAATAATAATATGAAATAATAATAGTAAGTAATATTAAAATAAGTAATTCATTATATTATTCATTTTTGTGCAATGCATTTTCCATCCAACCTTTTGAAACAGGTTAATTTCTCGCTGAAATAGAACAATTAAAAATAATTAATTAATACACGTAGCATAAAGTCGAGTAGTGTACCTTTATGTTGTTTGCAAGATTCTTCTGGAAATCAGTGAGAATATGATTCATTTATTTCCCTACAGCATATGTCCGTCAAGGTTTCCTTCACTTCAGCTGACTCCGGGTGAACATTAATTTTGAAATATTTTTTAAAGCATTTGAGAGAAATTATCCTAATTTCGAAAAATTCTTCGGAAGGACTTTTTAGCGCAGACTGCGATGGATCGTAGAACATGTAATATACATATAAAATAATCATTTGTTATATTTCAGGTAGAATTGGAGACGAAAAGTTCACATTTTTCACATTTAAGCTTTTTAATAATTTTGAAGACAACATGTCCTGTAAAATACTTAAACGACAATTTTTTTATTTGATCTATGTATATATCATTCTGAAATTTTTTTTTTCATTTGTGCACCTTCTGCATCTAATATTCCCATTAAGCAATTCGAATAGAATTCCGATCATTTTACTTGTCATTTTTGACGAGTTTACCTGGAAATCCGTAATGAACTGCGTCGAGATTCCAAGTCTTTGATTGCATTGGTAGTTCCTTATTATTTGTGCATGGAAATTAGAGAGAATTCTAAGACTTTTCCATTACGTTTCTACACGGAATTCCTAGGGATTTCAATGCTTTTTCTACATTTTTAATTTAATGAAATCTAACAGAATTCCAAGTCTTTGCACTGGTGCTAATATTATACTTCGTAATGAAATTTAACATATTTATGATATTCATCATGGTAAAAACAATTATTTTCTGCCAGCCTTGTTTATTTTTCACAGAGCCAAATCCCTACTTTTTACCTACATAGAATATTGTAACTTCACCACGAAAATGATTTGCTATTTCTACAGATAATTTGGTTTTACCAGTCGCTGTAAACCCTAAAAAAAAAACGAACTTTTCGAAGCATTTCATTAAAAATACAGTAGAAAAATTGGATATCAAGCATCGCACAGGAAAATAAATTGTCAAAATAAAATTGCCATTAACAATGCGAAATTAAATTTTTCGTACACCTCGAACACATTTGTAAAGTTGAAAATGGATTACTGTTAGCGTGTTAAAACAGCTGTGAGTATGAGAATGTCGTCACTTTTTCCACTAGATTTCTGTAAGAGAATTCCACATATGTACCGAGATTCAGCTACGTCGAAATTGGCAAAAAGTGAGTGAAGTGAGTCACTTTTCTGTAAATTTGATTCTGCTAAGAATTTCACTCACTCACTACACTCACCTTCAATTTTGCGGTGAGTTGGGAGTGAAATCATCGAGCAGCGATTTTATTTTAGAAATGGTAAGTACGTATAATAATTAATTATCACTAATAAATTGTAACTAGCCATTTGCATACTAGAAAGTTCTAATTGATGGACTACAATAAAGTTATAATGTATTAGAGGGGATGCTTGTTAGTGCACAGGGACCCCAATGCACGGGAGAAAAGAGCTGAAAAATTAAATTCTTAGAATATGTTATGAATATTATATTCCTCCTTATTATCTGCATAAAATGTTTAGAGGGCAATATTTCGCAGCCGTGTTCATTTTCACACATAAAAAAGCCAAAAAGCTGTGAAAATGACATTCGAAGTTAATATTCGAAAGTACTCACTTCACTTTTTTAAAGGAATCATTTTATTTTCAAAAGTGAGTGAAAGAAGTGACTGTAGTGAATCACTCACAAATTAGCTGAATCTCGGTACTGGAGTTTTTTCTTATTATTATTTTCATCATTAGATATATTTGATATCAACTCGAATTCGGAGTCGATCACTTTAACATAATTTGGAAAATCATCTGCGATTGATGTCGTAGTGTCAGCCTCGTAACTGGATGCTTTTGATACCATTTCCGCTTTTATTATATTGCGTGATACCAAATGTCTAATATGATGGTTAAATTCTTTTACTGAAGGATATCTGTTGTAACCTCTTCTACATCGCATAATTGAATACAAGTTCTCTAGAATATCCTGTTGCAATTTTATAATTAATAAAAATTTGAATCCTTCAATATTTCGCGTTATTTCGAGGAGCTTAAGCACTCCATTTATATAATGTACAAGGCCATCAAAGACGTGAACTTTTCGCCGCTTACTACTTTGATGCTCTAAAAACACTTCAACTTTTGAAAAATAATCTCGCATGTCTTTAAAAAAAAAACTCACAATGTGGGAGCTCGCGTTTTTTATTTAAGAAGAATAAATGCATTGAATCATATAATGCTACAATTGATTCAGAGTCGCAATAAAAAACTGGATTATCTTTTAGTTGCCCAAAGATTTTTAAAGCAATTCCTGTTATACGATCCTTGGTCGCATACAACGGCAACTATATTAATGTTACTTGTAGAATAAAGTATTCTAATGATATGATCCATAAAAAAAAATGGCCTATAATATATGACCAATTTCAAAACATGCCTCTAATTAGAAAGGTCCACGCTTCCGTGGCGATGGTCTTCTTTCGTTTTGATCCGTCATCCGCTACTCCTTCAATGATGTCTTGCTTCATATTGTATTCTCAAACTTTCCTTATATGTAATCCATCTATAACTAATATTCCTATTTTTGTATTTTGGAATTGTAGAAAAATTGATTTTAGTCTATGTAATAGATATATTCCTGGAGAAATATCTATGATCCACAAATAATTTCTTAGTGTATCTGGACGCCGTAATTTAAATTTTAGGTCACGCAAATAGGAATATACCGCTGGAGATCGAAAATATATTGAATGAACTAGCAATCATTGATCCTCGGGAAATTGTGTAGTTAGTCCCTTACTGGATAATAGCATCTTGCGAAAGGGTTTTGCTACTTTGGAAGCATTTGTACTATCAATAATATTTGGTATATTTATTTTGATTTTCTTTCTACCGAAATTATTTTTCTTCTTAATTTTTTGCATATTAAATTTTTTGAGAAGGTTCAGATATTTTTTTTTTCCAATATATTATATTTTTCTCTCTATTCAAGCACAATGTACATGAGGACTCCTGGTTTTGATTGTCGGGCATCACTTCAGTTGAATATGATTTTTCAGGAGTTTTTAAGAGGCTGAACTCAAAATTCTCACAAATATCCGCACTTAATGTAATTTCCTTTTTTTCAGGCTCCATAACATCGCTCTCAGAAAATAAATTCCTCTTACCGTAATATCTGTTTTCACTTTTATTTACTACGAGATTTTGATCTTCTTAAAATTATCATCCAACTTAACTGACGGAATTGCAAACTTTCCCAGATATTTATTCGGAATATCCGAACTTTTGAAATGTTTTTCATATATTTAATGTATTCCACTACCCGTTTTATCAGACCACAAATAAAAACGTTTTGTTCCATATAATGGGAAATAGAAAAACCTAAGCGCTGGATTTTTCCTTGATGTGTGCTTTCACAATTTTTTATCGCACAAATAAAATATTTTCCCTTCTTCATTTGTAATGCCATCTACAAATTTTACCGAAATTGAAGTTTCCTTTATATTCCTTACAGTTAAAACTATTTACCGAAATTAATAAATTAAGTGCAAACGAAAAAAAAATCCAAGATCCACAAGTATACCATCATAATATATAATAAAAATTCGAAAAAAAAACTTTACGATATACCTATGCCAAAGTTAACTTAACAACAAGTAAAAAATCTAATATTGATCTAAGACCAATTCTTATGATACTCTAGTCTAGATGAATGTCCGTATGAAATTTTGATTTTTGTAATGGTTTTTCGCATATATTTCTAGAACGGTTCGTCGGACAGAAAAAATGATTATAATCAATTTTATAGGATTTCATATTCTGAACAAGTTTTTAGTACAATAGAAATGTTTAGGACTGATCGTTTTCACACTATCCGTAAAAAAACTAAATTTTTATATGGCAACACCAAGAATGGGTTGCCCGCTTTATTCCATTTTTTAAATATTATTTGCTATTACTATGAAAAAAATATGTACCAAATTTCAGCTCTCTATGTCAACGCGTTCTCAGGCAGTGTCCAAATATATAGTGGAAAACGAAATTTTTGTATGGCAACCCCACGAAAGAGTTGCCCGATTTGTCTCATTTTCGAACATAATTTTACTTTTTTTTTGAAAGTCCATGTACAAAATTTCAGCCCTCTAAGTAGACGCGTTCTCGAGTTATCTTGCGCACAGACGCACGGATATACAGACGGACAGACAGACGGACGGACATGCAAAAATCAAAATAACTTTTAATATTATGCGTGGGTGTCCAATCCAGTTTGCTCTACCATCATTATTTCGAGGTGTTACAAACGGAATGACAAACTTAGTATAAGTACCCTATAGATTTCATCTAGGGTATAAAAGAAGCAGATAAGATTTCCGACTGTTTCACATTTGAAATGCACACGGCTAGAAAAGGAAAGAAAAAAAAATAACAAAAAAATCAAACTCTCTTTTAAACTTCATAAAAAAATGTGAAAGCGCAGGATAGATGCAACGTAACAGAATGGCAAATGATTCATTTCCGCAGGGGCGGAGTTTCTCATATATTTCTCTCATAAAATGTTCCCGCGCTTTTGTGAAAACAGGTTTTTCTGAAATATTGAGAGAGTTGGTTCCAAAGTTGTTGTTGTAATCTTATGATATTTGAACGCACGAGCTTCTGTTTACATTCGTTATGCTCTGAAGATATTAAGTGGGAGTAACTCATGCTGGATTCTCTGATATTTTTGGGAAAAATGAAATCTTAATTTGGAAAGCATTTTACATCTCCTTTTCTTAAAAAGTGAGGTAGTGTGACCCGAAGTACATTATTACGAATAGTTTGATAGAATTTTGGGGGATTCAATTCAATAAGATTTTGTCGTTCGGGTAACCCTATTTTCTTTCGATTTTTGTTTTTAATTCGTTGCCTCAGTTGGACTACAATAATGCATAGCCATAGCCAGGCTCTTTTCTCCCATTCGTGCAAACGACGAGAGTATTATGACATAGTATACTTATTTCTACGATATACAGAGTAACAAGTATGATCGTCCGGGCTGTCAAGTGCGTGTGACGTCAGACAAATCGATTCTTAAAACGGGAAAAATAAAGTGATAATATTTATGGATCCATTGAAAATGTTGTAATAAATATAATATGAGTTTCTTACCATAAATATACATTGAATTTGTTAAATTAAAGCTAATTTTAGGGAAATCACCTCGAATCAAAACAAAATGCCATGACAGTTTTATCGATAAAAAATACAAAATAAGACTAAAATACTTATAATTTGCACTCTTAATTGATTATTTAAGATCTTTTTATTATTTATATAGTGATATTAGTTAGTGGTAATGGTAATTTTCTCAAATAGAAGGCACAATACATCGAAGTGTAAAAAGTGGGGTAAGTGGCAAATTAAAATATAGAATACAATTCTAGTAATCTTTCTTCAATTTATCTTTATGTTTAGAAAGTAAAATGATACTTATTTTAAGATTTTAATTGGATTCAGTAGAATAAATTTGCAACTTTATATTTTTCAATTTTTAAGAAACTCGTTATGCGAATCGACTAACACAGAAAATGGCGAATCTATGATGCCGGATAGTCATATCTTATTATTGTGTATACCGTGCTCATTTCAATCTTGAAAACACGAAAAATTTCCAATTTTTTTCGGCTTTTTCTTATCAACAAACAAAACAAAAAGATTCAATTAAAACCTGTGCTGTGATATAGCTCTATTTATTATCGAAGACAACTTAATTTTCTCACATTTTCCTAATTTTTTTCCACAGATGGCTGACATTTTATGAACCGAAATTCTGCTAATGCAGTGTTTTATTTTGCTCTACTTCTTACTTCTTACACAATGGTGCTACACATATGAAAATATTGCCCATTGAATATTCTCTGAATAAGCATAAATCAATCAATCAATCAATTGGTTTTCTATTTAGTCAGTTTTCTTTTACTGGTACATGACATGTTCCATTATTGAATTAGATTTATAGGTACCAAATACTAAATAATTGTTAAATCGATCCAATCTGGTTTTCCGTGATATCCAATATCTAGTATATGGTTCCGAAGCTGTACACAGCTCTTTATGACTGCTTAACCGACGTATAGATTGTTTTCATGTTAAATCAACTCATTACTATAATTTGATAAGACCGATAATCGTTATAAGGTATATAACCTATAATCTAATCTAGAATCTACACAATGTGTTTTCTTTAAGTCTAATTTCAATTCTGATCATAATACTATAATCTATATTCTGCAATCGTTAGTCGGTTTACTTGGTACATTCTAGTATCTCTCTAGATTTAGCTATATTAATTTATTTTATTTTAATTTAATCTTAAATTAATTACTAAATCGATAAACCGATAAGACCGTATAAAAGCTGTTAATTTAATTTGATTTATTGTTTATTTTGCTATATAATTTACTAAACTATATATTGTCGTACAGCCCAACGTTATACGTTGCTTTAAGCAGGGGTTCATGAATAAATACACTTGTGACTTTGACTTTATTTTGTGGTATATCTACTGCAGGAAAAATTGTTAGTAATGTAAAGAAATTTTAATAGAGACAGACAATGTTATTTAATTTTGATTCTGATTTTTAATTAGACAACAAAATCCCTTCTTTCACTTTTAATCAAGAGTAGTATTTTACAAATCACAAAATTATTATTTATTTAAAATGCCCAAGGAATGCTCATTTGCTCAAGAGCCCGTCATTTACTGTTGCTATCCCATAAATTGGATGTTTTCAATCTTATTTAAAAACCCTTTAACCATATAGCAATCCTGTAATCGTATATATCCGATGAAATAATCGACGACCTATAGCATAAAATGTTTTTCAGGAACTATTAACTTTTCAGACTATTTATTCCATCGAACAAACTCACGCACAAAATGACGTTTGCTATTTCTGATGTAATGTTTTATGAATTTCCGCATGACAGCGTGAGTATCGAATGGGGTTGAATATTGAATATAAAAAAAAAAGTACCATTTCCGGTAGTCAATTTTAATAGTTTTCCACAGGCGCTGTCATCGACAAAAACCCCACTAATTCTTATTATTTATTCGAACCAAAAATACTCTAGATATGAACACACAGATGGCACCTATTTGAATTGGCTTCACTCACCGCCTCATTAAAATGGATGGAAATATTTTTGGAAGACAAAATTCTCGCACAACAGAGATATAAAACAAAATAATTGTACAACAAATTCATTCTTGTTTTTCTTTTATTTTATATGAGACATGTATGAATTATTTCTCAAACAATTTTTTTAAATTACTTCACAAAATTATTGAAGGAATTTGTTCACATTGTAATTGGTTGGAAAAACTATGATTTATATGAACTTCTTTGTTCGTGAGGATAGATACTACTGAAAATAAGAATGATAAATTCTTCCAGAGGGAGATTTATTAGGTAGGGTATATTAGATCAATAGATAGCATTCAGGACCGTACTTTTCCAACGTATTTGAAATGGAAATATGCACATTCACCTTATCAACAGAATGACCATCTTTTGTCTACCGATATGCTGTGCCGAATATCTTGGATTTTTTAATTTCAATGAACGTATAAGTTCAACGCTCATTCAAAGGCATTTGCTATAGGAAAGCGGCAAAATTTGCAGCGCTTGGCAAGGTTTACAATGAGATATAGGAGCGTTCTCTCGTTGAAGACCACACTGCTGATATACAAGCAGCTCAATATAATGTATAATTTTCCAAGTCGTAAAAGCAGCTAAGGTTTTTGGTTTCTTGTGAAAACCATTAAGAAAACCTTTACAAGTTCCTCTATACCAATACCTTCACTATTTAAATAATGGGAAAGTGGTTGTTGACTCCTTAGATAAAGTCAATATTTTGGCTGCAAAATTCGCTTCATTTCTCGCCTTACAGCCCACTTCACAGGAACCTATTTTGCATCTCCCGTGTGTACATATCGACCTATTACAGTCACTTCGATTTCATCGAAGACTTTTGAATCTATTAATAACTCCAAACAGTGGCGTAGATAAGACACCCGCAGACCCCCCACCATGCGTGGCCACCCGAAATTTAGGGGGCCCAAATTGATAACTATAATGTTCAAAGATTGATCATAGCATTGTACCAGAATATATTGCACCACCATAGACTTTTTTATTTAGAATCATATTCTGAATAATATAACATTTTTAGTTTTTTCAAAAATTTTACCTCTTCCAAACCGCACGCACGGCAAATAGATTGTCATGCGTTCGGGGGTGTTTTTATTGTCTTTCACCCCCTTTTTTTGGTCCTGCGAGGCTGCATTTTTGCGACAATACTCCCAGGACCACCCTACACCAACCCTCAAAATTGCAGCCTGAAACAAATTAAATGCGATCTTTAGCATTTTTTCGGCTTATTTGACTGGAGGTAGTTCAGAAAAAACAAAACAGATTGCATTTAGTTGGGTAATATTTCAGCGTTCGATATCGTTTTAATATTTTCTTCCTCAGATTTCAATTTTTCCAAAGTATTGAAACCTTAGAATATAAAGAGTACAGGAAGTGTGATAAGCCAAATTTGTTGTAATAAAATTCTGGTTGTGTTAGTATCTGTTGACGCTGTAGTAAAAGCTCAGTACAGCCGGGTAGTAGAATCAATATAGAGAGCGGTATAGTTGAAAATATTGCGTTTGCTCCCAGCGAAAATGTTCTTATTCGATGTCACTACGCCAACATACCCTGGGAATTTCTCATCTGTCATAAATGTGTAAAAAAATCTCGGTGGATGAAGGAATTTTTCGATATTTCATCCCTTTTATTATGTATTTTTAATGTAATTTGATATAAAAAGCTGTGTAAAGTACACTAAATAATATTTTATAACTATACTTGCCTAAAAAATGATTTTAAACGTCGTACTTTGGTATTGTTGTGGCAATTTTTCACAGAACACTTCATTCTGAAAATACATGAACATCACTTAGAAATTTATCACTATAATATCAACAGATAATTACTTACACTCTTTACTTTATTTAGCACTATTTTTAAATATAATATCTTTCACTTTTTACAACTTTTAAATTACATCAACGAGGTAATAACTAAAGGAGATGCAATCATATGTACGATCCGTGTCAAAACCCTCGAGAATACTTCCCAAGCCATGAAACAGAAATATATATGTGTGCGTTCGGAGTCCGTTTTCTAAAATGTTCTATATTAATACTTATGGAAAAGTGCTAAACATTGGCTTTATGTATGCCACAGAGCCTAAACTACTATCCCTACAGGGAAATAGTCTTCTAGTAATTTACAGCTTGATTCCTTATCTTCCGAAAGGCTACACTTCCTATATACCTTACTTAACAAAATAATAAAATAGTTTTGATTACAAAGTAATCTTACCATTTAACGCTCAATACCTCTCAGCTGAGTGATAATTGCATGTGTGTATGTGCAGCCGGAGTCCCAATCTGTAGGCAGCTATTCGATATCATCAGCCCACGGCATGCTATGACGGCACAGCGACATTACAATGATTACTCAGCTGAGAATTTTTGTTTGAGGAACCGTAGTCATTTGGTTAAGAGGAGTCAGTACCAAGATTTGCAAGTTTCATACATTTTTCAATGCAAATTGCTAGCAAACTATTTGTAGCAGAATAACGATTTATATCTTAAATTAAAGGTAATTAAGAAGTCTAGTAAATAACGTCGAGAAAAATAAAAAAATGCATTGGAATGGAGATATTAGCTCGGAAACTTGTAAAAAATGGTAAAAATTGATTTTTTTCAAATAAAATTCCTCTTAGTAGGTATTCTCATTTCTTTATATTGTGACTATTTTAGAGAGATAAAGCCTAGATCTAGCAAATAACGTCGAGTTTTTTCCTTTTTAGTGTCGCATTTTTTAATTGTTTAACTCTAATAGTACTTATTTTTTCTCTCGATATTTCACCGACGAGCAATTGCAATATTTCGTTGAAAGTTTTAAAAATATAAAGCAAAATAGCATATTTAACAACTATGTGCAAAATAAAATTTAGGAGAGTTAATTCTCTTTAAAAATTTTCAATTTCTTTGAACTGCAAATTTCCGTTTTCGTCTTAAATTGTCGCATGTTGGGTTTCTGTCTTTTACGCTAGATGTCTCTAATTTGACTTTTGGTCTAGGTCTAGGCTAATTTTATATGTATTTTCATACTTTCAGGACACAAACCTACGTATAGTAAGTTTTATTGCCTACAGGTTCGCTGGCATCTAAATTGAAATTTTTGCTGAGTACTGACTCCTCTTAAGATAACCTTTTTTAAATAATTTTGTTAGGAAAGGTATGAAAATTTTATTACGGTTCAGAAGATAAGAAAACAAGCTCAAGATTATGAGAACACCATTTTTCTGTATGAATAGCAGTTTAAGGCGGAGGAGCTATTCAAATCAAACTTTTGTCAGTTTTACATAAGAACAGTGCAATTATTTTAGAATGTAAGGACTCCGTTGGGCCTCGCATGTGGTAGGGAGGGAGTCTGTTTCATGGCTTGTGAAGTGTACATGAGCGTACCAAAAATTTCCCTGCATTTGTGTATATTTCACTCCGCCATTTTTGGTCTTCGCTAGTTCTTACCTCGTTGAATTACATTCAATTTCTTTCAAATTAGGAAAGTTCATTTGACAGCTGAAAATATATTTGTCTCTTTCAGGTAACAACACTTCCTGTTGTCTCTATATTCTAAGACTGAAACTGTTCAATAAATGTTTTTGTTTTTTTACAACAGTCGCTGCATCTCCTCTTGTGTTCCAACGAGTTTCTACACTGCGCTTAACATCTTGGCCAGTGACAGAAACTATCAAATTTTGCAAAAAAATCAATTAAATTTTGAAAAAAAAAAAAATTATCAAATTTATCAAGAAAGTTAAATTTTGCAAAATTTGATGATTTTGTTTTTTTTTTTTGCAAAATTCGACTAAAAATAACTCCAGTCGATCAACAAAGTAAATGAAAAATCTGCCGAAGTATTTTCTGTAAATTCCTAAGCAGAAATGAATGTTTATTGCTCGTCTCTTTGCTACTGGACTAGTAATATAAGAAATTTAACAAATTCAATAATAAAATTCATTTAATTAATTTAAATTACCGAAGCAGTCAGGTAAATAAATGCATTTATATCAAGTACACAAAGTCTCCAAATTCTAAGAAATTGTATGCTTATAGATATATTTTTTTTTCTAAACGAAATTAAAATGCAATCCAGTGTTAAGGAAATCTCTTCTTACTTCCTAACTGGTTCTTAAGTTAAATTTGCTTCAACCACCATGAGATAATAAATGCGTTCCTCTTCCGTATTGGCGATATCCACGATCGATGGGAGCTGTGTTTACAATAACAACAATGGCGATAAAGAAAGGAAAGTATTAACAGCTGATGTTTGTTTACATACGTGATTAAGCTAGGCCAGTAGGTAGAACTAAATTAAAGGTAGGGCATCAGAAATTTGAAGTATGGCGCGAATTTTCGGTGCATTTAGGATTCACCTGTTCAGGTGAAGGGACATCATTTTGAAAAAGTAAGCTTCTATTCTAGAACCCGCATTTTATTACATTTACATTTTTTTATACGTGAACTAAAATTGGTACCACCAATAAAAAGAAATAAATGGACCAAACAAAAAACACAACATGGTAAAAATATTCAATATAATTGCAGTCTTCGACTCACCGTATTGTGGAATTGGCGTAGCACTTCGTCAATATCTTTTTTGTTTGTTCGTTTCCATTTAAATTCAAGAAAAACCAAACATGCCATTATCTTGTGAACCATTGACATTCTTTGAGGCTTATTGATAGCAATTAGTGTCGAAAGGTAGATTCACACGAAGCAATACTACATCCGATTGTTGCGACAGATGCAAATAGTTCATACTAGTGCTGGGACATCGGAACGGAACATCGATGTTCAGCATCGATGTGGCGATAATATCGATCATATCACATCGATGTACAAACAACATCGATGTTAATGAATTTTAAACAAATCATAGAAAAAATGCTACATTTTTCAGTTTAGAATTTTTGTTGCTGTCGTCTCTATTTATAACTTAATAAAAATAACAAAAACAAAACAAAACAATTACTTCATTCATTATCAATTATAAAGGAAAAGTTTTCTAAAAATAACACATAAATGAATTAAATAAAAATGAAAAATCACAGGTACGAAAACTTCTTATCTATAGACTGAAGAAACAGTAACTGGCAAAGACGTTTTCCTTGCAAACTGTTTTTCTTTTGAGTTATAGTCTCGCCTAGCTTAGAGAAAAAACGTTCGGTTGGCACAGAAGTAGCCGCAATGGACAAAATTTTTGCTAAAAGACGTGATAAGCCAAGATATATAAGTTGGTGACGCTGCCACCAAAGGATTTATATGAAGCGGCTTCAAAGGAGCGCTTAAATAAAAGGGTATTTTCGATTGCCTACGTTTCGAACTAACTTCCGATGCTTCTGTTGTTTTTCATTTATTAGGCGGATGTGATTAGCCCATAAATTGAACTTTGTTGAGCCTGAAAACGAGCTTGCAGGTAGACATTTTCTTAACTAAAATAATAGACAAGCCTGTATTGCTCTCAGTGGCAGCAGTTTGATATATTTACGTTAAGGGCACTCTGTTTCCTCCCATTTAAAAGAATGAGTTCTGATTGGTTCCACCGAATAATGTTTCCTGCCTCCAGCCCAAATCATTCTAAGAACTAATGATGATCAATTGTAACGATGCTTTGAAAATGATATGAACAATCACTTTACTACCTCTCTTTCCGTTTAACCACAAAAATTTTATTGAAATACGTGTTTCTTTTTTCAAATCTAGATAAATTTTTTGGAATTTGATTTGCTTTTTACAGTATGCATTTATTCCTTTCTTGGTTTCATGTACGTCGATGTTTTAGTGCGTCGACATCGATGTAAAAATATCGAACATCGAGAACCCAAACATCGATGTTTTGAAAACATCAATAAACATCGCCCAGCACTAGTTCATACGCATCTTTGATGGATTCGCTTTGTCTGTATAGAGCTTCTAATATGTTTTCGCTCTGATCTCCTCGACCATTCAACTCATTCAAGTATCTTTTCACAATAGTAGCCTCTTCTTTGGAAGGAATTTCAATACCTGAAAAATAATTGCAAATACGGATTGGCTGTTTTCTCATTAATTTCCTCACAATAGTTATATATTTAAATGTTGAACAGACTTAAACTTGGTCCAACTTATCAGGACACAAAATTGAAGCTAGTACATAGATACATCCTCATTATATCTACAGTTTCATAATATTCCGCTTTAAATGGCGAAACTTAAATTATGCCTGCAGTGTTTTGACGAGAAGGTGATGGACCATACTGCATTTAATCCTCCAGGATCCGGATTCCTTGGATTTTGGTGGTTCAAGGTACCCGCTAAAAAGTGTAATTCACGCGAAAATGGTCAATTTGGTCGTCTTCCAGTACAAAAAGATGCTATAAAAATTTTAAATATGCACGTTAAGCTTGTATGTACATAGTACCAAATTAAAGAGGGAAAAGTGAGTAATCGAGTGGTGTAGTTTCTTTCTTGTTCATTTTAACTTCATAACTGACTTTTTACCGCCAAAATACGGGTTCTATGCACTTGGGTCATATACACCCTAGTTCCTATATTTTCTTTGTTTCACATCCATTAGTACTCTGTTGTGAACATTTTTCTTATGGAAAGTGAATTTCCAAGACTTACCAGTTCTTCATAATGATGTGTTGAGAATATGTCCATTTTTGTACCAAAGAACGGTCATTTTTTCATCTTAAGAAGGACTGATTCACTTCTTTTGCAGTTAGCTCCAAAACTATATAACGGACTCAAAAACTAATTACATATCTAATTATGGGAAAAAAGCTTTAACGTGCATATACAAAAATTTTTATAGCATCTCTTCTGTACTGGAAGACGAGCAAATTGATCATTATCGCATGATTTAAAATTTTTAGTGGGTACCTTGAGACATCAAAATCCTTATTTCTCTGTAAGTGTTGTAAGGATTTCCATAATTTGTTTTTGTAAACATAGCCAGGATATGCGGTGAGCCCATAATTTAATTTGAATATCCTAGTTACCTAGGCACCTTAACAAAGGACAATAAAAGCAGACAATACTGTCAGTTGAGAAATATTTTTCTTACTTTTCCACAACTAACACAGCAAGTGAAATAGAGAGTTTGGAAAATCTCAATACAAATTCCACGAGTTACAGAATTCCGAGTGGAGAGTTAAGTGGCAAAAGAACGCTCATCTCCACAACTCCACAGCTCTCCGGGTTAGTCAATCCGGTCCCTGATGTCTTGCCTTTACTTGCGTTTTATGTGCTGGGAAATATTTAGAGATTCTTTTCTCAGCTTCTTTCAAAATTGTCTCATACATCACTTCTGACCTCAATTTCTTCCTGGACACATTTTATTATCGATATGGCATCCTTTAATCCTGTGCTTCGACCCTGTAAAGCTTGTAAAGCCGCATCAGCCGGTTGCAGAACACTTATCTTTTCCAGTCGAATTTCCTTGTTTAACAGAACGCCTTTGATGTCAATACTTTTTGCAATATCATCACCATTGAGTCTTCAAAATCAGAGAATAATTTTCATATACGACCCTTACCCTTGTAACAGCCAAATGTTCTGACCAAAGCTGTTCAAGTAATCGACCAATCGTCTTACCTTCATACATGGCAGGAAGAGGTGGGAGGTAAGCAACGCAAACATGGCCGAGTATTGGCTGACTGGTCAGTGTTGCCGATCATACAGACTCACCGCGATGACTTTCATGACTTGGCCGAGAATACGGAATAAGTTGGCAATTTTTATGGTAGGGCATTGTCATTTTAATGTAGGGCATTTCCCCTCTATGCCCTCTCCTACCTACGGCCCTGGATTAAGCTTAAAAATCTCAACGTCGATAAGGACTGTCGGGGTCAGCATGCATTTTTGTTAAATTAAATATTTATTACAATAAATGATTCTGTGGATTCCAACATTATTATGTTATTAATTTTATTTTTAAATAATTTAGACAGAAATATAAAAAAATGTCACCCCAAGATATGTGCCACCCCGGCGGACCGCCCTCAACTCCCTAGATACGCTACTGTACTCTATCATAGTGTTTTTGAGTAAACTGAAAAATTTAAAAAAAAAAAACTATTCTCCATATTTTTATTTAAAAGAAATTACGTCAAAACTTTCTTTATTTGAACGCATAAAGTTCAAAACATATATTTCATTTATTTCAAGCGTAAATGAAGGTCACAATGATTGTTAACTAATACTATTTACCACAAATCCATAATTAATTTACTTATTGAGTAATGAGTTCATTCTAGGCCCACAGAAAGTAACACAAGGTGGTGAGCAAGAGTCATCGAAAATACAAATGTTTTTTTTTTTTTTTTGATAATGGAATGTATTTTATTTGCATAAAATTAAATCAAAATCGCCCAGACTTTTATTGTGATTAAAATTTTTCCAAATTTGTTTTGTATTATTAAACGCACCCGTAAACAAGGGTAGCGTTGGCGTGGCTGATTAAACTATTGAATTATCGTAAATAGATGCAGTTTTTATAGCATTGGCATTCTTCTATTTTTTTTAAAGAAGAATTTAGTACATAACAATGTTAACGAAATTGTTGAAACGCCTTTACTATAAATTTATATATTTGTTGTAGATTGAATTTTGTTGTATATAAAATTGTACCTTAGTTTCCGAAAACTAAAAAGGCGTTGTGTTAGGTCAAGGAACCGTAGAATTGGACCAGCATTCCTATTGTATGAATAGCTTGGAGTACGGCTAAATCTTTAGACAAAATCTCCTTCCGTATTGTGCACACTATCCAGACGATCATTTAATTTATTTACAGGATAACGCTACGATCCACATAAGCAACTCCAAATAAAGCTGATTACAAATTTTTTCGCCTCATTCATATAATCATTAAGGATGTTGTCGTCTGAAAGCTTGGATTAACAATTTTTCGTTGCCCCACCTTCCCTGACGATTTCCGCTTAAGATTTACTTTGCCTAGTAGCAATATTAACATTATTTTTAACTATCAGTACGTTTACATGAATACTTGAGTACTTGACTTGAAATTCGCTTGAACGCTTAAGTAGCGATTCTGGTTCAATTAATTCCAATTACTTGACTTGCAATTTTGTTGAAATTTACCAAAAATCACAGCCTGAATTGTCAACAATAATTTTCTTTTTGTTCCTTTTTACCATTTTTATAGCTCGCAAACATGAAAAATGTTCAAGTGCTGCAGTTGCGTTTACATGAATTTTTTCAAGTAAATTGAACAAAAATTTTGTGATTTACTTGACTCAAATATACTTGAAGTCAATGCGCGTTTACATGATATTTTGTTTATTTGATCTTTACTTGAAGTATATTTCAAGTATTCATGTATAAGTAACGTACTGTATGTTATTGACGAGATTGGTAATATTATTTTTAATTTTTTATTTTAATGTGATTGTTTTGGTTTTGTATTTTTAAAATTCAGGGCACCCTTTGTAGCTGGCCGGGTGTCAACCCAAGGAACATCGTTAAGACTTCATGTTATGGTCGTAGCTATTGCATATAGCAATATGCTACATGTAAAATGCTGATGCATGTACGCTGGCCTTAAAGTAAACCGCATACAGAACGCACCCGACCGAGAGTAATGCTTCCTAGAGCTCAGAGTTATACGCTGAGGTGATGGAGAAGAAGAAGAAAAGGTGATTGTTTTTCGAAAAAGGTGTGAAAAAAGTTTTGGTTTTAATTACAGACGAAAAGTTTTAGTTAAAAAGAAAAGACAAAAAAGAGCGTGAAAAATAGAAGGGCTGGACGAACATATCCAACCCATGAAAGGCTTATCGCTGAGAATTCCTTAGATGATAGGGGAATTTGGAAATTGATTAGATAAACGAAATTCGATAACTTCAAGAAGCAGTCCGTCAATCGGCTGAAATTCCTGTGGCAGAACCTTGTAGCTGAAATCAAGGAAGGGCATCACGCAATGGATCAAGGTGAAACAGTAAATTAATTACGGATATAAACCTACATACCCATATGCGGAATTGATTTTGATGGAAAAATTTATTAAGTATAAGCCTTAAAAATTATCGAAAATTTAGAGGTTAGTGGTGAGGCATAACGTACTAAAATGAACAGATAATTATGAATATCTATGGCAATAGAGTAAGTTCTTGAAAATATCTCAACTGTTGAGATTGAGACTCCAATACATTACCTCCATGCAAGGATATGAGACAAAGTCAAAATAATTACAAGACAATTTTTTGTATTATTTTAAATTAAATAATCAGATCATATTTACCTATATTTTAAATGCAATAATAAGATAATAATTTCCTATATTTTGAATGAGATAGTTAGATAACCTTTTTATTACATCTCAAATAAGATAAGTACATAACTTTTTCCTACATTCTAATTGAGATATGTAGATGATATTATTCTTACACTTCAAAAGAGAGATCACGGCTATTCAATGACCTATTTATCGGATTCAGGATTATTCGCTGAAAATTTAAGTCAAAATTGAAATATTAAATGTGAAATTTACGTTATTCAGATCAATTTTAAATCTTTATTTGTATATTATACTCTAAACTATTATTCATGTTTCATAAGAATTGTTCTCAAAGCTTAACCCCAGGGAACCACAGTACAACTTTTGCTTTCTTTGCTATTCTTGTCAGTGATATTCGTAAATTTTTAGATAGCAATGACCTTGGAGTGTTGACCCTACTGGATTTTTCAAAAGCTTTTGACAGTGTCAGTCATCCTAAGTTACTTACAAAATTAGCTTCACAATTCAATTTTTCTACGTCGGCCATTTCTTTAATAGCTAATTTTTTGGCAAATAGATCCCAACAGGTGATTGCTGATGAACGTCTCTCAGAAGTACTACCTTTACATTGCGGAGTACCCAAAGGATCTATTCTTGGACCACTATTGTTTAGTCTGTACATTAACGATCTTCCTAATGTCATCCAGGACTGTAACATCCATTTGTACGCAGACGATATACAACTATACCTAAATAGGCCGATTGGTCTAATGGAAGACTGCGTAGACCGCCTCAACTCTGACTTGGAGCGAGTATCAAGATGGGCGTCCGAAAATCAGCTTATATTAAATCCCGGTCCTCGGTCATTCTTGATGGAGTTACCCTGCCTTTTGTGAATACAGTTAAAAATCTCGGATTTACTCTGAACACCTCAATGAGCTGCTGTGACCATGTAAATGGAATAATTCGTAATGTCTATGGTGGCCTTCGGAGACTGTGGTTATCAGCTAGTATACTAACAGAGCCCTTACGTTTAAAATTAGTTAAAACGCTCTTATTGCCATATTTTATTGGGTCTTGTCTAATTTTCCCCCGTTTAGATTCTTCTTGCGCTAGAAAATTGGAAGTTGCTTTTAATGATTGCACGAGATTTGTCTTTGGGCTGAAACGATTTGATCACATTTCTCCGTTTCGATTGCATATTCTTGGATGTTCTTTAAACACTTTTCTTGTACGAAGGCAGTTAATTTTTCTTCATAGAATTACATATCGAAACCGTGTACCTTCTTACTTAAATGACGAGTTAGTTTTCCTGGGTTCATCTAGAAATGTTAGTATTTTAATTCCGCGATACAGATATTCCATAATGGAGAACTCTTACTTTGTTCGAGCAATACACGTTTGTGGAATTCACTTCCTGCCAACTTTCAAAGATCCAGCGCGTTGGGGGCTTTCAGGGAACTTTTATACCAATACTCGCCTATTAACAACTTATGATTGCATAACTTTTTTATTTTTGCACTCACTCAGAGATCTTAATTTTTAAATTCTTTTTTTTTTTGTTTTTTTTTTCTTCTTTGCTTTTTTGTTTTTTTCTTTAATCAATACAACTATGTTATTTTAATTGCTATTATTGAATTTATATACTTCATTCTGAATTCTGCTATTATTCTTGTTTAATTTTTATTATATTATTGTTTCAATTAATTCTTTTATTCTTAATCTTCTAACTTTTTCGCTTTATTTAATTTCATTTTGTTTTTCTCTTTAGTTCATTCATTAGCTTTTCATTTTCAAATATTATACATTCAGTATCAGTCGGTGCAGGTAAAAGATTTTGTAAGTCTTATTGTACCATATGCCAGCAAATAAAAATTGAATTGAATTGAATTTCAGCAATACCTTTAGGATGAGACTCCAGAAGGCCTTCTAGAGAATAAAACTTCATCAGGTGACATGTAAGTACCCACATAAAAGTTTCGTAAGCATGTGGTTATTCCTTCGGGTTTCCTTCGAGATCGTTCATTCAAGTTGAAGTTTTTTTTTTCACGCAGTAAGCGTAAATTTGGGCTAGTTATTCAGCAGCGATTTAATTGATAGCATAAATGTAGGCTTAGAGCAACACTTTTACTTTAGTTTTGTATGTCATAGAGATATCTATTTTGAGATGTTCAAAGATTTCTTACGAATTTTCTCAAATAACCCTAATCCTATATAGGCTGAAAATTCCGCACATACTGATATTGTTGTATACTTAGCATAATATCGTATTTGAAATGATTGGACTTGTAATATTGATTAATTACACGGACATTTATAACGTAATGATCCGTTAAACGTTTTCTTTCTTCCTTCACTCTCCTGAAGCCCTCTGCATGAAGGTCATCTAGGTTCGCCTAGTCTGCTCTGGTCTCTCTTTACAGGTCAACAAAGGGACTTTGGAAAACAGTGCCACTCAAAGTCAATGGGAGGATGGGGCTTGGCAAGGAAGGCATGCCATTTGCGCCTTCAGTGGAACGTAGGTAAGGAACGTAAAGGTCCCTTCAGGACTGAGTGAGTACCCGTTTTTTTTTTGTATGCAGGCATGATACTTTTTTGTTGATCATGGTTGGTGACAGCGGCAGGTTTCTTTTGGGAACCCCCCACACTCTCCGCCACATAGCCGAGGTGCTAGCATGCCGCCCTGTGTTATCGCTGTCATCGAGTGATCTGTTAGCTCATGCTGGCAGTTTGGACTTCCCAACCAATCACTTTTACATACCACCATAACATTCAAGTGCTGGAAATTTTGAATTTTTCCTATACGGCTCCTATATAAATCTCAATCTCTCACATATGTAGATCTTGTAGAGTGTTATACATATCTACATTTATTATTTTATATGACTCTAAGGAGTACAAGTGTTATATGAAGATAGTACTGCTTGAATATTTGTGCTATAAACGTGAGTATATAGGACTATAGTTCCCATAGAATCGTAATCCTATGTAACATTCCTATATCAGTATTGGGGAATTTATATAGGGGAGTACAGCTCTTAGGAAATATGTTCATATATCAAGTCTCCTATCAAAAATTAACCTCCAATCAACCCTTATATAAGAATACGAGGAATAAGTAATTTCAGTGAGAACTTATTTTCGATATCAACGCTCATATGAGCAATCAGGATCAAGGGGATCTATTGGGAAATGTGTTCCTATATCACAGCTTATAGGAGATGATAAAGTAGGTGTCATGTCGCGACATGTGTTTCCCTTGAATATGATAGATGATTTTATAGTTGCAGAGCCTCTGCATTTGATGAAATTAAGCATAACGAAAAGACTTTTAGTTGGGTATAGGGACGGAAATTTTTATAATTCATATAAAGTAGTCGTCTCGAGATATAGTATATTTCTAAATGATTGTTCAAATGTAAAATGCATTCCGAAATGCATCGTGCATTTGGAAGACTTTAAAAGCACACCACGCTGGCCGATCAGAACTCTCATATAGGAATTCTCGCCACGAAATAGGAACTTAAGTGCTATATGAATGTTTTTGTTTCGATCTTTCTCTACTAAGCTTATATAGCACTACAAATGCTATACAGGGTGTTTCCTACTAGGAGGTCAATACAGCAGGAGGTGATAGATAGAGCTCATTGTATGCAGAGCTTCATGACCTTAAACATAAACATAAACATAAACATTTATTTATTTGAGTACCCCTGCCAAAGGCACGCATAGCGCTGGGCACATCTTAGAAAGTTACATAGTAGATTTACATATTAGCAAAACAAATAATAATAAAATAATTCAAATAACATTAGACTTAATATATAGTACAGTATAAAATATAGAATATAAAAATATAACAATACAGAAGTAGTAGCTTAATGTACAGCATAGTCCAGTGCAAAGTGCAAAGGTGCAGCACAGATAGTTGAAGCTTCTGAATGATGGATATCTGGTAAACAATCCAAGGCCGGGACCGGAGGATGTGAGGCAACTGAAGAATAAATTATGGAAAACTGGAGACCATATTGACACAGAGATTATTGATAGGATAGAAGGCAGAAGGTCATTAGATAGCTGCTGTCAGGAAGTCCAGAGCTTCAGATTTAAATGAATTTAGTGAGGCACTGCGTCTAGCCTCATCAGACATACGGTTCCAATATACGGCTCCACTCAGGAACACGGTTTTCCCACCAAACTGCGTACGTACCCTGGGAAGGACAATTCTATGATTGTTAAGGGTGCTCCAAGTGAAACGTCTAGTAATGTAGTTTGGTAGTAGACCGTGTCTGGCCTTGAATATCAGCTTTAGGGTGTTAAATTCGTACATGTTAGCAAGTGGACAAGGAAGAAGCATCTCAAGAAACTGTGGGGGAACATGTGAACCTCGTTTGAAACCAAAGACATATCTAGCGCAGGCCTTGAACGCACGGATTAATTTAGACAGATTACCGATAGAGATTGGGAAAAGGACTACATCAGCGTAAAAAAAAAGCGGTAGAATCAGAGCCGAGAAGAGCCTTGTGCGGGTGAACAGATCAATATGCTGGGAAGCAGCATAGAGCGAACGCAAACTATAGTATACTCTAGAACAAATTTTGAGGCCTGAGTCCATGAGAAGGCCGAGATTTAAGATCGGCTTGGTTGAGAGTGTAACGGTATGGCCTAGAAGATGAATATTTGGGAGATCAGAAGATAAGTTAGTGATATTTCTGAGACGAATTGAATATACGATGGCCTGAGTCTTGGAGGGATTGAGGGATAGACTGTTGTTAGCAGACCACTCCGCAATCCCGGCCAGAGTTGAGTTAATAGTTTCCGCAGCCTCGCTAATATTGTCCCCGGGTGCACCAGAGTATATCTGGAGATCGTCTGCATATATGTGGAAACGCACTCTGTTCAGAACTGTACAGACATCGTCTATGAAGAGCGAAAACAAGATTGGGGCCAGCACCGCTCCCTGTGGCACTCCATCCGATACCGATCTCATCGCAGAGTAAGAGTCATTGCACTTTACCATGAATTGCCTTTGCAATAGATAGCATTTGATCAATGAACACGCTGATGTAGAGAACGCAAAACGCGTACGTAGCTTTTCAATCAGTAGAGTGTGTGGAACTGAATCGAAAGCCTTGCTGTAGTCTAGCAACACATGAATGACGCAGTTACCTTTGTCGCAGAGATCACGGATGTCTGTGGCAACCTCCAGCAGAGCGGTGCTGGTTGAATGATGTCGCCTGAATCCAGATTGTCGGTCTGACATTAGATTTTTAGTATCCACATGTGTAGAGATTTGATCCGCTATCAGTGTCTCAAGGACTTTTGATATTGTTGGTAATACTGTAATCGGCCTCCATTCGGAGACATTAGCTGGGGAATTTTTTTTTGGGGATAGGAGTGATCAGACCCACTTTCCAGTGGTCTGGAAACTGCGATGAAGACAGCAGGCTATTCATCAGGTGTGTGATAATCGGCAGAATGTTTGGTAAAATGATTTTGTAAAATTTGAGAGGAACATCATTATATCGAGTTGCATTTGATTTTATTTTCCGAAATGCATTCACTATGTCAACTTCCGAGACATTACTGAAGCTAAAAACTTCAGTGACGGTGGATGCCTGGGTGGTACTAGGAACCGTGACATGGGAGCATGGAATGGCCTCAGTAAGAGGAGAAGAGGGAACATGCTGCACACCCGCAGTGCTGTCTCTTTGATCATCTGGCAGCAATATAGAGCTGGGACAGAGATGCTCAGCATATTCGTCCGGATCGAAATCAGGTTGAGCCCTCGCTTTGGAGCCCAGGCCTATGTCATTTATCTTCCTCCAATTGATGACATTCCCCTCCCTGATACCCTTCATCGTATAATTTCTTAATTTAGATCTGATCATGTAGTCGGCCTGCCTTCTCAATAGTTGAAACTCGCGATGATTCGCAGCCGATTTATCACTTTTCCATTGTCTATATGCGAGATCGCGATATTGACATTTCAGTAGAATTTCCGGGAATTTAAAAATTGTATCATTAATAGTGCGAATTCTAGTTGTTTTGAGTGAAACCTGTCTCTCAAAAATTGAGCATAGTGTGTCGGAGAAATATTGAGCTGCAGAGTTATGATCGGGGTTGTTATAAATGGGGGACCAATCAGTTCTTTCTAGGTCTGCCTGAAGGGCATTGTCCTGAATAGCTGAGAAATTTCTGAAGGTCTTCCAACGGTTCAGAGCTTGACAATGAGCATTAAAACGACTGTTCAACGAACCCCATACCCCTCTCCCATCAAGAATTACGGTTGTCTAAACTACATATTTTGGATTTTCTTACCTTTTTTTAATTTAACCTCTATTATTTTTGCAAAACGGTCGTTAACATAACCTTTTTTTATAAAAACTGTCAACTATAGATTCTCCTATTTAATGTGACTTATTATACCCAATATCTGAAGTCCTTTAAAGGTTATAAGCTCTGAACCTATTCTCAAACCTATTTTTAAACCTATTCTCAACGATAATTTAGTCACTTCGCACATCATTTTAAAAAATATCGTCTAATTTCGGTGTGACCTGAATATAGGTTATGAGTTAATAACTGTTTAATGGCTATAGTTAACACATAGGGTGTAATACTTAAAGAGGAGAGTCTACAGTTTAAAATTTTTATAAAAAAAGTTATGGTAACGACTGTTTTTCAAAAATAATAGATGGTTTACAGCTGATTGGAGTTTTCCAGCTGGTTATGTTTTTGATCGGGTCTATGATGTAAGGATTGGAATATTTTTTAAGGAAACTCCGATCTTTTTATTATGCTTTTTTATTGTTCACTCGACGTTTCGGGTCTTGATTAGTACCCTTCTTCAGGAGTTAGCTACATTAGAATATAAGATAGTATTGTGTACAATTAAAATATTTGATGTTCTCACCTTTATTCTTGGTATGAAGAAAAATTTTTTAAAAATATTATTGAAACATATTTCACAAAAAAATATACAATACAATATAAAAACGTTAACTGAACATATAAATAATTTAAACAAAAAATAAATAAATAAATAAAATAGTTTAAATAAATAAATAGGTAAAAATTTAAACGACTGTTTTGTTTAAGGGATCACAAATGAATGGCGTGCGGATTTTTTTTGTCATATTGTGATGTCAAGTTTCAGTTTTCTAAGTAAGTGTTGGTAATCTTTATTTATTAGATCTGTGTCTTGTCTTAAATTAGTTAGATTCTTTTTTTCCATGTAGATATGGTATGCTTCTTTGAATTCGCGTTTTGTTTTGTTTTTCTCTGTGTTTATAATTGTTGCATTATCAAATGCGAATATGTGTCCGGTTTTTATTGTATGGGATGCTAATGCTGATCGTGGTGTTTTCTTGGTTATGTATGTTTTGTGTTGTGATAGTCTGGTTTTGAGTTTTTTTGATGTTTGTCCTATATATGCTGCAGTGCAGTTTTCACATGGTACTTTGTAGACAACATTATTGGCTTCTTGTGTGGGTATAGGGTCCTTTAATTTTGAATAGCAACTATTGAGTTGTGTTATAGGTTTGAATGCCATTTTTATTTTATTATTATTATTTTGAATTATCCTAGCGATTTTTAGGGATAATGGATGTATATATGGGATAGATCTGTATATTGGGGTAGTGTTGTCTAATTTTATTATGTTGTTAATCGTACTATTATGTTGGGTGTTATAATAATGAGTATTCCTTGTTGCTTTCTTGATTAATGTGTCTATTGTGTGGTGTGGATAGTTGTTTTTCGTCAGAATGTTTGTTGCAATTTTTATGTTTTTCTGTGTGAATTGCCGATTACTTATTTTAAATATTTTATTTATGAATGATTGAGCTGTGTTAATTTTTGTTTTTTGTGGGTGATTGGAGAAATAGTTCAGTATCCGATTTGAACTACAGGGTTTACAGTACCAGTCTGTTATTATTTTATTGTTGTTTGTTCTGATTAAGCTGATGTCCAAGAATGGGATTGTTTTATTATTCTCTTTTTCAATGGTGAATTTTAACCTATTGTGGATGCTATTGAATGTGTGTGCGAATTCTATTTCGGAGCATTTTGGTATAGCGCAGATAATGTCATCTACGTACTTTTTTTATAAATGTCGGTTTTATGTAAGATTTCTTTAATGCTTCTTCCATCACGTAATCAAGCGCCATTTCAGCTAGAATGCCAGATAGGGGGTTTCCCATAGCAAGTCCATATTTTTGTCTGTACATTTTATTATTGTATTTGAAGTAATTGCAGTCTATAATACAAAATTTAATTATTTCTTTAAAAAGAATTATGTCTATTGGTGTAATTTCTTCTATTAGGTGCCACTGATTGTCAATTATCTTTAATATTAGTTCTGTGTCAACATTTGTATAGAGAGATTCCACGTCTAATGAGATAAGATGATCATTCGGTTTTAGTGTTACATCTATAAAAATTTTCATTTCATATGTATTTTTTATATTGTGCATACTGTGATTTATTTGCTGCAGTATATTGCATATATATTTTGAGAGATTGTAACTAGGGCTATTAATTGTTGTAATTATTGTAATAATAGAGGGTAAATTAAAAAAAAAAAGGTGAAGAAATCCGAAATTCTTAGGTTAGATAACCGTAATTCTTGTGGAAGAGAGAGGTATGGGACTGGTTGAGCAGTCGTTGGAAAGGCCATGAAGTTCTGCATACAATGTTCTCTTAACTGTGACCGTACACCCTGTAGTTTTTAAGATACAGGGTATTTTGTGAAAAACTAGCTTTTTTTCTTAATCACTCTGTAACTTCTAAACGGATGATATTGCCCCCCCCCCCCCTCCTGCCATACAATTTTTGGTTCGTCTAAGTAAGAACTATCACCTCCTGTTCTATTGACCTCCTAGTGGGAAATACCTTGTATAGAAATATCTATTCTAAGCACAGCAAGTTACATCTTTATATAGAAATTTGCCACTTATATAAGCGTTTATTCCTGCTTATGAAGGTGTTGACCTCATGGTATGAAATTTTGTCTGTTATATCAAGATTTTTAATCTTTAAGGGAGAACTGAAATCCTATATCATCTCGTTTTTATGTACCCCTACCCAGTAGCCATATTTACTGAATATGTATTTGGACGACCATTTGTAATAAAAAACGACTCATTTTTTTAAAGGTTAAAGATTTAGGGACAAATTATCTTAGAAACATGAAAATAATGACATTATTGATAAATTTATTAATAGATAAATACACATTAGTTCCATTTATTTGGAGAGCTAAATGAACATAACTGTTTTTAACCATAGTTAATTAAACTTTTTATACAGTGCGTCCCATAAGTCGAATTCAAGCCGGAATCGGGTGATAGACCAAATCATAATAGTTACAGGAAAAATATAAAAAAAAAAAATCTAAGTCATGTATTTTTTAAATTACACACATTTCTTTTTTTTCGAGAAAATATACACCCTGTAATGGTTTATTATCTCCTGTTGTTACAAATCTTTACTTTTTTTCAATTTTATTTTTCTTATGTAATCCCGAATAGTGCGCATGTGACCTGTTGCTTGGAAGAAAATGTCACATTTTGCCGAACCAAGAATAGAAAATTAATATTTCATCCAACTTTAACTGCATTGTACTGAAAAAAAAATGTACTACGCCAGTTTGGTAAGTAACTTTAAAAGTTGATGCATTTAATAAGGATTCTAAACACTTGCTACATTATTTTGTTGCTTAATCAAATCTTATATTATTTGTATGACATTATTCTCAAATGTCCTTAAAAAAATAATTGAAAAAAAACCTTGTTTTTAGAGCGTTTGGAAGGTATAACCCCACTGGTGTCTTCGCAAACCTGATTTGGATGAATATTTAGGGAAAAAATGTATTGTTGAATATTTCTTGCAAGTTAGATATCTAACTACTGTGGTCACACATAATATATTCTCGAAATAAATCTTTAGACGATAAATCTCATAAAAAAACCATCACAGCTTTTGAAGTTAATTTTTTTAGCTGAAAGTAAATATTTTTGCTCGAACAAATATAAAAATAAAATCTCAAAACTTGTTCATGATAATTAACATAAATTAATTCTTTTATTTTCGTATTCAAATCATTTTTACAACAAAATTCAAAAGTTTCTGGCAATTTAAGTAAACTTTACAAATATTTTTCAAAAACAAAAAAAAATGCTAATCAAAACTTTGGACAATTCATACCAAATTCATTGTGACTTAAAATTCATGCACTCAGAAGACGTGCAATTTCGTAGATTCAGAATTTCACCACATGATGAAAATTTTTATTTTGACTTTAATACACTTTTCAAATAAATCCTCCAGACAGTACATAACCATTGCATTGAAATAACTAATTATTTTGTTACGTAATTTTATTAAATTATTTAGATTTTAATATTTAATTTTTGCTTCACTCGTTTGTGATTCAATTTGAACTATTTTTATATTTCAACAAGTATTTAATATCCGCTATAATTATTTTTCTTGTTTATTTAAATGAATTTGATAAAAACTGAAATATGTATGAATATTTTTTCAGCTTTATTAAAGAAAATTTTTATATGAAGAAAAAGGGGAAATTTGATTAGGTTAAGCCAAGTTTTTTATTGCGATAGGGACTTAAGGTGAACCGTGATAGAAGTAAAATAAATATAAAGGGTTTTCCAATAAGAGGTGTTATTTTAATTAGCCCGCTATTTCGGTAGATGTCACTTTTGGAGCTGACATTTGACAAGACAAGTAGAAACTACGCCATTAATAACAAGTAAAAAAGCTAGAATTGGTCTAAGAGCAATTCTTATGATACCCTAGATGAATGCCCGTATTAAATTTCGTATGGTCACCGATCTATTCAAGTATTGATTTTGAAGTTGTTTTTCGCATATATTTCTAGAACAGTTTGCCGCACAGGAAAAATGGTAATAACCAATTTTATAGGATTTTGTATTCTGCAGAAGTTCTTTGTACAATAAAAATGTCTTGGACTGATCGTTTTCAAAGTATACGTAAAAAACCGAAATTTTTATATGGCAACACCAAGAAGGAGTTGCCCGATTTAGTCCATTTTTGACATTTTATTTGCTAATGTAGTAAAAACATCATGTACGAAATTTCAGCTCTCTACGTCGCAGGCAGTGTCCAAATATATAGCGGAAAACGAAATTTTTATATGGCAAGCCCACGAAGGAGTTGCCCGATTTGTCTCATTTTCGTACTTAATTTTACTTTTTTTTAAAGTCCGTGTACAAAATTTCAGCTCTTTAAGTATACGCGTTCTCGAGTTATCGTGCGCACAGACAGACAGACGGACGGACGGACGGACGGACGGACAGACGGACGGACGGACGGCGGACGAAATAACTTTTAATATTATGAATGGATGTCCAATCCATTTTGCTCTACCATCATTATATCGAGGTGTTACAAACGGAATGACAAACTTAGTATACCCCTATGATTTCATCTACGGTATAAAAATGGTGAAAATGTGGCAGAAACGGTTCGTAAAACTCGAACATTTTTGGGTCGTCGTGAAGCACCTTGTCGGACCGCAATACAGAAATTGGTAGAAAAATTCGAGCTGTCGGGACAAGTTAGTGATGTGAAGAATAGAACCCGTGCACGTTGCTTAAGAACAGCCGAGAATATTGCTGCTGTAGCCGAAAGTGTTGAAGAAAACCCAGGTTTGTCCAATCCTCGTCGTTCTTTGGAATTAGGCATTCCACAAACGTCATTACACCGTATTTTGCATAAAGATTTGGGTCTTAAGGCTTATAAAGTTCAGTTAACACAAGAACTCAAGCCGGCCGATTATCAACAACGTCGAGTCTTTGCTGATTGGGTCCTTGAAATGCATGAAAATGATCCGGAATTCCATCGAAAACTCATCTTGAGTGATGAGGCCCATTTCCACCTCGATGGCTTCGTCAACAAGCAAAATTGTCGCATCTGGGACTCGGAAAACCCAAGAGTTATTGTTGAAAAGCCTCTCTATCCTCAACGTGTGAGTGTTTGGTGCGGTTTATGGTCCCGCGGGGTCATTGGACCTTACTTTTTCGAAAATGAGGCTGGAGCAACAGTTACGGTGAATGGATTGCGCTATCGACAGATGATTAATGATTTTTTGTGGCCGGAATTGGATGGTATTGATCTGGACAACGTTTACTTTCAACAAGACGGCGCTACGTGCCATACAAGCAACGAAACCATTGATCTTTTACGGGAAAAGTTTCCGGACCGTGTTATCTCTCGAAGAGGTGATCACAATTGGCCACCGAGATCTTGTGACTTAACACCTTGCGACTTCTTCCTTTGGGGCCAAGTAAAAGAGAAGGTCTACGCCAACAGCCCAGCGTCGATTCAAGACCTCAAAGATGGAATTCGTGAGGCTATCGAGGACATAGGGCAGCCACTTTACGATTTGGTTATGGAAAATTTCATGAAAAGGATATGGTCCTGTAGGCGTGGTCGTGGTGGTCATTTGGCTGATGTTATTTTCCATTATTAACGGCATACCTTCCTCTTTATAACGAAATAAAGATCCGATCATTTATCTCAAAAAATGGCATTTTTCTTTGAATATCAAAATAACACCTCTTATTGGAAAACCCTTTAGGAATATTGCTGCACTAAAGAAATCCTACAACGGTATGGCGCCGTAGAGTTGTTAATTTCCTCCTTCACGCTCCTGGAGCCCTCTCCTAACAATGAAGGTTGACTAGATTCGCTCTTTCACTAATTTTCAGGTATAACAGGGATACTGTATCATCTTGCCCGCAGTATCATAGAGTGGATGGGGTGACTCCGAAAGAGGACAGGCCATCTGTGTCCTCCGTATAGCTAAAGGTAAGTGGTGTAATGGCAACTTCAGGGCTGGATGTATGCTTGGCTTGTTTTTCATGATTTTTTTGTGTATGGCAGGTGACAGCGGCAGGTATTCGTGGACCCCATTCCCCCACCTACACTCTCCGCCAATAGCCGAGGCGAGCTAGCGTGCCGTCCTGCACTACAACCCTGTCCATGCTGGCAGTTGGGACTTAATGTCCAGTCATAATCACTCAACATAGTACCATAACATACTTTAAGCACATATTTTATCAATATTTCGTTGCAAAAGAATTATATTTTTTTTTTCTATACTGTAGCAAATAAATATGACTCCTTGTGAAAACTGAACACATTTTTCTATTTTATTCCTACTTCAAATTATTGGCACACTTTCGGCATTTTCATCTGACACCCCACAATTCATCTCAATATTTTTATTATTAATGATCTCTGTTAATAAACTAGTATTAACTCCGAATACATAAATAGGAGGGCAAAATTCGGGTGGTTTATCTATTTTATTATTATTGTTTTTAATACTATTAGATATAATATTGGGCACAATACCGTTACTGTTGACTGTCTTGTGTGTTGGAAAGGTAATCTGAACCAAATACGTTTCTACATCCATATAGTCCCCACCCTGAGTAGAGCGAATTAATTAGGGTTATAATCGGCTGTGTCTCTTTATTTTTCTTAACATTTTGATAAAGCCGTGTACGACTTGTTGTAGATTTAAGTTTCGGTTACTTGTTTTACTATGTAGGGAATTTGAATCACCTGATGGTGTTAGATTGTCGGTGATTGTTATCTATCACGTTTAATAATGATTGCGTCATTAACGCTGTTGTTTCTTGAGGCCCACTAGCCAGGCTTGCGTTCGGGTGGGTTTGTAAAACCTCGTTTATCCGAGGTAATGTGGGGAAGAGGTACCTCAGATAAACGAAAACTCGGATAACACGGAACAAAATAAAAAATTTGAAAATTTTAATAATTTTTTATGTATTTCAAATGGTATAATAAAATTTAATCACAAAAGTATATAAAAGTGAAAATCTAACGAACGTAGATTAATCTTTGGGGCACAAAGCATTTCTATTACATAACATGTAACTTGTCCGTTCAACGGCTCCATCCGTTTTATCCGAGCATAAAGTGCTGATTACATAGCGCCCGTTCCATTCCGTCACGTAAAGCTGTCAAATTTGAACATACCCAATGCTGTGCAAATGCTCACATTGCAAGAAACGGGTCGAAACGGGACGGAGAAGTTGAGCGAATTTCAACTTCGACGGAAGACATAACCTTAAAAATTCTATTTGTTTACAATTGCGGGCTGCGGTGTTTAAATTGAACTCAAATAAATTTAACTTGTGAGTGATTTTTTATACTAGTAAATAAAATGGATGCGGAAGCTTTTGTGGAAGCAGTTAATGAGCATAGAGAACTATATGATAAGAAGTGCAAATTTTATATGGACATAAAATGCAAAGATAAGATTTGGAAGGATCTTAGTAAAAACTTCGGAATTGACGGTAATCAACTGCATATCTATTTGAAATAAAATGAATATAACATATGTGGATCTTCGGGAAAAGAATAAGAACGCATTACCCTCAGGATCAGCAGCAAAACCAACGCACTATTGGTATTTATACCCATTGTTAGGATTTCTGGATGACTGTATTAAGCCTAGAGAGTATGTAGAATTTTCAAAGCTTTGCTTTAATTCTAGAAAGCATGTAGAAATTTAAAAGCTAACTGCATCATCTGCTATCTTTTACAGAATGCGAGAAAACACGGAAGCGGAGGTAAATATTCTTGAAACCAGCTGTTCCGCAGAGGAAAGCAATAGTTTTGAGCCATCTAATACTCTTTCCACATCATCAATTCCTCGTAAAAGGAGAGCAAAGGACAGCGATGAAGAGGTCAATAAATTATTTCTCGATAAAGTGCATCGGCAGATGATGAAGATGGATATTTTTTAAAATCCATCAAGTGTAAAATGAGGAAAATGACGGAGGAAGAAAAATCAAATTTTAAGATCGAGATGTTGATGCAGGCTGATGATGCTGTTAGAAGCTCATTTAACAAATCAGGAAAAAATTCAAATGACTGAAAAGATAGTACCTATGTGATGTAAATCATTAGCAATATATTTATCCTTGTGATAAACTAAGACTTATGTGGTGATTAATTGAGTTCCTATTAGTGAAAGAATACACTCTAGTTCATAAGGGTTTACTTACATACATATGTAAAACTAATCCCAATAAAATATCATAATATAAATTTGTCTTATCTTCTTTTGAATTGGAATGGAACTGCTCCTTCATTGCACAGGTAATCTTTCAATTCATCCCTCAAATTAAAAGCGGTGCGAGTAGCATTATTTGAGCCAAGTCGTACTGAACTCAGATTGCTAAGTTCCTGCCTCCATTCTCCATCGTGAACTATATGTTCACTGTCTTTCCAATCTGCAAAATGACTCGGGATGTACTTCCGTTGACTATCAGCTGAATTTATGAAGTTGTGAAGTGCGACTGTTGCCAATATAACTTTTTCTGCGTTTTCCGATAATAAATGAAGGGAATTTTTTAGAACTCTCCAACGAGAAACCAATATTCCGAAACTGTTTTCAATTATCCTTCTTACTCTGGACAAACGTTAATTCAAAATTTCGTTATCTGCAGATAAATTTCTCCCCGGGTAAGGCCGCATCAAATCTTTTCGCAAGGGAAAAGCAGCATCACCAACAAAGTAGTAAGGAAAAATTCTGTGACTATTTGGCAGCTGAGAGTCTCTTGGGATCGGGAGGTTTCCATTAATCAAATCTCGGCCTAGTGTGGACTCCTTAAGGATGCCTGTTTAAAAAACTTAATGTTGCAATTAATACAAACAATCTATATTTGAAAATGCATACCTCCATCACTTTGACTTCCGTATGCTCCCACAGACACATCTGTAAATGTGTATTGGGCATCACACACTGCTAGTAAAACTATGCTGAATGATTTCTTGTAATTGAAAAAATTCGACCCACTATTTGGAGGAGCTTGAATCTCTATATGTCTTCCGTCGATTGCTCCTACGCAATTTGGCAAGTCCCATTTATTTTCAAATCCTTTTGCCCATTTTAAAGCTCCATGATAAAAATTTAGGGCTCACTCCTTGGGATAAAAATCTGTAATAGCAGAGGTATGAAGCTATATTGTTCTTACTTAAATCACAGAAATGTGTACTTACGATAACGTTATCGCCAGTCTGCATTCGAAGTCTATTGCGGGCCGAATTGAAACTTTTGTTAAGTCCTGCTGAATAAGACTGATCAAAAAATCATACACAGGTGTCGTCATCCTTGTGTGGACGAAAAACTCTTCTGGGTCTATTTATTTCATCCTTTGGTACGTTGCTGCGAAATACCCAGAAATATCCCTGTCCATATTCAGTGGTCTTACCCACCACCTTCTCCTCCTGCAACTCCGAAACTTTTTGTATTCCATGTACAGTATATACAGATTTATAAAATCGTCAAATAATTCCAGTATATCTTCCATTTAACTGATCCTTTTCAGAAACTTTTATAGAAACAAAATCAAGCCAACTGTCAAATAACGTGACGGCCCGTGACGTTCTGATCACTTCATCGTTGAGCTCAAACGGGCCGAAACGGAATGTAACGGAACGGGCGCTATGTAATCAGCACTTAATCCTCGATTAATGCGGAATGCTCGGTTAAGTCCGTTGCTTCGGATAATGCATAGGCTCGGTTGATTGAAGGCCGGATAAACGTACTGCTATCTTTTTGTTCCTCATTCTTGAATTCTGAATCCTTTGAGATGTCTTCATATTCTCTTGTATAATTCACCGTTAATTTCTCAATAATGTTGTTATTATCGGCATTACATCGTTGCTGCGGGCGTTGCCTACTACGAGGTTTGCTTTGACACCAATATTAATTCCGTTAATCCATTTTTGAATAATTCTCGTCAACTTTCGCTTTTATGGCTTCGATATCTTGATGGCTGAGTTGTTTTGAAAGTGGAGTTATTATCACCTTCTTCCCATCAGTTTAACCGCTTATTTGGCGTCCTTGTTTTAAATATAAAATGACCGCTAGCCGGGCCTACAATGGCCTGCCGAAAATCGCCAAATTAATTAATTTATTCTTATTTAGAATTGCTTCACAAACTGCACTCGAGTGGGTTTCACTTGCTGAGTACCACCAGATACCATAGCTTCGAACTTAAAATTATTTAGCACTTCTATTTTGTACAAGGAGTCTTCTTCTTTCTTCCTCTCAGGAGGATAGTCGAGCGTAGTCGATTTAACAAATCTACACTACGACAACGATTACGCTACCAAAGTGGCAGTGAACGCGCTCAAAGTATTCTCATTAAATTTCGACACATGTGCTGTGACGTAATTTCATCCGCTAATGTATAGAAAAGACAGACAGGAGAGAGAGTGTTGTATTGTCTGTACCGTGCTTTTCTATAAGCATTACGTACATGACATTTCATGCAATAATGGTGGACCGTAGCAGTGCCGTCGTTTGTACTCCGATCGGAGTATTTGTACTCCGAAAACTAATAGCGTACTCCGGTACTACTCCTTTTATAAAAGTACTCCGCTTTTCATTTCTTAATACTTAAAACTCCTATATATGTACGTATGTTGTTAGCAAATAATCTAAAAAGTTTTATTCACCTTCATATACACCTTCATTATACATTCGTAGTACATTTTAGTAATAAAATCTATTAAGTCCGGTTGAAAAGTTGATTTGGTTCTACTCTGATTTGTTTTAGCCTATTAGACCTATCTAGTCATGTCATTATGATTTGTTCGTTAAACGCTGTGATTGATGTTTATGAAGGGAATAATCAACGCTCTCTACTTGAAGAACTCCAGAAATTCTATTCTAGTCCAGAAAACGTTTTTTTTTAAGAGGAGTCAGTACCAAGATTTGCAAGTTTCATACATTTTTCAATGCAAATTTCTAGCAAACTATTTGTAGCAGAATAATGATTTATATCTTAAATTAAAGGTAATGAAGAAGTCTAGTAAATAACGTCGAGAAAAATAAAAAAAAATGCATTGGAATGGAGATATTAGCTCGGAAACTTGTAAAAAATGGTAAAAATTGATTTTTTTCAAATCAAATTCCTCTTAGTAGGTACTCTCATTTCTTTATATTGTGACTATTTTAGAGAGATAAAGCCTAGATCTAGCAAATAACGTCGAGTTTTTTCCTTTTTAGTGGCGCATTTTTTAATTGTTTAACTCTAATAGTACTTGTTTTTTCTCTCGATATTTCACCGACGAGAAATTGCAATATTTCGTTGAAAGTTTTAAAAATATAAAGCAAAATAGCATATTTAACAACTATGTGCAAAATAAAATTTAGGAGAGTTAATTCTCTTTAAAAATTTTCAATTTCTTTGAACTGCAAATTTCCGTTTTCGTCTTAAATTGTCGCATGTTGGGTTTCTGTCTTTTACGCTAGATGTCTCTAATTTGACTTTTGGTCTAGGTCTAGGCTGATTTTATATGTATTTTCATACTTTCAGGACACAAACCTACGAATAGTAAGTTTTATTGCCTACAGGCTCGCTGGCATCTAAATTGAAATTTTTGCTGAGTACTGACTCCTCTTTTTTAAGAGGAGTCAGTACCAAGATTTGCAAGTTTCATACATTTTTCAATGCAAATTTCTAGCAAACTATTTGTAGCAGAATAATGATTTATATCTTAAATTAAAGGTAATGAAGAAGTCTAGTAAATAACGTCGAGAAAAATAAAAAAAAATGCATTGGAATGGAGATATTAGCTCGGAAACTTGTAAAAAATGGTAAAAATTGATTTTTTTCAAATCAAATTCCTCTTAGTAGGTACTCTCATTTCTTTATATTGTGACTATTTTAGAGAGATAAAGCCTAGATCTAGCAAATAACGTCGAGTTTTTTCCTTTTTAGTGGCGCATTTTTTAATTGTTTAACTCTAATAGTACTTGTTTTTTCTCTCGATATTTCACCGACGAGAAATTGCAATATTTCGTTGAAAGTTTTAAAAATATAAAGCAAAATAGCATATTTAACAACTATGTGCAAAATAAAATTTAGGAGAGTTAATTCTCTTTAAAAATTTTCAATTTCTTTGAACTGCAAATTTCCGTTTTCGTCTTAAATTGTCGCATGTTGGGTTTCTGTCTTTTACGCTAGATGTCTCTAATTTGACTTTTGGTCTAGGTCTAGGCTGATTTTATATGTATTTTCATACTTTCAGGACACAAACCTACGAATAGTAAGTTTTATTGCCTACAGGCTCGCTGGCATCTAAATTGAAATTTTTGCTGAGTACTGACTCCTCTTAAGCGCTCTTTGCCTTTTCGTTTGTCTTTCATATTTTCTTCATTTCCTTCTCACAAAAGCTAAGTCCAGTAGTTTTTTTGTTTATAATTCGGCGAAGGTATTTAGTGACTTAATTTAACTATATTATTTGTTTACTTTAATTCAAGTGTTGTAAAAAAATGTTGATTTTTTGTAATAAAACAATATAAAATTTGTGAATTGTGACACAAAGAAAAAAACTTGAGAATAGTTCCCAATTTTCAAAAAAAAAAAAAAAAAGGAACTTACAGTTTACACCATCTCTGTGGAAATTTCTAAGGAACACGATTAAGATTGTCTTCTTTTGTGGAAAAAATAAAGAAATATTTCGACAGTAAAGTTGATTTTAGGGGCGAGATCATTTTTTTTTTTTATTTTGTTTAAGGGGGGTTAACACAAAAAAAAAAGCTCACGATTTCTGTTTCCAAAAGCTTAGTGCACATAAACGCATAAAAGTATGCAATTTTAAAATTGAAACAAATCACTATATGTACATGCAAAGCTATATGATGCTGTGATATTCGTCTGTATTGTACTCCAAAGCATGTCGGGCATCTGCACAGCAGTAAGGTAGAATCACTGACTTATAAGTCAGTGGGTAGAATTGCTTAGGCATGTCGAGATTTTAAATTTGGCTGTCGGATTTTTCTTAGAATTTTGTTGAGGAGCAGGCAAGGAGCGAACGAAATGTATGCTCTCTGTGCTGTTGATCAGACACTTTTCCGTGTAATTTGTCTGGCACTATTTAATGCTTGGGCAATTTTTTTCGACTGAAGTCGGTCATCAAATAAAACTCTTCCAAGAATTCTGAGTTGTAATATACCTACCATATAATTTTTGCAATGTTCGCACGTTGTCAGATTACCATTTTATTAACTAGATATCCAAAGAACTACTTTAGAGAATTAGATTTGAATTTACCAACAACACAATTTTCAGGTTGAGCTATGTCTGGTAGATTTTCTAATGTAATTTTAGTATATATGTACATATATACAATTTTATCTCTATCTAATTCCTCAATTTTGTTCGCATCAAATTTTTCAAGTTTCAAGAAACGCAATCCAACCAGATTAGCCTAGTCGGAGTTACTGTCACTCGGAAAGATTACCAATATAGCAAATAGTTAATTCTTTTCTGCGACTCGATGTTAACACTGCCATCAAATCTGCCATTCTCGTGCTCTTTCCTTCCCTACTGGTGTGGTTATTGTGTAACCCTGTGCATTGCAATGTTCATTTAGGATTTTCAATTCATTCCAAAAGTACCTTAAATCTACCAATCGAAATCCCTCCATGGAATTTTCGTTCATATCTTCATCCTGATTTTCTTTTTCTATCAGAATTGTGAACGAATCTATTTCGCTATAATCCGCAATATTTGGGCTGGCATCCTTTTACCTGCTTCATATCTTTCTTCATTTATATTAGCAAAATTTCTTTGCTGTGCGGTTAAATTTTCTTTTGTGCTTTCCTGTAGAGATCTGAAACACTATGTCAATGCAGTATAAATATATCGTGTAGATAGAAAGACGAAGATAAGAACAGAGCAAGCCATCAAACCGATAGGAGATATTTCATTGAAATTCGCGATGGGTAGTACCACTAAGCGTAGGTACAGTAAATAGAGAAATCTATTAGATTGAAAAATCTCCGACAGTCTTCTTCTTGAGAAGGTGTCTCCCAAAGGAAAATTTTTGCTTTGGTCCACGAAGTTCTTATTTCTACCCATTTCATAGTTCTATTCACTTAAAATAGGACGCGGGACGTGGTATTCAAAAAATTAATTGATTCTTTACGGCAGAAATTCGGTGTGAGAGACACGGTAGTCGATTTCGAAAAAATGTTAGAGTTACTCCGTGAAGATCTTTGGTTGCCAGAAAGGTCAGCTAGTTTACCTATTCATGGAGGCAGTAGTGTCAAAAATTACTTCGAAGCATGCGTAAAATACGGCGAATAAATCTACCAAAAACAACTCTGTGAAGCAAGGGGTGAGCCCATTCTAAAGGGAGTATAAATTGGTCCCGTTATAAAGGCTTTGGATGAATTAGCTATTTATTTTGGTACTTACAGAAGAACTGATTTTTCTTTAAATGATTTTAGGCGATACCGATACTGCATTGATAAAAAGATTCATCACATAATGACAGCACTCGAGCTTTTAGAGGGGACGGGCCAATCGAAAGGTATAATCGCTATATAAAGAGGAAGATTAACCCGATCAAATGGGCATTGCAAGTACCTGAGAATGGAACGCTCATAATAATTTTCGTGCAATGAGCTCAATTAAAGCATTTATAAGAAAGAAGTTGCTTTTACCGAAATATATATTAAATCGCGTAAATATTCGTCAGCAAATTGCCTCTTAGATAAAAAAGAATTAGAAAAATAATTTCAAAAGAAAGATGTCATTGGTACAAAGCCGATACTTTTATTGGTCGACACAAGTTCTTTGTAATTTGTAAAAATGCTTCTTCTTCGAAAATCGCATTTTGAAAACAATTCATACATAAATTAATAGTACTTAGTAGTAATTATAGTCGCTAGAAAGATAATCGATTGTAGTCAAAAAATTGGTACACACTGTATATAATCGTGACAACTCACTACACCTCATCAATTTTCGTTCAGTTTTCTAAATTACATACATATATTCTAAAAACAACTCTTCAAAACTTTAAAAAGTTCCATTTTGTCCTTTCTACAGCTTCACTAAAACGCGGTCATAAATGGAACGCAACAAAAAATAACTATTTATAATTTAGCCAATCTTCCTCCAAAATTTCATCAAAATCATTTACATTTCACAAATTCAAATTCACATTTCACAAATTTGTACATTTATAGGATTATTTCCTTTTCATACACACAGATTAACATACCTAACAATATTCAGTTTTCTCGTCTTTATTCAATAATTATTGGCCCGAATTTTACTAATACGTCCCATGATTAAATAATAGTTACTCACAATTCGTTACCTATAACCATAATAGAATTGGCAAAAAATTTCTCGCTTCAAAAGAAAAATTGAACAAATTACCAATGATAAAAATTCAAATATTCCGGGAAATCTAGACACATACATACATATACCTAATGCAGAAAATAACGGCACACACTCTCCAAGCATACAGCTACAGCCCGCTGAGCTTTCAAAACAAATGAAAGCCTTCCAAAAGCACATTACTCCATCTGACGATGATAGAATGAATTGAAAACGCCAAATTGTATGCAAAATATAATAAATCAAGAAATTTTTGCCGTTACCATCATTAACATTATTGACTTTATTTCCTTTATCATTGCACTAAAATATTTGAGTTTTTCAAAATAAACAGAAAAAGGTTCGATCTTTGTTACAAATTGAACTTTCATTGAAATAATATCATAATTTTGGTAGTTAATTGTCTCGGAAAATAGCAACTTTCAAACTAAAATATATTAGTAACCAAAATTTTTTGTCTGGTTTTCTTTCCGTCACTGCCTCTTCCAGACCAAGATCTTCCATACTCAAGTACAAATTTATCTATTTAATGTACCATTATTACGTTTTGATGTACTAAACTTTGCAAATTTCATGAATTCCAGAGTTTTCTAAAGCTAATTAAATACATATAAAACCCCGAAATCTTTATTTTTGACACATCATTACCTAAGTTTATGCATTTTCTCTAACTATGTACAATTTTTATCATGATTGTACGCACAGATTTGCAGTAAATTTGTATTAACTTTTCGTGTTTTTTAAGAGTTCAGTGGTAACCCCCGTGTCACATTTGAGAAGACAAAAAATTATATCCTTGGTGAAAAATTCTTATAGGATCTAGGATAACAAAAAAATAGATTTGACATTAGACATTTATTTCCAAACAAACAAACAAATTCTCGTCTTCAAACCCATTGAGATCCAACTTTAAAAATTTTACCATTTACGAAAAACATTATGAGCATTAATTTAAAAATAAAGCAAGAAAATGCATTAGAAGATATTCAAGGATAAATGATATATTTAATATCCTTAAGTTTTTCTTCTTTTTATAATTTTCCCTCATCTTCGAAATAACCTAAAGGACATGTCTCTGTGATAATCAGTACCAAAGTTATGATTTTTTGAATATAACTCAGCAGATTAAAAATTGCCAAATTTTAAGGATTTCATAGTCCTTTAATTCAACCAGCATGCGGAGCAATAATAAATAGTTGTATACTTATCTCAAAAGTACTTAATTTTCATAAAAAAAAAACGAGATTAGTGATGGTCGGGTTGAGAAATTTTATCAATTTCCTGTGCAATGACACTAATGAGTATCGACCATTATTTATAATGACCTCAACGTTCTTTCCAATATATAGATTACTAACTGTTCCATATTTACCGGGGAAACAGAACTTCATACAGAACTGTTAAGTGCAGAGTAAAAATCTAATGTGATCAAAATCACTTTCGCTAATGGAGAAGTAAGTGTCAAGGCATCCAAAATGCATGTCCATAGGTAAAGTACTAAAGTCAATTCTTGGCAATATTGCAGACACAGTATTAAAGTTTCTAAATGTAATGGCTGTGGTATAGCCAATATGAATATGGCAAATGTATCCGAAGATCAAAGGCAATCTAGAACAATTCCTAGAAATTCAACAAACCAAACATAAATAATAAAGAAAACATAATTTCTAGTATAATGATAGATTTAGAGTACGGCATTCTTGGAAATTCTATGGAAGCTGTTTTGTTTCCAAATAATACGTACAATAAACAAATTAAGCTTGTTCAAAAATTTTGCTCTGTATGCACGCAGCCTTATAAATAACAGGATGTTTTGTAAAATGTGTTTTAAAATTATTGGAAACAAATAAAAAAGCTCGAATTGGTCTAAGACAAATTCTTACGATACCCTAGATGAATTTTCGTATGCAATTTTGTATGGTCATCCATTTGTGCCAGTTTGATTTTTGAAGTGGTTTTTCGCAAATATTTCTAGAACGGTTCATCGGGAAGAAAAAATTATTATAACCAATTTTATAGGATTTTATATTCTAAAGAAGTTTTCAGTACATGAAAACCATATAGGACTGATCGTTTTAACAGTATACGTAAAAATGTTAAATTTTTAAATGGTAACATCAAGAAGGGGTTGTCCCATTTAGTCCATTTTTGAAATTATATTTACTATTGAAAACACTATGTGGAAAATTTCAGATTTCTACGTCGACGCGTTCTCAGGCAATGTCCAAATATATAGTGAAAAACGAAATTTTTGCATGGCAACCCTACGAAGGAGTTACCCGATCTGTCCCATGTTTGAACTTAATTTTACGTTTTTTTTAAAGGCCATAGGCAACATTTCAGCTCTCTAAGTACACGTGTTCTTGAATTAAAGTGAAGATGGACGAACGAACGGACATGCAAAAATCAAAATAACTTTTAATTTTATGCATTTTGCTCTACCAGAATTATTTCTGTGCATTATTTATTCAAATATTGTAAAAGATTTGAAATGCAGAAAAACTAAAGCGACTGAAGTTGTCAATACAATTTTGCATTATGACTGTATGAAAATCCTTACTAATATTTTGAAAATTCAAAAGTTTTCAATAATTAAATAATTAAACTAATGATAAAATTTATGTATTTTATTAATATATACACATGTATTAATTTGCTTTATGCAGGCACAGACAACATACAACTAGATGAGAAAATCTCCATATAAACCCGGATCACTTTTTCAAAGTTCTTTAACTTTTTATTCAACCAAAGAAAGCAATCATTGCGAAGAATTTATGTGGCATAATACAGCAAGAGAGAGAAGGAATGTATAGAGCTTTCTATTAGAGGGCCATTTGCTCGTTTTAATTCAATCGCTTTTTTGTGAGGTTTTCACATTTAGATGTACACACATAAGTTGTTTCAGATGCAGGTATGCTTTTCTCAAGAATAGCTTTTCATGAAAGAACCTTTTTACTTCTATATAAAAAAATGTAATAATACGAGACATATAAAGATTTATTTAAAAATCTAAATATGAATCATTTTAATGAAAATTGGTTTTATTCACATTAATATGATTTCAGGATCCCATTCTAATTAATTTAAATTCATTAAATTTCGTTAGTCGTGTACTCCGTTTTTTTGGCGAAAGTACTCCACTTTGGCAGCAAATTGTACTACTCTTGAAATTTTCCAAACGACAGCACTGGACCGTAGTTCGTACAGAGAATAGCTTGTATTCTCTGTACCGTGGATGCGTATAGAATTTTTTTAAGTTATCGAAAAATTCACCATGGTTAAGAAAATACACGCAGCATATGTACCCCGCATGACGAATGGCATCTTATTCTTATAATCTACCGAATTACAAATTACTTGAAAAAAAAAAGAAAACATTTTTCTCTTAAGATCGTCTTTTGTATTCTTCTTGTTCTACCCTGCTGAGAGCTTTTCATATTATTTTCTTCTAGTCACAGTCACACTGTCTGGCTCTACTCGGGGCATTATTTTGTAACAGTATCAAGCTACCTCGATGAGTCAGAAAGAAAAACAAAAACACATAGTTCCACCACATTGTCCGATGACACTAAAAATGTAAAGAGGTGATGATAAGCAAGTTTACTTTTTAATAAACAAATCATGGCAGTCAAGTTGAGGGTCGCCGCTTTGTTTATATAATTCAATTTTGGAAAGAATATGGGCAATACTCAAAACATATGTACTTTACATCTTGAAGAATTTAGCAGGCGTGACTCGTGAGATACAGTAAGTAAGCTTACGACTTCCAGAAATATATGGGTTACCATTATCATAGCTATAATTACATACTTGCGACTGTATCACTCAGCACTCACAGAGCTGAAAGACTTGCTTTATAGTAGTAATAGTAATAGCAAAGCATCTCTAAGATAGGCGCCAATCAGACGCCAAAAATTCCAAATTATTTACATAGCATTCAATTAATTAATTCAAATTATTTGTTGATGACTTAATGACCCGTGAATGATAGTTATACTATGTATGCTTCTGCTGCTGCTGCTGCTGCTGCGAGATTTATTTCGGTTTGTTAGCCTCTATCCAAGTGAAAACTTAAGTTGAGCTCGAGCTAACAAGCTAAAGTCGAATTACATTTTTAATAATTTCTCAACAAAAGGAAGTAAATTTTAAAGTTTCTGGCGCCGACGCGTTATGCTGACTTCAGTTTTGTATTCATAGGGTCTCACTCACCTTGGGTTTGGATATTTTTATGTAAATTAGTTACAAAAAATTTTTAATTGCCTTTTCGAAATTTACTTCGCTTATTTGTTTTTATCTTTTTTTTTTCTTCATATTTAAATGATTATCTCTTGGACTCTTTTTTAAGTGATTGTGAGCCTTTATTTTGTATAGAAAGTAATTCATAATGTTGGTGGAACGTCAATTTAAGATTCATATGTAAAATATAATTAGGTATTCTTTAGGGGGCCTACGAACGGTTTTATTAAGTTATTTGGATGCAGTCTGTATATATGTATTGAGTGATTCTTCACCTACACGGATAAACATTGAATATGATAGTTTATAACAAATAATGACTAATAAGGCAAAAAGAGTTTAGTAATTTTCTCGTCCTAAATGAATCGGTGTAAATCGACAGAGTGATGTTATAATTAAGTTACGTAGAAAGTGTTCTAAACATGCTGCATTACAAAAAACCAATTCTACTTTAGTTCAGCATGTGATGCGGTATTGAGCTGGTTTAGACCGTGCCATTTAGGACTAGTTTTACGTAAGTAGACTAACGTAGAACTAATATGAAGTAAATATAACATAGATCGCTTCATTTTCTATTTCATGTGAGACCAATTTTGTTGGTAGGGGTGTAACAATTAATTTAATTTCAGGTTTTATTTTTGCTTTAACAATTAACTTAATTTCAGGTTTTATTTTTCGCTTTAATATTAAATTAATATTTTTATTGGAAGCTTATCTCCTATATAAAATCAATTAAACTCGATTTTTAAGGAAATAAAAAAAAGCAATTTTTGTTTGGCCAACCCTAAAAATAGGTTTGAGGGACAGAGTAAAGATTATAGATATTGTATTGCCATCTATTTCTACTTTATATATTCATTTGGAAAAACCACGACAGAGCTATGGTGGATATCGCATAGACCTTATTAAATTGAAGTTCAGCGGAATACAGTTCTTAAATCAAAACGAGAAAACTCAGTGCTATATACATGTGTAGACTTTATACTATTTAGACATTATTAATGCAATGCGAATAGCAACTATACAAAAATAAGAAAGCAAATCACTGCTTGAGTATTTTTGTATGGTTTGGCTGTTGCCGCCACTACGCTATCTGCATCAGTTTGCAATGTTTTCATCAAAATATGAGTATTTCGTTTGATCAATTCCGGTGTTACTGACAGCAAGAGAAAAATCCTACATAGCCAAGATAAAAGTTTTAGAAAGTTCTCTGGAGTACAGAATTTAACATAGCAATAAGTTAGAAGCCAAGAGCCATCTAACACTTCCGTGGGTGCCAGGACACTCAGGAATTGATGAGAATGATATGGTAGACTTACTGGCCAAAAAAGAGGAATCCATGCTCCTTAAGAGGACCGGAACTATTTTGCGGTATTTCTTACAACACCGTGAGGCATTTATATTGTTATTCAGGCCTTTTCTAATTCTTCTGAATCGTCAGTAGAAATATATGAAAAACATATTGATAATATCATCTGGTTGACTGAATATATGCTGCTGGAGTATGATCAGGTCTGCGTCTTTGGTGATTTTAATGCTGGAAACTTACAGTGGTCTTGGAATGAAGATGATAAGGTCCTGGTTCCGCTGAACGCTAAAAACGATATTGAATTTTGCCTGGTTGATGGTCTCTTGTCTTTGAATCTAGTCCAAGTTAATAAAGTTACAAACTCAATAGGTAGGCTGCTTGATTTAGTTTTTATTAGTGATAATTTGAATTATACTATAGATGAGGCTTCTTATTTATTATCAAAAAATACTGTTAATCATATTGCTATCGATTTAAATGTTAGCTTTGTTGAATTTTCGAGCTCTTCCTCTAACGCTATTGACCAAAACAAATTGTCTTATTTTTATGATTTTAGGAAAGCCAATTATGCTGCTATCAATGAAGCTTTAAGTGCGCACAATTGGGAATCTTTGTTTTCCCTGAATACTGTAAGTGCTGCTTATTCTTATTTTCTGGAAGTTCTTTACAGCTTGTTTGTTTTGTATGTTCCTCTCACTAGAAGGAGAAATAATTCTGGTTTTCCGTGGATGAACTATAGGTTGAAGAGACTGAGGAATGCACGGAACAAGGCTTATAAGGGATTCAAACTGTCTGGTGTGAATGAAGATCACATGCATTTTAAAAGGCTGCGGAAAGAATTTGATTTCTTAAATAAGTTTCTGTATAGTCAATATTTGGCATCGGTGGAGGCTAGTATAAAGATAAATCCAAAAGCTTTTTGGTCATTTCTAGACAGTAAGCGTAATTCGTATGGAATTCCTTCTTCTATTAGCTTTAAGAATAAAACTGCGGATAACATTTCAGATTCATGTGACCTTTTTGCGGAATACTTTGAGTCTGTATATGTGGAGGACTTAGGCTTTCCCATTGACACTGAGATTACCACACATATCTTCTCACGGGTCAACTTGGGTTCAATGTATGTGTCTACGGAGGATGTAAACTCAGCATTGGCCAATGCTAAGTGCAGCCACTCTTCTGGTCCTGACAACATTCCAGCGATATTTCTAAGTCAATGCCGTGATCCTATTTCGATGCCTCTTTCATATGTTTTTAATTTGTCGTTATCCTCGGGACTGTTCCTCAATGAGTGGAAAATTTCATTCGTTCGTCCTATACATAAAGCGGGTGCTAAAAACTGTGCCAGTAATTACCGTCCTATTTGTAAAATCTCTGCAATTCCGAAGCTATTTGAAAGTATTATCTCTGAAAAAATTTCTTTTCTAGTTAAGGAGTTATTGTAAAAGGACGCTCTACAGCAACCAATTTAGTTTCCTATGTCAACTTTTGCTTAAATGTCCTAGAACAAGGTAGTCAGGTTGTAAAACTATATACTGATTTCGCTAAGGCATTTGATAAGGTCAATATTCGCCTGCTTTTATACAAACTTGAGGCGTTTGGATTCCATTCTGCTCTTCTTGCATGGTTCGCTTCCTACTTGACTAATCGTATACAAATTATCAAAATTAATGATGTGTACTCTCGACCGATTTTGGTACATTCCGGTGTGCCTCAGGGGAGCCATCTAGGGCCCCTTCTTTTTATTATATTTATCAACGATGTCTTTAACATCTTTGAATTTTCCTCTGTTCTAGGTTTTGCTGATGATCTAAAAATTTTCATGGAAATTGTTGATATGTCTCAAGTATCCAATTTCAAATCAGAAGTCGATAAATTTGCGAAATGGTGTCATCTTAATCATTTGTTGATAAATTCTTCTAAATGTAAACACTTTATGGCTACTAAAAAAGTAACACCAATTAATTTTGAAGTGTCTATCGATGGGATTAATATTCCTAAATGTAGTATAGTTTCGGACCTTGGTGTTATTCTAGATAGTAAATTTACTTTCTCCTACCACATTGATTATGTAGTAAGTCAAGCTAATTCTCGGCTTGGTTTTGTTAAACACGTCGGGCTAGTGAATTCTCTGATCCATACACGCTTAAGGCATTATTTTCAGCTTTCGTTAGGCCTATTTTGGAATATTGCACGGTTGTATGGGATCCGTACTATGTAACGCATTCTAACAGAATTGAAAATGTGCAACGGAGATTTACCAGGTTTGCTCTTAGGAGACTTAACTGGACCGGTGATTTACCTCCTTATGATGCCAGATGCCAGTTGATTGGCTTACAGAAACTGTCTCTCAGACGTAAAATTTATAATACTATGTTTATTAGAGATGTTATTGAAAACAGGATTATTTCTCCTGATATTTTAAAGCTTATCCATTTATATGTGCCAACTAAGCAGATAAGACTGCGCCCCATTCTTTTTGAAACTTTCCATAGAACAAATTATGGCCTCAGTAGTCCATTAAGTCGTTGTATTCGGCAGTTTAATTTGTGTAGCAGCATAATTGACTTTAGTCAAGATAGAGTTTCTTTTAAAGCCTCTGTTTCGGACTTTCTAGAAAGCTTGCTATAACTATAAAATTAGATATGTTCATACTTTTTGTTACATAGCAGGTTAGTTTTTAGTTGACGTTCTTACCAAAACATAATTTTAGTTTTAGTATATGCATGGTCTGTTGATTTTGTAATCCGTAGACTAAGAATAATAAATAAATAAATAAAGTGCTGGTTCGAAACTGTAATATGTAAACTATATTGAAATACTTTTTCCTACAATAGCCGCAACAGACCCTGTTCCATTGTGATTTTTGATTTCGATAAATAATTATTATATTTAGCAGTGCTGCATTGCGCCGACGTTTTCTCCTATAATACGACCCTTGTGATGATAATACTCTCATTATCAAGTTTATACACAGGCAAGATATATTTTAGTTTGTTGCTCATCACAATACAGCTATTGTCGCCTTTTTGATCACGTATTTCTTTTCGTTTTACCAAAAATAATCATTTTCCATATACATCAAATGTCAAAATATGACAAGCAGTGAACTGTCAACAAAATTACGAAAAGGCAAGTGAAAACAGGGTCTCGTAATTTCGAAATTTTTACTCGAAATTACGTAATTTCAGGTCCAGTGAAAACGTACTATTAGTGTAATTCCTATGATATTTGAACAGCACGTGCTTTTGTTTACATTCGTTTTGCTCTGAAGTGATTAAGTGGGAGAAACTCATGCTGGATTCTTTGATATTTTCGGGAAAAATGAGAATTTTATTTGAGAGGAATTTTATATATCCTTTCAACACCTTGGCCAAAGCGAAATTTATCTTTTTTCTTAAAAAAGTGATATAGTGTGACCCGAAGTACATTGTTATGAATAGTTTGAAAGGATTTTGAATGTATTCAATAAGATTTTGTCGTTCGGGTAATCCTACGCTCTCGATTTTGGTATTTAACTCGTTGTCTCAGTTGCACTACAAATCTCCATAGTCAAGTTCTTTTCCCCGATTCATGCAAAAAACCAAAGTATATGACATTATTAGTTTCGGTTTAAAAAATACGAAAAATTTCCCACATTTGTTCGGCTGTGTCCTATCTTCTTATTAGGTTATCTTTGTCCTAAGTGTCACTTTTGTTTATGTTTAGTAATCAAATTTACCTTATCACAAAAGCCATAGATAAGAAAGATTAAAATTGGAAGGGGATTAAATAGAAAAATGTTTACATTGTTTTATGTGGAAATTTAGTAATATTGTATTTGTTTCGTTTTTAATTATAAACTGGGAATTATAATATTGGTAAATGTTTGTAATTTTATAAAAGCACTTAATTTTTAATACCTATATTTTCTTTAAGATTTACAAAAATGAAATTTTAAGGCAAGTTATTAGGCAACCGAAAATGGAAATAGGCTTACTGGAGAATCAGGAATCTCAAAAAGTTGTGCTATATTACTAGCTCTCACTATGCCGTTGCTGAAATACAATTTTGCCTCATACTTTCAAAAACCTCGCCAAAATCGCTTGCATAAACTTTTTTTCCATTCATCTGCAATGCGAATTGTTTATAGTGTGCGTATAAACTGACACATCTTTGAGATTGGCACGAAAATTGTTGATAATGGGCTTCTCCTTTAGTTTCTTACTCGAAGGGTTAAAGCCAGTGATGTCATTTATACCTTGACTGTGAAACTGGAATATTTATTAATTCATGGCTTAAGCCATTACTTTGACTTAAGTCTTGACTGTGAAACCGGGCCATAAAAGCCTAACAAATATCATTCTCATTGGGTAACATTTTTAAAATTAAATTAAAAGCAATAAATACATGAAGAATTACAAAATTAATGCTGAGTTATTGGGCCATATTCTGTAATTTTTCATAAAATAATATTTTATGTTATTTTGTGGCGATAAAATCCCTTCTTCATAAAATGAAAATAAAATATTGTATAAATTCGTATTCTGTCGTGGTTCCAGAAAATTATTTTATGAATTATTTTATGAACACATAACATAAAATATTTAGTGCATTCCGCTATGTTGTCTATTACTTTTTGAACAGCTGTGTTATGGTCGTAGCGTACTGCATGTAGCAGTATGCTACACTGAGGCTAGATGCATTATATATATGGCCGGCCTGCTGTCACATGAATGGAGAGCAATACGCACCGAGACCGGGACTCGAAAATAAAAAGAAAAAGAGGACTGACAGAGCAGACATTGAAAAGTGTGGTCGAGGAAGTCAAAAAATAAAATCTAAAAATATCGCGATATGATAAAAAGAAAGAACCGCAACAGTTTAAATTAATTATTGAAGAATACATTAATTACGCATCGTATGTATATATATTGTTTTTGAAATTAAAAACCAAACAAAAATTTGGAATTATAATTCAACAGAACGTCTGACAAATTTTTAGCTTGGGCACATCTTGTCGAAACAGTTTAAATTAACTGGTAAAGAATACATTAATTACGCTTCATATATAATATATTGTGTTTGAAACTAAAAACCATGAAAAATATGAAATTATAAGTCAACAAGAATAAGTCAATCTCCTTACAGAACGTCTGACAAATATATAGCTTGAGCCCATCTTGTCGAAATGAAAAATACTCCAGAAACTCTTCTATTATGTCGATTTCGATGGGACCATTTCAGTGTTGCACTTTTTCTGGTAGCGGAGAACTGGGAGCACTGAAGTCCATCGAACATATTTCTGTCATATTCCTTGTATTTGTGGACACACGTATTATATTCACGGAACTGTCAAACGTAATAAATACTCTTTATTGATATATAGAAACAAATTTCTTCTTAACTTTATGCCAATTACCCAAATAAATTTTTTTACTTCATTTAACTCCAAAATTTCACAAATAATCAAGATTCAAGAAACTTTATTGAGTCTAAATTCACATTTTTATACCCTAGATGAAATCATAGGGGTATACTAAGTTTGTCATTCCGTTTGTAACACCTCGAAATAATGATGGTAGAGCAAAATGGATTGGACACCCATTCATAATATTAAAAGTTATTTCGATTTTTGCATGTCCGTCCGTCTGTGCGCACGATAACTTGAGAACGCGTACACTTAGAGAGCTGAAATTTTGTATACGGACTTTAAAAAAAAAAGTAAAATTAAATTCGAAAATGAGCCAAATCGGGCAACTCCTTCGTGGGGTTGCCGTATAAAAATTTCGTTTTCCGCTATATATTTGGTCACTGCCTGAGAACGCGTCGACGTAGAGAGCTGAAATTTCGCACATGATGTTTTTACTACATTAGCAAATAAAATGTCAAAAATGGACTAAATCGGGCAACTCTTTCTTGGTGTTGCCATATAAAAATTTCGGTTTTTTACGTATACTTTGAAAACGATCAGTCCAAGACATTTTTATGGTACTAAAAACTTCTGCAGAATACGAAATCCTATAAAATTGGTTTTAATCATTTTGTCTGTGCGACAAACCGTTCTAGAAATATATGCGAAAAACAACTTCAAAATCAATACTTGAATAGATCGGTGACCATACGAAATTTAATACGGGCATTCATCTAGGGTATCCTAAGAATTGGGCTTAGACCAATTCTAGTTTTTTACTTGTTATACAAGTCTTCGTGACTACTTAAAATTATACAATGCCGGCTTAAAGGTATGCCAGGCTGAATTAAACTTAGTCTCTAGATGTTGAGGGTTTGTTTCCTCATACAAATGGTGTGTTATTGTGACAGAAGGTCTGAACAGTGTTAGTGTATTGTGTGTGCTTGCTCCCGGCACACCTTCTCTATAGTTGCCTCTTGTGGGCTGACAATGTAACAGATAACTTAAAAACTAAATAACTAATTCCCTTACAGGGCAAAATACCTTCGGTATTAATACAATGTAGTGGCCATTGTCCTTCTTATTATAATTTTAGGAGCTAAGTGGATCCTATTTCAATGTTTTAATAAGGTTTACAGTATTTCTGCTAAGTAGACTGTCTGCGCTAGTAGTTTTGGTTTGATTACATTGGTTAGATCTGTTTGTGGCTGACTAGCTATAGTGTAGTCACTTCTTACATGTTTTGTTGTTTATGTTTGTATTAATTTTGAGTGTTTTTTTTCCTTGTGTTTTGCTAAGTACATATATGTTTATTATCTCTATTGTCTATTACCTAAATCTAATCCTGTTGAGGTAGGATTAGTTCTTGTGTTATTTTAGGTGTATGATTAGTGTTAGTAGTAAGGAAGTATTCCAGTTCTGATTGAGTATTTGGGGCTGTATGTAAGATAATTTACATTTAAAATAGTTATTGGAATTCTGGTGGGAGAGCTAGCATAGTCCTATGGGGACTGTCATTGAGTCTTGTCGCGGTGTTGTTTATGTGATGAATAGTGGCTAACCCCTGTAGTTACAAGTCGAAGCGCTTTCATAAAATGGAATTTGTTCTTCCTGGTTTGCCTGTAGTAGTGGTTGAGAGCCAGGATGTAGCATATTGATTGGAGAAAGGTAAGGGAGTCATTACGGTTTAGGTTGAATATAGATCTGATTAAAGAGTTTTGGTGGTTTTCCAGACGTTCTATTGCTTTGTTACCTATTTTAATCATGTATTGGGTGAGGGGGGTGAGGCCAGATTCCCTATAGAGGGTGGAGTTGGGGAACCATTTTTTGTTGGGTCTTCTGAATTTGTTTGTACAGAATCTGATAATTTTTCTTTCGAACATATTTAGTTGTTTTGCGACAATAGGTGAGATTGTGTACCAAGATATAAAGCAATACGTAAGAATAGGTCTGATTAGGGTTTTGTAGATTAAAAGCTTAGTGCCTTTGGATAAGCTATGGGACCTAAGTAGTGGTTTCAGTGTAGACGACGCTGCTTTGGCTTTGTTAAGAGCTTTTCTGGCGTGTGCGTTGAATTTGAGCTTGTTCTGAAGCCTAATACCGAGGTAGTCTATTGTAGTTTTGAGGGGAATATTATTGTCGTTGATACTAAGTTTAAGGTTTTTGCTTTCGCGAACTGCCAAGTGGTGCCCCTTCCCACTGGCGTTTCTGAAGCAGATCAGGCCGCATTTGTCACTATTTAACTTGAGGCCCCAGCTATTGTAGTAGTTGAGTAGTGATGGCAGTATGTTTTTCAGCTTATTTAGAGCTTCATGTGGTCGCTCGTCACTGGCTAGTAGGATTGTGTCGTCCGCATATAGAATTGCACCCGTCTCCTCGGTCAGAGGATCCTTGACGGGGAAGTCGTGTAAGAATAAATTAAAAAGTTGAGGTCCAAGTATGGAGCCTTGCGGTACTCCTGAGTGTACTGGGATAAACCCCGAAGATTCATTTCGAATTGTAATATTGGTTTTTCTATCCTCAAGAAACCGGGTAAGTGTTCTCACCAGCCATGCGGGAAGATTCATTTGTAACATTTTATAGACTAGACCCTTGTGCCAGACAGAGTCAAAGGCTTTTTCTAGGTCTATGTCTAGACATACTGTGCACTTCTTGTTTCTTAAGTTGTGTGTGATTTGATTTGACAGAAGCATTATAGCTTGTTCTGTTGAGTGGCCCATTTTGAAGGCAAATTGGTTTTCTGGAATAATGTTTAGTTCTTCACAGGCGTCTTCCAGTTTCTCTGCCAGCACCCTTTCTAAAACTTTCCAATATTTGATATTAGGGAGATGGGTCTAAAGTCTCTGATTTCTTTAGAGTTTCCCTTCTTGGCTATAGGAATTAGCTTTGCTTCTTTCCAAGCTACTGGAAAATGTCCAATGTTAATACAGTGGTTAAACAACGTGGACAAAATTAGGTCTAGGTAATCCGGACACTTGCGGATTATGAAGTTCGAGATGCCGTCAGGCCCCGAAGATTTTTTGTTATTCAGATTAATTTTGATTTGATGGACCTTGGTGGCAGAGGTAAAATTGGATTGGTCGTTGAGATTGTCGGCCTTATTGTCGGAGGAAAAAATAGTGAGATGAGACTCAAAAGCAATGGAGTTGAAGTTGTGTACCGCCTCATTTACTTGTCTGTTCAGGGCCATGTCGTGCAATGGGTCTTTTTCAGCGTAGATGTGGGAGAAATAATCCTTAAAAGCTTCTGATTTGTCTTCAGCGTTCACTAAAGCTTGACCATTGTAAGTGAGGGTATCCCTGGTTATGTCCGTACCGAAGTATTTTCTGCCTGTGATTCTGTCTATTTCCTTAAAAGCTTGAGGAGATGGAACAATTCTACTCAGTCTTTGCTTGAATGCCAAATTGAGCTCAATTCTCACCCTATCCTTAATTATTTTGCTCAGGCACTGAACTCTGCATTAGATTACCTGATACTCTCTATTTACCCTATTGAGGTGTCTATGAAAGGATCTTTTCAGGCTTTTAAGCCAGATATTTCTAAGCTTCAAGAGCCTTTTGGTTGTTTCACAAATAATCGCGACAGTACACTTTGACAAAGCAAATGACAATTCAACTTGAATATGTATTTGTACACCGACAAAATATCCAGTGCCAAGTAGATGAAATGAGTGCAAAACTCGTGTTGCACTTCTGCTATAAAAATTGTCCCATCGAACATTTTCAGTGTTGCACTGCTGGAAAAAGTGCAATACTGGTGTTGCACTGAAATCCCATCGAAATCAACATTAGGGTCCAAATGAGATTAGTTAGCAGGGAATTTAGTTAAAATCCGTAACATCACAACAAACGGAAGCAACATATAATAAAAAGGTACCTGTGGCGGCAATTATATGTGTCACTTAAGAAAGCTTATCCACGGTACCGTCTATATTTGGTGGGTTCAACAAAATCCGTATTCGGAGCTGATACGTCTAATGTCAATATGTGTCTTGTATGGCGAAATAAATTTAATATTGATCCAGGAATTGAAGCTGTTTTAACGTTGCTCTACTGAAAGACTATCAATCGCAATCTGATATTTTTTGAGCAGTTCAACCTGGTAGAAGCAAAGTTCCTATATTGAGATTTAAAGATTTTATGCATAGGTTAGAGGCAGATTTAAATTTTAGCAACTGTCTGGGCATACGAATTACACATTTACTTCATTGTTAATATTAAAAAACTTTTAAAATAGAATCCAGTGGCATAGGCGCCTGGGCGAGGGATCCTCATCAACAAAATTCATGTAAGTTGCTGCCAAATGTTTGTTTGATTATCTTATATTGATTTTTGATTATTCATATATTGACTGAAGATCCGCCCATATGGGTCTAAATAATTTAGTATTTATTAAATTATTTTCTCACCACATATATATATATATATATATAATGTTGCTTTATATTACTATTAGAATGAATGCAGCGAAAAGTATTTAGGTTTTATTGAATTCGTATAACGTGATGGCACGGTAGAGTCTCTTGCTTTCTCCTTCTACTTTCCTGGAGTCCTTTCAATGTAGGGATTGACAAGCTCCGCTCTTTAGCTCTCTTTTCAGATTAGAAAAGGGACACTGAAACAGCTTGCTACCCTCAGTGTCGAATGGGTGGATGGGGCAAGGCAGCAGAAGGTTCAACACCTATTACCTTCATATAAAAATGGGTAAGTAGTGTAACGGTCCCTTCTGGACTGGGTGTGCTGCTTCGTTTTTGTATATGGCCGCCAATATCTGAGGGCGAACTAGCGTGCCGCCCTGTACTTTAACGCTGTCCACCGAGTAATCTGTCAGCTCATGCTGGCAGTCATGGATCTCACGTCCGAAGTCAATCACTCACCATAGTTCCATAACAGCTGGTCAATTAACATTTGCGTGATACTCTATCAAATCACAGACTAAATAATCATTTATAAATGCAATTGCTTTCTTACTAGCTCTTGAGATACTTGGCTATAAAATTGCTAAAATATGACAATTCCTGACTGGAGTTTAATACGAACCATGTCCGTAGAAATGCAAAGCAGCAGAAAGTCATCCATTCCGTTCACTTTGAGATTCCTATACTAAGTGAACAAAATGGATGTCTTTCCGGTATTAGGCTCTAGTTACTCTATAAGTATTTGAATTTGTTTTCTTACAACGAAATATTTTGGGTATAAATTAGAATTATTCATAAGTTTGCAAAATTAGTTTACTAATCACAATATAAGAAGATTATTAATTATCCAGACGGAAGAACTTTTGAAGCCTAAGGTTGGGCAACTCACATGGATCGTAGTAATAGCGAAGATATCGTATCCTATGATCTCTTCTGCATAAAATTAAAACCTAAACAAATAGAGTTAACTTTTTATATTTTATCATACAATTTCTAACACAATTGTAGTTTTTATGTATGGCGGTGGACATTTTAGTTTTTAATTAAAACTATTTTCGCACAACAAATGTTATAATTGACGCATGTCATTTTCATAAAATGTATCAAAATATCTTTAAAATGTGCTGCTTATGGCCGGTTTCACAGTCAAGGCTTAAGCCACAGCGATGGCTTAAGCCAAGGCTTAATAAATATTTCGGTTTCACAGTCAAGGCTTAAGTGAAATCACTGGCTTAAGGAAAGCTTAACTTAAGCCCGCCATCTCGAAGGCTTAAGCCTCAGATTTTGCTTGTTATTAAATGAACGTGCATATTTCAAAAGTTATATTTTAAAACTAAATTGAAATTTTCCAAGCGAAAGATAGTTATCTAATTAGCAGTTTTGAGTACTGTCTGGCAGCTAGTGTCAGCATTCCATTTGACGTTTTAAGAAGAAACCAAACAGTTTAGGACAAAAATGAGTTATTTATCTGATGCAGAGGATATAAGAGACCAAGAAATGTATAATATAATATCGCAAGGTGTGACCCGTGAAAATATTATAAAAAGGCGCCGCAACATTTCGAGAAATTGATTTTTATTCTCGGTTCCGGCTGTAGAAACATTCGGCTTTGATGGTTTACGTTCTCGAAACATTCTGCAACAATGATTTTGAATTTGATATCCTTCCAGATAAAAACCACAACAAAGTGGTAAATAAAAAGTTCTTCTTCTTTTCGCTTAGTTTTGGCAATTTTCCTTTCAGAAAATTCACAATTACCGCAGTGCTGACAACTTATAAATGTTCATCCGCGGCTTAACTAAGCCTCGGCTTACTGAGTACTGTGAAACCTAGTAGGCTTAAGCTCTGGGCTTAAGCCACACCCGTGGCTTAACTAAGCTCTGGCTTAAGCCTGGACTGTGAAACTGGCCATAACTGAGTACTGTGAAACCGAGTAGGCTTAAGTTCTGGGCTTAAGCCACACCCGTGGCTTAACTAAGCTCTGGCCTAAGCCTGGACTGTGAAACCGGCCATTAGGATCTTTTATGTTATCCTCCATAAAGCCCAATTCAGAATCGGCGCAGCATGCAGCAAGGTTTGATATCAAGGGATCATATGGCGCAATTCGCAATCGGCACAGCAGCATGCATCAAGATGCAAGAGTTTAGAAAATTTTAAAATTTGATGCATGCTGTAACAGTTCTGCCAACATACTGAGGTAAAAAATAAATTTCAAATCTTATTTATCTCATATTTCCTCCGGATCTATTGTTTTTTTAAAGAAAAACGACTAAATTAAAATTATGCACAATATAAAAACTCGGTATTAAGGTGTTATGTTTGTAAATAATTGTAAATTATCAAAAAAGTTAGCATTACAAAGTTTCCTACACTGCTTGCTGCGCCGATTGTGAATTGGCCGTTAAAAACTTTGCAGCATTCATCATGATGCATGCTGCGCCGATTCTGAATTGGGCTTAACAGGAAATATTTTATGTTACGATGAATAAAATAAAATAAAATTTCTGGTACAGAATAGGATTTTAGGAAATTATTTTATTTTAATTTTAAAATGATAAAATTTTACCAACAGAATAGCCATTAACTAAAAAATACAAAACGATCAAAGACTACACTTCTTTATAAGAACCCCTTTTGTCATGCCACATCCTTTAAGGAGAACTGCACTCCACGGAAATGTGTAGACATGCGTATACCCTGTGCATAGCACATGTTTTGTTGATGATAAATTTGGTAAATACGCAATGCCGGTTCCCGGAGGACAGTTAGAGGACGTGAATGGGTGAACTTTTTGATGATGATTTTCTTGATAGCAGCAGCAGCAGCAAGCCGCGTCATTCCGTCCGTCCATGATTCCGAAAGTTCGTTCCAGTAATCAGTTTCAGATTCAGTTGACGCTTTGTTTTGCTAGAGATCGAACGGATTGCTATGCAGGTTGAGCCCGGATATTCTTGCGGAATTCTCCGTAGCGGAAGTGATATTGGTTGTGAACATTATTTATCTATAAGTTTCCTTGTTAAAATTCGTTTATTTTATTCCAAGTGTTTTTGGTTTTGAATGATTTGTGAAAAGTGGTAGAAGATGAAATTTAAGCAAGAAGTCGATTCGAACCAGGGTAAGTCTTCGTTATCTTAAGTATACTGGTAGAGCCGGCAAAAGCATCGTAAATATATGTAGTAGGTATGAATGTATGTATTTACTGCTGGATACGGGCTGAATGAATACTCCTACGACGTAGGTCAAGAAATTAACATTGGATAAAACTGGGAGCGGAAATCATCTGATTCGGTTTTTAATTATTACTCAGTTAGGAATATAGCGTGCGATAACTGGTCATTGATTGATTAGAGACAAACAACTAACACTACTAATCAAGGTTAGTTGTGTCATGTTGATTTTGATTGTATAGTTAAACCCAAAACAAAAATGGACATTGGCATATTAGTAAAGAACTTTTTAATAATTTGCGTTAAGTAAATGCAAAATTATTATACCCTAGATGAAATCAGAAAGGGTAGGTAGGTACACTACGCTTGTCATTGCGTTTGTAACGCATGGAAATAATAATAAGTTATTTTTGCAGAGGGCAGATGAACTCCTCATCTTGATAATTTGAGAGAAGGCGTTAGAGAGCATATGAGTAGGTAACTCTTTCCTAGAGTTGCCATACAAAAATTTCTTTTTTTTTTATATTTGAACACTGCGTGAGAAGGCGTCGACGTAGAGAGCTAAAATTTTGTACCGGCTTTTTCATATAAATAGTAAATACAATTTCAAAAATTGTCTAAATCAGGAAATCCCTTTTTGATGTTTCTTACAAAACTCTGGTTTTTCAATATATATTTGGACACTGATAGAAAATACATTGGCGAGAGGACCTGTACCGAGATTCAGCTAATTTGTGAGTGATTCACTTCAGTCACTTCTTTCACTCACTTCATTCACTCACTTTTGAAAATAAAATGATTCCTTTAAAAAAGTGAAGTGAGTATTTTCGAATATTAACTTCGAATGTCATTTTCACAGCTTTTTGGCTTTTTTATGTGTGAAAATGAACACGGCTGCGAAATATTGTCCTCTAAAAATTTTATGCAGATAATAAGGAGGAATATAATATTTATAACATATTCTAAGAATTTAATTTTTCAGCTCTTTTCTCCCGTGCATTGGGGTCCCTGTGCACTATCAAGCATCCCCTCTAATACATTATAACTTTATTGTAGTCCATCAATTAGAACTTTCTAGTATGCAAATGGCTAGTTACAATTTATTAGTGATAATTAATTACTATGCGTACTTACCATCCCAACTCACCGCAAAATTGAAGGTGAGTGAAGTGAGTGAGTGAATTTTTTAGCAGAATCAAATTTGCAGAAAAGTGACTCACTTCACTCACTTTTTGCTAATTTCGACGTAGCTGAATCTCGGTCCTGATGTTTTGTACATATACAGTATTTTTGAAAAATATTAAATACAATTCCAAAAGTGGACAAAATTGGGCAATCCGTTCATGGTGTTGCCATACAAAACTTCAGTTTTTTTTTTTACGTATAGTGTGAAAACGATGAACTCGTTGACATTTATATTACACTGAAAAGCTCTTCGTAATATAGAATCTTATGAAATTAGTTATTATTAAAATTATTGAAATGAAGATTCAATTTTTTTTTTATTATTTTGATGTTAATATATTACCTTGATACTCAAGTAGCAAAAATCTGTTGTGGATTAGTTCGGAGACGCATTTCGGAGCAAACGATTCAGTAGAAGTGTTTAGAAGTATTTGACTACTTCAACCACGGTTTGCAGAATACAACGTTTCTGCACTAATTCCAGATATGCATCATGTTAGGTGACATTTTGAACCAAATTGTGAAGCTTTCAAGTAACAGAGTTTTTTATAAATAAATTTTTTAAATATTTTGAATTAGGTATAGATGCAAGTTATTTTATTCCGTGATTTGAGTTTTTTATGAACTATTACTATTTTTTTATAAAATAAATTGAAACACAATTGTTTTATATATGCAGTATTGTCATGCAAAAACTATATCACCAAGAAAGGTGTAAAAAACATTAAATATTTTTGTTTTCCGCAAGAATAGTTTTTGTTAGACGATGCTTAAGAGGAGTCAGTACTCAGCAAAAATTTCAATTTAGATGCCAGCGAGCCTGTAGGCAATAAAACTTACTATACGTAGGTTTGTGTCCTGAAAGTATGAAAATACATATAAAATTAGCCTAGACCTAGACCAAAAGTCAAATTAGAGACATCTAGCGTAAAAGACAGAAACCCAACATGCGACAGTTTAAGACGAAAATGGAAACTTGCAGTTCAAAGAAATTGAAAATTTTTAAAGAGAATTAACTCTCCTAAATTTTATTTTGCACATAGTTGTTAAATATGCTATTTTGCTTTATATTTTTAAAACTTTCAACGAAATATTGCAATTGCTCGTCGGTGAAATATCGAGAGAAAAAATAAGTACTATTAGAGTTAAACAATTAAAAAATGCGACACTAAAAAGGAAAAAACTCGACGTTATTTGCTAGATCTAGGCTTTATCTCTCTAAAATAGTCACAATATAAAGAAATGAGAATACCTACTAAGAGGAATTTGATTTGAAAAAAATCAATTTTTACCATTTTTTACAAGTTTCCGAGCTAATATCTCCATTCCAATGCATTTTTTTTATTTTTCTCGACGTTATTTACTAGACTTCTTAATTACCTTTAATTTAAGATATAAATCGTTATTCTGCTACAAATAATTTGCTAGAAATTTGCATTGAAAAATGTATGAAACTTGCAAATCTTGGTACTGATACTGACTCCTCTTAACGTCTAGAAACCAGTACATTTTCTTTAAGAAACCATAAAGATGTATTTCACTCCATAAAAAAATATATGTATAGATATCCAATAAACCAGTTTTGAGCACTTTTGCCTTGTTTTAGGTATAGGGTGAAAGTACCAATAGTCGGCCAGTAATGCAAAGCTAGAACTTTGAGGTAGCCGTAAGATGACTGTCCCAAACCTCTTGTTATGAATACATTTTGCACTGAGAAATGAGGAATTTAACATACATATATTTGACACAATAATACTACTAATATACACCCACATATTTAATAAAAAAAAAAATATATTTAAAAAGTACACTTTTATCCTATAGTCGGCCAACAAAGTCCTAATTCCGGCCATAATATTACCTAATGTCGACCAAAGATATAAACGAAGTTCAGACTTTTATTTTATTACAAATATGTATATTATTATTCACAGAAACTTATTGCGTTTAGCAAAAACAAACAACAAATATTAAAATAATGACTAACAAAGCGTCTTTTCTTTATATTAAGCTTGGTATGAGATCATAAGTTCAAGCTCTTAAGTACTTATGTACTATATATTTGGAAATTGCCTAAGAACACATCGACGTGGAGGGCTCAAGCTTTGAACACGGAGTTTTCATAAAAATCGGAAGTACAAGTCCAAAATGGAGCAAATTGGGCAACCCTTTCTTGGTGTTGCCATACAAAACTTTAGGTTTTCACTATATATTTGATCACGGCCTGAGAACGTGTGGATGTAGATAGCTGAAATTCTGTACACAGCGTTTTAATAAAAATAGTAAATAAACTTTCAAAAATGAGAAAAATCGGGTGACCCTTTCTTGGTGCTGTCATATAAAACTCTGGGTTTTCACTTTACTTAACTTTTATTTTCATCTAGGGTGTAATATTATTGGTCTTGACCAATTATAACTTTTTCTCTTGTTGGGATTATATTTGTGGCCGACTTTAAAGAGTTATAAGCCTTTGATATATCTTTAAACGGATTTATGCCGACTTAAGGTTTGGAATCAGCCTAAGGTCAGACATTTGTGGCCGACATTAGGAACAGTCTGAAAATTACATTCCCTAATACCGGCCGCTCGATGTATTTAAGAAAAACTAAATTTTTGGTATTTTCTTCACTTCAAAATGTAAGTAGAAATTGTTTCAATAAATGAAATACTAAAGTATAAAATACAACACTATTTAGGTAAAATACACGATTTCGTAATTACCTCAATCTCATTTTCAAAAAATTCACAGAGCAAACATTTACCAACTCTGCAATCTATGCTCAGAATGAATCGCTTATAGTAAAAACGGTAGGGTTACCAGACTTACAAAACGAACAAAATTAAAATCGCATAAAATTATGAGTGAAATAAAAATTCGATTGAAATATAGTTCAAAAATCAGCATGAGGATGTGGTAATAGATTTATAAATTAATCGATTATTTATATAACGTAAAGGAAAAAAAAAAAAAAAAACTAACTATAAAAGTAAAACAGTATTTCCAAGTGACCACGGAGATAACTGCGTCCACTCGGTTTTTTAGAGGGTTATCCCCTATTAGCCCTTTTCCCCTTTTATACTAAGTACTTGTACTATAACTACATGCTTTCGACGGATAACACCTTATTTTTGTAACATTTTTCCTTAATATCTCTATTAAAAAATTTAATTATAAAGTAAATTCGTACCCTTATAAATAATTTTATAACAAATGAAATGTCAGCTTTCTAGCAACACTTATATGGGATTACATTAGTTGATAGTATGTAGAGCTGGACAAGTACCAAAGAAAAAGCACTTAAGTACAAGTACAAGTACCGAAGGCCTGAGTACTTCAGTGTAAGTACAAGTACCGCATGTATGAAAAGTACTTGTAACTAAGTACTAAGTCTGTAAAAAGTACTGAGTACTTTTTGAAATATTTTTTAAAGTACTTTTTTAGAATCTTCGTACTTTGTCAGTAATATAATGAAGTTTATTGAGTTCAGTTAATAGATATTAATAATATGTATAGTAACCAGTGACTACTATTTATACAAGTAGAGTAAAACTTTCACCTCTCCTTGCTACACTCACAAAAACTATTAAAGGTCTGCCCAAGCACCCATTATCGCCTCCAATAATGCATAACAATTCTAAGAAAAAATTGAGGCCTTCCCTACATCAGATAGAGGCATCGTTGATTTTATATTTGAGCGAGGCATTGCTTGCTTACCCTTGGTTATGTCCACTGACGTATATAATATGGACTGCTTACGTTTCTATTTCACGTGGGCACAATTGCTTGTGTCAAAAAGAGTTCATACGTCGATGCCAACATTGAAAAAATCATTGGCGGGAAGTTGAAAAAATGAGCACGCATAGCTCGAGAAGTGATTTTAATAAAACATTTAGAAATTCTTCTACGTATCTAATGAATACATTGTCTTTGATAAAACAGTTTTTGTCAGTAATAACCCTAAATGATTAATTTAAAAACATTTATTTCGACGAATCCATTAATTTATTTGTTGTTTTCAGTTCTCTCTCAGTTGGTCCTTGGTGCTTAGACTGAAAGAGTCAGCCATATAGAAGTAAGCCCACTTTTTGCAATCCATATTATACATGTGGCTTACTGTTTTCCAGATGACAAAGACATTATATGCTGATATATCCAACATATTGTAAAATAGTGATTGAGGGCATCTATTTGTTCTGATTTTAGAAGTATATGTTCGTATAAGTTGATCCAACGTATCAACCCCCTCCCTTTGTTTCATTATAAAACTTTATTATATCAGGCTTTTTAACCTCGCCTTCACAAATTTATCTCTCGTGATACAGTTTGCTAAGAAGTAAAACACACCGGTTTTTCTTTGGAACGTATGCAACAAGTGTTGTTTTATTGATGTTATCAAACACAAAACTTGAAAAATATTATAACCTTCGTCTCATATCCAAAATCTGTTACGGCAGACACGGTTTTGTTTTTGCGCAAAGTTCCAATCATTGCTAGCTTTCTTTTTAGCGGCTCAAGTCCCAGTTCATGTTACGTGAAAAAATTATTGCAGGATATTTCGCCCCCCTTGAGCTCTTTATCAAGTTAAGTACAAGACGTTGACCTTGATTTTTCTTTTCGATCTTTACCAGTATATACTTGCAAGGACCGCGCATAACTGGTAACAATATCACAAATCGCCCAAATTTTCATTCCATATTTTCCGGTTTTGATGGTATATACTTCTTGAAGGGGCAACGATCACGATGAGTAACTAATTGTTCGTCAATACTAATATTTTCATATGAGTTGAAGATCTTTTGCAAGTTTATTCCCCATTTATCCCAAACATCTCAAATTGGGGATAGTTTGTCTCGTGCACGTCTTTCACTTCTGTCCGTTCTTTTATCGAAACGTAAAATTCGACATATATTTTGGAATCTGAGACTCATTGTTGCTTTAAATATGGGTCTACCTTTCATATCGTCCCATAAACTTTCCAAAGCTTCACCATGAGATCGCTAAACTGCAGCCAGTAACAGCAGACCAAAACATGCCTGAATTGACGTTTGATCAACTGGTATCCAATCATCGCCAAACACTTTTGAGTCTACAGAGAAAAGTGTTATTAGAAAATATTAATATATATTTTTCCCAAAAATATTTTAGCTTACCTTCTATGTTAGATATATCAATCATAATTTTTTCAATTACTGATGAAATAAACAATTCATATGTAGACTTTATATTGGTAGCCCTGGCAATTGGGTAATGAGTTGATCCGGATGTAGTACTTATAATATTTTCGGTAGAATAACGACACGCACTTGAACGATCCGGTTTTTCCGACCAGAAATATTTCCTGCATTTCGAAAGATAAGTTTGCTGACTACAAACTTCGTTAGCTGTAGTTTCTTCTACATCGGAAGCTAAGCTTTTGCCATCGGTAATATTTAGTTGGTACTCCGATCCGCTGTCGGACAAAAATTCATCTTCTTCTGAGTCGCTGTCATTATACTGCGCAGCATATTTTCAATGCCTGCAGCACACAATTTTGCCATCTAAGAAAGTAATTTTATTTATCGACATATACTGGTATCAGAACAGATTCACGCTTACCTTCAGATCCTATATAATACTGGAAATAACGAAACACACATTTTCTGTGCACTTTTAATTACACCTAACATTGGATTTACTACTTTATTACGATAACTTCATAGACCAAATGAAACGAGTCAACAATGCAGTTATACCAAAATTTATACAAAAATTTGTTCCCTACTCGCTCGCATGGTTTGCTTGTGTGTGGGAAATAATTTTCCAAGAAGTAGGAATCAATTGAATATTGTGCCATCCCACACGAGTATTTTTGATACAGTAAGCAAACCGGTTTCCTAGGGAAGAGTTAAAAGAAGCAAAGTAATATCTCCACATTTTGGACAGATATTGGGCCCTATTCTGTAATTTTTCATAAAATAATATTTTATGTTATTTTATGGCGAAAAAATCCCTTCTTCATAAAATGAAAATAAAATATTTTAAAAATTCGTATTCTGTCGTGGTTCCATAAAATTATTTTATGAATTCTTTTATAAACACGTAACATAAAATATTTAGTACATTCCGCTATGTTTTCTATTACTTTTTGAACAGCTGGCAAATTGACATTTGTGTGATACTCTATCAAATCACCCACAAAATAATCATTTATGAAAGCAGGTGCTTTCTTAATAGCTCTTGAGATACTTTGGGTGTAAAAGTTCTAAAATATGACAACTCCTGACTGGAGTTAGATGCGAACCATGTCCGTAGAAATGCAAAGCAGCAGAAAGACGTCCTTTCCGTTCAATTTTAGATTCCTAACTCAAAGTGAACGGAATAGATGTCTTTCCGGTATGAGGCTATAGTTACTCTATAAGTATTTGAATTAGTTTTCTTAAAACGAAACATTTGCAAAATAACTTTACAAATCACAATATAAGAAGTTTATTAATTATCCAGCCGGAAGAACTTTTGAAGCATAAGGCTGGGCAACTCACATGGATCGTAGGAATCGCGAATATATCGTATCGTATGATCTCTTCTGCATAAAACTAAAACCTAGGCAAATATAATTAACTTTTTTATTTTATCATACACTGCACTGGTGCGAATTTCTACAATTTCTAACAAAATTGTAATTTTTATGTATGGCGGTGGACATTTTAGTTTGTAATTAAAACAATTTTCGCACAGCGAATGTTCATTGACGCATGTCATTTTCATAAAATGTGTCAAAATTCCTTTAAAATGTGCTGCTTAGGTTCTTTTATGTTATGCTCCATAACAGGAAATATTTTATGTTACGATGCATAAAATAAAATAAAATTTCTGGTACAGAATAGGATTTTAGGGAAATATTTTATTTTAAGGCATAACATAACATAAAACGATAAAATTTTACCGACAGAATAGGGCCCATTATTTTGCTTCTTTTACCTCTTTCCTAGAAAACCGGTTGCATACTGCATCAAGAATACTCGTATGGGATGGCCCATTTGCTATTTGCACACTGGACACACTGAATAAATCAAAAACTTCTTTTTTTCATGCAGATTCGTACTTTTGCGCTATTTTTGTGCTATTTACATAAATATAATGCTAACGCATTTTACATGTATGCTTCAAATTTAATAATAATGTACTTGACAAAATTGACCCACTAATACAACTTGCGTTACTTTTGTCTTAGCGGCCATATATAAAATATTTTTTAAGCTTTTTTTTAATGTTTTCAATAAAAATCTACAAATAAATATTTGTCATTAAATTTTGCCGGGAAATATTTCTTTTAGATCATAAATATTCCTACTTGAAGTGGGCTTTGGGCAATTTTGACCCATTTGCACAGGATAAGGGTTAAATAAATAATCACTTATAATCACTTTTATATCACAAATTCACTAAATGAAATACGAACTTTCCTTTGATAAAATCTGATAGAATCTGTCAGAAATAAATCAGACTTGTCAAACTGAAGGATAACCTTATAGTAACAAGGAGATAGCCTACTTGTCATTTCGCCTCCGTGTCTAAAAAAAAATGCTTATCACACGTACAGGAATTTTACACAGCATAGCCTATCCTTTTCGTTATATGATCTAAGGTCTAAACTGAAATACAACTTGTTGCCATGAAATTGTAACTATAGAGATGACAGCGACATAAAAATTTTCTTCGACAAGATAAGCAATATTCATTTTGTACAGAATACAGAAATGATTATAATGTAAGAATAATATGCTAATACTAACCACCCTTAACAACAATGGTTTATTTACAGTTCGCATTTGATTATCAGGTTCGACCCGTATATGTAGATCTTAGAATTCCTTACGCGAACTAGATGCTTGTAACAACTAAATAGTTTGCACAAATATCTAACAACTGAAATTGGTTTTGACCACGGACCAGTATCGTAAATAACGCCCCCGCAGGCACCGCGTTGCGGGGGGGGCGCAGCAAATTCAGGGGCGCCAAGTGATAAATTAAGTGGAGACGGACATTCGCTTCGAAATAATTTAAATAAAAAAAATTAAAAAAGACCACGTTTTTCTAATAGACTAAAAAGAATAAAATAATTTTATGATGAATTTTAAAACACATACAACTAAAAAACTGGGCAGAGCTGGGCAAGTACCAAAGAAAAAGTACTTAAGTACAAGTACAAGTACCGAAGGCCTGAGTACTTCAGTGTAAGTACAAGTACCGCATGTATGAAATGTACTTGTAACTAAGTACTAAGTCTATAAAAAGTACTGAGTACAGTTCAGTTAATAGATATTAATAAATCAATACCTTTTGCAAACTATGGTATATCTAGTAACCAGTGGCTACTATTTATAGTTTTCATAGTTTTCGGTGCTGCAAGTAGAGTAAAACTGTCACCTCTCCTTGTTGCACTCACATAAATTATTAGAGGTCTGCCCAAGCACCCATTATCGCCTCCAATAATGCATGACAAGGATAAAACAGTTTTTGTCAGTAATAACCCTAAATGATTAATTTAAAAACATTTATTTCGACGAATCCACTAATTTATATGTTGTTTTCAGTTCTCTCTGTTTATACTTGGTGCTTAGGCCGAAAGAGTCAGCAATATAGAAGTAAGCCCACTTTTTGCAATCCATATTATACATGTCAGTGGTTATGTCATCAAGTCGAGGCATCGTCGATTTTATATTCGAGCGAGACGTTACTGGTTTTTGTTCTACTTGCCCAGTCTTGTGTGTATTCTATTAGTTTGTCTAAGGTTCTGCCTTGATGCGTGAGTGCGTCACATTCTTTGACATTTCTTTGCGTGCTTTAAAACTCAACAAAAAAGTAGTTTCGCTAGAGCTTGTCTTTGCTTTTCAACGAAGAGCTAGATATGTGTATGTACTTAATAGACACAGAAATACCTAAGTAAGAATCTTGGCACTTAAGTACAAAACTAAGTCTTAAGTACAAGTAAATAGAAGCAAGTACTAAGTAGAGGCATTTCAAAAGTATTGAGTAATAAGTTTTAAGTAACGAAAATGTACTTTAAGTAGTACTTAAGTCTTTTTTTACTTAAGTATTGCCCAGCTCTGAGCCTGGGGCACAAACACTTGTAAACAGTTGTAGGTATCCTATTTACGCCCCACGTTTTTAGTTGTATGTGTTTGGAGAACGTTGTGAAAGAATTTGCTAACGCCAAAAACCGCCGCGGTTTGCTCAGTTAGTAATAAGTTTTACTCTAAAAGTAACTAATAATAATGTTTATACGATTTGTATCATATTCATGCATAAATAAATGAATAATTTTAACACATTCAATTGCTAATTTTCAGCTAATCCCAATCCCCCTCCACACACATATTAACCCTTCGTTTTCTTACGCTTTAATCATTAAAATGTTTTTTAATTGCAGTATATTATCTTTAAAATTTTATCATTTTTACAACAAAAAATTACTTTATACAGTATTTATTAAACGTTCCATTTAAAAAACTCTTACGAGTGAAATATTTTTACCAAAATGTTAATACGAAGGATCAAGACGGGTGAAAAATAGCAGGGCGCTTTCAAAAATCTGCGGAGGGGCGCTCGTACTCTTAATTACGCCACTGCCACGGACCGAAAATAACTGGTATTTTGAAAATTTTAAACAACAAGTAAAAAAGCTAGAATTGGTCTAAGACCAATTCTTATGATACCCTAGATGAATGCCCGTATGAAATTTCGTATAGTCACCCTTCTGTGCAAGTCTGATTTCTGAAGTGGTTTTTCACATATATTTCTAGAACGGTTTGGCGGACAGAAAAAATGATTATAACCAATTTAATAGGATTTCGTATTCTGAAGAAGTTTTTAGTACAATAAAAATGTCTTGGACTGATCGTTTTCACAGTATACGTAAAAAACCTAAATTTTTATATGGCAACACCAAGAAGGAATTGCCCGATTTAGTCCATTTTTGAAATTTTATTTGCTAGTACAATGAAAACACCATGTACCAAATTTCAGCTCTCTATATATCGATGCGTTCTCAGGCAGTGTCCAAATATACAGTGGAAAACGAAAGTTTTGTATGGCAACCCCACGAAGGAGTTGCCAGATTTGTCTCATTTTCGAACTTAATTTTACTTCTCTTTTTAAAGTCCGTGTACAAAATTTCAGATCTCTAAGTATACGCGTTCTAGAGTTATCGTGCGCACAGACGGATGGACGGAAGGATGGACGGAGGGACATGCAAAAATCAAAATAACTTTTAATATTATGCGTGGGTGTCCAATCCATTTTACTCTACCATCATTATTTCGAGGTGTTACAAACGGAATGACAAACTTAGTATAAGTACCCTATAGATTTCATCTAGGGTATAAAAAAAGCTGGCATTAATCGTGATCGTGGAATTTAGTGGAATATACCAAAAGATGTGTCGTGAAACCCGTTTCGATTCCTGTAAAGTTTTTGAAAACTTAACATTTTATAAAAAAAAAAGCTAAAAAAAAACTACGCTGGAAAGGCTTTTTATTTTTTCTGGCAAAAATAAAAAGCCAGCTTGGGTAGAAAAAATAAAAAGCCGGGCTCGCTTTTTATATTTTTACTGAAAAAAAGTATCAAGCCGTTTCGTTTGCTTTTCTAGCTTCAAAACTATTACCGGCCAGAAATAATAAGTAAATTAAGGGGGGTTACCACTGAAATCTTAAAAAACACGAAAAGTTAATACAAATTTACTGCAAATCTGTGCGTACTATCATGATAAAAATTGTACATAGTTAGAGAAAATGCATAAACTTAGGTAATGCTGTGTCAAAAATAAAGATTTCGGGGTTTTATATGTATTTAATTAGCTTTAGAAAACTCTGGAATTCATGAAATTTGTAAAGTTTAGTACATCAAAACGTAATAATGGTACATTAAATAGATAAATTTGTACTTGAGTATGGAAGATCTTGGGCTGAAAGAGGCAGTGATGGAAAGAAAACCAGACAAACAATTTTGGTTACTAATATATTTTAGTTTGAATGTTCTATTTTCCGAGACAAATAACTACCAAGATTATGATATTATTTCAATGAAAGTTCAATTTGTAACAAAGATCGAACCTTTTTCTGTTTATTTTGAAAAAATGAAATTTTTTAGTGCAATGATAAAGGAAATAAAGTCAATAATGTTAATGATGGTAACGGCAAAAATTTCTTGGTTTATTAAATTTTGCATACAATTTGGCGTTTTCGATTCATTCTATCATCGTCAGATGGAGTAATCTGCTTTTGGAAGGCTTTCATTTGTTTTGAAAGTTCAGCGGGCTGTAGCTGTATGCTTGGAGAGTGTGTGCCGTTATTTTCTGCATTAGGTGTATGTATGTGTGTAGATTTCCCGGAATATTTGAATTTTTATCATTGGTAATTTGTTCATTTTTGCTTTTGAGGTGAGAAATTTTTTGCCAATTCTATTATGGTTATAGGTAACGAATTGTGAGTAACTATTATTTAATCATGGGACGTATTAGTAAAATTCGGGCCAATAATTATGGAATAAAGAAGAGAAAACTGAATATTGTTAGGTATGTAAATCTGTGTATATGAAAAGGAAATAATCCTATAAATGTACAAATGTGTGAAATGTGAATTTGAATTTGTGAAATGTAAATGATTTTGATGAAATTTTGGAGGAAGGTTGGCTAAATTATAAATAGTTATTTTTTGTTGCGTTCCATTTATGACCGCGTTTTAGTGAAGCTGTAGAAAGGACAAAATGGAACTTTTTAAAGTTTTGAAGAGTTGTTTTTTGAATATATGTATGTAATTTAGAAAACTGAACGAAAATTGATGAGAGGTGTAGTGAGTTGTCACGATTATATACAGTGTGTACCAATTTTTTTACTACAATCGATTATTTTTCTAGCGACTATAATTACTACTAAGTACTATTAATTTATGTATGAATTGTTTTCAAAATGCGATTTTCGAAGAAGAAGAATTTTTACAAATTACAAAGAACTTGTGTCGACCAATAAAAGTATCGGCTTTGTACCAATGACATCTTTCTTTTGAAATTATTTTTTTAATTCTTTTTTATCTAAGAGGGAATCTGCTGACGAATGTTTATGCGATTTAATGCATATTTCTGTAAAAGCACCCTTTGGGAGACACCTTCTCAAGAATAAATACTGCTTTACATTTATATTTAATTTTTTTTTAATTGAAATCGTTGCACACTCTTAACTTTTAGTGAATTCTTTTCTGCGACTCGGTGTAACCACCGTCACCGAATCTACCACCACCACACCAGTAGGGAAGAAAGGAGCACGAGAATGGCAGATTTGATGGCAGTGTTAACATCGAGTCGCAGAAAAGAATTCACTATTTGCTATATTGCTAATCTTTCCCAGTTACAGTAACTCCGACTAGGCTAATCTGGTTGGATTACGTTTCTTGAAACATGAAAAATTTTATGCGAACAAAATTGAGGAATTAGATAAAGATAAAATTGTATATGTACATATATACTAAAATTAGATTAGAAAATCTACCAGACATAGCTCAACCTGAAAATTGTGTTGTTGGTAATATCTAGTTAATAAAATGGTAATCTGACAACGTGTGAATATTGCAAAAATTATATGGTAGGTATATTACAACTCAGAATTCTTGGAAGAGTTTTATTTGATGACCGGCTTCAGTCAAGCAATAAATAGTGCCAGACAAATTACACGGAAGAGTGTCTGATCAACAGCACAGAGAGCATACATTTCGTTCGCTCATTGCCTGCTCCTCAACAAAATTCTAAGAAAAATCCGATAGCCAAATTTAAAATCTCGCCATGCCTATGCAATTCTACCCAACCCACTGACTTATAAGTCAGTGATTCTACCCTACTGCTGTGCAGATGCCCGACATGCTTTGGAGTACAACACAGACGAATATCACAGCATCATATAGCTTTGCATGTACATATAGTGATTTGTTTCAATTTTAAAATTGCATACATTTATGCGTTTATGTTCACTAAGCTTTTGGAAACAGAAATCGTGAGCTTTTTTTTGGTGTTAACCCCCCTTAAGCTTTTTTCGTAAAAATTCATAGCTGATTCGGTCCCTAAAAATAAGAAGCCAGCTTGGCTTTTTATACTTCCGACTTCAAAACCTGTTACTTCCAGCTCGAAAAAATAAAAAATCAAGCTGGCTTTTGTTTTTTGCCAGAAAAAATAAAAAGCCTTTCCAGCTTAGTTTTTTTAGCTTTTTTTTTTATAAAAACTTAAGTTTGCCAGAAAAAATAGAAAGCCAAGCTGGCTTTTTATTTTTGCCAGATAGTTAGTCTGAGAAGATTCTCAGTACTCTTATAAGTATTTAGTGAACAATAACTAAAAAGTTTCTGCATTATTAATTTGGTATTAACTTATTATATCACTAAACTTGATTTGATAAAAATTTAATTGTACTATTTAAATAATAGGGGTATTCACTCTTTAATGTATCAGTGTAACCGATGTAAATATACAACAAGAATTTACAACAAAGAGTGAACACACTCTTTAGCCTTTAGCTTACTTCGAAATGTAATTATGGGAACAGGGTGATAAAATGGTAGACCGTAGGAGCTCTCAACGGCCCCGGAAAAATTGAGAAAATCCTCAAAATTCCTAGGATTCACAGTTATCCTAGAAAGAAATAATTGTGAAGATCCGGTTAAAAATAGCTGAGATAAAAACTAAAGTATCTCAACTATTTATGAAAAGAACGGCTTAAATTATGGAAATGCCGGTTTTTCATAGAATTTTTTAACCGTTTGGGCTTTTTCCCAAGTTGTTATTTCTACTATTACTACTTAATCATACACTATTTCAGTATAATGTCAGCGGATAAAATGAAGCCTGTTTTGTTGGGAACTGTTATTTCTAATTAGTTTTCAGCTCAGGCTAATAGTTTAGGAGAAATGTTAATAATAGTATAATAACCTCCTTTTACGGCAATCTTTGCCGCTTTTTGCTGTGTCAAAATGTAAAAATTTACAATTTACCTTTACGGAATAACAGTGGTTCGGAGCATTTTTTTTTTTGTAAAGATAAAAAAGTTTCGTAATCGAACACTTATGCCTATGATTGAAAAAAAAAATTAGAAAAATAACTCATATTTAGTAATGGCGTATATGGGACCCAGATGGGGAAAAACAGTGAACTTCGGGAGTAAAAGCTCAGTGTGGAAATATCTCGAATAGAAAATAAAAACCTTCTAATACATAAAAAATTGTATTACCTTTAATTTAGATGCACAATTTTTTCTCTAGGGGCATCCCTTATGATGTAGGGTCCGACAAAGTAAAAAAGTGGTTTTCAGTTAAAACATAATCAAGTTTTAGAGGGTGGAAAAAATATACTATGGAGTATAGCGGATTGAAATTTAAAAAACGCCATTCGATAGAGCTCAGCGGCGGCTTTAAATAGACGACCCGCATGTCATATTTCGGGTTTGAGGAGGGTGGGGGTAACAACCCTGCACCCCAAAATACCCCCACTCGAAACTTTTTTTTTCGATAAATTTAATCGCCTTGTCGAACTAAAGACGAATATCAAGTTCGTTTTTTGAACGGTTTCCTCCTCATCCCGCAAGAAAGGCTCAAATTTTGAAAATATTTAAAGCTAATTTCTGAACTTCAAATACTATTATTTAAGTAAATTAGGACGGAAAAAGAAAATCGATCGCACCAATTTGTTTTTCGGTGATGTTTTATTAAGTTTGCCAGAAAGTTTCATGCTCTTTGATGCGCCATTACTGATGTTTTGGGCTCACAAATTTGCAAAACCTTTTTTTGTGGGGGAAAACCATGATGCGGGTAGATGTAAATTGAACACCCTGTTAAATCAACAGAGTACCACCTAGAAAAAATACGAGTGCACCAGTCGATAGTCCTCAAAAGGATCTTTCATTTGGCATACTGGAAACTTTCGTAGGACACTCCTCTCCCCATCTGCACCCGCTGATATTTGACGTTCAATCTCAGCTCCTAAGTACAACTATAACACCCGGTTTACACTGCAATTTGTAAATGTAAAAATACAAGACCCTTGTATTGCATTTTATATGCATAAGCCTTGTATGACTTTATTGGGTTATAATCAAATACATCTTTTACAACGATACACTCTTTGATACAACATTGCGTGAATACCCCTAATATGTTCATTAATATTTTCATAAAACAAAAAAACTGTGCAACTATTTTATAATCAACTCTTTAAACAAACTGAATTTTTGACAAAACAAACTCAAAAAAAAAAATTATTACAAAAATACCATCAAATATAGATGAGAGGTGTATACCAAACGTCTATTTACTAAAAGTCAATATTATTTTTAAGAAGAGAAAAAAAAATCAAATCTTCAAAAGGTCATCTCTGGTAGTCTTGACATAAAAATATTCAAGAAATTAACACTTGAAAAATTTGATTAGATCGTTCGTCAATTCCTTAATGTTTATTTAGTTCTCTCTGCAGACGCACGTACGTTAAGACGCATTCATTAAGCAATAATTTAACTTAATTTTCATATATTTACGAACAAAAAAAAAATATATATATATAAACCTATAAGTAACCAATTGTTGATTATATGAATAATACGAAAACGGTCGTTTTTTTTTTTTACTCTTCAACATACTCTCATGTTACCCATACAGACCCTATATAGACCCGCTATAGAGTCAAAATATTGGGATTTGGTATGCCTATAGAATATGTTTTTCAAGAATTTCAATGTCAAGTTTCATTTTACTTTTGTTTAATTTTGAAATTAGTAAACATATTATCACAGGCTACAACTCTTTCTTAGATAGAATAAGAAATATCAACAGACCTAATAACTATTCTAAGCTCGGCTTATTATGACTATAAGTCCATATATGTATGATGTATGTATGTAGAATATCCTAGCAAAGCTAGAAAAAAAAAAGAGGTCGACAGCTGTGCCTTAAAATTTGTTTAAGTTGTTTAAAGTAAGAAAAAAAAATGAAATTATTGAAAGATGTGTTTACTTACTTCTTACAACTGTCTTGTAAATTTTAAAGAGTATTATTTGGGTAATGATTTTCATACATATTCGTTTCTAGAATAAATACACACACATGAAATGGAAACTCGCTTAAATTACATCACGCAGGCCCTTGAAACTATTTCAGAATATCAATAACCGGTAAATGTTCATGTTCGTGAGAATATTTATTTTGATTTGAAAAATTTTTTTTTTTTTTTTTTTTGAATAAAATGCATAATGATGTGTGGGAGTCATCAGAATTAAAAAAAAAAAAAATACTTCTAACTTTATCGTTCTGAATTCTAACTATAAGCAATTATTATATGCACTTCAGCAAGTTTATTGACTCTTTTACTTAGAGTCCACTAAAACTGGAATTAATTTATCGCAAAAATCAGATGGCTTCAGTATGAACGTGCATAATTTTCTAGTTATATTTTGTTTACAAAAACACGTCAGATTCAATTATTATTCATTTCACTGGATTTCTGTAATATCGTTTATGTGATGTATTCCGTTCAAGCTGTTTTTATGTCTATCGTAATACTACGGTTAGTATATTGGGCTTCTAGGTATTATGTAGTTACCTACACACCTACATATGCAGATATTCGCAACCTTAACAAGTTGTTACAAAGTTATTATTGGTGGGGTGGCTCATTTAGCCTCGAGGTAAGTAATTGCGACAATCTCCAAGGCTCATTCTGCATGCAAACAAGGCAAATACGCTGTGTAAATTTGCATAATACCGTGAAAACAAGTATACTGGAGAACTTAACTGTATGTTAAATATTTAAGAATATTATCAGAAGACTTGCAATGGTATTCGTCTAGTGGCAAAGGAATGTCAAATGGAAATCAAAGTTTGCTATATATATAAACATCTGATTAAATGGACATGATATGATTTGATATATGTAAATTTTTGTTAATTTGCCATCCGGAACACTTTTATAAACTAGACTCTCTTATATCTTTATGTTATTCAAATCGCTTGGAGCTGATGGCATCTTTTCAGTCCTACTTCAACAAGGGCTAGAAGAGATATTGCCAAATCTCATTAAGACCTTTAAAGCAGGCTAGGGTATATACCAAGGACGTGGAGGGAATTTAAGGTAGCATTTATACCTAAACGGGGAGGGCGTTCACCTACATTACCCAAATCCTACTGTCCGATCAGTCTAACTTTATTTCCCCTCAAAACAACGGAGAAAGTGTTAGACAACCAAACCAACATGCTTACCAAGCAGGGAAGTCTACCACAACTGCATTACATAGTCTTGTCCTAGGACTAGAAAAGGCGGTAGAGGTTAAAAGGACAGCCCTTTGTGCAATCCTAGACATCGAAGGAGCATTTGACAATACCTTCTTTTGAAGCCATTGAGAATGCAGCTACCGAAAAATGAATCGAACCTTCATTGATAAAATGGATAAAAGTTATGCTTGAAAGCCGGAGAATCACAGCTCACCTGAGGGAGGACTCTATTACAGTAGTGGCTGCCAAGAAATGTCACCAGGGTGGGGCTCTGTCCCCTCTACTATGGTCGCTGGTCGTACAGAAGCTAACCAACCAGGTCAAATATCTAGGTCTTACCTTAGATAACAGATTAACCTGGAACCAGTGTTGCCACTTTGGCTACTTTAGGTAACATTTGGCTGCGCTGGAGAATTTTGAATACATGGCCACAATATTTCCAATATTTTTTTTTTTAATTTTAATTCTCAGAATGTGGCAGTGTAAGCGTAGTATTTATGCTTGCTTACTGAATCCATCGATAGCGATTTGAAAACTTCTGCCATTTCTGGGCTCATTTATGGATATTATATGTTTAGCGCATTGTCGACTTTGATTTATTAAATGCATTACCTTTAAATTTATTAACACTGTCCCATAGTTTCTGTAATTTTTTAAGGTGTGGCAACTCAAACCAGTAGCGCACCGAGAGGGGGGACGAACGGGACCGGCCCCCCTCCAGAATGTCAGTTTTCTGAACATAATTTACAAATTACGTATAAAATGTGGTCTGTATATTATTACAAAGTCCGATAAAATAAAATAAAACCTTTTAATCTACAATAGCAGTCCTTAAGTGCTCAGATGGGTGCAGGACGCGACTTTAAAGCCCTATTTCTCTGACTTGTTAGGACTTGGGACACCTATGGTCCCCTCCCAAAGCCAAATCCTGGGTGCGTTACTGACTCAAACCACTTTCGGGCTACGCTTAAAAGCTACTCTAGAAAGATTTCGAGTGGCAACACTGCCTGGAACTCTCACTTATAAGAGTACTAGATAAGGCTACAGTGGCAACATGTACATGTCGCAGGCTTTTTGGCAAAACCCGGGGTCTTAAACCAAAAATGACTCTGTGGTCATACACATCTATTATTAGATCCATGGTCACATAGGCTTCACTCGTTTGGTGCCAAAAACAAAACAAAATACAGCTCAAGCTAGTTTACAGAAACTACAATGGCTTGCATGTCTAGGAGTAACCGGTGTCATGCGTACCAGCCCAACTGCAGTCTTAGAGGCTATGTTGGAACTGCTACTCTTACATTTGCATATTAGGGAGCAGGCTATACTTAGTCCAATTAGGCTATAAAGAGCAGAACTCCAAAGTACAAATAATTTGGTTGGCCACCTGAAAGTTTTCCAGGATTTCATAGACGACCTGATGCAATTTCAGATGTTATGCCGAAATGCCATAACTTTGAAACACCATTTACGGTGATCTTGGGAGACCGTCAACAGTGGAACACTGGGGACCTACCCTTTGAAAAAAGATCTCTTAAAAGGTACACGGATGTGTCCAAAATTTAAGTTAAAGTAGGTGTGGGCCTATGTGGGTCAAGGTGGCATCTCGCAAAGGCACTGGCGGCCTCACCAACCATTTTTCAGGCAGAAATACACCCCATATACATAATATCAGACAGCCAAGTAGCACTTAAAGCGTTAAACTCGTTTTCCTTTGAGTCTAAGCTGATTTGGGACAGTCTTACTGTCTTGAAGTAACTGGCCGAGACAAATAGGGTGACACTGATCTGGGTATCAGGATATGAAGGCATTTAGGGAAACGATATTGCGGACCGCTTTGCAAATGAGGGAGCCAAATCTCAGTTTATTGGCTCTGAGCCTGTCTTTGGACACCCAAAGAGTCACCTCTCAGCTCAGATCAGGCTTTGGGAGGATAGAATTAAGAAAGAACACTGGGAAAATACCCCGGGGCTGAGACAAGCAAAGAAGTTTAAAAAGTATTCGCAACATATGACAAAAGAATTCGTCACAATCAGCAGAAAGGAAATAAAACTCATAACGGGCTTACTTACTGGGCATTGTCCACTTAGATACCATCTTAAGAAAACCTGTCGAATTTGTATGGAAGACGATGAAACCGCTGAACATGTCCTGTGTGACTGTGAAGCTCTGTGCCGCATAAGGCTAAGACATCTAGGAAAGGCATTTCCACTGCCAGAGGATGTCGGAAAAATGGCCCCCAAGAGAATAATAAGCTTTAGGGGTATTGTTACAAAAGATCTTATAGGTGGCGGTGACAAGATGAGAGGCGGGAGTCCTGTCTGAATCCCTCATTATTAATAATAATATCTTTGTTAATTATTTTCTATACATTTAATTAGTTTTTGAGTTGACGGAGTTCACGGAGAGTTTTTGTTTTTAACCCGTACATAGCATTTTTGCTGCTCCCATTGAGAACCAGCAACAAATACAAACTATTTTACATCGAAAAATATCTTGGAAAATTACGGAAATTTTAATTATTAAAAGAAAAAAGCTTTATTGAAACAACTATAAATTCTTTTGGTTATTAGCCACTTTGAAAATAAAAAAATGATAGTAATAGTAATTAGCAGTGGACAGCCACAAGAAGAAAGTCTTTAAAAAAAAAATCCCCATAGATCATGAAATCAGATGATTCTCCCAGGAATATATGTAGATTTAGAAAAAAATTGTTTGTTTTTGTCTTCGAAACAATGCGATGGACAAAGTAAGATATTTAAAAACAAGTAAAACAGCAGAATTAGTCTAAGATCAAATCTTTTGATACCCTAGATCAGTGGTTCCCAAACTATTTTGGTCGTGGAACCCACAAATTTTTTGTCAATGATCACAGAACCTTGAATATTTTTTAAACAACGACTTTTCAAAATTTAATGACCAGAATATTATTAACGAAACTGTTCTAAATTTAGCTTCTAATTGTGTATCCGAACTCAATTCAATCAAATTTTCATAATCCATGGACTGAAATCCTTTTGGTTTTTCTTTTATTTTGAAAGGATTTTGTACCCAGTAATTGTCTTGATTCTCTAGGTTTGGAAAGTAATCACTGAGTGATTGCTATAAACTGGACAGATGTGTTTTTATACCGTCACAGATTTCCATATCTAAATCCACTTCAGATTCTTCAAGAAAATCACTAAACGTCTGGAAACACTCGAAGTTATTTTGCTCCACAGCTGAAATCCAATATTTTATTTTCCTTGAAAAGGCAACCAATTTATCTTTTGCTTGCAATATTGTTGCCTTATTTTCCTTGCCGAGCCAAACATAATTCGTTCAATTTACCAAACATATCAGCACGGTATGCAAGAGCCAAGTCATATTATTTAATCTGTTTGATAATTCAAATTTATGACCAATAAAATACGACAACAGTTCTTTTCGCAATTCAAATATTCGCACAAGAGTTTTATCACGCGATAACCATCTAACTTTCGTATGAAGAAGTAAATTGGTGTGAAGAAGACCCATATCTTTGCACATGGCTTTGAAAATACGTTAAATAAAATTAATAATCTTCACTGCTTCGTCTAGAACAGATTTAAATATTACTGAAATCCTTTTTGTTACTAATGCATATCTGTGAAGAATGCAATGAGTACTGTTACAGTTTTTTGCAACATTTTTAATTCGTGCTACAGCATTACGCTCTTTTCCTGTCATTGCTTTTGCTCCATCGCTGCATACTTCAATACATTTTCTCCAGTTAATTTCATGCGTTGTCATAAAATTGTCAATGTAGTTAAATATATTCTCCCCCGTTGTGTTAATTAACATACATTCACATAAAAGCAAATCTTCTGTTTTTATTAAAATCATACCGAACAAAAACAAGCAAAATTGCTAATCCAGCAACGTCTGTGGACTCATCTAATTGTAATACATAAGCGTCACACGCCTGTAACCGTGAAATAAGTTCTATTTCAATGTCATCGGCAATATTGTAAATACGCCTTTTTACAGTATTGTTAGAAAGAGATACACTGTCAACTTGCTTACTATACTCTTCGTCCATTACACACGAAACGATATCTTGAACGCAAAGTTTAATAAGTTATTCACCAATAACATGTGCCTTGCCTGCTAGAGCAATACGGTAAGATATTTTATACGATGGTTCCGTGATCTTTTAATTATCTGTTTTGAATTTTTTTACCATAAAACTCTTGCAATTATTATGGCTTTCAAGTTTTCTTTTAAAAAAAAGTGCCTTTATCTGTTGGGTGATTTTTTTCCAAATGTCTCCGTAGTTTTGCTGGTGCTATGGAGCTGTTTGCTAATATTTTGTTGCAAAGCAAACAAACCACATCTGGAGCCTTCTTGTCACCAGTAATAGTAAATCCAAACAACAGCTATCTAGTATCTTTTTGTTGATACCGACTGTTGAAAATCGGAAGATGGCAGAGTTGGAAGATGAGGCTGTAGCTGAACGAAACTGGAAGTTGATGACATTGCAGGTTCCAGAATGCCCGTATCTGTAGATTCCGCAATTTTTGCATTACGACTAACAACGTCAGTTTTCTTTAACGACCCATATTTTAACCGTCGTTCCATTCTAAGGGCAATTCTTTTTTATAGAAACAAAAATGGTAAAAATATTACAGAGTATAATAAATAAATTATAAAAACTAATTATAGTCTTACCTGATTTATAAAAGCACAAGAGGAATAGAAAATACTTATTTTCGTTCGTGTGAAAAACTAGTTATGTTACATTTAAAGTACGTCTGTTTACAATTTAAAATATACTACCAAAGAAACATATAACATACATAATATGCATCAGAAGTAAGTTCTTCACTTCCAAAATTTTTCAAGCAATAGCTTGGTGCGGGCGAGCTGACTGGGGAAATCTGTTTTGGCTGGCAAAAATACAGAAAACAGAGAAGGGTAAGCCAGCAATGCCTTGCTTCAACTTAAAATCAACGTTGCCTCAACCCGATGAAAGGAAATCCACAATTTTTTTTTATAAATTTACAGAAAACTTTTCGGCAGACTTTTATTCAGTTTGGTGAATATATTAAACACCATTCCTATTGTTTTTTAATGAAATAAAATTTATCACGCGGAACCCATAATTTTTTTTGTGGAACCCCAGGGTTCCACGGAACACAGTTTGGGAACCAATGCCCTAGATGAATGCCCGTATGTAATTTTGTATGGTCACCAATCTGTGCATGTTTGATTTTTGAAGTAGTTTTTCATATCTATTTCTGGATCTGTTTGCCGGAAAGTAAAAATTATTATAATCAATCTCATAGAATTTCTTATTCTGAAGAACTTTTCAGTATAATAAAAATGTTTAGGACTTTGTATTTGTATATGGCAGCATCAATAAGGGATTGTCATATAGTCCATTTTTGAAGCTTTATTTACTATTACTATGAAAACACAGTGTCTAAAATTTCGGCTCTCTACGTCGACGCGTTCTCAGGCAGTGGATTTTTTTTTAAAAAATCTGTGTGTAAAATTTGAGCTCTCTATATCAACGCGTTTTCAGGCAGTGTCCAAATATGTCGTGAAAAAAGGAATTTTTGTATGGGAACCCTACGAAGGAGTTACCCGATGTGTCCCATTTTCGAACTTAAGTTTACTTTTTTTTTTTAACGCGCCTGTACAAAAGTTTTGCTCCCTAAGTGAACGCGCTATCGAGTTATCGTGAGAACGGACAGACAGACGGATGGACAAACTGACGGACAGACGGATGGACAAACAGACGGACAGAACGGACGGAATGACCGGCATGCAAAAATAAAAATATCTTTGAATATTATGGGTGGGTGTCCAACCCATTTTTCTCTGCAAGCATTATTTCTGTTCATTACAAGTTTGACAAACTTAATATACACTACGATTCAATCTAGAAGAGGGCTGGCCAAACTTTTGATCACTACGGGTGACCTGTTTTCTTAAATTATAGGCGGCGGTCTACCAACATCGTATGAGAACAATTTTGTGGTAAATTCATATTACCTATTATTTTTCATGTCATATCCGAGGATGTACTGGAAACAGGACATTACATATTTTCGACAAGCTTTTCATATTGTGGATCATATGTATTTATGGTTATTCGTAAACTTGCTTCGAAATGGTCATTTGTCAAACGGGAGCGATGTTTTGTTTTAATTACATTCATAGTAGAAAATTTTGTTTCGCAGAGATAAGTGAACCAAAAAAATGGTTAAATATGCTGCACATCTCCATAAACATGGATATTTTTCTTCACTAATTCCAATAACTATTTTGTACCGAAGCTCTTGATTTCTGGAATTTTAAGCTAAGGATTTCATTCTGAACTATTCCACATCCAAAAATCCTTTTAATGAAATGATAAATAAATTAAGCAAGAACATCGAAAAGAATGAAGAATTCTGTGCGGTCTGCGCTGAGTTCATGTCTTATTTAGGTGTTTTTAATGTTAAGAAAAAATTAGGAATAATAAAAAAATTTTTTAAAACATTCAGAATAAAATATATTAAAAAAACTTTTGTAAATAAAATGCCCTAAAAAGTAAAAAATAATGTTTTTCTTTCTTAGTGAAATAAACAAGAAAAGTTTAATGCAAAATAAGAAATGCTACAACTCAGATTAAATCTTAAAAGTTTGGGCATCCATAACTATAATCACAATTGTCTAATTGCAGATCATGCCCAAACTGTTAAGATTAAATCCGACAATTGCTGTCATGACATTTTTGTTTACACTGAAAATGCTAATAAATAAATAAAATAATAATAATAAGTTACGTAAATGTGATTAGTAAAATAGATGCAAATAAAATTAGATCTTACGCTCTCGATGTTGTTCTCGCAATCTTTATGAAGGAAATTGAGCTGAAACCATAGGAAGGCCATGGGTGCGCAATTGGATTTTACGACGCTTTGACTTTAGACCTTCTAATAGGCTTTTGCTATTTAGGATCCAGAAACATACAGGAATTATTTAAGGGTCGATCGTTGCTGGCAGTGTTGCCAACTTAACGGATTTCCCGTCAGATCTAGCGGATTATTGTGAGGGAAAACGGGAAAAAAGGTATTCTAACGGATGACGGATTTTTTAACGGAACGGATTTTTCAGCGAACTCGTGAGATTTTTATTCAATTGTGGCCTTAATGGCTGAACTGAATTGAATCTTTTTACAAATTAAGGAGTATCGGGTGAAAATGCTGTACGTTCCACCGCCAATAATCCTGATAACGTCGCATGTGCATAAAAAATTCCCGCCACAAATTTAGTGATATCTACCTCTGTATATATTTCTTGTAAAAGCTAAGCATATTTTTCTGTTTTACTGCTACTTAAAATTATTGGCACTTTCAGCATTTTCAGCCGACACTTCTCATTTGTCTCTGCTTGGAGTGTATGGGTATAGCCCACTGACATGTATATATAAATGGACTGCTCGTTTAATCAAAAATACATGAAAGCAAATGGCACTACTTTCATATTCCTGCCTCTTTCCGTGAGAGCATACTTTCCCACTGAACTGTAACGATTAGGAACGATAAATTGCTTGACGTTCAGCGGTATTTCCCACTAAAACAGTCTTATAAAAAACACTTTCTTCGACTCATAATTAAAATTTACAAATAGTACAAGATAGTTTTGTGGTAAATTCGGTAAATCCCACTGATATGCATATAAGTAAATTCCCCAATAATTTAAATATAGCGCCAGTATACGACAGTTGGTAACATAGGCAGTGAGAGCCTATTTTCTGAAACCAAAACTGGTGCCACATGAAACAGGACATCAGTCAGTCCATTTATATACATGTCAGTGGTATAGCCCTGTCTCTGCGATCTACTACTATTTTATCGCCACAAAAATCTACTTCGCATACGCACTAATCTATTATAAACAGATAAAGTAATTAATACGGTTGAAGCAATTCAAAGTTATAGTCAACCGTCGACCCCTACAGCTCCTGCAAGTATAATGGCCACATTAGAGCCCGAAAGCACCGAAAGTGACAATGATTTTTGTTTAATTTAGAGTGTTAATTGATTTAATTTCAAAAATACAACAAAATATATGTTTTACTATAGTTATAATGCATTCTATTTTAAGAAACTATTTTAACGGATTTTATTGACGGAAAAAAAGTTAGTCTAGCGAATTTTTGACGGAATTTTACTACGAATTCAACGGAATTTCAAAATTATTATTGGCAACACTGGTTGCTGGTTTGAGTTCCTATTACAGAAAGTATAGCTGCTCATAAAAAAAGCAGATATTAATATGAGAGAAGCATTGTCTCCTTGCAATCAACTCGAGACTACTTTGAGGATTTCTTGAGATTGGAAACAGTTTTGGCACACTAGAATCAATGTACAGAGTGCCAGGACCAATAATATCAAACTTTTTACAACAATTAAGTTGTTTTACTCATTATGTGAAAAGGATTAGTCCTACACATTCTTATTATACTGAAAAATTCTTTAGAATATGAAATCCTATGAAATTTGTTATAATCATTTTTACTGTCCGACGAATCCTTCTGGAAATCCGTTCAAAAATCAAACTTACACAGATCGTAAGAATTAGTCTTATACCAATACTGGATTTTTTCCTTGTTTACAAATGTTGTCAATACATCCTTCAATGTTGATCAATACATATGTTCCACCTGCTTAGTATTTAAACGAGCAACTAAAAATAAAATAGCAAATAAAAAACAATAAAATCTGTGAAGATTCTTGAAGTGCAAACCGGCCACTTCTCAGATCTCCGTCATATTTGCCGTAAAAATGTCCGCCCATACGGACGGTTAGCTATTATTTCGCACTAAAAATATCTTAATAAAGTCTATAATAAGAGTATTACAGGGTTTTAACGGAAAAACGTACCAATGCCACAACCCCCACCCCCTACCGCGTAAACGACGTATTTTGGTCATTGATTAAAGAAAGAAACATTAAAAAAAAATTCCCATGCTTAAAATAATGTCAAAAGTATTCAGCTTGCAATGAATTCTGAAACTGGCGACCCAGTTGGCAGTTATATAAAAATCCTGAAAGAAAAAGGGTAAACCGAAACGACCTCGAACTTGTAATGCAACCCTAAATATAAAAAAACACCGGTTCTTTTGGGCTCTCTGAAAATGTTGCGCAATTCTATTATCGAAGACCCTTACAGGACAGACAAAAGCGTAATGCAGTAGAACTGGTGGTTTCATTTTTATAATTTTTCTTTTATATGTTTGCCTACATGCATATATGTATGTAAGTACAACATACATGTACTCGACTCCCCACAGTCATGTATACATAACATTCCCTAATAAAAAGCGGGATATATCCCTGAAGCACATACAGCGTGTCGCATTAATGCGAACATACAAGGGAAAGGAATCAATAGGATTCATGAAACTGATTTTTTTCAATTCTTTTTTTATTCGTTTTAATAGAAATTACATGCAAACCTCTGGGCGGTAGAATTTTCAGTCAAATAAACTAACATTCTTGATATCGAGATATTTCCCTAGAATCTGCTGTAAAATAACCCAAGCATTTTGCTATCCACACTAGCTAGGTAGGTAGAGTAAACGAACCAATTCGCGTCCATTTAAGGAAATGTCATCCTTACAAGAACAAGAAGAGTTTTTAGTAGCCTTTGTATAACATTAATAAACTTGCAATTTATCTTTTAGTTTAAATTAAAACTCAAAACATTTAACTTGTCTGTGTTATAATTAAAAATATCCAGTGTATACGGAAATCACCAGTTTGCGTCCAGTCTAAGCGAGTTTGCGTACACCAAGGGCCCAATTTGCGTACAGGCTAAAAAAGGTTTAATATACTGCTTTTAGAAGGGGTTGTTAAATAAATGTCGTTTTGAAAGATACGAATTTATTAATTTTTTTGTCAATCTTGATTTGAAAAGCCGTTAAAAACTTAAAAGTTGTAATAAAATATACAGTAACATAAAATTCTACACAATAAAAGAAATTCAATTCATCTTTTAACTTTTATTAAATTAAAAGGAACAAATCAAGATGAAATTATATTACATAATTGAATTCAACATTTTATAAATTTAAATAAATAAAGTAAGCTTATGCCTTAAAGGGGGGCAGGAGACCCTATCCCAATCACGGAGGCCATAGCGGCCCATTGTGGTGTCCTGTTAAAAGGCCATTCACTAAAACCTTCCTGTCCTCTTAATCAGGTCTTGTTGAGGCAGGTTTTTCAGCTCATCCACAGATAGAAAGACAAATCCTAGAGTATCCAGCCTGCACCGGGCGAAGGCCGGTTACGCACACAAAAAGTGATCGGTTCTCTCGGGCTTTCCCTCCAGGTAGGACAGACACTCAGGGCTGTCAACAACTCCCATCCTTGTTAGATGAGCGTGAAGTGAGCTGTGGCCGGTGATGATGCCAACCACAGTTCTACATTGTTTCGTTCTGACCCCCCATGAGTAAATCGCAGATATTCCCATTGGGCCTATCAATAGACAGTTTTGTACACCTGCAAGTACTCAAGTTCGCCCATCTCTGCTGATGCTTTCTTTGAACATCCGCTTTGATGAGAGATCCAATACTCGAGGTGGCGACGCCTACGGCAGGTTCCGGTCCGAGGAACGAAGAATCAGAGGTAGCCCTAGCTTAAAGGTCAGCCCTTTCATTCCCCATGATCACCATATGACCAAGAACTCCACGAAGGGACACCTTCTTATGGATACACAACTTACTCACAGAAGACGTGCAATCCCCCAGTAACTTAGATGTTATCCGGGGGCCACTCAGAGCCATAAAGACAGCCTGACTATCCGAAATAGAAATAGAAATAAATGTCCTTCCCCTTGATTTGCATACCAAGGGCTAACTTCGCTGCCATTGATATGGCGAAGACTTCAGCCTGAAAGAAGACAGTGGTATTTTTACGAAGTCAGTACTTCGTCCCAATATCAGGCTCAGGAGAGTAGACACCCGCCCCAGCTCCCTCATTGGTGAGAGAGCCGTCCGTGAAAATTTCCCATGAGCGCAATCTGCACACAGCCCTTTTGGCCTATACCTGAATGACAAGATCCAGTGGTGGCGGATTAAGTAGGACCTCAAGATCAGCTGTAGCCGTAGATCGCATGGAGCCCATAATTCCAAAGCAGGCAAGCCTTTTCAGGGCCGCCAGCTTCCGGATCGCAGTCTCCACAAGCGTCCTCGGCCACCATACACAGGAGGCATATGTAAGCATGGGTCTAATAATCGGGGTGTACATCCAGTGCACAACCCCCGGTCTCATGCCCCATGTGCAGCCAAAGACTCTCCTGCATTGAGCGAAGATCCTCGTAGCCGCATTAACTTTTTCCTCTACGTGTATTCCCCATGTCAGCTTCGCGTCGAGGAAGACTCCAAGGTGCTTGACATATGGAGAGAGTTGCAGAGGGTGTCCAAAAAGCTTTGGAAGATAAAAGTACCCAAGCTTACGTCTTCTGGAGAAGAGCACCAAGCTAGTCTCTGTTGGGTTTACTGTCATATCATGACGGGTGCACCAGTCCTCAATAATATTGAGGCCTCGATGCATGAAGGCACAGGCAGCAGTCATGCTGTGCCTGCAACCAAGCAGAGGGATATCATCCGCATACGCTTCACATGAGAATCCCACATTTTTAAGTACCATGATGAGTGAGTCAACCAACATACACCAGAGTATTGGAGAAAGCACGACACCTTGCGCGCAGCCTCTCCACCAGCACACTGCGAGAGGTTCGGCCGCCCACCTCCACAGTTAAGTATCGTCATCTTAACATTTGGTCGATCCATCACACTACAATGCGATCAACACCATGTCGACGAGCTGGCTCACATAGCGACTCGAGGCTGGCGCTGTCAAAAGCCCACTCGATGTCAAGAAAGCCTCCCAAGGTAAACAGTCCCCGATCCACGATAGTAACCATTGAATGGAGAGCCGTCTCCGTAGATCTACCCCTCCCGTAAATGTGTTTGGAGGTGTTTAAGGGAGAAGTCTTTAGGGCTACTCCCTTTATATATTCATCCACAAGCCTCTCTAGGCATTTCAAAAGGAATGAGGAGAGGCTTATGGTTCGAAAACTCTTCGGGTCCATGTAAGAAGCTTTACCAGGCTTTGGAACGAAGGCAACTCTCATCTCCATCCACACCTCAGCGACATATCCAAAAGCGATACATGCCCTGAAAATAGAATCGATGTATGGAGACAGCACAACGCTCTCTGCCTTAAGAAAGACAGGCAGAATACCGTCTGCACCCGGGGCTTTAAAAGCCGAGAAGGTTGAAATTGACCATTTCACCTTCTCGGCATCAACTGCCTTGGCAGCAATGTATCAATTACCACCAGTGCAGAGAGGTAGGGGATGTTCCCCACACAACTACAGGTCTTCTTCAAGCCTACAGTCTGGGAAATACATTGAGAGAAGAAGTCCACGGGCTTCTTCCTTCGATGGCGCAAAGGAGCCGTCTAGTCTTCTTAGAACACTCAGCCTGGCCGATGGGTCACTCCTAAGAGCCCTGAGCAGCCTAACCGGTTCACGATAGCCGTCAAGCTCCTCGCAGAAGTCTACAAAGGCCTGTCTTCTTGATTTCCTAACAAGCCTCTTGTAATTAATCTCAGTCTCGCGGTAGAACTGACAGTCTTTCTCCAAACCAGTCCTCCTGGCCTTATTAAAAAGCCTTCTGGAATCCTTACGGGGTTCACTAAGACTGCCGTTCCACCACGGCATAGGTTTCCTTCCAATGTCCGTACTAATAGGACAGAAAACTTCGAAGGCCTCAGTCACAGCGGACTGCAGCCACTGCGGACTGATGTTATGAGCTCCATCAGTTACTCACCCCGATGGTTAGTGTCTGAACTGCCTCAGACAATGTGATTAGCGTCGGCATCACAACCAACCAAACCCCCAAGCCGATTAGACCTCGCATACTCAACCGCCCGCCTTACTCCCTCAGTAGGAGGGGAAGCAGCGGAGTCATACGGGAATTATGCTGAGACAAAATGGGATTTTCTTATTGACTCCATCCTTCATGAAGGAGAGGTTGATTGACGTAGTGTCCCTATCGCACAAATGAGGTAGTAAGGTCACCACAACGTCTTTTGTCGCAACAACACAAGCCCTAGGAATAAAGCACGTTGTGTCATACAGGATTTGAACGCCTTGCGCCTCCGTTAGATCACGGATACGGTCCTTCCAGACCCAAGGCTCCTGCACAAGCACTACTTTTTGTTATTAGGGTTTTGTACTCAAGTCAGTAAGGCAACGTCCTAACAAAGCGGACCCCGCCTTGCTGTGTTGCAGGTTAATCTGGGTGAGGAGAAGACCACTTATATGGATTTCTTCACTACGCCTTTCCTCTTCGTAAGAAAGGATTCGTTCTTCTTCGCAGTGCTCAGTTTACCGAGGCCAGGAGGCTCACTACCACTTTCCACTACCTGCCTAGCCGGACCACCGACCAATTGCGAAGAGGAAAAAGGAGAATGCCCAGGGACAGAATTAGCCATCTCCTTAGCTCTTTTCCTTCTCTTCCTCAGGAGTGTTGGTAACTCTGCCTCGGAGAGTCCTGCTTCTGCTGCCACCATAAGCGCCTTTCGACTCTGAGGTTACATGAAGAGCATGAGTGTTCTCCATGAGGGTCACACCGCCCTCATAAGCCGAGCTCCCCCGCAGGAAGAGATTTTCCATACATGTCGAGATCTCAGGGATAAAATTCTCCGATTCCTCAAACATCCGTGGATTTGTTACGCACTTACTAGAACTGGATTTGCATTACTGCAGGAAGGCTAATTAAAACTGAAGGTCGCATGGTATCAGAGTTCGCATACTAGCGACTGAGCAACCCCTCAACCATGCAGCCCTCGGTGTATGCTGTTCCACTTTGGCTTGGGCTGGGAGCAGATTTTAGCCTACTAATCAGTGTCAAGCTCACCGAACAGCGGTTACCACCTCGCAGTACGTGGAAGTAGCTGCACCCAAGACTAACACATTCACCTCACCCACCTCTTGGCTGACAGAATAGCAGGATCCGTTACTCACAGAGAAGATAGCATTGTCTAATGTTAGTCAAAGCGGGGCTTTGCTTTCGCTTACTTTCAATCCCATCCATAGTTCTGCCGATAACAGTACCTTGATTTTGCTTACGGCTTTGACACTCTTATGCATGTGTCAAATGAGTATGCATGATTGGACCATTGAATAACAATCTTGAAAACATCTTCGCTTGGGGTAAATTGAATCGCGTCGAATTCAATGCATATATACAAAATATCACTTTCATTAGTTTCCGTCCACGAAAATTATATTTCCGGCCAAGAGCTCTCCTATAACCGGCTAAAATGAAAACTGAATCAGTTCTCTTTCAAAGTGCAAAGAATAGACTACAAACTTTTAAAATATATTATTCAGGAAAAACAATAGTATATTTTTATTTTAAATTAATACAGAAAACAAAGTTACAGAACAGAATGTAAGTTCGGTTACATTTTCAGCATTTCCTATAGATCTTTGCTAAATCGAAATAGTTTTTCTCCACTCTAACTTTAAATGCCTAAACCCGCAAAGTTATACAAGTGACATCTGTTTGAAATGGAAACAACTTTAGGTTAGTGACATCCTAGTAAACTTTAAAGTAAACAGTAAAGTTAAATAAAAGAAGAACTTTTGAATTATATCTGAAATTTTATGTTTTAATTAACGAACTAAGGCCACGTTCCTAACAGTATGTTATGTTGGGTAGCAAGGCTTACAAAATAATGTCATTATTATGACCAGTATTTACTTAACTGTTAATTGGGATTTATATGCGTCTACAAAGAATATAATTAGCCTTTGATCTTTTTTTATCTTTCAGCCATTCATCGAGCCTATTAGCAACGTACTCAAAAAATATATTTCCATTCATTATCCAGAATCGGAATCAAATCTTTGGGTGAGCTAACGTAGGGGGAAAACTATGTAAGGTGTGTAATGATCTCTCCGCTTGCGTTTAAGGTAAATAACACAGTAATAGTGTTTTTCATTCTCTGGCTTGATTTCATATGTTCCGGCATCATTTTAAGGCCAATATTCGTCCAGTTTTTGGGCATAAGTTGAATTCTGTTTCATTTCCATTTAAAATTCTTCTGGAATCATTTAGTATGTGTTCAGCATCGGTTAGTTTCAAATAATCCTTCAATTGTTCGAACCATGATCCAATTGAAGCCTTTGTAATCACACCCCTTCCCTTGAAGATGCTACACAATTTCAGGATTGCTTTTTAAAAATAACTTGAACCATGTTCTGTTCATCCTTTTCCGGCCATCGTTTTTGATTATCTTCTATACTGTGTCCAAAAGATCTCTCTTAATAGGAAAATCAGATTTGATCTATTTAACACACCATTTGACTATTTTTCTTCTTCGAAAGACAGTAAAAGGGCCTGGACCCACCCGAAATTTCCGAAAGTTCTTTTAGAAATTTTCCTCTTAGTTTATCCTTTATGCAAATTTTCCTTGGCCGTAAATAAATGCTTCGAAGTAAAAACTGTATTGGATACATGCCACAAATTTAATTCATTTGTAAAATGGAAACGCAACTCCATAACGCATTTATTTTATATTTTGTTTTATAATTTAAATGACTGCAGTGTAAATTACTACAAAGCTTGGAGTTTATTTAATTAAAAAATAACTTTTCGTTATGCTGTCAAGATGATTTCTTTGAAAGCAAGTAGTCTCTCAAAGAAAACGTTTCCAATGGATTTTATAATAATATTATAATATTAATTTATAATATTAAATTTATATATAAATTAATTTCGTATAGTAATAAAATAAGCTTCTGATTTTCTAAAAAATTATTCAAATTAGTTGTACTATAAAATTATTTTCTTTCTTTTTTTAAATTATTTTCCGGTAACTAGTACATGAAATCCAAATCATCTGTGGCAGGTTATTAAGAATTCAACAGAAAACTGTTTCAAAAACCGGCCAGGATAATTTTGCTATCACTACGTAATTTTTCGTTACTTTCCGACGAATTTATTAATTTAACAGGTATTTGATAGAAAAATATCAACTTAAATAGATTATTTCTCAAATAAAATGCTATTTAGGGTAAATGCACCAATTCACGTCCATTTAATATTACAACATGTCATAAACCGACGTATTTTCCTTAAAATGCAGATGTTTCTCTATCTTTATGTTAGTGTATGTGTCTGCTATCCCTAAAATGATAATCAGGATCGTTGAGTTAAATCTGAGTCGTCAGAAGTCAGTTCTCATTAGGAGTCGGCATGTAAATAATGCGAAAATGTTAGTAAACATATTTTCTTTAAACGTAGTGCTATGAGTAAAAAATGTAAGGGACTGCGTTTTTTATTCCATTTTTATTTCATGAGAAAGCCTTTTAAGTAGTTATCTTTCAAATAAATATAATATTGTTTGAAATTTAAGTAAATTTTCAGAATAACCACATTAATTTTAGTGGCCGCGAAATGGATCAATGATTACTATCATTAGCCAGTTTGCGTGTACTGGTGGCCGCAAAGAGCTGCATTTTTTTACTTTGCCCCAAATTGCAGCCTACACGTACAGCTCTTCTTTAATTAGTCTGATTTAATGCATTGCATATAAAGAAATATTGGAAAAATATATTGCTACAACACTAAATGAAGTATTGTCGGACATTCGACAAGGAAAATTTTATATTAGAACAGCTAGCATCAAAAAAAAATATTCCAAAAAACATCATTACAAGATAAATTGTCTTAAGGATATCCTGAAGGCGTAGAAAAGTTTGGACCATAAAGTATTTTGATGTAAACCGAACAAAAAAAAACTAGTTAAGTGGGGATGAGTCGTTAGCCAAATGTGGGTTTCCATTAAGTTCTGATAGCCTTTTAAGCACAGTTCAAAAAAACAGGCCAAGTGCGAGTCGGACTCGAGTCTGTACCATCGTACAAGATTTAACACTACTTTACTTTACTTTTTATTTTCATTATTTGTTGTTATAGCAGTTTTAGTATTACTCACTCTTTGAAAATTTCAACTGTCAATCTATTACGGTTCATGAGATACAGCCCGCTGATAGACAGATGGACATCGGAGCCTTAGTACGGGTACGGAACCCAAAAAATGAGTACGACCATGGCACGAATCCATCCTTCAAAAATGGGCGACCAGGGCGAAATGCCAATCCAGAGCTAGCACATCGAATTCCCGATGGCCTAATCGAAGCCAAAGCTACATTTTCTGAAGAGGTTCTTCGAAAATGGTTAGATGAGCTGTAAAATTATATAAACGAGATGGATGTGGGAGACATATTTGAAGAAACAGTTGTTTTTCCCTACGTACGACCACATAAGAATGTAGTCGACAGCCATATGCCAGAAGACTGGTTTTTTGTTCGTTCTGAGTCAGGTTACCTGGTTAATTACTGAACAAATTCAAAAACTTTTTTCTTAACGGCCACAAACTCCATTTAACATTGGAGATATGCGAGTTTTTCAAGTAAACGGGATAATTTTATACGCATTTCCTCCTAGCACAACACATATGCTACAACCAGCAGATGTTAATGTATTCAACTAATGCTCCATCAAAAGAAACGGGAGTAGTTAAGTGATGTGTTTTAAAGAGATGAGATCTTAGTCGAATGGAATTCGACGTGATCAGTTTGCACAAGCGAGGATATTATCAAGATCGTTATTCAATGATCTAACCATTCAGTCTCGTTTAACGCATATGACTTTCCCTCGAAGTCCGCAAGAGTGTTTTGACAGTAAGCGAAATCAAGGTACTGTCATCGGTAAAGTTATGGAAGGGATCGAAAATAAGGGAAAGCACATCATTAATGAAAATTAAGAGGAAAGACGGAGAGATAATAGAACCCTGGGGCGCACCGAAATTTATAGGGTGAGCTTCAGATGTAAGACCATTTAGGCGACCAGATCTAAAGCTTTCGATCCATAATAAAACCGGAGAGGAGAGACCAAGAGCTTCAAGTTTGGCTAAAAAGTATGTTGAACTAAATATAGTTTTAAGGCAAAAATTTGCTTTATTATTCTGATTTATATAACGTTGAATTCTATTATGTTATATAATTCCTTCTTGATGTGTTTCTTTTAATTTAATGAAATTTAAAAGATGCTTTTATGTAGAACAACACTCTATTTGAATTGAGTTAGTTTTAATCTTAAGAATGTTATGTTACTGTGAATTTTATCACAGCTTATTATTTTTTAATGGCTTTTCAAATCAGGAATACCTAAACGTCGTATCTTTCAAAACGACATTTAGTTAACAGCCCCATAGAAAAGCAGGTTTTATAATCCCCGGAATAATTATAAGCCATGAAGTCGCCAAAGGCACCGGCACATTAAAAGGCTTTAACGGGCGCCTACAGCCCACGCAGTACGAGCTTTCTCTTGTTTTGTACACTCATCTTGGAGGAAGAACTAAGATTTCGTCTTAAACAGGTCCTAAAGCCTAAAACTATCGCTTCCACAGAAAAATGAAGTTAAAATAATTGCAGCCGTTTTCTCTCTAATGGTTTTAAAAAAAATTCGCATCTAGAACAAATTTATGGAAATTATAGCGTTTGAACAAAATGCAAGCAACTTTTATATGAAAAACTCCTGCAGTAAGACAAGGCAAGAAGACTCTGGATATCGCCTGCTAACCGGCCCGCTACTGTCTTTTTCAGACTTTGTACATGGCTTGTATATTCCGGGGGCTACGCCTGGATGCGAACTGCCACCTTGGTGGACGTAAACTGGCTTATTGTTAGACTGGATGCAAACTGGTGATTTTAGCATACACTGATACTTTCAATTATTATGCAGACTAGATAAATGTTTTTAGTTTTTAATTTAAATTAAAAGATAAATATTCAGCTTACTGTTATACTGCAAACGTTTAAACATCGGCATTAAGTAAATTCTACTAAAAACCCTTCTTGTAAGGATGGCTTTTCCTTAAATGGACGCGAATTTGTACGTTTACTTTATCTCTATTTCCCAGAACTATGTTTATCCGAAACTTTGACTTAAACGCAATTATTTTAATGGAAAGGGCAAGTTGGTGTGTACTGAGAGAAAAAATTACTAGTTTCAATGTAGGCTTTTTTTTTGCCTACATTATTAATAGTAAAATAAGTTGCGATATGTAATATTTCCAAATGTTCTCTAATCGGATTTACTAAATAATTATGTAAAATTGCCTTATTAAATAGTGTAAGAAGAAAGTTTTAAATACGTAATTCTCTCTCTTTAATGCACAAATTGACGGATTTATAACGAAAATTCTCATGACGGGAATCATAACCACACTTGTTAGAATCGGTCAAATATAGAGAATGCAAGAATTTTAAGAAGTTTTAATTTTTAACGATTCCAAATCAAATCATAAATACAAGAGGAAAATACAACCGCCTCGTCCGGCGAAAGAAAACATATTTGGCTGCAATTTGTTTTAACATAATTTTTCTGTGGAAGCGATAGTTTTAGGCTTTGGCACTTGTTTAAAATGAAATCTTTGTTCTTCCTCCATGACGAATATACAAAAACAAAAACTGCATGGCTGTAGCCCTGCAGACAATTGGGCGAAATTTCGCCGTAGCGAAATAAATAAACAACGTTTTCAAGCATGCTGAAATTTCCGAGAATTCGAAATAGATGCATCGTTTGTAGCTCGAAATTTCTTTGATTTTTTGCTATATAAGAAGTTACATACGATAAGACTCATATCAATTTCCGAGGAATTCACAAATATTTTCTATTCATGAAATTGTTCTTCGCCGGAATTTTAAGTTGAGATTTTATTGAGTGAAATGCAAAGTGAAATTTTACTACGGTGAGTATTTATTATTTATTTGATATCGTATTTACTTGCTATTTGCAAAATGCTTTGCAAGAGAAGTCTATACCAGATCGTACTGTTAAAAAAAATCGAATCCAAAACAAACTACCAACACATATAAGAACTTCGACAGAAACTCAAGCTAGCGAACCACTGTTGGAGCGTTAGTACGAGTCGATATTGTGTTCCGTTTTTTCTCCTGCAATTCGCAAGCACGTTGCATGCGAATTCGATTTTGAAGCTTACCTGCACTGCAGCTAATCGAATTGATTTACTTCGAATTCGATTCGATTCTGAACCACAATGTTTGTACGGAGCTAGCTTGTTAAAGCCTTTTAATGTGTCGGTGCCCTCGGCGACTTCATGACTTGTATTTATTCCGGAGGTTGCGGTCTATGAGGCTTTTAACTAAATGTCGTTTTGAAAGATCCGACTTTATTACGTTTTCGTTATTCCTGATTTGAAAAGCCATTAAAAAATAATAAGTTGTGATAAGGTCCGCTCTAAGCTAAATTTTTTATGAAAATTTAGCAAGCTAAAAGATATTGGCGAAAATTTATCCTGAATTTTACCGAGAGCGGTACTAAGGTCAACGCGCTAAATTTGCCTTTGGGTTGTGATTAGAGATGGCACCACCAGTAAGTTTCTAAAAAATATAACTTGAATTTATCCCCTTGGGCCGTTCTTTAGCGCGCTAAAAATATTTATTGTCAGAGTTCTGTTATTTCATAAATTTATTGACCGGATTTTTGAAGTTAACGTAGTTTTGTACGTCTTTGCTGTAAATACGGATGAATTGGATTTCTTCTCGCGGCCGTATTTTCAATATCATTGTTATTTTTTTTTTCTTATTGTATATACATGATGCATATTATTTGCATATTTTTAATATTTCCAAATAATTTTAACTATCTGTTTTTAGAAATATTATGACCGCGTGTTGTATTTCCGTAAAAAAATTGTAAAATTCTTCTTCTTGTTTTTAATATATCTTTTCTCTGAGTCTCCGCTGTCATAATTTAGCTGCTAAAGAACGGCCCGATATTGGAGACCCGCTAAAATTTAGCTTAGCGCGGACCTTAGTACTAGGCTTAACAGAACATTCTTCAGATTAAAACTAACTCAATTCAAATATAGTGTGTTTTACAAAAAAGCATCTTTTAAATTTCATTAAATTAAAAGGAACACATCAAGAAGGAATTATATAACATAATGGAATTCAACGTTATATAAATCAGAATAATAAAGCAAATTTTTGCCTTAAAACTATATTTAGTTCAACATACTTTTTAGCCAAACTTGAAGCTCTTGGTCTCTCCTCTCCGCTTTTTTATGGATCGAAAGCTTTAGATCTGGTCGCCTAGATGGTGTTACATCTGAAGCTCACCCTATAAATTTCGGTGCGCCCCAGGGTTCTATTATCTCTCCGTCTTTCCTCTTAATTTTCATTAATGATGTACTTTCCCTTACTTTCGATCCCATCCATAATTTTACCGATGACAGTACCTTGATTTCGCTTACTGCTTTGACACTCTTGCGGACTTCGAGGGAAAGTCACATGTGTTAAACGAGACTGAATGGTTAGATCATTGAATAACGATCTTGATAATATCCTCGCTTATGCAGTCTTCTGGCATATGGCTGTCGACTACATTCTTATGTGGTCGTACGTAGGGAAAAACAACTGTTTCTTCAAATATGTCTCCCACATCCATCTCGTTTATATAATTTTACAGCTCATCTAACCATTTTCGAAAAACCTCTTCAGAAAATGTAGCTTTGGCTTCGATTAGGCCATCGGGAATTCGATGTGCTAGCTCTGGATTTGCATTTCGCCCTGGTCGCCCATTTTTGAAGGATGGATTCGTGCCATGGCCGTACTCATTTTTTGGGTTCCGTACCCGTACTAAGGCTCCGATGTCCATCTGTCTATCAGCGGGCTATATCTCATGAACCGTAATAGATTGACAGTTGAAATTTTCAAAGAGTGAGTAATACTAAAACTGCTATAACAACAAATAATGAAAATAAAAAGTAAAGTAAAGTAGTGTTAAATCTTGTACGATGGTACAGACTCTTCGTGTGTGAGTCCGACTGTGCTTAAAAGGCTATCAGAACTTAATGGAAACCCACATTTGGCTAACGACTCATCCCCACTTAACTAGTTTTTTTTTGTTCGGTTTCCATCAAAATACTTTATGGTCTAAACTTTTCTACGCCTTCAGGATATCCTTAAGACAATTTATCTTGTAATGATGTTTTTTGGAATATTTTTTTTTATGCTAGCTGTTCTAATAGAAAATTTTCCTTGTCGAATGTCTGACAATACTTCATTTAGTGTTGTAGCAATAAATTTTTTCATATTTCCTTATATGCAATGCATTAAATCAGACTAATTAAAGAAGAGCTGTACTGATAGGCTGCAATTTGGGGCAAAGTAAAAAAATGCAGATCTTTGGAATGAAAAACGCAGTCCCTTACATTTTATACTCATAGCACTACGTTTAAAAAAAATATGTTTACTTACATTTTCGCATTATTTACATGCCAACTCTTAATGAGAACTGAGCTCTCACGACTCAGATTTAACTCAATGATCCTGATTATCATTTTAGGGATAGCAGACACATACACTAACATAAAGATAGAGAAACATCTGCATTTTAAGGAAAATACGTCGGTTTATGACATGTTATAAAATGAAGTGGACGCGAATTTGGGTAGTGAACTCGAATTGGTGCATTTATCCTACTATAAATTCTTGGATTTCTTAGTTTAAATGGGTTATTAAAATGTTATGCCTGTAATAAATTTTCTACCTATTTATGATGGCTGTAATTACTGTGAGTTGTTTTTTTTTAACCCAGCTCAATAAAAAATTACCTGATATTCTTTATGTGAGCGGCTGATATGGATATATATAAGGCATAAGTTCTCCTTAGTAACACATCTGATATTAAAAATCTTAACCACATTATAAGATCCTTATAAGCATAAACTATGTGAATGTGCCTATATCAAAAAATAAAATTACAAATAATTTCTTCAATCTCCATTAATTTGCAAGTCTCACATCTCGTAGGTACCTACCTCTACAAGATATCGAAAGAGCTTTCTATTTACATATTTATTTCCTTCGACAGATGAGTGTGGCAAATTATGATTTCCCATTTTGTTGGTTGCTTTTTGTTCGCCTAGCTAGGTAGGTACCTACTATCTATTTTTTTAGATTTTATTTTTGATGCAGCCAACTCTCTCAATCATATAGAAAAAAAACTGGCAAAAAATAATTCAAATACTAAAAAAAGAAAAAGTCATCAGCCTACGAAGGAAAGAAGCCTCAACTCAGCTGTATCTTAGCGCAGAGTACGAAAACCAGCCAGAAAGTTGTCATGCAACTTTCTATATAAATGCAAGATACAACCAAGCACGTTATAATATCCTCCGCCTGCATCTTCTCTCGCGAAGAAGTCGACGGAACGGATCATTTCGAAATTTCGTTTTTCTTTTATTTATTTATTTTATTTTATTTTAATGAGTCTACTTCGGTTTATTTATTCTTGGGCCTTATAAACGTAGCATGATTGTGAGACTTTAATTAACTGCTAGTAGTAAAACGTTTTTGTTTTTGTTTTCTTCTCCTCTGTTTTTTTTTCTAATTTTAATTCGTGTATGCAGCTGAAATATAAAACGATCAGACTGCGACTCAAGAAAAGTTGTGTTGGCAAAATGCAAATGCTGCATAAAACGCGTCACAATTTATTTGCGACGCATTTCACCGCCATCATCACCACCTCCATTGAAATGTATACAAAAAAGAAGGGACACAAGAGACAAGAGGTCAGTTACTCTTACTTGTTTTATATTTATAAGTATATTCCCGTCCCGTCCCGTTCCGTCCCCTTAATTATATTCGTTTCGTTGCGCTTGCTTTAATTCTTTGGCCACTCCGGTTTTTGGTTGGCTTGTGTTTTTTTTTTTTTTGCTTAACCTAAAACGATAGATTTAAATTTAACACTAAACCGGTATTGCCGGCATTTGTTTTTATTTTTGTTTTTTATTTGATCCATTGAATTTTTGTAAACAAAATTCTCATTCCCCTTACGTGTACAAATGTACCTATACCTAGAACCGTATAATAACTACACAAGTATTGCGTGATTTTATACAGCCTTGAAAGAATAATTCTGCGCAGATGCATTTTTGCATCGCAGGTTGAGCATATTTTTTTTGCATCGCATTTTGTCCATACTTTTATTATGTTGCCAACAGGTATTTATTAGATTATTATTAAGATTTTTGCAATCAATGACTTGTTTAGGTATGAAAATGTCATACAATCTGAGACAAGCATCCAGATCAAAATATAGAATTGCATTATTATAATGTTCGAAGAAACATCCCTGCAAAGGTAAACAGCCATGATTCGAAAACAATTTGCTAGCAAATCGTAATCTTTGGCTTAAACTTCGAGATCGAACTCGATATCGAACGGAAAACAGACTGCCAGGCCAGCGTAGTAAAAGGAAAATGATTCTCGACTTATCAACCCGAGATTCTCTCTCGATAGCGAATTTCGTTAGATCCTAAGCCGAACCGAAATTAGTGTTAAAACGAAATTATACGCACAATGTGTTTGGGTTAGTGGCGTTATATATTTCTTTTAAGAAAAGCAAGCTATTCTCGATGCATAAGCGATTCGCGTAGGGTAAGTTTTTATGGATATTTAATTAGAGACATGGAAATGGATATTTATTCATTATAAATGGAAAATAATGTCTGTGAACATTATTGTCTTGGTCAGTCCATCGCACATTTAATTATATATCACTTATCAAATAAACACTACATAGACATTTTAGCACATGCCACTAAACAGATAAATTATTTTTGTTTTGAACATTTTCAATAAGTGATGAGTCATTTGAATCTTACTCAGAGAAACAAAGGAATCTCGCAGTAAATTCAAAGCATAGACGCACGTAGTCTCATTTCATTGAAATTCCGAAATCAGATCAATGTAGAAATCTCGTGCAAAAAGCGAAATTGTGGCCTACCTGACCTACCTCTACCTCAGAAAAACGAAGGAATCTCAGGAGAAGCTCAAATTCGAGATTACTTCGAGAAAGCGAGCTCTTCGCTAAAATGTTTGCATGGTTATCTGATATATGTATGTAGATAGAATAAGTGCACTAATTCGCGTCCACTTTATTTATAACATGCCATAAAACGAAGTATTTTCCTTAAAATTCAAATATTTCTAAATTCTCATGTTTGTTTATGTATATCTGTTATCCCTAAACAGAGCAACAGAATCGTATAGGGGTTTCCATAAGGTCCTAATACGCTTTTAAGACCAGTTAAAAATAAAAAAAAAAATAGAGCAAGACGATGGCACGACTACATTCTTCAATAAATGGCTGACCAGCGCGAAAAATGTATAACATTTTTCTGAAATGCAATCCAGAGCTTGCACACCAAATTCCCGAAAGGCTAACTGAAGCCAGAGATACACTTTTTGAAGAGATTATTCGAAAAGGTTTTGATGAGCTGCAAAATTATTTAAAAGAGACGATTGAAGTTGATATATTTAATTGACCATGAATAACAGGAAAGGTTTTGTGTATATGAAAGTACTAGTCTTTAAGTACAAAAAAAAACATATTTTATTTTAATTTTAAGATACACAATATGGCGTCATAGCAGCACACGCAATGAAAAAAAAATATCTCGGACGGTCGACATGGGCGTACCGCTATATCACAATTTTTAATCTGGAACAAAAACCGAAAAAGATTCTTAGAATATGTATAGTCCAAAATCTAGTGAATGTCGTAGGATTTTTTCGAAAATTTGATAAAAACAAAAAATGGCGTCAGTTGGAATTTTTTTTCTTGTCTTTTCGAAAAAATCGATCGAAAATCAGTTACAAAATCTATAAATATCTATTTCTCAGTTTAGAAAATATTGTATTAAAGTTGCAGTTAAAAATTCAAGTCAATCGAATAAAAATTGAGGGAACTACTGGTACGTCCAGCTTGAAATACATAGTTTCGAGAAAAACGCGTTTAAAGTTTCAAGTAGTTTAATTTTAATTAGAGAATCCAAACACTAACTATTGCGCGGTCTAACGGACTTTCTATAAACAGCTGTTTTCTCAGCCTTAAAATAGGGGTAGGAGAGACATCTATTAGTCAAAATTGAAAGCCTGAGACTAATATGTGTCGGTATAATTTATGCAAGGAATAATAAAGACCCCAAAGAATGCTTTTCCGCGTAGTCGAAAAACCATTTATTTTGCTTCACGACTATGCTCGTAAAAATTACTCTCTCATAATCGACTTTTTTTTATCATTCTTGGATACCGTAAGGAGTACTTAAGCAAAATAAAAAAAAAAGTGAAAAAAAGTTATATTACCCCTTAATGAACAAATTCAAAAACATGTGATCATTTTTGTTGACGGCCACAAGTCCCATTTAATATTGAAATTAAGTTATACGAAATATTCAGCTCAAACGGAATTTTATACGCACTTCCTCCCAGCGCAACACATACATATATTACAACCAGTAGATGATAATGCTTTCATGATATAATGATACTGTTTTAAAGAGATGTAACACCTTTGGATCTTAGACGCATTGAATTCGAAGCGATTCAATTTGCCCCAAGCGAAGATAAGGAGTAAACAAAATCAAGGTACTGTTATCTGCAAAACTATGGATGGGATTGAAAGTAATGGAAAGCAGATCATTAATGAAAATTAGGAAGAGATATGGAGAAATAACAGAGCCCTGAGGCACACCGGCATTTATAGTGTGACGTTTAGATGTAACGCCATTTAATACAACCCATATTAGGTGACCAGATAAAAACTTTCGATTCATAATAGAAGAAGAGGGTAGAGACCAAGGGCTTTAAGTTTGGCTAAAACATATGTTGAACTAAATATAGCTTTAAGGCAAAAATTTACTTTATTTATTTAAATTTATTACTATTTATAACGTTTTTTTAGCCTGAACGAAAATTGGCCCCTTGGTGTACGCAAACTCGCTTAGACTTGACGCAAACTTGTGATTTCCGTATACACTGGGTATTTTTAATTATAACGCAGACAAGTTAAATGTTTTGAGTTTTTGATTTAAACTAAAAGATAAATTGCAAGCTTATTACTGTTATACCAAAGCTACTAAAAACACTTCTTATTCTTGTAAGGATGACATTTCCTTAAATGAATGCAAATTCATGCGTTTACCCACCCATACAGAGTGGGCCTTAAAATTTTGTAGCGTTTGGGTTTTTAATTTTGTTTTAATTTTTTAGATTATAAAGAATTTTATGAAATTTTGTAATGACTATATATCCAGTGCTAGAACGGCTCAAAATTATTGAATTTTTTAATATTATTATATTTCCCGAAGATCTTTTGTTGCAATATAACACAAAGAAAATATCGTGAGATTTTTAATGCTGTAACAGCTTCTAATGAAAACATGATTAGAAATTTAATCACTCGTACATCGGCGAGCACATTAACCCATGTCAAGCAACAACATTGCTAATGCTACCTGATAAGTGCAATGAGTGCAGTAATTGACTTGTCAGCAGAATAAGAAAAACAATTATTAAATAGCTGTGACATAAGTGAATGACCTTTGTAGCAACGATTTTTATAATATCTGTGTATACATATACAAAAGTATACTGAAATTTATAGACAGAATTTATATTAATTAGGAAAAAAATGGGCTTCATTTTTCAGGTTATTTTAGCAGTTTCACACTAATAAGAAAACCGTGCAGCTCTAACTAAATAGTGGTGGCGTAGCAATTTATACTAGAAAATATAATTCCATCGTTTACGGAAGAAATCAAGGAAATTATAGCAGAGCGTGAGTTCCTCTATTAGAGGTATAAATACTTCAGAATTGACCTTGACATGCCAAGCTATAGTACAAACAAATTAGAAATTCCGTAACTTAGTAAGATACGTTCCGCAAAGCGTAATTATTGCGATTAAAATTCGAAATAAAATCTAAACTGCTTGAATATTCATGGTAAGCTTTTAATTTTAATCTGCGAGATCTAATTGAGCATTTTATCTCTTCTTTAGCAGAGGTACATACGTATACATCTATTTCCAACTGCGTCTAAATTAGCAGGGTAAAGTTGTTATAGGTTTGAAATGCCATCAACTCGGTAGATTGAACGTTAGTGGGCCATATAAAATCCCTCTCATTTACCTGAAATTATTTTTGCTTGCTATCCAGATTATCTATTGTCAGGCATATCTTTAATACTACTTTAATTATACGTAAAAGTCTTCAGTAAAATGAAAAAAAGCAGTTGTCTTAGTCATTTCTAAAAATAACTCCCCAAGTAACATGTCTAACTTCCAACCTATAAGTTTAAAAGTTCAGATGTACCTATCAACTCAAATATTTGAGTATGCATATATAGTATGTATCTTCAGGGACGTTTCTTGCTATCTGCTTGTCAATCTAGATTTTGTCGCAAATACAGGACGTTTCCTCCATGATGCTCCATAGAGCGGCAGGTGATAATACTCATCTAGCCAAACAAAAAACTGTATGACAAGGGCTGGGGAGGGGGGGGGGGCATATCAATTGTTTCGGAAATATAGGGTGATTAAGAAAATATGCTAGGTTTTCACAAAATACCCCGTATCCAACATTTTTAGTTTAGACTACCATAACTCCTGAGAGCAGACGAGAATGCGGCTATTTAAGCAGTCGTTGGAAAGACCATGAACCTCTGCATAAAATGAGTCCTTTATGGTGACCGTACACCCTGCACTTTATCAGATATATGGGGTCCTGGGAAAACTTAGCATATTTTCTTAATCACCTTGTAACTCCCCGAAACGGTTTATATGACCCCCCCTCCACCGTCCCCTGTCATACAATTTATTGTTTGTCTAGGTGAGTACTATCACCTCCAGCTCTATGGACCACTATGGAGAGGAAACACCCCCTGTATAACTGTGAAAGAGTTTTATTAAAAGTGCAACTACACATAACACACATTGCAAAAAAAAAAACATTTGTTAAACATTTGACAAACAATTTATAGGCAGTTGACAAATATTTGTCATATGTTTGTCAAACGTTTGTCAAACATTTATCAAACATCTGATAGGATATTTGAGTGAAAAAAAGGTTTTCCAAATGTTCAGTCATATGTATCAGTCATGTATTCTCCTAGTGAAGTAACGTGCATTGCAGCATCGTTCATCGTACTTGCCGCAAAGCTTGAACAAAATTTTCGGAAAAGGAGATGATGGAACAGAAAATTTTTAGATAGAAGATTACAGTGCAGTGGTCGTGATTTATTTAATGATAAATTGATGATCTTTCCGGCTTTCGAAATTTCGGAAGAATATAAAAATTCGTTTATAATGTTTTTTTTGTACCATTTCTCATTCATGATTAAGACTGTACATATTTTTAGAAAATTCCAAAATGAACTTTCACTATTCACAGCTTTTGAAAACTGACGGAAAGTACTGTACAAACTTTAACAAATATCTAAAGTTTTCCATTTCTTTTGGATTGAATTGGAACTTTTTTAAGAATCCATAGCTACATATAAAATTTGCATCCACAGCCATCAAACATTTCACAAATGCTTGAAAAATGTTCGACAAACACTTGACAATTGTTTGATAAGCATTTGATAAATGTTTGTCAAACATTTGAGGAATGTTTGTCAAACATTTGAGGAATGTTTGTCAAACATTTGAGGAATGTTTGTTATGTATATACGCGTCTTAAAAGTTATCACCGATATTCGTGAAGCACTTGATAGGGATAGCATGGAAATTCTAATACTATTGAATTTTCCTAAAGCAAAACTTTTAACATTGTTAATCATAGTAAAATATTGTAGAAACTAGCTTTGAATTTTAACTTCACAACATTAAAATTCTCAGTTATTAACAGTTCTTCTACCTTGTTAGACAAGCAATAGCAAGTAAAAATTAACAACTGCTTTTCTATTGCAATAAATTTGATATGTGAAAACCGACAAGGTTCCATTCTAGGGCCGCTATTTGTATATTAATGAGTTATAACCGGATGTTATTCGTTACGCTAATAGCATAGATGGTATAAGAACTAGATATCCCATGGTATACCAGAGCAGTGTATACTGATTGTGAAATGGGTGATGCATTTTAGAATGAACCACAATATGGTTTAAAGCGTCCTGAGAGCAAATATTGCTTTAACAGAAATTTTGCTTTGGTAAATGTACCATTAGTCATACCAAATGGATATATTCTGCTCTGGTATTGCATGCGACATCTAGATCTTGTGATATTTATGCTAATTGGTATAAATTTCCATATCATATTCGACCTTATGCTTGAAGCCCTTTCCATAGTCCGCATGTGATGTTTAAACAAAGGCCTTACCATAGACCCCAGAAAAATGGTTATCATTCCGTTCACAAGAAGATCGAAGCTTTCACCAACGGCCTCACTCCTTGATACTATGGAATCTATGGAATTGATAATTTCTGATGAAGTCAAATTTCTGGGAAATTCACATCTGTTCAAAGTTACTGGAAGAGCTGTAGATCATTCTACATGTGACGTCGCTTCATTAGCAGAACTTGGAGTCTGAAGCCAAGAATGATGTATGAGCTATACAGCTATACACTGCGGTTGTTAGATTCATGGTCATCTATGCGCATGGTGTCCAAAAATTAATCAAAAGAAAACCGAGGCTCTTCTTTAAAAAAAATCCAGTGGCTTGCTTGCCGTGAAATATATGGTTCTATGAGTACCTATTCTACAGCAGACATGAAAGCCTTATTAAGCCTTCTATATCTCATTTGCAGGTGAAAAAGGAAACCATCTCCAATGCTATCAAACTGCAAAAGGAGAAACAATTCAAGACAGGTGATCTGGTTGGCTATTTGAGTATCTTTCGAGAAAATGATGATAATATCTGATATTATCACACCCAAGGTAATTTTTAGAAGACCATTCGATGTGGTTTTGGGAAACCGACAACAGTGGTGCTCTATTAAACAAACAAGGATCAATGGTGTGGTATACAGACAGGGTTCAAAAACAAATAGTGGAGTCGGATTGGGCCCAGATGCGATATATCAAAGGCTCTACTCCTACCGTATTCCAAGCTGAAGTATAAGCCGCAGAAGAATGCGCCAATATTTGTATTAAGAGAGCCTTAAATGGCTCAACCATAAATATACTCTTGGATAGTCATGCCACTCTCAAAGCTTTAAAGTCCTTCAATATTGTCTGGGAATGTCTACAAATTCTTAAAAATTTATCGATCAGAAACAAAGTTATTTTCATGTGGGTACCGAGACATGAAAGCCATAAAGGCAATGAAATTGCTGACGGTGTAGCCGAAAGAGGAGTAGAAAAACCCTTTGTCGGATCAGTGCCATTTTGTGTGGCACTTCTAAATGTTACCGCAGAGCTATCCTAAGTAGCTTGGATGATAAAAAAAAAATCTTTTTATTAGGAAAGGCTACAAGGACTTCGTCAGACATACAAATTTATCGACACCTCTGGCGGAAGATCAAAAGACCTTCTACTGCTCAGGGGAACAGAGCTTAAAATAATTACAGAGCTCTTCTCAGGCCACTGCTCCTTGCGGTATCACCTAAATAAGATAGGCTTTGCTGAGACTGTCGCTTCTGACATGATACTCATGAGCATGCGCGTAGCTATGTAGGGGCACGCCCCACCCCCAGTGAATCCAGTGCGGCACCGGTGCCCACGATCCAAAATTATTAAATCCAATTAATCGATCAATTATATATAAGTTTCAACCAAGCAAACATCAGAACATACATTGAAAGTATAAATTATTTAATAGTGAGCTGTCGCTCCATCTGGAGTTGGTTTCAAATTGGTGAAAAGTGGTTTTGGAAACTGTAGCTGTGTTCTTTTGTGTCATCAGAACAGGGCAGAGCAAAAGTTACACAAAAGAACGTCTCATACATTTTTATAGAAGGTTTATAAATGAAGCGAACAGTACAAATAGTTCGCTTCGTTCAACAGAACAACTTGTTCTCCCCAGTATATAGGAATTCTAGAACAAGGTACACAAAAGAACGTAGCTTGTAAAAATTTAACAGAGGCCTTCAAAAACACTCAGAATCATCGCCTCACTCTGAATGCAGCCAAATGTATGTGTCCTATCGTCAATCTCTTACATTTGGAGATGTTAATCCACAACATACGAAACAGCAAGAGGAAGAAATTGTTAAAAACCGAGAATACTTGGCTAAACTTATTGATATAATACTGACACTTCTTCGCCTGCCTCTGAGACAACACCGGCACGACCCATCTTCTAAAAATAGGAGGTAATTTCTTGAAAATTACCCATTTGTGTACTAAATAGGATGACAAATTTTCACTCCACTTTGAAAAACACTACAACTACTTCAGCTCAGATATCCAGAATGAAATAATAGAAGTGATATCGAACCTCACTCTGGTTGTTGAAGAAACTAAAGCATGTGGCTACTTTTCTTTGATTTTGGACAAGTCCAGCTGCTTTAAAGAGGAACAATTGTCAGTAACCACAATACATGCGAACGGTCTCGACATATACGAATAATTTCTAGGTTTTATAAATTGGCAAATTAATTTTGGATACATTGAATACACACCATTTGGGTGATGTTTCAATTCTTGCACAGTCTTATCATGGCACTAGCGTCATGTCTAATAAAAATTGAAGTCTGAATGTGAATGTACTGAGCAAATTTTTCTAGACCCAAAATGCCACTATTGGTCAGTATACTGATCTCATAGCAAGTACCATAGGTACTTTCAAAGCATGCAGGAATCAGTTCAAAATTTGGACAGATATCGAACCGTTTCTGAAACGCATTAGATTTCGATATAACCTGTTATAGAGTCTCAGAAAAATGAGTCAACAAAAGGACTTTTGTACAGAGTCGACAGTGGGCGGAAGCATTACATTAGATTTACCAGCTGATACACAACCAGAAAAATACTGGAAGATCACATTTACTACCAAGTAATAGAAATATCATAGTAAATCTAGAACGACGATTTGAAAACCCAGTGTTAGCTCGCGTTGTGGATGCATTTCTTAAAAATTTTCAAAATTTTCAAAATACCACTGCGAGCTACGATGTATCAAAGTAAGCTACCATCTACTGATGTTTATACATACATACATGACTGCTTATTATCTTTCTTTATTTTGTACACGCGTTTTCTAATGTTGCCCTGCCTGAAAGGACCACGGAGGAAAGATATAAACAAAACCTGATTTAGGAATATTATTCTTCAATTTTGTCATGCTCGCCCCTACAGGCCCACCCCACAATAAAACCCTAGCTACGCCAATGCTCATGAGACCTTCGAGCACCTGCTCTACAATTGCGAACAATTGGCCAGGTGAAGATTACTTCATCTCGAACATGCTTTTCCCCTCACCAAACTATGTGTGGCAACTCAATCCCAGAATGGTTCTAGACTTTATTAATAGTCTTAACCTAGAAAGGGAATAACTTGAACGGAGACTCACAATAGATCATTCAGGTCGCAGAGAATAAAAGGCCAGAGCCTTCAAACCTCTCCACGAATGTAATTCTAAATCTGTTCAAATAGATAAAAAAATTTAAGGTTATGTTTGTTTGCTGGCTGTTGAAATCAAGATAAGCAAATAATTCGCACAGATTTGCTTCGTATAACTCTTATAATAGCTGAGCTTGTTGTGTGATGATATTGGCTATTATAACAAGACGAAAACGAAGACTTTGGTTCGGACAGGTTTTTAAACCAAAAAGTGTAACGATAGGAAAACATTTTACCATAGATGGAACAAGAACTAGATGTCGCATAGCATACCGCAAAAAAGTATACAGATTTTACATGGCTGGTTCATTCCGGAATAGACCACAACATGTTTCTGAGGCACCGAGAACAAATGTTGCTTTGACAGTAGTTTTGTATACATTTGGTTCTTGTGCCATCTATGATTTTACTCAACAGCAGAAAGTTGAAGTGTAAGGAATTCGTCTACGTACTGACGCAAGTCGATTGCAGGGTGTATCAAGAGGAGATGAGAGTCTAGATTACTTGGGACAGTAACTTATCTTGTGAAAAATATGGGAAACTTATTATGAGGCTAGAGGGAACTACTAATCTAGATACCTAACAAAAAATAAATCTAAGATGCATATCTTCTATAGCTCGAATAAAAAAAAAATGATTTTCGAATCGAACTCCTATAATTTTCATCTCATACAAAAAATCGTTACTTTTGAAATTAATAGTAATTAAAAAAAAAAAATCTGCCAACTGCATGACTCTGGCAATGATCTTGAAAAGAAAACATAAACAGAGCAGAGAGAGCATTACTTGTGAGAAATGAAAAAAAAAAACATTTTCAGCTGCGCATTAAAGGAAACATAAAAGCAGCGAGACCAAAAAGTGTATGCGAAACCAAATCGACGGTTATACATATTCGATAGGTGTGCTCGACTCACGTGACGACGATAAACGCGAGATTTAACTTATGCATATACTCGGAGTAGGGTTCGGTGTGGTTGTGCGAGGAGAAATGAAGCCGTCTCCATACTGCGTTCTAAATTCAGATGACTGCGATATTCTTCTTCTTGAGATAGTGTGCTCAGTTACATAAATCTAAGGAGTTTTCCTAAATGTGAATGGAATTACGTTGCAAGAAAACTAAATAATCTCATCATGTTTTGATAGAATCGACTAGTGCGTCTCGCCACTTTTTCGACTTGTTTACATTTCGATTGCCACGATTGTGTTATGCTTGCTGCTAAATTGCGTTGCGTGTTGCTGTTTGACATCAAACTATATCCATACATACAATTAGACGGCTTGAAACATATATGCATATGTATATGCGGAGACAAAATAGAAAATACATATATATATGCATGCTTAAGTCCAGTCCAACACTCTCTTCTCTAGAACTTGCTTAGAATTGGAGAGTGTTTGTGTGGTGTGCCTACGTGACACTTCGCAGCGAACGCTTTTGAGTTAACCTATTCAATTCTATTCAAATTTGTAGAGGGCTACTTGTATTCTCTATTCTATTCTCAATTCAACTTTGGGAAATGGCTTACCTATATAAAAAGCCCCCCTTAAATTTTTTAGTAGAATCGATACAGCTACCAATGGCCATAAAACGTTGCATTAAATTGTAGTAGGTGGAGTGTGTACTTTTTATATTTCAATGTAGGTACCTACTTAAGCTGGTGCAATTTTGTACATTACATTTGCGATAGCGGCAACAGATTTAGAAGAAAACATCACCATCATGTGAGCGAATTGTCATTGGGAGATTAAGTTTTTTGTTTTTAGGGTTCCGTACCTCAAAAGGAAAAAAACCGGTACCCTTATAAGATCACTCTTACGTCTGTCTGTCTGTCTGCCGTAAATGTTTGTCTCGAAAGGAACGTAACATAGTAATTTGAAAATTGACAGAATGATTGACCACATATTTCGACAGTCAAAGCATAGATAAGTAATACCCAGATTTGGAAACCAATATTAAAAATCTGCTTCTCATGAGCCAGCCATGATGTATATATCAGCCAGCCTTAGCTTTTAGCAAAGGCAAAATCTCTGTACGTTAACCAGCCGACCAATTTGGTTTAAACCTGCGTTTGAAAAGTAAGAAAAAATTGTGAAAACTATAGAAGTTTTGTCAAGATATTCAAAAGCTTTAGCTCACATATATCATACAAATAAATAAGGTATATTTGATACAGCATTTCAGTTGTCATAATTTCTTTAACATTCATTTCGCTCCATACATTACAGCTATTCAGATACAGCATTCTTGAGGTCCATAAAACAAAAAACGGATTGCTGTAACTAGCAAAACTAATACTTATACTAACTTTAGCCTAATTCTACTTATTGCAAATTGTAGGTATAATTTTAACATAAGATCTGTCCAAAAATAGCACTTCTATCACAAATAGTTTAGACATTATGATTTTTTTTCCTGATTTTGAAAAAGTTTTTGGGCTCTAGTGAAAAGTTTCATTTTGGTCGGTTACGACATTTATGCTTTTCAGCGTCGGTATTATCTTAGAATAATAAAATTACAAAAAGCGACAAGAAGAACACAAAATGTGCAACCAATTCTGTTCGCACCCTATGCCACATCACCTCCAGTTGAAAAATATTTAAGCTGTAGGTCATCAAAGTTGAAAACCCGAAAGCTTGAAATTGAAACGAACTTTTTTATACTGCCGTGATGATGTGATTTATGACTTTAGGAACATGGACAGGAGTAGAGACGTAAGGGTGTGGTAATGTTCTGCATTCATTTCATGTATATTTGCTTTTAGCGACGGGTACTGTTTTCTGAGACATTATTCTTGGAAGCTGGTTTGCTTGGTCTGCCTGCTTACTGCTTGACAAAGGGAAAAGAGGTATAATGCGAGAATTTATTAATCAGAACGGTTCGTGGGAGAGTAAAAATGATTATAACTAATCTCATAGATTTTCTTATTCTGAAGAACTTTTCAGTACAATAAAAACCTCTAGGAATTTGTATTTGTATATGGCCACACCAAGAAGGGGTTGCCATATAGTCCATTTTTGAAGCTTTATTTACTATTACTATGAAAACACGGTATACAAAATTTCAACTCTCTACGTCAACGTGCTCTCAAGCAGTGCTCAAATATATTGTGAAGAACGAAATTTTTGTATGGCAACCCTACGAAGGAGTTACCCGATTTGTCTTATTTTCGAATTTAAATTTACTTTTTGTTAAACCGCCCCTGTGCAAAAGTTTTGCTCCCTAAGTGAACGCGCTCTCGAGTTATCGTGACAGACAGACGAACAGACGGACAGATTGTACGGACGGACTGATAGATGGACATAAAATAATCAAAATATCTTTTACTATTATGCGTGGGTGTCCAACCCATTTTTTTCTACAAGCTATTTCTGTGCGTTACAAACGGAATGACAAACTAACTATACTCTATGATATCATCTAGAATTCTAGGGTATAAAAAGAAATTCAGTTAAGGAGCAATCATGGATCCGTACCAAAACTTTATCAACTAACAATTATCGACTAAATTTAAGTATATTTAAATCTAATCTAAATTTGCTTATGATAACTGTATAATATTCAAATAGACGGCCGCAAGAGTAATTTTATAAGATTTAGTCTTATTAGTAGAAATTGTAAGTTAAGACAAAAAACAATTTTTTTCCAGCAACTATATGAGACTGACTAAAAAAAGCTGCAGTTTTCCTGTTATATTCAATGTCTACTACTAACTAACCCTGATGATATCAAAACTAGCTATAGAAACCTAGATGATTCGGGGTGGCGGAGCCGGTATTTTTTCGCACATTTAGCGGGCTATATCTTTATAAGCAATTCATCAAAATGTTTGAATTTTTTCTATTGGGATCCTTTCAAATGAAAGGACATCTTGTGGGAACAAGATAAACAAAAAATCGACTATATTTCTTCAGAACTCGTGTGCAATATTGGTGGCTGCTGAAGACCATTCGAATAAGTTGTGAGTTGTGTCTGCGCAGTCTCGGCTTCATGGAAGTTGAATTGATTTGGTTGCTTGGGCTTGTTAGCTAAAAAATTTTATGAGCGTAGATCTAGGTACATCAGCGCGGATTTTTGTCTCAGGCCTGTATTAATTGTTTTCAATGGAGGAAAGAATTGATTTATTTCTCAGAATTGAAACCTACCATATTTCTTCAGAATTCAGAAAATCCGAAATTCTTAGTTTAGCGCGCACCTTATAGTAACTCCTAAGGGGAAAGGTCATGAAGTTCTGCATACTATCGAGCTGTATAAATGGCCGTACACTCTGTAGTTTTTAAAATACAGCGTATTTTGTGAAAGACCACCGAATTTTCTAAATCACCCTGTAACTCCGAAACGGTTGAGATGCCGCTCCCATGGACGAAACAGCTTGCATAAATGGTACTACAGGGTGGGCCAAAAGTCACCGGGTGGGCCAAAAGTCACCATGGGGTTTAAAAATTTAATAACTTTTTCGTTTATATTTTTTTTTTATTTTTTTTTTAGATTATATAAATAACATCTGGAGAATAAATAATGGAGAGATTCACAACTGAAAAAATAAAAAAATAAAAAAGTTATTAAATTTTTAAACCCCATGGTGACTTTTGGCCCACCCGGTGACTTTTGGCCCACCCTGTATATGTATATATTCTTTTGGAAGAATGTTCACATTTCCGGCAGTGTAAAGGGCGCCATACACCATCAGTTTTGCCGTGGTTTTAAAAACCACGTTTTAGTCGAGATAAGAACCTAAAACGTGGGCAAGAAAAAGCCCCACACACCATCCAACTTGACCACGTCTTGCCGTCATCTTGTAGTGTCCATTTACAGCAACAACATGTGACCAAACATTGTGATTATTTCATGAAAATCGGTTTTCACAGAAGCGCGGGAGCATTTTATGAGAGTAAAACGTGAAAACTCCCCCACTTCTCATTTATTTACGAAAAAGAAATATTTTCCATTCTGTTTCGTTGCATGCAATTTGCGCTTTCACATTTTTTATCTTTATTCATAAAAATTTTAAAGAGAGTTTGATTTTTTTTTTATTATTTTTTTCTTTATTTCTTCCTTTTCTTGCCGTGTACATTTAAATGTAAAACACTCAGAAATGTCGCCTACTTCTTAGCTTATTATTAAGTTAACTTTGATTATGAACAAGCAAAACAGTAAAACCACGGCAAAACTGATGGTGTATGGCCTTGCCCACGTCTTGCCCACGTTTTGAGAAAGATATTTCTGGCATGACCTGAATTCTGGTTTTAGTAGATATCCGAACCTCAAAACGTGGGGTGCGCCATACACCATCAGTTTTGCCGTGGTTTTACAGTAAAACCACGGCAAAACTGATGGTGTATGGCCTGCTTAACTCGTTACACATCAGACTAACAAAAAATGTGATTTCGCAAAAAATAGAGGGAATTTAGTCTTCATCAAATTAATTTTTTTACATTTTTGTCGTAGGATCAACCGTTGAGGAATTATTTTGAAAAAAAAAAAAACCATTTTTGGTACCTTTAATCCAAGATGGCGGACGGCGGACCCCTGAAGGTTCTAAACTTGGATTTTTCATCGGGGCCCGGAACTGAATAACATATATATAAATATCACAACTACCCCACCTTTTGTAGTGAAAAAGCCTTATTTAGTCCCTATTGACTGGACTACTAGAAAATTGAAAATTTTAACGAAAGATATTGTTTCGCACAGCAAAAATGTTTTAAATATGACAAAAGTATTTATTGGGGTAAAAATTTCATTGAAATTGCATTAAAATTGCGAGTAGGGAAAATATACGGCATACCAGTGGTAAGATTAGTAGGAAGTTATTGCAAATCGACGATAAGATGCGAGTTCATAGTGAAAATTCAACTTCTTCAAAAAATTCATTTCGTGGACTGTAAAGAACGACAGTGCGTATGTACTTAAAGTCAAAGAATGAATAACTGCAAGAACTTTCAGCGATTTCGGCTTCTCTGCTTGAGTAGTCGTGAAATATGAAAGAAATATTGGGACGGGATTCAAATTTCAAACTAACTGTAAGAGCAAAGGGTTTGTTGTATTGTATAGAATGCAAGATATTGAAAACATTAATGTATTAACCCCCCCCCCTCCCCACCCTCCGACCACAATCAACTCATCCTTCAAGACGGTGCACAGAATTTGTTAGGACCGTCTACAGCACCAATAAACCACACGAATTCTGAAGAAATATGGTCGGTTTAGATTCTAAGAAAGAAATGAATTTTTTCCTATATTGAAAAAAATATTTGGTTCGAACCCATGATATATTTAGCCGAGATCAGTGAGTTATTGAGGCTTGCTATGAGCTCTTCCATACATTGTCTGTTTTATGGGGTATAGAAACACAATTATAAAGTCACAATCAAAAAACCGTTAATATGAACAAAATTATATTTTAGTTATATGAAATTTCTATACATATTAGAAAACATAATAAAAGACCCATAGTCAAGTAAACACATCATACAAACATGAACTGCCTGCTCGTTGTTATCATCGACTCCTGCCAAAACCCTCGAGAATACTTCCCAAGCCATGAAACAGAAACCTATATGTGTGCGTTCGTAGTCCGTTCTCTAAAATGTTCTATATTGATACTTATGGAAAAGTGCTAAACATTGGCTTTATGTATGCCACAGAGCCTAAACTACTATCCATACAGGAAAATAGTCTTCTAGTAATTTACAGCTTGGTTCCTTATCTTCCCAAAGGCTGCACTTACTACATACCTTCCTTAACAAAATAATAAAATAGTTTTGATTACAAAGTAACCTTACCATTTAACGCTCAATACCTCTCAGCACAGTGATAATTGCATGTGTGTATGTGCAGCCGGAGTCCGAATCTGTAGGCAGCTACATTTGATATCATAGCCGACGGCATGCCATGACGGCACAGCGACATTACAATGATTACTCAGCTGAGAATTTTTGTTTGAGAAATCGTAGTCATTTGGTTAAGATAAATTTTTTTAAATAATTTTGTTAGGAAAGGTATGACAATTTTTTTACGGCTCGGAAGATAAGAAAGCAAGCTTAAGATTATCAGAACACTATTTTTCTGTATGAATAGTAGTTTAGGGCGGAGGAGCTATTCAAATCAAACTTTTGTCAGTTTTACATAAGAACACTGCAAATATTTTAGAATGTAAGGACTACGTTGGGCCTCGCATGTGGTAGGGAGGGAGCTGCTTCATGGCTTGTGAAGTATTCTCGAGGGTTTTGCTCCTGCACAACCAATGGGCCATCCCAGACGAGTATTCTTGATGCAGTATGCAAACCGGTAGACGTAGAAAGATATCTCTTTGCGTTTTTTCGCCTCTTCCCTAAAAAACCCGGCATCAAGAATACTCTTCTGGGATGGCCCAATGTGTGCCCATTTTTTACATTTTACAGAATTTATCCAACCTTCAAGAGATTCCAAGTACGCGCCGTGGCATTAATGACATTGTGTATTATCAGAATTGTCGTCACTATCATAAAATGAATCTGTAGGTATTACTTTTGGCTGTTTTTTTGATTTTGGTATTTTCTCATTATCTTTTCGTTTTTTAGCCTGCTTTTCTTCTTTCTTTTTCAGTCTTTCAGCTTTTGTCTTTTCCTTTCACTTGTTCTGCTTCTGTTTTCCTTGTTATCTTTTCTTCTAATGCTTTTTTTTTATAGAGATGAGGTAATAACTGCAGTCTTTCAACTTTTTCTTGGTCACTCTTTGAATTCTTGATGTTAGAGGTACTGGAAGTATTTGTCTTGGGCTTAGTCCCGGGACACACGATGATACACACTCTAGACTAGACACGACGTAAAACCGGGTTTTGTATCGAGTGTGTATCAGCCCATGGTACACGTAGTTTATACATCGTTATTACACGTTCTTGAGGCAGCAAAGAAAATTCATCAGTTCCATATGTTTTATACGCATACAAACCGAGTACACGCATAGCATATGTACTAAAACACTCGTTTTATCATCCTAGTCTTATTCTCTTCTCTAAATTGAGGTATACACGAAAATGCTCTAAAATGTGCTAAGAAAACCAGTTTTTTTTAGTACGGTGTATCGCGTGTGTAAAGTTAATCTAATGACAAGATAGGAAGCAGGCGAGATTTACTAGTGTTTTACATTTAAAATGCACACGGCAAGAAAAGGAAGAAAGAAAGAAAAAAAAACTTTCTTTAAAACTTTTATGAATAAAGATAAAAAATGTGAAAGCGCAAATTGCATACAATAAAACAGAATGGCAACATTTTCGTAAATATATGAGAAGGGGGGGGAGTTTTCACGTTTTACTCTCATAAAATGTTCCCGCGCTTTTGTGAAAACCGGTTTTTGCTGAAAAATTGAGAGAATCAGCCAATGTTTTTTATAGCATGGCCAATATTTGTTAGTGTAATTTCTATGCTAATTGAGCAGCACATGCTTTTGTTTACATTCGTTTTGCTGTGAAGAGATTAAGTAGGAAAACTCATGCTGGATTCTGTTATATTTTCGGGAAAAATGAGTTTTATTTGAGAGGAACTTTACATCTCCTTTCAGCATCTGGGCTAAAGCAAAATTTATCTTTTTCTTAGAAATGGGAGATAGTGTGACCTGATGTACATTATTATGAATAGTTTGATAGGGATTTTGAGGGATTTAATAAGATTTTGTCGTTCGGGTAATCCTACGTTCTCTCGATTTTTGTTTTTAACTCGTTATCTCAGTTGCACTGCAATAATGCATAGCCACGTTCTTTTCCCTCATTCATGCAAGAGACGAAAGTATATGAAATTACTTGTTTCATTCTAAAAAACACCTGAAATTTTCCAATTTTGCTTTACAGCTTCTTAACTTGTTATTAGGTTAACTTTGATCGTGTGTCACCGGACTTATTAGTTGAAAAGCAGTATTGTGTGGTCTAGGTGAATGACTATCTGAAGATATTCCGGGATTCTGGATGTTATCTGACCAATATGAATATCCAGGCTGAGGATCGTTTGAATTGTTTTCCGCAAATTGGGGATGTTCGCCTTGGATTGCAGTGGCTGTAGTTTGAACGAGAATTTCGGTAGTAGCTGCAGCTAAAAAATCGCTTTCTGTGAAAACAATCGCATCGAAAGGAACAATCCCACATTAATCGCCGTAGACATGGTGGCAGTTTGTATAAATGCTTTTCCAAATAACTCCGCTACTTGTCGGACTGAAACAACAAGCCCTGGATTACAGCGGAGCCAAGAACTAACCACTTAATCATAAAAAGTATTTAAAGGCTTTATGAAATCTACCTCGAGTTGCTGAAGCCGGTAAGTCGTATGGATTGGGAAAGAAATAATGACAACGCAGCATTTTCCCTAGCCAAGTAAATTCAATGTATTTGGTATGTGTAGCATGGCTATCGAAAATTAATTATACAGAACTTTCTTTAGTAGCTCCACTAAAATCAATGAATTTCTTGAACCACTGTAAGAACAGTTCTGTCATGGTGATCCAGCCTCTTTTACTGTAGACTCCCCATGCATCTTCAGGAGCATTATCATAAATGGCATGTAGTGGCCGACTGCACTAAAACAAGTTTTGATTGTTATTATAACGCCCCTTTCTGCTGTATACAAGGCACCAACTTGCTTTGATCCCTTCTTGGCCATAATTTTGCATTTGCTTTTTGGTACGATTGAGACACCTGTTTCGTCCGCATTATATACTCGATCAGAAGGAATTTTTTTTTAGATCGAGTGTTTCACCTAATAGCTTGAAAAACCTATCAACAGCTACTTTATTGAAACCTGTGGCACTTGCAGCTAATGTGCTCTCTGGTTTTCTGATAGCAATTTGTAGATGGCGCTTCATAAAACCCAAAAACCAATCTTCCCCAACCTTCTCAGATTCAGCGTTAAATTTATGTTATTTATTATTTTTTTGCACTGGTACGCTAAAGATCTTAGGTTATTCGTCGTCAAACCAAATAGTCTTTGTTGTAAGTCCAATGAATGGTTCACTATTTCGGCTTCTTCTTCCTTTGGGTCCTAACAATTGAAATTTTGTTGTTCTCATTCTTTCTACGAGTTAGATTAACTTTCCTTTCTAGGTTGGTTTGCGGAACCCACCCGAAAAGTTTTTGTCGCCGAATAATACGCCATACTATTTTCAAGTACGGCAGCAATTACATTTTTCATTGGCTCTTCCGACCAACTCCCTCTATCAGTTTTGTGGACGTAATTCTGCACCATTCTGAAATATAATTTAATATAATTATTTTCAGGAAAACGAGTGATGTAAGATGAGGTACATACCCCGTCAGGACCCTACCCCAACAACTTGCCCCATTGGATATTATTAGAAAAAGAAAATTGTAAAAAAATTGTACAATAGAAAGTACATGTTTATATATATATATGCTCACTTTTAATCCTTATTTTTTAAAGATTTCACGAAACTAACACTTGTAACGTTCACAAAATCTTTTGATCCGTTTGTGACTTGATGAAAAAGTTCGAAAATAATAAGAAAACACGTCAAATCAGTTTTTCTCTCAATATTGACGAAACACTGCTTCTCATTTTAATTGTTCTAAACTGATTGAAAGGTTAAGGATAGCGAATGGGTTGAGTATAATCTGCATTTAGTTGTTTTGAAGTCGCCACATTTTGATAATGTTATCCAGAGAGAGATTGACCGCGCTCCAACCCTCTAAATATGTTTCTGCTACTAAGATTAAATAAAAAAAAAAAAAAAAAAAATAATAAAAATTACGTTCACATCGAATAATAATTTTATCGAATTGGCCTTGAGATAAACTTACATTCTAATAATAAGAAATTTTAAAATTTAGAAAAAAAAAACAACAACAAAGATATGAAAAAACTTTACAAATCTATGAAAATTAGGGCAAATTTATTTTATACGTCCAGTCTGCATTAAAAATTTTCATAATCGTATTACGCAAGTAAACATAATAAAGTTGTGATAAGAGACTCGTTATCTTATAAGATTCGAATTTAAGCAAATAAATATTTATCAACAACTCAGCTGCTGGGAAACTCTTAAATCTTTAAAAACTGTTTATTTACCTTGCTTGGTTGTAAATGAATGTTTTTTATTCAATTTTGCGACGCAAAAAGACATCAACAAGAAACTTGACTTTTAAAAATTCGCGAAAGCTTACATCGCAAATTTTCCGAAGTGTTGTTAGAAAGCATCGTAATCTCTTTAATAGTAATTTTTATCTCAGCAACAATACAGAGATCCATAAGACTTCTGGACAAATAAAAAATAAAAAAAAAATTCAAAATTTAAGATAAATTTAGTCTCGACGATGTTTGAGTTATGAAGCATAAGAAACGAACGTTCTAAGTATCTACAACTACACTATTCTTGGCCACTTGACGTTCTATAAAAAGATCGGGGAAGATGCCGTCAAAGTACATGCGGTATACCATATGCTACTTGACATCTATCATCTAAACAGCAAACGATTTTAATGCAAGTTTAAGGGGGATGATCCAAAATTCGTATCGTAAATCAATTTCCGTAGGTACTAATTAAGCAAATGAACTGCGGATACTAATAGAAGGGCGAGATAACATTTAACTAAACAGTTAATGTACCGGCAACCGGTATATTATGTTATCAGCACTTATGTATGTACCGCAAGAGAACTGAGACGCCGATTGTGTTATTATGGCTTATGAATTTTCACTTGAAACGTCTTATTTTTAACTAAAGTTTAAGTTAAATTCGTGCAGATATCGAAGAGTTTTTCATCAACATTGCGAAGATTTTGTGGAAATAACGCATACAAAGTAGAAAACTAAAGTTAAATGCGCAGTTTTTGCTAAACTTAAACTTATCTTCTTGTTTACCCCATGGGGAAAGCTTTTTATTTTTTTTATTATAAATTATTTTGTTGATTAGCCTGATGTTATTTTCTTAAAAGAATTTTTCCATGTGGTCACATCACAACTATATAAATAAAAGAAAAGAGATAAAAAATTAACAAATTAGATAGTGTGAGTGTACTATATCTATATATGTAAAAAAATTCCACTAGAATAAGTAGTAAAAAATGCTTCGTGTAGGTATAACCTAGCTACGAGATCAGTCCAGACAGACTGCAGACTTGTTTCTATTAAAAGTATGCGGAGGTGACTAAAAAAATATGATAAAAAAATTCCTAAGCCATATAAAAGATATTACGGCTTGCCTCACCTATTGTTTGATCAGAAAATTAGTAGAAATATCAACCTACGATGCGTATAAGCATCACGGTAATCATGAGGAATGAGAGGATGGACTCCCTAGTCAGGTTTTCGTTCTAGCTCTAGCTCTAGCACACCATTTTACAGACTGCTGTTGGGGTGTTGCCACCTCAACGATTGAATCTCTCATCAAAATGAATGTTTGTGCGAAAAAGTTCATGCACTTTCTCTTGGAGTTCGGAAGAAAACAAACGCAGAACTGTGGTTGGACTATATTATCGCTAATGGCTACAGCCTACTTCACCTTGAAAAAATTAGAGTTGTTGATGGTCTCCCGAGGGTTTGTTGTTTGTCCTACTGGTTGCAGAGTTTCACTCAGAGAAAAATAATTGTAAAAATTACAGATTGGAATTGTTAAAGATACAAAACTAGATTATTTTGCTACATCGGTATGAAAAACACTTTTAACAAAGACTTTTTGTAAAAAATAATAAGAAATAGTAGAATCGAACACCAGAATAATTTTTACATTAGCGTTTTTGAATAAAAAATTCATTTTAGAGGGTTGTAAATTTAATTACAGAATCGTTAAACTCTGAGTTTATTTGCCACTGGTAAGATCTACAATTTAATTGTAAAAGGGTCTCAAATTTACCACGAGACACGAAAAATACGAATAAAATATTAAATTTACATATATCGGCTTGTAGTTCCTACAATTACTTCATTTTCCTTTAACACGACTCTGTCCATGTTTTGTTAAAATTTGCAATTTTCTTAAATACGGAAATCAAAAAATGCAAAATCTAATTTGGTTGTGGCGATTAGTGATAGCCGCATAGGCGTTATTTCCCTAAATGTGCGATTTGTACCCATGCCAATAAATTTCGCTTAAATTAGTAATTTTGTACGCTTATTAAACTATTAAAAGAAATAAAACTTGCATTAATGTTTACCTCCACCCGCCCACCACTCCTCATATATATCTCATTACGGAAGACGGCAGACAGAATTTGTTCGAACCGTCTACACACGAATTCTGAAGAAATATGGTCGATTTAGATTCCAAGAAAGAAGTGAATTTTTTTAAATATTGAAAAATATTTATGGTTCGAGCCCATGATATATTTAGCCGAGATCACTGAGTTATTGAGGTTAGCTATGAGCTCTTCCATACATCACTTTGTTTGTACTACGTACTACCGTCGATACTTGGGTATTTCTTGTCTGTGATAATAAGCTCTGATAAGTTTTATCGAATTTTTATACCCTAACTAGATGATGAAATCATAGAGTATAATAAGTATCTGTCATTCCATTTGTAATGCACAGAAATAATAGCAGAGTAAAATAGATTGGACACTCACCCATAAAATTAAAATTTATTTTGATTTTTGCATTTCCTCTGTTCCTCTGCACGATAACTCGTGAACGCAACTAAAGGCCAAAACACAGCGAGGACGACACAACAAAGTCGCCGTAAATTGGTTGCTGTCAAAGATTCGATTATACGGAAGTCCCATATAAAGAGTTTTCCAATAAGAGGTGTTATTTTAATTAGCCCGCTATTTCGGTAGATGTCACTTTTGGAGCTGTCATTTTTTGACATTTGACAAGTAGAAACTACGCCATTAATAAAACTAGAACGATACACGATTCAACAACGCATTGAAATTATTAAAATTCACTATAAAAATGGTGAAAATATGGCAGAGACGGTTCGTAAAACTCGAACATTTTTGGGTCGTCGTGAAGCACCTTGTCGGACCGCAATACAGAAATTGGTAGAAAAATTCGAGCTGTCGGGACAAGTTAGTGATGTGAAGAATAAAACCCGTGCACGTCGCTCAAGAACAGCCAAGAATATTGCTGCTGTAGCCGAAAGTGTTGAAAAAAACCCAGGTTTGTCCATTCCTCGTCGTTCTTTGGAATTAGGCATTCCACAAACGTCATTACACCGTATTTTGCATAAAGATTTGGGTCTTAAGGCATATAAAGTTCAGTTAACACAAGAACTCAAGCCGGCCGATCATCAACAACGTCGAGTCTTTGCTGATTGGGTCCTTGAAATGCATGAAAATGATCCGGAATTCCATCGAAAACTCATCTTGAGTGAAGAGGCCCATTTCCACCTTGATGGCTTCGTCAACAAGCAAAATTGTCGCATCTGGGGCTCGGAAAACCCAAGAGTTATTGTTGAAAATCCTCTCTATCCTCAACGTGTGACTGTTTGGTGCGGTTTATGGTCCCGCGGGGTCATTGGACCTTACTTTTTCGAAAATGAAGCTGGAGCAACAGTTACGGTTAATGGATTGCGCTATCGACAGATGATTAATGATTTTTTATGACCGGAATTGGATGGTATTGATCTGGACAACGTTTACTTTCAACAAGACTGCGCTACGTGCCATACAAGCAACGAAACCATTGATCTTTTACGGGAAAAGTTTCCGGACCGTGTTATCTCTCGAAGAGGTGATCACAATTGGACACCGAGATCTTGTGACTTAACACCTTGCGACTTCTTCCTTTGGGGCCAAGTGAAGGAGAAGGTCTACGCCAACAGCCCAGCGTCGATTCAAGACCTCAAAGATGAAATTCGTGAGGCTATCGAGGACATACGGCAGCCACTTTGCGATTTGGTTATGGAAAATTTCATGAAAAGGATATGGTCCTGTAGGCGTGGTCGTGGTGGTAATTTGGCTGATGTTATTTTCCATTATTAACGGCATACCTTCTTCTTTATAATGAAATAAAGATCCGATCATTTATCTAAAAAAAAATTGCATTTTTCTTTGAATATCAAAATAACACCTCTTATTGGAAAACCCTTTATATTCATATCACAAAAGATTTACATAATTTTATGAAAATTATCTCGCGAGAAAGATACAATTGGTATAAGCCCTAAGCCCTAATTCCAAAGAACGACGAGGAATGGACAAACCTGGGTTTTCTTCAACACTTTCGGCTACAGCAGCAATATTCTCGGCTGTTCTTGAGCGACGTGCACGGGTTTTATTCTTCACATCACTAACTTGTCCCGACAGCTCGAATTTTTCTATCAATTTCTGTATTGCGGTCCGACAAGGTGCTTCACGACGACCCAAAAATGTTCGAGTTTTACGAACCGTCTCTGCCTCATTTTCACCATTTTTATAGTGAATTTTAATAATTTCAATGCGTTGTTGAATCGTGTATCGTTCCATTTTTATTAATGGCGTAGTTTCTACTTGTTAAATGTCAAAAAATGACAGCTCCAAAAGTGACATCTACCGAAATAGCGGGCTAATTAAAATAACACCTCTTATTGGAAAACCCTTTACAATTTCAAACTTTATTCAATATTGGAGTGGCGTGTGTACTCTTATTTTGTCGTATGGATATGGAAAAAACTAACCATTGATAAGTTGGCGTATACGACAAACTCATACTGAATTAAATTAATTATAAAGGGCGAAACACAATTCCATCGTTTCGATCCGATTCGTACAAATGTCAATTTTTGCTTATATGAGACATACGTGCAATTGGATAGATTACACCCATGATACAAAGATAACAAGGTATGGCCGATTCGAGAGGAATTTTTTGTGTTGCTACGTCATGAGATGCCTACTGTCATTTCCAGCGAATTTGTTTTTAGTTTTTCGTATTTTATTGACTGAAATACGTTTTGAATATATTAAAATATTTAACAAAACATTAGTTACTTCGTTTAAATCACTTCGGGAAAAGTAATTATGTGCTAGTGGGAAAGCAAAGAAATTTAAAAATAGAAAATTTTTTTCACTGTGAAAGGACGATTGAAATTGAGACGAACACATTTCTGACATTTGTCGCCAAAGGAGGCAAGCAATCAATTGACAGATTTTCCGGTCATACCTTGTTAATCTTTGTATCATGGATTACACCGAAATGGATCGAATCGAAACGTACAAGTTGAGAAAATTTCAACTTTTACGGATGACATAACCTAGAAAAAACATCTGTAAAGATTTCTTTATATTCAAAGATGCATGAAAAGGTTTTTGTTGAGGAAATAAAAAAAGACATTAATTATATGACAAAAAAAAAAGAATGTTTTCATGGATGAAAGACAAAATCTGGCAAAATTTTAAAGTCAAGTGTTTGAAACCGAACGGAACAATTGTGCTCATGCATCCGTTTGGATCGAAATGGGTTTGATCGAATCGGATCGAAACGTCGGAATTGTGTTTGGCACTTAACTCATAAACTACTTTAGTAAGAAGCCTAATTCAAGCAGTTTTAGTAATCTAATAAATCGGAGTAACAATGGTACAAAAATAACATAATCTGAATCTGAATTTTTGTCTTTATTTTTTTTTATTTAGTTTCTAACTACTTTAGTATTTTAGGTTTCCTATAATATAAATTTTCTAACTAGCACTCTAATAATATTTTCTTAGATTAATTTACTATTACTTATTATTTTTATTTAGAATTTGCTGTTCTTATCTCTTTTTTTTTTTATTTATTTTTTTATTTTTTGCAATGTATAATTTTTATTTCTTACTTCTTACTCATTGTTTCATTTCAACTTGTTTTTGCTTCTCTTCTTTTATTTTAGTATTTTTATTTTATCTAATTAACTCTTAAGGTAGTATCTTAATTGGACTAGTCGTGTACTATTTTATTAACTAAATCAATATAAATCAATATAAATAAATAAATAATCCTATATCGGGCAGATATTTTTTAATTGATGGTTAAACATTAAAATGTGTTTTACAACATTATGACCAGATGGCGGACACGGCAAACCAATATTCGTCCGATGATATGCTGATGATTTAATCATCCTGATCTTGCGAAAGTTCTTATCGACGATCACTGAACTAACGCATTATAAAGCTCCTTAACTGGACTATAAGTTGTGGTCTGGAGCTGCACTCTACAAACTAGTCCGCTTTACACGGACAGGAGTTATCCAGACTTTTGTTTTCCCAAAATTGGGTAACAATATTCTTGAATTTAAAACTGAAGCCAAATACCTAGGAGTGATAGTAGACTCCAAATTAAATTGGAAGATAAAACTGAATGAGCGTGTCAAAGTACCGGCCATTGTTGCGCTATATGAAAAAAAACTTTTGGCAAAGGATGGGATGGATGCACATCGTTATTGTAAGACCTGTCCTTTCTTATGTGATCTTGGTGTGGTGGAATGCTCTAGAAAAAGCGACACATCTGCAAAGTCTTACTAAAATACAGAGAGCTGCATAGGTACTACAGAAGTTCTTCGAACAACACCAATGTCAGCAATGGATATTATACTCCGGCTCCTGGCCCTTGATATCTATGGGAAATGTATATCTGCAAAAAGTGTACTAAGGCTTAGAGAATCCGGCTGCTGAATAACTGCAGACCTTGATCATAGCAGAACTATAAAGTCTGTGTTGAGGAACATATACGGAGAGCTACGGATTACACTGTTCCTAAGCTAAAATTTTAGAAGGCTTTTTCAACTATCATTCAAAGTAGAGAGTCTGTCCGTCAGTTCGTCTGTCCGTCCTCACACTAACTCGAGAACGCGTTCACTTAGAGAGTTGAGATTTTGCACACGGGGTTTATAAAAAAAAAAACAAGGAAATAAAGTAGCACGAATTGGGCAACTCCTTCTAAGGGCTGCCATACAAAAATTTCGCTTTTCATTATATATTTGAACACTACCTGAGAATGCGTCGATGTTGAGAGCTGAACTTTTGTGCACTGTGTTTCCCGTTCTTGGTGTTGCCATATAAAAATTTAGGTTTTTTACGTATACTGTGAAAACGATCAATCGTAGACGTTTTTTTTGTACTGAAAAATTCTTCAGAACATGAAATCCTATGAGATTGGTTATAATCACTTTTACATTCCGATGAACCGTTCTAGAAATATATGCGAAAACCCTTTTCAAAAATTAATAAACTTGCATAGATGCAATTTATAGATTTATGGAAAAAAAATTGTTTTTTGAATAAATTTCAGTCTTTTAGACAAAACAATTTTCCAATTATTAATAAAACAGCAAAGCTGCTGGAAACAATTTATAATGTACCTAATGATCGAGTTATCAGGATTTGTATTGATAGCCAAGTTGCACCATTATATCGACGCCTAGCTCAACTGTGTCACAGTGTGCTCGGGAAACTTGGTATTAATCACAGAGTTATCCTCTGCTGGCTGCCTGGCCACACTGACATACCAGCAAACGAGGCAGCTGATGCTTTGAGACCAGAAAGGGTTTAGCTATTAATATATGTGTAATGGATGAATCTTTAGGTGGGCCCCAAGAGTCCGCGAAGAGGATTCTTTATTTACAGGGCCCTGCAAGGTAGCTAATTGCAGATGGAGACATATAATCACATGCGCGATTTCAAGACAGTTATGGTCCAAGATATGTCCTGGTAAGATAGAATCTCTGCTAAGGAGAATGATTTGCGAACTCTTATTGCAGGTATCACGGGACACTACATCTTTGGGAAATATGCAGAGCGCATGCAAACTCCATGCAATGACTTCTGCAGAAGCTTGATGGACGAAGAGGAGGTTGAGAGCGTTCAACACCTATTGTGTGGTAGAAATTTTATTCTGCGAATTGGAGGAATATTTTCCAGGTAGGGTCCCAATAATAACGCATCATAATGGACCATAGATGGTCTAATTGAGGCTGATTGTATGTTTCTCCGAAGGCCGCCACTCAAACGTATAACCTAATCTAACCTAGACAAATTCTAGTGTTGTTTTAAGTTTAATTCTTTATTTCAAATTAGAATTTTCTTTATTAATTTGTTGTACGCTAATAGATGAACCGAAAGTTTATTAATTGTGATTTTTTATTGCTTTTTTTTTCTCTTATACTTCATGAGTAGGCAATTGTTTTTCCTCCAGTATTATTTCGTGAATGTATGTATAACTCCCCTTTTGAACCTTCCAAAAACCCGTCTTCGATTGACTTCTGTACATACATACATATGGAAATGAAATAAGACCAGATAAACCGACATAAGTAGCAATCAAACTGAACCATTCTTCATAGGAATATGATAAATCCTGACGGTTTACATTTTCTAGTGATTAGACCCTAAGAATACTTGAGCAGCACATTCATTCTGACTCATATTATTCTACCTAAGGTGTGCCTATCAGCAGCACAAATCACATATTATGTTAATGCCTTCAGAACCCAAAAGAAAACCTTTAAAATTGGTATCTATTTATCAACAGAAGGTTGAGTCCAGATTAATAAAATAAAAAGAAAATATTCTCCAGGTAAAGAAGTTTAAGCTGTCGATATATGTAGGTACATACCTGCCTTCTTGGGACTAGGCATATGGTGCTATTCGTGGGTTATCGATTATTATAAGTTATAAGAATCTATTCCCATGCATGGATCTATGCTTATACTGCCATCAAATCCATTAAGGTTTTAAAGAAAAATTTTTAAGTGAAAAGGTGAAAGACAAAGATTTGAACTATTTTGATTTGACTCATTTTTGTTCTGTTTTAAGATTTCACCATCTTTCCTCCTTTTAAATTAACACTTTTCAAGATATTAAGAACGTTTACATCTTTTTGTCATTATCATGTCCACTGATATATATAATATGGAATGCTTGATATTGAAAAAGCATATCAAGTAGTACATGCGGTCATAATTTTGTGTGTTAAAAAGTCATAGTGCCAAATTGGCGGAAAATTGAAAAAATAAGCGCGCAGTTCGAAAAGTTATTTTGATAAAACCTTTCGAATTTTCTGCTGCTATCTAATGAATGTATTGCTTCTTGTAAAACACTTTTTATCAGTAATAGGTTGGGTTAGGTAAGCAGGGTGTCGCTAGACGTACCTAGCCTGCTTCACTTAGACCTCCAATTCTGACCCTTGATCTTATTCGATAACCTTTAAAACTGATCTAGATTCATCCTTGTTCCGTTAGGAATCTCAGGATGCATCTAAACCCATTACTTTGCAGTTTCCCCAAGCTTAAAAAGACTCCCTCTGTCTGCTGCTTTTATACATTAAAGCGGGACAAAGTCGCAAGTGAGTGTTGGATGGATTCGATTTCCTCCGAACCCTTACATGAAAAAATCATTCGCCGCTATTCCCAGTCTTCTAGCAAGTTGTCCGATGGTCCAGTGACCCGAATTAACTCCAGTAGAATCCTGGTATTTCTTCTACTACCATTAAGCAGTTCTCTTATCCTCTTCCTGTCATACTCCGGCAACAAATGCCTCGCAATATGGTTGGTTTCTCTGTTGATCCACCGGAGGCTTGCCTTATGACAGGCGCCCCTGATAATCTCCTCTTTTAAAGCTCCGATCGAGATCCTCACATAAGCTACCGGCGCAGAGCTATCCGTTTCAGAGCCCTTTTTGGCCAACTCATCAGCCATCGCTTTGCCTGGGATATTCCTGTGCCCAGGTATCCAGCATAGGGTAACCTTGTGCCAAGTAGTAAATTCCTTAAGGCTGGTCTTGTAACTACCCAATTTTTGATTTCCCCAGTACAGCAATCAACGCCTTAATGGCTGCATAGCTATCAGTTAATATGCAGATGTGCGGACTCTCTGTACATAAATACCAATATTGCTGCCTGGTAAATCCGGCAGTCTATAAGATTCATACCACTAGCAGCCTCTGGAGTACACTTCAGCCCTTGCGCCGGCATTCGTCTTGGATCCATCCGTAAAGATAGAAACATTGGATGTTACAACCATCTCCTCCCCATCCCAATCACTCCTAGGGGGCATCATTGCATTGACACCCCACCAAAAATTAGAAAAGGTACATATTTAATAGCCTGTTTCTTCCTTGCAATTACTGCCGTCTATCTTCTGAAGTATATTGGAATGCATAAAACCGTTCTCCATCCACCAACCAATAAATCAAACATGATCTCCAGTGTTGCTGTGGGTGTGGTCCGCAAGCACTCAGTTATTTCCAGGCAAAAAGCCCTTTGGGTTTTTGACAGGACATCCAGATTACATTTCCTCGTCCACCAGAGCGTGAAGCCGTAGCAGAGGATCGGCCGAACTATGGCGGTGTATACATGCGACGTACCACTCTGGCTTTGAATCCCCACTTGCCACCAAAAATTCTCTTGCACGTGTAGAAGACCACACTGGCCTAAATGAGCTAAATTAGCCTTCCAGCTCATTTTGGAATCGAATATGACTCCCAAATACTATGCTTCGCTGGAGAGTGTTAAGATATCTACTTTTCACACAGCACTGAAAGTCTGAAACTTTGTTCCTGCCTTTTTCTTGTAAAAATCACTAACTTTGTCTTTGGTGGCTTTACACTCAATACACTATTATTGGCCTAGTTAACCAGCTTGAGCAACGCATACTCGAGCCTTTCACTAATAGTAGAGATTGTCAGGATGCGTATGTGATCCGCATATGTTTATCAGTAATAATCGTAAATAATTACATTAAAACCATTTATTTCGACGAACCCACTTATTTATTTGTTGTTTATAGTTCTCTCTCAGTTGGTACTTGGTGCTTAGACCGAAAGAGACTGCTATATAGAAGTGAGCCTACTTTCTGCAGTGAATTTCTTTGAACGTAGTCAGTCCATATTACACATGTCAGTGATCATGTCATGTAATCAAACATTACCTTTTGTTGTTTGTTTGTTGTTGGTTTTTAGTAAGAATTTGACTTTTACAGCTTATTTGAATGAGTTTTACAACAGAGAAAATGTGTTAGATTGAAATTTGTTCGTATGTTTCCACTTCCTCAATCAACTTTTCATCAAATTCCATTTTTGCTTCCGGAAATAAGAAAAAAAAACGGCAACAGAACTGGGTGCTTGCGGACCACACCCACGGCAGAAGTGGAGGTAATGCTTGATTTATTGGGTGGTGGACGGAGAGTGGTTTTTCGCATTCCAATCTTCTGCAGTGATTGTAGGAAAAAAGCCGACTATCAAATACCTTTCCCAACTTTTGGTGGGGGTGTCAATACGTAATGATGCCCACCAGGAGTGACTAGGACCGGAAGGATATTGTGGTAATATTTCTATTTTTACGAATGGATCCAAGACGAGTGCGGACGCAGGGGCTGGAGTCTACTCCAGAGACTGTCAGTTGCACGAGTCTTATAACGTTCCGGACAAACGTAGTGTTTTTCAGGCAGAGCTTGTAACGATTTACCAGGCGGTAATATTAGGATCTATGTGTAAAGAGTCCATATGGCACATCTGCATATACACGGATAGTTAGGTAGCCACTAGAGCGCTGGATGCTGTGCTGGTTAAATCAAAATTAGTGCAGTTATGCAAGACTGGCCTTGAGGAATTGACTACATGGCACAAGGTGACCCTATGTTGAGCATCTGGCTGCAGTGATAAACTAGCAAACGAGATGGTGATGAGATGACCAAAAAGGCTCTGAAATGGATAGCTCCGTAGCAATAACTTATGTGACGATTCCGATTGGAGCTTTAAAAGAGGATATCATCAAGAACGCCTAACAAAAGGCAAGCCTCCGGTGGATCAACAGAGAAACCTGCCATATCACGAAGCAATTATGGTTTGCATATGAGAAGAATAGGACAAGAGAACTGCTTAATGGCAGCAGAGTATATACCAGGAGTCTAGTAGTCTAATTTAAATGTTGGAATAATAAATTAATTTTTCCACTCCTGAAGAAAAGTACCGGTACTTAATAATTTTACATAAACGATCGACGAGAATTTTTCAATAAGTCTTCGAAACCATACCTAACCATAGAGTTATTCACTGCTCACTGTAAAAAATATTAGGACTATTCCCTAAAATTTAGGTAATATTCCCTAGAAATGTAGGATATTCCCGAATATTCCCTACATTTTAGAGGATATTCCTCAATCTTATTGAAAAATAAAATGTGGCAATAATTTGTGCAAATAGTTTACTGTGTTGGGTACCTGGATATAGTAATATTGCAGGGAATAGGGCAGCTGATGCTCTGGTCAGAAAGGGTTCAGCTATGAAGCTAGTTTAGTGCAAGAATTCATTGAAAAAACTGGCTAATCGCAGATAGGGAGAACATACCACATACATGATTTCTTAACAGCAATGGCCCAAGACAAGAGCTCTGCTGAAGACGTCCGGAATCTTACTACAGTTATCACGACGGGAAACAGCATCTTTGGCAAACATCCGGAAAGCATGCAAGCTCCATATATTGCCTTCTACAGAAGCTGTATGGACGACGAAGAAGTTGAGAGCGTTCAATATTTGTTGTGTGAATTCCCCAACCTAACCAAACGTAGAAGGAAAACGCATGATAGGTACTTTTTTGCATATTTGAGGAAATAGTAGACGAGGAGTTGGGGGACCTCTTAAGATTCCATCCTAATTTGCATAATCTTTTCCATGTATGGTCTCGATGAGGTGGCATCACAATGGACTATCGGTGGTCTAAGTATAGCTGATCGTAGGTAGTGCGATAGCTGCTAGTCTAGTTATGGTCGTAGCATATTGCATATAGCAATATGCTACACTGAGAAATACTGTAGCATGTATGCCGGCCTTTGGTTAAACCGACTGCTGAACACACCCAAAACTCGACGAACGAGCTCGGTGTGGCATGCCGGTGGCGAAAAAGAAGAGGGAAGTTAGTCGGCTGTCAAAAAAATGTGATGTGGTGGAGTTCAACAAAAGAAATGAGCTGAGAAATAGCGTGTGAATCAACAGTTTTATTTTAAATCAAAAAACGAGGAAGCTTAAAGAGAAACAGGAAAATATTAAAAAAAAGTACGACGAAAAGCTAAGAACAGTGATTGGTGAACGAAAATTGCAAAAGGTAACCGGGGAAAATTTCCTATGAAGATTTTATAAACAATAATTTTCACTTTTTTTTTTACCTCCAATTTGTCATTAGTCGCGTTATTTTTTTTAACTCTCTGATCTGATCCGAAAAGAGAAAGAAAAGAAAAAAGCTTACGCTACAGTTTGAGGAGTACCCTGTTTTATTTTTCAAAATTATAGATTGTCAAATTGATGGTTAAAAACTTAAAATCAATGTTTTTATAAAGTCTGACAAATGAATGAAATGTGATTGAAAGAAATCTAATTATTATATTAAATTCATAATTATAATTATTATGCATTTGAATTTGCCATTCATTATAAAATCATAGTCATGATTTTCAGGGGAAAGAGACTTCAAGTTTAAAAAAGAACTTTTGTCTTGTACTCTCATTTCACAGCGAATTGGGTGTGGAGTTTAATAAAATGCAGCATCTCTTCACAAATTTGTTGAAAGACTCACAATTACTTTTTTTTTTTTTCATAAAAGTATACATTTTGACCTATAAATAGGCGTTAGCATTATCGTCACCAGAAGCGTTGTTTATTTTATATAAATTTTTAAACATGAAACGTTTTTTTCCACAATGCGCAATGCAAAATGATTTCAAACGACACACGTTTCTCATACAAATGCAAGTAAAGGAAAGTCTTCCCAGCAAAGAGTGTGGCGATAAAAACAGCAATAAAACTTGTGCTGCCATTTTTCTGCTAGGGCGATATTTTGGCGATAGCTCGAGAATTAAATTCAAGAAGAAAAAACAACCGCCTCGTCCGGGGTTTGAAACCGGGACCTTCAAACCCCGGACGAGGCGGTTGTTTTTTCTTCTTGTATTTATTAATTTGATTTAGAATCGTTAAAAATAAAAGTTCTTAAAATTCTTCTTTATCCATCATTGACTGATTCTAACAAGTGTAGGTTCGATTCCCTTCCGGGAAAAAATAAATAAATTCAATTAGATTCTCGGAAACATTATGATTGGCCTACGAATCACTTTCTTATTGCTATATTATTGCATTTTTATTACCCAGATCTCTGGTATCAGATGTGATTAGGGCGAAGTGTATATAAACTATTTTTAAAGAAATTTTACCATAAACGACAATATTTCAGTACCTACTGCCCCTTTGGAAATCTCCTAATTTGGAGTTGTTAGTTATTCAAGTGCAGTAGAGTAGAAAAGCTGTGAAAGCAGACAAAATTGCAAGCCTAAAAATATAAGAATATTTATCACCATATCGATCATAAAATGAATGATTTACATGATTCATATGCGATGCAACAATTACTTCCGTTAAACTAAACGGAAGCGATACTTATGCATATAATTCTGGCAACAAAAAATAATTTTTATGAAATAAAATGGCGATTTGCTTGCGATTGTAAAGCAAATACAAGAAGATAAGAATATTTATCGCCATGTCGATCATCAAGTGATTCGATTACACTATTCATATTCGATGCAACATTTACCCCCGTCAAGTTAAACGTAAGCGATAAAAATGTATTATTTCCGGCAATAAAAATTCTCGTTGTGGCAGTGAGAAATCATAAAAAAGCGATTCGTAGGTCAAACGTAATACTGGGTTTTCCAATAAGAGGTGTTATTTTGATATTCAAAGAAAAATGCCATTTTTTTAGATAAATGATCGGATCTTTATTTCATTATAAAGAGGAAGGTATGTCGTTAATAATGGAAAATAACATCAGCCAAATGACCACCACGACCACGCCTACAGGACCATATCCTTTTCATGAAATTTTCCATAACCAAATCGCAAAGTGGCTGCCGTACGAATTCCATCTTTGAGGTCTTGAATCGACGCTGGGCTGTTGGCGTAGACCATCTCTTTCACGTGGCCCCAAAGGAAGAAGTCGCAAGGTGTTAAGTCACAAGATCTCGGTGGCCAATTGGGATCACCTCTTCGAGAGATAACACGGTCCGGAAACTTTTCCCGTAAAATATCAATGGTTTCGTTGCTTGTATGGCACGTAGCGCCATCTTGTTGAAAGTAAACGTTGTCCAGATCAATACCATCCAATTCCGGCCATAAAAAATCATTAATCATCTGTCGATAGCGCAATCCATTCATCGTAACTGTTGCTCCAGCCTCATTTTCGAAAAAGTAAGGTCCAATGACCCCGTGGGACCATAAACCGCACCAAACAGTCACACGTTGAGGATAGAGAGGCTTTTCAACAATAACTCTTGGGTTTTCCGAGCCCCAGATGCGACAATTTTGCTTGTTGACGAAGCCATCAAGGTGGAAATGGGCCTAATCACTCAAGATGAGTTTTCGATGGAACTCCGGATCATTTTCATGCATTTCAAGGACCCAATCAGCAAAGACTCGACGTTGTTGATGATCGGCCGGCTTGAGTTCTTGTGTTAACTGAACTTTATAAGCCTTAAGACCCAAACCTTTATGCAAAATACGGTGTAATGACGTTTGTGGAATGCCTAATTCCAAAGAACGACGAGGAATGGACAAACCGGGGTTTTCTTCAACACTTTCGGCTACAGCAGCAATATTCTCGGCTGTTCTTGAGCGACGTGCACGGGTTTTATTCTTCACATCACTAACTTGTCCCGACAGCTCGAATTTTTCTACCAATTTCTGTATTGCGGTCCGACAAGGTGCTTCACGACGACCCAAAAATGTTCGAGTTTTACGAACCGTCTCTGCCACATTTTCACCATTTTTATAGTGAATTTTAATAATTTCAATGCGTTGTTGAATCGTGTATAGTTCCATTTTTATTAATGACGTAGTTTCTACTTGTCAAATGTCAAAAATGACAGCTCCAAAAGTGACATCTACCGAAATAGCGGGCTAATTAAAATAACACCTCTTATTGGAAAACCCTTTATTTGCTGGGTTAGCGCTATGGTTTGTAGTAAAAAAGGCAATGCCCTATTCGACAGTCAGCTGTCATATTATCGTATTAATTGCTTAATTGATTAACTCTACTTTTTTTGCTTTGTAGTCTTTGGAAATTACACTTGTAAATTCTTCGTCTTGTGTGTGCTCTGCATTATCTTATGCAAAAAGTAGCTCCATGTTCAATTTTGACTTCTTAACATTTGCGATGCCCGCTAAATTATTACAAATTTATCTGCTACAATTTTTACGCTTAATTATTAGTTTCAATCCTGATGCGTTTCAATAACCACAAGATGCTCTGCAGTTGCCCTTGTATTTATACGAATACGAAATTAATTTCTTAAGTTTCGCGATTAGCTCATCAGCAGCCAAAAGTGAAGGTGATGGAGAAATATAACGGATACAAAGATATCCAGAAAATAACATATTACATTATTATATCGCAGGTTCTTACGCGAACATAAAGATGTTCAATGATTCCCGATACATTAGATAATTTAATATTTTCACTTATAAGGAGAAACATACAAATTATTTAACGTTATTTAATGCACGTGTACTAAACACAGGCGGTCTAGTAGTAGGTAATTCCAATTACGTAAAACTAGTCTAAAATTTCTCTGTTCTAAAACCGTATATTCATTGATACAGCTGTCCTCTGCGTTGGAATTTTATTCGTATTCTTTATTTATGCTTTTGAATTAGAATTGTTATTCCAAATTGCATTCTTATTTTGTTTGTTTTCAATTTATTTTCTTTGTGCGTTTTTTTTTAATATTGTCAACTTTTATTTGAGTGAACAAGTGTTCTTAATAAAATTATTTTTATATTGTTTTTCAGCAATTTAATTTGAAAAAATATATTCCCCGTCCTTGCGTACTGTTGACGTACTAAATTTGTTCATAAGAAAATGTCAACTAGCCTAGGTGATAAAGGAAATGGAAAAAAAATGGAGGATTTTACTAGAGACATCTGTCGAGTAGTTTTCTAAAGTGTTAAATAATTTAAATGAGTTTTATTTGATTACTCATATCACATAAATTTGTTATGACTAATTTTAAGTAAATTAAAAAAAAAATCTTTATTCTCAATTAAATCGTTTAAATCTCCATGCATGTAACTCACTCAAAGAAAAGTTGCCATTTAAATTATGAAAGAAAGTTCCTTTGGTAAAATTATCTTAGATACGAAATTATTTTGCTCTGACGTAAACTTTTCATTTTGGAACCTTCAACGGTAAGAAAGCTTTTAATGCTCCCAACCGAAACAGATTGTTTCCATAATGAGATAATATGATATTCAGTCATTTCAAGGAAATGAAGAGGTGACAGACTATGGATGAAAATTATTTCATTTGGAATGTCATTGACAATTTCTCAATATGATTAAAAATCATAGCATAATTCAATAATTTAATTAAAAGCTAATAAGAAAATTTGCGAGTGTTTCCTGCTGCTGTATAGTTGAAAAGCATTTAGTAGAAAACAATTTTTGTTGTTGACAAAGACCATAAAAAGAAGAAAGCGGCAAAGAAATTTCTTTGATGATCAGCTGATTACTGTCACTGCTAACTTTTCACTTTCCAATAAATTCAATTCATTTTAATCAGAGCTGGGCAAGTACCAAAGAAAAAGTACTTAAGTACAAGTACAAGTACCGGAGGCCTGAGTACTTCAGCGTAAGTACAAGTACCGCATGTATGACAAGTACTTGTAACTAAGTACTAAGTCTATAAAAAGTACTGAGTACTTTTTGAAATACTTTTCAAGGTACTTTTTTAGAATCATTGTACATTGGCAGTAATATAATGAAGTTTCTCAATTTTAGTTAATAGATTGTAATAAATAAAAGCTTTTGAAATCTATAATATGTATCGTAACCAGTGGCTACTATATATAGCTTTTTATAGTTTTCTGCTCTGCACGTTGAGTAAAACTTTCACCTCTCATTGCTACACTCATGAAAACTATTAGAGGTCCGTCCAAGGACCCATTATCGCCTCCAATAATGCAGAATAATTCTAAGAAAAAAATTTCCAGTAAATTTCTAAGAAAAAGAAAAAATTGAGGCCTTCCCTACATCAGGTCGAGGCATTGTTGATTTTATATTGGAGCGAGGCATTGCTTGCTTACCATTGGCTATGTCCAATGACTTATGTAATATGGACTGCTTACTTTTCTATTTCCCGTGAGCACAATTGCTTGTGTCAAAAAGAGCTCGTACGCCGGTGCCAACATTCAAAAAATTTATTGACGGGTAGTTGAAAAAGTGTACACACAGCTCGGAAGGTGCTTTTAATAAAACATTTAGAATTTCTTCTGCGTATCTAATGAATATGTTGTCTTTGGTAAAACAGTTTTTAGCAGTAATAACCCTAAATGATTAATTTAAAATCATGTATTTCGACGAATGCACTATTCTATTTGTGTTGAGTTCTCTCTCAGTTGGTACTTGGTGCTTTTCTTTTCCACGAAGAGTTAGATATTTATAGATACTTAATAGACTCAGAAATACTGAAGTAAAAATCTTGGTACTTAAAACTAAGTCTTAAGTACAAGTAAATAGACGCTAGTACTTATGTTCAAGTACTAAGTAGGGGCATTTCAAAAGTACTGAGTAATAAGTCTTAAGTATCGAAAATGTACTTTAAGTAGTACTTAAGTCTTTTTTTACTTAAGTATTGCCCAGCTCTGATTTTAATGACGGTAGGTGGCACTTTTATTGCAATTTCACTAAATGGATCTGGTCCATTTGAAAATGCAAAGAAATATTGTAAATTGGTCCTTAATGGCTTTCATTTGTGTGACACGCTACATATTTGACTCCATTTAATTAAAAATTAAGTCATTATGGAAACAGTCTGTCTATAAGTCCATATAAAAAATGAAAAAGACCAATCTTTTAAAACTTTTGGAGATATGCTAAATGCTATTTCGTCAGCATTTGTTGTTGCATTTAGTAAAATATCTTCATTGCTGTCAGATATTAGAAAATCTTTAAGACTTTTGAACTATATCCGAACTTCCTCTTCTGTTGGCTCATTCCATGTCAAATAGGCAACAGGTATGATATGATCATTACCAATTTTGTAGAAATTTTACAAATACGAATTAAAAATTTTCCTTCTACATTGCGAATTTCGTGAGTTATGGCATTTTCAAAATTTCGCAAAAATGGTGTCCTTGTCTTTTTTAAAAATTCATATATATTTTTCTATTTATGCTACGACAGTAAAATATGGCTCATTTGAAAGATAGGATTTTAAGCTATCTCAGAAAAATAGAATCTTAAAAATATGCGTGAAAATGGAAATTAAGGATAAGGATTTTATTCTTTATCCTTGAATGTTCAGGAAGACGTACCTTATATTATCCACTAAAACATATTAAAATTTTAACTTGGAATCTCAACGGGATCAATATTTTTTTATTAAATAATTTTTAACTGTTTCCTTGACGCTGCACCTATTCGTAAGGCTAGGAACTTTAGTTGTACTCCTAATTGGTTCGATGACAGTCTACGTAATTTGCGTAATGCTCGTAATAAGGCGTGGAGAATTTATGGTAATTCTAAATCTATGAGTGATCATCGGAATTATTTTTGTCTTAGAAAACAGTTTAAAGAGGAGGCTCAAACGGCTTACACTTCTTACATCAATAACGTCCAAAGTAATATTAAATACGATCCTAAGCGTTTTTGGAAATTTGTTAATGCTAAGCGTAAAAGCGGTGATTATCCCAGCAGCTTGTTCTCACTGAGAAAAAGAGCGCTCTAAGAGTTCTCCTGAAGCGCTTTCCTGGAAGCTCGTAGCGCTTCTTTTACCTTCATTGCTTTTTAACATAGGCATGTCCGCAGAGGCAAGCGCTTCAATGCTGCTCTTAAGAAGTGCTCTAGGAACGCGCGAAATGATGACCGAAGTAGTTTTTTGAATGTGTTTTTTCGAAAGCTTTAATGAGCTTTTTGGATAATCATCGCAGTCTTAATCTCATAAGGGGCCTTCAAGACAGGGAACGGTAGTAAGGCGCTTATGTTTGCTCATGATTATTTGTGGTATTAAATCTTATGAAGTTGATTAAATAAGCCAATATTCTCCCTTTTATTCTAACTTATATGAACCAAAACTTCTGATTAGATACTTCTAACCACTTTGTACCTACATCACATTGAAAATGTGAGATGCGCTACTTCGTCAATAGTGGAAGAATCCACAGTTTAGATTCGTGGAAAATTAGATGAGATCACTCCTTGTTGAACTTCAATCCTCTGGAGCTCATCAAATAATCATCTATAGAGCTTCCAAGCGATGCCTCTAGAAGCCCTTGAGTTACTTACTTGCGCCTTTGCTTATTTTTCATGATAAATCAGTGAATCTGCTTCTAAAGAGCTGCCAAATGATGGCTAGAGAAGCGCTTATATTGTTCACCTTTCAGAAGCGCTAGTTTTTCCTCCCAATGGGATTGTTCAAGCTTAGATATTAATATTCAGTGTATTAGTGAATATGTACATGTTATGTGAGCATGCTAGTGGGTTGGAGTTTTTCTGTTCTGTTGGACTGGATGGTATTCCTAATATTGTTCTTAAACAATGTTATGATAGTCTTTCGCGGCCGCTGATTTATTAACTTAATTTATCTTTGTCAACAGATGTATTTCCTGTTTTTTTGAAAATCGTTATTTATTATTCCTGTTTTTAAAAATGGAAAGAGGGACTTGTGTAGTAATTGTAGATGAATTGCTAAATTATCTGTTATACCCAAGCATTTTTGAAAGCATGGTTTGTGAACTCAGAAACGCGCTTTCCAGTGTTGTTTGTACGCAATCTGGAGTTTCACAGGGAAGCCATCTTGGTCCGTTATTGTTTATCGTATTTATTATTGAACTCGTATCTGTGATAAAATTCTCTGAAATTTTAATATATGCTGACGATGTTAAGATCTTTAAATAGACTCATTCACTGAATGATTGTGTACTGTTACAAAATTATGTATGTGCTTTAAATTTGTGGTGTAAACATAATAATTTAATTCTAAATATTCTCAAGTAATGTTATTATCTTTAGCCGTAAGAATTCTCCTTTTGCGTTACGAGTATCATATAGATAATGTTCCTATAAATGTAGTAAACCAGATTAAGGATCTGGGCATTATCTTTGACTCAAAACTTACTTTTTCTCTCCATCTTGATTATATTATTGGGACAGCCTTTTCAATACTTGGGTTTGTTAGGCGCTGGGCTAATGAATTTAATGACCCGTATACATTGCGTTCATTGTATGATTAATTTGTGAGGTCTAAACTGGAATACGGGGTGTCTGGTGTAGAGTCCTTTTTACATTCTACAGTGGCGAATCTAGCATTGAAATTAGGGGGGGTGGTCATCTTACAAATTAATTTGAAAAAAAAAGACAAAAAAAAAACATCACCGCCGTAAGTCGCTTGAATTGTAAAAATATAAAATATATTTTTTTTTCAAATAACTCAATTAATTAAATATTTTTTTTCTTCAAATTTAGAGGGGCCATGATGCCCCCCCCCCCTGTACCCGCCACTGACAGTGTACAAATAATAATAGAATTGAATCTGTACAGCAGAAAAAGTTTTTATGTTTTGCCCTTCATTGCCTCCCATGGAATAATAGGTTTTAGCTTCCACGTGGATCCACTACGTCGCTCCATAAGTGGCGTGAGCTTATCTTGTGTGTTTTTATTCATAAAGTTTTGACTGGATTAATCGATTCTCCTGAAAATCTTAAATCTATTTTTAGGTAGCGCGCGATATTCTTTTCATCGATAATCATCGAACGAATTATGGATTTTATGAGTCCTTCAGTAATATGCGTAGAATTTAAAAAATAATTTCAAATTATTTAGATATTAATATTGATACGCAGTAAAAAATAATTGAGTGGCAACAATTTGTGCCACAAACAGGGTTGTCAGAAAATGTTTAGACGTATTTCTCTAAAAAAGTGGCCCAATGCTGCCCAATTTCAATTAAAAGTAGCCCAATTTATCGCCTATGCCATTTATGTGGCACTCTATTATTTAATATATAAAAACAGTATATATATATATAATAATATAATATATAAAAACTGTTAAAGTTATTGTAAAAAACTCTATTTCATTTTCATCAAATAAATTGCATATTTCAAGATCATCAATATCGTTATTAATTGTATGCTTTTCATATTCATTGATAGAAGAATTCATTTTTTTAATCATTAACTCAGGAACAGTATAGTCTTTATAGCAAAGATCTGTAGCGTACAAATGAAGTCTAATACGCATTAATGACGACAATGTATTAAAATTTATTTTGTTTCTCAAGCTATTTTTAATAATATTCATGTAGCTGAAGCTTCGTTCAACGAAAGCATTTGATGATGTTAACGATAATAATACGTAAGCCATTGAACTTAACTCTTTAAAAAGAAATTGTCCTGATGCTGACTTGAAAGAAACTATTTTCGACCAAAATTCAATGGAATCATCAAGAATTTTTTCAGGAAATAATTCTTTGAAATCAATAGATAATAATTTATAAAACTGCGTTTCTACATTAGTGCTTAGCTCCTTATTTACAAATAGTAAAAGTAAATCTAGAAAATCAGGCTTATTCGCAATAAGTAATTCTGTTGGTGAAATATTATTAGCTTTTTTAAATATGTCAAGATGAGTAGGCATTCTCAGGAATAATTCTTTTAATAAAGCACAAAGAAATTTTTTACAATTTTCTTTAATACATTTAATTTCACTCTTGCTTAATTTACAGTTGGAAGCTGTTTCTGAAAATTTAATCCCAAAAACTTGTTTTTGTAGTTCTAAAAAGCTGCCTTTGTGAGATAAAGAAAGTTCAATTCTTTCTAATAAATTGTCTTCACAATCACAAATATTTATTATTAGGTAAAATAATATTTTTCTTGTTAAAGTTTTAATGAAATACAAAATTTCCATGTGAGCTTTAAAAATCAATAATTATTTATTTCTTTTAAAATTTGCTGTAAAAATATAAGATATAAGAAATTCATTTAATTTTTATAAATTTCACTCAAAATTTTCGCAGAGTGGTACTTTTCATCTATAGCTCTTATTTCGAAAAACGTTTTTAACTCTAAAAATTGACTTAATATTCTATCGACGGCCAAACTTCTAGAGAGCCATCTGGTGTGTTACTAAGCAATATTAGTTTTGTTTTTTTTTTTTGGATTAGTTACAGATTCTTTGGAGTTAATTAATTGAAAAATTTCTTTGTACTTGGCCTTTCTAAGACTACTATGTGCAAACCAGTTATAGCTCTCTCGAATTAAATAATCGAACTCATCTAGTAGTTTTTCTGCGGCTATGATATATGAATTTGACTAGAATTAAACCAGGGCAAACTTCTTTTAAACGGGTGTATAGCGAATTCCGTTTTCCACATAAATTACTAGCTCTATGTATGTATATGTCAAGACTGATATTTTCCAAAAAAGTTTTAGGTAATATAAATAATATTATTATTATGTATTTTTTTCTATATCGACAAATGAAGAATTTTAATTTTTTAGTGCATCAAACTGTGCCATTTTTATGTGCTCGTATATCTAAGTTGCATATATTTTATGATCACTTTTGCCTTTAGAAAGCCAGCCTCTACATTTTAGGTCATCTTCCCAGTCTTTTTTTTGTAAGTTTTACTGTATTTCTGCCACTTACCTATGGTCTCTCTCAAATTGTACGACATAAAACGTAAATTATACGTTGCTTTATTAATGTTTAATTGCATTCGGTAGCTTCCAACAACACAACCACATAGACCGCCCGCGCACACTTGACTTTTACTTAATCTTTTTCAGCCACAGGTTATAGCACGACCAACAGCATCAATCAGAGGTAAGAATGGAATAGAATAAATCATAATACGAAAATAATGCCATCTATCAAAAAAATGATGCGACTCGCCTAATTTCTCGCCCAATAATATAAATATAAATTAGGAGTCCCACAAGGCTCCGTATTGGGAACTCTGCTATACCAGATACTTAAAAAATGTTGGTATTGTGTTGTTCGCGGATGATGCACTTCTTCACATTGCGCGCGATGATATTCAGGAATGTATTAATCAAATGGAAGAAGATTTGAGTTCAGTAAACGTGTGGTTAAGCGTAAATAAGCTAAAATTAAATATAAATAAAACTAAGTACATGGCAATAAACAGTGACTATAACAATGGAATTAATATGAGTGGAGAATTAATTGAATGTGTAAGTGAAATTAAGTATTTGGGTGTAGTGATTGATAAAAAACTAAATTTCAAAAGTCATTTTGATTATGTTTGCAAAAAAATCGGTTTTCTGAGAAGAATTAGAAACAAAGTGTCCTTACTGACAGCTATACATATATATAACGTGATAATTAAACCGCATTGTGAGTATTGTTCGACAGTTATGTTTCTTGGAACAAAAGAGATGTTAGAGAGAGTGCAGAAGCTGCAGAATAAGGCGATGCGGGTGATATTACGTTGCAGTAGGTTTACACCGATATTATCAATGCTTAAAGCACTAATGTGGATGAGCGTAAAGGAAAGAATAGTTTTGAATGTATTGTTGTTTATATTTAAGATAAAGAGTAAGATTCTACCAGAATATTTACATAGATATTTAAGATTTGTTGGAGACGTGCAACCATTTAACCTCAGGAATGTAAATGAATTCAGATTAAGTAATTATAATACAACAGGAGCGCAAAACTCACTGCTATATAAAGGTTTAAAAATGTATAATAAACTTAACTATTGCAGGAATGATGAAAACTTTGGAGCATTTAAAAGATATTGTATTGAATTTATAAAAACTGAATTAGATATCCTATTGGCATGATCATAGAGAAAGTATATATAGAGAAATCACTTAAACAGCTGTTCAATAGAAAGAGATTACCCATCAGAGTAGGCGTCATTTGAAAAAATATAAAAAAAAATGAATCCAAAATTTGAAAGAAAGAATTGCATGTAGCATTTAACTAAATTGAACATGTGTGCGACAAAGAGAAGTATACTTGTTTTTTTCTGAAGGTAAATGTTTACATTTTTCAATAGCAAAGCACGTTGTTTTTTACACACTGGTGAATAAGGGTGTAGTGGTTCACTGTTGTTTTTTACACACTGGCGAATAAGGGTGTATTGAACAGCTGTTCAAGAGATTGCTCTATTAGTATACGCTCGCCGGGCATGATGTTATTTGTTAATTACTAGATTGTTTTTTCATGTTTTTTTTTTTTTTACATATTTTATTTAGTAGCGATTTATTATCGATTTAATGAAGCAAATCATTGTAAATGTACAAGCTTTTATATGCTTTTATATGAGCAAATAAAATTTATTTATTTATTTATTTATATTTGTTGTCGCTAAAGTTGAGTTCGAAGTAGCCCAATTGGCGAGAAATCGCCCAATCTAGCAATGGCAACCCTGGCCACAAAGGTTAGGTATTTGTCGATAACATTAGGAAAAGCTTGGAAAACGTAGATAGGATTTCATCCCTAAAATGTAGGGAATTTTTGTTTCATCCCCTAAAATTTAGGGAATATTCCCTAAAATGTAGGAAATTTAAAATAAGTTTTTTTTCGTTTATTTCCCTAAAATGTACGGAATAGGTGATAGCACCAAACCTTTAAAAACATATCTAATAATGAGCTGAACAGCTCATTACATATGGCCCATACTACTAAGTAGTACGGAAGTTATGTTGATGCGCTGGGCACGCTCAAACAAAATATTGACTTGTTTTCAAAAACAATGTGTGAATTATATAAACGAAAATAAATTTCCATAAAAAATGTAGCATAATAGGTACCTAATTTATTGAATATTTTCTTGCTTATATCCAAAAGAGCTTAACATCGCCGGAGTTTTACGTACTTTGTAGGTTTTCTGGTGCCAAATACCTAAGTTCATTGAATGTTCCATTGATTTGGGGAAATTAAACTGGTTTTCCCTTTATATCAGAGAAAAATATATTTATTTTTAAGGAAAAATGTGTGTTAAATTTAGGGAATAGTCCTATTACTTTTACAGTGTACAAGAGCAATTAAAAAAATTCAATTCAAAATTTGATTCTTTGAAAGGATTTTTGATTTTTTTGATTTATTGCAAAATATTTTTTCTTAATTTTTTATTATGTAACTTTTTTATATAAGTCAGATTATATATTTATATATTATTAATTATTAATGGAAAATTTCGAACACCTGCTAATTAGTAGTTTCGAAGCTTCGAACCATTTGAATGCGGTAATGAAGTGTCAAAATCGTAGCCACCAAACATAGTGAACACAATAGCCTGCGTCAAGATGAAATTTATATGAATTTTGTTAACTAAAGAGGAAGGTATGCCGTTAATAATGGAAAATAACATCAGCCAAATGACCACCACGACCACGCCTACAGGACCATATCATTTTCATGAAATTTTCCATAACCAAATCGCAAAGTGGCTGCCCTATGTCCTCGATAGCCTCACGAATTCCATCTTTGAGGTCTTGAATCGACGCTGGGCTGTTGGCGTAGACCTTCTCTTTCACGTGGCCCCAAAGGAAGAAGTCGCAAGGTGTTAAGTCACAAGATCTCGGTGGCCAATTGTGATCACCTCTTCGAGAGATAACACGGTCCGGAAACTTTTCCCGTAAAAGATCAATGGTTTCGTTGCTTGTATGTCACGTAGCGCCGTCTTGTTGAAAGTAAACGTTGTCCAGATCAATACCATCCAATTCCGGCCATAAAAAATCATTAATCATCTGTCGATAGCGCAATCCATTCACCGTAACTGTTGCTCCAGCCTCATTTTCGAAAAAGTAAGGTCCAATGACCCCGCGGGACCATAAACCGCACCAAACAGTCACACGTTGAGGATAGAGAGGCTTTTCAACAATAACTCTTGGGTTTTCCGAGCCCCAGATGCGACAATTTTGCTTGTTGACGAAGCCATCGAGTTGGAAATGGGCCTCATCACTCAAGATGAGTTTTCGATGGAATTCCGGATCATTTTCATGCATTTCAAGGACCCAATCAGCAAAGACTCGACGTTAACTGAACTTTATAAGCCTTAAGACCCAAATCTTTTAGTCAAAATACGGTGTAATGACGTTTGTGGAATGCCTAATTCCAAAGAACGACGAGGAATGGACAAACCTGGGTTTTCTTCAACACTTTCAGCTACAGCAGCAATATTCTCGGCTGTTCTTGAGCGACGTGCACGGGTTTTATTCTTCACATCACTAACTTGTCCCGACAGCTCGAATGTTTCTACCAATTTCTGTATTGCGGTCCGACAAGGTGCTTCACGACGACCCAAAAATGTTCGAGTTTTACGAACCGTCTCTGCAACATTTTCACCATTTTTATAGTGAATGTTAATAATTTAAGTGCGTTGTTGAATCGTGTATCGTTCCATTTTTATTAATGGCGTAGTTTCTACTTGTCAAATGTCAAAAAATGACAGCTCCAAAAGTGACATCTACCGAAATAGCGGGCTAATTAAAATAACACCTCTTATTGGAGAACCCTTTATTTAGAATATACTTTCAACAACTGTAACATTTTATAAATTCTATACATTTCTTTTTAAAACCATTAACAGACGTCTCTCTAGTTCTGCCGTACTTATGGTATGCTAGGAAAACAATCGTGGAATAAGTGGTAATTTTTGTAAGAAGGAAAACATTTGCTATTACAACGTGAACATGAATCTTTGAAAGTTTTAATTCTTCCTTCACTATCCTGGAGCCCTCTCGTATGAAGGTCGTTTAGGTTCGCTCGTTTATTCTCTCTTTACAGGTCAACAAGGGACTCTGAAAAATCTTGCCCTCCGAGTCAGATGGGAGGTTGGGGGGTAGGCAAAGAAGGTATACTTCAGGACTGAATGTGTGCCGGCTTTTGTTGGATAGGCACGAATTTTTTTTTTGATTATGGCTGACGGCAGGTTTTTTTCGTGGAACCTCCCCACACTCTCCGCCAATAGCTGTGGCGAGCTAGCGTGCCGCCCTGCAGTCAACGCTGTCCGTCGAGTGATCTGTCAGCTCATGCTGACAGTCTGGACTTTACGTCCAAGCCAGTCACTCAACATAATAACATAACACTGCGTCAAGATGAAATTTATATGAGTTAACTATATTAATAATAAATTGGACCACATTATTATTATTTTTAAAAAATTTCATCACCATAATTAAATTTTCTTTGAAACTCATGATGTTCAGCATACAAAATTTTAAAACAAACGAAATGTTAATCAGCTGTGAAATAAATGTCAACGCAGGATAATTGCGCTAAAGTTGAAAGTCGAGCAACTTTTGCGTGGTGCCTACGCTGCCTACGTTCATTGCGATCACTTAATGGCATTGCCATATAACATACTTCTGCATGACATTTTCCAGTGTGGTGGCTACTTTCATTCTGTTCCAAGGGTTAGTTATTCCGAAATCATTTTGGCATATTTCTCATTCTTTCCGGAACGGAATTTAAAACAATAAAATTAATTTGATTCGGGAAAGAAAGAAGAGCACTGAGAACGTTGAAGAACAGCTACCGTTTCATTTCAGACCCCTGATTTTGGGTGGCATCGAAATTGTGATTGCCTTAGCCGCTCCCATTCTAATCGTTTAAGTTAAAGTGTACCATATACGTACTACCCACCCTAAATACACATAATTTGCTTAGCATTAAAGATAAATGGAACATCTAAAATGTGGTTGAGGGTAGTTGTGTGTATGTATATGTGTCTTATTTTTTTTATCTACACCACCTAAGCTAAAAATATTTAATTAACTTTTATTCACTTATCGTTCACGAGGTGTAGGTATATGATTTCAATCAATGCGCAGTAAAATGACTTGTTTACCAGAAAAACTAATGAATTTACATAAAAAGCATTAAATTTGCAATTAGAAGGAAGTTACTTATTTTCTTCTTGATTATTGTGCACACTTTGCGCGAAAGTATCTAGCAGCGAGTTTAATAACAAAGCAATTGCTAGGTATGCGCTGTTTACATGTAGAATGACCAAGCAGTGATTGATTTATTGCTACTGCGTAGGTGCATATTTCATAAGCAGTAGGTCGAAGTTTCTATTTTGTTAGCGTTGTAAATATTTTTTTTTTGTTTTTAGACAAATTTAATAAATAATTTTTTTATGCCACGAAATACGTTCGTGATTCTTATGCTTTTCATTGATTTAGTTAGAGCTTGAACTTATGCGTGACATTACTTATTACCGGCTTTTTTAGTTCGACGGAAAATAAGGGTAGCACACAGATTGGAATATTCAAATGTTTGGTTATGACAAATATAAATAATTTAAGTGCTAAAGTGAAACCAAATTTGAAAATAAGTGATCATGAAAGCATACAAATTGAAATTGAAATTGAAATTAATACGAATAAAAGAATATATAACAGAGAAAAACGTATGTGTGAAATATTCAAGTACAACCAGACAGATTTTAACAGGGAATTAGTTTGTAAAAATGTTAATGAAGCTGTAAGCTATGAAGAGGTTTCGGATTGCGCGAACGAGCTAGATAAAAAGTTAAGTGAAGTTATTAATAAATTCACAGTAAGGAAAGTGGTAGGAGATAGAGAATGTGAATGGTATAGTCAAGAATTAAAGAGGTTGAAAAAAGATAAAATTATTCAATATAACAGAGCCCGAATGCTAGATAGTGAACATGAATGGATAAAATATAAAAAAAATTAGAAACATTTACAAAATAAGTATAAATAAAGCAAAAAGCAGAAATATCGAATGCAGAATAAGTAACGCACATGATGCCAAACATATGTGGAAAGAAATTAAGCGGACAGTGCTAAAAGATACAAGCAATACAATACAATGTATAGAATTTGGAGAGAATAGATAACGGAGAAGAAGTAAATTGCAGATAATTTCAACGAATATTTTATACAAAGTGTGGAGACTATCAACAGATCTATACCATCTAAGACCTACGAGGATGCAATTCATATGACAGACAAGCGCTTTGTATTTAAATTACTAAATGATAGGGAAATAATTCAAATATGTAAAAGTCTCAACCAGAAGAAAGACTATAACAAACTTAGCCCCAGAATTATAACTGAAAATAGGGAATTAATGTCGGTTATAACTACCATAGTTAATAAATCTTTATCTAGTGGAGTATTTCCGAAATGCTGGAAGGAATCTCGTGTGATTCCAATTGAAAAAGTTAAAAACACCGTTAAATTCGAAGAATACAGACCAATCAACATGTTACCATTAATGGAGAAAATATTAGAAAAAGCAGTGCAAGTACAACTAGAGAATATATGGAGACTAACAACTTATTTTTAAAGACACAGTCAGGTTTTCGTAAAATTCATTCTTGCGAAACGGCGTTAAATTTGGTCATTACACAGTGGAAAGAAGAAGTGGACAAAAAAAAAGTTGTCTTGACCGTGTTTCTGGACTTAAAGCGAGCTTTTGAGACGGTTGAACCATATATATTACTAAATAAACTAAACAAATATGGAGTTAACAATAAAGAGTTAAAATAGTTTGTTGATTATCTAAGTCATCGCTGTCAAAGAACAAGAGTTGATAATATCTTGTCGGAATTAATGTACAATAGACTAGGTGTGCCGCAGGGTTCGGTATTGGGAACTCTGCTTTTCTTAATATATATAAATGATATTAAAGATGTAGTGGTATATGGTGAGATTAAGCTCTTCGCAGATGACGCGCTTATATATATTGTTGGGACAAACGTGCAAGACTGTAAGGAAAAATTAGAACACGATTTAAAAAACCTCAACAAGTGGTTTGAAATTAACAAACTTAAATTGAATGTGAGTAAAACAAAATTTATGACTATTAATTACAGGCAAGATTTAGATATAAAAATTAACAATGACACGATTAAAAATGTGACTGATGTGAAATATTTAGGAGTGATAGTGGATAGAGACTTAAACTTTAAAAACCATATAGAGTATATTTGTAAAAAAATCGGTAAAAAGGTGGGATTCTTTAGAAGAATCAGGAAAAATATATCAATGAAAAGCGCAATTGACATGTATAATGTGATTATAAAACCTCATTTCGAGTATTGCTCAACGATACTATTCTTAGGCGCACAAGGAATGATCGAACGTTTACAAAAACTACGGAATAAAGCAATGAGGATAATTTTAAGATGCGACAGATATACACCAATACAATGTATGCTCGATATTTTAAAGTGGTTGAATGTCCGACAGAGACTGCGGTTGAATATGCTTCTATTTATCTACAAAGTGAAGAATCAAAAACTATCGAGATACCTAAATGAACTAATACAATATGTGGGGGATGTCCAACCATATCAACTTAGAAGAAATAATGATATAAGACTGCCGAGATGTAACACACGAACTGGTCAGAACTCACTGATATATAGAGGATTTCTACTCTTCAATGAGCTTCCTAGTGATATAAAAAATGAAACAAGATGGATTTTTTATAAAAAAAAAATGTATAGAATTTGTTATGAACATTAATTAAGTGAATACTGAACAATTATTATGATTATATAGATTACCTTGAATATTTGCATAATGTAATTGACGTGTAAAGAGAGTATATATCATACTAATAAAGAAGTAATAATAATAATAATAATTTTTGTGGAGTTTGTTTTTATGAGTTATCAATTTACAATAAGTTACGACATTGTTGTTGCCTTAAAACAACGTTGAAAGAAATTTATAATTATGTAGGTAATCAGTTCCCTCTGACGGAATACATATTGTGATTACTTTGAAAGACGACATTGCAAGAAAAATTTGTTGCTTTCAAATTCAAATTTATTTACTACATAGCTATCAACATCTTAAAGCATAGATTTTTGCTTATGTGTATAGGATTCTTGTTTTCTTTTATATATATATATATTTTTCTATATTATTATTGAATTTGTTTTTTATATATTATATTATTATCTCAGGGGATACTCTATGATGCAGGCACAGCATGGCAGGAAGGATATGAAGAAAGGATTAGGGGATAGTAGCGGAGGTGCCGATGTATGTCGTCCTTAAACCTTTTGTAGATTTTATGTCGGAGGAAAAATAGAAGATGGTAGACTACTCCAGATTCGGACAGTTCGAGATAGAATAGCATCACGGAACTTTACTGTACGGCCGAAAGTATTGTAGTTGGAAGAGTAAAAAGATATGTGCTGTTTGCAGTGCGAGTATTGCATGCAGGAATCATTCTACAAAGGATCAGATTAGATACTTCATCGGAACATTGATCATGCATCTAGCGATAAAGGAGCGAAAGGCATCCAATATTGCGGCGGTGCTCGAGTTAGTCGATATGACAAGTTATTGTCATATCACCAATGAGCTTGAAGGCTCTCTTTTGGACAATGTAAAATGAAGCAAAGAATATGCGACCAACCTCGGCCCAGATATGGGAATTATATTCCATTCTAGGCCTGATGTAGGATTTGTAGAGGAGTGCTAGATTCCATGGGCTAAAATATTTCTTACACTTTTTCAGAAATCCATGACATTTCGATGCTTCTTTGGCAACAGAGAAGATGTGATCTGTTCAGCTTAACTTGCTGGAAATATTAATGCCAAGAATTCATAAAGATGGTGTATTGTAAATAAGTGCTCCATCAAATGAAGCGGGAGTGGATAAATTATGATCTTGTTACAATGAGATGAGACAGACCCAATGCATTGAATTCGATGCGATTGTCTTTTCCCCAAGCGAAGATATTGGCAAGATCATTATTCAATTATATTATGCATGCAATCTCGTTTGACAGATTTGGATTCATTCCTCTGGAGTCCGCAAGAGTGTCAAAGAAGTAAGCGAAATCAAAGGTATTGTCATCACCGAAACTATGGATGGGATTGAAAGTAAGTGAAAACAGATCATTAATGAATATTAAGAAGATAGTCGGAGAGATAATGGAGCACTGGTACACACCGGCGCATTTATAGGATGAGTTTCAGATGTAACGCCATCTAATATACAACCCATATTAGGTGACTAGATAAAAAACCTTCAATCCATAGTAGGAGAGCAGGGGAGAGACCAACTTCTTTAAGTTTGGCTAAAAGTGCAGTATGCTAGACTCTATCAAAGGCTTTTGAATATCTAGAGAAACGATTTTCGACTAACTAAAATTGTGAAGACTACGGTTCCAACGTTCTGTAAGAAAAGTCAGCAAGTCTCCAGATGAGCGTCCAGTCCAGAAGCCATATTGGCGATCATTGATGAGTTGATTAGTTTCTAGATACTTCATTAATTTGGAGTTAATGATAGATTCAAATACCTTTGAAAGAATCGAAGTGATTGCAATTGTTCGATAATTTGATTGATCATTACCCTCGCCATTCTTGGGAATTGGCTGAACATGAGCTAGTTTCCATAGCAGTTGGAAATTTTCGTGTCGAACAAGACAAGTAGAATAATTTGCTCAGAGGCTTAGTCAAGGATTAGGCACAGCTTTTAATTAACAAGGGCGAGAAACAATCAGGAACTGTGGCTTTACAGATGTTGATTTCCTTAAGGACCTTGTATACATCCCTCGTGTGGATATGTATTGGCTCTTGTACCCATCTACACGGGATATGTAAAACAGATGTCTGTGAAGTGGATGGAAGACGAGAATTTGAAGCGAATCTAGCAGGCAAGGAGTCAAAAACCACTTCTCCATTGTTAAGTAGTGAAGGTATAGAGTAACTGGTGAAGTTCTTCCTGATGGTTTTGACCAGGGACCAGAAACGTTTGCTGCCTTTTCGGCTTGCCAAGATTCTTTGTCTAATATTCTGGTCAAAAAGAAATTTTTCTGGATAATGGACTTGCAGGTGCTCCATTCGGTCTTGTAGACTTATTTCCGTTCTGGACATGGATACAATTGATAGGCCCGAAAACCAGATTCTTTGGCTTTTATTGCTTGGTTGCAGTTATTGTTAAACTAAGAGCGATTTTGCTGTGTTGTCCAAGATACTGATTGAGACTTTCCCAATCAGCATTTTTATAGTGCCATAAAAGCGTACTTGTCGGTGGAGAAGTAGAGCGGTACAGATTTGTTGTGGTAAATTGAGCCGTGATTAAACAGTGGTCTGAAGAGTACATTAGCTATGTTCTTTTGTGTACCTTGCTCTAGAGTTCCCATATACCGGAGAAAACAAATTGTTCTGTCGATTGAAGCGAACTATTTGTACTGTTCGCTTCATTTATAAATCTTCTATGAAAATGTATGAGGCGTTCTTTTGTGTATCTTTTGTTCTGCCCTGTTCTGCGGACACAAAAGAATACAGCTATTTTATATGGATTTGAGGCACGACCAATCGTTTGATCAAGGTGTCCTGAACTCTGTTTAAGTGGCCAAAGTGACGTACAGTAGATTTCTTTAACATTTTCTCTGTCAATATCCTGAGGAGCTTGGTTGAGGTTGCATTCCTCATCAACGACGCACAATATTATTGCAGGCTTTAGGAAGGCATATTTTTCGGTCAAATTCTTGAACCACTGGAACCTTTCTCGAATTTCAGCAGTTACTCTATGTAGTGAAGAAAACATTTTTCGTTTTAAATCTTTCATTTTTATATTGGAGCGAGATATTGCTGGCTTACCCTTTGGTTACGTCATCAAGTCGAGGCATCGTCTATTGTATATTCGAGTGGCGAGGCGTTACGCGTTACTGGTTTTTGTTCTACTTGTCCAGTCTTTGTATGTTATTATCTGTGCCGCCTGAGGCCATGGCTCCCTATGCACCTCCCACGTTACGAGACTAAGTGGCCAGCTCCACTATGCCTCGAGAAAGAATAAAAAGGAGGGAACACTAATATTTTAATAATAATAATATTTATTAGTTGCATAAACTATTACAATTGTTCCTGATACTTGAAAAACGACTAATAAATTTGAAATTGTGAAATGACAATTATTTTTAATATATTTGAAAACATTAATTGTATTCTCCAGCTTCAAATCATTAGGTAAGCTGTTGAAAAACTTCACCCCCTTAAATACATTAACGGATTTTGTGTACTGCTTCTATTAAACCCTTCCAGCCAAAAATTGGTATTATGCCGCAATCTGTATGGTTGAGCCTCTGAAACATTGACAAGATTTTTGCAATTAATCTGGAAGCATGTAGTGTTTCAAAATTTTAAAATAAATGTGAGTATGCCTAAAACTATGATATTTTAAAATTACACGCATTGCTTTGTTTTGCATTAACTGAAGCCTTTCCTTTAATTCATTTTTACTTGCATATATTAACGTGGAACAGTAAGAAAAGTGTGGAAAAACTCATGAATTGTATAACATTATGGCATATTTTTAAGTCTATATCCGGCTTATTGTTTTCAAAAAACTAATATTTGAATATTATATGATTATAGTATAGCATGATATTTAAAATACTCTACACATTCTAACATTCTATTTTACCACCATCTATACTCACTGAAATCTTGATCAACCTCAAATTGATCAATCAGTTGATCAACTTATCAACTAACACATACACGTCTCAATTTGGCATCAACTTTTAATTTCTTTCAGTTGTTTGTAAAGAGTGGTATAAGTACACAGCAGTACACACGCAGTGTTAAATTGACGCCGACCACAAATTTTTGTGGAAGACCATCAACTTATCAATTTGCAGTGCAACTTCCTCAACAACCACATACAATTCAATTCAATCAGTTGACCAACTTTCTTTTATTTTAAAGTTGGTGCGATAAATTTAAACGTGTATGTGGTAGTTGAGGAAGTTGACCTGCAAATTGATAAGTTGATGGGCTCGCACTAAAACTTGTGGTTGGCGTCAATTTATCACTGCGTGTGTGCTGCTGTGTTCTTATACCACTTTTTACTAACAACTGAAAGTAATTAAAAGTTGATGCCAAGTTGAGACGTGTATATGCTAGTTGATAAGTTGATCAACTAATTGATCATTTTGATCACGAATATCTGTATCTATATAAAAGGCCGTGCTAGTTGAGACAATCTCCTGCAATCTGATTGCAGATTTGAAAGTAGATTGTTTGATCTAACATGTGAGGTAATTTGGTCCGCTATAAAGATTTTGAGAACTTTCGATATGATGGTAATAGGTCTCCATTCAGAGATAATGGAATGGAAATTTGTTTTGGTAATCAGACTCACCTTCTAGTGGTCAGCAAAGTGTTAGGAAGACATCAATCTATTCATGATTAATGATCGGCAGGATGAAGGGCAAGATTACCTTGTTAGTGGTACGTCATTATATCCAATGACATTGGACATTCACTGTCTATATCAATCTCTGATATATTGCTGAAGCTAAAAATATCGTCAATAGTGGATGGAACAGGTATCATAGGGTGTTCGGCCATGAGAATTCAGATCAGCATTGGTGACGATAAGAGGAAAGAATATCCTATATTATTGGCAGAATTATCACTTACAACCTCAGACAGTACAGCAGAGATAGGACAGAGATATTCAGCTATTCTTCAGGATCAAAGTCAGGCTCATCCTTCGAATTGGAGTTCCGGCCAAGATGATTAATCTTGTTCCAGCTAATGACATTATGCTTCCTTAGACCTTTCATTGTATTTTCTCTTAGCTTGGTTCTAATTCTGTGTAGTCGGGCCTGATTTCGCATCTGACGGAATTCATGCTGATTTGCAACCGTTTTATTTCTTTTCCATTGCCTATAGTTTACACAAGTTTTAAATTTTAAAAGCAGTCAACAAAACATCTGTTGAGAGCCCTAGTATCAAAGGCGGCAATCTCCACCATTTTCACTTTTTGTTAATGCGCAAAAAACTGCTACACTCTTATTATTGCTTATTTCAAAGCGAGCATAGTTTCTAATTAAAGAAAATGCTAAACTACTTCTGATTTTAAGGTCAATATACCTAATTTTTTTATATTTTTTTTAAAAAAAATAAACAAAAATAAATGGAGAATGCCGCGTTTGATACTAACAGTTGGATTTTGCCGGATTTGATACCAAAGGTTGCACTAACTTGAGTTGTAAAATGAATACCAAGTATTTTGGAATGGATTTACGGACAAAAAAATACAATATTCGAATTAATTCAAGAAAACGTATAATCAAAAACATTTGATTGAACATAATAATACACATTATACAAGTATAGAGATGGAATTTCTTTTCTTCTTCCAGACCTGGTTGGTCTGACTCATGAATCCTATTAGAGAGAATAGCTGCATAAAAACTGAGTTCTTCCAGGGATCTTCAAGTAGCCCCAAAAGTGTTTTGCAAGAAGTTTGTCAACATCTTTAAGCTTCAGCGTATTGACTTGTTGGAAACCACCTTTTATAATAGCAGGGTCGATCATGTGAAGACTTTTTCCCTTCCTTAAGACACTTTTAAAGGTTTGTAAATCATTTTTGTAATATAATTCACCACTAATCAAAACATTTCCAATTTTACATTTCTTTAACAAAAACAGTTTTGTATTCCTGAAAGAAAAATGTCATGTTCCTGTGGGTTTCAATACATGAGATGGTCTCTTTCCAATTAAATACATACGTTGCAATTTTGTCCCAAATGGATAACCGTCCCCATTTTTGGAAAATAGCTCTATATAGGTTTCTGGCTGCGTTATATCCTCTAACTTTTTGATCCCCTTCTCAATATTACCGAAAATCCTATCAGCAGGAAGAAATGAATGGCCAACTACTGGAAAAATCCCTTCAATATTCTGAATATGTTCTGGCGCTTTCTCCGAAAGCCATTTGCAGCACATTCCAATGAATGTCGTATTCTTGTTTTGCCCACTGCAACCATCTGCCACCAGCCTGACTACAGTTACCGTAGGATCAAACTCGATTTTAGTTAGCCTGTGAAATACAGCGGAAGCAATTTCATTGGAACCTTTCCCAAATTCGTTCTCTGTCCAATAATAGGAAAAAACATTTTGCTTCGTAAGTTTAGATTTAGATGTCCTCTGAACAATGGTGAAATTGTACAGATACAGTTGCCTTGAGTAGTAAGCAGTTTGATCTGGGACCTTAGGGAGTATAAGATTCTTCTAGCAATCGAAAGATAATGTTATCAAATTACCCCTATCTTCATGAAGCAACTGAAAAAATGCATTTGCTCTTTGCTTATGAACTTTCTTCTCAATGATTAAGTTATTCTTCTCCTCTTCATCTATAATTCTCTTAATCTTCTCAGAGAGTTCTATACATGTGGAATATACGTCGGTACGAGGAGTAGTAAAGCTGAGGTTGTACTTCATATTGAAAATCATTCGAAAGTATGACAGCTTAACTTCTTTTTTCTGGAGAACACTGATCGTTATACATTTCCGACATTTTTTCTATAGACAAATCCGAAGACAAATAATGTCTACGTGATGAAGAACGACAATAATGAGATTCGATGCTTTTAAACGAATTAATGAATCTTTGGAAAGCGCATTATGCCCTTTAATTTTTCCATTTACAATTTTTTCCTAATCACAAAAATAAACAAATTAAAGGGGGGGTCCATTTATAATTATACTGTTCAAACTATAGCATTGGTTTTAATTAAATTTGGCTTCTTACTGTATATCAAAAATAAGCACCAAAGTAAACAAACAAAAAATAAACATTCTAATCTAACATACTTCGTCTTTTTACGTATGTTTTGCTTCCAAGTAGAGGGCTTTCGAAGTCTTTTACGAGCTTCATTGTTCTTAACAGGTGTTATAGCACTTTCCATTTTACTTTTTAAATAAAAAACCAATAATCTTAACAAACCGCACACTAGATGCAAAGAAAACGGACTAAATAATAATAAATTCCTCACTATCTGAAACAATATTCAGTGCGTCACACGTCACGTGATCGCTGCAAGCCATCTGATTGGCCATAACGGATATTGCCGACTCTGATTCCAAGCGCGTAATGGAGATTGCCGGATTTGATTCTCAGGTGATATTTTAATGCAGTTTTGTAATGGGATTAAGTCGGTTTCGATACTCGCAAACCATATATTTAGATAGAGCGCGAAAAACCGAAAAATATCATGTATCTAACTCGATTTTGTCAAAAAGTGGAGATTGCCGCCTTTGATATTAGGGCTCTCATTATATGACAAACATTCAACAAAACTGATATTTGAATTAATACGGTAACACTTATTTATTCATTCAATTCTGGTACGTAAATAAATTCGTGCCTTCTATAAAACGCTGGTAACATGAAATCTATGTATATAGAGAAGAAAAAACGTCATGCCATAATTGAACTAGACTCAGTTGAATCTCGAAGCGAAATAACGTTTTTCTTCTGGCTGGTTTCAATTTCAATCAATCTTTTCAATTATTGGCAATTGGGATGGGACCACATCGTTGTACAAAAATTCAGATAGCACAAACGGCCAACATGAACCGCGATAAATTCATAAATCGCACTCACCTCACACAATTTACACAACTACACTACACCAACACAACTTAAACTCAAACTGGCTGAACACACATAAATAAAACATTATAAAAAACTATATATATATATATACAAAGTCGAATGAATGATGTCAAACATTAGCTTTGGTATTAGTAAATTTCTTGTTCTCGTTTTGTCGTACAGTTCTCCCCATCCATCCATGCTACTTCTCAACTCATTGAAATAAGAAATTGTCAGGCGATCCTGAGTTTAGTCGGAATTTAAACATCGAAGGGTTTGCGTGTAAAATGGAGCGGTAGCTAAATAAATGATAAAATCGGCCTTTGTCCGCTATTTTAGCGTTTTTTTAACATCATTTATCCGAGTGTCTTGAACGAGTTTTTTTCAATACAAAAAGTAATAAAAATAAATCACTTACCTACCTTTACCTACTTATTACATCTCCAGAGATTCACGTCTGCAGATTTTTTTTATTTTTTTGTTCTTTCCCAAAACAAAATCAATTCGTAATCAGTTCAAATTACACGAATTAAATCATTTTTAAAGCTTTAAATAAAAAAAAGAAAAAGGTGAATTTGCATTAAAAGTCATTTTTCAAAAGTGCAGTGTTTTATTTCCTTGTTAATTAATAGTTGTGACGCGTGTTAAGTAAAAATTGAAAAAAAGTGTTTTCCATCTATAATGAAATTTGGTTTGATATAAAATATATGTAAAACCAACAGGAAAAAAATAAATAACCCGAGCCTGTATAGTCTCCCTTTTTACTAATTTAAGCACATTAAACTGGGAAGGAATAAAAAAAAAATAATTTTTATTTTTTTCCATCTTTTGTTAAAAAAATTTCTAATTACCTACCAACCTAAAAAAAAAAAATTTATTTTAATTCTCATTGCTAGCAAAATACCGGATGGTTAATTTTTGTATTCAAAAAGAAGTATTTCGTCTCGTAAAGTTCATGGAAAAGTAGAATATCTCAACATAGATCCTTGAAAAAAAAAATCAAGTTGACGTCGTCGTCGTTCCTCCGTTGCAAAATTTACGTTCTTAGAGTCAGAAAAGAAGCTGGAATAAAAGTGTTTTTTTTTTCGTAAATTTTCTGTGTACAGAACTGAGTTAAAACTTGTTTCTGTTTTGTCAAAGTATTCGCAACTTTGTACTTACACGAAAAGTTTGTGTTTTTTTTTTATTTTACAACAGCCAATTAATTTACGCGTTGTGTTATAACAATATATATAATTACTCAGCCGCAAAGCAGAAATTTGCAACAACAATAGCAACAAAAAATCCAGCAACAATGGTTGAGCGTATTTTGGAAGAGAATCTATCATCTGACGCGAATTCAGGTAAGAAAATGATAATTGAACAAATAACAATTTAATTTAGAGTAATTTTTTTTTTTTTAATAGCAGAATCTATGTATATATGTATGTTATAAATAAAAATCTGCAAAGCTTAAATATTTATTCTACTTAAAGTTAATTGAACTTAATCGGGAGGAAGAAAAAAAAACTGCTGAAACTAGCAGCTACTTCTGCTACCTAGTACCTACCTGTAATATCATAAAAATAAAATGAAGAAATTGAAATTGTGCAACATTTATATAGCTAAAAAAAGATGCCTATAATGAGAGGATAAACTATAAAGAAAGAGATGGCGATTTTGGATTTGTTGTTATTGCATTTCAATAGTATCAGTGAGTGCAACAACAAAATAAATAAATAAAACACATGCACACTCTGTCGTGATATAAAAGAATTGACGAGCGACGTAAAACGATTTTTTTGGCTGTGAACCAAATCGTATGTTTCTAGAAAGAACACTTCGCTTATAGTTCTACAAGCAGATGGCGCTAACGCCGTATTATATACTTCCTACCATTTCGAGTTTATTACAGCATAAGCAGCCTTGGTCCCTAATTCCTTACAAAAAAAAAGGAACATAAAAATTTCGTTTTGTTAGTAGAATATGTATATTATCTAACTTCCCTGATTCCTTAATTTTACATCATTGTGTGCATTTTATACACACACATACGAAACTATTGAGATGCAAGTATGCGATCGCTCGCTCATCAAATTCGCTCTTTTTGCTACCATACCACTACCAATCCCAGGCCCAGCCAGACCTCCCCTATATATGAATGGCAATCAGTCGAGTATGCATGTATTAAAATGAAACTTGTATATGGTGCGGTGAGTCACAAATACAATTTCATGATATTATCATAGCTTCCATAATTCAATCTATTTCGCCCTTTGGTTTGGTGGATAAGGGAAGCTCTATTTCATATGCCTACACTCATCAGCCCTTGTACAATAAATACAAGGGAGCTACGTGACGTAGATCTGCTATGCTATGGTTCTTTTTTTCTTTTTTACTTCTATACTCGGCTGAATGCTGTTGTTAAGCTACAAAAAGAGATGGGAAAATTCTGGATTCATACCTACATAAACACGTGTTTCTTATGCAATTTCTGTTTTATACTACAAAAAAACAAAAGTGATGAAATATGCCGGTTACTTTTGGTCATTTAGGATTTTTTCCGTTACACTTTATTGCAGCAAATTGATTTGTGATTGCGTGAGAATGGAGGGTAATGTTAGTCATCTGAATAATTTTTATTGTATTTCTGAGATCATTAAGAATGGAAAATTTTGAGCTAAGAATCAGAGATAAATATTGTTAATGATGACATTTTAAATGCGGGCATTACTAACATTAGGTAGTTACCACAAGTTACCAACGATTTTGGACGTTTTTTTAAAGTACGTAAAGCTCTAACTACAGAATTCAAGTAAGTACCAGTATTTATACTGTAAATAAATTTACCAGTAAAAGTGAGTATTTTTTACTTGTACTTAAAATGTTTTGAGTACCAGTATTTCCCAGTACTCGCGAGTACTTTCCAGTAAGGTTCCATAATGCCTAATCTACAATGCATGGTAAAACCACGTCGTCGAAACGACGTGGATTTTTGTGCTTACTTCTCACACTTGAAAATTCATGCTTCCAAAAATGTTTCTTCTCTTTCATTCATTTGACGACATGATCACGAGCTTATGTATAGTGTTAATCAGCAAAAACGATGTAGTAATAACTCAGGTGTATTGAGCATAATTTAGCACTATGTAGGGGAGTTTAGAGTAAAACAGCTGTAAACTGGAACTTGTACTTTCAGTCTTGAAAGCAATACTTAATATTATTCGACTTAACCCAAACAATTTCGTAGTTTACTAAGTTTACTATACTATAGTATAAATTATTGATACCAAATACTTTCTTTGATGTAATGCTATAATGAAAACGAGAAAGCAATTACATTTATGATAATTGACAGGACAACAGCTGTTTAATTTGGCAGCTTACCACTACTTACATAATTCGTGTTTTTTATATGTATTCTTCAGCAAACGATATCGTTTTGACGACGTCGCTTTACTATGCATTGTAGATTAGGCATAAGTCCCGGGGTTTCGAGTACCCCGTTCTTATCCGGGTTTCATGGATAAGAGTCGTGTAACCAGGGAGCCTGATTTGTTTGAATCGGGTTGTTAGGAATCGATTCCTTGGAATCGGGTATTGAAAAATTAATTTCGTCAATTTATATTTAAAATCAAGCAGAATTAAATTTTTTTATTATGGCTGAATTCACGAATTCAGTAATGTATCGGAATACTAAAAACTTAAGAACCGATTGCATCCGCACATCCAAATGTTCGGAATCGAGAATCGATTATATCCAGATACCCGGATAACCCGGAATCGAGTACCTGAATAAACTTGGAATCGAGTACACGGATACAAATCGGAATATTGCCTTCCAGTACTCGCCATGATACTTACCAGCACAAACTAGTACTTGTTAAAACCCATTTATAAAAACCAGCACTGGAAAAGTACTGGCATTGGACATTACCAATATTTTTAATGGTTGGTACTGGTAAATTTCCGAGTAAAAGTAAAAAAAAACAGAATTGACCTTAGACTAAATACTTTTTTAGTATGAGGACTGGTACTGGTATACTGAAAATCAAACAAATCTGCCTATCTACTTTGTAAAATCTAGAAATTATTTATCCGATCTCAAGATTTAAATATTTTTTTCCGTTGGGTACCAATATACTTATGCATGTATATAATAAATACATTTTATACCTATGTAGTAAGTATACTCGAGACTGAGACTCAATCCTACGGGGAAAATTAAACGAGCATTGTACTATGTATGCAGGTATTCATTAATGAATAATCTTAAAAAGAGCTTTTTAATAGGGCTTAAATGGGTTTCGGTCTAGGGCTAAATCCCGCAAAAACCGAACTAGTCCTTTTTACACGGAGGCGAGCTATTCCCATTTTCATACCCCCAAAACTGGGTAATATTACTCTTGATATTACAACTGGGCCAAATTCCTAGGAGTGATACTATACTCCAAACTAAATTGGAGGAGAAATGAGAATGAGCGCGTCAAGAAGGTATGAAGTTTCCTATGCCTGCATCCTCATATCGTGCACTGGATGTAGACCGCTATCGTAAGACCTATCCTTACACTTGGAGTTCTGATGTGGTGGAATGCTCTTGAGAAAGCTACGCTACTGAAAACCTTACTGAAATACAGAGAGCTGCCTGTTTAGGTATTACAGGAGCTCTTCGAACAACACCAACAGTAGAAATGGAAATTATGCTCCGGCCCCAGCCACTCGACATCCTTGGAAAATTTATAGAATGTATTGCTGCAACGACTGCACTAAGGCTTAAGGAGTGGAGCTGCTGGTCAACAGCAGACATTGGTCACAGCAGAATACTGAAGATCTGTTCTGAAGACTACTGAATACGGGGAGCTACGGATTACATTGTTTCAAGACTAGATTTCGAAAAAGCGTTTTCAACTAGAATTCCTAGTAGAGAGAAGTGGGATGGTAATTGCGTGGCAATTGAACTTGGAAATATGTGTCTTAACGGACGGTTCGAAAATGGAGGTGGGAGTCGGGGTATACTCAGCGCGCCCTGGAATACAGGAATCATACCCCCCCCCACCGGATCACTGCAGTGTGTTACAGGCGGAGGTCCTGTCCATTTGCAAAGCAGCAAGGCTGCTGCGTATAAAGAACATATAACCATAGATGGCCTAAAAACTAGATGTCGCATGGCATACTAGAGCAGAGTATACAGATTGTGAAATGGGTAGTGCATTCTGGAATGGACCAAAGCATTAATCACTCGACATATACATAATTTTAAATGTTGTGGTCCATTCCGGAATGGACCACCCATCCATATAAATTTTGCATACTTTTTTGGTACTGTATGCGACATTTAGTTCTTGTGCCATCTATGATATAACTTAACAAGAAGCTTCTTCTGGCCTCTAAAAATACACAAGTTGTATGCTTAATTGATGCGGTCGGGTGGTAATAGATGGGAAGAAGTAAAGATTTGAGACTGAGAGAATATTGCTCTCTTCTCTCTGTCTCAGCGACCCTATCCATGGCTGTACATGCGTACACACGCCGATGCCTGGCTGCACATAGTTTTATGTTTCCCTTCGCTGTCTGACTACTTGTCAAAGTCGAACATCAATTCCTATAATCCTATCCTATCCGCTTGTCTTACTATTCTCTCTGTTCTACTGCACTGCAATGCAATGCAATGTAAATGAAAACTCTCTCAAACAAAGTATTCTTGATGAAACCGGTTTATAGGGAAGAGGTAAAAGACGCAAAGAGAAAACGCAATGCAATGCATGGACGGAGGTTACAATCAGATTTCAGAAGCATAATGTAGAAAAAATTCATAAGTAGAGATGTTCTCAGTCACCGGGGATTATTAGTAGATAGTGTTTTTTCTATTTCTACAAGGAAAGAAAATCGAAGCTGTATCATCATGACTATGCGTATGCGGCTCAACCTTTAACCTTTGCAAGAATTAGTCCGTTTTATATTGAGTCGTGAATCTAGAAGTGATTCTAAATTAAAGTTGAGGTTACAGGAGCTAGTCGAAAAAAAAAATCTATCGCTTTTCGATGTAAACTTCGTGTCTTTTTATTGCAAGACTCATCCTCTCCTATCAAATATTTTGTTGTGATGTAGATTTCTAAATAGAGTAACTTTTCTGAAAGAAAATATAGAGAGCCTCCTGTTTAGGTATCAAAGGAGCTCCTTGTACAACTCATTGAGCTAGGTTATTGAAGATTATGGTCACGGTATTGAGGTTCAGTCTCTCGAAGAATATGTACGAGAAACTATGGAGTACACTCTTAGGCCGCTTAAAATAAGAAAATTCTTCTGTAACTACCATTCCTCATAGAGAGTAATGGGAAAATAATCGCATGGCTTGTGAATGGGATATGTATAGGCTCTTCCAATGAGAGATTTATTTTTAAATTTTACCTTATTTTCAAATTATTAAACGTAAAACATAACATTTTGCATTGTACGTCGTGAATGCAAAGTGCGATATGCATAGAAATTTATGCGGAGTCCTGATTAAATTGCCAGCTATCATCTGTAAAAAAATTATGATAGTCTGTGCAATCGAAGAATGTTATAAAAATTACAAGAATGATGAACATTTTGCCGAAACAATTTTGATATAGTTCCACTCACCAAGAGACGAATTAAAAAAACTCTGTGCGTTATCGTAATGAGCTGTCAACTGAGAATTTGAAGAAAATAATCCAAATCTATTTAAATATTTCCACACATTTCTACCAATTGGGCGCTCTAATTACCAACAAACATGGAATTGTAGCCGAAAATCTTTATTTAGGCGCAATCAACGTCCAGCTCACGCAACAAATTTAAGCAGTAGACCGTGATTTTGTTTTTTTGTTTTTTCTTCAAAAATATCATCAATCTCAGCGGATACGTCAAAAAAGAAAAAGTGTCGCATTTGTGGCTCACCAAGAAATCCCACAATGATACATATGTATGTATGTAGATAAGACTGATGCATCAACACGTGATAGTTTGATTCATTTTTTGGGCTGATAGGTATTATGAAATTTCTGATTTCATCGCATCACTTGCAATATTGCCATTTTGATGAATTGATAATTATTCAAATGCGTCAAAAATCATTGAACGAATTGTATTAAGGAAAGATTTTTGTTTTACATCTAATTATAAATTAAATTAAAATGCATATCGGGGTTTAATGGGTAAATTAATTAAAATCATAAACTTATCAGCACTCACGCGATATTATAAATCAGTTTACATTTAGAGTTACAAGAACAATTTTGTGTAAATGATAAGCGGTGAATGACTAATTTTATTTAGGTGTGAACTTTCTATACTGTAGCTCAAATTTGTCATTAAGATGAGGCAATTTCCAATGCACATTAACGTATTCTGACCATTTACCGCACTAATAATTTTTTATTTTATTTTTATTTTAATTACCCGTGCAATATTTAAGAACCTTGCTATATGTAGATAGGTCTTCTTGCACTCACACATTTACTTAATTTTGTTAATTTTTATTTACAATCAACATTAAATTAATTTATGACTGTATTTGAATTTTGTTTTCTTATTTTTCTATCAAACTTAGCATCTTCCGGTCAGGTCAACATTTTAATATTTTTTATTTCTCAAAAATTTTGTTTTTAGACAAAAAAAAACAAAAAGTGTGAAGTCACCTGATTATCTTTGGTGATCACGAAACTGGTTTCTGTTTGCCGTAAATTAATTTATTCAAATCGAATATTCCTGAAGTCATAAAAAATTTTTATTTATATTTTTCTTTTTCTTTTTTCTTTTTTCTTTTTTTTTGGTAGAAGATACTAATTTTCAGTGTTACTGAGCCGAACTTTTAACTCCTACATACTTAAATTTTCGAGGTTTTCTCGTATTTTATTAATGAGTTTAAGGTTTTTTGTTTGTTTGCTGCTGACTACTATTATAAATAATTCATGAATATATACACATACACACATATATAATATTTTGTATGTAATAATTACAGAGAGGAAGGAGTGGTCAGATTATTGTTATTTTATAGGGCGTGAGAGAATACGCATCATCACCATAAATTTTTAGGCCTTTAAATTTATTTAATAATGCTACTTTATATTCCAAAATTTTGAAATTTCCGTTCGGAAACAGATTTCGCATTTGATTTAAAAAATTTGCTTTAGGAATATCAATATAATCGTGTTACTTAAAAAAAAAAAAAGACAAAAAAAAATTAAACGATAGAGATGTTAACTTAACAATTCATTCAAAGGTTCCTTCATCAGATCAGTAGGCACACGAAATCAAAAAACTTCAAAAATATATTTTTTTATGCTTTAATTACAAACCTTGTTGCCCATATATTTTAATATTTTTCGCTTCAATTTGTGATGTGCTATCTACGTTAAATTTTTCAGCTTTCATTTATTATCTACAAACGTTATACAAAACGTGTCCAAGCAGGATGAAAATGTTATTAATCGAATCTTTCAGTACCATAAGATGATTACATAGTTTGATTTCACCCAAACTCGCAATCTGGTTTAGAAAATTCTTAAATATTCTTGCTCTTATTTTGGCAACGATACCAGCTGTAAACGACTGGGCTCTATCAATATCTACAGATTGAAGAAACCATCAATTGCCCTCCATTCATTTTTGTAAACAGTAAGCCCTAAAAATCTTTAAAACTTCACGAGATGAAAAAAATGAATGGTCGGGGAGAAAGCTTGAAAGTGAAATATTTCAAATTTTTGCAGTACTAGTTTGCTTACAATTACTTTGGGGTGTTATGCAAATTTATGCGAAATTATTGCTTACAATTACTTTGGGAAGTTACTACTGTGCCCAAAAAATAAGGTGACATTTGAATTTAAACTGCGCGCGTCAAAGGAGTTGGCGAATTGGTTTCTTTTTTAGGTTGGTAGGACTGTCTTTGAAATCCCTGCCAAATCACACGTCAAAATATTCATTAGTGTTTGAGATACGCTTCGTTTTGTGAGCTGCTAAAAGTGAATTTCTCGTTTTTTGCGATGTCGAAATTTGTTGAGCAAAGAATTTGCATTAAATTTTGTTTGCGGACTATTGACTACATTGACAAGACGAAATGCATGATCACTGGAGACGAGACTTGGATCTATGCTTACGATTCCGAAACGACCGATCAATCGAGCGAATATCGTGCGGGTGTGCCGAGACCAAAAAAACCGCGCCAAAGTCACTCAAGAATCAAGATGATGTTGACTGTCTTTTTCGATTATCGTGGTGTTGTGCATTCTGAGTTCCTTCCCCCGGGTCAAACAGTCAACAAGGAATATTATCTGAACGTTATGCGTCGTTTGCGTAACGCTATCCGCCAAAAGAGGCCGGAATTGTGGAAAGACAACTCTTGGTTTTTGCACCACGATAATGCGCCGTCTCACACTGCACTCGTTCTTCGTGACCATTCACCTGATTTGTCGCCGTGCGACTTCTGGCTGTTCAGCAAGCTCAAAAGACCGCTCCGAGGACACCGTTTTGAGACGATAGAGCAGATTCAAGCCGCCGCGAGGATGGAGCTGAAGGCCATCCCTGAAATCGACTTTTTCAACTGTTTCGAAGATTGGAAAATCCGTTGGCATAAGTGCATTGCATCGGGAGGGGATTACTTTGAAGGCGATGAAATTGATTTGGAAGAATAAATAAAGAATTTTCAATATAAATTCAAATGTCACCTTATTTTTTGGGCACAGTAGTATGGAAAATTTTGCAAAATTATAAAAAAACATTCAATTAAGTTGGATTAAAAAGGGCACTCGGAAGATCGGAGACCAATTTAAAAATTAAAAATCAAAGCCGTTTGTCAACAAATAGGATTAATTTCTCTATTTGCTCCAAATCGCACGAAGTATCTAAGGGAATTGTAAATTAAAGATGAATGAGGTCTCATGCATTGTAATTCCTATTTTTACAGAAATTATATCTTTTTCAATGAAGTAAGATTAGGAAAAAATTTAAGTCAAATTTTGACCATACCCAAGAGGGTCTAAATAGACGATTGCCCGTAAATATGTAATTCAGACCAGTAAAATACTTAAGTACATTGGTATACTTAAGTACTAGTATCAGAACCAGGACAGGGATTTAAATATTTTTAAGTACAAGTCTCGGTACTGGTACTCAACAAATTTACAAGTATAAGTCTCGATGCTGGTACTTAAAAATTTCCAAGTACATGTCTAGATACTGGTACTCAAAAACTCCCATATATATACTTAAGTACCCTATAAGTACCAAAGTACGCACTTACTACAAATACTGCCATAACGCGAAGTATTTTAGTTTTTATAAATTATTTAAATATGCCTTCTTATAATAGAGGTTTAGCAGCAGGAACAGTAACGGTCATGGTTTCTTCCCAAATAAATTAAATTACAGTCGTTGTGCAATGATTTTCATTTTGAAGACCTTCAAAACCGTGCGTACTTAGTTTCTTGTAAGGTACTTAAAAGCTGATATGTGGGACTTATAAAGTACCAGTAATCAGACTTGAACTTGAATATTTTCTTTGTACCAGTACCGGGGCTTGATTTTAAGCATAGGTCCTGGTACTTTTACTGGTACTTGTACTTGAAATTTTACAGATCTGTATATCCGCCCCTTTTTCTGTTTCGATTATATGCAATTTAGTACGTCAAAGTTACCTTTACGTTTTTTTTAGAACGGTTTATCGGGCAGTAAAAATGTTATAATCATTTTCATATTGGTTTTTATATTCTGAAGTGTATTTCAATACATTAAATACGTCTGAATTACGTCTAGAATCATTGTAAGGTGCCTTTTTGAATCTTTAATGTGTCACATCTTAACTGGACACAAGAATGCAACCATATTTGGTTCTTGTCCGTATGTTTATGTAAGCAAACAAATGTGTCGGTATGAACTTCCACCGGACCGTGCTCATTGGAGTTCAAAAGAGTGATTTGAACTATGTATGAAGATTACATCAACGGAGGGGCTACGTGGAAACAATTTTCCCTAATTGCTTTAAGGTCTTAGCCTGATAACTTGGTTTGTAAAAAACGATTTTTTTGTTTTTACATATTTCGAAAGTACTACCTATATATTAAGAATACACTGTAAAAATTTTAGATCGAAATTCGAAATATTCACGAAGTTATAGTAGTGAGCGCCTAGTAGTACCACGCGCCGAGCAAACGGCCACACCCCTCTATTGTTTACGCGTTACCTTTATACCTGTTTCGAGCGTCGGATACCTTTGTGTATACTAAAAGTTTTATTTGTTTCTTCAAATACATTTATTTTGAAGCTCAGTTATATCGAAATTTTTAAACGAATAGTCAGTGTACGTTCGTTAGTTTGTGCGTAAACATCTTCGAAGAGCATAAAAATGGATTCGAAAGAAAACTTTAAACGCATTTTTCTCGAAACAACGTTTCTACGGGCGGCCGAGGTAATAAAAAATTTTCTATCCAACCGATTGGGCTGAAATTTGGATATGTTATTCTATTCATCAATAGCTCTCGCAGGAACTAGGATCTTTTTTTTCGTCTCCAACTTTCCATTTTACAGCCCGATTTTTACTAAAAAAAACTCACTTTTTCTTTCGAAGTCCACCATTTTGTTATTCTTCAACAAAATTGTTTAATCCTAGTTCCAACCAGAATGACAAGCTAACAGAACAATAATCTTTTGACTTTTTTGCTTGAAATGTCCTCAAGCTGCGAAATCACTACGGCCAGCCACCTACCTTTTTTTTTGAGACGCTCACTTCAGTGCTACAAACCTATACAAAGATTAAATTTTTTTTTTTTGCACTCTTAGATATTATTAATAATATATTAAAAAATTAAACCGATTGAATTTTATTTTCCCCTACAAAAAAATTCCCGAAAAAAGCATTAAATAACATGCAAGGTAGAGATATTGCCTTCCATAAAATTTAAAGATCTAGAATTAAAAAGGCTATTACCAGACAGAATTTATTAACGGTAACTAATAAAATTAGATAATAACACGTAAAAAAGCTAGAATTGGTCTAAGACCAATTCTTATGATACCCTAGATGAATGCCCGTATGAAATTTCGTATTGTCTCCCTTCTGTGCAAGTTTGATTTTTGAAGTTGTTTTTCGCATATATTTCTAGAACGGTTTGTCGGACAGAAAAAAATGATTATAACCAATTTTATAGGATTTCGTATTCTGAAGAAGTTTTTAGTACAATAAAAATGTCTTGGACTGATCGTTTTCACAGTATACGTGAAAAACCTAACTTTTTATATGGCAACACCAAGAAGGAGTTGCCCGATTTAGTCCATTTTTAAATTTTATTTGCTAGTACAATGGAAACACCATGTACCAAATTTCAGCTCTCTATATTGATGTGTTCTCAGGCAGTGTCCAAATATATAGTGGAAAACGAAAGTTTTGTATGGCAACCCCACGAATGAGTTGCCCGATTTGTCTCATTTTCGAACTTTCAGCTCTCTAAGTATACGCGTTCTCGAGTTACCGTGCGCACAGACGGACGGACATGTAAAAATCAAAATAACTTTTAATATTATGCGTGGGTGTCCAATCCATTTTGCTCTACCATCATTATTTCGAGGTGTTACAAACGGAATGACAAACTTCGTATACCCTATAGATTTCATCTAGGGTATAATAAGGGTTCCAACCAAGATCTCTGTGGTACCTACTCCATTTTTTTTTTTTTTGCAGAAAATAATCAGAAGTATAGAATCATACCATAAAAAACTCTCTATATACCTACGCCTCTAAGATATTAGAATTGGCACGATGGGTTATAGAAATGAAAGATTGAAACGGAAACTTATTTCTTATGTTGTCGCTTATTTTATCTAATTTTTTGAATTTTGAAAAAAAAAAAATGTTTTTAAAGAAAAGTTTTTGATTTTAATACATAAATTCAAAACAGTTCATTACTTTGAAGTAGTGTCGTTTGTAAAACATTCTTTTTTTTTTATGGACTATCGATTTGAGATCATATGAAAATATTTTTTACTGTCCCATTTTCTAGAAAAATGTATGGCATGATGTTAATAATATTAAAATCATAATAATTATATATTTTCCAGTAGACGAAGAAATATTATATGTTTACATAAATCACAAAAAATTTTAAATAAAACTAAAGATTGCCTGCAAAGCTCTGATGTACTTATAGCATTTTGTTTATATTAAAAACAGCTGCCAGATTACTGGAGAGAAAATATTCCCAACAAAATAAGTCAAGCAATAAATTATATTTATGTTATGTTATCCGTAATTGGAGCAGCTGAATAAAATTATATATACCTGAGCACCGCACCTTACTTTGTTGTTAAATTAAAGGAAAGTAATTATATTATCTCAAAATTGTAAATAGAAAAATTCCTAAGTTTTTAAATCTATATTTATCGTACCCTCTAAAACTTCTTTTACTACCCGCCGATACTGAGCTTTTAGCTATACAAACACAACACTAGCTCTAAACATTATATTAGGAAGTATAATGATATTATTTCCATAAAAACTGGTCACAAACACATGTTGGAAAATGCCATAATCGATAAATTTTGTTGGCCATTAGTTCCAGGCAGAGATATGCATTGCATAGCAGGCCTTATTTATTTATACTTTATTGAACGTCGTCTTTTAAAACTGTGAGTCATTTTAAAGTGGTTTAGCACGCTCGCTTTCAATCTGAAAAAGATAGTTGCTAGACGATTTTACTAATAGCTGATAGTCATAAATTAGACACTTCTTGTTTTGGCAGATTTACATATAATGTAAATACATGTATGTGCGGGTATGTAGGTATTTCTAATTACATATATATGTAAATTGAATAAATTAAATATTCGATTAACTATAGTAGTCAAATAAATATTTAGATATATTTGTATTCGTAATTTTTATATTAGAGCCATTTTTAGGTAATAGGTAATAGTCGCACATTTATTATTTATAAATAAAATAAAATACGATAATAGCCATAAACTTGAGCTTAATCGGTTGTGAGATCTTTAACTCGTTCATGCGAGATGTAGATAGTTGTTGGAAAAAGAATAGAGCCAATGGAATCCTTTTATTCTATTACCTTGAATTTCCACTTCGAAGCTTTTCTAAGTTATTCGAATAATTATTTTACAAAAAACATTAGGTTCGGTTAGTTATAAAAGTATAAGGCCGGGATATCGCGCAATACCTTCGAGACGACTGGTTAGTTTATACCTACATAAGTTAAACAGAAATAAATATAAGTTGGAGTTGAAAAAAAAAAGCTGAAAGTGAACACATTAAAATAGAATTGATTAAATGTGGCCTTAGTTCGTTATTTAAAACACAATATTTCAGATATCATTAACAAGGTTTTCTTTTATTTAACTTCACTGTTTACTTTTATAACATTTACAAACAATTATCAAATCGTGTCTTTATAGTTATCGCTAGTACTGTATTTCTAATTATCGCAATCCAAATAGTTTATGTATAGTACTTCGTTGACTTCACTGTCTGAAATAAGACTCGCCTCCTGGATGTGAGAATCGACGTATATATAACTCTACAATTTATCCTAGAACCTTCCCGTAAATTCTATTCTCCGAACCCAAAGTTTAATAGGATGTCACTAACCTTAAGTTGTTTCCATTTCCAACAGATGTCACTTTGTTGCACGTAACAATACATATATAAGAAGAGTGTTGAAAAACTTAGTATTAAAACATAAAACAAGAGAAATTAAATGCGTTAGGGTGAATCATAAACATAATTATATGAAAGGATGAAGAGATGGCGAGTGTATTATTAATGATTACGTACATCGTACAATCAGTGGTAGTTCGGGATATGTATTAAAATAGCTTTAAAAGAACTTAGTAAAAATCTCAACGAACATGTTCTAAAGAAAATAGCGTATAGGCAGTTGTTGCAGTGCCTAGAAGAAAATTGTAAAAATAGGAAACTGGATTGGTTTCGAGACTTCTTATCAAATAGATCACAGAAGATATCAGTTAGACACACAATATAGCTTTCATAGAGTGTTGGGAGTACCGCAGTGGTCTCTTCTGGGAGCTTTCTTATTCTTACTTTACATTAATGATATAATGATATAAGCAGACTAGTTAAGCATCAAAATTTTTTTATTTTTTGCGGATGTTATATGTATATAATGCAAAAAGTAAATGACGATCTGGATTACACACTATACGCCGCCCGTATAGGCTTTTGCCTCTTGCAAAAAAACTAGATTGCGACCCGCAACTTTTGTTGCTTTTGTTGTTATTTGAACGTGAAGCAAAGCGATTTTTTAATCGCTAAATCGAGGGAATACCTTAGTGAAACTAACTACTAGAGTACGGCCACAGAAACAAGTGCACGATTAACGCGCGTGCGATTTTTAAAAGTCGACAGAGTTCCTATGATTAAAGGCGAAGGTCCAATGAACGCGTCGCGTCCGCCCCGTTTTCAGCTTCTTTCGCGGCAGACGGGTGTATGTTTTGAGCACGTGGTCGTGGACGCATCGCGTAGATCTTTTGAAGATTTATTTGTAAAAATAAAAAGTGATAAGCTTGAGTTATTAATTAAAAGTGAAATAATGGGTATTTCAGAGTAATTATATGTAGCAGTTTTTACATTTTCAGCTTATCAAGCATATAAACAGTTTAAAATCAATCAAAAGAACTGTCAAAGCGTCTGCCGAATATTACTCTACTTTTGATTCGAATCCGGTAAGCGCGACAACCATTTGGCTAGCACGAACTTAAACGCTTATGATCTATTGAATTGTCAAAGCGATGCGACGTCTGCCGCGTTCATTGGGTTTTCACCATATTTCGCACTTAAGCGCGCGCAATTGCAATGGGCACTACAATGATTTTTAAGTACATTCGTACCTTTAGGGTACGGCCACAAAAACAAGCGTGCGATTGATCGCGAGCAATTAATTTTCGAATGCACTTAAAAAGCATTGTAGTGGCTGTATCGGTTTCTACAAATCGCGCGTGCGTCAATTAAAGTCGTGTGGGAGTAATAAATGCAAGAAAATATTTTCACGATTATGTCAAAAAAAAAATTAAAAAAAAATTTCATAATGTTCGCATGAAACTTTCAATGATATTGATATTCGCGAGCCATCTAAGACTGGGTTAACGGAGAACGCTTTATGATTTCTAGTAGCTTCTATGGGCTCTATTTTATCTGAGGCAGGCATAACTGCAATTTTAGAATTAATGAATGTAAAGTTGTTTATAATTGCCCTTCAACGAAATATTTGATATAGTCCACTTCAAGAAAAGGTATTGCTAATCACTAATCAAATTACTCACAGCTAAAAAAAAATCACGCGGGTAATTTAAAAATATATATTTTGAAAACAACTAAAGATTGAGATATGGCATTTTGGAAAACACCAGAAATTGAAGATTAAATCTCAAGAAAAGAAAAAGAACTTTGAAATGAGTCACGAACAGTTTTGTTTTTTTTTTTTTAGTTTTAGACAATATGTCTGTCTCAAGGCCTGAGAGACGAGAGTCAATCTGAGAATTATTGTCCATATTTCTTCCTTGATTTTCTGGCAAAGGAACAAAAATAATATTTCCTGCCGTTTCTGTTTTTTTTTTTCTTTATTAATTTCCCCTTCCCCGATATTTTTCTCAAATTCGACAGGTTTTAAATGTAAATTTTTGGCTGTGTGTCAAATTTTAATGTCGTAAAAAATTATTGAACATTTTGTTGGAATTAAAATTATTTAAATTTTAGTCTTACATAATGTTTTTAAAAGAAATTTTGCTACTTACAACGGAAGTTTTATTAATTTATTTTCTATTTCTAACGTTCAAATAAACACGGTTATTAAAACATTACTGATATGATGAAAAATTTAGAGTTGAAAGAGGACAGTTAGCATTATATTCAACATATATTCTGAAAAAAACATCGTAGAATTCTTCAGACCTGTATAGGCCATTACTAACTACCCTGCGGTATTCGGAAGGTATTCTTATTTCAAAAGAGCTCCACAAAAACAAAATCGCAGCATATGGCTATATAAATAAGAAAATAACTATAATAATGGACGAGAATAGGAAAAAATCCAAGTATGAAAAGAGCTTATGAAAGAAAATTGTATAATTAATACTGTAAAACACCTTACTTACGTCGTTTATTAGTGTTGGTTTTTTTTTCCACGTTGAAATCGCATTGAAATGACAGTAATATAAGTTTATGTTTCAAAAATATTAAATGATTTAAGACAGGTTAGTAATAGGTTTACAGTTGAAGATTTTAGATTTGTTGTTTAACTTGTGTAAATGAATTATGACAGAATAAATATTTCCAAGAATTTCGATGAAACACTACTAAACAACGACAGATTAAACAAATGACAAAGGACAAGATAAAAAAGTTAAATTTCTTCAACAAAAATTGTCCGAACGCATTCAGAACCATTCGTAAAACTATCAGGAAAATTAGAAATGTTAATAACAAATGAGAGGGATGAAATTATTATTCTTTAGCGAAATGGACGAAAATCTTGTCAACAGAAAAACAAACTCAGTAGTATACAGAAAGTACTGTTAAAATATTAGAAACTTTCTACTTTCTACTCTTCTACTATCATGAAACTTCAAAGAGGAAGAACACGGGGTACACATCATACATGATTTCTCCCATAGCGTTATAGACAGCTATCAACTTTCCTTTTCTAGTAAATTGCATATTAGGGGTACCTACACGATAAAGGTGATCTGATTGACTCTATGGCTGGGTAGTTTTTGACTAGTACTATTGCATATTTATTTTTATAGTCCCACCCTGATAAATGTGGATACCGGTCTGTACATCTTGAAACCTTCTGAGTTTTCTTACGGAACGTTGAAACGATACTCTTCACAAGTTTAGTGAGTCCCTAGAAATTTGAAAAAACTTTTATAGAGTCTAGCAGCATCCACTTTTATCAAACAAACGTAAAACAATTGGTCTCACCATTCCCCTCCTAGTACGGATTGAAAGTTAGTTTTTCTGAAATTAATCATTTAATACTAGTTTTATTAGGGTGACGTTACTTACAAACTTGATCCTATTTATGCTGAAGTCCCACAGGGATCTGTTCTTTATCCGTCTCTATTCTTAATTTTCATAAATTATCTGCTTATCATCATCTCCATCCCATTTCTAGTTTTTCTGATGGCAATAATCTTAATCTTGTAGACTTTAAAGGGAATGGCATATGTACATATATGTATATATATTGAATACCGACGTGAATGTGGGGGTAGATCAAACTAATTTCGTCGAAATAAAACTGGATTTTTTCATATCTTCTTTGTTACCAAGTAAACATTGAAATGTCTTGGATTCCAGAAATATTGTAGAAATATTTCACCCATCGTATATATGGTATAGCGTTTCAATACAAGTCCTCTATCAAACATGGAGTGAAATATAAATTTTTCATTTTGATCAATCAGGTCGCATAGTCTTATCTACATATATTAAATAATGCCCATATGTCCATTGACCATATATTAATAGGTTTTCATATTGGCTAGCTGGGGAATGCCTTTAGCTTTTATTGTTACATGCATGGTCATTGTGATGATATATCTATTTTGAACGAACCATTTTCAGTTAATACTTTCACACAATATTTGTGCTGCAGACTGCATCCATCTACAAGCTATGCAAATGTATATGCTTAAGATAGACATGGGGTACTGATATCTAGATATTCGGAATACCCCATTTATAATGTGTTTTATCAAATACTTCCAATATATCTAGAAAACTAGTGGGTATAGACTAGATATGTAGATATCAATATCCTCAAAAATTTCTGGGTATAGTAGCCCAATCATAGGCCCTTCTTCGTTTCGAAGCGCCATCTAATTGTTAGTAATAATATCATAATGTGTCAAATTAAGCAAAAATATGTCTGCGCTTTCTCAAGAGAGCGAAAGAGAAGAAGGACCAAACATTTTGTGTCTGAAGCCGAAAGAATCAAGATGTTCACTTCCCGGGAAAAATAATCAAAAAAAAAAGTTAAATACCATTAAACTCCGTGGAAACAACGTTTATTATTGAAGTATGGAGAAATCGCATTTATTTCTTTTTTCGCTCCAAATCTTGAGTTTTTCGTATGTATTTACAATTAATTGTTACCCTTTAACTCACATTAAAGCTAATATAGTCACTTCCATTTCCAAATTGTTTACTTTTAAAAATCTGTCAACTGAATTGAAATGTTAAAGTACGGCTTGCCACATAAATGCCCCCCCTTTATGTCTGTTAGGGGTCCTTTAATATCTAGATATCGATACCCCATGTTTGTCATAAGCACTACTCATAATCTGTTAAGGTTCCAGTACCACATAAATGTACATTTGTACTTCTATTTTCTTCCTTCTTTGCTGTGTCACAGTGTATCCACAAATATAGGTTAGTAATAGAAAAAAAAAATAAAAATAGTCATTAGAATGTTATTGAGTGTTGAACAAGTATTCCTAATGGTTAATCTCAATAAAATGTATCCATTTACTTTGAAAGACGTACAAAAAGTTTCTAATATTTTGCGCATGATCAGTATAGAGTTCTTTTTTGTAGCTGTGAAATTACTTAAAAGCCGAGGTTAAATTGAACTCGAGGCCAAACAAATTATAATTTCGGTTCATTCGTTTACACTATTTTCAAAATATTAAATTTTCGCTGGTTTATACATCATTAACTCCGAAGGAAACTTTATTGGCCCTCCGGTTAAATAGAGTGTGATGCCACCTATCTATTACGTTAGGTAGGTACCTATGTACCTATATACAATGTTGATGTTACAATTATCTACTTATTTTCTGTAAATTTCAGATTCTATCCGTAGATCTTGTATGTACTAGATATAACTGTAATTTTACAATCGGCGGCTAAATCATATTTTCTTTTCTAATTATTTATATTTTCCAATTAATTCCTTTCAATTGAAACAATAACCTAAGCAAATCCAATCATTTTTAACGGTTGATCTGTCTGGCTTCCAATATTATTTATCTTCAGATTGCGCAATTTCATTTCGATAGCTTTTGTCTACATATATGAAAAACAAAAAAAAAACACCTTTCAGAGGCAATATCTACCTTAATCTGAATATAATAGTATACCTATGTAGGTACGTCTACTGCGGATTGCCACGCCAAGAGCCTATATCCAATGAGTTGAATATTTCATGACCATACTGTCACGTCTATCTAACTACCTATTGTTCGAAGTCTTTGAAGCGGATCAAAGAGAAATTAAGAAAAATACAAAATTATGTTTGGGTCATATTTATTTTGTTTTTTTTTTCGTGAAGGTGTACATATGTGTATGTAAGAAGAATAATAATTTATAAATGTAGCAATCTATACGTATTGTATGTATATTAAAACCACCCACTACATAGCTACACAAATACATCTATACAACTAGTTTAGTTGCGATCAATCCAATTTATCTAGCATCTAATAAAGTAGGAGCACAATGTTCTCTTCGGCTATGATGGCCTAGCCTATGGATACGATGAACATCATAAATCTGGCAACCTGCGCCCGTTGATCTATGATCTGCCTAGCCTAGCCTATCTATTCCTCCATGCCTGCGTCTACTTTTCTATCGTCTGATCGAACTAACCAACACAAAATACAAAACTAGCTTAGCAGCTAACAATTTGTTGCATTTTTAGCTTCGTCCCACTTAGTGCTTGTGCTGTGTTGGTAATATTCCCTCGCATGTCTGATTCGACACGACAGCTCAGAATTTGTAATGGCGGTTGCCGTTAGTAATATATGTATATACATACATGGTTGCCACGATTAAATGCGTCTGCTTTTTTTTTTCTTTTCTAATATCTGTCGTCGTAATGCACCCTGTGATGTGAGAAGCATTGAACTCCCATGACCGAGTGCAGCTTCTAATACATTTCTAACTTATAGGTATTCGCAATGAATTAAACTTATGGAGGACTTTCTATCCTAAAAATAAATATAAATATCTCATTTTACGCGATTTTACATAAATTCAGTATTTATTTTCTTTATAATATGCAACTTATAGATATGTATGGCTTCTGTTGTAAAATTTATTCACATGGGATCTTTTCTGTTTTTTTATTGTAGGCTCGCATACTGAAATGACTCGCTATAGTAGCGAGGACGTTTCTGGCAATGAGTCTAGTGAGGCTACAAAAATGACAGAAACGGAAAGACAAGCTGACTTTAATCGGCACAAGGAGGAAATGAAAAGGAAACGTCGAAGAAAGAAGAGGACCAGTTCTTCATTACATTCTTCAACGTTCCAAGGTAAGAATTAAATTTTAAATTTCTATTTTGATGTTTTTGCAATTTTGTAAAGCGGTACTTAAAGAGATCACAGTATTAATGTGATTTTCGATGATAGCGACATCTAGTGGGCGAAAATAACAGTTTTTTTTTTAATTCGTGTTTTTATGGTTTTTTCAATACTGAATATATATATTTGAACAATGATTTTTGTATAGATATTTTGGAAAAAAAAAACATCTTTGTATCTTTGTTTATTTTTTACTCTAAAATTTGCACTGAAGAGCTGACAAAAAGCTATAGTCAAATTAACTCAACTTTTATTGTAAAGAAAAAAATTAGTAAATTTAGATCAAAATCGACCCAGAAATTTTAAAAATTTAAAATTTGCACAAACCCTTTTAGAGTAGGTATAGCGATTTTTTAAAGACATATATATATATATTTTTATTAAAAATCACTCTGCCTTAGTAAATCCCAAAAAAACACTTCGATTTTTGCCCAATAGATGGCGCCGTTTTGTGAGGGTTTATAAAAATTCGGTAATTAGCAATTATTTTTATACCCTAGATGAAATCATGGGGTATATTAAGTTTGTCATTCCGTTTGAAATGCACAGAAATAATGATGGTAGAGTAAAATGGTTAGGCGCATAATATTAAAAGTTATTTTGATTCATGCATGTCTGTCTGTCCTCACGATAAATCGAGAACGCTTTCACTTAGAAGGCTGAAATTTTGCATATGTACAGCTTTTTTAAAAAAATTGAAAACGGTACTAATCGGACAATTCATTCGTAGGGTTGCCATACAAACATTTAATTACTCACAATATATATTTGGAAAGTCCCTGAGAGCGCGTCGAAAAGATTTAAAATTTTGTACACGGAGTTTTTATTAAAATTCCAAATACAAGTACAAAAATGGACCAAATGTGGAAATCCCTTCTTGGTGTTGCCATACAAAACTTTGGGTTTTGACTTTATTTAACTTTTATTTTCATCTAGACTGTATAATATTATTGATCATAGACAATTATAACTTTTTCTCTTCTTATTTATTATTGTTATTTTTCCTAAAATATTTTCAAATACAATTGTTTATTCTTTCACTTTTTATTTAGCGTATATAAAAAAATTTTTAAATAGACATAAATGACGATATGGTCGATGTTTATTAAAATTGGAGCGATATACCTATACACACTAATTGAAGAGTAAAGCTAAAGTAGTAGTTCAAAAAGTTCTCGCTCTTGGCGTGTTGGTTGTGTAAGTGAAAGCAAACCAATTCCAATTTAATCATGGACAGTATTAGTCGCTAAACAGTATGAAATGTTCGGAGCCATTCTTTAGTGTTTGTTGCGTAGTTATCTTATAAATATCTTTGAAGTCAACTGCTTTACCAGATGTATTCATCGAGATGGCTGCCTCTATTAAATTTCCTGTGTAATATGAAGTTTCAACAGCCCTTACCCTTTTCATGGTATTTCTGATGTTTTTTCTATGTTCTTTGTAAGAATTAGCGGAGATGTCATAGTGCGATTAATTCTTCTTTCTTGATTTCGTACTTCCAGATAGTATGTCGTTTATCAGGTGTATTCATTGTATTAGGAATGGACTGTTTTTATCTCAAATAAATGTAGTAAGTCAGCGAGATGCTTGTGTTACTTTTGCAATCTGAATTGAAATAGCCATTAGTAGGATGTTGTTAGTAAGTAATATTTGAGATGATATTTTATTCGATTGGTTTATGTAAGTATGTCTAATTATACCAAATTATAATAATTGAATGCGATTAATCATGGCATAGTGCTCTAAGCTATTTTTGCTGGAGGATTTCCGAATATATCGTAGAAAAAAATGTTTGATTGCTCAAAATTTGCTACATTTTCTCAATAAATGATAGTGACGAGTAGTTATTCAGATATGTGGAGGCAGCTCTCTCACCTTCTGGTACAGAGAAAAGAAGAAAGGTTTGGGCGATGGCAAATGCTGCCCCTGGGCCTACTCTCTCTCTTCTCGTAAGTGGTTGGTGGTCTGGCTAGGAAGGATTAGGTGGAAAATGGTAGAAATTCTCCTGGCGTCGGTAAACTAATCGCTTCCAGGAAGAACAGATCTGGTGCGGAGAAAAGAAGACGAGAGGAGGCGAAGGCAGCGAGAAATTCCTTTCTACCGTTGCCACTCCTAGTCAGCCTTCCACTGGGATACTTGTCAGCGCAGCTTGTTCTGAAAGCGTAAAAGCCCAAAGAAACAAGCGCCCTAATCAGATGGATCTGGTGAGCAGGAGGAGAGTAGAAAGAAGCTGAAGAAGAGGTCTGCTAGGGGCAGCTCCAATGGCCCCTCTTCAGTTAAAGCTTACCAGATTGGTCATAACCCTTTAGAAGGTGTTAATGGTAAATCCAAGGAGTTCCGACCGATCGACTTCTCGCAGGATGCTAAGCGGGCTCTTCGTGTGGCTATGAGCGCTAACGACCCAAGAATACTGCTACCTTTCAGGGCGCAATCTGTGAGACTATCGGAAAGAAATCGACTGTTGCACCAATGTTCAGCGAATTCTTGATTCGTGACGGATCCATTTGGATTAATTGTGAAAACGAGAGTTCGCCGGACTCGTTGAAGCGGACGGTGGAAAGCCTGAAGGAGGACAATGGAACTCGGGTCGTTTTAAGACGGGCCAGTGAAATTGTCCCCTTATACTATATGCATTAGAGTTTCGAGCCTCGATAATACCGGCGAAGTCTGGGATGTCGGCGAAATCTTCAGGCGGCTCGAGAACCAAAATCCGGTACTCAGCAAAGGAAGTGGAAAGACTCTCACAAGGCAGAGGGCTCCAAGAACCCAAAACGGGAAAAGGGGACCTTTCTGATCTTGGAAATAGACAAGAAGGCTATTGAGGTGCTGAATCGGCTCTTGATGTGGGCGCATCTTCACCTGGACAAGGTTAAATTCTCATTGCTCAGGAAGAGGAAGGCCGTGAAGAAATAATCCATGGGGCTGGACTTCTCTTCACCCAGATTAATCTGCAACACAGCAGGGTGGTGACTGCTTTTCTATGACGTTTCTCTGCGTACAAAACCACAAAACAATTAATACTCGTGCCGGAGTCATAAATTTCGAAAGACTGTATCCGCGGTCTGTAGGATGCGCATGGATCTTAAACTTTGTATGACACAGCTTGTTCTGCCGTAGTTGCAACAAAAAACGTTGTCGTGGCTTTGTTGCCTTTCCTCTCACTATGGGAGAAAGGGGAGCGATTGAGTATACGAGGTCCGTGTTCTGAGGTGGTGTACCCCTGTATTCAGGCGTAAGTTGGTTCACATAAAGGCCCTTATGTGAAGCATAAGCAGTTCACTTCCCTCTGTTAATCACCAGACACGGCATAGCTGCTGCATATCCTTTCATGCAACGAGACTTCAATACGGTTGAGGACTGGTACATCCAACATTATATGGCGGTGAGCTCTGTGAAGACCAGCTTGGTGCCTTTCCAGAAGACGTAAGCCTTAGTCACTTTGTACTTCCAACACTGTGGAAACACAACAGGCTGCGCTTATAGGGACGTTGGGTGGAAGGCTGGAGATCTTATTGATCATTGGCGTATGAACTGGAAAGTGATAAAGTCTAGCGCGCATGCCATTTGATGCGATGGTACTGGAACTATGAATTGTCCGCCAATTTTCCGCGATAGGGAATCGTTGATTGAAAGGAGACTCATCGAGCCTTCCTCGGTCCACTCTAAAAATAATCACCCGCGGCTTCCTCACAAATGAAGGGGCCGATGCCGGTATGTACTTTCTCAAGCCTTGACATTGAGTTGGAGTACTATCTTAAAAGGTTCACTACTGTCTTCCGGCTGAGGACATCGGCATCGCAATGTCAGCGAAGTTAGCCCTTGACATGGAAATCAAAGGAAAGGATAACATTTAAGTTACTGGGGTACTGCAGGATGTCTTTGGATAAGCTGTGTATCTATAACACGGTATTTCTACTGCTAGTACCTGGGCACACGGGAATCATGGGGAATAAGAGGGCGGACTTGCTAACTAGATCCAATTCTAGTTCTTGCGTTATTTTATTTATTTTTTTTTAGCAGGTTAGCACAGCGGGATGCCTTGGGCTCTGTGCCTCGGATCTTTCGTCCATCCATCTTAAAAAAAAAAAAAACAATGGAACTAGACTTTATAGAACGGATTGAAACGGGAAATCTTCGGGTTCCCATAACAAATAGCTTCCATTTTCATCGCATCATCTTACAATATCTCAGAACGATTATTATATTTAAAAAATCATATAACACACAAATAGGAGGCAGGCAATTATGTCCTAACTGTTGTAACACTATCTTTGTGTGACATAGTAAATGAATGGAATGAAATGGATACTAGAAAATTAACGACAGACAACATGTTCAGAATAGCAGTATGTTGCTACAATATCTGGGATGGGTCTTATACAAAAGAGTGAATTCACCTTTCATTTTAATTAGATATATATATTTTGACTGGCTCTCTTCAAACCGAATATAAAAAATATAACCTTTTCGCTAACTAACAATATGCACAATTTGCAGCCAGCAAATAATTCCATACTCGTGTGACACTAACAAGTGCGGTTAAATCAATCTTGTTCCAGCTTCTTCTGTTGTAGCCCACAAATGTCTGCATATAATGTATGTAGGCTGAACAAATCTCTCAAAAGTTTTGGATCATATTGACAATCACCACTAATTGCACAGTTTTTAAAATCTTTAAATACATTGCAGTCTAGACAGTGACTTTGGAGTTGTGAAGTTTGAAGTTTATTGATCGTTTACATGAAATGAATTAAATGTCGAAAAGGTTTTCAAAAATGTGTAGCTGCACTTTAAAGACTGCGTGTGGATAATGCAATTTATGAAATTTCTTAAACTGCACAGTAAAAAAAAAACAATTTATGAAGTTAATGGATATCTAACTAATAGTAATAAATATTCTCTTCAGCCGCCTACAAGGAAATGTAGGCAAATATCTACGGAATTATTTACTGTATGAATCACATCATAGCTTTTCTCAAGGCGATTTCAATGAATGCCTAAATATGTATAACTGTGGCCTTACCAAATACTCTGAGTCACCTGAGTTACCTAAACATGTACGCCAATGTAGTTTTTTTCCTTTTTTTTTCTGTTAATTATATTTAAAATTTCATTAAAGGTTTTTTATTTTGTTTAATTGTTGGATACCGATGCTAATGTCAATGGCTTGTTAATCCCATTTATTTATGGAAATGATTATTTTTATTTTTATTTTTAAATCCATCGGTTTTGAATAAAATAGTTTAAATTTGCTTGAGACAAAAACTGGGTGAATAATGGCTCCTCTGTGAAAAAAAAAAAAAATAGAAATAAATATTCAAATATTAAGCGCGGTAACCTTGCCTACATTTAATAATAGTTTATAAATAATAGAAATAGTAAACTAAAACTATTTTGAGCTGTTGAGTTTAAATTAAGGTGATTTTAGTATTTATAGCAGTTTCGTACATCTGCACATACATGGGTACTAGAGGAAGTCAGTGAATTATTCTGAGTAAGGTAGAATGGAAAATGTTGTGTGAATATTATAATATTTGCATTCTTTTTCAATGTACAATTATTGGATACCATAGAAGTCTGCTATTATTAACTTCATCAAGGTTATTGTGTGCAGCAACAACGTGTAAGATAAGGGTTAATAATATGTATATTAGTACTTTGTACAGAGCTATAATTTAAATTCCATAAAAAGCAAGGAAAACTACGAAAAGATATATACCTACATAAAGATGTCGGTAGCTTATGAACGAAATAGTCCGCCATTTTCGATTATCTAGAACTAATCCAGTTCATTTTACTTCCCTTAAAGTAGCGTGTCTATGACCACCATATCTCCTGAAAAGACTGAAGTACGGCGCTGGTTGAGGAGTCGTTGGAAATGCCAAGGCTATGAAGTTCTGCATACATTGAGCTAACGGTGACCATACACTCTGTACTTTACAAAACACCCTGTAAGGGTTTTGTGAAAAACTAGCAAATTCCCCCCTGCTATACAATTTTTTTTTTGTCTAGGTGAGTACTATCACCCCTTCCCCTATGGACCACCTTGACGAAAACACACTGTATAGAAAGTAGAAAGGCATGTCGGAGATGATGAAAATTCTTTCGATGTTAATATCACTACAGAAAATCAACTTAGTGGTGATCACTATAGTCTGTACCTAGTACAGGCATTGCAGTGGTAATATGGATGATAGGATATAGAATTATAAATACAATGAGTGGAGATTCGGTAATGATCAAATATATTTTTCGGCTATATATAGTGACTCAAACGAGACGATAATGATCCCATACATGACGTGTGATCAATTAAACACATTCGAGCTATATGAATTGAGGCTTCTCCATTAAAAGCGTGAACATAATCGGAGAATTATACTAGGCTTTGGTGTTTCGGTTAATAGGATATATAAGTAAAAATTCAAATATGGAAAATCGAATCATATAAACCCCAAAACCATAATTCGTGACATATAATTTGTTGTTCATAAAAGACTGAATAAACCAAATTATTACAATTATAATGTGACGAGAAAAGCAGCATTAGATCACAAGCAGACAAAAAAACAAATTCCAGTAAATTTGGCATACCCTAACGAATCCATGTTGAAATGGATCCAAAATGGTGCTATGATAGAGGCAGAGAAAAAAGCTTTTAGAACAAATCTAGTGATGCGCTTACTGTTAAAAGTGGTGTGTTCCTATATCTATGTTTTTTTTTTTTTTTTTTATGTAGAGGAATATAATAATTGAATACTTCCACAACTTTGATAATATGTGACTAGAATAAGTCGTTTAAAAAAAAACGGTTTTCTTATCCCAAGATTAAGCTTTAAAAGGACACCACACATCACTAATAATAAAGATTTAATTTCAATTCTTATTCCCTTGCTGCAGTTAAAGAAATAAATTTAGGATTTAGTCACGTTATTACCCATTCGTATTACTTAACCTTTGCAGGGTATTAGTACTCCTTCCTTTATTGGTTTTAGTAAGATTAGATTGCACAAAATTAAGTAGATGCTGACCTTCCATAATGTGCTAAATGTAATTAAGGAAATATACTTGCATAAGTCCGTATTATATTTTGCCATACTTCAGACACGACTACCTACATATGTATTGTATTTATATCGGGCAAGATAAGGTATAGCAATTTTTTAGTGCATGGCACCGTTATCGTAATTTAAATAAACAACAATCTATATAGTCTTCATACATACGTAAGTATGTACTTCACATTTAACATTCCTATAAATGCCCACATTACTACTTGATAAGACAATTTTAGTACATATCGGTCAAATAAATAGGCACTACCCACTTCTTCTGCGTCAATCTTGCCTAGCTAAACATTATTAACTTATCAGGAGAAGTGACTACATATTTGGTGGCGTGGTTTTATTGACGACTTCTCTACATACAAATATGGGGTCGTCGTGGCGATATTATGTGTACATATGGACCTATGTACATACATAGTGAAAATACATCGCTCAGATAATATGCGTACATAGATGGCGGTATGGTAGGTATGTTGTTGTTATTTTTTTTTTCTACGCCAACTTTCTGTAATCGGGGAATGTAGTGAAAGTTTTTCCTGACTTGTGTATATGCGACAAATATAAACTTATCTCGATCGACCTCTTGAAACAAAAATAATTAAAAAAGCTCACAATATACGCTGTGCGCAGTAAAACTCACTTTGCACCACCATCCTAGAGTGTTCTTGTGTTTTTTTCTTCTTCTTCTTTTTCTGATTTTATAAGTAGAAGTTCTATACTTAATAAATCAAAGAGTATACTTAGAAGGCTAATTCTGAGTTCAAGGCAAACAGCGGTCAACTAAATGAATGTGTGATGATGATGATAATAATAATATCGACGTCATGCAGCATTTAATCATGGTCTGAAATGTTTTCACCACTCTCGGGGTATTTAATTTAATTAACATAGAAATACTGATGGCGATTAAAAAATGTTTAATGTTTTATTATTTTTACAATTAGCTATAAATACCTATTCGTTTCCTGATAATTAGTCACTAATATGCTATGTTTTTTTTTTTTTCGTTTTAGAACTTTACAAATTGACTGGAGAAATTCTTGGAGAAGGTGCCTATGCATCCGTTCAGACCTGTGTAAATATTTACACGGACTTGGAATATGCTGTAAAAATAATTGACAAGATTCCTGGTCATGCCCGTGCCAGAGTTTTTCGTGAAGTTGAAACCTTCCATCATTGCCAGGGACATCCTGGTATTCTACAATTGATTGAATTTTTTGAGGATGATGAGAAATTTTATTTGGTATTTGAAAAAGTGAGTAATTCATAACGTATTACCTACAATATATTTAATGTTTTTATTTTATATTATTTATTATTATAGATTAACGGAGGACCTCTTTTAACTCGCATCCAAGAGCATATTTGTTTTTCAGAGCATGAGGCCGCCCAAATTATCAAAGAAATAGCCTCTGGCCTAGATTTTTTGCATAAGAAAGGTATAGCACATAGGGATCTTAAACCAGAAAATATTCTCTGTGTATATCCGGATAAATTGTGTCCAATAAAAATTTGCGATTTTGATTTGGGTTCTGGAATTAAATTCACTACAGATATATCATCGCCAGCAGCAACGCCCCAACTTCTTACACCGGTAAGTGTTTTAAATGATTTTTTTTTTCTTTTTCTTTTTATACATATATGTATATGAAAATATAACCTTGGAAGTCACTTTTATATTATAATTATCGATTTTATATGGCTATTTGATGAGGAAATTATGATAAAATAATGATAAGATTCTGATAGTATAGAAGTCACCTCTGTTTTATCGGGTATAGGATTTCATTTCAAGTACTTACATAAAAATGTTATTTTTGTTTGCCTCTAGAAGTTATCTTATCTAAAATCCAAATTTATCATCTCGTGTATTTGATATTTGAAATTGTTTTTCTTTTTGAACTTTTATTGTAATAGATTGTGCACGTGCAGTGTTTTAATAAGATTTTTTATTTATTTTTTTCTGTTAAATAGTCTCCATTTTATAACTTAACAGAGCAAATATGTTATCAGTTAATACAAAAAAACTGTCACTTTTGAATTAATATAGACTGACAATGAAGGATTTACACCGTATCTATATCTTATAGTTCTGTAAGATAACACTATTTTTAAATACATATAAATATGTAAGTACTTATGAACCAAACATTTGTCCGATTGATAAAGGTATAATAGATTTTCGTTGATTTATATGCCATTAAGTTGTCTAGCCGTACTGGCAGCACAACTAATTAATTGACGGTACATAACACGACACGACACAAACAATCATTCTGTAATGACAAAAACAAAATTACGGAAATAATATCATTCGGATCGTCATTGAGTTTATTGAGATTTAATTTCTTGATAAGATTATTTCCTGTTACTTGTGCTTCCATTTAAAATGCGTAAAGATGATATTAATCTGTGGATCCTTCTGAGGTTGATTTCGGGTTAATCCTTGAGCATTATAATATCGTAATTGATTTAATTATTATTTTGATGAATTTATAGCGCTTAGAATTCATACAATCAGTTTGGAAGACTGCTGTGATATCTAGGCGATTATTAAGAAGCATTATCACCCCTTTATCGGACCTATGAACTACTTAGAGTGATTACTACAAGGTTGTGAGTATAAATTCAAGGATTTATACAGTTAATTCTAGCTTATACCTTTCAAAAAGAAGTGTTGTCGACAAACATGTCCTTGGATATAAGTTATATTCAAATGAATCCGTATGAATGCATTCATACTGTATATAACGTCTACGTGATTTCTCAGTTTCATGTGCAGTTGTTGACAATGCTGTAAAGACAATTTATTTAATATAATCCTCAATCTAGATTTAGTTTGTTCCAAATTCTAAAAGCTAATTCTTAATATTCTTCTCAGAGTTTACATCTTTAATTTATCTTTAGGTTTTGATTTGGTTGGAAAAATGCCAGTATACTCGCCATAGCTGAAGAGAATTCTTTCTTAAATCTAAATGATTTCCGTTCAGTTTATTAGGGTTCCGTACCGCCAACGGGACCCTATAAGTAAGCATCCGCTGTCCGTCCGTAATTAAAATAAAATAAAGTTTAAAATTAAAGTGGTCCCCATACAAGAAACGTATTTTTTTGGCATACATACTGTTAAATCTTGTACGATGGTACGGAACCCTTCGTGTTCGACCCCGACTCGCACTTGGCCGGTTGTTTTTTTAAGTTCTTTTCCCCACAGTTTTTGAAAAACTTCTCTCTGCTCAAATTTTGGAATATCTAATATATTGCAATTTCCTCACATTCTAGTAATCAAATCTCTCGTTAATTAGATCCATTGCTCTCAATATTTAAGGACCATATCCTAGCTTTTGTATAACCTTTACAGAAATGATCTTCCTGGCAATGTAGTAGACTGCAGAGTATATAATGCTAACGATGTACAGCTTATATTTAGGAATACCAATAACTGTTATCGAGAATTGCGTGGACCGAATCTCTCTTTTGGATCTGAAGCAAGTTAGATGGCTATGAAAGACGATTTTTTTGTTAGTTCTAGTATATCACAGGTAATTGTATTATATAGTTTACATCTGGAAACTTGTCATTTGCCATTGATTGTCGTTATCTTTCGTAACTGTATAAAAATATGCAAACAAAGCTCGTTTAAAGTTATTCTTTAAAATTTATACTTCATAGAGAGACTTAATGTTTTCAACACTTGAAGACAGTTTCCTCTAGGAAAGTTAATGTAGCTGTTTTATCCCCAAGAAAATCAGTCAAGGGTAAACAGACGGTTTAATGATAATTCGTATGTAATTCTATTTATCAAGTCTTTAATAGGAGTTTGTTGGACTTGTAATGTAAACCAGTGATATACACGTCATGTTTAAAATCTCATACACTTATTGTCGTGTATGTATGTGGATACAGTACGTTTTACGATGTTTTGTAAGTAGATGAGTCATTTTTTTTTTTACTAATTATGCAGTATTTGGGGATCGGACAATAAGCGCAAGCCAGTGTCAACAGTGCATCCAGAGATTTCGAGTGGATAACGACAACCGAGAAAACGAGGCTTGTCCTGGAAGATTTGTCGAGCTCCGTCGAGAGCTTTTACAAACCATAGTGAAACAAAATCTCATTGTACCCGTTGAGGAGCTAGTTGAGAATCTTGGATTTGGTAATTCAACCATCCATAAGATACTTTCATGCCATCGAAAAGTCAACAAATTTGGCCCAATGGGTTTCACACAAAATTGCCGAGTCTAACCGCTCGCAGACAGTGAATGCGTGCTATTCTTTGCTGTCACGTCTCAAGAACGAGTCATTTTTGCTAGTATCATGAAATGGGTTGTCTACAAAAATGTAAATGACAGCAGGCTAAAGAGGGTCTGCACCTTCTTAAGTGTTAGTATCTCTTTGATGGTATATGAAAGGTCCATTATGAACTTTTAAGCCCAAACAAAATGATAACAAACGAGATCCACTCTTAAGTCAGCAAAAAAAAAAAAAAAAAAAAAAACAGCAAGCATATCTGATTTCAAGACTAAAGATGCAAAAGAAGTTAAGAAAAACCGATTTATAGTGGTGTGAATGAATTGAATCTGTTTTCATTATCTTCACCTCTCACCAATAAAGAATTCGTTTGCAAGACATTCATTAAAAAATGCATACGAAAATCCTTACAAGAAATAATACTAAGAAAATAATGACTCAAGTAAATGACAATACATAGATATAACCGTGAAAAACTAAGATATACTTTCTCCACGTGAGCTAGACATTTACCGGAATGGCAAATAAAATCAAGTCACACGCATTCGTTGAAGTAGAATTGTGATATTAGTTGTTTTTTCTTATGCGTGCAATTCATATACAAATATATTTCATGAGAAAGGAAAATTATCATCAACGCAGTCATATTAATAATTTATTGAAAAATATGTGTATAATTCATTTAGGTACGTAGAACTTTTTTTTTTTTTATTTCATAGGCCTAAAATAGAATTAGGTATAGAATGGAGACCCATCATATGAATTGAATCTCAATGACGTCTTTTGTTTTTTAGTGAGTCTACTATTGTCAGCAGAATACCTTGGAATTTAGCTGTTCCTGTTGTCTTGTGATTTGAACTCACGTTCTAATATGTCAACTATTTGGCTAGTGTACGAATGTTGATTAACAATTAGGTATGGCTGTGTAAAGTTGCAATTTTAAGGCTCGTATTTCGTATAGATCTGTATGTGTGTTTTGTTCAGCAGCCAAGTCTCACAAATTCTGATTATCTCTAATGACGTCATTTAACATGCAAAGTATGTAATAACTAAGAATAATATTCCTAAATCATTGAAATAAATTGGATTGTATGTCAAACATCCAAATTTATTTTTGCAATTTCCTATAGGCAGACATACATAGGCATGTATGCGTATTTAATATATCAGTGCTATACGAAAGTATTTTTCAGTCTAAAAAAATTCATGGCAGGAATAAAGAAAACCACTTCCTAAGCAGTTTTACAATATTTAGTACATGGAAGAGGTCAGTATTCAGTCAGTATAAGCTTCCTGGCGCAATTTATATTTGTGAGATATTTCACCTATAAAGAGCTATTTTAAGTTCATACAGTAAAGCTATGTAGATGAGATGTGAACGATCGCAAAAGTGCGTTGAACAACACTGAGTCCAACCATCAAATACGTTAACAGACCAAAAAAATAATTTGTCATTTCTAAATGAGCTAGGTGTATCAAGTTAAAACGCTCCTTTGTTTCATATGCGAGGGTGAGTAGTGGTGTAATCACGTTCTTCTGCTGGCATTTAGTCAAATATTTTTCGATGAGAAAAAAATTCGTAGCGACTACCTTGAAGTTATATGTGGTAAACTTTTTCAAATTTTCTTAGAATATCATTTTGAGATAAAGGATTCACGTAGGTATATATTTAATTTTTATGGTTGACATACATTTGTGCATTTGTAATAAAACGCATTTACAGCAGTTTGCAGAAAATATATTGTTGACGATTGATGGATTTTTATGACAAAAAAAAAAAAAAACACAAAATTCTAACTTATTACATGTATTTGAAAATTGTTTGTCATACGAATTGCTAGAAATTTTGTATCAAGTTTATTTATTGAAGGCATATTAACCATTTATAATTAATTTTAGCCTGAGTTTTTAGGTAGGTGTGAGGTATTAAGGTGCTGCGCTACGTTCTTCCAACACGGCAACTATTATAACGACTCTCTTCTCCGTAAAATTAGCAGATTTGGTTGTAGTTTCCCAAAGCTTTAAAGTTTTGATATCAAGGGAAGACTAATCTGGTACCAGCTTAGCACTTGTTACAAAAGAGTCAGTAGCTTTATTTCTGTATGATAATCAGAAACAATAAGTATTCGTCTATTTTTAAGCTTATAAAAAATAAATGTCGTGCTGGATATCAAGTTAAATAGAATAAATGTTCTTTAATTTCTCATGGAAATAGAGCCTTCATCTCATAAGTATCTACTAATGATCGATGTCGTATTTAGATCGATCTAGAAATAGTTTAATCTCCTACGCTATGCCATATCGGTTCGGAGCCATATGGAGTCTTATTTCAGAAGTCGATTCGATCAGAATCGAGTCGAATGTATAAAACCATGCAGACGAAGAAAAAATTAAACAAAATTCCAAGAAATCGAATAGCAAAAATTCAGAATACAATCATTGGGCAAGTTCACTGCCACCAAAATAGTGACTTTTTTTGTCGACTACGAGTCACTACCGAGCGTTCACTCCACCGAATTTTGACAGTAAAAGATTACGCTTGACTGCGACTATCGTTCACTCCGCACTTTGAATGTAACAAATAGTCGACTGCATTCGACTACGCTCAGGAAGGATAGTCGATCGTAGTCGATTTGACAGACCTACACTACGCCAATTGAGACGTAAGCAGATGACTATTTTCTGGATGTTTTTTTTTTTGATCAGCTTTCATTGAAATATGCTTCAATTTTTGCTTCATCGATATGATGGTATTATACAGTCGACTTGATTCTGGTCAATCGAGTTCAGTAATTGTTCAGTATCGGCTGTGTTCAGTTTGTCACCACAAGTCATCATTTGTTCCATATGCCCAGTATTTGATAAATATACCAATTTGCAAACACTTGTAATGAACGAGTTACAGCTTTACAGTGATAGAAATGCTGCACTTGATTTGGTGATTCATTGTTTTTTTTTTTTTAATGTTTTATAGTGTCTTCCGGCAATGGTGACTATAATGCAAAGTAACAAAATATATCCACTTCTTCAATCACTTGGCTATCATCCAACATCTTACCATTCAGTCCTCTAATGCAGCACCCTCATATTATTTAAATCAAGGATGTGCCCAGTGCATTGTATCTACTTCTTCCATAACTCGGTGCTTGGTATGTAATTAATTACTATAAGAAATTAATGAATCAATTCAATCACATTCGTCCAGAAATATGGCACTCTCTTTGTCATACCACCAGAAATGATTTCAAAACTAGAAAAAGATTGAAAAAGATTGATGATTGCAAATTGATGTTACAATTAAGACCATAGTCTCAACCAGTTGTCAGTCAAGTTAATTTTATTGATAACAAAACAAACAAACAAAACAAACAAATCTTATTTTTTGTGCTAATGCTAAGATAGATTTTGTCTTACGACTATGCTAAGTAAATGAATCATTAAATATTTGGAGTCATTATCTATTGCATTCCTTTATGTTTTACTGCTACAGCTAACTTAAGTCATCCGATATGCATCATTTAAATGATATATCTAATATCTAAGTATACTTAGAATTTGTCCGAATCCAAACCTTCGTCATATTGACTACATTTTTTATTGACCTTAACTGGTTCGGTTAAACTTATATAAAAAACTATTCAGTTCTCCACCTGGCTTTATAACAATAAAACTGTCAAAATATTTTGGGAACTGGAAGTTTAAAAATTGAATTTTCGTTTTCTTATTACAGATAGTGACGTCTCACTACAACAAGCTTAACTTAGTTAGTCGAAGATGAAGTTAACCTGTTCACATTAGTTTGCTGAGCTTGATTTCGATAGCATGTAAAGAAGCATAACCTTATAATATGTTATCTATTCGAATAAGTCAACTCTATCCTTGTCTCGGTGATCAAGTTATAACTAGATGTTTTAACTATTATACAAGGTAGCAAAGCACGATGCGGCTTAGATTTGAATTCGAATAGAGTTTAACTTAGTGTTACGTTACTAGTTGTTATATCAAGATGAACGTGAAGACTTATAGTGAATTCTTTTCAGCGACTCGATCTTAACACTGCCACCGAATCTGCCATTCTCGTGCTCTTTACTTCCCTACTGGTGTGGTGGAAAGAAAAGAGCCGGGAAATGAAAGATTCGGTGGCGGTGGTTAGGTACACTGAATCTCAGAAAAGAGTTAACTATTAGATTCGGTCAGGTCCTTAACATTTTCCAACATTATTGGAGATTTAGTAAATTCCTAACCATAAAATGTTATTATTTTTCTATAAAATTAAAAATTATAAAATGAAAGTAAAATTTAAGGGACCAAGGTCAAATGGTGGAAACAAAACTTTGCTAAAAGTACCTACTCCATAAAGTAAGAGTATCATATCTCGTGAAGTATCTACAAATTTATTTGGAGAACAAAGAAAAAAACATGTGCTTCTTATACAAAGCTACGGAACGTGTTCTTCAAACTTTTTTTTTTGTTTTATATATCTGACGAAATTTCGAATTAGTAACAAAGTTTAACTGAAATAATTTGAAAAAGGCGACGAACTAAAACTCTTGTTTTTCTAAGTAAAAACCTGTCATGCTACTACATCAATGAAAAATACGTGCAGGCAGCTAAGCTATATAGTTCGACCAAGAATAAATGACCCCAAAATTTTAAGATGTGGGCGTTGTCGCCAGCATGGGTATCTCCGATTTGACGTCAGTCAACTTAATTTAATCTTGAGACAAGAAATCTAGAAGATACAACAAAATCTTATTTTCTGATTTTTATTACTCGCTTAGACATGTATAAATGCACGCTTATAATTTTTTGTTGTTGTGAGAGATTCTAGGATGATATAGAGGGGAAAAGTTTATAGTTTTTATTTAGTTTAAAAACTAAAAGATGCTTAGCTCTTGAAAGCATGCAGCAAACCAACGATATCTTCTAGAACTGTCTATAATTGTTCCAATGATGATGATCGTATGTATAATATCTCCTTATTTCAGTAGATTCACGTGGAAGCTTTTCATCAAGTTTTAGCTTCGTTGGCTATGGTAATTCATTGAAGAAAAAAAAAACTTATTAAACGAAATTAAGAATATTTAAACGAATTTTAACAGAAAGCACATGTCTGTAATAAGAATTGTGCCGATGAACTAAATTTAGAGATGCAGACGCAGAGAAAAGATAAGTGCCAAACATATGGACTCGATGAAATTACGCCAAATATATAAAGGAAAAATTTTCGGGGCTAATTAATTGAATAAATCACGTGCTATATTGTTATTAGTTTACTGAATGTATTAAAAATGTTTTTTCTTCTTCTGCGAATTATTCCCTCTTTGTTAATTTGACGTCACCACACTTAAACATTACTTATTGAATTTACTTTGAAATAAATCAATTTTTATCATTTTCGGATTAAATGTTTATTTACTAAAACCAAGAGAGGGAATATGTTTTATATTTTCATTAAATCATTGTTTAGAGAAGAAAACAAAAAATGAATTTTCCAAAATCATGCGCCTCAATTTTCATGTTAATGGCGTTTTACTGATTTAGAAACGCTTAAATTCTATTTTAGGCTCAAGGATAAAAGAGTTGATTCGAAATATGTGTAAAAACTTAGAATTTTAATTTTACTACCGAGATGTAGTTAAAATAAAAAAGAAAAAGAATTGAATCTCAATTAAAAATTGCTATAATGACATAAGAGAAACATGAAGTGTTAAAATAAACAAAAATTCTGCCTACCTTATGTAGTATCCGTTAAAGCTTTCTGTAGGGCAAGGTCACTTTCATTCCCAGCTACAAAAAATCGAATTACAAAAAGATGTCAAAAATGCTTGTAGTCTTTAATTTATATTATACATTTGCGAATTGTGGTTTTTATTGAATCTTAAGATTTTTCGGTATGATAATCTCAGGAGAAGAGCCAACAGGCGTGGTAAGGTATAGCTAAGATTTTTTAATCCAGAAGTAACTGTAGATTACATATACATATAAGCATTCTGTTTGCCTGTGGACTTGATAAATGTGGATTAGGGGCTGTATCTTGTCCACTAAGAGTATGTGGCAATTTTTTTTTTATAAGCTTTGGTATTAAATCATATTTTAGGTAGAGGTCTTAATGTTATTCTCGTAAAAAATTCTTGGAAATCGACCTTATGCTTATTAGTGTAGATGAGGTTAGATAAGGGGGGGGGGGGGGGGGGGGGGGTGCCGCTGCTAGAAAAACTAGCCTGCATCACTTAGACCTCCAGTGGGTCTATTGTGCCCCTTGACCTTATGGGATAACCTTTAAGAACGCCCTAGATCCATCCTGCTTCCCTTAGGAATATCAAGATATATCTGAACTCTTTATCTTCATCTTGTACAGATCTTGATTTTATTATTATTATTATTATTTTTTTATCCTAAGCTGTTTTCTTAAACACTTATTTCTTCTCGTCAAATACTTCAGATCCGCTTTAAGCTTTAGCTTTAGTATGCATGAAATTTTGTTTAATCTTTAAATTTACAACTCGATTGTCTTTCTGCTTGATGGGAATTGCTAAATTAATTTTTTCCTCTTTAGTAAAGCAAATTGTAAATTTTAAACTAATTTTTGTAGTAATTTCCTTGTTTGAACTTCTCACCATTTCTTCATTTTACTTCAAAATATCTAATTCAAATAGTCTGAGAAATACTGGCGTTGAACTTTAGAAAAAATTTCAATATCATCAAAATTCACAAAGCCTTTGTTTTTTCAGTTACATATATTTTCACTTTTCTGAACAAAGATTTTTACGGTAATGAAAAATATAAAACATCAGCACCAAGAGTTAGTTTCTGATTTTTGCACACTCATATTCTTTTCGTACCTACTTTTATTAGAACCGATTGGATACCAGATTGCTGCACAGTACAGTAACAAATAAGACTTATTGACCAATTTCAAGCTTTGGACACTGTAACTGATAGTCGTCTATTATCTAAACTAGGTATATAGTATCTGGTACACCAATCTTATTCATTTTATTTTATCATTGCAATGCCAAATAGTGTATATAAATTATCAATATTCTTCTTTATAAATAAATGGGATACCACAAGATTCTTTATTATGACCGTTTCTATTTAGCCAATATAATCTTATACGTCAATATACCTTATTCTTTTCGCAGTAGTTAGCTCAAGTATTGGTCCATAACACAAAAAAAAAAGAATTAGTAAAGTAGAGGTTGTAGAAGGTGTTCCACCATCTGCTCCTTGGGGTCCGCAATTGAAGTGGTAAAAAATGTAGCTCTGAGCGTAGCTTGTTTCCACTGATATTTGGAGAGATCGCAAATCTTCTTGAAATCGATGACGTCCAATTTCACAGCTCGGTATCCAAATTCACCCACCGAGCTCAAAGTCATGATATTCTCTCTCTGTATTTATAAAAAAATTGATAGAAAATATTACGTTTTTGAAATAGATTGCGAGATTAACCCAATGTTATGTACTGAAATCGTATCCAGGAACAATTCTTCTAGAATATCATTTCCCGAATAATCCACACATTTTGAAGAAGTTGGCAAATTAGCACCGACAGGATGAATTGGAGTATGAACAATTGTGGACAACGTGCTGGTGGTCTCGATGGTGGGTAATGATGTTGATGAGGATTGCGGCGGTAAAGTGGTGATAAATTTGTCTAACATCCAATCGGTTTGCTCCGATATCAGAACTCGCTACGTAAACATTGTATAATATTCGTTTCCTTGCAGCTCGTTCACAAAATCCCGGATTGAAAACATCCTTCGTATGTGATTTTTGCTTGTGTCAGGCTCTTAAATGTAGCTTGAATTCCTTGCAACATCCAAAATAAATGCTTCTTTATATCCAGTTTCCTTTCTCGCAATGCTACCATTTGCACTGTCTACAAAATTTTCATAATATTAAGGAGAATTTCCTAGTTCCAAAATACTAGCATTAATATGCCAGTATTGATTTCTTCCCAACTTCCGAAGGAGCTTGTTCTTCCAATATCACTTGCTTTATCGTTTTGGTTTTTTTTCAGAAAAACTGGAGTTACTCTGAGAATATTCTTCCTCTTCCGATTCTGTTGTTTTTCTTCTTTTATGTTGTCTATTACCGCCTATGTATGTACTTGTTCCTGTTGTATATCTTCTACTAACGAAGTGTGCTCACAAGCGATGTATATACAATACAAGGTATACTCATTAAAATTTTGACACTAGAACTGTGACGGGTTTCGTCCTAGAACGTGTATATGTCGTAGACATTTGACGTAACTCAGCATTTCACGAAAGGTCTAGACACTTCATGGAAAGTAGGCAAATAATGTAACGGTTTTGACTTAGCCCATTTTTACATTATGTGTCTGAAATTTTTAGTCATTTCATCAAATGCTAAAAGCGTTTACGCCGATACTGTAATACCACTCTATATAACCAAATACTAGTAGTGGGAGATGGGTGGTGGAGGGGGAGGTCGCACCCAGGCCTGCGACACACATACCCACACACCACACATACACCCACACCCATATACACACTCATATACACACATACACGCGGCGGTATTACAGTATCGGCGTAAATGCTTTTAGCATTTGATGAAATGACTAAAAATTTCAGACACATAATGTAAAAATGGGCTAAGTCAAAACCGTTACATTATTTGCCTACTTTCCATGAAGTGTCTAGACTTTTGGTGAAATGCTGAGTTACGTCAAATGTCTACGACATATACATTTCTATTGAAAAGACAGAGAGAGGAGAGAGAATATTGTGCTCTCTGTACCGTACTTTCCTATAAATTCGGACACAAATGGCGGAACGTGGTTCGTAATGAGAATACCTTATATCTCTGTACTGTGCCCGCAAGGTATCAGATTGTCCATCTGAGTTTCCTATTTGTCTGACTGATCATATGGACTATCGCAGAACATTTGAATATTGTTTTCATTGTACTAAAGTTCCTTATAGAAACGGATTTTCTACAAAAACCTCTGCGTATAGTAGTTTTTGGTTAATCATTTATTATGATATCGTAATAAATCATTCTCTATATGTTATCTCACCCGGTTGATGCGACTTAACAAAGATACAGCTTTTTCCTTGTCACCGCACTGGAAAGCACAGTCTTTTGATTATCAGAGATCTAAATTAATTACGTTTGAATTGAAATTTTATCCGAGCTCTCCATCATGCTACTAGCTAAAGTTAGCTTTACTATACTGACTCATCCAAAAGTAATCGAAATCTATTTCCCTTGCCACATGTTCAACCCACAAAGCTTTGACATAGATAGGCCTCTGTCTCTCTTTGCGTCTTAATATTTGTTTTGCAGATTCTAACTCGTGTCTTTAAAAAAAAAGAATGCTACGTTGATCTAATAGTAGCCTTTTCCAATATTTGGGGATTTTGATTCCTCCCCCACCAACCTCTCTAAATGATCTTGCTAAATACATAGTGTAAGTATAGGATAAGATAGGAGCATCTTTCGATATGCTGGGAATATAAACTCAATAATTGGGACGCTCAACATTGACTATTCATAGGAACAGGGCAGATAACAGACATTAAAAGGATTGGAAATTTTTAGGTACGGAGAAAATAGTTATGATAAGTTGACCCTTCAAATAAATAAATGTATATGGTTAGTATCATTTATACTCTTTGTTTTTCTCGCAAAATTTTCTTTTTATTTCGCGAGTAAAATACTTAATTGAGTGAAGAATTAAATACTGCACGTATTTCAGGCTTAACTGCTCTTCATTTACCATGAGGATGCGCCAAAATATACATACGTTCACTTTCTGTGCAAGTTTTTCTCTTGCAAAAAGACAGAAAATGACGTATTTTCATGTTGCTAAAATTAAAGGGGAGACACAAATTTAACTTTCTATAAAAATGTCACTCAACAATTTATAATTTATAGTGAATCTAAATTTTTTTTATGATTATTATCACACGGGTATATAATAGTTTTATCGAGACATCCACCCTCCTCCATCAACCCATGCAAGCGATCTAATATATTTATTTTTAAGTGTAGCACACTTTTAAAATAGGTGACAAGATTATCTACATATTTAAGTCTATACATCGTTCACATATTTATAATTGAGGGGGCAGTATAAAGAACAACGCAAAACTTAAATGTGTATCTAAAAAAAAAAAAAAAAGATGTCGTGGTTTCAGATTTATTGACCTACCAAGAAACGTGCTGACATTTTTCTTTTCCCCAAATGCATTTCAGTTTTATATTCCTCAACGATGCGCAAAAAATGTATTTTTTTTTCTTCATATCACTTTTGCCCCCACATTTTTCTATTTTATGTAAGTTGTTGGATGAATATTTTCAATTTGTTTTTTTTTTTTTATAATTTTGTATTTATTATTTTGATAACTAAAAAATTGCGTATTTGCAAACAAGATTAGAATCGCTTATTTCAATGTCGTTAAAAACGAGAAGTCATTGAATTTAACACAAAAATATAATTTTCATGCAACAGAGTACGTAATTTTAACAGAAAATTATTATAAGAAAGAGAACTTTTCTTGCGTTAAACGAGACTTTATACAATATGTAGACGAGGACTTTGACTTTTAATACCGAAAATAGACGGTGATTTTTTTTTTTTATAATATTTTTGACTTTTGAAACTAAAGCTATTTACATACATAATACTCGGCCATCTTAATTAAATAAAAATTAAATTGCATTTTTCAGAGGAAAAGATAACTAAATTTAATCATAGAAACGTAGGCAGGTATACCTATATATACATATGTATAAAATCGACTTCAAATATTTTAATTCATAGCTACATAATTATGTACTTTTACATACATACCTATGTTCATATTATATTGTATTTGAAGGTGATATATTTGACAGAACTAAATAAGGGTGCAATTAATTTTTTGACTTATTTCCTCGTAACCGAGTTCTCCTTAATAAATATTTGCTATAACATTAATAATAAAAAAAGTTATGAGCAGAAAAAGAATAAATACTTCGGAGACGCGTACTAAAAAAAATACTTCTTGGCTGTTTTGTGTGAGTATTTCCTAACAAACAATTTAACTAATTTATTTTTTTACTCCGGTTAAGCAAGTAGTCGTGTTTGACATTTGTTTGCTTGTGTTCTATTAATCCTTTGCACTCGAACCTTTTTTTTTAGTACCAGTTTTTAGCTACCAGTTAGTAGTTTCAATAAAAAATCTAGATTGGAGCAGTTTCAAAAATAAGGTTCTAAATTTTTCATACATTGTGGTGTGGGTAATCAAACTTAAGCTTCTTGTCATGATCTTAAATATTCGATTCTGGATTAGATTTTTCAAAATATACTCTATCAAACTTTGATCGCGCGAGGGGGGGGGGGGGAGTATAATTTCTATTTTTTTTACAAAAGTGAAAGCGTTCTTTATATCCGGAGATCTTTCGATCGCCATACACATTTTTCTAATATGTACTTCTCTTTATCTATTCCAACTGAGGTACTGGATTCTTCGAACTTTAACTCGCTAGGGTTATGTTCGATCGTAAAACGCTTTCACTATTCCATCTAATTACCATCTACAATTTGTAGAAGAACATTTTTTTTTACCGCGGGTACTTTTAAGAGTGTTGGGGCCGGATTCTGCAACTCGGAGAGTTTGGGAGATGAGAATTAACTTTTTCCTCGATTAAAACTCTCTAACTCTCCATTCGAGATTCTCTAACATACTTGGGGAGTTAAAGAAAACGTGAGAAGTATCGAAATATTGAAAGACGGCTAACTCTGTGTGGGAGGGTCGTAGAGCATTGCGATTTTTTTCTATGGATTTAGGGTCTAGAATACAAAAACATAGGCGAACAATTTCTGGGGGAGGGTCATACCACCCCCAATTGGGGGTTGTCCAAAATACGTCATGTTTGGTATCAAATTAAAGAGGGAGAAACGAGTAATCGAATAGCGTGGTTTTTTTTATCATTTTAACTTCATAACTGACTTTACACTCCAGTTCCTTTATTTTGCATATATTTCTTCCGTTCTTTGTTTCACTTCCATTAGTACTCTGTTGTGAACATTTTTCTTATGGAAAGTGAATTTCCACGACTTACCAGTTCTTCATAATGATGGGTTGAAAATATGTCCATTTTTGCTGATTCACTTCTTTTGCAGTTATCTCCAAAACTATATGCCGGACTCAAAAACTAATTATATATCTAATTAGGGGACAAAATGTAGATGTGATTTCATCCTACATACAAGCTTTAACGTGCATATTTAAAATTTTTATAGCATCTCTTCTGTACTGGAAGACGACTAGATTAACAATTTTCCCGTGAATTACAATTTTTAACGGGTACCTTGAGACACCAAAATCCTTATTTCTCTGTAAGTATTGCAAGGGTGTCCATTGCCAGAATATGCAGTGAATCCATAATTCAATTTGAAAATCCTAGGTACATTGGTACCTTCAGAAAGGACAATAAAAGCAGACAATACTGTTAGTTGAGAAATATTTTTCTTACTTCTCCACAACTAACACAGCCGAAAGTTTTGCCAAGTGAAATAGAGAGTTTGGTAAATCTCAATACAAATTCCACGAGTTACAGAATTCCGAGTGGAGAGTTAAGTGGCAAAAGAGCTCTCATCTCCACAACTCTCCGGGTTAGTGAATCTGGCCCCTGGTTAGGAACCCTGTCGGGGAGCGGATCCAATACGGCATATTGGATATTAAATTAAATGTCTTGCTGAGTACTATCCACTGATAAGTGTATGAACTGCCGGCTCACATCCCTTTTATTTCTGAAATTCACGTAACAATATTCTTACTATTACTATTACTTAACTTATTTACGAAGAATTTCCACAACCAAATTTATTGTTTTGGTTAACAAATACCGATAATACAATTTTACATTAATATTTATAGAAGGGAAACGAAAATTAGCAATGCGTGCGCAATATAAGATATATAGGACCATAACTAGTGAAGGCGCTTTCCAAGGGCCGATCGAGTTAAAGTAAAGAATAAGATAGCGCCGTTCGAGTACAAAGTGTTAAACAAAACAATGAAAGGCTAACTCTAAATATATAGGGCCCAACTTATGAGAATCCATAAAAGTAATTCACTTGGCCGAAAAAAATTTAAGTAATTGACCAAAATCAACCCATCTGTGAACAACTAGATATGTAAAAACAATTTCCAAACAATTCTTTGGAAATTCCGACCCAAAAACTGTCCATTTGTCGTATCACTAATATTAAGAAAAAATTATATATACTAGATGTCGAATAGCCCTGAAGATAATCTGAAATAAATATTCCTCTAAATAAGCATAATAAAAAGCTTAAAAATATCTTAATGGAACTCACGATTCTTGATATCAATTATGCTCTGCACATATACATAACATTCAGTTAATGCGTCGCCTATAATTGGTTATCAGTTGCTCTTCATTTGTCAATCACTACAAAGTTCCTTATACCATAAAGTAATACCTCAGGCAGCGACATACGAATACAATTAGGTTTTTCCCGTCCGGCTGGCCGTCTACGGTTTTTACCGTCGCCGTGATTATACGACATACGAGACGGTTATTCTCGATTATTTTGTGGATACAAGTCAGTGAAGTCAGTTCAGTAATTTTTGAGGGTGTTATAAAATTTGGAAAACATTAGTGGTATTGAACTTGTAATTATTTTACTTTTAATTGAGGATGAAGTAGAAAGGAAAAAACATTTGCATTGAAAAACCCGGTTTTCAAAAAAGCGCGGGAACATTTTATGAGAGTAAAACGTGAAAACTTTACCCCTTCTCATTTATTTACGAAAATGAATCATTTTCCATTCTGTTTCGTTGCATGCAATTTGCGCTTTCACATTTTTTTATCTTTATTCATAAAAGTTTTAAAGAGAGTTTGATTTTTTTTTTCATTTTTTTTTCTTTCTTTCTTCCTTTTCTTGCCGTGCGAATTTTAAATGTAAAACAATCGGAAAAATCGTCTGTGTCCTAACGTGTCATTAAGTTAACTTTGCTACTGCACTGCACTAAATTTCAACAAACCTTCCGGGAAAAACCGAAACGTATGTCGCCTCACATTACACTCAATAAGTTTAGAATTTTATTCGGCAGCAAACCGTATGTATCAGCCGCTATCGAACCGTGGCCAACCACGGTTGCTTTCAGGCATTGAAACCGGTCCGGTTTTAACCTGATCGTATGTCGCAACCAAGTTAATCACTTGGAATTCATTTGGCACGGAAAAAATCGTACGGAAAAAACCTAATCGTATGTCGCTACCCTTATTGCTTTTCTACTCTATGCTAATACCTTTGTGTATAGAAATATATAGTGGTCGCAAAGGTTGCGTTTTATTAACTTCTCCATAGATGTAATAACCGGTGAAATTTAGAAAATCTTCGAAATCTGCAGATTGGAAAATACCCTTAATTGCCCTGTTTGTGACTCTCTCCGTCTGTCTATCCGCTATGGCCGAATTTAGAGGCGGGCAACAAGAGCTGAGGCCCCGGGCCACCACAAGAGAGGAAAAAAACAGGTGTCATCGTTCTGAAAAAGGAAAAAAAAATGTCATATTTATGAGGCAGTTGTTTTTTTTTTTTTAATTATTTTTTAAAGCATATTTACGCTGACATTATATGCTTTTACAATAATACAATAAATGTTCTATATATAGAAAAATCCGTGCCAAAGAAAAGATTTCTGACCTTTTTACCAAGGCTACAGAGAACACTTTACTCAAATTTTTAGGCATCCATCAAATTAGCATTCTTGATTGTTGCGACCAATCATACGATAATGCTGCAAATATGACTGGCAAATACAAAGTGTTTGTACCATGCTGTGATCATTGTCTGAACTTGGTTAGAAAGGCAACTGCTAGCTCCTGCACATCAGCTGTTCAATTCTTCGATTTCATTTCGAATTTATATTTATTTCTTACAGCAAGTACAGAGCGATATAGAATTCTGACCCAGAAATTATCAGGCAACAAAAAACAAGTAGTTTTACGTCTTGAAAAAGCTTAGCGATGCTCGCTGATCTTGTCGAACTGAAGCCTTTGTCGACGGCTATTCGGATATTAAAGATGTTCTAATCATCATTTCTTCCAATCAGAAGTAAAAAGCCATCGTGAGATGATGACTAGCCTTGAAACGGCTTTATTTGCCATCTCTTAGAACAATGGAGCAATTTAATACTACGAAAAAGCTGGTGCAGGAGCCGAAAAAGTTTCTTGAATATGCAATGCATATACTTGCCTACAAATTGCAATAATTGAAATTGTTTGTTGAGCCGAAAAGAGATGAATTTGATAAATACGAAGATGCAGCTCGAAAAATATCAAACACTAATGAGTATGTACTATCATGCAATTGAACAAGAAATATCAGCCTGAATCCGCTGGATTATATGAAAGCACAAGACGCTAACGTATCGTCAAAAGAAAAATTTAGAGTGTCAGGTGTTATCCCGGTGGTAGCTCAGCTATTATGTGTTTCTCTGGCTGGAAGATTGCATGCATTTATACACTGTAGCGGAGGACAGACGATTTAGAACTAAGTCATGAGAACCGCCTGTCAAGGTTGAAAGTGATTTACTCCTCCCAGAGCTAGATCTCACTCAAATTATTGAAGATTTTTCGTCGAAAAAAGCCCGTAAAGTTCCATTCCCCTAGTAATATTATTTATTTTTGTCTGTATCTTGTATTTTACGATAACTTCATAAGTTCGTTAATGCTGTCCGCACAAAATTTTGAGAACGCTTTGACGAGAGCTGAAATTTTATAAGCGCAGTTTAAACATTTTGTAGATCATAGTTCGAAAATGAGGAGAATCGGACAACTTCTTCATAGGGGTTGTTACATGAAAGTTCCGTTTTTTATGTATGATATACATATACTCTCTTCTCGCCCTAAAATCTAATTTTAATCATAATTAATACTAGTAATATAATAACGCTATTTAACATTTGAAACAGTAACTATGTTTTTTTTTCTATTATTATTTTGCACTTTTGGAAAGAACAACTTCTACTGTCCATCGGGGTATACACCTTCAGGATGAATGAAATTGTGTTTATACGCTGTAAAAATAATAGATTTTAGACACGTTTCTCCTTAAAAATAAATTGTATTTTTCTCTGATATAAAGGGAAAATCAGTTTAATTTCCCCAAATCAATGGAACATTCAGTGAATTTGGGTATTTGGCACTAGAAAACCTATAAAATACGTAAAATTCCGGCGATTATGCTACATTTTTATGGAAATCTATTTTCGTTTATATAATTCACACATTGTTTTTGAAAACAAATCATATATTGTTGCCCAGCGCACAACAGAACTTCCGTACTGCTGAGTAGTATGGGCCACAATTCCGACGATGCGATCCAACTCATTTCGATCTAACGGGTGCATGAGCACAATTGTTCCGTTCCCACTTTCATGCACTTGGGTAATATACACTCCACTTACTACATTTCGCATATATTTTGTACGTTCTTTCTTTCAGGGACATTAGTGCTCTGTTATGAACATTTTTTTCATAGGAAGTCATTCTCCACGACGCACCAGTTTCTCACAATCACGAGAGGAAAAAAGTCCACTTTTTCATCCAAGAAAGTCGCTCTTAAAATACATCCGATTGCCAAAGCTTTCCTCCGGTTAATAGAAAAAATGTTAAAAATGTTATTAATAAAATATGCTCAGGGTATCATAATGCGACGCTTAAGGCATGTCTCATGTCTGTTCTTGTCGGGCCTAAAATTCTATGAAAAGTGGGCATTCGAGCAGACATTTTTTTTTGCGATACAGCTATTGAAATATCGATACAACGATATTTAAAGTACAAAAATATCAATACGAATTACATGTTGTATCGTAGGGGAATAAATATCGATATATCGAATATCGTATCGGTATCGGCCATCCCTACTACCTACATTTTAGGGATAAAAACCTAATCTGCGTTTTCCAAGGTGGAGCTTTTCCTAATCTTATCGACAAATACCTAACCTTTGTGGCACAAATTGTTGCCACTCACTTTAGGGAATTATTTTTTACTGTGTAGGCATTTGAAGATGGTATCCTCTGGTGTAGTATTTTGTTTGTTTTTGTTGTTCTTGTATTAATATTATGATTTAAGCGATTTAAGCTAAAGTTAGTATAGAACACAAATAAATAAATATATTTTGACCATAAAAAAAGCTTTGTATAAATTTTTGTTTCGAGTTAAAAATTACAGTTGTTTGGAATTCGTTCGTTCTAGATCTCTGTAAGGGTTTTAGTAAAAAGACAATAAGAAATAATCCTAAACCTTCGATACCTGAAAATCCACAACAGTTATACAATCATTATTTGCAAAAAATATGATTCAATCGAATTACATAATATTATTACAAGAATCTGTGGTGCTATTTTCTTCTATAGGTATATAAGTACTGCGTAATTTCTCCGTTATATAAAAAATCGATTTCCACACTTTGTTAAAAAAAAAAAATGTCGTGAAATTATATAACTTTCACGTGAGTATTATGAATTTACGTCTTACGACTTGTTACTAAGGCACATTTGTTCTATACATACCAAATATAAATTTATTTTATATGATATCATTAAGAATTTCCACCATAAATTCCCCAAATGCGCAGATATCTACTATGCAACCAAAAAGCTTGTTTTCTCCTGCTGAAAAAATAAAAATAATAATAATTCAGTAAATGCAAATAGAGAATAACACGCGAAAGATTTTTTTTTTTTTACCTAAATAAAGATACCCGTGACTCGTAGAAGTGGGGAATAAATTACTTAATGGTCAATAAACAAAAATAAATTTTGTTGTTTAATTTTGTTCGTAGTATTATCTACTTTTGCAGAATATAATTGTGCAGATGTTTGTAAAAATTCCCTATAATCCAGTCAGCATGCTTCCGAAATTTGCATCTGTACTTGAAATGATGGAGGAATTTTGTGATTTATAAATTATTTAGGTGTAATTTAGGCAATTATATACCAAAAAATTGTCAATTCCATGTGCAATATTGTAAATTTTCACATACATTATTTTATTGAATTGCAAATTTTAATGAAATCGATTAAAATTTTGTGTCCTTTAAGACACGGAATTTAAACAAATGAATAATTTCAAGTTAATTTTAAACAAAGTATGTAGTAATCTCTCAAAATGAATTGTTAAATAATCTCGTATTCAGTATATTATTCGCTAAAATAAATTATGCTAGATTGGTAAATAAAGATCAATTATCTCTCAGGTCTGTATTTTAGGTCCATTATTGGTTAGAGTATGTCAAGCCGGTACAAAGATTATCATGATCATCAGGTATTGATCTTCAGTCATTATATGTTACACATTTTTTTATTTTTCACGCATAGGGTCCCCACATAGCTTCTTCCCCTGACTCTCCTATCAGCTCATATTCAAGGCTGTTGATACTGATCACCGAGTAGATTAGCCTGCAGTAGTTAATCCACTGATGAGGTTTTCATCCCTTACATTGTGTTCTGAGATGGCTTTTAAATGTTCTTTTGTGGCGTTTTCACACAATAGATTTATACAGTATCCCCAATAAATCGTTTTAATGCTTCAATAAAAGCGTGGGTTGGAAGGTCGCTCACTATTTCCAGGTGTACAACCTTTGTAACAAAGCAACAAACTACTGCCACATAGGATTTATGCGGTCGTTTGCCTCTAATTTTGTAGTGAACCCAGAGAGGACCACAGAAGTCAACACCTGAGTTGATGAATGACCGGACTAGTTGCAGTCTCAATGGTGGTAGGCTGCCCATTATTTGTGTTAGCAATTGTGGCTTGCTTCTTGCGCATTTGACGCACGCGCGAGGGTCTTTCCTTTAATTGGCCAAAGCCGTTGTCTTGTTGTGGATAGTAACATCTGCGTGCCAACGGAGTAGTGTTCTCGATGCATATTATTGATCATTAAGAACATTGTTAATACGTGTGTATATGACAGTAGCATAGTATGTTTTGCGTAATATGAAAGGATGGAAGCTCCCAAATGATCTCCTACTCGTAGGATACTTCTATCGTCTAAGAATGGCGGCAGAATGTCCAATGAACTTGTTTTGTTAACCCCATTGTATCGTTTTATGGTGAATATCTTCTTTGAATTCTCTCTCTTGCATTTAAATACGATTAAGAATAATGAATGATTCATCCATCTCTTTAGCAGTAAGTGATCTTCCCTTCATGAGTTTATTACTTCGTTGTGTACTTCTTTTGATAAATCGTAGAATATATCCAACCACTCGTTGTAGGTTGCGGAAGGAGTTTTTGTGATTTATCTGATGTATAAGGGATTGTTCACAAGCGCGATTTATCGCATGCGACGTAGCTCTGCTTGGCTTCAGTGATTATCGCTGAACATGCTTACACTTTCTACGTTTCGTGCAACACAAAAATTTATCGTAGCAATTCTCTTAGTTTGGTGCGATTTTCACGTTAACCTCAACATTTATGTTTGTTTACATTTGTACTCCGGTGCTATAGTTGAGCAGTAATGTCGAAATTTACTGTAATATGTAAATATATCAATATAAAAATATAAATATATATAAATTTCACAGTAATATATTCTTGCCATCACAAAACCCAAAAAAATTAAGTTGTAGCCGCTGTCAACCTTGTGAACGTATCGCGCGATGAAAATTAATTACAAATACAGATAGATCTATAGAAAGGACAGGACGCCAACAATATATCGCACGGTATCGAATCGCGCTCATGAACAGGGATTAAAGTTACTGACTTATAACAATGGGCTGAGCGATTTGCTATTTCATGTGGCACAAATATTGTGTTTCTGTATATCGCCATTAGAGCACCCTTTAAAACTTTTACTGCATGAAAAAACATGTAAAACTCAACCAATCAGATGAAATTTTACAACCGTAAATCGTATTAAATTAAAAAAAACTTATTTTCTTTTTCCCAAGTGATATTTTAATCGCTTATAAGGAATTAAACTCATTCCGACTTTAATTTTCAAAAGTTATTTTTACTGGAATCCTGCGTATGGGCAAGAGAGACAGAGCATGATAAACACTATCTTTACCTTATTCTTTCTGCGGTGATTGCATTTGTAGCCAACATAAAAACTTCAAATGTCATAAGAAAAGTTCAGTAAGAAATATTTTGTGTTGGTAGCTCCAACTCTGCCATAGGGCGAAAGAGAAAACTATAAAACTTGTGCCATTCTTTCCTATAGGAAAATGCCAATGCATTCGTTTCAATGCAAGTATGTTGGGCCGTAGAACCAAGATTGAAGACTTTTAACTTGTCTGGGTCGATTCATCTAGAAAGAACATCGGCTATATTTTATTTCAATGTTACGTATCTCTATTGTTCGGAGATTGAAGCTTCTTGAAAGGCTGCAATTCTTTTTGCTGCTAAGGACTGAAACGAAATGGAAGTAGCGTTTATCCAGGCGAGCGTGTTTTCTGAATTCGTCCAGAAATAACTATGTATTTTTCTAAAGTTCAAGGCTCGGGGCATTAACTCTGCGGCTAACTTGGCGGCACATAACGTTAGCCGTGGGAAGCTTACCGTGTTCACCTCTGCTAACACTGAAAGCCTTACAACAAATGCTTCTCTGCGTCTCTGTCTGAAGTAAATATTGTGGTGGTGGGTGCCGGAAGAGGGAAGAGAAGAAATTTATGTAATATAGAGTAGTAGGTAATATGGGAGAGGAGAAGCTATAAAATTCGAACGAAAAGTTAAGAGGATAAAACTCAGGAGTATAGCTAGGTGGGTTTCGACCATCTGTCTGGAAATGGTATTCAGCGCGCTTAACAACTAAATCTATCGAGGCCTTATATAGTTACATATACCTTAGCTGCAATAGATTCTTCATATTAACTCTGTTGTTAGTATGATCATATGGACTTTTAAGTTTTTCCTGAAATCGCTATAGAAGCTCGTCTGGGAACGAAGTAAAAATGCTGTCCAATCAGCATATGAAAGCGACGGGTTAATAAATTTAAATGCCTGTGAGAATGAAGAATATTTATGTATTATTTTATTTGTGCATATAAACCTATGAAGGAAAATTAAAGCTGTGTCTCTGACTATACTGCTTAGAAGGGGCAATCTAAATTCGTACCTATGTTGAAGATGACTAACATAAACGTTTTGACGCAATCCGTAAATGAAACGAATACAGTCGAAAATGGCAGAACTAATTATTTGATAAGCTTAAGGCGGTCTGCAGAGGAGGAGGGTAGCAGTGAGGCTGAGGCTGGGAAACATAAATTTTACTTAAGGTTGCCTTAATACTCCAAAATCATTAATAAAACGACAAATTATTGTTTTCAAGGTTTTTAGTTTATATTTGTATGCATAAACTTTTGATTTATTTACATTAAGATTCAAGCCAGAAACTGGACAACGATGACCCTGTAAGTAATCACCTTCAATTAGACGGTCGCACAGATATCGTTACTAAATTTTTTTTCTTCAAACGTTTAACCTGAGACTAATCGTTTTCTGAGTAGGTAGCTACTATAAGTAATATATGTAAAAAATATAAATCACTACGAAGGGATTGCTTAATTTAGATAATTTTTGATACTCCATCCGAAGTTTTAATTTAAGTTTATATTGAAGAGAAAATATATTACAGTGAGAAATTCCTATAATTAATAGTCTATCAAAATATAGGTTTTAGCACTGTTGAAAAACGTTTTCTCCGTTGAAATAAATGCCAAACAAAAATTGAGCATGAAGGTGGATAGAGAACTTACAGTCGACATATTACAGCAATCTAATTTCGTTTTTATACAAAGGGAATTTCATTGAACTCTTTAATATTTTGGCTGCAAGTTCAGTGTACAGAACTGGATGTGGAGAGAGATAACGATAACGATTTAAAAAAAATTGGTGCTATTTTTATTCGAGGGTCCATCCATTCTTATTGTTATATGTCAGTAGCGGGCCTGCTTTTCGGAAGTTTCATTATTTTTCCATTTTCATTAAGTTCGTTGATAAGAAATTTTTCATGGTATTAATTTCATTCAAGTCACTTCGATTGCTTCTTCTTTGTCTTCCTTTTATGGATTTAGGTACCTATACTCGATGATTTTTCGTATTTTTAGCCTAGTACTGTAGTCCGCACTAAACTAAATGTTCATATAAAATTTAGTGCTCTAGAGTTTAGTGCTCTAGAGCTATTTATTGACGAAAATTTATCCTGAATTTTAACGACACCAGTTCTAAGGTGAAATTAGCTTGTTGTTCTTGATTAGAGGTGGCAACACCAACCAACTTATCTTGATTTATTGGCCCGGACCGTTGTTTAGCACGCTAAAAAGATTTCTTAATAGACTTCTGAGAAATGTTAACAAAAAAAAAAAAAAAACAAACATTGGAAAAGAGTGAGTAAAATAATATAAATGCTTTTTTTTTTTTATTTTAATATCTCTCCTCTCTGAGTCTCCACTGTCATATTTTAGCTGATAAAAGAACAGCCCGATAATGGAGACTGATTAAAATTTAGTTTAGCGCGGACCTCAGTTCTAGGCTTTAAGTTAGATGAGTTATTTATGGCATTGGGACTTATCTTTAGGCCCTCAGTTCTATTTGATGTCTTCTTTTATCATCTTTTAGATAACTGGTTTTAAGGTAGTCCATTTAGCATAATGTTGCTGTTTTTCGTCCTAGCTACAGCTGCTGTGCCACATCAGATGTAATATATGATTTTCTCACAAAAATTTGTTAATTAATTTGGAAGGGATTGGAAGGGAGTATTAATTGGATATGTTTAGAAGAATTATTGATTCACAATATAAAAACCTCGTATTTCGTCTACTATGAGATAATAGAACTTTACATTACTTTACAGACTGCACTACCAATATCTTAGCTCTGACTAAGTATAGGTATTTTCTGAATTAATGAAAAATAAACGAAATTATTATTTAATTCCTTCTGTGAAGCTCAAATACCGTGTACACATGACTTAATAATAACTCTTTCGAATTGAAGGAAAAAGTAAAAGAGATTTTGATCTGAAACAAAACAGCAAAGATAAAAACATAATTGTATACCTACTTTACAACATTATTTCACACTTCTATCTTTTTGGATAATTTTCTTTTTTTTTTTAGCTATCTTTTCGTAAAATTTATGCTCGTTGACCCTATTCAAAATGCTTGAAACTTTTTAATTGACGATTCGAGTTCAAACTAGAAAAGTCTTATATGTAGGTAATGATGGTTGGTGATATTTAATATGCAAAAAAGCTACTAATAAAATGCAATTTCTTTTTCAACTCACTTGAACTCACCTACTTAAAACGCGACTATCTTATCTAGTGCCTACGTACAGCATAGAGGGGAGGTAGAACAAACAAAGCAACAACAATATAAAAATTTAAGCCTTTATTGTGTGACTATGGCCAGGCCAACTCATTTCACGGCCACGTATTATCATAAACTGTTGCCTTTGTGTGTTTGTCTGTCTGTTCGCATAAAAAAGGCCATACATAATTAGAATAATATCTCACCTCACTACGAACAATTATAAAATTATTAATCCGGTCAGTTTGAAGGTATTTTTTTTTTTTTATAATCACCCACACATTTATGAATGCCGCAATGTGAAATGGAAAAGATTTCTTTTGTCATGTCATATTGAGAAATGATAAAGAGCTTTCGCTCTTTCACATATTTTTGGCACCAAGCCCCAATTATTGAAATTAAAGAAGAAAATATTTATTTTAAGTACACTTTCTTGTAGATTTCGGAGATAATAATGAAGCTTCATACTTCAGATATAAGTTAAAAAAAAAATCTTATCGACAATGTAGGAGAATACGCAATTCTTAATTTTTTTTTTATTTTTAGATCGCGGAACTTGTTTTTCTTTTTCCATCGTCTTTCACGTACTCGTATACCATATGTTTCTAAATAGAGCAAAGTGCTTTATAAAAGTGTTGAGGATACAAATACATTTTGAGAACATCCGATACTCCAGATAGGCACACAGTGTTACCATCAATCAATTTATTTTTTGTTTTCTTAATACTTTTTCCTACATCTTCTGAGTGACTATACAATTTAAAGAAAAAAATGGCAATTCTAATTTCATGCCGCTAGTCAGGTTTATGTAGTGAAGAAAATTCGCATTTTAGATTTCAATAGATCTCAAATCTAAAGTGAGAGTAGGTGAGCCTATTTACCTGGTTTTGGGTTTTATTTATATTTTTTATTTATTTCTTACACGCATAAACATAAGATGGGAATTAAAACTTAATGCAATATGAGTTTATATTTTATGGTGATTTTTCAAAATCCTCTATTACTCTTATTGTAGGTATATACCCTGAGTGAACTCGTAAAGGTCTTAAATCCCTGAAATAATATTTTTGAAATTTTTATACCATATTTTTATAATGAGTATGTTGAGTTCACTATAATTTGGCCATACACATTGTACTATTTAAGATGCAGGGTATTTTGTGAAATACTAGCAAATTTTCTTAATGTCCCTGTAACTCCGAAACGGTTGAGATGCCCCCCCCCCCCGCCCCCTTTGCCATACACTTTTTTGTTTGACTAGGTGACTATTATCATCTCCTGTCCTATGGGGACCACCATGGACGAAACACCCTATTAAAGGGAGAACTATACGTATAAGTTTTTGTTTTTAAGAATGTCCACGTTTCCGCTGCTGTAACTCGTTACACATCAGACTTACAAAAAAAAAGCAAAAAATGTAAGGAATTTAGTCTTCTTCAAATTTGTTCAGCCATTTTTGCTGTAGGATCAACCGTTGAAAAATTATTTTGAAAAAACCAATTTTTTATACCTTTAATCAAAGATGGCGAACCGCTCAGATCCCCTACGAGGGTGAAAACTTAGAATTTTAATCAGGGCCCAGAACAAAATAACATATGTAAAAATCACAACTACCCATCTTTTGGAGGCCAAAAACCCCTATTGACTGGACTAAAAGAAAAACATTTTAGTATTTGATTTTTCCATCCTTAGCTTTAATGACTTATGTCATTTCTTTGGCATATAATATAACTCATTTAAAAAAAAAATTTCTAATATCTTCATCGTTCTTCCATTTATTTTGGCGTTTTTAGATCAGAAGAGTTGCCAGGTTTAGCAAGAACATTAATATTTTTGAAAGAAAGGAAATCTTTAATAAATTTCGCCGTATGGCACGGTTCGTCATCCTGGATAAATATATAGAACGATTCGCTGGAAGGCAGAAATTCTATATAAGGTAGAAGAGCTGTTACCAAAACACGTTTATATTGCTTTGCACAAACGACGAAATAGAGAAGATCAAGATCTTCTACAGTTATGCAACTCCAAACGAGACAGTCTGTTTAAAAACATTCATTTAGTCTCCTAACAAGTTTCGGTAACTGGCTCAAAGCTATATTTTTGTCACTAGTGTATGACCTAAATTAAAAAAAAAAAATAATTATAATTCAAAATCTGTACCTATAACAGAGATAGATGTCAAAAGAGGTCTTAGTTTGGTGCGATTTTCATCTTAACCTCAACATTTATTTTTGTTTACATTTGTATTCGGATGCTAAAGTTCCGCAGTGTAGTCGAAATTTTCTGGAAATATGTATATAAAAACATAAGTATTTGTAAATAGATAGATCTATAGCAAGTGCAGGACGTCACTAAAATATCGCACGGTATCGTATCGCGCTCGTTAACGAGGGTAGATGTTCTTATTTATAATTATCCTTTCCAGTCTTCAATAGTAAAGTTTTTTTTTTGAAATTTGGTCCAATGAAATCCGTTTCTCTTGATGTTATCCATAAGTTTTGGCTTTTTTGTTGTCCGCCTGCATGTAAAACTTGTCTCCACTCACTGGTTTTTCTTATTCTCAGTCAATTCTTTCATTTATTGTAATGGGGAGATGGGCCAGCTTTAATATTTTTTTAAAAATTCTGTTCACTGTAGACACGGAGACTTCAGCCCCTCTAAGTTTTTCAAGAATAGAAAACTGCTACAGTTTCAGCAATGTTGCGTTGCAATTTCAATTCTCTTTGACTCTTCTACTCAGCTCAAAAATTATCCCAATACCGATTACTGCTTATTCTTTTCACTAAAACACTTAATAACTTTTGAAGTACCGCTATAACACACAACTTGTGCCAATAAATGTGCTTTGTTGAAATTGAATATGCATTACTTAAAATTTCCCTTTTATATCCTTTTTGGCAAACAGCTACGACTCTTTTCGGATTAAAGCAATGTGAGACAGAATTACTTTAAGAGAATTCTTCAGGTAAATATTATAATACTTATATCACGCAGATTGTCGGAGTGGAACAGTTAGGAAAAATTACTCCGTTTCATAGTGGGGCATTAGTCGGTTGGAGCGTTCTGTTAGATTAGAAGGAAACAGTGAATAAAAGATGAAAATTCACCTATAATAATATTATAATTAATAGTAAGGGAAGTTAGCTTATTTCCTAATTTTATGCCAACTGTTATAATGGGTCAGCTCGTTTTATAATACATATTACTATCTGGATATAACAAAACGTAAATTGAAAAAGAAGGCTTTGGATTTGAATACACTTCTTGTACAAGACACTCTTCCTACCCCCAGGTAGTTAATCGTAAATATTTAAACATTGATATTGAGCGGTACGATTTATTTTATTTATTTATTTTTTTTTGATTTCGTGTAAATTTTTTTCAATTTTTTTATTCGGATACATACGTTATACATGTACATATACATATATTGCTATAACTAAACTAGACTGATAAAAACAAGCAAACAACAAACAAGCTATCGCACCCCTATCAATTTTCACTTTTTAATGCAATTCTAAACATATAAAAAATTAGCACTATCAAACAGAGCTCCTATCTGTGTTCTTTGCTAAAAATAGTTTAATCGCAGTTTTATCAACTAGTGATTGGCTGTTTGCTTTCGATATTACATTACGGATTGAAGAGATTTATTATTATAAGTGTAAACAAATATGCCTAATGATATTAACCATATCGCTGTGATGATTTGTTTTTTACTTTTTGTCTAATTATTCCAATGAAGCTGTTTATCTGAAAAAAAAAACAAAACAAAATTAACTTAAAATAGGCTCAGGATTAATTTACATAATTGAACAGTTTGCGTTAAATTGACATAAGTGCGATTAACACTATTTTCCCTCGAAAAAAAATTTTTTTTAATTCTTTTTAGATTGTATCGACAGACAAAATTATTTGTTCTTCTATTGTTTCTTAACTGCGCATGTTGGATTATCCCAAATTTACTAATTAAATAATATACGAGTGTAATATATATATGCACGTGAAGAATAAGTAAATATTTTTCACGTTTAATCAGTACAACAGCTGAATAAACTGGGAAATCCTTCAAGAAGCCGTAATCCAAAAAAATAATTTTTCCTTGAGCGTTGTTATGCTAAGTAGTATCATAAGAGTAAATTTGTCACTTTAAAATTTCTTTGTGACGTTTCTATCTATGAAAATTGTTTATTGATATTTACATAATATACATCCATATGTACATATGTATTTATTCTATGAAAGATGTACTTCGAATACGAGATATGTATTCTGTGCTCTTCTCGGCACATACGGTGAAATACTATTTCGTGCAATCGTTTTTACTACATGATCTTCCAGATCATGCAGCTTTTTCAAAGATTGTTCTAGTTGACGTCTTCCCAGCAGATTTCATCAAATCGTGCGGCCAATGTCTATTTCCTATTTTCAAATCAATCTTATGCTGATCTCATCATTTCTGACCAAGTTCTATGGTGGTCTAATATTTTCAGGAAAGTAATTCATATATGTATGTCTAAAAAAAAAAAAATATGGATAGCCTGATCGGACTCCTGCGGAATACCACAATTGCAGGAAAAAATTTTCTCGATTTAATTTAATCTAATCAGTTTAGAGGGCACGAATTCTGAGCACTGCGACCTAATTTTACAAATCATATGAAACTAATGAAGAAATACGAAAGTGTGTTAATGACATACATTTATGTATTTATGTATGTAGATGATAAGAGTAGGTGGTGTTGATAATGGATAATATATTGTCTTATGATTTTATTGATCTACATATGTTCGACTCATACGCTACACACCAATCTTCTCTCTAAATTCAATGGGACTTATATCATATAAGGTTTAGCATAACTGAGCTGTTTAATGGTCATCCAAATGAGTGTTTTGAAAACGTTTTTAAGGTGAAGGCAAATGCTGAAAAACAATAGAGAACATTTCTCGTACTCAATAACCTGGAATTAAAGGCTATGACTATTTTTTGAGTAGTATGAGTTCGAGTATCTATTAAATGCCGTCTTAACAAACTACAAAAACGATGCATTTTATAAAATGAAAGAGCGGGGATTGAATACGGCGATTGTTATTGCGTATGAAGGATTGAATACAAGTTGAATCCTCGCTCCATTGCTTGTAAAGAGTTTTTCAATAGGGACTGGTCAATGTTGACAGACTGTGGCGGCGATGTTACTTTGGATAAAACTTTATTATCGAAATTTTACGACAGATGCGGTGGCCCTTCAAAGTCGACTCTCTAACGTTTGGTTGTCAAATTCGAGACGCCCATTCGGTAAACAATCAGCCCACAGCCGTACGTCAAAGAAACGCCAATCGACAGAGAGCATCGTCCCTGTCCGTGAAAGTGTGCAAGAAACTGGAGGCAGTCAATTCCTCGCCGAACACAAGAACTCGGCCTTTCGTAGATTTCAAGGGGGCCTGTACAAGACCCAACTGACCCAGCAGTTCAAAGTTAATGACCATAGATAACGCCTTTTGTTAGCTGACTGGGCTTCGGAACGTTTGGAAGAGGACCTCAATTTTTCCCGAAAAATCATTTTTAGCGACGCGTTGCATTTTTGAATGAATGGCTATGTTAACAAGTAAAATTGTCGTATATGGGACGACGACAACCCACATGAGCTTCACCAGGTGGAAATGCATCTACAAAAGGTTACTGTTTGGTGCCGGCCATCACCGTCAACGGTGAACGCTACAAATCGATGATAATAAATTTATTTTGTTCCGAATAAAACGACATGGACGTGGACGACATGTAGTTCTAGCAGGACGGCGCTATGTCCCATACAGCGAACGTCACGATCGACATTCCGCATGAATGATTTGAGGGCATGGTTATCTCTCGCAGAGGTGGTGTTAATTGGCCACCAAAATCGTGCGATTTTATCCCGTTAGACTTTTTCTTGTGGGGTTTGCTGAAATCGCAGGTCTATACCATTAAGCCGCAATTGATCGATGCCGTCAAAGTTAACATAATAACCCAGGTCATCGCTAAAATTCATCCGGATCAATGCAGCACAGTTATTGAAAATTGGACCTCTCGGATCCATGCCATCGTGAGAAATCACGGCGGGCATTTGAACGATGTCACATTCCATATACATAATAATGGCATACATGAGCCTTTCAAATAAATAAAGAATTTGGTTCCTCATAGATAGCCTGTTTTATTCCATTACAACATCGACCCGCCCTTATTGGAAAACCCTTTATAAGCATATTGACTCGAAAGTGGATCCAAACGATTTGATTGCAACAAAAAAACGTATATACCTACGTAAATCGTGGAATCGTGGTTGATAATTACTGTTTTATTTTTGAGGGATTGGTGTAAAATTCAATTTAGAGTTTCAAAAAGAAATGTTGTGACCTTTCAATCCGAATGACTGCAATAATAAAACTTTATACAGTGGGGCTGTCTGCCCGTCTGTATTCTACTTCCAATAACAAGGACTACAGATCTAGACTCCAGTGAGGAATCATTCAATTTGATGAGGCTAGCGAAAATGTAACTCGAAGTATTATCTAGGTTACTCTAAAAGTGTAATTATAACTGAACAAATTCTATTTGAAAAGTAAAAATAAATGTCGAAAACTTGCATATTTAATGATTGAATTTATTTTAATATGAGTTTAGTGATAGTTCTTATTTATCCTCAAATAGCATTCTATTAATTTTCGAAAAAAACACCTGCTTCCATGTTTAAAAATATTTTTGTAAAAAAAACAAAAAAGTGAATAATTTATTAATAAATTTATTTATTTTTTCTCTCTTCAGGTTGGTAGCGCTGAATTCATGGCACCAGAAGTAGTTGATCTATTTGTTGGTGAAGCTAATTACTACGATAAGCGATGTGATCTCTGGTCCCTTGGCGTTATTGCGTATATCTTATTGTGCGGATATCCTCCATTTTCGGGAAATTGTGAACAAGACTGCGGTTGGAATCGGGGCGAAAATTGTCGTACCTGTCAAGAACTTTTATTTGAATCCATCCAAGAAGGTAAAGAAAAAATTTGCATTTTTATGGGGGTTTTTTTTAGGAATCAATCATCGATATAAAAAATATTTTGAATACGGCATATTATTCTTTGAAAAGTTAGGTGGTTTACAATTGTCAATAGCACACATCTACAACCAAAAAAAGTTTAAAATAGTAGATTTGCTGAATTTACATTATTTACATTATTGCGGGTATTTGACATAATATGAATTAGGATTAATTAGTGTTTTTTTTTATTTAGCAACAGATGTTTTAATAACACTAACCTTAATAAAAGGTAAGAGTTAAAAACCGAACTCATGACGCAAAACAAAGTTAAACTCATGAAAAAATACCGTAGAAAAAGATAAGAGCATATCTACAGATGGAAAGTTGATATCAACTAAATAAACAACAACTACTATCATATCAATCATGCTTAGATAATGATCACATAGAACTTATGAGATATGCAAATGCCGTTGAATATACAATGGCGTTTAAAAAAATAGCAGTAATATGAAATACTATCTAAAAATTAGTATGTTGGCACTTAAATTTTTCAAAAATTCATTACCATACATTATGTATGGGCTAATCTGAAGTGTGATGATCGGCAATACTGAAATGTGTTACATTTCTAAGGATGTTTTCATCCCGTTATAGGTTGAATCAAAACGGACATATACGTAAGTAAAGTTACTTATGTAAGGCGAACGCAACTTTTAAATTAAACAGACGTACCCAAAATAATTTTAAGGTATCGGTAAGGAAATTTCGTTAAGTTTAAATGTCAAAGTGCCATAAGTAAAGTGCGGAAAGAGTCGCTCTTTACGTACGGACGCGTTTGTTTATCCAATGATATTGATTAAATATTAACGAATTCGGTAACATTCTAATGCCCTAGACACAGATCACTACTAATGAATAATTAACTATCCGACTCATTAGACCCTAATGATTGATTAGGAAACTGTAGACACACAGCCATTTCTTTAATTAATTTGTACTATCAAACCTGATCGAATTGACGCTATAAACTTAGTTTTTATTTATTTTATTTTTCAATTTAACGATTTCGAAATGAAAAAAACATTATATTAAAACGTTTTAACAAAATTTATCCTCATTAGCGCCCAAATGAAGGAAAAAAAACACTACATTACTGTACATTATTATGATCTGTTTTTCGAGCCATAATTATGAATACTATTACCTTGTTAACATGAAGTGGATGGGGATTGGACTATCGAACTCCGGAATGTGAATGAAGCATTGTGAACACTTGGTATTTTGCGAATTAGAACTATTCTAATCCAGTCTACTCCGCTTCATGTGTATAAGGTATATGTGACACACGGCATCTTAATGAATAATAAGCGCTAATGATTCCTTAGATCGTGCTGTGTGTGTGTGTGTTGGGTATTATTAATTTATTTTATTATTGAAGAAGAACGTGAAAAGGTGTGGACCCTTCTAAGAGAAAAGTTTGGGAAGGAGCTAAGAAGAAAACGAGATATTGCTTCTAGAAGTGCTACCGATTTTTCTTTAGATTTTTCTTATATATTTTATATGATAATCATAAAAGCCACAAATCTTTAATTAAATCAACTTCCATTTGTTAGTTTTTTTTTTTTTTTTTGCTTTTACCACTTTTTAAAATTGAAAACATTAATTGCCTCCCTTACGGAATGTGAAGTCTATTTAAGGAAAAAATGGCTTGCGGTCATATTTATTATGATACAAGAATCTGCATGCCTTTAATTATTCCTAATCTGATTGTAGAGTAGGATTGTAATTTCGGATACGAGACAAATCCTTGATTTATTATTTGTAAAAATATTTTGAAAGAGTATTGATATCATTTTTCTGCCTCACTTTTCATTTTCGTAAATATACAAGGTATTTTACGACTGAAAGGTCACAGCGGCATCTAATAAGAGATCTAGGGAAGGATCGAAGTCATGCTTGGTTTTTTTTTGTTTTTTTTTACACTCAAATCTTTAAAATCACTGTACTGAAGCTATCTCTGATGCTAAATTGAAATCTTCTCGGGTTTTCCGATGATTATCCCCACCACTAGGGTCTTCTGTTCCTACAAAATTATAGGACTCCAAAACCTCTTATCATTTTACGAACTATATTTCAATTTAATCCACTCAATGGCTTAATACAAACAACCTTTAGTTATTTACACTTTTGTTGTTCAACCAAACGAAAATGTATGTGTTACAATCCTTGGCTGGATCAGGATAAGGAAAAATATTTAAATGATTACTGGAAAATTAGGGGAAAATTGGAAAGTTTTTTTTTTAACTCAGAATTTGTACAATTTAACATTAATGACTGAGGTAGTAACTTAACAATTGTTAAACTAGATCAGGACCTCGACATAAAGACTGATTCCATTAAAAAATATGTGAAAACATCTAAATTCTTTTTAAACTTCCCTCCCACCAATGATCTCAGGATATGTGAAATACCCGATTTATTTACATGTATCACAGTATTTAGATATCTATGATAGAAATTAGCGTTTGTTTTATGCTTTTTCCAGCAACCACACCAAAACTAAACTGTATTCAATTTAAGACTGTTTTGAAGACTAAACAAAGAGTAAAAATATTTTGAAAAAAAAAGCACATTCTAGTCTTGAGTAAATTAAAAAAAAATTGTACAAAGTAAATTTAAATTTATACAACTTTTTTATTTCATTTTGTAATTTTCAGGAAGGTTTAGTTTCCCTGAACAAGATTGGGCAGAAGTCAGTGCAGAGGCTACAGATTTGATAAGAGGGCTATTGGTGAAAGAAGCTCCAAAAAGGTTAAGTGCTCAAGCCGTTTTAAATCATTCATGGATTAAGATGGCTGAAGAGGAGCCGGCTAATAGTGTAAAAATGGAAAATCGTCGAAAGGCCCTTAGAACCCCAGGGATAATACGACGGTAAGAGTTGTGATTTGATTTATTACATAAATCTTTAATTGTTGACCATTGAGTGAATGAAATGAGTGTGAAAAAACCAGTAACATATCCTTTGGTTGGTTATTTATTAATACAGAAATGAAGCCCAGTTGCTTAGATGTACATATTATATATATGCAAATGCAAAACTACGATTTGAGATTCGGGTTTTTCGGATCCGATATTCAGTATGTTCCTCAGTTTAAGAAAAACTTTACAACCAAAGTTGGTAAAAAGAGCATTAACAATTCTTTTATTATTCCGCGAATACACGTTCAGTGATATCCATGTTCTACAATGCGATCCGCTGCCGTTAACTGTTATTTTATCCTTTTTGAAATACAGCCTGTTTGCTTTTGATATTTGGGTCGAATACACTATTAATATTCTTTTTAGAAGCACCAAGTACTACATTATTCTTCGATTTAGTTTGATGGAATAGCCGCCTTATGGTTTGAAGATGTTTATGCAGAAATAAAGATACGTTCTGAGATAGTTTTGATTTGACTCATATCATATGATTGAGACCAAATATAACTCTAGCGTTTCTTTATCATGGTGGGTGTAGCATCTACTATGTTCTCTTAGATGTGTCAAATTTTTTATGAAGTCTAGCAACTGTTAGTAAGTCTTGCTGGAGAACCCATTCACTACATCATTTGTTAAAGTTTTGCGTACTTGGTATGTATGTATGTAAATGTAATCAGTGTCAGCTGGCGCATCATAGTTTCCATTTCGTGTTTACATTAAATAATGCAGACAGATCACTTAATTAATTTTATGTAAACTAATTTGATGAGATATCTTTTGAAAGGCGCTCACAAGTAAGGATAGCTTTCACAAAAAATTTCTACATCTAATGCAATATGGAATTCGTGCTAATTGTTCTCAAACATTTGCCTGATTTCACTCATTAGGTTCAGTCTATATTTGGCATTAACGCGTGTACATGGAGTTGAACCCGGGTTGAACCATGGCTGAATCCCATGCTTGTAAACAAGGTTGGAGTTCATATAGAAAGCTTGCAGACTTTATCATTTTCGGTTTTATTAAATTTAATTATCTCATTCGGATCGGTTTCTGACTTTTGTTGTCTTCTTCAGATTCTTGTCTTACACAGATATAGGTGTATTTGGTGAGCAAAGCCAACCCTACAATTTGGTAGAGCACATATACTGTATACTTTACCTCTTCTTTACAGAATTAGTAATTATTGTGGATGTAAGAATGTACTTAGGTGAGTAGTGGCCAGTTATTAAAACAGTGAACGGCTTTTAAAGGATTTGAGTTATGTAATTGTTGCTCGCAGTTTTAATGTGTAGTAGCTTATTACACAAGAAGAAGAGTAAATTCAGTTTTTAAGGAACTCTAATAGTAGAAATTCATGTCACATATATGCTTTAGATTTCGCCTGGTTCCATGTAACGATATCATGCCAAATTCTGATCATACTTAGTTGATTATTACGAAACCTCGGAGCACTTGCTCTGCAACTGCGAAGAATTGGCCAGGAGGCGACTATTCCACCGCGAACATGTTTTTGCTCCACCAAACTACGTGTGGAACCTCAATCCCAGAAGGGTTCTACACTTTTTTAATAGTCTGAACCTAGAAGGATTCACAATAGATCTTTCAGGTCGCAGTGGTTCGTCTAACGCATACACACCCCTTTACAATTCTAATCTAATCTAGTTTATTTAATAGTTGATTTGAAAATATAAATCATAGACCTTTGAAAAATAAAACTGTATGTTGCATAATTGTATTGTCGTTAAAATATGAATCAAACATCAATTGAATAAAATGATGTCGTCTAAGCAAAAATAAAAAATAAAAACATACACATAAATAGCGTGACCCTAACATATTAACGTGTAACTAGGCCCGCACATGAAACCCCAGTCCCCTAGGCGGATAGAAAGTTAGGGCACTTTTTTTTAAATATGTAGTTGAATAAAATAAATATGTACCCGTTATTTTTAATTTTTTTAACGAACATCGACTTTAGAAAATAAACAAGCAGACTTAGAAATATCACAAATACGTACGAAATTATATACAAAGAAAGCCCGTTGCGTGTAAGTATACTTATTGCCATGCCACGAACTGTTAAGGAACGGATTACCTCACTATAGTGAACAGACTGCATTATTTCTAAGTCTATGTACAGCATAGATAGTGAATTGAGCCTGATCTATTCTGTGGTGGATCTTAAATAGTTCTTCACTATTCGTTTTAGCGCTGAAAATGACCATTCTGTTAAAAAGTTTGACCCTGGTGTACACAACAACATCCGGAACGCTATTTCCACATTTGGATAATTGTCCAAAAAGCTTTTTTCCATGATGTACTTGTATAACTCCAAGGCCGATAAGTGTTTTCCCCGTGTAGCCTCAGCGGACGACAAATGTGCTTGCATGTGCAGACACTCGTTTTCCAAAGTCACTTCTAAATCTCCTAGATAGAAGGCTTTCAAGTTTCGTGCGCCCTCGCGGATATCTTAAAATTCCAAACCATGTAGCTTCATGAGAAAGTCAAACTTTTTACACAAATTCTCGTAAGAAGAATCACTTCTTTGTAGTTCTACAATCAACTTGTCAATAATGATGTTGAAAACGGTATCTCTGAATCCGTCTGAATATCGTCAATTGGGAATTTGCCGCCCATAAAAATTTTCCGCCGTGTGTCCGCCATGTATATAACTTCCGTCTCTGGCAGGACGCCCTACGCGTCCCTAGACTATTGCCTAGTTTGCCTAGGCAGAATGCCACCGTTGCGTGTAATCTAATATGAGCTACATTTAGATACTATTAAATCTTTCGTTTTTTTTATCTAGTTGTCCTTGCCTTTGGAGTCTTGGTAGGGGATTTTTATAGAAGTGTGTTTTTTTTTGTAGAGCCTGAGATCAAGTTTTTGAATTTTCGTGGTTTGTAAAGGGCTGGTAAAGTCATGTGCCATGTTAGCTCAGGCGAATTGTTGACCGTCTTCTGCTTTTATATTTGACAATTGTTTAATATAATTCATACATTTATGCTTTTTTTACCCAGTACGCTTGCCTAAACCCTTTAAATATCGAAGACTGTTGGGTTTATTCATGAAAATCTGTATGACTGTACTACTATGGCTATGATGCTGGTTTCTGTAACCTAACCACATTGATAGTAGAGAAAAAAGTTTTGACAATAATAATAAAAATAAATTTCCCTATTAATAAAAAATTTTCATTAAAATTTTCAATTTTCTTACAGTAATCAATCGGCACGCGAACTATCTCAATTTGCCGAATCCGCAATGGCTGTGAAACGTGTTATTCTACAACATTTCTCGATGCGTTATGATTATATGACAAAAGAACGTCCGAATATCTATCAACCATCTCGAACTGATTACAATGTTAATAATAGCAATGGCAATAATAGTAGCATTAGTGGAAAACCACAACATCACCGTTACAATATTAATAATAGTAACGAATTATCTAATACTACTACTACGACAACAACAACAACAGCAACAAAAACTGGAAGCCTTATAAAATCAACAGATAATGTTGTTGGTGCTGCTGCTACTGCTGCTCTTGTCAAAGCTAAAAATCAAATGCAACGAGATAATGTTGTTGTTGTTGATGATAAAAATTGTACCGAACTTTGTTTAAAACTACAAAATAATACAAATAATGATTGTGATATAAGAAATAATTCAAGCAACTATAATAATCACCAATACCACCACCACCAAAATCGTAATAAGAATAATTACAACAATCACCATATTAATCATCATCAGATTCATGTTGGGGGAGTTAAAGAGGAAGAAGAGGAATATTGTGATCATTATGATAATGATAATGTTTGTAATAATTCATCAAGTGATTCAGCAACAATATCACCATCTCCACCATTCTCAACAAAACCACAATCACAACCACAACAACAATCACCGATGATGATAATAAACAACTTAAATAATCGAAAAGTTGTAAGTTTCCGCGATGAGCATGATGATGCTGACGCTGAAAATGAAGAAGATGAAGATGATCTTTCTAAAGACAATGGAATTATGTTCTCTGTGAAAAGAACACGTGATAACAATGCTTCCAAACTGCTGGATAGTATAACTGAAATCAAAGAAAAGCTACCAGAGGTAGAGGATAATATAAAGACTGCTAATAATATAACATCCATTAAAACGCCATTCACATTACGCAAATACCAGTTAAATTCAAACAATGATTGCTGCGATGATGACTCAGAGAACGATAGTGATAAGATGCAAACACCAAAAAGTTTCCTTAAGCAATCGAATAAGTTTAGAAATAATAAACCGACGGCTACTACTACTACTACTGCAACAACAGCAACAAAAACAGTAGCAACAACAACAACGAGCGCCAAAAATCCAATGTACAACAAAACTTTAAATTCTAACAACACCCAATACCGTATCCGGCCTGAAGAAAATTGGCGCTGGAGGAGTAGTAATTCTGCTGATAATCATCCGCTGGGATTTCGCAATTATCGTGCTGCTGGATATAACTATCATCAACAACAATCACAGCAGCAGCAGCAGCAACAGCAACAACCACACCAACCACGCTCGAGCTATTCTACTGGCAACCGAAATTACTGCGGCAGTTATAGTAACAATGATACTTCACCAATGAAAGTGGTTGGATTCTATGGAGCAAATTATAATAGCGCTGGCGGCGGTACTGGAAAAGGTATTGAAATTCGTAATTGGCGTAATGATTGTATTTATTCATCAGCAAGAAATTGTGGACTACAATCAGCGAGTGGTGGTAATGGAAATGATTTATCAAACAATCGTTCTATAATCAACGATTGTGTTGATAACAATTCAGCTAACAGCTGCACCATGGGCATCGGACTCTCACCGCCTAGTGAAAGTCTACTTATGCAACGTCGTATGCGAATGGCGAATCGCAATGCTGGAATTGAAATGTGCAGCCCACCTGCAACTGCAAGTGGCTAAATGGAAGCAGAAATTGTATATTAAAAAAAAAAAAAACAATACATTTGTGCGTTTTCTACAGGAAAGAGATTTTGAAAACTAAAAAAGAAAACATCATTTTTTCATCTCCAAAATAGTAGACAGCATAGATCTTCTTCGTATTTACTACTTTTTTTACCAGAGATTGTCTCTGTTTTTTTTTCTGTAATTTTTTTTTTTTATTATTATTATTCTATAAGAAAATAATCCATCAAAACAGCGCAAATGTTGTCTCTTAAACAAAAGTGAAAAATGAAACATTTCCTGTTATTTTCTACCTAATTTTATGCATTATAATTTTTTCATCCTTTCTTACTTCTCTTAAGCTTAAATTTGTTCATTTAAGTCGTCTAATCCACGTCTATTTACAAAGTATAAAAAATAAAAAGGACAAAATTAAAAATATTTAAAATTACTACAACAAGAACGATTCAAAAATTGTTAAAAAAAAACAAAAACAAAAAACAGAAACTTTGATACACAAGGAGACCTGATTTTTTTTTTCTATTTTCGTTTTTAATTTATAATTTAAAATAACAACAACAATGAATATGTTAAAAAAAAAAGAGATTCAAGAGAGAAAGATAAACAAGGAACTACTCTCATCTATTGTTTGTTGTGCTACTACAAGTCAATTGAAACAAGTAAAAAAAATTTTTATACTGTTCTTTAGAAATTAAGACTTATTCAAAATAAAATTAAATTTATTTCTTATTCTAGGGGTTATTTTTGCCACAACCCAGTTTTTGAGAAATCTGTCGCTAAAGAAATTTTGAAATAACAAAAAAAAAAAAAACGAAATAAATAAATTGGAGAAATTTCTTTGGAGAGATGTTTATCAGGCATCTGCTGACATGCAAATAATTGTCGATATTTTCATTTTCTTTTTTTAAACAAAACAAAGTAAGGATTTATTTTAGAGAAATTTTGTACAAAAATCAGTTTGTGTGTTGAATAAATTGTTGTATATTATTATTATTATGCAATGAACAATAAATTCCATAGGAGACATGTAAATTTGTATTTATCAGTTAGGGGACTCTACACTTTGTTCCATTTCAATTCATTTCATTTACTTATTATATTTATAAAAAAAAAAAAAAAATTATTGTATACCTTATCTGCATATGCATAATTCAAATTTTTCTTTTATACCAGTGGTAGTTTTAGTGAAGTGGCTTGACGAGTTAAAATAGTATTTTCTCTTGTTTACATACTTTCTACAAAGATCATTATCAAGTTGTCTTCCTGCCTCTGATACTCTTCCTCATTTTAAATTTTACTATTTTAAAAAAGTTTCTAACACAATTTCAAAGTGTTCGTTGCATCTGTTTACTAGGAAAAAGCTTTGTTTTTATGTGGATCACATGAGATTTCGAATTAAATTGGCTCTTTAAAAACTATTAAAAGCAGCTACTGTTTTAGTTATTGGAAAAAGATAGATAAACATTTTTTTTCATAGCTTATTCTTCAAGAAAACAAAAGTTTTTTTACTAATTTCATTTGAAATCAATAAATTATTTAGATTTATATATTATGTACTTGAAAGCACCAGTTCGATCGAACAACAGTGGTCATTCATATTTTTGAGAATTACAAACACCGAGAAGTGAACTATTACTATGAATATAGTTAATGCTTTTAATAAGAGCAATTGCTGTTATAAGCATATGTACTTTCATTCGACAAATCAGTTTTTTTTTTAAATTGCATTAAAGGTTTCTATCATTTCGAGATAAAAATAACTGTTGTGGAATTTAGATTAAAATTTTAACATTTTTTTAAGCTACAAAAATTAAAGATTTGCTAGAGATCTATTATACAGGATGTCCGTATGTGGTCTTGCACCCGAAAGCTATGGATAAGTGATACTTAGATAAACAAAAAATTAAAGGGACTTGTTGCGTACGTTTTTATAGATCATCCTGAAATTTCTGAAAGTTACACCCTATGATGAAAATTTGTACCTTTCAATGGTCTGCCCTGCTAAAGCTAAAATTTCGGAATTTTATTCGTTTTTTATTTAACTACTCTTTCTATCAAACAAGTAAAAAAGCTAGAATTGGTCTAAGACCAATTCTTATGATACCCTAGATGAATGCCCGTATTAAATTTCGTATGGTCACCGATCTATTCAAGTATTGATTTTGAAGTTGTTTTTCGCATATATTTCTAGAACAGTTTGTCGCACAGAAAAAATGGTAATAACCAATTTTATAGGATTTCGTATTCTGCAGAAGTTCTTAGTACAATAAAAATGTCTTGGACTGATCGTTTTCAAAGTATACGTAAAAAACCGAAATTTTTATATGGCAACACAAAGAAGGAGTTGCCCGATTTAGTCCATTTTTGAAATTTTATTTGCTAATGTAGTAAAAACATCATGTACGAAATTTCAACTCTCTACGTCGATGCGTTCCCAGGCAGTGTCCAAATATATAGCGGAAAACGAAATTTTTATATGGCAACCCCACGAAGGAGTTGCCCGATTTGTCTCATTTTCGAACTTAATTTTACTTCTTTTTTTTAAAGTCCGTGTACAAAATTTCAGCTCTTTAAGTATACGCGTTCTCGAGTTATCGTGCGCACAGACGGACAGACGGACAAACGGAATGACAAACTTAGTATACCCCTATGATTTCATCTAGGGTATAAAAACAAGTAATAACTACCAATTTTTCATATTGGATTTAAGAAGCTCTAAAGCTTAGCTGTAAAATTACTTATCACACTCTGTACCCAAAATGCAACCCATTGTGCGGTTTTTACATTTTTTCTTGAACATATCCAGTGAAAACGTTCAATAAAAGTCAGAAAATAAGCAATCATCTATGAGCTAATGAGCCAAAGTTAATTAATAAATGTCTCTCTTAAATAACAATTATCACTAACTATAAAATATCTATTGAAAATATTAATATGAGACTTAAAGTAGAAATCATTAACAATTTTTTCTTACTTCTTAATTATATACGAATCACTCTTGATGAGAATTCTTTTTTCTTTGTAGCTCATTTCCAAAAATAATTTATTTTAGGTCCCTGGAATTCACGTTTTCTAAAAATTAAGCTATCCTGATTTTGAATCTACATATATCTAATAGCGATCTCTTTTAAATGGCTGAATGTAACCGTTCCTTTAAGAATGCCTGATTGGCTGATATGACTGCTTCCAAACATTTTAAAATGTCATTTCTGCATTACCACTATGCTTAGCGCTAAGCAAGGCGTAGTTAGTACGAAGCACGAGCATTTTTACACAGTTGTATCCCAAGGTATATAGAATACAACAATACGAACCTCCACCATTACTGACGAGTTATCGTGAAAATGTATAAGAAAGCACGGTACAGAGAACACAATACTCTCTCTCATCTCTGTCTTTCCTATAAAAATGTATATACATTAGTCACAAAATTACGTCACAGCACGTAAGGATAATTAAATTATTATATTATCATCTCGAATAGCAGGTAAAGAACTGCACAGCCGTCCGATCGGAAATTTCACAATTTCAAAATAATAAAAACTGGTAAAGTTTATCTCAAAATAATAAATTCAAAATACACAAAAATGCAAATATGAACATTTAAAATAATTATTTTCAAAGCACTGCACTGTTTTGAATGTGCTTTACAACCGTACACTGCATCGAAACTACACTGCATTGGACTGCTACCGTCTTAAGGAAAAATAACTTATCAGCATTTTTCCATTTTCAAGAAAATCGAGTTATTCTGCTTATTGAAATGATCTAAAATTAGTTATCTTGAGAAAAGTTAAGGTACAAATACATTTTCTTGTTATTAGTGTAGATAGATTGCATCTAAATAAATAATCTCAAAAAGTACTATTTGTCTGATCCGCCTCTTTTCCTTAGGACGGCAGTACGTAGAGCGGTGGATTGGCTTCAATTTCGGTTCCAAAATTTATTTATGCCAGACCCAAAGGTATAAGCGCCACGCAAATAAACGTTAGTATATATGTAGTATAACCTAAAACAGCAGTCGTGCATAAAGATAGTATTACATAGCAAGTATCTACTCATATAAAAAAAACAAAGCAATGAATTTTCTACGCTACAAAATCCTGAATTTATGGAAAGGAATGCCATTTTTCATTTTTCACAAGAAATTATTATTACTCAAAAAATCAAAAAACAAAATTTTTTCTTTAGAAATGGAAGAATATTAGGAGGATTATTGCGAAAGATGGAAAAAAAAAGATGATTCAGGATTGTGCAGCGTATTATTTCCAATTTTGGTTTTGCTATGTTAACATGGCCATCAGCTACATTTCCGCTAAGTAATACGCAATATTTTTTCCACTTAAAAAATTCAAGAGAAAAACTGTGCATTTATAACTAAGCGCATGGGTGCGTGCGTTGACAAACTATCCCTATTCTATTCAGATATATTATCATCTAAGTTTTTTTATGATTGCATTCATTTTAAATATTCGCATGGATCCTAACTGTATAGTATAACATGTTGCCATAAAATCTTGAGAATTTATTGGTCCTTGCAAATAGTACTATTTAGTTTTTACAAATTTTTATATTCATAAAAATATTTTATAAGAATTCATCATATTATTATTAGTTTGTGATACGGCCTTCCACAGTAACTCATAATTCGATTGTACTTTACTTAAGAAATTCTACTTATATTAAGATTTAAAACTTTTCGCTACAGAATTTTGCATTAAAAACAAACATAAAAGTTGTAATTTTTATTAGTTAACTCAGGGAAAGCAAAAAAAAAACTTTCGTAGCTACTTTTATATTATTTGATTATTGTGTAGAATGTATGATGACGCTCAAATCTACTCTGCACTGGTTAAAATAAAAGGAATAAACGTTTTACTTGAAATTAAAAGTTTCTGAAAAGGAATTAGCTTTGTAATAAACACATTAACAATTTTTTTTTTAATTTCAAATCTAACTTAGATAAAAGCGAAGCAAGATGAGATTCTACAAAGCCATTCGTTGTTTAACTTATTACAGGCTGATATTATTTATATTAAGTCAGAAACACTATTGCCGAACGTGATACAATTAAAATCTCTCAGAAATAATGTATGTACATATTTAATGTTTTACATACTAATTTATGATTGATTTTAGCTATAGCGAATTTGACAACAGTGGATGTCAGTGTCCTTCTGGAGAATTTCTATTTGTTGTTGTCTGTAGATATAGTCGGGGATTAATTGTTTCGTCGTTAATTTTTTCGTTTTGTGATTTTGAAATGTGTGATTTTATTATTAAAGTGCTCCAAAAGAACTATCTACTTCGAAAAAGAAAAACAATAAGTAAGTAAGACGAGAATTAAAAGTTGTCTTTCATGCACACATTTTCGACTTGAATTCTTACAATTTCTCATTTATTCATCCGCTTTCTACTCATCTCTTTCTGTGCGTTTAAAAAATAATTTTTAAATGAGCTGAGTCTTGCTAATCTCATTATGCATACAAATTTTTCATTTCAGATGTTATACACATACACAACTGGGGCTGTAAATGGGAAATGAATTTGATCAGAATTTGGCGAATAAACTACATAACATAATGTGGCCGAATGAAGAATTAAACAAAATTCCACGAATTTTAACTGCAAATAAAGAATACTCATGAACTATTGAGTCATGAATTGTTTTCTGGATGTTTGCCATCAGATTGTTTTGGTATTTGGTTTTGTTTTTTGCGGTCGACAAGTTCTGATCGAATGATGCTCCCAAATATGAGCCCTGGACAAACGATACTATAAAAACCAATCCTAATTCCCTTCGAAAACAAATCAAATCATTTTCGAATGAACCTTGCACCCCTATCATAATACAATTTGAATTCTGATGATAAGTTTAGAATACATATTAAAATTAAGTTTTTATTCGATGCCAATATTCTGTTTATTCTATTTCATGTTTCTTTCTTATGGCCACTACATTTAGAAGGCATTTTATATTTGCGTTTCTCGTATCCAAGTACATTTTTCCTTATTTCTCGTGAAATAAAATTGTTTCTGAATTTCGTAACATTGAATGCATATGCCTCACACGAAAATGTAGAATTGAACAATGAATCAACATCTCATCTGCTTTGGTAATTTCTATTGGAGCTACTTTATTTCTTCTGAGTTATAAGAGAGGAATATTTTAGAAATTAAGTAATTCATTGCCACTCTTTTTCGTTTTTTGCAATCCATCCCTGCAAACAGTCAAAGCTTTTGTCGGACCGAATTCTTAGTGTAATTGAACAATTTGGATTTCGAGCTCGTATCGAAGGCACGGTCTGAATACAGTTTGCTTATATGCAATATATTCGAATCTTTGAGTTCACAGGTCTTAATTTCCCCCGACAATAGTTCGAATTAAATCCAAAATTATGACTCAGATTCGGTCGTAAGTAGTCGCTCGAATACTTTAACGGGGACCAACAAGGGTGACCGTTAAAAAAAATACTATATTTTTTTGCATTTTTTCGTAGTATAAAAACGCTTATAAAATATTAAGTTTAAATTCAAAGAATTACGAAGAATTATGGGGACTTAAGTGAATCCGTGCATGCGTCTGCAGCCGTCTGTGAACTTATGATCCTTTCTTAGCCCTCTGTAGGACATGTTTAAGATTATAACGATAAAAAAGCTAGGTAGGCGCGTGTAGTTATATGATCCTTTATTATTCATTGTCCATGTAATGATAATATTCTTTGCCTCTGTTTATTTATCGACAAAAGAAAAATTAAAATTTAAACGCGATTTCCCAAAAATTCAATTTTTCTTATCGGTTATTAATGTAACTCAGTCAATTTACATTGGATCAACTTGGAATTTAGTCAAAAGGTAGCTCGTTACGCTAGTTTCAGTTGAACGTAGCAAGTTTTCAAAAATAAAGCAAAAAACTCTCAATTTTTGAGGAAAATTTTTGGTAGTACAATATAACAGTACATGTTTTACCTGGTTTATTCCCGTCGTTGAAAAAAGCTTTTCTACCAATGATAACGCAATTTCAAAATTGGTGTTCATTGTTTAAATTAATTTTCACTATATTCTCAATTTTTTTTTACTTTACTGTAGTTCATTTTATCTTACGTTCACCCTGCCAATGTCATCACTGTAGCAACTAAGTGGCAAAGTAATTCTTTTGTTTGACATACATGTTCACAATGGCTACAAGACGCTATCATGCCAAAGAGTTCAATCAAATCAAATCAAAACAAAAAGTATTGTTACGAGCGTGGCGTTTGTTCGTTATTTAAAACACAATATTTCAAATATAATTCAAAAGTTCTTCGTTTATTTAACTTTACTGTTTAAAATCTTTAGCTATAGCTAGTACTGCACGTCTAATTATCGCAATCCAAATAGTTTACTTCGTTCACATTACTGTCTGAAATAATACTCGCCTCCTGGATGTGAGAAGCGCTGTATTTATACTCTACAAATTATATTAGAACCTTCCTGAATATTCTATTCTTCGAAACCAAAGTTTACTCAGATGTTACTAACCTAAAGTTGTATCCATTTCCAACACATGTCGCTTGTGTCACTTTGTTGCGCGTAACAGTATTTATAGAATAATAGTTCACAGCAAAACAAATAATAAAAACATTATAGCAAATGAGAGTATATAATGGTTTATGGATTGTATAATCCTGTAGATAACGTGAATGGTTGATTACCAGCCCATTCCTTATCGATAATTAATTAATTGATTATAGATATGCACAGCTAAGCCAAAAAAGCAATAAAATCATTGCAGCGAATGAGAATGTACAGGATGTTTCAGTTTTTTTCCTAACGAAACTTCACAGGGTGATATAAGCTGTGTTCTTTTGTGTCCACAGAACAAAACGGAAACCCAAAAGAACGCTTCAAGAGAACAAGAGTTTTATTTCCGGCAGTTGGCACTACTTTTAAGTTTATTTATCAAAAAATTGACAGTATAAAACGTTTCTAATATGCTCTGAGGTATCAAAAGCGAAAAATGAATTTTTTTGTAAAAACTCACCTGAGCCAAATGTCTTCTATCATCTGCACGACATAACAGCATTAAAATAATAACTAGCTCTTCTGATCTTTCAAGTGACAGTTCAAAAATGACAAATGTCAAGCATTTATCTCGCAAGTTTTTAGGATAATTTCAGTTATCAGTTGAGTTTTACCAACTTCTACAACTAGAAAATTAGAGAACAGTGCCCCTACATTTTCATACAAGATTTAAATGAAGCGAGCATAACAAATTTAAATGAAGCGAACAAATCAATCGACAGAACAAACTGTTCTCTCCAGAATATGGAATTTCTAGAACACGGTTCACAAAAGAATACACCTATAGCATTCTCAGATTTATTTTAATCAGTATCAGTCAAATGACAATCCAAATTATAATTAACAAATGAGTTTTTGTGCAAATATAAGCCTTGAGCGAAAAATTTTAAGCTCTTAACAAATATATTTAAACCTTGAACGAATTAGTTTCAACCGTTAACAGCAAGACTTAAACTTTTAGAATATAATATCAAACCTTTAGTATATATGTATATGTAACCCTTTAGAAAAAAAGTTTAAATCGAAAGACTTCATAAACTAAGAAACTGTATTGAGTTCAATAAACTTTATAATATTTCTTCTTTTATGTGGATGCAAAGGAGCTTTTGGAAACGAATTCTGAAGAGGGTATGACAGTGGCTGAATCTGCGCGTAGAGCTAAAATCAACATAAATACTGCTAAAAGTATCATTTGAGATTATAAAAAATATGGGAAGTATCTAAAGACAGTCGTGTTGGAAAAAAACAATGAAAGTTAACAGAGGAAATATTGGAGCAGTATGTTGAGAGTAATCCCGGAATAACAACTCGAAGTATCCAACAAAATGTACGCCGTCACAAAAACATTTCTTTGTCCTAAATTATCATCGGAAATGTCCTTCGTGTCAATCTTACTTCCCTCCTTAAACGCCTATGCTGTAACCTATCAAAAATAATTTCCTAAAATGTTCAGTTTTAGATGACAGGAGTAGAGAGCAAAATCTTCTCCCAGTAATCGAAGATAGCTTACCACAAAATACACCGATTGCGCCAACTATGTAATGGATATGGGTTTACTTATTGCTAAGGCAGTGAATTTTATAAATAATGGATATTTTAAATAAATTTGTTAAAGGTTTAAGTCTTTTTGTTAACGGTTGAAACTCATTCGTTCATATTTGCTCAAAGTTTAAACTCATTTGTTGGTAATGGGTTAAATATAAATGCGATTGGGTGCGGCTAGACATATGTATCTGATAAAATCGGAGAATATTCGAACAAAGAACTGTATTGCAGGGGGTCAAACATCTAACGGTTTTCAAAATAACGGGAATTTAACATTTTCAGGTGTATTTTTAGGGATCTCACAATGTAAATCTCTAATTATGTACCTCATGAACCTGTTTAAAGTCTTACACTCCTCCGATCCTGTGTATTTTTAGGGATCTCACAATGTAACTCTCTAGTTATGTACCTCATGAACCTGTTTAAAGTCTTACACTCTTCCGATCCTGATCATTAAATAAAATATATTAAAAAAGCTTTTATAAATAAAATGTACTAAAAATTAAAGTAAACAAATTTTTTTTCTTTTTTTCTTTTTTTCTCTGAATTGCAGTTAGACAATGTGATTATAGTTATGGATCCCCAAAACTTTTATTAATGCTCTTGAAAAGATGTAAATTTACACAATTCATTGATATGAGTTCATAAGAGCTTAAACGAGATAATATAATTTTAAAATATTGTTAATAAGTATTCAATTTTTAGGGTTTAATCTGAATTTTAGCATTTCTTATTTTGCAATGAAACTTTTCTTGTCTATATGACTGAGAAAGCAAAACTAATTTTTTACATTTTAGTGCATTTTATTAATTTTTTAAAAAAAATTTCTAATATCTTTTATTTTCAACTTTTTAGTCATAACTATAAATATTTAAGAAATTTTAAAACGCAGGCGGTAATTTTCTCATACGCTCCATTTCTTCTAGAGCAGCATCGCATAATTTTTATATATATTCGTGTGAAAGTTATTGGTGTACATATTCTCGAATCAAACACTCAATTTAACAACTTAAGCACACTTTTAACTTGGGACACTTAAATTACTTATTAAACTGAGAACTGAGCACTTCCTCATTTAATACATTCATACACGGCCCAAACTGGGCAACCCTAAGGGGGGTAGTTACCCCAAACCAAAAAAGCGTACAAAGTTCTACCCCATCGGAAAGCCCTCATTCACTATTCTAAATAAAAAAGTAAAAAAAAAAAAACCCAAGTAAATCTACAAACCTTAAAACTCTTCCTAAAATTTCAAACTTTCGTTACCAACGTCACAAAGTTATTTAGTCAAGGGTTAGTCAGTGGATAAATTTAAAAATTGAACTTTTCAACGAAATTTTTCTAAAAATAACGGTTCGGTTAGAGGAAGAACTATTAAAGTATCATTATGACCGATTTATTCGAATTCCCAAGTTCTTATCTTCAGTTTAAGTCCCCAATTGTATTGCCTTATCGCTTATCATTTCCGAAATAATCGGGGCCAATTAGTAGGGGTCCCTCAGAAAATGAGAAAAATAATTTTATTTTGATTAAGAAGAGCAAGTGCACGTGCACTCTTGCTAATTTCGGAAATGGTAAGAAATAAGGTAATACAACTTGGGCTTAAAGATATATAACTTGCTAAAAAATAACGGGTGGAATGTTTGAGTACTCATATTAAAGCCGGGAGTGTTTGAATAAGATTTAAAACAGGTTCCAAGGGTGCACATAGCTAGAAAGTTACAGATTGATCCATAAAAACATGTTTTTTGTTCATTTCATCGAACACTATCCCCATGTGAAGTTTGTTGGGAAAAATATTAAACACCCTGTAGAAAGGATTATGGATTGCATAATCCTGTGGATAGTATGAATGGCTGGAAGCCAAACAGATATTCTATAAAAGGTTAATACATATAGACTGACTAAAAGAGTGGGAGTAGTCCAAAAGCATACATGCGCAAATTGCTGAAATTGTATGCGCTCTAGTTCCTTATATGAATACCGAGTTTAATTGTGTGCGTGTTCAAACAAGTTAAAGTTTTTGATATAAATAATAACTGTATTACAAATGCACAGCATATAATGAGAAATTAATTATTATATTATCACCTCAATTAGCTGGTAGACAATTGGACAGCCGTCCGATCAGAAATTTCTCAATTCCAAAATGGCCGAAGCTATTTACTTGCAGTAGTATTGGTAATTTAGCTCTGTTAATGCTGGATTCTTTACTGTTTTCAAGGAAAATGAGAATTTTATTTGCAAAAATTTTACATCTGCTTTCACCACTTTGGCCAAAGCGAAATTTATATTTCTCTTAAAATATTGAGGTAGTGTGACTCCATGTACGAAAAGCTCGTTATTATGAATAGTTTGAAAGGACTTTGAAGGTATTTAAGATTTTTTTTATCATTATCTCAATTTTTGTTTTTAACTCGTTGTCTTAGTCGCACTACAATAGTGCACAGGCAAGTTCCCAGCAAATATTACGATTGCATTGCATACATTTTTATACCCTAAATGAAATCTATACGGTATACTAAGTTTGTCATTCCGTTTGTAACGCACAGAAATAACAATGGTAGAGCAAAATGGATTTGACACCCATGCATAATATTAAAAGTTATTTTGATTTTTGCATGTCCGTCGGTCCGTGCGCACGATAGCTCGAGAACGCGTGTACTTAGAGTGCTGAAATTTTGTACACGGTCTTTAAAAAAAAAAAAGCAAAAGTAAGTTCGAAAATGAGACAAATCGGGCAACTCCTTTGTGGGGTTGCTATATAAAAATTTCATTTTCCACTATATATTTGGACACTGCCTGAGAACGCGTTTACATAGAGAGCTGAAATTTGATACAAAAATCAAATATATCGGGTAACCTATTCTTGGTGTTGCAATATAAAAATGTAAATTTTTTACGGATACTGTAAAAACCATCAGTCCTAGACATTTTTATTGTACAAAAAACTTCTTCAGAATACGAAATCCTATAAAATTGATTATAATTCTTTCTGTTCGACGAACCGTTCTAGACAATATGAAATTCATTCATCTAGGGTATCATAAGAATTGGTCTTAAACCAATTCTAGCTTTTTTACTTGTTATCGTTTACGTTTAACTTGACAGAGATATATGTTGCATCGTATATGAATCGTGTATGCGAATCATTTGGTGATCGCCATATCGACAGATATTCTTATCTTACATTTGCTTTTCAATCACAGGCAAATCGCTTCCATTTAGTTTAATGGGAGTGAATATTGCATCGCATATGAATCGTGTAAGTGATTCATTTTCTGATCGTTATGGCGACAGATATTCTTATATTTTTGGATTTGAGAATCTTTCTTCTTTCACTACTTTTCTCCTTTACCGCACTTGAAGAAATAACAACTCCAAATGAGGCAATTTCCAAAGGGAGAGTACTGATATATTGTCGATAACTGCAAAAAATTTTTAAAAATAGACCTTGCACTCATCACATCTGGTACAAGCGATCTAGCCAATAAAAATGGAATTATTTAGAAATAAGGAATCGATTCGTAGTCGAAATCATAGCACAATTTTCATTGCCGTTTTTATCGCCTCAATGTTTGCTGGGTTTTTTTTTCCTCCATTCATACATGACATATATTTCTTTCTTTGTTGAAAATGAGAAAAATTTCCAATATTGTTCGGCTATCTCCTGACGTCTAATTAGGTAAAGAAAAATAACAAGAAAGATAGTAAAAGATTATTTAAAAAGTTCCGATTTTTATGTATAAATTTTATATACCATATTTAACAAAACTTACTCGAGGGTGTCTGGAAAGTTTTCTTTTTCTTGAGTTATTCCCTTTTCCGCATAAAAGCTTTTACTTGATTTTTACGCAAAGATTTTGTCTCTAAAATTACCAGATAGACCTGTGAAAATAGTGCACCAAAATTATAATGTTTAAAATAAATTTATTACAAGAAAACGATAAATTCAGTCTGCAGAAAAAATTTAAAAATTTCACATAAATATCGTTCCTGCATGACACCACAGAATTTACAAATTTGCAAATATATCGACAACATTTGTTCGTTTAAAAGTATTTGATTTGATCATACACACAATTTCACTGAACTGTATCTGTTTTGGCTGTAGGTTCAATGCCATAATATAAAGATAACAAGGTATGGCCGATTCGAGAGGAAATTTTGTGTGTTACTACGTCATGAGGTACAATGTCATTTCCAGCGAATTTGTTTTGAGTTTTTTCGTATTTTATTGACTGAAATACTTTTTGAATATATTAAAATAATTAACAAAACATTAGTTTCTTCATTTAAATCACTTGGGGAAAAAAAGTAATTATGTGCTAGGGGAAAGCAAAAAAAATTTCCAATTAGAAAACTTTTTTCACTTTGATAAAGACGCTTGAAATTGAGACGAACAAATTTATGACAATAGTCGCCAAATGATGCAAGCAACCAATTGACACATAATTCGGTCATAGCTTGTTATTTTAGCTGGACAGAAACAAATATCAACTTGATAAAATTTGTGCCATTTTGTTATTCCATAGGAAGCACTACAGAATTCATTTTATTATAATAGCTGTGTTCTTTTGTGTCCGCGGAACAAGGCAGAACAAAAGATACAAAAAAAAACGCCCTAATATATTTTCATAGAAGATTTATAAATGAAGCGAACAGTATATAAATAGTTCACTTCAATCGACAGTGCAATTTGCTCTCTCCAGTATATGGAAGTTCTAGAACAAGGTACACAAAAGAACATACAGCTAATAAGTCATACAAGTGTCCGCGCAAAATATTAGTTGTGTAGTTTTGGCATACTAAGATAATGATGAGGATAGTTCTAATAACTAGTTAACAGTTAAGTTAATTATTAAGTGATAACAACTGCTTTAATATTCTCTATAATTATAACAGCTATATAAAAATCATTATTAAGCGCTAATGACATAAAATATAATTTTAGTAGACATAATACCACTTTCCTCTAAGATTACAAGGTATTACGAGGTAATCAAAGTCATCCACCTCTGCCTATTATTGTTAATTAAAGAATTTTTAAGATTTTATTTGTAATATATTACTGCAAATATATTAGTTACATTCATAAGTAAATGACACTATTGCTCAAGGTATTTCCATAATGATATACCAAGAAATTTCAATTGACTTGTTGTAAAGCTCATCTAGAACGAAAATTGGACAGAACGGTCTCTCTCGTAGTAGTAAAATATTTTTATATCTTTTAAAAATTGATTTTTAGCAGTTTTTAAGATTTTTTTTTTCTTCTTAAAGCATCATAATGTATCAAAATGCTAAATATAAAGAGAAGATTTTATTTTATAAGCCGGGCAAGTAAGATAAAACAGTGTGGCAAAAAAAAAAATCAATTGCTTGTCTTACAAGTCAAAAAATCAAAATCAAATCGAAAAAATTCTTTGTTGATTGAAAGAGAAATCATCTAATAAATGAAAATGTGAAACACAGGGTGTTTAGTTTATTTGAGAGATTTATGGAAATTATTTAAATTGGTAAAAATGAAAAAACTTGGGTTCTTTCTTTGTGCAATTTTTTTTAATTTAATTAAGTGGAAAATTTTCAGTATGTGTCATAAAGGAATACGCGAATTTTCAGCTTGCAATTTTTATTTTTGTTTTTACTATTTAAAAGAAAAATTATTCGCCTGTCCCATGTGTGTGGGATAGAATTAAGCATTTTTCATTGAATTTTGAATGCCTATGTGTATATTTAACACTAAATAAAAATGGAAAAGTTCCAACAGTACCATATTTGGGAGAACTCGATTCGGAATTAAATGGGCGATTTTTGTTTTTTTTTTCGATTTTGCTTGTTAGATTTCATGATTTTTTTTTTCATTTTCATTTTTATTCTTATACATATACGCATATGAAACCTCCTACAACAGAATAATTTATACCATATTATATGGAAACTGTGTTTAGTGACACTCAGAAGTAAATAACATATCGTCGATCTAAACTTGAAATCACGTAACTCCATCTTTAGGGAATTTCCAACTTTTATAGGACAATAAATTTATTTATGATCGTTTTGTGAATTTGTGAAAAGCTATTAAAATTTTGTAAACAAAGTAAAAATGGAGAATAGAAGAATTTTTAAGAATTTTTATTTTTAACGATTCTAAATCAAATCATAAATACAAGAGGAAAAAACAACCGCCTCGCGCGGGGTTTGAAACCGTGATCTTCCGCTTGCCGGGTACTGCTCTTACCAATGAGCTAACGAGACAAATGATTTGCCCTCTTGCATTTCATAATTTGTAACTAGCCTACTAAGCCACGTTTTGCTTTCAGCTGGCATTAACCAGTAACGATGAAAGCACACAAATAAATTGTAAATTTAATTTTTTTATTTATTTTTCCCGTGGACGGGTTTTCCCACTGGAGGTCTTCTCTTCCAACACAGTCCACAGGCAGTAGTCTCATCAATTGAAGTCTAAGGGCCAATGAATTCTGGTAAATTCACCTGCAACCACCATTCGCCTTATGTACTGGCGCTAAGTCCTGATGAAATTTACAGTGTTTCCCGGCAAACAAATTCGCATAAATGCAGATCCGTAGGAAACTCGCCACCAAAACATCACCGATCATCGAAGATGACCTCTTTCCACCTTCGGGGTTTTTCAGCAGTTTTACGAGAGGAACGAGCATAAACTCTGTCATCTGTAAAAAGCATATTTTTGTAACCACCGCTAGCGTGTTGTGTTACCTTAACAACTCCTTCGCTCTAGTGGCTGTGATGTTGCAGAGAGATACCATTAGAGATTGTCCAGTGCTTCTTAGGCTCAGGTATTCTCTAATAATGCACGACAATGTCCTAACCGGAGTTTTTATTTCGCATACGTATGATCTTTTGCTTCTGCTTAACGGCTGCCGTAGTCCTTGTTTTGCATAAATGACCGCTTCTTGGCTTGTCATATTTCGCGGCCATTTACGATACACAAATTTGTGTTGGTTTTAGGAGATCAGATCGAAAATATTTACTTTAACTTGTGTAACGAAATATTCAAAATGTTCGAACCTTAGCACTTGCAGGTGTACAAAACTTTTTCTTGATGGGCCTCAGAAATTTCTCCGACTTTTTCTTGGGGCTCGGAAGAAAACAATACAGAACTGTGGCTGGCATCATCACTGGCCACAACTCGCTTCACGCTCATCAAATGGGACTTGTTGACTGTCCTGAATATCTGTCCTGCCTGGTAGAAAAGCCTGAGATAACCGAACAGTTTGTTTATGCTTGTCCGGCTACCTTTGCTTGGAGTAGGCTAGATATGCTTGGCAGACATCTCCTATCTGTAGATGAGATAAAAAATTAAGAACACAGAAAGGTTTTGGTAAGAAGGTTTTTAACAAGTTAGTGCAATGCACCGCCTTGGCCTGCTTATAAAAAAAAACCCGATCACTCATTACTGTACAATTTATCAAATTGAGCTGAGTTGTTTTAAATAAGTGCTCGGAAATCACTTAAGTTACAATATATAAAGCAAAGAAATAAGTGCTAGTGTGAGTTGTTGTAGCTGCGTTTGATAAGCAGAGACAGACCTTATGGCAAGACTATGTATAATTCTAAGTAGTTACAGCTTAAACTTATGGGCAGCATCTGCTGCGGTTTGCTCTGCAAAAGAATGCCTTATTTTCCATAAATTATAATATTTGTAATACTTTCTGCTTGGTAAGATTTCCACTCACATTAATATTTTTTGCAATGTTAGATTCATTTAAATTTAATGATTTTCCAACAGTTTAAGCGATTTCAAATTTGGATTTTGTTCTGAAGGGAAATAAACTTTTTTTAACTGTTTTTTTTTTTTTTTTTTTAATTTTGTCAGACATTATTCAAACCTAGAGTTAAAAAATATTTTCAGATAAATCTTACAATTTTTTGATTAGGTACATCAAATAAAGAATATTACCTAAAGTAATGTGCAATGTTCTCCAATTATACGATAACACAAATTAACCGAGCAAAACGTACCTAAACGCTAAGCTTAATACGTCTGAAGTCATTTCAGACAAATTGTCTACTGAATTCCACTAAAAGCAAGAAGTCAAGTAGACGTACTTGGCCATCATCGAGCTTCAACAGCAATACAGGACTGCTGCATATTTCTGCATTTACAGGAGATTTCCCTGATGACTGGAATTTGAAAAATGTCAATCTATACGTACAAAAAGAGAGAAATTGCCTATTAATTTCAAAAGTGTAATAGAAGAATTCATGTTGAAAGATTACCACGTTTTAGATGGGTAGAAGGGTTGACAGGGTAGTATATAGAATTGACACGTTCTGCTCGTATGAAGTCTCTAAATACACCAGTGGATCTATGGAGTGCATCTTCTGCAAGTATTGGTTTTTGTTTTAAACATTCTCCAGCTGAATTCATCATCATTAATTTACTCTCATCCCCCGAAAAACATAGAGCAGCTCGTCTTACATGAATTAAAGCAGCATATTTAAGTTAATTAATTATATGTTTACTTAAAGACTACCTGTAACTATAATTCATTTTTATAAGTGGTCAGTATAATAGCACTTACTCTATAGATAAATAAAACTCCAGCAATTTACAGAAATGACATTAATTCGAATATGTGGTGAGACTTTCTTATAAGATTTCTCTCATGAATTTTAATGTTGCAGTTTATTCAAAATTCTCGCATTGCATTAAAAGCATAATGGGGAAAATATATGGCAGTCAGTTCCCATCTAAAACTCAGTATTTGGCTTTTAATGGTGTAATTAGATTTATTTATAAATTACCTTGACAACTCGAAGGTGTGAGATCAGTTACTAAAAAGCATTCAGCACATTGCTTTGTAAAACTTTAAGACAGCAAAATAAAATGGCTTCAGAATTTAAATTGTATTAGAAATTGGCTTTAAAAAATGTGTTTGCAAGCTATTAGAAAATATTTAATAAAACACAAAGAAAACTTGTTACAAGATGTTGGGAAAAAGTTTTCAGTTTGCCCGTAACATACACATAGCAATTCCCTACCAAAATGATCAAAATTTTCAATTTTTAGACCCAATCCCCTCTGATTTCGATGAAACTTTCAGTATTAGTTAAATATTATAAAAAAAAATTGGACCCGAATTTTTTTGTTTAGCCTGCCGACCTCAAGTTTTGGATACAGGGTGACTCAAATTTTAATGTTTTCGTTGTGGACGTGCTTTTTAATTTGCTACTCTACTACTTTTGCACAATATTTTTAATTAAATGGTATTAAATTAAGATTTTCAAAGAAAAGAAAAAAACATATTGAAATAAAAACATAATTTTTATTAATTTTAGATTTTTGACCTCCTCCGAGAAACTCCTCCTACAAAATATGTATATTTTTTAAATGCTCTAACAAATATAATACGTACATATGTATCATATAAAAAATTTGCGGATATTCAGCTTTTAGTTTAGGCGATACATATTTTTTTATTAGCGTCTCTCCAAAATTTCATATGAACAAAGAATAAAATATCTGATTTTTGTAACCAAAAATTTTGTGATCGTACAATCAATTCCAATCGCACTGGTGTGAAACAGCCTTTAGGATTAGACAGCAAAGTCAAAATTTCAGAATTTTAAATCAAGATGCGCATCACTTTTTTTTTTTTATAACACTTTTAAGAAGCTCCCTCTGTAGCTTGCAGTTATTTTTATCAATTATTATTCTTCACCTAAATCTAGGGAAAAACTGAAATAAACGCCTAAAGGTAGACAATTTTTACTGTGAATGAGTTAAAAAGTTAAATTTCCGAATTCTTTGTTGAAACAAGTGGTTATGGTGAGAAGGGAACAAATTAGGGGAAATAGGTAAACCAATTATCTAAGCAATAAATTTGAAATATTTGTCATTGGTTGGTTGTATACATAATTTCACAATTGGTTAACTCTATTCAAATCGTCTGATGATTTTTTTACAATAGTGAGGTACTTATACAGGATGTCTCGTAAGTGGTGTAATATCCGAAGACTACGGATAAGTCATGTTTAGCCGAACAAAAAATTACGGCTGGTGGGAGGGAATCCTAACGGTTTCCAAGATAACGGGATTTAAAGATATTTGGGTATGTTTTAAAGATCACCCTATAACTTCTGAACGTTATACTCTATGATGATATCTTAAACTTTATTAGATAGATAATCGTAAGACCTTTACAATGGTCTAAAAATTTTTTTCTTTCTTCCCTTCGTTTTGAAGTTGTGGTTCAACAAAATTAAAATGCCGGAATTTTTACTCGTTTTTTTTTTTATTATTTAATTACTATTTTTATCAAAAAAACACGTCATTAATACCAATTTTTCATATTAGATTTAAGAAGCCCAAAATCTTTAAAGTGAACTATCACACCCTGTACCGAAAATGTAACCTTTTCTGCGTGTTGTGCACTATTTCTTAAGCATATCTAGCGAAAATGGCTGAAAAAATTCAATAAGTGCCAGAAAGTAGGCAATTATCATTTTCAGTCATTTTTGCTGGATATGCTAAGAAAAACTGCAAAAAACGCAGAAATGGTTAAATTTTTGGTACAGATTGTGGTATCTCATTTTAAAGCTAAGGTTTTGGGCTTCTTAAATCCAATATGAAAAATTGGTATTGATGATGCATTTTTTGATAAAAATAATAGTAAAATAAAACAAACAAAAAAACGAGCAAAAATTCCGAACTTTTAACTTTATTAAGCCGCAACTTCAAAACGAAGGGGAGAAGGGAAAACATTTATTGACCATTGGAAATATAATAATTAATATGTATTAAAGTGGATACAGTTTCTGTTAAAGTTAAGTAAAATGAAATTTGTATATTTACTTTAAACCATTTCGGTACCAGCAACATTGTTATTGCAGTATCAGCTCTCTTCCAGATTTTTTTCGGTCTTACTTTCTTTGTTTTTGAGATCTTAGTATGCGATACAAGCACCTCTTGGCCTTCATATAGTCTAATAGCAGTATTGTTTCCAAACAAATTTCTACTATGACATTGACGGGATATCGAAACATATTTTAGGGAAAATGCGGGTGTCATCTGGCCATGCCACGTCCATAAACTGTGGGTACATAAATCGACAATTGGTACCTATTTAATGAATAAAGAATCAGCATTAATAAACCAATAAAAAAGATAAATAAGCACATTACTTACAATGCAATTCAAAAAATATTTAACTTAGTAGAATAGCTTAGCTTAGATATAGCTTGTGAATAATGTTTGAGTGATATCCACCTAAATTCATCAACATATCAAAAGCTTCTTCATTATTCCGACAATGGAGAAAACAACTAAATACATAAAACTGACAAATTGCACTAAAAATAAATCCTTTAAACCGTTAAAAAATTAATTATCTAATTCAATTTGTTTATTCAAAACTTGCTTGTTTAATGATCTGATCTACATTCAAGATTTAAGCAATTATCTTATTTTTGAAGTTATTTTGTGCAGACTGGAGCTTATTTACATATTTGCAGTCAATAAGAGCCAATATCTCCACGAAATCTTGAAGGAAAAAATTGGCTTTTGCTTTACTTTAACAATATAAGTAAACATAAAATTTATTGTTAAAAAAGGTCTACAACAGGAACTTATTTAAAGTAATAAATTCCAAAACAAAGCAATGGCTACGCTCTAATTTTGCATATTTTTTTATAAATTCTTGTCACTTTCTTGATTTATACTCTCGAGAACTATCAGAAAATAGCTCTCACTTTGCAGAAAATAGTAGGTAGCTTATTTGAGAAATCTTGAATGATAGATAGCTGCTAATAGCAGCTATTAGCTCAAATATAGATTAAATCTTTACCGTAACATATACGACAAAATAAGCAATGAACTCAGCCATTTTGCAATCTCCAACGATTTCAGAGAAAAATCCACTGAAGGCCACCAGAGAATCACCCTGTGCATATCCAGCATGGCAGGTGGACAAGTCTCCAGAAACTATTATTTGGTTAAATCGGATAAACAGATGCTAATTTAACACCTGTACCATAATTAACAAATTTGATTATTGTAAAACAAACAATTAAATTAATTTACATAATAAAAAATTTGTAATTGTACACGAGGTTCATTATTAATATTTTTAAAGCAGTCCATTTTATAAGAAATTGTGCATATAAGTATAGTCGGTAAGTATAATTAAAGTTGTAGGGTAGAGATTATTACTATAGTGAAGATAAAGATGACATGTGGACAAGGTGCCCATATTAAATCCAGAAAATTGCTTACCTATTTACAATTTTTATGTGCATTCTCTGCTATAGAAACAATCAATTATCTCATCAGGGCTTAACCGGAGAACGTTCATATTCATCTTTCTACAGGGAATTACAATCTTGTTAAGGTGAAAAATTAGCATATCAATTGTATGCCTGTTTATAATAGTAGATACAAAATTTTCAAAATACTTGCCGAAAATTTATCACAATTTCAAATTCAAATAAATTCATGAATCACGAAGTCAATAAACCAAAAGTGCATAAGAAGGAAGTGTGGATTTTTAATTTTACTTATTTTTAGAAGCCTCAATCCATTTCATATGCATATATCCAACATAGAAATTCCCCTTTAAAGTGTTAATAATTAAGTTAAACAAATACAACTAACATTTTTACCAATTTAAATTATTAAAATCATTCTTAAGAAAACTTTAAAAAACAAACAAAATATTATTTTAATATTTTTTTTTTACGTCTACATATAATGGTAGATATATTTTCAATATTATTCACCACGGTAATGATTGAAATACAAATAAAAGATAAAAAAAATTTAACGAGATAATATATCCATAGAAATAAAAACAAAATACAATTAAAATAAGAAAAATCATGGAATGAAAATTTATAAGAAAACACAATAATTACAGATAATTGTAAAAACAATTGATTTCTACTGCAAATATAAGCAAAAACTGACTTATCGACCAAACGACTAGCAACAAAGAATATTTACTTTTTATTTATTTGCAATTTTATTATGCGTTTTTACATTTTGGGACTCTATAAACGCTAATGGCTACATGTGAACGAGATTAAAGATTTTCAAATGTCAATTCTCAGCTTCAAAATATTTCGAGTCTCGAATATGTACTCCCTGTTCGGATTTATTCTTAAAATAAATTCAAATAAATTTTAATTTATCTCATTAGAAATATCGATATATTGTATCGAACGGTTCATTAACAAAATGTATCGATACATCGATATATCGATCGATTATTGATAAAAAACTAAAAATTGTGTTTAAATTAGAGACCGTAACGCTTTTCGGATTTTCTTTCTAAAAATCAAAAATAAAAATGAAAAACTGATTTTTATTTTAAAAATCGAAAATAAAAATCATAAAATGATTTATATTTCACAAAATTGTTTAAATATTAAATATGGATTGAAATATGCTGAAGATTGTACGACAGATGGGAGTGCATGGAAATTATATGTATATGGACTTTCATCTAAGTTATAATAATAATTGGTCTAAATTTTTTGTTGATTTTTATATTTTATATTTAAAATAAAAATCAATTGTTAATTATTATTTCTGATTTTTAAAATATAAATCCAAAAAGAAAGTTACTTTTTATAATTTCGAATAAAAATCATAATTTTAAAAAGTATAGGAAATTTGTGAAGATTCGGTAATAAGAATCATAATGCTACATTCCAATCAATTCTCCTATAACTTTTTCTAAATGATTTTTCGATTACAAAAAATGGGAAATAATTGTTACCTATTTTCAGTCCCTTTAATGCATTCAAAGCCATTTTATTCTGCAATCTTCATTTCATGAATGCTAATTTTAGTAATGCTCTTTAAATTAAAAATTGATGCTCAGCTATTTGAGCCGCTCACTGCACAAATCGATTAACTCCATAGGACACATTGATACATAGTATTTATATATTTCTTGTGAAACAAAAATATTTTTTATTCAATGGCCATAAAAATATTGTCATTTAGTTTCTCATGGTCGTTGAATAATAAATATTTTTTTTTTTGCACAATAAATGTATAAAAATGTATCAATTTTTCCTATGGAGTTAATCGATTTGTGTAGTGAGCGGCTCAAATCCGCCCTAGACTGTCATTTTTTATATATGTAAAGACCTACAAACTTTCAGGTCCCGAAAAAAATTCCAAAACAATTGATTTAAAATAAAAAAGCCTTCCAAAGAGTTAAAGAAATCAAATACAATGTTAAATATTATAAATAGTAATGCAAAATCCATATTCAGGTAAGTTATAATAAATATATACCTAGCAAAAAAAAAAGTAGGGGAAGGGAGGGTAAGATGACGATAGTAAGCTTTGATCATTTTTATATCCTCGTGGCTTTGGCCTTAAGTCTTAGTTACTTATTTAGAGCAATCGTTAATAGGTTTACTTTCAATTAGTAATTTTTTGATTTTCATAAGTTAAAAACTTAGCATCGCTTTTCCATTTGTTTGACTTCATGTCAAATTCGTCATTTTATCTTCGCTTGCGGGTAAGATGACGTAGGACAAAAGAAATTAAAAACAAAATCAATTCACACATTTATGTAATTTTATATATTAAATTCGCATATATAGGCTTTGCACTTCGCTTATGCCGGAGGTGCCTAACTACAGGTGTCATGGACCCATTTGCGACATATTGAATAGAAATACCATATCTCATTTTTACTAGTGTCATTACAGATCACTTAAAGTTCTTCTGCCACGAAATTATTGTTCTCGTCTTCTTTCATATAATTTCAATACAATTTCAATACAAAAGATCACAGCAAAATTCGTGAACGATTCGAGTGATATAACGAGTTCGTCATCTTGCCCGCCTGTTGAATTCGCCAACTTATACCCGAAACGACCATTTATAAATTAAAATGGTAAAAAATATTGCAATAAATTTTATGTGAAATTTACTTTATTAATTCAAATAACAAAAAGCATATAATTTAAGAAAACACTTGGATTGAAATTCAAAGACTTACACAACTTTTTCGAACCTAATTTTACAATGAACTTGCGTGTGAACAAATGAGACGCTATTGCAGGAATAACAGATGGTTGCTGATGTTAGTTTCTCTTTAATTTTGCAAGCGAAGCCGACTTAATCCTGTAAAAATCGCAGAATTAGTGTCATCGCCCGGCAATCTAATGTAATTAACGATTCGTCATCTTACCCTGCCTTCCCCTAACAGTGCTCCAGATTTAACCAAATGGCAAAGTTGGTGAGGCCGGTTGAACTCGATTAGGTCTTCTTTCTGCTCTGCTGTAACTTTCTTAGCTTTGACAGTTAATTTTTGTTATTATTTGGTGCCAGCATTGCTTAAGGAAGGAAGTATACAGATCATTTTATTTCTCAGAGGTTGTAGCCAGAACTGTTGAGAATAGATTTGTGGGTATCGCTAAAAATCTCTACGGAAAATAGTTCAAGCTTATAAAATATATATATATGAACAGTTTCACAGGTATGAACAATGAATCAAGACTAAAGAAAATGATTGGAATCTAATCCAAGAATGAACAAGCTGTTTGATTATTTTTTTTCCAAGTTATTGTGGCTTAAAAGTAAAGTCCAAATATACATAACATATGTATAACTGTATCTTAAATAAATGAAATGGAACTTGGTCAGATTCACCTAAAACTAAACCTGAATAAAATCCAGGTTCTTGTATATCCCATATGGCCATATATCAACAATGTCACCATTTATTTACATAAGTTTTCGTTAATTTGAAGCTATCAAAATTCGTATTATGAACTTGAAAAGTTGGCAGAGTTCACAAGGTTGAGGTTCTTAGAAAAGCTAGTGTTTCACTCTTTACAGTTTGCCCATATCTAATTGTAACTAGCAGCCAAAGTTGCTTTCAGCTTGCATTAATCAGTAACGATGAAAGTGCACAAATAAATTGTAAATTTTTGCAATTTTATATATTTTTATCTGTTTAGTTAGCTCAGAGGTAAGTGCAGTCGCCTGGAAAGCAGAAGGTCCCGGCTTCTGGAACCAGAACCAGCCAGAAAAGGCGGTTGTTTTTTCTCTTGTATTTATAATTTAATTTAGAATCATTGAAAATACGAGTTATCAAAAGTCTTTTATCTCTATCTATTATCGATTCTAAAAAATTGTGAGTTCATGTCCTATATGGGATAAGATAAAAATAAATAACATTATTTTTCACTGAACTGTAACGAGAAATTGCTTAAGGTTCAGCGGTATTTGCAATTACAAAGCAGTGTCAGCATCACATTTTCCTTTCTTTCCGTGAAAGCATAATTTTGAATTCAAAATTGGTGCCATATGAAATTAGAGATCAGTCAGTCCATTTATATATATATTTATATGTCAGTGGAAGCACTAGCGAGCTCATAATTTGGCTTTGAAGGGGAGGAGGGTCCATGAATGTTTCAAGTTCAAAGGGGGGGGGGGGGGTCGAAAAAATCGGGTCCTGTGCCCATATGAGCAATTAATAACTGCTTCTTCTGAAGATCTTGAATTTCAAAATTTTTATCTGCTAAATTCTCGGCATAGACCAAAAGTCAATGTTTTCTTTATCTTCAATAAGTCAAAATTTCATAAACAACTAAATCCATTTATTTATTTATTTACATACGCACTTTGTGCTTTTACAAAATTTGTCTTATATAACTGTAACAAGTGATAGCAGCTGAGTTGTTATTTCCCTAGATGTGTGACTTGTAACCATACTACTAAATTTAGCTAAATTTTGTAATTTTGTATGCTTATTATAGGAAGCAAATATGCTTTTTGTTACATAACATAAAAGATAGTCAACGCATTGGATAAAAAATAAAAAAAAATATTACAATTAGTCCGGGGGAAATTTTTTATGCCTTTCTCGGCCTTCCGACAAATCTTTATTTAGATATATATGTATCTTACGGATCTCACGAATTTCATATCTTAGCGCCGTCCTGTGCAACAAAAATCAGTATGTAACGTTTGAAATAAAAGAAAAAAACACTTTTTTGGTAATAGTTTTTTCATAAACCTTCAGAACAAGAATACTTACTGTAATTATCATACTTTTCTTATTATTCATTTTTAAACTCTTTTCACAATTTCACACAAATAATCAACACACCTCAGATGGTTCGAAGTGTCTAGTGTAAAAAAACGCATGACGCTCAAATTGTATCTTAGGTTAGGTTAAGTTAGAGGGGTGCCGAAAGACAACTAGCCCGCATTACTTAGACCTCTAGTAGGTCCATTGTACCCCTAGGCCCCATGAGATAACATTTTCAAACCGCCCCACATCAATTCTGCTTCCCTTAGGGAACTCAAGATATCTCCAAGACTCTGTACCTAGATCCATCCTGCTTCTTTCAGAAAAACTCAGGATATACCTAAATTCTTTGATTTGAAGCTCCCCTAGACTTGAAAATAAGTAGCTACCCAGTAGCCTACTTCTTTTATTCATAAGAGCGAGGCATTCGTAAAGCACGTGTTGGACAGATTCGATTTCTTCCAAGTCCTTACAGCTCCTGCAGAAATCGTTCGCCGCTATCCCCAGTCTTCTAGCATGGTCTTCTATGGCCCAGTGACCCGTAAGGACCCCTACTAGATTTCTGGTGTTTATTCTGCTGCCATTAAGCAGCTCCCTTGTCCTTTTCCTGTCATATTCAGGCCAGAATTGCCTTGCAATATGGCAGGTATCCTTGTTGGTCCACCGGAGGCTTGCCTTTTGATAGGTGCCCCTGATAATTTCCCCTTTTATAGCTCCGATTGGATTCCATTCCATTCCAGAGCCTTTTTTTGGCAAATTCATGAGCCATCTCGTTGCCTGAGATATTCTTATGACCAGGTACCCAGCATAGGGTCACCCTGTGCCTTGTAGCCAATACCTGAAGGCTGATAATTGCACCAATTTTTATTTTACCAACACAGCATCCAGCGCCTTGATGGCTGCCTTCCTATCAGTATATATGCATATGTGCCGTGAGGGCGCTCTGCACATAGATACCAATGTTGCCGCCTGATAAATCGCTGCGAGTTCTGCCTGATAAATGCGTGGTCCTCATTATGGGCTTTCGGCAAGCACTGTCTCAGTGAGACAACTGAGACAAAACTTTGAGCAACAGTCTCAGTTCGAACTAATCATCTGATTTGTCAATTTTGACATTTAAATAATTTTGACCACAGAAAATGGATAGTAATAAATTGAGAAAAATGTTTTTAGTTTATTCAAATAGCTCACTAAACTTTGCTTAGTAATTAAAATCACAAAATAACGAAACTGAGTCAACTGAGACAAGAAAATTCAGTTTCACTTGTCTCAGTTGCTCGGTGGTTGCTTTCGATTTTTTTAGCTCAATATGGAACTAAGACAGTTCACCGAAAGGGCAGTGTCAGTGAGCCAACTGAGAATATCTTACTTGTCTCACTGAGAATGTGCTTGCCGAAAGCGCCTATTGTATCTAGGCCAGTGTTGGTAGATTGATGGGAATTCTCCCAAATTATGGGAATTTTTACCCCGAAAAAATTGTAAAAGGGAATAATCGCGTCTCCTAGAACAAAATCGTGGGAAAAATTATACACAAAAATATTGTCTTAAATTTTACACAAAAAATTGAACTTTTCTGCATGGAATATTACTAAAATATAAAAAAATGAGCAATTTGTAGGTACATATTTCTTGAAATAGCACGTTCAAAATCATGAAATTAAAAAATTAAAATATCAAGCACTTCTGAAATAAAAGCTTTGAGAACTTGAATGGCTATAAGCGACGAGACGAGAAAACAGCGATTCTGAAAGAAATACAATTTAACCGCTTTCGAGGTATAATTTGGAACTCTATCCGGAAAAATTAGTAAGTAACTCAGCCGTCACTTGGAAGTTCTATAGAAGATTAGTCTACTGAAGTGCTTTTTCGGATGCATGCACCGCTGCTTTTCTCTATACCCATGTCCTTGCCTCATAGGGATGCTTACGTTTGCAAGCACCTTACTACTATTCTTGGGAAGCAGTCTTGAAGGTTTCTTATAAGATTAAGGATGAAGCACTGCGATGATTATTCAAAATTAAACTTTTCAAAAGATATCTTCAAAAATCTTCTTCGCACATCATAGTGTACCTCCTGGAGTGCTTCTTTAGAACAGTGAAATGCTTGCCTTTGCGTAGTAAAACAGTAATGAACTGGGATAGAGAAGGGAAGCGCTGCGAACTTCTAGGAAAGCGTTTCAGGAAGTTATTTAGAGCGATCTTCTTTCCCAAAGGGACTTTCCAGAATATGTGCTACAGTACATATAATTAATATAATGTAATGAAACAAGAGCATACTTTTATAGAGGAAGAAGGCATTCTCATGAGTGACCTTTTTGCTTAACTGTTAGATATATAGTTTATTTGAAATTGTTATCAGTAAAAATGAATTTGTTTTGAAATATTACTCTAGTTGTTCCTTCTAGTGTATTTCTATGCCTTTTCGTCCCAAGGAAAAAATGTGGGAAATTGCATCATAATCTGTGGATAAAATGCCCAGAAATTCCCATTTTGGAGGGAATTTTCATCACAACCACCTCCCAACACTGCTCGGCCTTTAGACTTTCCGTCAAAATTTCAAGTTTCCTGTAGCTGAAAATTTATATGTATTTAATTATTATTTGAACTAATTTGTGCATGCCTGTAATAACTTGAACATATGGAGACGAACATATACTTGCAATTGAAAATAAAAAAGCATAGACTCCAAATTTTCCAAAATTTCTTGTGAAAAACAATTAAAATACATACAAAAAATCAATACATACGTAGTACGGTATTATCAACAACAATTATATAATAATAACATGAAAAAAATTGCATTATTATAACATAAGAGAAATTTTTATAAGTAGAAAAAAATATATATACAAACGGGTCTCAATCTCATCTCAAACAGTAAAAGGAATTTATGTCACACTGGTATAGAGATTTTGAAATTTTTAGACCGAAATAATGTAAAAAATGAAATGAAATTGTGATTGTAATTAAAAATCGGAGATAGGAAGAAATCATAAAATTTAAAAAAATTTCATATTATAGCTACTCTCATTTATTTTAAAATTGTATTTTGTTTTTGTATTACTTAATAATAATAAAAATACCAATTACCAATAATAATCCACATGTATGTAATGCTCACATTATAATTTGGAGAAAAATTTGTCCAAAGAAGAAAAGCGAACTGTGAGTGTGTTTTTTGTTGTTTTTGGAATGAAACTGAAAGGACTGATATGAACTGAATAGTATAGTATATATGCACTAATACTATACATCTCTATGTATATGAAAATTGAAAATTTTCTTTAATAATTACTATACTTAGTTTTTTAGATACGCAAATGGTGTGATTCCAATGCGAAGTTTTGTGATGAAATATTATCCTCATAGTCGAACACATATAGTCATTACATAATTATGTATTACATATGTCACATATACATATATTTAAGAACTATGTACAAATTATCTTACTCCTATGTGTTTTCTTTCAATTAAAATTTTTATTCATTGTTAAATTTAATTTCGTTAAAAATGAGCATAGTTCAAAAGCGATAAATTTTTTTTATATATGTACGTAGATTTAGGACAATGCCTTTTCTACCATAAGGAATTTTTCAAATTTTGTATTTGATGGTATTGTCTATTACTTATTTTTCATAATCACGATATTATATAGTACTTACAATATATATACATATATATACTATGATTGTATTTGTATTGTACATATAAGTTAATTTAGAGAGATTTTTAAAGGACTCCTAATATTGTCAAAATACTCAGATGCATACAGCTATAAATACCTGCGTCTATTAAGTAAAAGCAAAGTGTGTCTATTCCATTGTAAGTAATTTTGAGTAAATTTAATATGTTCAATTGTTGCTATTTATATCCTTGAATTCAGCAAATCAAGGATTTTTCCTTGGCTTTTTATATTTAAAAAATAAATTTAATTTTGAGCGTAATAATTTTGCACATAGCCAAGTGAGCTATGTAAATCACGAGAAAACCTTTTAGTTTTATACCAAGCATCTGTTTAAATCAACCACAAACCCGCGGATTTTGAAATCAAACCAAAAAAAAAAAGAAACCTTTTTTTATATATGATAGTCGAAATATGCTAAAATAGTTGTTTTTTCTCTCAAATAAGAAAATTTACCAGATGTCTGCGATAGATCGCAGTACATTTTCAAATATCTAAGTTATCTGCCGCAATTAAGGCCCACCTAATTTGAAAATGCAATAAATCCAAGTATTTGGTGATATAGAACTACAAGAACAAGTTTTCCGTCAAGTTTATTTATTTGCACAACAATAAAAAATAGAAAAACTATAACAGAAGTGGGTATTTGATAAAATAATTCAGTTTTATAAAACCTTTTCCAAGGGCCTTATGAAACTACATGCAGTATAATAAGGACCAAAGCAAAAATTAGCTTTTTCAAAATCTTAATCATAGGAATAATTCCCTAAAACTAAGAAAATCAACAAAATTCGTTTATTTTTAATAATTTCGAATAAAAATAAAAATGGGCATTTTACCCCCCAGAGGGATAATAAGGCCCCAACAGCTTTAGTTATAAATTTCTTAACGTACAACAGAGTAAATCCAAACAGTCTTCATTCTTTCGAACAAAAATAATGTCACAATCATAATCCTATATAGGGACATTAGTTTCATTTAAAATATAGGTTAGGTAAGCCCCTGACAAGATTTTACAAAATTGCTCATAAATCAAATAAACATAATGGTGGGCGAAAATAAACTACATTACTTAACGTTCAAACTAAACAAGTTACTACATGTGGAAATAGCAATTAAACAACGGAACTTATGATTTTTTCTGGGCTATAAATATAATTCAAACCAGCCCTACTCCTCTCGGTGAAGTACCGTTCGCTACTAGCAAGATGGCGGCTCGAACTGCCAGACGCCCCCTCGACGGCGTTCGTGCCGACTTACTTCATGTGCGCATAAAGCGTGACTTACAATTACGACTGATGTGTCGAATGCGACTTTGCCCAAATGGTAAATGCATGTGGCAAGATACAATTGCAATTGCACTGCGACTGAAACTAAACATTGCTCAAATTACAAATTTCATCTCAGCGTCGACCTCGGCTTAAAATCAAGCCGTAGTCGACAGATCAGTCGTAATTGTGAGTCAGCCGAGGAAGGTTTAATAAGGCTTCCATGGCTGCTGTAGGACAGATTCTCATGGTACCAGTTATTCCTATGCTTTTAAGCGTGGAGTCTATCAAATTCACCGTGAAGGGCTCAAAGCCTTTGTCCTCGGCAGCTGATTGAATTGCATCTAAGGAGATATTATCGAAGCCTACTTCTATGTCCAGGTCTAAATGTGGAGCCCAGGAGTCTTGGCTTTAGGGGGCTTTGCTTTCTTGCCGCGAGTTTTCTCAATATAGTATTCCGTACGGACTTCAATTGATCCGCGTTGAGTGCCTCCTCAGGATAACCGACGGAAAGAATACCCTCCCGAATACTCTCTGCAACTTCCTTGTAGGAAGCCTGCTTACGGGAGGATTCTCTGTTGCTACCTTACTCCGATTAGCACTAGGTTGCTCCGCTTTAGGAGAAGAGTCGTCAGAGCGAGTCCGTTTTTTGAGACTCTTCTCATTTCGCTGATCTATCTGCAGTGCAGCAATCCTTCTTGCCTCTGCTTCTGCGTGGCCATGGTTTAAAAGCCATTTAAACCTTTTTTTGGCCGCGCCATACAGCTTTGGCTTGCGCTCTTTGAATGTGGGAACTTCAGTATCCCCGCTATCCTGTTGGCTATGTTCTGGAGATCCAAGAAGGTCCTCCTCGTCTGAGGGGAGTGTATCCATCGCATCACCATCAAATAAAGGACTTAGTGTCCTGGATGTTGTAGGGGTCAGTAAGAATATTGGGTTTTTGGTACATTTGGAGGTGCACCTACCTCAAAATTTACGGGCTTTTCAATTTTGTTCCCACGAGTATGCTCGGTAAGGCTAGTCCATCTCAGCAGAGCCGGCATGCCGAGATAAGGCTAGGGTTGAAACCGGAGGTCGCCGGGTATCCGGGGTCCATCGCTATGAGACACACTCACGCAGTGCCATTCATCCCATAGGCACGATTTTTTACACTTGGGATTGCGGGTTTTATCGAGTTTTCCTCTCTAGATCCGCCATATTCAGTCAGGTAACCAGCTGCACCCCCAGGGTATGACTCCCAGCTGCCTGTGCAGGGCACCTCGAGCAGGATGTGACTTCGTCACGTACGGATGGTCTTGGGCCTCCCCTGATGGTGGTGTTAACGTAATTAAGCGCCTTATACTCACCTTGCTCCCCCTGGAATAGATAATTTCATTTGGTTTAAATGTTCAATACGTTTAAAGGAAAGATGCTGGCGCTGTGCTCGCTTAGCTCAGATTTTTCACTTTTTTGCATTACGTAAAATTGTTCCCTTGATTCTACTAGAGAAATATGCTATGAACTGGAATTTAGGGAAATTTTCAAAAATATAAAAACATTTCCCAAAAGAACGCTGCTGTTTATCTTATTTTTAGATTGTTCGAGTATGGATCTGGATTATTCAGATAATTCGGATAACTGAATTTGAGGAGACAAATCCGAATTATTCTAGATAATCTGAATAGCAAATTACCTGGATACTTTCAGCTCTAGTCCCGGAGTGGTTTTACCTGCAAAAGCAAGCAGGTTCCTCAAATTACTGATCTAAGAATGCTTTCAAAAATATATTAATGAAATTAAACAACTTCAATACTTTTGAAATAATAATAAAACTTCACAGATAGGTGTTTGTCCTGTTATGCCCCTATATGGGGAGCATAATCGTACAGCCCATGGGGTATAATGCGGTGCAGAAATTATTTATTGTACCAATTGAACTATTTTCGGAGGCACTTATTACACTCTTCTTCATTCCACTTAGTGCAATTCTCGGGCGCCCATCTCCTGCAATTTAAGCACTGAACCCAACAACCAAAATTTTACCTTCTTATAAATATTTATTGATGCAAATATCCTTAGATGGATATTTACCTTCCTTGGCATTTTCTTCTCTCTTTTCGTTTTGTGTTGTTTTGTCTTTTACCTCACCTTTTTTTCCAGTTTGTTTTTCTTAAAGCTATTACTAATAATTCCCTCTACATCCTTTTTGTGAGGCGATGTAGTTGGTCCTGATGTGATGGTCCTGTCTGTGGAGAACTGTGACTGTCTAAATGACCTTTTTCCGGCAGCGGCTTTGAAGCCGGCACATCATCATCACCTAATAAGCCTCTCAGGTGTTTTTCTCTCCGTGGTCAGATTCCAAGAAAATATTTGGGTCGGTTGGATAAATTCTTTTCTTTTTAAATCCAGAAATCGCTATTTGCATCGTCGCTGTTTTAACATATGCCAACCCAAATAAAGTTCCATTTTGGTATTAGGTGACAACTCTACCAAAATGTTTCATTAGCCACGTTTTGACATCCTGACTGTAACACGAACTGAGGGGCCCATAAAACTCACATCTGGGGGTAGCATCTGGCCCAGCATAACGACGCCATTTGACCGTGCATATTCGCTAAATTTTTAGTGTGAGTCGTGTGCCAGTCAAGTAGCAATAAAACTGGATCTGCTTTAGATGGCTGTACATATGTTGCTAAGTTCTTGATCCATTGAACAAAAAATATTTCCTTTTGAATCCACCCACTTGGATGACACGCCACTATTGTTTCAGGTGATGTTCCGTTAAGAAGTTCGAATTCCGGGTAGAACCAGTACTTGGCGGAGGGTAGGGCGGCGAAATGGCCTTCTGCGGACATAGATATTTCAGCCGTAATCGTTCAGGGCCTGTCCGGATCCAAGTCTTCGTCTTCGGCTTGTTATTACCAGCTAGTGACGTAACAAAACAAGTTCAGCTATTATAACAGTTAGACGAAGACGAAGCTAACCTATCCGAAATCGTTCGCTTGCTCAGCTTGATTTCATAGACAGCAAACAAACATAACCTCAGCGAATAAACATAACCTCACAATACATTGTCTATTTAAATAAGTCAATTGACTCGGTGATCAAGCTAACCAGATGTCAAAACTGTTATACAAAGTAGCAAAGCTCGGTGGCATAGCATTGGATTCGGATAGAGCTTGACTCGCTGTTACGTCACTAGCTGGAATAACAAGACGAAGACTTGGGTCCGGACAGGCTCTCAATACTAAAAACCATAAAAAAGTTTTACAAAATGTGTGAAGGCGCAACTTTTAGTATAAATTGACAGCTTAAAAACATAAAACATACTGAGAGTTGAAGTTGCTCCGTTCTTGCCCCAGTGACCCGTACTACCTAATCTTCCCCTATACCAAAAAATTTACCGATTAAATTGGAATCTTGTGTAGATAATACTTTATTACAGTTCAACAGTTCAACAATTGGATAGGCACACTTTGATTTTACTTGACATAAGCTGCTAATACTTCCTGATACACATCAACGGTTGAGACTATAATGCTGAGGTATTTGAAGTATCCTAAAGTATACGAATATTATGTACCTAGAATACAAAATTTGAAATTTGAATAAATTTAAATCCAAATGTACGGATATCGTTTGTTGGGCTTCCTTCCTTCCACGGATTGTAAAAATCGAACACGGCAATATGTAATATGTATCATCAATCTTTTCAGTTATAATTCAATTTCCACCAAAATGTAATCACTTTCGACAAGAATGTCACCATAAATAATTGTCTTTTCTAGATTTGATTCTGCTCTAGGTTTTCTCCTAGGTTCCATCGTGATCCATATCGCCCTCACTCTTGTTTTGGTATCGATACTGTAAAGTTCGACTGACATAGAGATGATTAAATACATTAAGTGGAAATGTTGGAAAATAATTATGTATTAAAATGACCGTTATTGAATATTAAGGTATATTACAACACTGGTAAATGTTTCTTGACATTTCTGTCAAATCTGCTCCAAACCGTGTATATAGCAATGCACGGTTTGGAGCAGATATCAATCAACTTTATTATTCAAAGTATTATTAAAATACATTATAATCTTACTATATGTCATTAATCAAACCAAAATTAGTGAAATAAACAAAAAGAAGGTTAGGTTATGTTAGAGTGGTGGCCATCGCACGAACCCCTGCGATCAGCCTCACTTAGACCATTTGCGGTCCTTTGTTATACCACCTTGATGGGAACCTACATGGGGAAGATACCTCAGATTTAAGGGGTGCGCTGCAACCAGCCACAATAGTTAACGAACCTTACAAGGTCCCCCAGCTCTTTGTCTGCCAGTTCCCTCAACTCGCCGAAGAAGTAGCTGCCAAGCGTATTCTTCTTACGCCTGGCAAGGTTAGGGCATTCACACAGCAGGTAGTGCACGCTCTTAACCTCTTCCTCATCCATACAGCTTCTGCAAAAGTCATTGTATGGAACTTGCATGCGCTCTGCATGTTTACCGAAGAGACAATGACCCGTAATAACTGCGATATGGTTACGCACATCATTACGGTTCCTCCTCAGAAGTGATTTGGTCCTCTTAGAACAATTCTGGGGTCACAGCCGTTTTGAAATCGCGCATGTGGTCAATTCTCCCCATCTGCGATTTGCCAACTTGCAGACAGTCATAGCGGAGCCCTTTCTGGCCAGAGCATCAGCTGCCTCGTTACCATGACCAGGCACCCAACAGAGAATAACCCTGTGCTTAGCACCCAGTTTCCCGAGCTCACAACGACACTATTGTACAAGGCGCGATTTAATTGTGTTGGAGCTCAGGGCCTTGATTACAGCTTGACTGTCAATACAAATCCCGATAGCTCGATTACTAAGTGCAACATAAATGGTTGCCAGCAGCCTTGCTGCTTTGCTAATAGTCAGAATCTCCGCCTGGAATACACTACAGTAGTCCGGTAGGTTGTACGAACCCTGCATTTGAGGGAATGCTGAGTACACCCCGGCCCCCACCTCCACAACTATTTTCGAACCGTCTGCTAAGAAGTCTTTTACCATGCGATTATCATCCCACCTACACAATACACAAAGAAGCATGAGAAACAAAAATTGTGCATCACAAAAAAAACTGACAAATTCGAAATGATGCAATTTCTCGAATCTCGAACACTACAAAACAACTTTTGGCAGTAAAATAAGTTACTTCGAAATTACTTTTTGCAAGGACATTTAGGTCCCCAAAAAGTGATTTTGTGGCTGTAGTGAGTGGTTATTATTGTTTAAAGTAATTCGGGAGAATGAATGAAAAATACACAGCAGCCATGATATATTTAACGGTATTATCACAAATTGGTTAAAACCACACTCAAAAGGACTTGTGGCACACAATTTTTAAAAATATTTGTACGAAATTAGTAGTTCTTTAAAATATTACACAAAAACTTAACTTAAATATGATTTAAAATTTTATCTTTATACAAAATACGTTTTAATGCAATGCTGCTACTTTCAAATTTATAAACAAAAGCAACAATTTCATTTATTGAACTATTGCCGGTAGCCAAAATGAAAACCGTGCGTAATGTAGTTACCACAGGAAGTGCAGCAACATTAAACATAATAATTGTTTGATTCACATAAATATATATGTATAAGATTCTATTAAAACTAATATTTTTTTATAAGAAGATTTGATTACAAAGAAGTCGGTAATTATTTTTTTACCAATACAAATATAGGGCTAAGAAGAAATAATATTGAGGAAAATTCTTTACAGTGTACAATGTATTAAAAAACGAACAATAATAATAATGTAAACAGCAAGTGAAAAATATTTAATTTCAACTTTTGCCACCTCAACCCCAAATTAGACGTACCTATAATGTACAATTATTGAGGATTTTTAGATATTTATTGAACCATTGAATTATATATATTTATATTATTGCGATTTTATTATGGAGGAAAAAGAGAATAATTATATGTAAAGCAAACAAATTAAAGAACTGATCAATTCTGATTAATTTAAAGGAATAAATATTAAGAGAAATGAAGGCGATATGCAATGAGTTTTTATTTAAATATTCCTGCCCTTCCCCTCCTACTTACACTTTTTATGAAAATATCTATGATGAATCCCCGTTTAAGATTATTCCCATTCTACATAGGTTAAGACTGTTCATAAAATCCAGAGCATTATTGAAATTGAGGTTCCACAAATAGTTTGGTGGGGGAAATATATGCTCGAGGGAGGTCCTGGGGGTCTTAGGGATTTTAGATTTTCCCCCAATTATTTAAAGTAGCCCTGAAGTAGAGATAAATATATACTATATAAAGGGTTTTCCAATAAGAGATGTTATTTTGATATTCAAAGAAAATGTCATTTTTTGAGATAAATGATCGGATCTTTATTTCATTATAAAGAGGAAGATAAGGAAGGTATGCCGTTAATAATGCAAAATAACATCAGCCAAATGACCACCACGACCACGCCTACAGGACCATATCCTTTCCATGAAATTTTCCATAACTAAATCGCAAAGTGGCTGCCCTATGTCCTCGATAGCCTCACGAATTCCATCTTTGAGGTCTTGAATCGACGCTGGGCTGTTGGCTTAGACCTTCTCTTTCACGTGGCCCCAAAGGAAGAAGTCGCAAGGTGTTAAGTCACAAGATCTCGGTGGCCAATTATAATCACCTCTTCGAGAGATAACACGGTCCGGAAACTTTTTCCGGAAAAGACCAATGGTTTCGTTGCTTGTATGGCACGTAGCACCGTATTGTTGAAAGTAATCGTTGTCCAGATCAATACCATCCAATACCGGCCATAAAAATCATTAATAATTTGTCGATAGCGCAATCCATTCACCGTAACTGTTGCTCCAGCCTCATTTTCGAAAAAGTAAGGTCCAATGACCCCGCGGGACTATAAACTGCACCAAACAGTCACACGTTGAGGATAGAGAGGCTTTTCAACAATAACTCTTGGGTTTTCCGAGCCCCAGATGCGACAATTTTGCTTGTTGACGAAGCCATCGAGGTGGAAATGGGCCTCATCACTCAAGATGAGTTTTCGATGGAATTCCGGATCATTTTCATGCATTTCAAGGAACCAATCAGCAAAGACTCGACGTTGTTGATGATCGGCCGGCTTGAGTTCTTGTGTTAACTGAACTTTATAAGCCTTAAGACCCAAATCTTTATGCAAAATACGGTGTAATGACGTTTGTGGAACGCCTAATTCCAAAGAACGACGAGGAATGGACAAACCTGGGTTTTCTTCAACACTTTCGGCTACAGCAGCAATATTCTCGGCTGTTCTTGAGCGACGTGCACGGGTTTTATTCTTCACATCACTAACTTGTCCCGACAGCTCGAATTTTTCTACCAATTTCTGTATTGCGGTCCGACAAGGTGCTTCACCACGACCCAAAAATGTTCGAGTTTTACGAACCGTCTCTGCCACATTTTCACCATTTTTATAGTGAATTTTAATAATTTCATTGCGTTGTTGAATCGTGTATCGTTCCATTTTTATTAATGGCGTAGTTTCTACTTGTCAAGTGTCAAAAAATGACAGCTCCAAAAGTGACATCTACCGAAATAGCGGGCTAATTAAAATAACACCTCTTATTGGAAAACCCTTTATATAGATATTTGTGCCTGAAATGAATTTTAAAGTGCTATAAAATGGCTCTGCTTCGATAAGAGGAGTTTTATTCGTCTTTTGTTTTTTCATTGTCTCTACGGACCTTATGTCCTGATACGTACATGAGGATAATTTTTTTCCTCCTCGATTAAGGTTTTAACGTTTGCAGACAATCCCAAACTCTTCTAGATTCTAATGATCATAGTTAGTGGCGACGTGTCGAAGGGTTCAGGATGCTCACTGAACATCCAAGCCCAATCTGAAAACTTATATTTTTTCCAGATAAAAATCAAATAAAAATAATAAAAATTCATAACGTCTAAAATTTTTCTAGTTCCAAGCCCTCATATTATGCCTTTGCAAGTATTTAAAAATGAATAAAAGAAATGAAGTATGAAGTATTCTTGCCCTAAAAGTATATTAAAAAACTATTACGAAAGAACATTTAACAGAAAGAATACGCATCTGGTATATTGAAAGGTTTTATATGGCGGGCTATATCATTACGACCCGCTCTCACAGTTTTTACGAAAACTCTCTGCTTTTCGACGACCCGCCTCTTACCACCCAGTCACGGGTCACCTGTGGTGATATTACGACTCACTCACGGTGCTGAGCAGTGAGTCGTGAAAAAGCAGAGAATTTTCATACAATTTGTGGGAGTGGGTCGTAATATCACCACAGGTGAGATGTGACTGGGTGGTAAGAGGCGGGTCGTCGAAAAGCAAAGAGTTTTCGTTGTCAAAGAACCAGTGTCTCCACTCGATATCATGCCCATGCATTGCATTGCGTGTTCTCTTTGATTCTTTTACCTCTTCTCTAGGAAACTGGTTTCATCAAGAATACTTTGTTTGTTTTCATTTACATTGCATTGAATTGCAGTGCAGTAGAAAAGAGAGAGAGTAGTAAGATGAGTGGTTGGGATAGGAATTGGTGGCCGACCACCGATAAGCATTCAAGCAGCAAACTGAAACATGAAACTATGTGCATTGTTGGCATCGCCCTGTGTATATGTACAGCTATGGGATGGCGAAGATAATGAGAGCAGAGCAACGTTCTCTCAGTTTCAAATCTTTGCTTCTTCCCGTCTGTTACCTCCCGACTGAAGATGATGGGTAGTTTTATAAGGGGTATATAATGGTTAGTCGGTTATATAAGAATTTGAGTGGTTATATAAGAGTTTTATAATATTACCAATTGGTGACGTAGTTATATTAGAGTTTTTTAAGATTACTAATGGTTCTCGTGGAAGTAAGTTAGTAAAGTTTTATAAGTTGGTGATGGAAATGTTTCAATCACCGGTCTATATAACTTAGAGTAACCATTACTAGAAGTTATATAGAAGTTATATAAGAAAGTTTTATAATTGCTTTCATCACCACGTTATATAACTGATTGGTAATGAGTGTTTATTGCGGTATCCGTGTTTACCCTTATAAAACTCGAAAATGTTCAGTAATTTAGGTGACTTTAATAAAAATTGGGAACTTTCGGTAATACATATACCCACTATAAAATATCGTAACATTTTTTGGTGGCCTTGTAGTAACTACGGTGACCGTTATAAACACAAATGACTTTTAGTATCGAATGGAGCCATTATAAAACTATTTTCATTTATTTATGGCGTTTTAGTAACGAAGGTGACTGTTATGAAAATTGGAAAATTTTAGTAACGTCAATTTTTTCATATTTGGCTTTATTTTCACGATCCGTTGGGACAATACACAAAGTAGGTCTTCTTGGCCTGCTCCTTTAATTTGCACGATTTTATATGACATTTTTTTTTTTTTTTCGTAACTAAAATTATTCACTACACTACCGAGGAGCGTACAACAAAAATTGTTATAAGAAGATCATGACACAGACAATTTGTCATTACTTTAAGATATTGTAAGATTACCAAAGGTAACACAATATAACCAACGGGTATATAAAGGGTTTTCCAATAAGAGGTGTTATTTTAATTAGCCCGCTATTTCTGTAGATGTCCCCTTTGGAGCTGTCGTTTTTTGACATTTGACAAGTAGAAACTACGCCATTAATAAAAATGGAACGATACGCGATTCAACAACGCATTGAAATTATTAAAATTCACTATAAAAATGGTGAAAATGTGGCAGAGACGGTTCGTAAAACTCGAACATTTTTGGGTCGTGGTGAAGCACCTTGTCGGACCGCAATACAGAAATTGGTAGAAAAATTCGAGCTGTCGGGACAAGTTAGTGATGTGAAGAATAAAACCCGTGCACGTCGCTCAAGAACAGCCGAGAATATTGCTTCTGTAGCCGAAAGTGTTGAAGAAAACCCAGGTTTGTCCATTCCTCGTCGTTCTTTGGAATTAGGCATTCCACAAACGTCATTACACCGTATTTTGCATAAAGATTCAGTTAACACAAGAACTCAAGCCGGCTGATCATCAACAACGTCGAGTCTTTGCTGATTGGGTCCTTGAAATGCATGAAAATGATCCGGAATTCCATCGAAAACTCATCTTGAGTGATGAGGCCCATTTCCACCTCGATGGCTTCGTCAACAAGCAAAATTGTCGCATCTGGGGCTCAGAAAACCCAAGAGTTATTGTTGAAAAGCCTCTCTATCCTCAACGTGTGACTGTTTGGTGCGGTCTATGGTCCCGCGGGGTTATTGGACCTTACTTTTTCGAAAATGAGGCTGGAGCAACAGTTACGGTGAATGGATTGCGCTATCGACAGATGATTAATGATTTTTTATGGCCGGAATTGGATGGTATTGATCTGGACAACGATTACTTTCAACAAGACGGCGCTACGTGCCATACAAGCAACGAAACCATTGATCTTTTACGGGAAAAGTTTCCGGACCGTGTTATCTCTCGAAGAGGTGATCACAATTGGCCACCGAGATCTTGTGACTTAACACCTTGCGTCTTCTTCCTTTGGAGCCAAGTGAAAGAGAAGATCTACGCCAACAGCCCAGCGTCGATTCAAGATCTCAAAGATGGAATTCGTGAGCCTATCGAGTACATAGGGCAGCCACTTTGCGATTTGGTTATGGAAAATTTCATGAAAAGGATATGGTCTTGTAGGCGTGGTCGTGGTTGTCATTTGGCTGATGTTATTTTCCATTATTAACGGCATACCTTCCTCTTTATAATGAAATAAAGATCCGATCATTTATCTCAAAAAATGGCATTTTTCGTTGAATATCAAAATAATACCTCTTATTGGAAAACCCGATACATCGAATTCAAAGTCAGCTTATTTGCCACCGGAGACGCAGACAGAATCCTGCTTTGCACGGGCGAGCCAACACCATTAAAGTACCTGGTAAATTCCCCCACCAAAACCTCATTTCTCTTGGTGTAACTTCAAAAACTTTATCTCAGAATGCCAATGAAACATATGCTATTTATTTAAGGAAGCTTTGAAGTTTCTGAAAAAAATAATGTTGAGGCTCTTTTTTTGAAAATTTGTTTTCCCGGATAAAGGATATGTCCATCATCCTTGAATATCTCAAGAGGCTCACTCTCGAATTTATATTTTTTTTTATTTTATTCCTTAATGGGTTTTGAGAAAGTTGTAGAAAGGAAAAAATGGAACTCCTTGAAGTTTGGCCGGAGTTATTTTTTAAATATATGTAGTTCAGAAAACTTTTAACGAAAATTGATGGCGGGTGCTGTGTTGTAAGATTACGTGCAGTGTGTTCGATAAATAAGAAGGATGGAGTATACCAATGGATTCTTTTGAGTGTTAAGGAGGTCTGAATAAAAATATGATTAGATTTTGCTCATCACTCTCTCCCCGTCAAATTAACGTTTGAAAGTTTTTCGTTTTTCGAAGGAAGTGCGCAGGCATTTAAATGCCTTTCAGCGAATATCGCCGGATAAAACTAATTACATATATCAAACGTGTTACGATTTATGGTCAAGTTTCTCAGTTATCGAGCCTTATATTTGTAGTATTATCCTTGATCCTGTAAAGTGTTTACACCACGTATATAACTTTTCCTGTTCTCAAATATAACCCCTTAATAGTTCTTCAAAACATAAAAAAAATTATCTCAAAATATGCTTCTGTTTAAAACTTATTAATATTTTTGTGTTACGTGAAAATTGAAAAAGTATGCTAGTCCAGTCATTACGTCGGAAAAATCGGGTTAGAAATGAAAATGAACCGAGAAAGCCAAATTTTGGATATTACGTGGGGGCGGCTAGAAAAGCTTAAGTTCAAATTGTCGACCAAAATAACCTTGTGCGTTTTCCGCCATCTTGAAAAAAGGGTTAAATTCGGTTTTTTCATCATAACTCGGTTCCCCGTTGAGATACGAAAATTTTTATGCAATACTTTTTTGTTGCTCTTTGTACGATCTACAATTAAGGTCCTATACATTTCTCACGTATCGATCATCGTTATCGAGATATCGATAAAAAAAAACCACAAATTTGGGGAGAAAAAATTGTTTTTCGCTATTTCCTTTTTTCTCGTGAAAGATATCGAAAAATGTCCAGTATGAAACTTGTAGAGCGTGTTCAGACCTATAAATTGGTTTTTTTTATTTTTTATTTTCGAGAAAAATTACGACCTCTAGCGCGGCGCAAAGTCAGTAAGACTGTGTCCGGTTTTGATTTAGCCGCTTGCACGGTTGTATCCACACGTCAAAATGGATGAATGGTTGTTCAGGGAATTATTGCAATACAATTACAAACTAAATTAATAAACCAGCCAAATTATAAATCAAACACATGAAATTTATTGATCAAATAATTTTTATGCAGCAAAAAATAATAATTACAGGTGGTCATTTTTTTCACATGTTTTTCATCGTTTTGATGGTCCTGGCTGTAGAAGTTCTTCCTCGGTAGACTCTTCGAGTCGTGAAAACTCTTCAATCGCAGGAAATGATGCTGTGATGGTCGAAAGATCATAATCATCATCATCATGATCGTAGTTGAATAAAATCTCGACTCTGGCGACATTGTTGCATGTCTGTCCACTACAGTACAGGCAAATAACGGAGCAACTAATTCCTGCTTTCCTGCACCCACAAGCAGCCCCACACTTTCCTTTACATTTGCACGAAATGAGTTTTAAAAGTTCAGGTGGAGCGGGTGCGGCTGTGGTGCAAATTGTTCGATGCTATCGAGCTCCTACTGCGACGATCAGCTTGTCTCAAGGAATCGCGTGGTATACTGGAAGGTATCTTTATATGAATCACCCTGTATATACGGCTCCGCAATAGAAATTAAGAAAGTTTTACACTTATCTCGAAACATGCTAAGAACAATTTATAATTAATTAATTACTTAATTCTATCAAAAAGTACAATAATGGATACAAATCCAATGAACTTTACTAGCAAAGACAAACTAGAATAAGAAGAAGCGAAACGTCAAACAGAAAATTGTAAAACTGCTCAAACCAAGTAGGTTAGTTACATATAAAAAGTAGACACGTAGGCAGTAGCAAGCCAAGAGCGAAACAAGTACTTGTGATAATACCCATGGTATTTCTCCTTCAGGGTTTTAGTTATTTAGTTTTAAGGTGTTTGTTGTTAAAGGCCCTAAGAGGCAATTATGAGAAGGTGTGTCGGGAGCAAGCACATGCAATTCTCTTAACAAGTGTTCAGATCTTTCGTCAAAATAAACTATACGAGGTAAGCAGCCCTCAACTTATTAATAAGTGCGGCCAGACATACTGATAAGTCGGCAATATAGATCCTTAAGAAGTCATAAAGACTCATGTTAATCTCATGTATATATAGACCCAATAAAGTTTCTTTATCTTCTATCTTTATCACACGAATTCGGACGGGTTAGCTTCGTCTTCGTCTATCTATTATAATAGCTGAACTTGTTGTGTTACATCATTATCTGTAATAATAAGACGAAGACTAAGACATGGATTCGGACAGGCCCTAAGTTTGTCCGTTTGCAACGCACAGAAATAACAATATGTGCAGAGAGCACGAATTTATTAAAGAAGATCTTACATAAATCATATCTTATAACTTTTTAAGATCAAACTAGATCATTATCAAGTCATGCTTGTCACCTTTCAAGTCAGTTAGAGTTTCAGTATAGTTGGTTTGAATTAGTACATACTCGGTACTGACTTGAAAGGCGACCACCATAATTTGAAAATGGTCTAGTTTGATTTTAAGAAGGGATATACCTACATATGCATAATATCAACTTAAACAAGACACAATTGGTCACACATTTCAAATAAGACAAATTTTACAATCTATGCAGAACTTTTCGAAAAATAACATTGAAATTGCCAATCCATAACCGATAAGCAAAATCACAAGGGCGGCGTAACAATCTGTCAAACGGACACTTTCAAAGCTTTGTCCAGTTGCTGCACAGACAGGTTTTTTCGTATAAATTCGAGAATTTTCTCTTCCTTGTAAGCCATGTTCTCGTATTTTGAATAAACTGAAAAAGAATTTTTTTAATTTACAAATTTACCTTCAATTCAATTACAAAATAATATTGCAAAACTCTTACTTAACTTTCAGCATCTCCTTGTAAGGTGAATTCTTCGCAATACTGTACCAAGTATCCGATACTTGAATAAACGGAATAGTCATTAGATTACATTTTTCGTGTTCGTAGAACGTTTCTTCAATTATTTTGTAACCAACTCCCAATTCAACTTGAAAAGCGAATAGACCTTTCCGCATCCTTGATATTCCCTCCGAAATGTTCATGTACTGAGGAATACCCTTAGATGATAGGACCTTCTTCTGATAGAGAGCTTTTCTCACTGGTTCTGTAGCAGCCTTTAAAAGAAAATGTTTATAAACTTAAATAATCAGAAATTCTAATTCTCATACTGGAAAGTAGTAGCGATTGTAAGAAGTATCATCCACAGCCACTGCTAATTGTGATTTTAACAGATCCGACAATGTTTGAATACTTTTTGTTGTAGACTGCAAAAGAGCTACTATGTTGGCCGTATATGATGTATATAGGAAAAGAACTGTGATTAAAATGAATATCTAAAAAAAAAAAAACATTTAAAAGGACCGTCAAAAGAATCATTTTTGTTGGTATCTTACCGTAGAAATTCGAGCTGACAAGAGTTTTGCTTGCATAAAAGTGCCCATTTGGCAGGTAATGCTTATTGCAACCAACATGAAGTCAGTCAACCTGAGATTGGCTTCTTCGCCACCGTATTGGAACTCACGTTGTTTCTGATATTTTATAGTACAGGATATAACAATGATAGCGAAGGTAATCAGTGCTCCTCCGCTAATCCATACTAGACCGGTAAAAGGCAATGAATAAATATTTGTGACGTAAGAAAGTGGGGGCTCGCGAAATATAAATTGTGTTTTTGTTGGAGCTGTCATTGAAAGGTATTCAATTTGAGGAATTCTCACGGAGGTCATAAAAAGACCAGTACCTGAAAGAAAATTAGTTTTTATTATTTCACTTGCAATTTAATTTATTACGAAATATCATACACAAAGCATATGTTATCAGATCATCTTTTCCCAATTATCTAGCATTGTATACTTAAAAATGGGGAAAAAACAGAAGAAAAGAGGAACAAGAAAAAAGAAACTTTATAAAGAATGAATATTAAAATAGAAAAGTAAATACAAGATGAAGATCTCAAAATAGAAAAAAATAAAGTGAACAAACCAGTAATAATGATTAGGAAAATGAGAGCAATTTATAAAGCATAAGTGAAGTTAAATTACTCCAAAATATAATGTAAAGAAAAATTATATGGTGTTACGGTATTGCCCCCATAATCATAACGTTTCGTTTCGTTTTACTTGTTGTGACATAATAAATCTAACCTACATTAATAATTGGCTACTGAAAAGAAATCTCGTAGGACCAAGAGCAGTGACATCCTCTAGCGTCGGAAGCCAAGATCTACTTTGCGTCGCTGTGTTACCGGAATTAGGGGCTTTGATCAGACCTAAGTAAAATCGGGGACTTCCAAGTCCTCACCTCTGACTGTTCGAATTCAAGGAATTCAAGTGCGGATCAGAATTTGATTATTACTTCTTTTGACAGTAAAAAATACATCCTGAGAGATTCTTCAAGCCAGTTTTAGTTAAGTCTGATCAAAATCTCTGATTCCTAAACGCTAGAGTACGTCATTGCTCTTGGTCATAATTTTTAAGCTTTTAGTACATCATCTAATATGAAATAAAACTATTTAACTTTATTATCCTTAAATAAAAACACATCGTATCTGAGTTCTATGTTATTTTTACCATTTAAAATAAGAAGGCGGGAGTCCCCGGGATGTTGCTGCTCTGGGCGTTCAAATGTTTTAATCCGTCCTTGAGATAAAGTTTGTTAATACGAATACCAATGAAAACATTAGGGTTTCGAATCCGGATATCCTAATATCAAATTAACCAGATTATGCGAACAATTTTGACTATTCGGCAATCCGGATATTTTTCGTTAATAATCCGATAATCCGGATATTTTTTTTTATATGGTTTTTCACCAAAATGCTGTTTTCTTTCTACAATTTTCAGCAATTTTCAAATATATATTTATTTTCCATCAAAATGTCGAATGGTGGATTTGGCTGAATTCACTCAAAAAGATTGTTTATCAAAGTTTTTTCTCAAGTTTTCTAGTTTTAATTTTAAATAAAACGAAACAAAGCACAGTAAGCGTTGGAGTTTTTTAAACTCGCTCGAATTTCAATGTTTTTTGGCATCTTAATTTAAAAATTAAATGCTAGTAGTGTGGATAAAAATTAATTATATTTATAAATAAAATATTGAGCTAATCAGCTAAAAATATAGTATGTAAATTTATTATGGAGTAAATAGATATATCCAGATTCCCGTGTACGAGTTTTTAGGTATGAGTATATATATAAAATCGATGATGGCTCGATGATGCTTCGATTTTTTGACGTATCGAACGGATAAGTCAACAATACCTCGCCCCAATATAAATTCACCATTTAACATTCCAGAGCATAATATGTCAAGTTTAAAAGAACTGTTCGATGTCCTATCACCAAGGCAGACTGCAGTAAAGGAATTTAGTACAAATTCGAAACACTTTTCGATGTTTATAAATTTCTATGTGAAAGGTTAGAAGAGTTTGGAACGAACTTAAGTAAAAATTTATCGAAACACATTAAGAACGAATGCATGAACATCGAGATAAAATACTTATGACATAAATAATTCTCTTAGCAGCAGGCAATATACCACATTCCATAAATATTTTGATTACACTTGAAAAAGTTGCTCCCATGATATTGGCAGTAGATATTTTTCGAAAAATTAATGTTACTGCTTATGAGAGAGCCCACGACGATAACATCGAGGAAGTAGCTGAAAAAATCGCAAATGAAAGTAAGTTTGAAAGTCAACAAAACACTCCAACTTTATTTTAAAAATTCCGTGCAGCGACAACTGGAAGTGGCAATTTCTTCAATTACCTATGTTAAAGAGTAGCAAAGCAATTACTACATTGCTTCAAAAATATTTCATGATTTTAACAAGAACAGATGATTTGAATATATTATTTAATGCACTTCTTAAAATAAAGCCAACATCTACTGCAGCAGAACGCTTTTTGATTGCATTATGAAACTTTCAATGCAATTTCTAAAATATATATTTGTAAAAGTGAAGTAAATTTAAATTACGTAATTTTCTCTTACCATTTTATGAATTATTAATGTACATAATTACAATATTTGAATAAAATAAAATAAACGAATTATAAAACTCCATGAATTTTTGGATTCAAGCTATTATATTTATTTATTTAGTTATTTGTTATCCGGATATCCGAATAATTCGGATATTTTAAATTTTCCGTATTCCATATCCGGATAATCATGAGAATAATCGTGATATTGCCAGGGCGAAATTATGCAGTTTAATTTCAGACTTTTCAAGTAGAAATAAATATGACCAAAATCACAAATTAATTTTAAAATTATATGACGATACGATAAAATTTTTGGCTAAACACAGAAAAGAGTTGTGATTACAACAGCAGACGAAGGCAGTGTGACCATGGTAATGTGGAGAAACGATTATTTAGATAAAATAAATTCGATTCTCTCCGATAAGAATACTTACAGACCAATAGGAATAGATCCGACTAACAAACTTCAAAGTAAAAACAATGAACATATAAAATATCTCAAATTGCATCAAATAATTTCGGATTCAGACAAATATAAGGTATCTACTTATAAAGCAGTTCGTCCAAAATTATACGGTTTGCCAAAAATTCACAAAGCGGGCTGTCCAATAAGACCAATCGTATCTTCAATCGATTCTCCAGTATACCAACTTTCTAAATACCTGGCATCCATATTGAAAAATTTAACTACTAGCTCTGCATTTAACGTATACGATTCCATCGCATTTAAAGACAAAGTGGATAATTTAAAGATTGAAATATCAGAAAAAATGGTTTCCTTTGACGTTATTTCCTTATTCACGAACATTCCCGTCAACTTAGTTCTCAAAATCATTGAAAATAAGTGGAGTTCTATTAGTACATACCACGTAAAAAGTTTTTGGAAATGCTTAGCTTCAGCACAACCGAAGCAAATTATTTCGTTTTTAATAAAAATATTTACAAACAAGCTTTCGGTGTACCAATGGGAAGTCCTCTATCTCCAATACTACAGTACACTGTAGAAGAAGAGAGTATGGGATCCTTACCGTACTTAGACGTTAGAGTTATTAGGGAAAAAAACTGACTGGTACCAAAAACCGACATCTTCGGGTAGGCTTTTGCATTACAGGTCTTTGCATCCTGAACATCAGAAATTAAACACAGCCAAAAATTTTATCTCCACAGTTTTAAAGCTTAGCCACGAAAAATTCCATAGAGCCAATATAATGAAAATTAAGAACATATTGAAAGAGAATGGTTTCCCCAAATCAATAACAGGAGGGTTGTTGTTTCAATATAACACACATAATGTTGAAAGTGTTAATGGGGGTGGATCCGAAAGTTTTTTGAGATTTAAAGGTGCAACTTATATCCCTGGGTTTTCCAAAAGATTTCCAAAAATCCTTAAACCCCAGGATCACCAAATCAAACTAGGCCTCAAGCCGCGCAAAACAATAAGTAATTGTTTCATTAAGCTAAAGGATCCGACACCCAAAGAACTACGTTCGGACGTAATTTACAAAATACCCTGCAAGGGTAGGAATAACGAAAATTGTCCGATGAGCTATGTTGGAACAACAGGGCAATTCCTTAAAAACAGGATTTCTAATCACAAATCAGACTTAAAAATCGGAAACCAAAATAAAACAGCGCTAACTACACACTGTGCATTATCCAACAATGCTCCAGATTTTGAAAATACCTACATCACGAAAAACACTATAAGAAAAGTTTATTGATAGAGGCATTATAAGTATATGCAGAAAACTCCCAATACAATGAATAAAAAAACGGATACAGACAATATCAATAACATTTATTGCGCGCATTTGGAGAGCTTTGGGAAATAATAGAGCTACGTCTAGCACCAGTTGATTCTGACGAGTGGTTGGATAACCCTCCACACCTCCTATAGTTTCTTTTACCATGTTTTGTCATTTATTTATTTATTTTTTATACTGTGGTTTTTAATTAGTGTTTGCTGTTTGTTATCTGTTAATATTTTTACAATGTTGTTTAATCCGTAAGTAGCCCTTGTTTTCTAATTTTTTAATTTTTATATCATAGCAATAGTTACATTAATGTTTTTAATGTCGGAGAACAAATAAAATTCTCACAAACTAAAGAGGTGTTTTTCCTCCTGAGTCCTGACCGTCCAGCCCGAAAATCCCAATACACGAAAATTGGATAATTTCTGATGTTTTTTTTTTTTAGAATGAAACAAGTAATTTCATATAGTTTCGTCTTTTGCATTTATGGGGGAAAAGAACTTGGCTATGCACTATTGTAGTGCAACTGAGACAACGAGTTAAAAACAAAATCGAGAGAACGTAGGATTACCCGAACGACAAAATCTTATTATATCCCTTAAAATCCTTTCAACCTATTCATAATAATGTACTTCGGGTCACACTACCTCCCATTTTTAAGAAATAGATAAATTTCGTTTTGGCCCAAATGCTGAAAGGCGATGTAAAATTTCTCTCGAATGAAATTCTCATTTTTCCTGAAAATATCAGGGAAGAAATTCTCCCACTTAATTTCTTCACAGCAAAACGAATGTAAACACAAGCACGTGCTGCTTAATTATCATAGAAATTACACTAACAAACATTGGCCATGCTATAAAAAACATTGGCCGATTCTCTCAAAATTTCAGCAAAAACAGGTTTTCACAAAAGCGCGGGAGCATTTTATGAGAGTAAAACGTGAAAACTCCGCCCCTTCTGATTTATTTACGAAAATGAAACATTTGCCATTCTGTTTCGGTGCATGCAACTTGCGCTTTCACATTTTTTATCTTTATTCATAAAATTTTTAAAGAGAGTTTGATTTCTTTTCGATTTTTTTTCTTTCTTCCTTCCTTTTCTTGCCGTGTGCATTTTAAATGTAAAACACTCGGATATCTCGCCAGCTTCTTAACTTATTATTAGGTAAACTTTGTGTAAAACACTCGGAAATCTCGCTTGCTTCCCAACTGGTCTTCTACGAGGCAGTGATGCCAACTTAGGGATTTTATCCCTAGATATAGGGATAATTTTCGGTTTTAGGGATGTAGGGATTAAAGTTTCAAAAGTGACGATATCTAGGGATATTTTGTGCACTAAAAGTTTCTAATAATTTGATTGTTCCAAGCTACAGAGAACTTCTGCAAATTGAAGAAACACTAGCGCAGAATGAGAATTGCTGGAGTAGACTATTAATTTTCATTTTCATGTCAATGTCACATACATTTGCTTTTAATATCCACTCTACTCTTCTATTCTGTAATGAAAATTTCCAGTTTGGAAAAATACCGTAGTTCAGATTGTTCGTTTTCAGATGTATTTTCTTTTTTAATGATGTTATGGAAAAACACTCTCCATCTCTATTGTTTCAAGTTCAGTACGACAGCAAGATACACCACAAAAGAAACGAAAATCTAGAAATGATCTTTACGAAAACCAAAGTTTCAAGAAAAATAGCTTTGTGATCCAGAATTCAAATGTTTTTAATATTTTTAGTGTGCTTTAACTTTTACTTTTTATAAAAATCCATTTCAAGGTTGGATTGCAAAAGGGAAGAATAATCTGGCATGTTTTGGTTTGGCAGGTCATGTTTCATTAAATTTGTGGTAAGAGCAAATTGCAGAGATATGCTGCAACTAAAAAGCATGAGATATCTATTGGTGGAATTCAGGAAGTTAAACCAATATCGCATTATTTTCTGATCCGCCTAAACAGAATGTACAAGTCGCTGAAGCTGAAATAAATGTTTGTCTAACTTTTTTACGCAGCATAATTAGCATTTTCAATTGTTGTTCATTTGTCACCCTTATTAAAGAATATATTCTCTAATTCTCGAATCGTAAAAGATATGCAACTTGGTCGGAAGAACACTACAAAAAACAAAAAAAGTTCAATTTGCTCCAGGAAAATGGTCACCATTGACTTATATTGTTAATTAGTTTTGTACTGGGAAGATTTTCGCATAAAATTATTGCAGCAATTTGTACTTTATGATCTTATTTTATTTCTCTTTTGTATCTTTACATTAGTTACAACGGAAAATCTTCACTCCGATTCGGGATTTAAATGACGTAAACTCAAACAAAGTTTGGCTAAGTTCGCGATATTTTTGAATTTGTATTTCCCCCTAGCAAACCGTTTTCATACTATACAAAAAGTTTCAAAATTTTAAAAATGTCACAATTTTCTAAATTTTTCCGTTTCAAACTCACAATAGATTGTTTATTTTATCTTTGAAGATGTAGTCTTTGTTACTTGTAATTAATAAATAAATAAATAAATAAAATTTATTTATGAAAACAGAAAATAATACTGTTTTTTTTTTTTTTGTTATTTTGGAGTTAAGCCTAGTATCGTATACGGGCAAAGTAACGCGGTCTCCAAATAATTCACACTAAAATCGCTAGTAAAATTTTGACGTATGTTAATTTGGATAAAACAAGATAATTAATTTTTATATTTTGATAACACAAACGAAACCCCTTAATCATTCAAAAAACAATATGCAAATTTTCATAGAAATAGGAATGTCAAAATTTACCAGGAATTTAATGCTGCGTGCATTAAAATGCCTAGTAAAATGTGTGGAGAGGGAACCTTCAGTTTTTACCGGGGAGCTCCGTAAAGTAAAATCATCAGTAAAATTTTTGTTTGCAATTTTACCAGAGCTACAATTTGTATGGAAATGTCACATTTTACTCGAACTCGATACTAGACTTTAAGCCAATTATTTAGGGAATTCTAGGGATTTTTTCTATCGAAACTCAGGGATTTTTCCAAGCGTCTGGTTGGCATCACTGCTACGAGGTAGTTAATTTTTAATTCTGATCCGTTTGGTCCAGTTGTTGTTTAGACGTGAACAAATTAGGACGTGATTTTTGTGTTAAGCGTTTTTTTTTTGTAAGAAAAGTAAGATTTTCTCTTTCAGTAATTTTAATTAATAAAAAAAAAGGTACATGGCTTAATATTATGAGAGTTTAATTGTGATATTAAATAATATTATATTTTATAGTGAATCCTTCATTTCACAATTTAAATCCATCCAATAAGAAATATAAATTAAATTGTGTACAAAGTGCCCGCGTTTAAGAGTGGCGCATAGTGGTGTGTTGTAGTGTTACGTACCTTTGTGGGGATGGCGGGTATTTTATCCAAAACACTTTTTTATTTGTCTCGGGTTCGTTTTATTATCCTTCTATTTCTTTTCTTTACAATCTTCTTCTTTTTTTTTCTAAACTTATTATCTTCTTTCACCAATTTATTCGATCTCGTCCTAACTCCTTTTTGATTCGTAGGATAGAGGGTTTTCGAGCGCTTATACTTCGTTTGTTTAAAGTCGGCTTCCTCTATCCTACCGGCTGCGCCAATTTGTTGTATAAATACCTTTAGCGGGGCTCTGGCAGCGGAGTTAATCCAAAACACCCTTTTATTTTTTGTATAAACTTTATTTATTTTATTTATTTATTTTTTTTGCACTTTATTGGAAACTTTTTGATAACTCCACCACTTTTCCTTATATAGAAACTTTTGTAGTTTTACGCTAATTTCCGTTATCAACGCGACCGAGACCGATCCAGCCGATTTTTTCCAAAAGAATTTCAAAAACCAACTCTAATTTTCTTTAAAACTCGACTGCCGCGTATGATATTTTTTAAATCACAACTTCTTCGTTTCCAAATTCGACTGTCACCTTTTCAATTAAGATTTACAAAACCAACTCGTTTTTTACAAACTTTTTTAATTCAACTTTTCTCTTTTTCAATCTAAAATTCAACTCCGTTCGCTTTTATAATTCGACTGCCGCGTACTCCAAGAGATTTAAAAACCAACTCAGCCCTTGATCACTTTAATCGCGATCAAGAGTCGTCGTTCAGGGTAGAAAATGCATAGTTGCATTTCTACCCTGAGAAAAATTTTCATTTATTCTGGACTTGATTAAACAAGTCCAGAATATTTTTCGTTGGACGGTGACTTGAAAAAATGAAATTTAATGTTTTTATAAACATCAGCCACCGTCCCGTCGATTGAAATTGCGGCGCGCGTATACATATAATGTAATTTCGCGGCGCGCATTTCTTATCGCGAAAGCTTTTTTTTTGTGATATGTAAGTACGTTCGTACATACATATTGTAATTTTCATGACAAATCGTACTGAAGGTACGATTTGTCGTTTGTTTTATTTTTTTTTTAATTAAATATTTCTACTGACAAATTTTGCTGAAGGCAAAATTTGTCGTGGGAATAAACTTTGTAAAAACGAATGCAATTTTCTTCACTGATTGAATAGATAAGCTAATCATGTTTTTAAGCATGATTAGCTTATGTGAAAATTTATGCATGAAATATTTTAAATAATTATTTATTGTCTTTTTTCAGATCTGTTTTTAGGCATATTTTAGATATATAACAGTAAAGTGGCGCGTGCACCACTCTTGGACATTTTATACTATATTTTGCCAATTTGAACAACTAGGAAACTAGTATTGCAAATGGCAAAAAAAAATAACATTAAGTATCCACCGAACTAGAATAATAGGAATATGGCTAGAGTAGAGTGGCTTAGAAGCTTTAGAAAAAGGCATGTATATTTGTCCCTTCGTATGCCTGAAACATGCAGTCTTACACGATCAACTTCGTTCAACCAATACAACGTGAGTAGGTTTTTTGAAAATTTAAGAACATATACCAACGTAGTTCTAATTTCGCCGATGGCAGACGAATTTTCAATCTTGATGAAATTGCAACTGTACAAAAATCTAGAAAAGTGGAACTTTAGTAAACACATGTTGTATTGTAAGTACGTCTGGGCAGTACCTACCCCCGGTAATGGTATTCCCAAGAACACACTTCTAAACTCATATGTTGAGAGGAGCTGTGACTGGAACCTTGGGATTGGCTGTACCTAGCGGGTGGATGACAGGACAATTATTTGTTGAAGTTATTAAACATTTAGTGAAATATTCGAATAGCTCATTGGATAATCATTCGATTCTTATTTATGACAACCACGAAAGCCATCTATTTATTGAAGTTTTATATATTGCAAAATCACATGAAGTAATAATTTTAACTGTTCCTCCACATTACACAAATAAACTCCAACCATTGGATGTAGGTATTTATAAGCCATTCTCCAATGCTTACAATTCTGCGGTTGATGTCTTATACTAAGATGTTGTCAAAAGTGTTGCTATTGCACATGAAAGTGTTCTCACTCCATCAAATATTACATATTTTATCATTTAAAAAATGTGGAATCTATCCATTTGACAGTAATACTTTTACTGAACTCGACTTTTGGCCAAGTCAAGTAATAGATCGACCAATTCCTGAGCCCGTGAATTGGCAGAATGCCAGCCAAGTGATAGCCGATAATTTGGATGAAGCCTACATTAATCTAAATCCGATTGATCCTATGCTAGATAATATTGATGTTCATAATCGCACTAGCTGAATATCTATGTAAGCTTTAAGTAAAGTATTTTATAGGTCATAATTTATTTTTAAAAAATTCTAGCAGTAACAAGTGCTTCAAATAACAACGAGGGTAACCACTACGCAAGATTCGTTTGAAGAACGCCAAAAGAAAAAAGAAGAAGCTATGTCGAAAAAAAATTAATAAAAAAGTTCAGCTGCAAAAGAAGAAAATTGAAAAGGTGACTAAAAAACTTTTTGATGACGAGATATTCGAAATTGATGCACCCGCCGCTAACAAATCAGATGAATCCGATGATGATTGTTACTGTTTAGATTCATCTAATTTTGGGCACATGTCGCGACCTCGTGTTGAAGCTGACTACGTTCTAGTAGAGTTTAAGCCGAAAAAAGGCTTGCTGGTATATTATTTTGGAAAGATCATTGCAGATATAAACCCATCTAATGACCTTCAGATTAGTTTTTTACGAAAGGGTCATGGTGAAAATTTTCACATGCCCAATATACCAGATTTTGCTGTGTGTAATATTATAAATATAAAATATTTATTGCCAAAACCATCATACTAAGGGAGTACTAGCAGACAATTAGCAAGTGTTAATTTTGCAGTGGATTTCTCTTTTCTGAATATGCGATAAAGCCTTTGTGCTATAAAGGCTTTGTGCCACAGTATTAAATACTTGATGATCTCTATTCCTTTTCTTTAAATTACTAAATGAATTTGTGAATTTATGTTAATTATATTTTCTGTTTTTTGTTTATTTTATTTTTCACGTAGTTTATTAAAGAAATATATTTTTATTAAACAAAATTTTGGTTTGAATTTTTGGTACAGTTTTCAATACTTTCCATACATTTTTGTTCGCGCCACTCTTAAACATGAGCTGCGCAACTCTAAAACAATGGTGTTGACGACTGGCGCATTTGAGTTATGACTCATGTTTTTTGTATAGTTTTTTCGCGGTGTAATATATCTCTTTTATTTAAACAATGGTAAAAACTTAACATATTTTTCTACCACTCAATTAAAACAAGACATGGAAATATAGAATAACAAAAAAGTTATGGCTCGTACAAAAAAACAGTGCGCCACTCATGAACAGGTTCCCCTATATTTTATAATTTACAAGATAGAAGGCTCTGACAGAAGGGAGAACCGAAAAATAGATAATAATAATAATTCTTTATTTGGCTAGGTAAAAAGATAGATATGCTATGTTAGATTGTACAAAGTGCAGTGGTTAAATAAAATTCATCGTTACTACAAAACAACTACGAACAAAGCAATGCAAAATAGAAAAAAAAAAATAAAGAGCAAAAGATATGATCATGTAATTTAAGTAGTAAAAAAATAAACTAAAACTAAAAATAGCGTACAAGGGGGAGAGAAGAAAAACAACAAAGACCCCAAATGTGCGTCACTGAGTCAAGAACTGGAAAGATTAAGCTGGCGAATGTAAAATGTGGAATAACTAACTCAGGCTTGAAATTCTTATTCTTGATTCGAACAATTTGACTATGTCCTTGCAAAAAGTTATTTATCAGCTTAATAGCAGACGAAGATAATAAGAACTGATTTGATAATTTTGTTATTAAATGTGAGTGATTTATGAAGTCAAAAGATTGCTAAATTCGAACAAGACAAGTAATGTAAGGCAGTCCTCATCTAGGGACTCATGTATATCAGAAGTTACCTTCAATAATGCAGTCCCACAACTATGAGAAGGACGGAATCCTGATTGAAAAGTTGATAACATAGAATATCAATTTATATAATACGTGATTTGCAAATACACCAGCTTTGGTTATATTTCCGGAGCAATTAATTTAAGGAATCTAGGTGGTAACTCCTTCGATCCTACAGCATTTGACTTAATTGCATGTAATGCTGATAACACTTCAACTTCATCAACGCAGCAAAAGGCAAAACCATCAAAAGAGAAGTCATCTATCATGGGACTGATGCTAGGTGCCTGAGATGAAGAAGCTGCGGTTGATGCAAAAAAGCTCATTTTGATCAATATTTATCTCAGATGATTCCTGACCGACTACACCCAAATTGCGAAGCGAATATTCCTCCATAAGGTTTTAGGAGGAATATCGAAAATTAATTTATCTCTGAAATAGGCACTCTTTGCGGATCGAATTAAAGCTCTCACTCTGTTACGGACTTTTTTTTTACCTGTAAAGCATCACAGGACAACGCGTCAGTCTGTATCGGTCAAAAAGAAAACCTGTCTCAGCAATAATATGACGAATCTCACTAATTAACCATTGACATTTGGAGGGTTTAAGACGAAAGTTTCGAATTGTTACGTAATTGTTGTAAAGACAAACCAGTGTTTGTGGGAGAGAGGCGACTTTTAGATCAATAGAGTTGGATGTGTAAATAGCATCCTAAATGAATTCGCGGCACTCAACACGAAGGCTAACTTAATCAACATGCTTAAAATCACGATAAGTTCGACAAGGATTTCGATCTAAGGTTATAAAGGGTTTTCCAATAAGAGCTGTTATTTTGATATTCAAAGAAAAGTGCCATTTTTTGAGACAAATGATTGGACCTTTATTTCATTGTAAAGAGGAAGGTATGCCGTTAATAATGGAAAATAACAACAGCCAAATGATCACCACGACCATGCCTACAGGACCATATCCTTTTCATGAAATTTTCCATAAACAAATCGCAAAGTGGCTGCCCTATGTCCTCGATAGCCTCACGAATTCCATCTTTGAGGTCTTGAATCGACGCTGGGCTGTTGGCGTAGACCTTCTCTTTCACGTGGCCCCAAAGAAAGAAGTCGCACGGTATTAAGTCACAAGATCTCGGTGGCCAATTGTGATCACCTCTTCGAGAGATAGCACGGTCCGGAAACTTTTCCCGTAAAAGATCAATGGTTTCGTTGCTTGTATGGCACGTAGCACCGTCTTGTTGAAAGTAAACGTTGTCCAGATCAATACCATCCAATTCCGGCCATAAAAAATCATTAATCATCTGTCGATAGCGCAATCCATTCACCGTAACTGTTGCTCCAGCCTCATTTTCGAAAAAGTAAGGTCCAATGACCCCGCGGGACCATAACCCGCACCAAACAGTCACACGTTGAGGATAGAGAGGCTTTTCAACAATAACTCTTGGGTTTTCCGAGCCCCAGATGCGACAATTTTGCTTGTTGACGAAGCCATCGAGGTGGAAATGGGCCTCATCACTCAAGATGAGTTTTCGATGGAATTCCGGATCATTTTCATGCATTTCAAGGACCCAGCAAAGACTCGACGTTGTTGATGATCGGGCGGCGTGAGTTCTTGTGTTAACTGAACTTTATAAGCCTTAAGACCCAAATCTTTATGCAAAATACGGTGTAATGACGTTTGTGGAATGCCTAATTCCAAAGAACGACGAGGAATGGACAAACCTGGATTTTCTTCAACACTTTCAGCTACAGCAGCAATATTCTCGGCTGTTCTTGAGCGACGTGCACGGGTTTTTTTCTTCACATCACTATCTTGTCCCGACAGCTCGAATTTTTCTGCCAACTTCTGTATTGCGGTCCGACAAGATGCTTCACGACGACCCAAAAATGTTCGCTTTTTACGAACCGTCTCTGCCACATTTTCACCATTTATAGTGAATTGTAATAATTTCAATGTGTTGTTGAATCGTGTATCGTTCCATTTTTATTAATGGCGTAGTTTCTACTTGTCAAATGTCAAAAAATGACAGCTCCAAAAGTGACATCTACCGAAATAGCGGGCTAATTAAAATAACACCTCTTATTGGAAAACCCTTTAGTTTGACATAAGAAAATTATGGCTGAATTCACTGGGAGGACTAATTTGACTATGAAATTGATTTTTCCAACGTTTAAAGTCTGAAATAGATATTGTAAGCTATCTGATAATGCGTTGTCACAGAGAGAGTTCACATTCAAATCGCCACAGAGAACGACATTAGAATTTCGTAAAATGGATGATGATATGGATTCTTTAAACTCTGTATTTGCTTCAATGTTGAAACAATTAGGAAGACAGTAAGTACTAACAAGAGCACATTTGTCAAAACCCGTATCTATCACGATGCGAAGGAATTCAATTTTGTCACCGGGAGAAGAGGAGTTAATGATAGATGCTTTTAAGAAATTATGCACGTAGACAGCAACTCCTCCTCCAGTACAACCGACACGATCATTCCGAAAAATACTGTAATTGGGTAAAGACAAGCTTTGTGAAGAAATATTTTCATTCAGCCAAGTTTCACAGACAAGTATAGCATGAACTTGTGTTCACGCCTGAAGAATAATTTAACATTTTGTTTTATTGTAAATATTGTTTGTAATTAGGTTAAATTATTTTCCACAAAAATATTTTCAAGCTCATTTACCCATGTAAGCATTCTTTCATACATTGCACTTATCCGGCATTGTATACTGATCGGCATAATACAATTTTATGCAATACAGCATTTTTATGTACACAGCACCGGCGGGCACCACAAAAAGCTTAGCGGTACAATTTGTAAATATTTTTTTTGTTATTTAAGGAATGTGCCTATTAATAAAATTGTTCATTGTTAATTACTTTACTCAAGAAAAGCGTTTTCTTTTACCTACGATTTTTCAATATTCAACTTAAGGTTGAATACTTGACAACTTGTGGCCCAGAGAAAATATCCTGCAATAGACCGACCTTGTTACGCAGAATTCTAGCACTAAGATAGGTCAGATTTAATCCATTATATCGAGATGAAAAAATATTGACCAGCGCACCGATCATCCAAAATCATCCGCGCACAGAAACCAATAGATCTGCAAGAAGCGAAAGCTCTACTCAACATAACGCGCATTAGAGGTAATAAGATGTACAGCGATTTATAAAATTAAAGCTAAGAAGTCTACCCATTACGTAATATAAAATATATGTTTAAAACAAATCAGAATTAAGAAAATTTACGATAAAGGAATTAAATAATTAAACAAATTCAGAAAAATTCAAAAATTCCAATACAATCGCAAAAAAAAAAGGTTATAGAAACAGTCACATATTATTACTCTGTATTAATTGCTTCGCCGATCATATCAAACAAAACGTCCAGTCCCAGCGGGAAATATGGGAATGCCTGACTTAGGTACGGTTTACTATTAACATTACCTAACTGGAATGCATTAGCAATACCTTACGTTTACACGGGTTAGGAAGGCATGCGTCGTATTTTTGAGCAAGCTATGTACCTTCCAGGGAATAGTTAGAGAAGGCAGAGGTAATGAATAGATCTATCCATTCGTGTTGTTATCGAAAAGAGATAGAAATTATTGAGGCTATATATGGAGAGGCTAGTTCGAGGGAGTGAGTGCAGGTCGAAAATCAGTCATATAGTTTCATTGTTTTTCTAATACCAATTAAGGTAGGAAATGTGCGTAAATGAAAAATATTTTGATTTGTGAATTATTTTAGAAGAAGTGGATTATTTTCATTTAAGTGCGAGATTCAAATAAGTGAAGACGGGTCTATTTTCTGCACCTTTCTAATAAAACAGGAAAAGTTCTTCTCTTTACCTCTCAGTGACAATAGGAAGATTGCTTTCCTCCACCACCTAAATTGAATGGTTCTTTCCAACCTTCCAGAAAATTCATGCTCAACGGTTCCGTCCGCTATTCTGAAATGGCTGAATTTAAAAGGATTACCCTTTTCACCTTAAAAGTAATGCTTCTTTTCATCTTCCAATAAACTAATAAGGAATGCTTCCTTTCTTCTTCCAAAGAATTAATAAGAAAAGCTTCTTTTCACCTTCCAAAGAATTTAAAAGGTGGGCTTCCTTTCACCTTACACTTCATGCAGAGCTAAGGTATGCAAACTAATATATAACCACCTTATATACCTTCCCGTCGTAGGACATCAATGTATTAAATTAAATGGACTGGGTATCAGAGCGTATTGCTTCCATACCTTTTACAGAAGATTTTCGTAATGCATCCGAAATGCTTCCGTTTCCCGCTGGGTCCCAGCACTCTAGCGGGAAACGGAAGTATTTCGGATGCATTCTGAAAATATTCTATGGAAGGTATGGAACCAATACGCTCTGATACCCAGTTTATTGCTTTTAAAGCATTGATGTCCTAGAATGGGAAGGTATATACGGTGGTTATATACCTTACCCCTGCATGACCTGTAAGGTGAATGTAAGCCTTCCTTATTAAGTCTTTGGAAGGTCAAAGGAAGCATTACTTATTAATTCTTTTGAAGGTGGGAAGTCCTTCTTCCCACTTTTAAATTCAGTGGAAGCATTTCTTCTGCCATTTCAGAAAAGTATATGGAACCATTAAGGATGAGTTTTCCGGAAAGCTGGAAAAAGACATTAAATTTATACCGTCATGAGGGTGGAGGGAAGCACTCATCATGTTTTCACTGAGGGGTAAAGGGAAGAACTTTTCCTGCTTTCTTAGAAAGTTGTGGAAAATAAACGGGTCTTCACTTATTCTGATCACGCACTTAAATGAAAATAATCCACTTCTGCTAAAATAATGCACAAATCAGAATGTTTTCCATCTGCACCACTGACTTATAACAATGGACTGAGCGTATGGCCATTTTCCTATAGGAAAGAATGGCACAAGTTTTACAGTTCTCTCTTTCGCCCTATGGCAGAGTTGGATCTACCAACACAAAATATTGTTTACTGAACGTTTACTTATGCCATTTGATGTTTTTATGTTGCGTGTAAAATTTCATCTGATTGGTTGAGTTCTACATATTTTTATGTAGTAAACGTCTTAAAGGGTGCTCTATCGGTGATATACAGAAACACAATATTTTTTGTGCCACATGAAATAGCAAATCGCTCAGTCCATTGTTATAAATCAGTGATCTGCACGCACTTTCCTTCCTTCACTGTTCTTAGAAAAACAATGAAGCAATATGATTCATTTTCGATCTACACTCACTCCCTCGAACTAGCCTCTGCAAATATAGCCGCACTAATTTCCATCTCTTTTCGATAACAACACGAATGAATAGATCTATTCATTACGTCTGCCTTCTCTAAGCATTCCCTGGAAGGTATATGTATAACGCCTGCCTTCCTAAACCAGGTCAACGTAATGTATATACAACATAAATGAATTACTCCTGCCTTCTCTAAGCAACGTAATATATGTTCATGTACTCATTACTAATGCATTCCAGGTAGTTTACTATCAAGTAAACATTAATTAAGTCAGGCATTCCCATTTTTCTGCTGGGGAACTACAACGGGTGGATCATCTGATTTGACATAAATATAGACATTTCTACGTCGGGTAAAAGTAGAGTGTATGCGATTTTTCCGTTTAAGCTTCAAAGCACATCGCAAAATTTGACTATTTTGCTGCGTTGACATTGATCGTGCTATCAGATAAAAAATTAGAACTGAGCTCGTTTAACTTAAATTGACCATGCCTCTTAAATTTCTGAATAAACTTTCTTTGTTCGCAAATAGAAGAGAACTTCACAATTAACGGCTTGTTCTTTTCATTACATTTCCCTTGATGACGTGACTGTATTCAAAATGCGGTTACGTACGGAGATAAAATATAATTAATTTTGGTACAAATATCTGAAAGTAGCTGCTGGAGACTTTCATGCAGGCATTGAGGTATACCGGTGATCACTGCATCAGAAAGTCTATTTACACGGTGAACGCGATCAAGCTCGATGCGAATCGTTTTAAGGTTTTCAAGATCGTTGTTAACTCTTGCATTTTCCTTCTGAGTAGATGGCACTATGTTATCGATTTTTTGGGTTATTCGATCTTCAAATGCTTCAAACCTCTCCGATATAACATCGATCAGCTTGTTTACAAGAGTTTGTGTAAGAAGTTCAAAGCGATCAACGGAACTAACTGAACTAGATCTGGTGGACTGAGAGCAGCCGCTACCGTCAACTTCACACCGCTGGTTTTTCGTTGCACCTCTCGTTGTAGCGGGAAAGTTAAGAGCTGGTACTTTGGAGATTTCTTTTAGAATTTGATATCTCGTTCGTTCCCATTGCAAATAATTACAAAAAACAAAAAACCTGATAACGCACTTCAAAAGTTAACAAAGTGATTATTTACGTCGGATACAGATGTGAAACTAAATTGCTGGATACTTAATTGAATTCTATTCGAAACTCGCGGAAAAGGCAATAGACCAGAGCTTACAAAAACACGTCTACTCCAGAGATGTCATAACTGATAGATAGACATTTTAACGAAACTATTAGTTGGCTCTGCCTGGACCTTTCCGATATGTAACGGCAAAAAGTTTATGAGAAGTCAAAATCATTAACTTTGGGCATGTCGAAAACTGGCCGCAAAATATCATCATATCTGACTATAAGCTGTACACATGATAGTCATGGCATTATTCCTCACTAAAGTTCTCTCAGTGTCCTCTTAAAGCCAAGGATCTCTTCTTAAAATTTTATCGTTATATCGAACCACCTTCGTAGAACCGTTATCCGGAATGGTTCTTTTTAGAGATTTTTATTTTCAAGTTTCTTACTGTTTTGTTAATTCTATCTGATAAATGGCTCCAAACCCGAATGCCCATACATTACATATTTTTTTGTGATGCAAAAACCTAGCAGGTTTGATAATAGGCAGAATTTTAGAATATTCCACAACCAAAATGGTCCATTTTTGGGAAACATACCTGATTCTGAAAAATACCTGTTGTTCTGGTGGGGTCTTTTCGATTAGACGTTTTTCTTTATATGAAGTTTCCCAAGTCATTTCCCAAATTACAAGAATTTCGGAAAAAACAAAGATCGAAGGTACGTCGAAGTGGTCGAAGTGATCTTGGAATCACCGATTCGATTCCATTAAAAACCGGCCAAGGGTGAGTCGGACTCGCACACAAATGCTTCCGTACCATCGTACAAGATTTAACACTACAGTTTATTGCATGGGGACCCCCTTTAATTCTTAGCTTTATTTTATTTTCATTATTCTTTGTTATAGTAGCTATAGTATTACTCACTCTGTGAAAATTTCAACTGTCTACCTATTACAGTTCATGAGATACAGCCCTCAGACTCACAAAAGGACGGACGGACGAACGGACAGCGGGGGCTAATAATAAGGTCCTGTTGGTACCCTTTGGGTACGGAACCCTAAAAAGCAGTGTGTGTTAATATTAACTTACAAAGTATAGAGTAGTCAATATACTTACTTGATCTTTTTTTTTTTTATTTTAACCAAAAATTGTAATAGTAGTTTTATATTTTCAGTAACAAAATTAAGTTCATCATTACCAATAAGTCTGCTACATGATCGTAGCTTTGTCAAGGAAGAGGTTCTTAAATTCAAGAAAGGGGAGCTGAACTTCGTCACACTGCTATATTTCTTAAGATTAATACTATAATTATTCACTACTGCCCTCATTTCAATGCCACAAGTAACTAATAACATTTTAACTTGCAAACCTCTGGAAATCAACACCATTTAACAAGTACACACTAACGGTATGTAGCCGACTTTAGACTTATTAATACTTTGTTTCCATATGGTTTAAAAAAAAACATTATATCATAATGCTCCCTTCTTACCGCCAATATCTGCTTTTTTTCCCAAGAGATGTCCAATCATTCCATTCCATTTACCAGTTTTGCTATCTTGATATCCCCAAGTACTTGAAGGTATATGCCTCATGGTTCCGTTCAGCGCTTCTATTAAATATTTGGTTATGAAGTAATTCACTTTCGCCACAGAATCAATATGTTTGTCCCTGTAGTCCTCCAAATGGTTAAACGAGTCGTTATTCGTAATCACTAAACTCGCTGTCAATATCTTTCTTTTAAGATTTCGACGCCTTCGCGATAAAATCTTATCTCTTTGGGACACAATAAGTCCTGTGGAATTAGACCAAGTTCCATATGATTCTAATAGAACAGGAGAGTTTTCTTCGATTCTATAAACTGTGGAAGGAATAAAACACAGATTTAGACACCAGAAGTAGGTACTCAGTATCAGACGAAGAACATAATTTACACTGTTTAAGCTCAAAATCCTTTCTCAGATGTGTTGTTGTGATGAGGAGAAATATATTGCTATCCGGTAAGGCTTTAATATTGGGAATGGAAGTCATATGGTCAACCAGCAACATCCAACGAAATGGGTGAGCATAATACTTAGGTTCAACCACATTATCCAAGAAATACTTTGTATTTTTGCAATTCAAATTTGTTACAAACAAAATGCTGTTTTTTCTGGGTTCCATCAAGATGTTGAGGTCATTACAATGTTTGTACTCTATAGGAAAAGTGATGTTCTTAACAATTCCAGAAATTCCTATAGAGATAAAATAGGTTTGAATAAAAGTTAATCATAGAAAAGTTATGTATAATCAATTAATTTGTAGTTATAGAAACAAAACTCACCTAGATTACAGCACAAAAATAAAACCACCTGCGTTGGAGTTTCTTGACTATCAACAAAATCTCTTAGAAAAATGGAAAAGTTTTCTTGATCAATCTCTTGAATTGACTTGCATACATTTCCAATAATCAAGGATGCAATCAAATATGGAATGAAACATGTTACTCTCATCGTGTCTACATTAAACTAGAAAAGTATTCTTTTGCTGAACTACCTTTGGGTCTCTCTACCTAGAAATGTGAAGTTAATTCTTACTTTTATTCATTGATTGTGGGGTTTCTATTGTCTAAACACCGGTATCAGTAAACTAACAATTAGATTTTTCCCAGAGCTATAATAAAAGCGGGTAGAGTTAAATAACAGTTCACAAGTACTTAAATGGGGTTGATATTATGATTTATTTAATTTTAGGGTGATGAAGTTGTATTTTAGTCCTTTGGCTGGTTGACTTGATGTAATCAATTTAATTATTGACTTTAACTGTATGAAAGATTTGAAAACACTATTTTATTACAGTCAAATATAAAGTTCCGTAAAGTAGTGAAACTAAATTGGCAAAAAGTAATAATTTGTTTTAGAAGAAATTAAATTAATATGTAACTATGTAAACCATAGCAGATAGTCTGTATGCTGGTTCCTATTCACTTCACCACTTCACCAAAAAGCTACTTTAGGTGGAACTACAAAAATGGGAAAACAGGTAACTACAGATCAGAGATAGGCGTAGTGCATCAAATTTTCAGTGCATTAATTATTTCATTAGCACTAGAGGCCTCTGTGATAGTTAAAAGCCAGGTTGCACTATCACTAAATGGTTAGTGGTAGTGCAAATTTTTTATCACTATCACTAAACGAATAGTGGTAATGCAGAGTCTATTGCTTTATCACTAAACGATTAGTGGTAGTGCAGAGTATATTGCATTATCACTAAACGATTAGTGGTAGTGCAAATACTTTTCACTATCAATGAGTCATAATGAATTCGTGCATTGGTAGTGCAAACATCTTTCACTAGCACTGAACTAGCAACGAGCGAACATACAGAATAAAAAACCTTCCGTTCAGTTTTCTGTTTTGCGGAGATGGAGATGATTCATTAACAATTAACACTAATTTTGATCGAACGAGCTACGCGTAGTGCTGCATATGCGTACCATTAAATTGTTGTTCAGTGCTAGTGAAAGATGTTTGCACTACCAATGCACGAATTCATTATCACTCATTGATAGTGAAAAGTATTTGCACTACCACTAATCGTTTAGTGATAATGCAATATACACTGCACTACCACTAATCGTTTAGTGATAGTGCAATATACTCTGCACTACCACTAATCGTTTAGTGATAATACAATAGACTGTGCATTACCACTATTCGTTTAGTGATACTGATAAAAAATTTGCACTACCACTAATCATTTAGTGATAGTGCAACCTATATTTTAACTATCATTAAAATTTAGTGTTGCTGCCATTTTAGTGGTAATGCAAAAACGCCCATCTCTGCTACAGATCTCCTCTGGCGTAGCGCGCCTGGAATGAGGTAACTGAAGAAATCTTTACCTCATTTCCTCTACAGACGCGCAAACTTATTGGTTTTAATAGACAAGACAATCGTTCATTAATGCAGTCATTGGTCATATCCGCTTCATTAATTTTCTGATGAATATAAGTAAATCCAACAGTCAACTGCGTCGACTATGTGAGAAAGAAGACGAAACCAACAATTATATTGCAGGACAAAGATTATCTAACCTGAACCTATTAAAGACTGGAAACAGTGCTCAGACTCTACTTCCAGGCAAAACTGATGCACTTTCTCGTATTGACCTTCACCACACACCTCTTGACATTGGTGTATCAATAAATCGACATTATTTTTTACCTATGAGGTCAACACGAAAACTATCTTTTCATTATAATACTATCAACGAGCATCTGGCTTCAATTGACTTTTCATCAAAATTTTCCACTGATGTGGAGAGCTCATTCAAATTTTTAGATTAAAGAATGTTATAGAACCTATTTGGATGAAATTGAGAAAACTTTACACAATAATGTCAAAGCATTCTGAGCATACTCTAAAACAATGAAATCCTCAAACTCCCTTCCTACTGAGATGTACTACAATGATACAATTTCTAATATGCCCCAGGATACTTGAAATATCTTTGCTCTCTACTTTAAGGCCTGAATTACAATTACGACAGATCAGTCGACTTTGCCCAAATGGTAAATAAATGTGGCAAGATACAATTGCAACTTCGACTTCGACTGCGACTCCGACTGAAATTAAACTTTGCTCAAAGTGTAAAGTTGGTGTTCGCTGCGGCCAACTTCAGTTCAATCACAGAAGTCGGGACTTCTGGTTTGTTCAAGCAGTTGAAGCTTTAATTTAATTGCAAATTTCACCTCAGCGTCGACTTCGAATTAAAATTAAGTCGCAGTCGACAGATCAGTCGTAATTGTAATTCACGCTTAAATCTGTACATTCTGACAACATTTCAGCCAGTAATGCCACAACACCTCCCTCTCCTCATCCATCTTCTTTTGCCCCTTCAATAAGTACGTTTCCGATTTCTCCCGAGGATGTGCAAACTGTCATTCTAGGTCTTGATTTAAGTACAGCTAGATAGCAGAACTCCACCTGAATTAAAACACGATGAGTGAACTTCTAATAATGATCTTTTCTTTAATTTCCTTAGCTTATTTATACAGGTTAAAATTAGCTTATGATAACAGTAATTACTATTATGCTTTATTATTATTTCCTCATCGAAGCCCTCATGTTGAGTCGCGGTCAGTGATCGATATTTCGTCACTGCTTGTTACTTGCGCGCCACTTTAGTGGGTCACATTAATCGATTTCATTTGTTTATGTTGATGCAATTTGTGTATTGGGTAAGGGTGACCTACTCATGCATGGCACAGCGTAACTTGCTGTGTCATATGATTCTACATGAACGACAATTGTTTATCGGCTGTGTTTTTAATAAGGGTTTTCCAATAAGAGGTATTATTTTGATAATCAAAGAAAAATGCCATTTTTTGAGATAAATGATCGGATCTTTATTTCATTATAAAGAGGAAGGTATGCCGTTAATAATGGAAAATAACATCAGCCAAATGACCACCACGACCACGCCTACAGGACCATATCCTTTTCATGAAATTTTCCATAACCAAATCGCAAAGTGGCTGCCCTATGTCCTCGATAGCCTCACGAATTCCATCTTTGAGGTCTTGAATGGACGCTGAGCTGTTGGCGTAGACCTTCTCTTTCACGTGGCCCCAAAGGAAGAAGTCGCAAGGTGTTAAGTCACAAGATCTCGGTGGCCAATTGTGATCACCTCTTCGAGAGATAACACGGTCCGGAAACTTTTCCCGTAAAAGATCAATGTTTTCGTTGCTTGTATGGCACGTAGCGCGCGCCGTCTTGTTGAAAGTAAACGTTGTCCAGATCAATACCATCCAATTCCAGCCATAAAAAATCATTAATCATCTGTCGATAGCGCAATCCATTTACAGTAACTGTTGCTCCAGCCTCATTTTCGATAAAGTAAGGTCCAATGACCCCGCGGGACCATAAACCGTACCAAACAGTCACACGTTGAGGATAGAGAGGCTTTTCAACAATAACTCTTGGGTTTTCCGAGCCCCAGATGCGACAATTTTGCTTGTTGACGAAGCCATCGAGGTGGAAATGGGCCTCATCACTCAAGATGAGTTTTCGATGGAATTCCGTATCATTTTCATGCATTTCAAGGACCCAATCAGCAAAGACTCGACGTTGTTGATGATCGACCGGCTTGAGTTCTTGTGTTAACTGAACTTTATAAGCCTTAAGACCCAAATCTTTATGCAAACTACGGTGAATTGACGTTTGTGGAATGCCTAATTCCAAAGAACGACGAGGAATGGACAAATCTGGGTTTTCTTCAACACTTTCGGCTACAGCAGCAATATTCTCGGCTGTTCTTGAGCGACGTGCACGGGTTTTATTCTTCACATCACTAACTTGTCCCGACACCTCGAATTTTTTTACCAATTTCTGTATTGCGGTCCGACAAGGTGCTTCACGACGACCCAAAAATGTTCTAGTTTTACGAACCGTCTCTGCCACATTTTCACCATTTTTATAGTGAATTTTAATAATTTCAATGCGTTGTTGAATCATGTATCGTTCCATTTTTATTAATGGCGTACTCTACTTGTCAAATGTCAAAAAATGACAGCTGCAAAAGTGACATCTACCGAAATAGCGGGCTAATTAAAATAACACCTCTTATTGGAAAACCCTTTATTATGATTACTTCTTGTGCTAGAACAATAAGTATGTGACAATATTATGAATGCAGGTAGATATGTTTGTAGGTAGGTAGGTATGTAGATTGATATGTATGTGTGTATGTATGTATGTAGGTAAATATATAGGTAGGTTTGCATGTAGGTATGTAAATAGGTATACCACATCATTATAAATAGAACCTAATACCTCACTGACTAATATACAATATATTTCTATGAAAAACGAATGTCTTATTACTAGACGATCTAATTAAAAAATATTAAAATGTATGACATACTTTGAATATATTTTAAAATAGACAACATTGCATAAAATTTGTTAACAATGCGGCAATAATATTTAATCCGTTATGGATTAAAACTTTTAACAATGCTATAATGAATTGTAATATTAAAAATCATATAATTTGTAAGTTCTATGATATTTGGTAATATCTTATTGAAATCTTGCGTGCAAGAAAGCAAAGTAAAACCTTTACCCTTATCTGCTTTGATGGTACTTCGGGCAGAAGATTTTTAATTCCATCTCTTAAGTGACAAACATATATTGAAGTATTAAATTTTTGAGACTGAGGGCCTGTCCGGATTCAAGTCTTCGTGTTCGTCTTCGTCTTGTTATTACAGCTAGTGACGTAACATCGAGACAAGCTCTATCCGAATCCATGTCTATGCCACCGAGTTTTGCTAGTTTGTATAACAGTTTTGACAGTTGGTTAGCTTGATCACCGAGTCAAGGTTCGAGTTGACTTATTTAAATAGACAACGTATTGTGAGGTTATGTTAATTTACTGTCTGTGAAATCAAGCTGAGCAAACGAATGAATTCGGACAGGTTAGCTTCGTCTTCGTCTAACTATAATAATAGCTGAGCTTGTTGTGTTACGTCACTAGCTGTAATAACAAGACGAAGACGAAGACGAAGACTTGGATCCGGACAGGCCCTGAGTATCTATTTTATAACTTAAAGAACTATATAATTGAATTCAGGGTAAGACAGGGATCTCTTTTCCAGCAGAGTTCTAATTTGCCGACAATAGGATTCAAGCCCGGAAATTCTGGTGGCCTAATAGACTGATTGCTAGCTAACCCCATTGTACCATCGTGATCTTATGTAGGAAAGCAACACTTTAAAAATAAAACAAAAATTTGGAAAGAAAAAATTATTTATTCTACACTGAGCGAAAAAATTACTACTTTGAATGCAGGCATTTTTTTTGCCTACAATCAAAATAGTAAAATAAGTTGCAATATGTAATATTCCCAAATGTTCTGTAATCGGATTTACCAAAAACTTATGTAAAATTGCCATATTAAGTAGTGTAACAAAAAAGTTTTAAATACGTAATTCTCTCTTTTTAATATGCAAATCAATTGATTAACAAGTAAAATTGCACTTGAAATAGTGCAAGGCAATAAGTGTTAAACATGTAATTTTCCCTCTTTAATGTGTAAATTGACGGTTTTATAACGAAAATTATAGTCTCTTAACTACCTTCTACAGATCCTTTTCTGCTAATTTACCCTGTACTTCTAAAATCGTTTTCGCGACAATTTAAATTAAGGAAGCAAAATAATTATAAAACGTTGCCGCTCGACGCAAAAGTCAGTGCATGCATGAACCTTTCTCTCTCACTTCACGTTTATATTGAATATCGTCGCTTCTTAAACTTGTAATGTACATAAAATTTACTGAATTTACGGTATAAATGTGCACAGCATCTCAAAGTGTATATTTATATTCAATGTAAATTTAAATTATTTCGACTTAAGATTCCCTGATCTCTTTAATATTACATGCATTTTATTAGTAATTTACTCCAGGGTTATGTAAAATAAGGGAAAAAGGGTAACTTTTTTACTATGTAAAAAGTTGTAAATTTCAATTTATTTTTCTCAGTGTATCTTCTTATGTCAAAATGAATATTTCCTTAGGTTTTTTCCATTTTAATTGATTGTATGATATAACACTTCTATATATATAAATTCTGCGTACTTATCCCATAACGACAAGAAATTTTTATATTTTCCATCAAATCGTAACTCCAAGTTAAATAATATGTTGAAAAAACAATACAATAAATATTACGTAACTTTTAAATTGAGCTCCTAACCAGCTCCGAGTCGTAGAAGAAAAAAGGAACTTTCCAGACATAGCTGCACACGTTCATTTAAAAAAAAAATTTGTTTCGAAACAACGCAATTACGGAAGAAATCAGCATCTTTCTCACTAAAGCACTGAGCACTTGCATATAAATTACTAATTAATGCTTTTGCGCTGTTTTCATGAGATATGTCCTTTGAAAAGCGCGATTTGCCTCAATATTATGTCTTATAGCGATGACATTTTTAAGTTTGGCTGTTAAGTATCCTGCATTATTTACTGGGTTATAAAATAAATAGGTCCTATTGAAAATATTTGCGAAATTAACTTAGTAAATGATTTATTTTGCGGTATGTCTTACGATTCCTCCAAATTTTTCTTCGGCGTTTTAAAAGACGGAAACAAGGAAATTATTTCATTTGCTGCTGATATATTCTCGTCCTTAGTTGGATAATTTCCACAGTGCTCTCGAAAGGGATTCGCTTTTGCGTTTACCAATCACCTCCGACTACTGTCTTTAAGAGAGTTCTTATGGGAATATTCTGTCAGAATATCTGAACACTCAAATTTCCTTAAATAACTTTCCAGAATCTAAATATATTATGTACCAAACCAAATGCAATAAATGAGGAAATCAATTTCTAAAATATTTTGGATGTATACATACCTCGCTATTTATTATTAAATCTGATCCAATAATTGCGTTGCACCTTTTTAAATTTGTAACCTGGGCATTTGATGACAAACTGTTGCAATCTTCTATTACCAGCTTAAAGCAATTTAAATGTTTATATTGCCAAATTACGGAAAATATATGATCAAGTTCGATCACAGAATTGTCCCGGTCTTTGATGACAAACGTCTCAGTAGGCATACTCTCAAACTGTGATAAAACTGAAGGACTTTGCGGTAAAAACACATCACAAATCTAATACAATAAACACTTACTGCTAACTAAGCAATCGTTTAACGTAATAACACCTTCTGCATTTAGATATATGCAAACGTACTTCACCACATAGTTGTTCTTCACTTTTATAAATATACTTTCTATAATATCTATGCTAATACGATTGTAGATTTCCGCGGACTAAAACGTAAAAAATAATCCTCTTTAGCACGGCACAAGAGTATTGCATCGGAATGAACTTGTCGACTTATGTCGCCCGGCTATTACTCCTCGGCTTAAATTCTAAGTATTCCTGGTGTTACCAGTCAGTTATTTTAATATATTAGTAATAAATTTGAATCTAATTTATATTAGAAAAACAAATTAAAACTTTTGGAGTAAAAATGTGTCGCACTTAAGTATTAAATTTTAAACTCGAACTTTATTCCAATGTAATAATACTTTATTAGAGAATAATCTTCTCGATTAAATAGTATTATTTAGAGAATAATTTGCGAATAATTTATGGTTTTTAACATAAATATTAATATATTTTAATCCAAGATTTGTTCGAAATTTATCTAATACGTTCCAGAGTTTATAAATTATCCTAAAAAGGACTCCAATTTGCTGTATTCCTCTGTAAGGTTTAAAAAATACTCCAGGATTTTTAACCGTGTAAGAAAGCCGGGCCCGACACCATACCAAACATCTTCATAAAGAACTGCTCCTCCGTATTAAGCAGTCCTATAAGCATATGTCCTATTCAACTTATCATTGAGCCACAGAATTTACCCATCTGCATTCAAGATATCGTACGTTACCCCAATTTTTAAATCTGGTGATCCTAAATCCGTAAATAATTATAGACCTATATGAATTTCTAATAGCTTGGTCCTTGTATTTGAAAAACTTATTTATAATCAATTCTTACCCCAAACCCTCTCCAATTTGAGCTCTAAACAGCACGGATTTCTTCCGGGAAAATTCACTACTACGAACGTGGTGCTTTATACCGACAAAATTGTAGTAGCACTTGATGAAGGGAATCAGGCTGTTTCTATTTAAACTGATTTTGCTAAAGCCTTCGACAAAATTTCTCACTCTCGTATACTCCATAAAATATCTAATATAGGTTTCTGCTATAATTTAGGTGCGTGGTTCGCAACATATATCCACGAATGACTGCAAACAGTAGTCCTTAACGATCACCAGTCCTGGCCTTTCAAACAAATCTCCGGTGTTCCACAAGGCACAATTCTTGGTCCTTCTATCTTTCTCCTCTATATCAATAACCTACTGCACCAACTAATTACCGACTGTCTCTTATATGCAGACGATGCTAAAATTTTTAAAGTCATTCGCACAGAAAAGGACTGTAAATTACTTCAAAGAGATATTCTGACCTTAGAAAATTGGGGCAAAGATAATTTGTTGCCGTTGAATATCTCCAAATGTAAAGCTATAACCTTTTCCAGAAAAGCCAATATCTTATATTATGACTACATAATGGGTGATTCATCTCTTAACCGCGTTACCGAAATGAAAGATTTAGTGGTAATTTTTGACCAGAAATTGTTATTTCAGTCACATATTAACTGGATTACCTCCAAGGTTTTTAAACTATTGGGTTTTGTATTCCGAATTTGTAAATCATTCAAGTCTACTACATCACTAATAACTCTTTATAATTCTCTAGTAAAAAGTCATCTATAGTATGCATGCAATATATTGAACCCTTTTTATGATGTATATGTGCAGCAAATTGAAGCAGTTCAGAGAAAATTCACCAGATTTCTTTTATATAAAACAGAAGGACGCTATCTTGATTATTTTACGCCCCTCGACAAATTTGGTATTCATTCTCTGGAAAAACGTCGTCTTTTCTTAGATAAAATGTTTTTATTTAAAATAATACACAACCTTATAAATTGCCCTGAATTATCCCGTAACATTAGCTTCCTTGCTCCATCTTGAGTCACCCGCTGCCCGTTAAATTTTCGAATTACTACTGCTAAGATCAATTTACGGTGTAAATCCCCTTGTTACAGAATCCAAAAAAATCATAACGACCTCTTAGTCATTAATTCAGACTCCCCTCTCTGAATAATCACTGCACTGCCCTTTAAATGTATTTTTGCTCCATTCTTCTCGCATCCTTTTTAATTTTTGTTATATTTTTTTTTCTTTTCCTTTTTTAGGGTTCGGTATCCAAAGGGTAACAACGGGTTACTAAGACTTCGCTGTCCGTCTGTCCGTCACCAGGTTGTATCTACAGACTGTGTATTTGTAATGCAGCGATAACAACAAATAATAAAAATTAAATTAAAAATTAAAGGGGGCCCCCATACAAGAAACCTTTTCGGCGTTTTTTTCCTCGTCTGATTCTCATTCATTATCAGCTGTGTTCTTTTGTGTCCGCAGAACAGAGCAGAACAAGAGAAACACAAAAGAACGCTTTAAGAGAACAAAATTTTTATATCCAGCAGTTGGCACTACTTTTAAGTTTATTTATGTATGTTAACAGCTCAGTGATCAATGTAGCTATTATAGTTCTATATAACTGTGTTGTTCGAAATATTGCCTAAAATATCAGATTTAAATACTACTGTGATTGGAACATTCTAACAGTTTGGCTTGACTTCTGGCCTGCAAGCGAATTTCACAATAATACCTACAATTTAAAAAATAATTTTATATTGTTTGTGTCGTGTTGATATATCACTCACCTGAGTCAAATGTCTTCTATCTGCACTATTTAACCACGAAATAACAGCATTAAAAACTTACTTGACAGACTTTGAATAAATACTATATATATATAATATATATATAATACTATTAGTTATTTTATTCAATGGTAACAGTTCACAAATTTCAAATGTCAAGAATTTGTTTCACAATTTTTTATGATAGATTTAGCTGTCAGCTGAGTTTGACCAACTTTTACAACTAAAAAATTGGAGAACAGCGCCCCTACATTTTCATGCAAGATGTAAATGAAGCGAACTAACAAATAGTTCGCTTCAATCGACAGAACAAATTTGTTCTCTCCAATGTATGGGAGTTAGAGAACAAGGTACACAAAAGAGCACAGCTATTATTATCATAAGTAGGCATTTTTTTCTTTTTTCAAGTGACAGCATTATTTTTTCACTCTCATTTGAAAAAATTAAATAAGAAGTACATAGTGTTAAACTTTGTACGATGGTACGGAACCCTTCGTGCACGAGTCCAACTCGCACTTGGCCTGTTATTTTTAATTCCTATTTTGTTTAAAACTTCTCTTGCTCTATTTTTAAGTTAATCTTATACTATTGCACATAACTAGTCTATAGTCAGAGTTAGTAATTAGTATTATAAATGAATTCTTATTATTAATATTTTAATCTTCTTCTCAATGAAATATGAAAAAATTAAATATTTGGATTTCGATATTAACCGGTAGCTTTTAATCGAGACTTTAGTCTGTAAGCTATCGCTATAAAGTCATAAATAAATAAAATAAACAAATAAAGCGGGCTATAATGATACCAACCATTGGCGTAACTAGGTAGGGGCCAAGGTGCCCCCCCCAGGAAATTATGCAAATTTCCATAAGACATTCGTCAATTCGTACAATCTTAGTCCTAATTAAATTGAATCCGTTCGGATAGGAAACAAAGAGACTTTAACGAGTTCTTTTCTTCAAGAAAACCTATTAAAATCTTTTTAACAATGTTAAAAACTATTCTGATATTGCCCTGATTCCAATGAATTTTGGCAACGGCGTGATACGTAGGAGAAAAACTTTGTTTAATTTTCCCGAAACTTTTTCGGTTCTAATCCCAATGGATTCAGTAATAAAGCTGCTTATCTTCATATAAGGAAGAATTATTTAGTGCGTAATTAAAAAATTCAATAATATTCATATTACGAAACGTAGGGTCCACTCTATAGGTAAAAATAATTTAGTAGACTATCCATCAGATACCATTCGAATATTTGAAGATACATATTTACAACCAAGTGGAAATTATTATCACTAACTTCAAAAATTGATTTGAAAACCTACTTTTGGCACAGTTAGGGATTTGTAGAAAATTATAAAAATGTTTTCAATGTAGGCATTTCCATCTTACAGGATGAAATAAAAATAATAAATAATATGTTCCAAAACAAGAGCATTGTAACAAATTTGGAAAGACTGAAAACAGAAATTAATAAAGAATTCTACCCAAATTTATACAAGTAGCTACAAGCAGCTATGGGTTTTCCTGTCAGCTCGGCAAACTGTGAACGGAGCTTTTCGATCGAATTAAGGTTTGGTTAAGAGCAACTGCTTCAGGAGAGGTTTTCGAATACGGCACTCCTAAGCATTGAAAACGAGATTATTAAAAAAAAAAAATAATAGCGCAACAGGTACTAAATAAGTTTGCAGAAAAAAGCCGTAAACTAAAGCGTATACAGTCTTTAAATATCTCTTTATTAGTGCTTAATAAAAACTTAAATAACTGTTCTAAACTGTTTCAAGCCTGTAAAGTACTTAAGTATAAGTAAAAAATTTTTTTACTTACAAGTCCCGGTACAAGTACTACAACATTTTCAAGTAGTTGCACTTACTACAATCACCGCCATAACGCGAGTAGGTACTTCAGCTCTTGTAAATTATTTAAATACACCTTTTAATAAATAGAGGTTATCTGCATCTCGATAATGCCTCAAAAAATCTTATCGCCTTCAGTAAAAGAGAAAAAAAATTAGCGCAATATATCAATAACTACGACAGAAATTGACATGCCGAATCGATATCCTTTGTTGAGAAAGTTGACAATCAAGTGCACACCCCGCTCTCTTCCTTCGCACCTGTGGAGTATTGATTTTCATTTGCAGATCTTGTAAATGCTACACAAAGGTAATCGTAATCTCATGTGACATTTGTTTAGCTAAACGCAATCTCAAAGACTGTATGAAATTAAAACAGTAAAAGCTTATACGATTCCGTCTCATTTCCTATGTTTTTGCAACATATTTTATGATATTTCGTAAATGGAACCTTATTTAGCTGGCTACAGATTTTTCAAATTTCTGATTTGAGTTTTCGAAAGCTCTTGAACCTTATAAGTACCAGTACCTAGACTTGTACTTTTTCTGATTTGAGTTTTCGAAAGCTCTTAAACCTTATAAGTACCAGTACCTAGACTTGTACTTGAAAATTTTTAAGTACCAGTACCGCGTATACCTCAAAAAAGCGCCACCTAACCTTCGCGGTTAATTGAATGAGCGAGCTGTAAAAGTTTAACAGTATGATTTTAGTATGGTACGGTTTGGTTTGCATGGTTTGTTTGTCTTCTTATGAGTGGTAATAGTAGATTGGGTATAATTGTCATTCGCTCGTAGCACTTCGTCTTTTAAACGTGTACAATTTTTTTAGAATTTTCTTGCGTGTTTATATAGTGTCGAAAAGTCATCTATCATACCTATCACAGGATAGTAAGTAATCTTGAAATGCATATTTATTTTAGTATTTGATTGTTTAGAAAATGGTACATAATGCTTAGCAGCCCAGTTATAAAGATGCTTTTATATTTTTCTTGCGTCCATTACTCATTATAGTTATGAAAAAGCACACAATTCCGAGCTTAAAAAGTGTTATTGTTTCTAAGAAATTGGTAAGCGATCATAATTTTTTTTTTTTATGATTTTCCGACGGTAGATGGCAGCGGGAAATTCGCTGTCAAACAGGTAGTCGAAAATTTGTTTTTTGTTTTGAGCGTTTTGAAACAGATTTTTATCGAGAATATTTTATATTATATTGAAAAAAGTGCAATGTACCAAAGTGTGGAAAAGAAAAATTTAAAATACAGAAATTAACTAAATTAAAATCAAATTAAATGCAATTAAGTGCAATGTACTAAAGTGTGGAAAAGAAAAATTTAAAATACAGAAATTAACTAAATTAAAATCAAATTAAATGCCAAAATTATCAAAACTTTACCATTTGTATTTAAGCGTCTCGAAATATCCATCCAAACCATGTCTTTTTTTGTCAATTCGTCTATACTGGTTGTCTTGTATATCATAAATTATTTTATGATTTCGCACTTCGACAATTAATTTTACATGAATTTCATTGTTTTGAAATTGACGCGATATATTACAAACTTGACAAAAATAAATGCCACAACAATTTCATTCGTAAGATTTTGTTGGCGACGACGGCAAAAGTAGAACTTGATCAATCCCAACGGCAAGTTCGTCCACCCCTGTCGAAATTTGGGTATTCGCATAAGACGCTGTGCTTTTAGAAGCTTGACAGCGGTATTTTTTCGTCGTTTGCCGTTGCCCATCGCAATTGTATTTAAGCTTTGACTTAACAAATTTTGTTTTACGGTTCTTCCAGTAGAACCCTGGTTCCATGCAATCAACGTCTAGCCACCCGTTGATTTTTCATAGCAACACTGATTCAAGCTTGAGTTGTTCAAAGTTTTACGATCGTAGGCAAGCATTAAATTTTTCTTAGAAATATAGTTGCAAAATGTTCTTAACAATTTTAATCAGGGTTCGTAAATAACGATTATTTTCTAAATTCTCATGGAAAAAATCTCACAGAAATATTTATCGGATTAAAATCTTTTCAGCACCTACTTGCAGCTATTCACTCGCCCTGTTCATTACAAGTAAAATTACAAAATTTTTGATCATTAATATAATAATTATAGTAAACCAATTAAACTTACTTACATAGGGTTTCAGTTATAAGATGATTAATAATTTTCCCTTCATGAATAAAAATCATGAAGTGAAAAAGAATTAGCCAAATCGCTCCAGCCGTTCTCAAGTGATGCGATTACCAACGAACATCATTTCGTTTTTATTATATAACTGATAACTTTATCATTTGTAAATAAGTTGCTTCCTTTCCTATCCGCTTGCCTTCTTCAATTCGATCTGTTAATTAAATGACTTTTAATATCAGAGCTAAAGAGCTCAATCTTTTACAAAGAGCACCAAGTTAGAGCCAAAGGCTCAATATCTGGTGTTTGAATATAGATATCTTCAATGAGAGCTGAAAAGCTCATTACCTTTGATAGCAGCCATGTTGGAGCTAAAGAGCTCAATATCTGGCAATTGAATTAAACACCGAGAGTTGCAGGTAAAACTCTGAATTTTTATTTCATATCGCACTTAATTTATACTTTTGAAAATTGCTTACATCGTTAAAACCTTAATGTTTCTCATGAGAACTATTCTATATTACAAAAAGTACTACAAAATTGCTTACCTTGCTCATATTAGCAATTTCGATCAAAAATATATATTATCGATAAATGCATATACATTAACCCCTACATGAACAAGCATAGTATTGCTTAGATTCTTAATTTGCAATCTTTTTCTTATTGAACAAATGCTAAGTAGATATGACACAGTTATCAATTGCGTCATTGAGCAATTACTTTTTTAAGCTCACTGAGTAATGCATTGTATGCATCATCACGGTGCAACGGTGACCAGTGGTGATCATTACGTCCATTTGCTGGTGACACGTGAAGGATATACCGGCAATGGGATTATCTGGAATTCTAGCTAGCAATCTAATGTCTATCTTGTGATATACATTATTCAGGAGTACAATCGGTTCTTCGCTATAAATCCAAGGCTATACAATCAATCACAGCTCAAGCAAAGCCTCAAGCTGTAACCTGCAAGCGGTTATCGTTAGCATGTTTCCTCGCAAAACCTTATACAACAACACAAATGCTACTGAAGAAGTGTAACAACTCCTCAAGCGATACTCAAGATTATAACTACACCGTAAAAAATATCTATTGAAAATTCCGCTACTATAATAGGCAACCAAATGGCCAACAATGGTAGCGGAAATTTACACAACTTTATGCGCACTGCATAACCTTATGTAAAGCAATTTCGCACTGTATGTAATTTTACATCGTTTATGTATTTTTCAATTTCCGATGTAAAATGCGATATGTAAAATTACATCATGCTGTGGAACTAAGTTACATAAGTTGTATGTAATTTTACATTGTCTACGCATTTTTCAATTTCCGATGTAAAATGCGATATGTAAATTTACATCATGCCGTGGAACTTAGTTACATAAGTTTAATGTGATTTGACATTATTTAATGACTTCTTCAATTCCCTATGTGAAGTACACAATATGTGAATTTACCGAAATTTATGAAATTTATTTCAATTGCCAATGTAATGTTTCGTCCGGAAATTAATAAATTACATACATAAACAAGTGAAAAATATTTGTAGGTATGCAGTATTTCCATGATTGAGTTTTTTTTAGCGAAATTCAATTATAAAAATACTGCGTATCTAAAAATATTTTTTGATTTTTAAAAGGTTTTTAAGGTAACTGTTAGGATCGAAACTAGTAACATTTTTTTAAATGTTTTATGATTATTAATCCATCACCAACTGCACTCCATAAAATCAAACTATACACTGATCGGCGACCACATACTGATACAATTTCCCGTACAATGATTCATAGCATAGCAACACATCCTGATAAAGGTATGAGCATGAACAGAGTACTGAAGGAAAGAATAGAGATAAATGCAAAATTTATTACTTATGTTTTATTGAAATTTCCTTTTTATATATGGGGAATTCAATGCAAATTACAGTATTGTATGGAATTTCACGCAAATTTACAGTACGATACAAAAGTTTTGTATGATTAAATGTAAAATCACAGTACTGTATGTAATTTTGCATAAATTGACAGTACGATACAAAATGTTTGTGTAATTAAATGTAAAATCACATAAATTATCTAAAAAATTATTTACTTTACTTATTTTTCCAATTAAAAATAGGAAGTTTGCAGATTACGTAAAAAGTATTTAATTTCTTAATGATTATGTGTATATACATACATTTGAAGTGGTAGTGACTATTATAACCATAGTAATTTTCCACAAAGTTAGTTCATGATTTTTTACGGTGTACTCTAGTTATAAAGCAGGCCATACACGATCCGTTTTGACGTGCTTTTACAGTAAAACCACGGCAAAACGGAGCGTGTGTGGCGAACACCACGTTTTGAGGTTCGGATGTCTACTAAAACCAGAATTCTGGTCATGCCAGAAATCTTATTCAAAACGTAGGTAAAACGTGGGCAAAGCATTAAGCAAGCCATACACACGAACCATTTTGCCGTGGTTTTACTGTTTTGCTCGTTCATAATCAAAGTTAACTTAATAATAAGCTAAGAAGTAGGCGAGATTTCTGAGTGTTTTACATTTAAATGTACACGGCAAGAAAAGGAAGAAAGAAAGAAAAAAAAAGTAAATCAAACTCTCTTTAAAACTTTTATGAATAAAGATAAAAAATGTGAAAGCGCAAATTGCATGCAACGAAACAGAATGGCAAATATTTCATTTTCGTAAATAAATGAGAAGTGGCGGAATTTTCACGTTTTACTCTCATAAAATGTTCCCGCGCTTCTGTAAAAACCGGTTTTTGCTGAAATATTGTGAGAATTATTATTATCACTACAAGATGATGACAAAACGTGGTGAAGTTTGTTAGAATATAGAAACGTCAATCTTTGTAAACGTAGTATTAAGCTATCATGTAAACCTAGAGTTAAGCTGTCATACTTATCATACTCTTGTTCGAACTTTACTTCGAGTTCTTGTTTCAACGCAACTAGACGTATATTTTATATTATAATAAAAACACTCTGAATTAACATTTCTGTGTTCTTTAATTCTAATAGGTTATGGGCCCAGTACCCCAGGTTACGTATAAATACGCTGTAAACATAAAAGTCAGTTCCAGTCATATAGTTAGCAGTAAAGCTGGAGAACAATAATTATATAAAAATTATTGAGGGAATTATCGATCAACTTGTGGATAATTGTTTGATCACCGAATTCAAAATGGCGACGTCAAGTACAGCAGGAATTGCTCCGATTGAAAAACTTGTCGGCAGAGACAACTTCAATACCTGGAAGTTTGCCATGCGAACTTATTTGGAACACGAGGATTTGTGGGAGTGTGTTGAATGCAAGGAGGAAGTCCAGGATGTTAAAAAGGACACTAAGGCTCGAACAAAAATTATATTGTCTGTCGATCCAATTATTTATGTACACATCCAAGATGCAAAGACGGCTAAAGAGGTATGGCATAAATTAGTTAGTGTGTTTGAAGATTCAGGGTTAAGTAGACGTGTAGGACTTCTGCGAAAGTTAACTACAACAAAATTATCTCAGTGCAAGTCTGTTGATGAATATGTAAACACGGTAATCACCACAGCTCATAAAATAAATGGAATAGGTTTTCATGTCAGTGATGAGTGGATAGGGACACTACTTCTAACCGGATTACCTGATGAATATAAGCCTATGATAATGGGATTGGAAAATTCTGGTCTACCTATAACGGCAGACAGCATCAAAACAAAAATCTTGCAAGATATTAAAATTGAATCATCATCAGCTGATCTTCTAAACTATAATCAGGCTTTTCTTAGTAAAAGAAAACATTATAATCAGAAGTCAAATACAAAAGGTATCAGATGTTTTAAATGCAACGGCTACGGGCATATAGCTGTTGATTGTCCTCAAAATTCAAAGGCTCAGAGATTTGCAAGACAAAAATCTTTAAACAAGTCGGCGTTTTATTCAAGCTGCACTGCAAAACAACTTAATTGTGATAAATGGTATATTGACAGTGGTGCTTCAGTACACATGACCAATAAAAAGGATTGGCTAAGTGATTTTAATTCGGACTTGGTAAAGGAAATTGTGCTGGCAAATAATGAGAAATTAAATGTTGCAGGTAAAGGACAAATAGAAATTAAAGTGAGTACACATAATATCAGTAATACAGTTGACGTTAAAAATGTTGTATATGTACCCGAATTAGCAACTAATCTTTTGTCAGTTAGTCAGATTACAAATAAAGGTAATGTTATAATATTTAGCAAAAACAATTGCAAAATTTATAATCAGAAAAATAAGTTAATTGCTACCGCAAGTAATCTAGATAATATGTATGTATTGGATCAACCATCACAGAATATAGGTCAATGTAATTTAGCAGGTTCATCAGTCAAATTTGAACAATGGCATAGACGTTTGGGACACATGAACACTGACAATATGATGCTATTGAAAAATGGATATGTTAAAGGAATAAGCTTCAGTAATGAAGAAAGTTTAAATTGTTTAGGTTGTGCTAAAGGCAAACAGCACAGAAACCCCTTTCCTAAAGAAGGTAGTCGTGCTACAAAAATACTAGAATTAGTACATTCCGATGTATGCGGACCGATGGAATCTGAATCAATTGGTGGAAATCGTTATTTTTTAACTTTCATCGATGATTATTCACGGAAAATATTTATATATTTTATGAAAAACAAGGATATGGTTTATGATTGTTTCCAAGATTTCAAATCTTTTGCAGAGAAACAGTCTGGTCAACATATTAAAATTCTCCGAACAGATAATGGATCAGAATATGTTAACCACAGATTCGACAAGCTTTTAAGAAAAGCAGGTATTCGACACCAGACAACAATTCCATATACGCCAGAACAGAATGGTCTAGCTGAAAGATGCAACAGGACAATTGTAGAAAAAGCTAGAAGTTTAATACACGATGTCAACCTTGACAAAACATTTTGGGCAGAAGCAACAGCGACAGCAGTTTATTTGATAAATAGGTCTCCACATAAATCATTGGAGATGACTCCTGAGGAAGTATGGTCAAACAGGAAACCTAACTTGAGTCATTTGAGGACGTTTGGATGCAGATGTTTTTCACATATTCCTAAACAGTTACGTAAAAAATGGGATCCGAAGTGTGAAGAATGTATCTTCGTAGGATACGAAGCAGATTCAAAAGGATATCGCCTATATCAGCCATCCACGAAAAACGTTATAGTTAGGCGTGATGTTATTTTTATTGAAAATCAAATTAACAGATGTGATGATAATCAACCTCGTTCTGAAGTTCATTTTCAGCTGCAAGATGACCAAGAAAATGTAAACGACATGCAATTAGAAATTTTGGATGAAGTAAGGGAACCGGAATCATCAGAGATGTGCGAAACAGAACGTGATATTTTTCGTGATAATGATTCAACGATGGATACGTCAACCATAGTAAGACGTTCTTCCAGACTACCAAAACCCAAAATATTAGATGACTATATAGTCTATAGTGCAATGAATGTGGATTCAATTGAACCATGTACTATAGATGAAGCCATGAATCGGCATGATAGAGAACAATGGATTGAAGCCATGAATGAGGAATTTAGTTCCTTGAAGGAAAATTCAACCTGGCAATTAACAGACCTTCCAATAGATAAGAAAGCCATCAGTTGTAAATGGGTGTTCAAAATAAAAAGGAATGAAGAAGGTAATGCTCCGAGATATAAAGCGCGACTAGTAATCAGAGGATGCGCACAACGTAAAGGTATAGATTTTCAGGAAACATACTCACCCGTTGTAAGATATTCATCTCTGAGATTTTTGATCGCTTTAGCAGCCAAATATAATTTGGAGATAGATCAAATGGATGCAGTAACAGCGTTCTTGCAGGGTGACCTTAAAGAACAGATTTATATGAATCAGCCTGAAGGTTTTGTTGATAAAAATCATCCAAATAAAGTGTGCAAATTACAAAAAGCTTTATATGGCTTGAAGCAATCAAGTCTAGCATGGAATAGAAAATTGGATGGAGCTTTGAAGGAAATTGGTCTTCAACGTTCACAAGTTGATCCTTGCATATATTTTAAGATTCATAAGGCAACTATGATCTTTGTTGCAGTATATGTAGATGATCTGATGATATTCTCAAATGATCGGGAAACTAAAGATACACTAAAGACGGAGTTATCATTACGTTTCAAGATGAAAGACCTTGGAACAGCAAAATATTGTTTAGGTCTTCGGATAACTAGAGACAAATCAATTGGAATGATTGCTATTGATCAGGAAACTTATATTGAAGACATCCTGAGAAAATACAACATGTCAGAATGTAATCCAGTGCAGACACCATTGGAACTTAATACAAAGCTCTCAAGTAATAAATCAACAAACAGTGTAGAGGAAAAACAATCAATGCAGGATATTCCTTATAGAGAGGCCATTGGAAGTTTAATGTTTGTTGCCCAATGCACAAGACCAGATATATGTTATGCAGTGAATAGTTTGAGTAAATTCAACAATAACCCTAATCAATCACACTGGTCAGCTGTGAAGCGAATATTTCGATATCTTCGCGGGACATCGAGTGCAAAAATGTTTTTCGTAAAGGACGAAAAATCAGACGTAATAGGATACTCTGATTCGGATTGGGCAAATGATATAGATGAACGCAAATCAGTGACAGGATATTTGTTTAAGCTTCAAGGAGGTGCTATATCTTGGGGAAGTAAGCGTCAACATACAGTAGCATTGTCAACAACGGAGGCCGAATACATGGCAATGTCATCCGCAATTCAAGAAGCAATGTGGATACGTTATCTTTGGAAAGAATTAGGAATACAGTCTTCCATCGAACCAACGAAATTATTTTGTGACAACCAAAGTGCTATACATTTGGGAAATACAAACAGTTACCATGCTCGGTCAAAGCATATAGATGTGAGGCATCATTTCGTTCGTGAGAAAGTTGAAGGTGGAGAGATTCAACTAATAGGTATTAGTACCGATGACATGATAGCAGACGGATTGACTAAGGCATTACCGAAGAGTAAGCATACGTTATGTATGAGAGGAATGGGTGTTATATCCACAGATGATGCCGTTTCTAGTGGGGATGTTAGAATATAGAAACGTCAATCTTTGTAAACGTAGTATTAAGCTATCATGTAAACCTAGAGTTAAGCTGTCATACTTATCATACTCTTGTTCGAACTTTACTTCGAGTTCTTGTTTCAACGCAACTAGACGTATATTTTATATTATAATAAAAACACTCTGAATTAACATTTCTGTGTTCTTTAATTCTAATAAAGTTGTTACGTATGTGGGGCTTTTTCTTGACCACGTTTTAGGTTCTTATCTCGACTAAAACGTGGTTTTTAAAACGACGGTAAAACGAATCGTGTATGACGCCCTTAACACATCTGATGTGATCCAAGGACACAGACTCTGGGTACCCACTAAAAGCTATCCCGTTCCAGTTCCATACCAATGAGTATTGGGAACAGCCACTCCATTATCTCTTACTGCTTACCTTAAATTATACGCCACTTACATAGCTAATCAGACTTCAAACCGGATTGCTGTTTAGTTAGAGGCTTTTACTAACCGTTTTTATACCCTAGATGAAATCATAGGGGTATACTAAGTTTGTCATTCCGTTTGTAACACCTCGAAATAATGATGGTAGAGCAAAATGGATTGGACACCCATTCATAATATTAAAAGTTATTTCGATTTTTGCATGTCCGTCCGTCCGTCCGTCTGTCCGTATGTGCGGAGAACGTGTATACTTAAAGAGCTGAAATTTTGTACACGGACTTTAAAAAAAAAAGTAAAATTAAGTTCGAAAATGAGACAAATCGGGCAACTCCTTCGTGGGGTTGCTATATAAAAATTTCGTTTTCGGCTATATATTTGGACACTGCCTGAGAACGCATCGACGTAGAGAGCTGAAATTTCTACATGATGTTTTTACTATATTAGCAAATAAAATGTCAAAAATGGACTAAATCGGGCAACTCCTTCTTGGTGTTGCCATATAAAAATGTCGGTTTTTTACGTATACTTTGAAAACGATCAGTCCAAGACATTTTTATTGTACTAAAAACTTCTGCAGAATACGAAATCCTATAAAATTGGTTATTATCATTTTTTCTGTGCGACAAACTGTTCTAGAAATATATGCGAAAAACAACTTCAAAATCAATACTTGAATAGATCGGTGACCATACGAAATTTAATACGGGCATTCATCTAGGGTATCATAAGAATTGGTCTTAGACCAATTCTAGCTTTTTTACTTGTTTTCTATTTCGTTTCTCATTAAGCAAGTATTAAGTCATTTCTTTATTAAGTTAATTGGATTATGCGTGTGTTGTTTTGTGTAATAAAAGCATTTATTTAAAACTGTGTGACTTTTATCATGGATCAGTTCGTACAATAATATTATAAGTATTTACCAGTTCTATGATATTATAATTAATATAAAATATATAATCTTCTAGTGCAGTGTGTTTCATACATCCAAATCAAACAAATGTGGAATTCGTGTTGATATCTTCGATGGTATAATTCAAACTAGGAGTAGTTTCTTTAAGGCTGTGATTGCACCTAGCTCATATCATATTTCGGCTGGTAAGAAAGAGAAACATTATTGAAAAATTTAATGATCGAGAACACACAATTGCAATTACTTACATTACATACATAATTCACATAAGCCACAGTTTATATGTTGTGAAAGTTTTCTCAAGTATAAATATGAAAACTGCTAATCCATAGCCGATAAGCAAAATATTAATAGCAGCACGGCAATCGTTCAGACCTAAAATAATGAAATCTTTTTCATTTGCTGAACAAAATGGTTTTTTTGTGTAAATTTTATAATTGACACTGTCCCGAAGGCCGTACTCCCTCATCTTAAACAAACTAGAAAAACAATTATTGTAAACTACTGCAATTAAATCACAGTAACTTATTGGCGACATACTTAATTTTGATCATTTCTTTGTATGGTGAATTCTTCTGTATAGCATACCAAGGACGAACTACATCGAGATATTGAATTGTTCTTAAATTGCATTTTTCACGTTCGTAAAACTGCACTTCAATTAGTTGGTAGCCAATACTTAGTTCGACGTGGAATGCAAAAAAACCTTGTCGTACCTTTGCTATTCCTTCAGTGACATTCATAAATCTTTTTACACCTTTTGATGATACCAGTTTTCCCTTATAGATGGCCTTTTGCACTGGATTTGTGGCTGTCTGCATGAAAAATCTTTATTTTACCGAGTTTCAATAATTTCATGGATTTTTATCATTTATTTACCTCAAAATAGTATCGGTTGTATGACGTGTCGTGAACGCCCAATTCTAGTGGCGAATTCAATAAATCAGGAAGAGTTTGAATGCTTTTCGTGGTTGAATGCAACAAAGAAACAATATTTGCTGTATATGAGGTGAAAAGAAATACAAGCCCGATAAGAAAAAAAAGCTGGAAAAAAATAGTAACTAAAGTAAAAGTTGTTAATTTTTCAAATATAATGATTATACCATTGATATTCTAGCAGGCGTACCTCTAGCTTCGATAAAAATACCCATCTGACAAATTGCACTAATTCCGGATAGCACAAAATCACTTACTCTTAGTGTCCGTAGATATTGGGATGTGTCATTCGTATATTCTATTGCTTCTATATGTAATTTTACTGTGGCCATAATAACAGTAATGGAAATTACAACCAAAGCGCCAACACTTATCCACACATTTCCAGTAAAAGGCAGAGTATAGATATTGTTCACAAAAGATAAAGGTGGCTCACGAAATATGAATTTAATTTCTGTAGGTGTAGATGGTGACATATAGTCAACATATGGTAATCTATTTGCAGTGAAGAAAATTCCACCTGAAAAATAATTGTGTAATATTAACACAGGGCGTTTCTACTAAACATAAGATAATTGACCGTGCATTATTTGATACTCATATTAGGTATATCTGCGAAAGAGTAACTAAAAATGTTATGGCTTTAAAAGTGGCGGAAGTTATGAATGTTTGATTAGATACTTATTCTATTATCCAACGAAATAACCGAGCTAGATTCAGGTTCGAATTCAACTGCAACAAAATTATTGCCACATATAATATTTGATGGAAGTACAACATCATTGAAGAAAAGAAAAAAGACACACTGAAATCATTTAAGAGGAGTCAGTACTCAGCAAAAATTTCAATTTAGATACCAGCGAGCCTGTAGGCAATAAAACTTACTATACGTAGGTTTGTGTCCTGAAAGTATGAAAATCCATATAAAATTAGCGTAGACCTAGACCATAAGTCACATTAGAGACATCTAGCGTGAAAGGCAGAAACCAAACATGCGACAATTTATGACGAAAATGAAAATTTGCAGTTCAAAGAAATTGAAAACTTTTAACGAGAATGAACTCTCCTAAAATTTATTTTGCACATAATTGTTAAATATACTATTTTGCTCTGTATTTCAACAACTCTCCACGGAATATTGCAATTTCTAGTCGGTGAAATATCGAGAGAAAAAACAAGTACTATTAGAGTCAAATAATTAAAAAAAGCGGCGAAAAAAATCAATTTTCACCATTTTTTACAATTTTCCGAGCTAATATCTCCATTGCAATAAATCTTTTTATATTTTTCTCGACGTTATTTACTAGACTTCTTTATTACCTTTAATTTAAGATATAAATCATTATTCTGCTACAAATAGTTTGCCAGAAATTCGCATTGAAAAATGTATGAAAGTTGCAAATCTTGGTACTGACTCCTCTTAAGATATTTTGGTTGCCGAAAAATTTTTAATTCGCAACTAATATGAATTTACCATCATGTAAAGCAGTTTTCTCATAAGTATGCATGAATACCAAGACACGACGTGGAAAATGATAAATAGTTGGATTTGTATTTTAATAAATTTTACTGGAGCGTTTCAGTACTTTCAAGATCGTTTTCAAAAAAATTATAAGTTTTTACAATACTGAATTTGAAAAATGCGGAAAAATTGTTATTTCGCGGGAAAAACTTGTAAGAAACCGGTTCAAGTAAAAATGTAGCTAGCTTAGCAAATATAGAGAAATTTCCAATTGCATCTTCCAACTTAAAAACAATATGTAAATATTTTGAATGTTATTTAGTAGCTTTTAGAACGGATTCTCTCTTAAATATAAAAAAAAAAGAGAAAAAACCATGCTTGGATTCGAATGCATTACAGACAAACAGACAGACAGAGTCTAGGCTTTCCTCAAAGTATATACAATGTGTATTTTCGAAACTTGATCAAATGAAATGTTCGGATACTAGACACCTAGGCAAACAAAAAATTGTATTGCAGAGGGTGTTCCACATCAACCATTTGGGAGTTACAGGGTAATTAAGAAAAAAAGCTATATTTTCACATAACACCCTGTATTTTAAAAACTACAGGACGAACGGTCACAGTTAAAAGCTCATTGTATGCAGAGCTTTATGGTCGTTCTTATGAGCTCTTAACCTATTCTCAACGATAATTTGTTCCCTTACCACATCATTTTCAAAAATATCGTCTAATTTCGGTGTGACCTGAATAGTTATGAGTTATTAAATGACTAACTGCTACAGTTAACACATAGGGTGTAATAAGTCAAATTGAAGAGGAGAGTCTACAGTTTATAGTTTTTATAAAAAAAAGTTATGTTAATGACATTTTTGCAAAAATAATAGAAGTCAAATTACAAAAAAGGTAAGAAAATCCTAAATTTTTATTTTAGATCCTTATAACTCCTGAAATGAGTGGGTTATGGAGCAGGTTGAGCAGTCTGTACACAATGAGCTTTTAACTGTGACCGTACGCCTTGTAGTTTTTAAGATGCGGGGTGTTATGTAAAAATCTAGTTTTTTTTTTAATTACCCTGTAACTCCCAAACGGTTGATGTGGTGGAAACCCCCCCCCCCCCCCCCCGCAATACAATTTTTTGTTTGCCTAGGTGTCTAGTATCCGCACATTTCATTTGATTAAGTTTCGAAAATACACAATAATTTCAATGCTATTATAACTGTTCAGGGAAATACTTTTGATCATAATTTTGAGTATGAGACTGGTAAAAACTAACGAAATTGTATATTTAGCATCTAATTTAGTTATTATATAGCAGAGATGGGCATTTTTGCATTACCACTGAACTGGCAACAGCACAAATTTTTAATGATAGTTATAAACTCCAGTTTGCATTATCACTAAACGATTAGTGGTAGTGCAAATACTTTTCACTATCAATGTGTTATATTGAATTCGTGCATTGGTAGTGCAAACATCTTTCACTAGCACTGAACTACCCTTTTAGCCCAATCATCATGAGCGCACTGATGACCTCATGATGATTGGTTGGATGAATGTAATGCTGAATTTTTTTCGAGCACTAGGACTAAACTTATTTATATAAAGGGTTTTCCAATAAGAGGTGTATAAGTGCTTCTGCCAAAATATATATTACCGAAAAGAATATCCCGGAATCCGAATTATTACCTATTCGAAAAAATATTCTTTCCTTCTATACTGAATTATGCTCCTAAATAAGAAATAGATTTGATTTCGACAAACAAATATTAAAAAATTTATATTTTATAGATCCTACTGAAATCTTTAAACAAACATCTTCTATAACACCGTTGTTGATAGATTTTAAAAATTTTTATAAAATTTCTGACCGGGAAAAAATACATCTCCAATTTCAAACCTTAAAATTACAAAAAAAATTTACAACACGCGGATGATGCTGAGAGTTTTTGGGGATATATTTATTCCTTAAAAATGCCGTAAATGAACCAATGTTTGCAGAATTAAGTAATTTTGTTTTTAATATTTTATCCTTGCCTCACAGTTCTGCTACGGCAGAGCGTGTTTTTTCTGAGTTGAAATTAATAAAAACTTGCCTCTCAAATCGCTTTGATTTAAAAACGGTAGAGGCTATGATGTTCGCAAAGCAAATCAGTGAATATTTGTAAAATTTGAAGATTTGTGAAATTTTTTGACTCACATCTATTTACCCTGTACATTGAATTGTTTTCCTTTTTCATGAAGCTATATTTTATGTTATTGTTTGATAAATTGTTCTCTTATTTTTTACTTGAAATTGAAAATGTTTTTGTTATTTTATTCAAATAAAAGTTCCTCTTTAAACATATATTTTTAATTTTTAAATACTCATTTAATGATACTTTGTGCTACTTTGAAAATTCCTTTAAAGTGATACTTTGCTACTTTTTCATTTAATTTTTTCTACATTAACATTTCTCGCTGCGGCAACGCTATTAAGCTGGCGAAGAACCTCATCGAGGCGCTCAGTAAATAGTTAGTTGGCTTACGACCACATAATGTACACCCATATTGTCGTTCTTGACTAAAAAGTTTCAAAGACTATTTTCCTTTGTGGGAATGGTTAATACTTCCAGACGGCAGAGCTTGTCTTTCAAAAATTTTGAAAAATTAGTTATAAGAAAAGCCAATTTCATTTTTTGTACATGAAATAATTATAATGAAAAAGTGAATTCAAATATGTATGTATGTAAGTTTGAAAGACAAGGGTCCCGTTCATTATGACCTAATGCAACGAAGTTTTTGATATTACACAGAACTCAAATTCAACGTACAGAATATAAACCCTTCCGTTCAGTTATCTGTTTTGCAGAGATGGAGGTGATTCATTAAAAGTTAACACAAATTTGGTCGTACGAGCTACACGTACTGCTGCATATGCATAGGCATAACATTAAATTGTCGTTCAGTGCTAGTGAATGATGTTTGCACTACTAATGCATGAATTCATTATAACACTAATCGTTTAGTAATAATGCAATAGACTCTGCGCTACCACTACTCGTTTAGGGATAGTGACGAAAACTTTGCACTACCTCTAATCATTTAGTAATAGTGCGACCTGGAGGCCTGTAGTGCTATTGAAATAATTAATGCACTGAAAATTTAATGCACTGCGCTTATCTCTGATATGTAGGCAGTGGCTTAGTAAGCCTGTTGAAATAAAATATATTTGACCTTGAAGACTAGTATCGTGTTCGGGCTCCATATGTTTCACATTAAAATCACTGGTAAAATTTTGACGTATGTTAATTTGGAGAAGACCAAAGTAATTCATTTTTATATTTTGATAAAACAAATTTAACTCTTCAATCAATAAAAAAAATTATGCAAACTATCATAGAAATTAAAAATGTCAAAATTTTAAATTACCTAGGAAAATGTGTGGAGAATTTATAGTGCCATCTATTTTATAAAGAGGAGAACTTTCAGTTTTTATCGATAAATTTCGTAAAATCTTTGCTTGCGATTTTACTGGAGCTAAAATTTGTATGGAAATGACATATTTTACTCGAACTCGATACTAGGATTGAGTATTTAACTGTTAAGCTGGGTGCGATTTTAATCCCTTCCCGTATTGTTACCTCACCTTAGTCGATTATTCAATTTTATAGATTTTTATTAATATCCTATGGTACAGAGAATACAAGGTATTCTCAGTAATAATATTTGACACATGTGCTGTAACGTAACTTCGTTCACTAAGCCAGAGAGAGGAGAGAGAGTATTGTATTCTCTGTACTATCCTTTTCTATACATTACACAACATTTCGTCTAATATTGGTGGAACGTGGTTCATACAGAGAATACATTGTATTCTCTGTACCGTTGCCAATCCAAGCTGTCACCTTCATGATGTTTCACTTATTTTGAGACTAAAACAGTCACACATATCTAACACGGGTATTATACGACTATGCAGGATATTTCCACCATAGAGAAGAAGGTGATAAACTTACCTAGACAAAAAAAATTGTAAGGCTCTCTACCGTTTCGAAGTTACAATGTGATTAAGAAAATATGCTAGATTTTACAAAATACTTTGTATCTTAAAAGTACAATGTGTACAGTCACCGTTAAGAACTCATTGTATGTATTCTCTGTACGAACCACGTTCCACCAATATTAGACGAAATGTTGTGTAATGTACAGAAAAGTATGGTACAGAGAATACAATACTTTCTCTTCTCTCTCTGGCTTAGTGAACAAAATTACGTCACAGCACATGTTTCAAATATTACTGAGAATACCTTGTATTCTCTGTACCATAGGACATTAATACAAATCTATAAAATTGAATAACCGACTGTTGAAATGACTGTGGAAATGCCGAAATTTTCACCTTATTATCTCAACTGTCATGTATAATATATGTCTTCTCTTTATATAAGAAAATTATGATATTCTATAGAGAGGGTGGTATGAGGGCGGCCCCAGAAAACTGACTATATCAAGGAACAGAAATTGAAGTTGTTAAAATTTTTAAATACTTGCGAGTAGCCCTAACACCAAAATGGTCAATTCGGATACATCTAAGGGAACGTCTAGCGCAGCAAAACTAACGCTCAACAACAGCACATGGAATAGTTCGTAAGGAACGACCAGGCAAATCACTACTGTTACTCAGAAGCTTCAACATCATTGATGTTTTATGGAGCCAAAAATTTGGGGATTTACGGAATATGAAGGAGTAAAAAAGTTGCAACGTTTTTTTTAAACTGTTCCATTTTCCTCATTAAACTCCGAACTATGTGCTTACGTTAGAAACAGGCTTAGCCAACCTGTATACAGTATTGTGCAAAAACAAATGCAACACTTCATACATTTATGATAAATATTGAATAAGAGTTTATTTAAGTTGTTTCCATAACAAGTTTTAAGTAAAATTAAAGAAAATTCTATATCATCAAAATATGAAAAAGAAAAAAAAATATTACTTTCTATTCACTCGTCGTATTGAATGCCAGTGTAAAGCAAATGCAACATCGACATTAATTCAATATATTTGTGTAATAACCTTTATTTCTTATTACCTTTGCACAGTGGCGTAACTAAGGATATATGCCCCCACCGCAAATTAACATACTTACGCAGGAAAATTGAATTTTTTGTGTCAAGTGTAAGGAAATGTTTTCTGAACTTCGGATGTATGATGTTTCCAATAATTTTGTACGGAGAGATGAAATCATTCCCTTCTCCGTTTTTATTTTATTTTATTTTTCAGGCCAGAAATTTCCACAATATGGGAGAATTCTCGCGACCTCCCAACAGTGCCTCCACTCACTTCAAGCCAGAGTTGAACAAAAAAATTAAAAGATTTTGTGGGTACTACGAGCAGTGTTGCCAATATCTGGATTGCCAAACTTATTTCTTAAAATTTATTTCGTGCTTTACATTCATCATTAAACCTGTTAAAAAACCACTGGAAGCCCCAGCATATACTCACGAAAGCACATTAAAAGGAAAACCCATGAGTAGCTGAGAGAAGAAACGCTTAAGCAAGCAAAAGGGGCTTCCCACATAAGTAGCCGGAAATATGCGATTACTTAAAGTGAGAGCCAGAGTTCACTGATCACGCACCGAACAACAGTGTTGGGAGCTTGAGGGAATTTCAAAACTGTTCAACGTGAAAAATATGATCTTATATATATTTTAATTTTCTTTCATTGCTTACTTATCTAATATTCTAAAGTTAAAGTAATACTCTTCTATCATCTACGAACTCTGATGTATGCTAGCAGCGTGTATGCCTAGCCTAAGGAAGTCAGCCAAATATTTCCGAGAAAATAATTTTCAGTGTTTCAGTTTCAGGCGAAACTTTTTTCTTCGTTTAAAATTCTTTTTTATTATTGTATCATCACTACCGGCTAGAGGATATTTGCATCTTTTCAAAGCCTATGATGGTACGAACACCTTTAGATGGAGCTGAAATAATGAAATCATAAGAGAATTAATATAATTTTTATTCAGAAACCGAATTTTAATTGAGTGAATCTAACTGCTTATTAATCCAGGACTGTTATTTTATGTGCAAGTTTCATCACTTCATATGAAAATATTAATTTTGCGGGCTTTCATGGGCCCCTACAAACTATGAGCCCACCCCGTGACGGGGCACGTGTGAGCGTTAGTTACACTGTAAAAAGGCACAAATTGTTGCCACAAAGTTTAGGGAAAAAATCCCTATAAATGTAGGGAATATTTCCTACATTTTAGGAAATATTCCATGCATTTTAGGCAATATTCCCTACATTTCTAGGGATTTTTGCCTTTTTACAGTGTACACCAGTGCCTGTGCACACCCCTCACATTTGCTCCCATTCTGTTTTTATGCCCTCCATAAGAGCTTTTTTGTTACAAAATTTCTGTCCACTGATCTTTCGCTTAATAATGCTCCAAATATTTTCAATAGGGTTCAAATCCGCCGAATGTGATGGGCATGGAAGGATTTGGACCCTATTTTGCTCAAGCTAGGTTTTTACTAACTTCGATGTGTGTTTAGGATCATTATCTTGTTGAAAAACCCATCGAAGTGGCACTTCTTCGTCAGCTTAAGGCAACATGAAAGACTCTAGTATATTTCTGTACTTGAATATATACATGATTTCTTCGATTTGAAAAAGCGAACCCATTCCCCAAGCGGAGAAACACTCCCAGACCATGATATTACCACCCCTGTGTTTTACAAATGCAATTCTTAAGATCTAACCTTTTACCTTGAACTCTGCGAACATGCTGAATGCCGTCTGAGGATAACAAGTTAGTTTTCTTACATCAAGAAAGTGGTCAGTCTAGAGCAAATTGTAGCCTAAAATTGAAAAAAGTAAGAATATTTTTCCAAAACCACTTTGGTAATAAACAACTTGTTCTTAGCATGACGTTTCGTCCATAAAGGTTTTTTAAGCGGAACGGAAAGAACACAAATTATTTCCAACTCTATCCCCAGTTCTGTGTAAAATTTTGGAAAAGGGAGAAAAATGGTTATGAGAAAAAGCTCATTATAAGGCTAATTTGAGGGGAACTGAGTTACTTCAGGGATAGCTTCTGTACTATGAAAATACTGCTAATTTTAATGTATAAAAGCGGTATGTTATCATTAAATGCCAGTCCATGGCGCACAGATGGTAGTTCAATATGCCCAATTTGAAATTTAGAAGAGGATGAAGTCTTGCTGCACTACTTGGCTGTTTATCCTATTCTGCAAGAATTCAGAATCCTAGAGTTTGGGAGAAGATAATCTTACAGAAGGTAATAACAATTCTAAACGAGAAAAATTTTGAAGGTCTAATACGCAGATAGAAGAGTACAATACTACCAAAAACATTTACATCTACAAATTTATCTACTGTTCACTTATAGAGATTAGAATAGTATTCTTTTTTTAATTAGATTTTGCTCAGGTTTACAGACTTAAATGAATATGGATTAATCTCCAGTGAATATCAATATTAATATTTTTTTTTTGTTTTTATTATTAATAGAATATTGCTTAGTTACACATTATCCAGTATGAACTTTTTTATATTATTGCCAAGTCGATAGATGACCTTGGGTCTTTGTTGATGCTTATTTTAATATTCAATTCATTTCAATAGAATAGGTATATCGGACGCGAGAGTAAATCAAATAATAGCCGCATTGCTCTGGAGAACCTCTCTAAAGCTGTAAGCTCATGGCGTAGTTGACTATTTCCATTATCCTTAATGGGAAGGATAGTGGTGATAAATTATTTCATTACCTCGTCCATCGTTTAGCTGCTAAGGTCTGAGACGTTTGATTAAGGTTTTGTAGGACTTCTTCTTCAACAAAAGCTATAGCCGCCTTTTGGTGCGGCGTGACGATAGGTTGATGAAAGCATTCTTTGTCAACCAGTTAATATGGGTGGACTAGGTCTCAGCAATTTGGTTATGAAAGCAAGGTGTCTTCAAGTGCGTGCATTTCAAAGAGTGGTTTGCCAGAGAGATACTTTGATTTCTCAACTTTGGGTGAATGTGCTGGAAGGGATTGGCATAAAGGAGCGCTACACAATATTCTCTGTTCGACCACCTTATCATCGTGACTGCACACAGGATCTAATCATCTCAACGATTCAGGCCTGGGTCATAATCAGGCCAGCATTCCACCTTAAGTAGAATGCTCTAGATACCAACAATTCGCGGCGATTCCGATCAGCTGCAATCGTGAATTAACGGGTTCAGTGTTCAGTAATGCTTGAGGTTTGGAAACTGACACATATGCACTGACTGTTCTCGGAGATATTATTGATAGCTCTGGAAACTGTCGAATACACACAAACACTCCACAACTACTGCTCTCACTGGACTGTATAACGGTATCGCGTAAACTTTTTCGTTCGTTCGATTTCTCTTATTTTTAATTCGACTTCGGTCTCCGTGCTAAATAATAAATTTTTTTTTTGAAAATTCACTCGTTTAGGGAATTAAATTTTTATTAGATTATTTTGGAAATTTGGAACTTCTTGGAACTGCCACTTACCTAATTGTCAAAATTGGGACTGGCTCTAAAATTTTGTTCATACTTTAGATCTTTTTCAAAATTCTTGTGTCCGTTTTTAGACTGTTTTGAGAATTTTGTTTGAATTTGTTTTACTTTTTGTCTCATTTGTTTTGTTTAATTGTTTTAACTAACCCTATTAACTTTTATAATTTTAGTTTAGCTAATGTCTATTTTACCGTTTGTAGACTCTTTTGCCATACCTATTTTTAAGGAATTTTGAAAAGAGCCACCAAATAAAGAGCATATATAAGTAAAAAAAAATGATTAGGTATATGTCAGTGATCATTTCCTATTAGAAATGCAGCCAAGTGCATTTTCGTACAAGATTTTGATTGTTTGACCTTTGTGATTTTGGTTTTTGGGAAGAGCTTCCTTCGGAATTTTTGGGCATTATTTTCTATAAGTAAATACCTCAAACTCAGTCTATGTTATTTATATATGTTCCAACATATGTCACTGATTAAAGCTAATAAAACCAGCCATCTTCCCTTGTCAAAATTAAAATGCATTGTGTCAAATTAGCTACATCCATCCCTCGTTTAACATTTATAATAGCCAGTTACCAATTCTTACAACACGGTAAAAACTTGGATGGATTGGTATAACCCCGAAATTGTAATAAAATATATAAAATATATATAAAATGTATATTAAACGATACTTACCGCCAATGTCAGCTCTCTTGTGGAACATATCATTCATTACGCCATTCCAAGTACCCGTCCGATTATGATAAAAGCCATAAGTGTTTTTTGGATAGTACTGAATTGTTGCGTTCAGACAATCCATGAGATGTAAAGTTAGTATAAAATTTGCCTTCATTCCCGTGTCAATATGTTTTTCTTTAAAGGTTCCCAACTGATTCAAGGAGTTTTTATTTGTAACCACAATATTCGCTTTTATCTGTTTATTCTGAAGATTTTGGCGCCGTCGTGAGAGTATTGTTTCGTTCTGAATAACTATCATTCCATGAGAGCTGGACCATTTTCCATATGGTTCAAATATAATTGAAGAATTTTCATCAACTTTATAAACTGAAATGTTTTTTTTATTATTATTATTATACAGGGTGATTCAAAAATGTATACACAAAACCATATTATGGTGTGATGGCATTGAAAGTTTAAAGAGGAAAATTGTAAAAAGCAGCGCAAATATCTTAACCGTCTTGGAAGTACAGGGTGACCAAGAAGACACTTCATAGAACCTCGGTTGTTTGTAAATTTTTACTGAAGAAGGAGATAATTTCGAGTATGTATAGTAAAATTACGTATGCGAAATAACAAGAATCCTAACTTTGCTTTTTTTGTACTTACTTTCCGTTTCCGGCGGCAAAAACGTCCCGAGAAAGTTTTGTGAATCGGAAAAAGCTGCACCCGATAGTACTTGACAATATCTCCAACAATATTGATCATTTGCTTTCTGTCTCCCCCTCTTCCGAAATCGCCCTGGCCGTCGATTTTAATGTCAATAACATACCGTGGCTCAGATATTCTTCTACCACAAGTCCTGCAGGCCATTTCGTTGAACTCTTCTGTGAATCTTCTAATTTGCAGCAACTAGTAGATGCACCAACGCGAATTACTGATCCAGCTGGAGATAGAGCTACTTTACTGGATTTGTTCCTAACATTTCATACTGACAAATATTCCATCTCAGTTGGTTTCCCTCTCGGTAATTCAGACCGTTGTTTAATCACAGCTCAATTTACTACCTCAAACCTGTGCCGCCCTACTTCTCCACCTACAAGTAGGCTTCTCTGGCACTATAAGAATGCTGATTGGGAAAGTCTCAATCAGTATCTTAGATAAATTGATTGGCGGTCTATTTTGCTTGATGATTGCACATTAGAATTTTGTAGCACACTAAGTCTTGGCATACGTGAATACATTCCGTCTGATTTTCACGCCCTTCAATTGTATCCATGTCCGGAACTGAAACAAGTCTACAAGACTTCGCGGAACACTTGCAAGTCCATTATCCAGAAAGAAAAATTCCTTTTTGACCAGAATATTAGACAATGAATCTTGGCAAGCCGCAATGGTAGCAAAGGCTTTTGGTCCCAGGTCAAAACCATCAGGACCCACTTCAGCAGTGAAGTGAAGTGAAGTGATTGTTGACTCCCTGAATAAAGTTAATATTTTAGCTACTAGATTCACTACAAATTCTCGTCTTCCACCCACTTCACAAACACTTCTTTTACATCTCCTGTGTGGATGTGTACAAGAGCCAATACACATCCGTACGAGAGATCTGTTTAAGGTCCTTAAAGGGATTAACATCTCCAAAGCCGCAGATTCTGACGGTTTTTCGCCCCTGTTAATTAAAAGCTGTGCCTCATCCTTGGCTAAACCTCTGCGCAAACTATTCTACTTGTCTTATTCGAAAGGAAAATTTCCAACTGCTTGAAAACTAGCAGCAATTGCAATCACTTCGATTCTTTCAAAAGTTTTTGAATCTATCATTAACTCCAAATTAATGAAGTATCTAGAAACTAATCAACTCATCAATGATCGAAAATATGGCTTCTAGACTGGACGCTCATCTGGAGACTTGCTGACTTTTCTTACAGAACGTTGGAACCGTAGTCTTCACAATTTTAGTTAGTCGAAAATCCTTTCTCTAGATATTCAAAGGCCTTTGATAGAGTCTAGCATACTGCACTTTTAGCTAAACGTAAAGCAATTGGTCTCTTCCCTCCTCTCCTACTATGAATTGAAAGTTTTTTATCTAGTCGCCTAATACGGATTGTATTAGATGGCGTTACATATGGACCTCATCCCATAAATGCCGGTGTGCCTGAAGGCTTAGTTATCTCTATCTCTCCAGCTTTCTTCTTAATTTTTATTAATGATTCGCTTTCCCTTACTTTCAATCCCATCCATAGTTTCGCTGATAACAGTACCTACCCTTGATGTTGATTACTCCTTTGACACTCTTGTGGACTCCAGGGGAAAAGCCGCATGTGTTAAACGAGATTGCATGATTAGATCATTGAATATCGATTTTAACAATATTCTCGCTTGGGGCATAGCGAATCGCGTCGAATTCAATGCATCTAAGACCCATCTCATCTCTGTAAAACAAGAGCGTAGCTTAACCACTCCCGTTTGTTTTTGTGGAGCATTACTTTCTGATTCACTGTCACTAAGCATTCTTGGCATTAACATTTCCAGTAAGTTAAACTGCGCTCCTTTATAAGTCCTACATTAGATCTAGAATGAAATACAATTCCAATATATGGGCTGAGGCTGGTCGCACAGCCTTAGTTAGCTGCATTGGATATTGTCCAAAAGGGAGCCTTCTTTATCGCTACATGCATGGTCAATGCTCTGATGAAATATCTAGTCTAATCCCTTGTAGAGTGATTCCTGCATGCAATACTCGCGATGCAAACTGCGCACATCCTTTTACCCGTCAAATTACTTTCGGCGCCGTATAGTAAAATTCCGTGATGCTTTTTTATCCCGAACAGTGCGAATGTGAAATTATTTACCATCTTCTGTTTTTCCTCCGGCATACAATCTACGGAAGTTTAAGGGTGACATACATCGTCACCTCCACCACTCTCCTCATATACGTTAATCCTTTCCCTATCTCCTTCCTTCCATGCTGTGCTCTTCATCATATAGGGTATCCTCTAAGCTTGTCTTAATAATATAAAAAAAAATTCCTGTCCCGCACCCTAAAATAATGCAGAGATAAATTTTCTTCTGCGAATTGTAGCTGGTAATAAGCTGAGGCAAACAGTGTAACCTGTTTTCCGATCGAGCATAACCCTACCGAGTTAGAGTCGATCTAAGGTGCGAAAAATCTAGTATCTTAGTTGGAATAAAAAAGAGGGAAATACTAAAAAAGTGAGTATGGGGATGGCTATAAACAGCTATTTAAGCCTCTGGGTATAGGAGTGTGGGTACTCAAACTTCTTCTCACGACCTAAAGAAGTCAATTCTCTACTAGATTTCCCAAAATGTACTAGATAAAACTTCGCCCCTCCCTCCCAAGCCTTCCCCCGCTTAATTGAATTACATATTGTTAATAAAATACGTTCAGAGTATCAAAATGCATCGTTTAAAGCATCTTTTATGTCTGGAGAGGTTGGGCCTAAAATGGGCATTCCCTTTCAGGTTGCTTTTTACAATTTTTTTATTTAAATTAAATCACCGCCATCACGCCATAGTAGATATTATGCAAAATTTTTTGTATCACAAGATGAGCCCGAAATGATGGGAAATAATTTGGGGCTGAATATACTAGTCAACTGCTACTAGCATATATTATATATTTTTCTGAGATACGCAGGTGAGGTATTAAATTTTCTTCGTTAGTCTTTTTCTGAAATATTCTGTAACTTTGAATCTTCCACTGATATAGTCACGCTAAAAGGTCAATAGTCCTGACATAATACACTCATATTTCAGTTTTGAAACTTGTCCGTTATTTACAAATAAATAAAAAGATTACTCTTTTGGACTTTTTCCCGGGTTAAACTTAATTTAGTTCAAGAAAGAATTTTTTGGGATTCTCCGGTATATAGCAAAAGCTAAAAAATGTTCTAATTTGTTATTTCATCACACAACCCATTAATTTTTGGTGACAAGTTTCAAGTCTTGGTTTGACTCATCAACAGGTCACAAATATCGAAATTGTGTGATTTGAAAAACAAATGAAAAAATGAAAAGAAGTAGAAAGAAATGAAAAGTTTGAGAAAAATAGAAAAAACAATTTTTTTATTTGTTACAAAAATTTTAAAAAAAATTTTAAAGAAACAGATTCATTCGAAGCGAATCGAACCTGTATACGCCACGCAAGCATCTGCAGCAGGCAGAAAACCAAGCTGCACCGATGAGTGTAAGGTTTTCTGCTGACACGAAACGCTTCTTCTTCTTCCTTTTCTTCTTTATTTTTCAGCACACTGCGTGGCGTATACAGGTTCGATTCGCTTCGAATGAATCTGTTTCTTTAAAGAAAATTTTTAAATTTTTATAATAAATAAAAAAATTGTTTTTTCTATTTTTCTCAAACTTTTTATTTCTTTCTTCTTTTTTCATTTTTTCATTTGTTTTTCAAATCACCCAATTTCGCTACTTGGGACCTGTTGATGAGTCAAACCAAGACTTGAAACTTGTCACCAAAAATTAATGGGTTGTGTGATGAAATAACAAATTAGAACATTTTTTAGCTTTTGCTATATACCGGAGAATCCCAAAAAATTCTTTCTTGAACAAAATTAAGTTATTTACAAAGGCATTCAGTAAAAATTTAATTTGTGTTTTCTTGGAAGTGGATTTTATTCGGATCCCTGGGCACTCACTTTTGACTGTATGAGAGAAGTCACTCACCCACCATAAATCCCAACCTTGTTATACATTTAAATTGAGGTCCCATATCATCGGCCCAAGTATGAACCATCAAATAAGTATTGAAGTTGGTCCTTTAAGAGCACGCAAACTCCTAGAACTGACTCTGATGCTGTAGATGAAATAATAAAACCCTTGGGTCCTAAAGTTCCTACACTGTAAAAAGGCACAAATTGTTGCCACAAAGTTTAGGGAAAAAATCCCTATAAATGTAGGGAATATTTCCTACATTTTAGGTAAGATTCCCTACATTTTAGGCAATATTCCCTACATTTTATGGCCTATTCCCAACATTTTAGGAAATATTCCCTACATTTTAGGCAATATTCCCTACATTTCTAGGGATTTTGACCTTAAACATTGTGTCAACAATTTGTACCTTTTTACAGTATAATTAGGAAAAATACGTGCACATGACATGTTAATAATATGTTTTATCATATTTTTTCATCCTCTTTATTAAAGGTAGGACTAGTAAAATTTTGCCAACAACTAAAAATAACGGGAGATTGCGTCTTCATTTACACATTAACAATAACTGTATCCATGGTAATTGTGTTAATTCAGTTTAATATAAAATACCCAGTATCACAGAAAAACGATTATACATAGTTTCCCATTTCCCATCAGCTTTGGCACATCATTTAAAAATTAATTTTTCGCATTTCATAGGTACACTGGTCTATCTTAAAAATATCTCCATCCTGATCTGGTGTAGCTAGGTAAATGTTACTATCTGTAAGAGCTTTCACATTCGGGATAGAATTTTCATTTTTCTGAATTATAATCCATCGGAATGGATGAGCGAAATAGTGAGGAGCAATGACATTTTCCATGAAATCTCTGCACTTTGAACAGTGCAAATCAGTTACAAACAAAATTGTATTGTTTTTCTCGCTTGTCAACAATTCGAAACTCCCAAAATTGTTGAACTCAACAGGAATGTGCACTTGTCTCATTATTGGAATTAAATTATCTAAACAAAGCATTTTCTAAATAACTGTATTAAATATATTTATAAGTAATACATACCAATTTTATAGCACAAAAATAAAATTGCCTGAGACGGAATATCTTGATGCTGTACGAAATCTTGGAGGAAGAAAGGAAATTTATTCTCATATTCCTCATTAGCTTTGCAAACTGCAACTATTGCAAGTATGAATAGAGCACACAAGGATAAAATCCAAACACAAACTTTCATTATGAACGCAACTTCTAATCTCCTAGGCTTTACGTGTGCGACTATACCTATTTTAATAGGAAAGCTTTTTCTTATTTTATTATGCAAATCATATATTTGCAAGTTGTTGATTATGTCTAAAGGCATATAATAACATAGAGTAGAGCGTATAGATTAAAATTAGGTACGCTAATTATGGTAATAAAATATTTTAAAATGGGTTTATTGAGTAAGGTTAGTTCTAAATTTACAGTCTAATTGTTCATATTTTATTTAGCAGACTTAATAGTAGTAATCATTGTCACCAAAACTTTACTACAAACACCTCTCTGGAGATGAAATTTTAACGGTGAACCTGCTAATAAAAATGATAGAAACTTGCTGATTGCCATTTTGAAACACGCAACGTGCCTGTTTGGTGAATAATAGAAGTGAAAGACTTGCAAAGCTCAAAAATAAACTATAATATTGCAAAGTAGATCTTCTTGGGTGAATGAAAGTAGGATAGTTCATTACAGGTAAGCTTAAAGGCCGTGCCAGCATTATGTATGCAATTTTATGAATGAATAAATAAACTGTCGACACCCTGTATGAATGTCCATAAATACGAGGTGTGATCAATAAATCACCGGACTGACTTTAAACATAATTTTATTATTAAATAATTACATTTTGAGATACATCGCTTTCAAAATGGTGTCTTTTTGCAGAAATATAGCGAATTCAGAAATTCTGTCATTCGGCAAAGCACTCTTCCATCAAGTAATTTTTTAATCTGGTCAATCACAGCTTCGATTTCCACCACTTCCACCGTCTCAATGAGTACTCTTTGAGCTTTAATTTCATACTTTTGTGAATAGATCAAATCACATTGAGGTAACTCCATTCAATAGGGAGGTTGTGGAATCGCAGTCATTCTGTTGGATGTCTAAAATATTTGAGTTTATGAAAGTTTTATGAAACAGTCAGTTCTGATTTTACAACGATTTTAACCTTTTCAACAAATGCTGTGTCTCTGATATTCCACCATTATCAAAACGAGAATATCACTCATAACATTGAGCTCGAAAAATGGTTTCATAACGTAGGTGCATCCACACATAACAAACATTGGGAAAAAAAACAATTTTCAAACATTTGACCAACGATTTATAGGCAGTTGACAAATGTTTGTCATATGTTTGGTAAATGTTTGTAAAACATTTGTCAAACATCTGAAGTTAGTGTGAAAAATATTTTCCAAATGTTTAGTTCTATTCATGTATTCTCTGAGTAAAGTAACGTGCATTGTTTCTTCTTATTCTTACGTCGTACTTGCCTCAACAATTGAGCAAAAATTTTCAGAAAGGAGATGGTGGAACAGGAAATATTTACACAGAATATTACAGTACAGTGGTCATGATTTATTGAATGATAAATTGACGATCCTTCCGATTTTCGAAATTTCATATGAATCTAATAATTCTATTAAATTTATTATATTTATCTTGTCCCATTTCTCATTCATGAATCATGCTGTTGAAAGTTTACTGAAATTACTGTACTAACAAACATCCAAAGTTTTCTATTTCAATTGGATTAAAATGGAACTTTTTTAAACATCAATTAATGTAAAACTTGCGTCCTCACACATCAAGCATTCTACAAATGTTTGAAAAATATTTGACAAACGTTTGACAAATGTTTGATAAATGTTTGTCAAATGTTTGTCAAATATTTGGGGAACGTTTGTTATGTGTGGACGCGCCTAAGCCGAGTGATGTATTGCAAAATTTTAAGGCACTGCTTTTCCATGTTTTATATAATTTTTTATGTTTGTGCACTACTTGAATTTTGCATTCATTTTATGAATTGCAGAGAGTTATGTATATGTAATCTTTCTATACATTTTTTTTAAGGCACGGGGACGAGCAATTCCAAGAACGGAGGCCAAAGCGGCCCAATGTACTATCCTGGGAGAAACTTCATCACCAATACCTTCCAGTCCTCTTAATGAAGAGCATCAGGTCTTAGTGAGGAAGATTTTTTAGTTCACCTACAGATAGGAGCCCTATGAAAAAATCAGTAATATTCCTATTGGGCCCATCAAGAAGCAGTTTTGTGCACCCACGAGTACTCAGGTTCTTCCATCCTGCTGATTACTGTACCTTGATCTATTAAATTTTTATTTAGTCCAAAACACGTCTTAAAAAATTAATTCCGAAACAGATATCAATTCACATAGTGCAAAAACTTTTGGCAGACTCAGTCACAAACATAACGCAATTGACAACTTCAAAAATTTACCTTTAATCAGCCTCCTCCCCCTTCCCCGGCGGCATAACTTATGTTCAGTTGTATATTGATCACACCTCGTATAGCCCTATTTAGTTTTTTAATATAATTTTAAAACGGCAAAAATTTATACAACATTTTGTAGGCTTTTATATTTCGAAGTACTTGGTAAATTAAAAACGTCTGCGGCTGACTGTTATCCCAGCTGTACGTAAAAATCAGAATTTGAGTATGGCAACTCCAAGAAGGCGTTGCTCGAGTTAAGCAATTTTTTTAAATTCCATCTAAAAATTTAATGAAGGATAATCTCGCCAAAATAAATTACATCAACTCTACAAAACGATACTCAAGGTTAGTCGTGGTCGGAGATAAGTTAAAGAGGACCTTCTGAGATGATTCTTGTACATGTAGGATTGAGGTTTCTCCCAAAATGGAAGTTGTGTGCAACCAGAAAACCGGACACGACGCCGGTGTTAGTGGATGTACGGCAGATAGCTACAAGTCACAACATCAACGTTCGAATTTCGAACGATCAGCGACTAATGATGGCATATGTCAATTTTCAAGATATTCGAAATTCAGGCTTCTTCGTGAATGAAAGGTGCACTTCCTATAAAATTTAATGTACCTTTTTAATGAATATAAAACGTACGAAAATATTAAATTCATATTTTATTCTATAAGGTTTCATTTTATTTGAAAATAGTTTCATTTAAGTTCAAAATAGTTTCAATCAATGTGAAAATGGTTTCATTTAATTCGAAAACAGTTTCATTTAATTCGGAAAATAGTTTCGTTTAATTCGAAAATGCTATAGCAAAAATTAGAGGATATAAGGAAGGGAAACTTAAGCATCTCTCTTTATGTAGGAGAACTGCGCCGATGTATTCGTTTTAGTCATGGAAGTGATAAAACTATGATATTTTCAGATGGAGCCACATAAATTAGTTTCCTGGAATATTGTACTATAGAAGAAATTTCAGATCTTTTAAAGAAACCATTGTCTGCAATGAAACATGTATATTTCAGAGAAAAATGCAATATTATATGAATGAGGAGGAGTATTGGAAATATGTGTAGGCCGATAAACATTCAGTTAATATTACATTCATACTAAACAGTTGGCAACAAGCGCTTCACGTATACATATGTAAATCTATATAATATACATAGATATCAATTCAGCTCATTACGATAGCAACTGTCTGTCTGAGTCCAAATGTCAAACTGTGTAATTCTGTTTCCAATAAAGTGTATAGAAAAACAATCAAATCTAAAGATATTACTTTTTATTTCTGCTCCCAATTATTCCACACAGACTGCGGAAATCCAAAGGACAGTTTTTTTATAATACAATTTGCCGTACTTTTATGTTCAGCATATTCATTTTGATTTATCCTTTTCATCAACCACAAAATAAACTGAAATGAATTTGCAATGAATTAAGAGGAGTCAGTACCAAGATTTGCAAGTTTCATACATTTTTCAATGCAAATTTCTAGCAAACTATTTGTAGCAGAATAACGATTTATATCTTAAATTAAAGGTAATTAAGAAGTCTAGTAAATAACGTCGAGAAAAATAAAAAAAAATGCATTGGAATGGAGATATTAGCTCGGAAACTTGTAAAAAATGGTAAAAATTGATTTTTTTCAAATCAAATTCCTCTTAGTAGGTATTCTCATTTCTTTATATTGTGACTATTTTAGAGAGATAAAGCCTAGATCTAGCAAATAACGTCGAGTTTTTTCCTTTTTAGTGTCGCATTTTTTAATTGTTTAACTCTAATAGTACTTATTTTTTCTCTCGATATTTCCCCGACGAGCAATGGCAATATTTCGTTGAAAGTTTTAAAAATATAAAGCAAAATAGCATATTTAACAACTATGTGCAAAATAAAATTTAGGAGAGTTAATTCTCTTTAAAAATTTTCAATTTCTTTGAACTGCAAATTTCCATTTTCGTCTTAAATTGTCGCATGTTGGGTTTCTGTCTTTTACGCTAGATGTCTCTAATTTGACTTTTGGTCTAGGTCTAGGCTAATTTTATATGTATTTTCATACTTCCAGGACACAAACCTACGTATAGTAAGTTTTATTGCCTACAGGTTCGCTGGCATCTAAATTGAAATTTTTGCTGAGTACTGACTCCTCTTAATATCAGAATACACGTCTAAAAGTACGACAAATTAGTCAACTGCTTTCGAAGTTGTGACAAAAATTTTATACTGTGGTACATTTATATTCTACATCTAATTAGAGCAATACAAGTGCTTAAATTCGAGATAATATTTTGAATTTGTCATGTGAAGTGTCATTTTCAGTTCAAGGTTAGCTGAGCTGAATAATAACAGAATAAAAGCAGCGGAAAAGTTCATTTTAATTTGTCGTATATTCTGACATTAAAGTACGACAAAAGATCAGAGTCACCTCCCTGACTTGCTTTCGTAAATTTATGAATGTCAGAAGTAAAGAAGAAATGTCGAACTGACGCAAAAATAGAGTCTCACTCAGCCTTATGTCTTTCCACCCCCCGTAACCACAACTAGAAATGTTTATTACACAAGATAGCCTATCCGGTTTGCACGTTTATCGTACTGTAAAAATTAAAGTCATGGCACCTCTATACTTTCAAAATCAACGAAAACTTCTAAGACTGTTTGAATATTCCTGTGAATTGCCTAATGACATAGATTTCAAAGATTTGACTGGATTTCTGTATGCGAATTTTTTTTATTAATATCCTTTTGAGTCGCTCAATTCACGCTCCCTGTTTTTTCCTTACAGAATTATAATGAAAACCTGTGTATGTCATTCTTATGTTTATTAATTTATTATTTTTATACAATAAATAAGAAATAAATATCTTTTTAAATAAAAAAAAAATCACATGTCACAAAAACATTTCGAATTCATTAAATAAATCATAACAAAAACTGCACTCAATCACGCATTTTAAAATTTTTAAAAGTGGGTAAAATAAAAAAGAGTGAAACTTCAATTTAAATCAGGTGTATAAAAAAACAAAAACAAAAACTACAGAATAACAATGGGATCGATGCACCCAGCTAATTATAATTCAAGACAGACACCTCATTCTTAGGCCGACATCAGTAGATTTTAAAAAGAGAAGAAAATAAGAAGCTCACGGAGTTCACTAGTTGTTGATAGCCAATTCATTGCTGGCTACCTCATTATCAGGCAAGTACAGTTTCACTATTCTGTTTGAGAAAAAAAAAAATTATAAATTTTCAGGTTAGTAGATTCCATTCAAGCCCTAAATAGGGAGTGCAAAGAATTTACTTTTCATATGAATACTTGGCATCAACGGTGTCAAACATTTTCCGGATTCTACACCAAATCTGGTCACGTTCACAGCCCTCATATTTGCGGGAGAAAGTTTCGATTGCGGTCAAAGCGAAGTTTGTTGCCTCATTGACTCGCTCATTTAGTTTATCTAAAATAATGGAACCGAAATTAAAAATGTTAATTAGAGAATAAGCACCATAGTATTACCTCTATCTGTAGTAAATTTCCTTGACTCATGAGAATTACTGTCGTTGTCATCTTCGTCCTCTTTCATAAGGTTTTTCAGTTTAGGTATGAAGAGCAACAGACAGATCAGTGCGATAAACTTAATGATCTTCTTGAAAATAATTAACTTGAGCAGGATCTTCCCGATGGTGAAAAGATCAATTTTAAACTTGAATTTGTCCAGAAACCAATTTTCTCTCGGATGATAGAAGTGTCCTAGAGGTGGATGATGTGGTGGTCCATATGATGGAGGTGGGTGATGTGGCGGTCCATATGATGGAGGTGGTGGTCCATACATTGGTTTGGGTGGGCCGTATACTGGTGGACCATAATGTGATTTTTCTGGTTGATAATCGTATCCTTGATTAAAATCCTGTTGATATGCATAATCAAAGTCCTCTCTTTCGGCAACTATAAATGAACAATAATACGAAATCAAATTATGTTAATACTATTGATGAGCAAAAAGTTTGAGATTTTATCTCAATTCAGAGGCTTGCTTGAAGATTAGGAAAGCATATGTTATTTAGATGGATTGGATATCATATAGCTTCGATAACACTATGACCATAAAAGTTACGGCCTGAGTGTAGTACGCACGTCTTTATTAACCCTAGCGGAAGCAGCCGTGTTCGGTGCAATGTCTAATCTCAAAGTGTTATCCGACCCATTACAAAAATATGGATGGCTTCATGGGGGTGCAGCATCCAATCGAAACTCTCATATACCAGGCCATTTTGGAGAGAAACAATCCTTGTTATATATCATGCGGGGATCTTTGATGGTTAATGGTTATATTCTCCAGTGGCGCATGGGAATAAAATTTCAATTTTTTTCAATTTTAAATAATAATAATAAAAATCTAAACAATTGATAATCAACCTGCCAGCTTTGTTCCAAATATTGATGACGTGGTTATTGCGAAAGGCACTAAGAATATTTATCTTTGACTCTGAACGTTCAGAGCCCGAAGATTTTCAAAATTTAGAACCGAAACCAACGAGGAGGAATCTCATTATTGCAATTGACGGAGGACGCCAATTATAAGGCTCACTGTGAATTCAAACTGATTACGATGAACGTCCTTTTTTGAAAAATACAAAGAATCGAGGGAGACGAAGTATAGTATTTATTACTAAAGTATAGGGAAGCCAAAGTTTTTATATTGCCAACAAGAGACAAAAATATGCATACTATTTAATTACCCACCAATTATCAAATGAGAATGCAGATTAAGTAAGTGCTATAATCTAGACCTGCAATATGCATAACAACTACATCTAACAACTGGCAGTGAAGTCTGCTAGAGAGCGTCAATTCAAGGAAACTCGATCTTACTCTTAGTTGTGAGTGTTGAAACATACTTCCTTCATATGAAACAGCTACAAAAAGTTGACATTCGCTGACGGGAAAAATTCCAACCGAAACATACTGGATAAAGTTTAGTCATCTTAATGAAATATGCCTTCATGAAGATTTTATCTAACACCTTGCAAAATTGACGTCCTAGCTAATAGGCGACAGATCCTCGTGATTTTTATTCGCACGGCAGGTAGAAGTGACCATATATTCATAAAGGATCTCAGATCAATTATGAGTAGGTATATATGAGTGTATGTTGTGCTCCGCAAAGACGCGTTTTTTCACCAGTGCTTTAGTTAATTGTTGTCAAACCTAATCATAACGATTATAGCCTTGGGTAAGTTTCTTACCACCATCAGCAATATAACTACGAAATAGTACTTCGAAGATTTCAGAAGTGGCAACTGATTATGATTTGGAGGTCAACTATTCAACGACTTTCCTGTAGTCCTATTCACACAGAGGCATTTCAGGCAATGCTTCAATTTTAAACATCCTTTGCAAATGTATAGCTCCAAGAAATGTTCTGAGACTGAGGTAGTCACATAATTTGAATCTTTCTGATACCACACAGTAACGCACCCGGGATTTGGCTTGGGGGGGGCGGCATAGGGCTCTAAAGTCGCGTCCTGCACCCATCTGCATCTGAAAATTTAAGGACTGCTATTTTATATTTAAAGGTTTTATTTTATTTTATCGGATTTTGTAATAATATACATAATTTGTAAACTATGTTCAAAAAACTGACATTCTGGAGGGGAATCGGTCCCGGTCGTCCCCCCTCTCGGTACGCCCCTGCCACAGTATATTTCTGACGCACCATGGAAGCTGATGATTATATACTCTTTTGTCCCAATGGAAAACTTTTCAAAATGCTTCTCTACTGAAATTCCTAGTCGAGTAGAGTGGTAAAATAATTGAGTGGTATAGGCCTAAAATGGATAAACTAACAGAATTGGGACAACATAATTTACATGGGCGTATCGGCGCTGATTCTAAAGTTGAGGCTCTGACCCTTAACCATACGGTCATCTATATTTTAACGGTTTCCATTATATGTAAGCAATATGGTGGACATTTTTCTTCTTTTCAATTTCAATCGATCTCACTTCTCACCAAAGTGCGAAAGAAATATTTTAGCTGAATCAGCTGGAAATTTCTTTGCTTTCCCACAAGTGCACTTATTAATATTTCCCGAATCGATTTACACTTACGAAAGCGCAAGAAGCTAATGTTTTTAACCAGGTGTTGCTATTGATACTTTGTCGACTGAATACCGTTTTGCCCCATATGCAAAAATGTAATTTTGAGATAAATAATCAGTTGAAGTTGAGATATTTATTATAAAATACATTTTTCTTTTAATTTGCATAAAAACTCAGTTGTTTTCCGTCTATTTTTTTTTCTTGAATTATTTTTGTTTCAATAGAAGAAAATTTCCGTTAAAATTTCATTAACTTGAACCTATGTTGTTAATGGAGGTAAACTAGATTTCCAAACAGGCAAAACAATTTACTAATTAAGTTAAAAGAAATATTTTATTATTTCAACATCTTTATTTAGCCTTGAATATTTTCTAGTTTTTCTAAACAAAAATACATTTTTTTCATTCGCAATGAATATAATTTTATGATTTTTTTTACGGGGTTAGGTTTATATTTGTTCAAGTAGACCTTTTTGGTATTCTCCGGTACAAACGAAATGCAAAAAAAAAGGATTTTTTATATTTATTCTATGAGATAATCATTTGACTTAGGGCGGCAAAGTTTCAAGTCTTGTTTCGACGCAACAGAATTGAGTGACTCAAAAAATAAATTAATGAAAATAGAAGAATGCAAACATAATTCTTCATTGAAATTTTGCTGGACTAAATAAAATAATTGTGTGATAAAATAAAAAAAAAAATCCCTTTTTTGCCTACTTAAACAAATATTACTTCATTCAGTAAAGTTAATAAAAAAAAATGAAAATAATAATAACAAACAAAATAAAATACGCAATAACTCAATAACACTTCTTATTTGAGTATTAAAATTGTTTGATAATAATTTCTATTTCCATCTGGAAGATAAACTAAAAGAGATTTTATATCTTTTGCCATATCTTTAAATCCAGTTTGGTTGATTTTAATCGGTACATTGTTTTGAAATAAAGACTGTTTCAGAAAAAAAAAACCGACCACCTATCCCTGCTGTTTCATTACTCATCACTAGGTAAACAAAATTATGGATCGCTGGTAAGAATGCATCTATACAAAGGTGTGCACTTATAATTGAAGGCCATTAAATGCAAAATTCTTATACAGTAAAAATGGAAAGCTTACTAAAAAGTTAAAAATGCCGAAGAGACCATTCAAAATGGTCTCAGTAAATTTCGAGAATCTTATAGTGTCCAGAGAAAGTCCGGGTCAGGAAGGAAATCAGGTTCGATAGACCAAAAATTGGCCAAAGATAGACAACTTTAAATGAAATTCAAACATGTCGTTGAGAGATATGACTGATAAAGCTGGACCGTTATATACTATGGTCCATCGAATAAAAGAAAAGCCTACGAAGTTTCCATGTTCAGAAAATACCGAACAGAATACCAGAAAACAACCAAATTGCAAAACCGAGGAGCCGAATTTTGTATGAAAATTTTTTAACGAAATTCGGTTTAGGTGAAAACGAGCTTCAACCAGTGTCTCCAGAAACGCTTTCTTTCATTCTTTAGAAAGCATGATGCATCAGCTTTGTTTTGGCCGGATTTAACAACTTGCATAAATATAATACAAGAAAAGTGAGAGATTTCTACAATGCCCAATGCATACCCGTAGTACCCAAGGAAGCACATCCTCCAAATTATCCAAAACTAAGATCAACCAACAAATATTGGTCTAATATTGATAGAAATTTTAAAAGAAAAACAAAAAACACTCCGCTGACATTGACATTATTACGATACAGTATAAAAGAACGTCCGATACGTTCGATCCGGCCTGTACAAAATTTAATGAAGAACGTTCATCAATTTTATTGCACATAGTAATTATATCATGTCGGTTGTGAATAATATTGATAATTAACCAATAAAAATTATTTGATCTGATTTGCATAAAAAAAAGGTTTTTCTTGTTGCTTTCATTATTCATAGGTGATCTTTTTTTGTTAAATAGTCCTTAAATTGCTCGGTATTGCTCTATGTGGCAAGAAAATCTTACGGTTCTCGCCGCCATACTGTTGAGCGAGTAGGTGATGTGGGGTCGTGGGGATAAGCGGGTTCCAGAGCCCACACGTACATAAATGACGATTCTTGCGTAGGTGCTCAAGCAATTCCGTACTTTTTAATGTGGGCTCAAGAGGAAGATCCGAACTCGTAACACCATTCTGCTATGGGTGAATAACTTCAGGGCTACCGGTTCAACGTTAAACGGAAGTCGACAGGCCGTCCAAGGTCAGCCCGGACGCCAGAGAATATCGATCGAGTAAGAGAAGCTGAGGAAGCCAGTCCTTGCCGACCGGACCGTAAACAAGCTGCTTCTTTGCACATGTCTGACTGCTCAATAAGACGAATATTGCATTTCGATTTGCATTTCCCATACAAAATGGCTATTGTCCAGCAATTAAAGCCTAACTATGTAAATCGGAAAGGATTTGCAGAGCAAATGATTGACTTGATGACTCATGACATAATTTTCATGATGAGCAATGAGGCACATTTCCATCTTGGCAATTGTGTAAACAAACAGAACTTTCGATATTGGTCGGCTACAAATCCTGAAAAACTGCAAGAAATCGCCAACCTATCTCCTGCAATGTTAGAGAAGGTGTTCGACAGTGCAAGACTGGAAGAATGAATGCTTGGTCAAAGATGGACATCATTTAAAGGACGTTATCTTCAGCTCTTAAACGGATGAAATCGGTTGTTTTGAAGTTGTTTTCATTAATTTACATGAACACCCTTTTGTAATAAGTAATAAAACATATGGTATCACTTTTAATTTTCGTATTGTTTTATTTTAAAACCGTCAGATCTTTTTGCTGCACCCTGTATAAGGCAATATCGCTGCAACTACATAGAGCAATCCAAGATTTTGGAAAAATTGATTGTGATTTACTCTACGTTGGCAGTTTTCTTAGCCAATTTTAAATATAGTTTTAAATTTCCGCACGTGTATCGCAACAATATTTAAAAAAAAAAAAATATTTTAAAATATTTAATGTAATTCATGCCCCATGTATTAACAAATTTGATTTTGGTAAGCCAATACTAACCTTTGTGGCAAAAATATGATATGGAGCAAACATATAGAAAAACTTATTAAAGCATTTAATTCAACTTCAGTAATAATCTCAAAAACCGTACTTAATTCAAAATATCAAATTTGGCGGATGGGGCAAAAACCAATATTCAGGCGACGACTTAACACTAATTCACATGTCCTTCAGCCAATATAAGACAATAAAACAATAAAATTTCAACCCAATCTATTTAAGATTGTAAGAGATATGTCTTTTTTGTTGTTGTCTTTTTTATAAATTAAATCATTTTTCTTAAGTATCTACTTATATTTTAATTTTTTAATATAACCTCACTTGATTTCTGTTCTGTTTAGAATATTTAGATCCCACCTTCATTAATTCCCACATAGAGCTAAGGTTTTTCGTGGTACAGTTCGATTTTGTTGAATTCGGGTGGATCCTTGATTTAGCAGTTAAAGATTTTCATATGGTTTTGATTTGAACAAGCTACAGTCCAATTTAAACTAGGAACCCTTTTCTAAAAATTTTAATTTACAATTAGGCTTCTGAACAACTGTTAAAAATGACTCAATAAGTTTTTTCAATAGTTGAGCTTATTGCAGCAATGCGGTAAAATAAAATACCACTAAATGAAAAAGAGTTAAATATTCAAATATCGTGAGAAATTTTAATAAAATAATAAAATGAGTAAAATGGACAAAATCATGGGATGAAATTACAGATTTTTTGAATTTTGGTTTTATAAATGAAAACAAGATGACCAGTAAAATATGTATGTTGACCTTCAAGCAAATAATAAATAACGGCTAAACTAGAATTGAAAGTCCAAGAAATTATAAAATAAAACGAAACTTATTTAATTGGAAAAATCTACAAAAAACTAAAATTTGGATACTGCCAATTTAAGTAAGACAACTTTTGAAAACCATCGACGAATATCAGCTTCTTATAGAAATGAACAATTTGGTCACAGGAGCTATAACCAGAGCATAAATTTAATTTTTGAGATATACTGTGTTCGGAATTGAAATAAAACTTAGTTGTGTTTTCATCGTTCAAATTTACTCCTTTTTAAGAATTTCATAGATTTTTTTTTTTCAATAATTTTTTTCAATAAAACTTGGTGAGAAGCTTTACATAGTTGTAAAGAGAACACAACAATCGTATAGGTTTTCGAGGAATTTCTGGCCTGGCTATGACATTAGACTCCGATTATATATCGGCAAGATTCTCATCGTTTGATAGATTAAAAGATATGTGATAGATCCATTATGAGATTTAAGTAAATAAAAGTCTTCTATAACTATTATAACTGACTGTAAAATATAAAATCCCGATCAGACTGTTATCGAAAAATTGAAAAGATAAATGTCTTATGAGACTTTTATCATACAACTTAAATGAATAAAAGTCTCTGGTAACAGTTATGGGCTGACTGAAATTTATAAAAGACAGTTATTTTGAGATTGAAAAATTAAAAGTCTTATTGGAGTTTTATGAAGAGATTTTTATTAATAATAGTCTGTGATAACTCTTAACACTAAGCTAAAAGTATAAAAGTCTTCTATTATGAGACACTTAAAATAATAAAAGTGTTTTGAGACTGTTAATATAAGACTTAAATAAATAAAAGTCTACGGTAACAGCTACAATTAACTTTAAAATAAAACATTTTATTGAAACTCTTATTATGGGATTTAAAATTTTTTTTTAGCAATTATTAACTATTTGCCATTACTTCTCAAGTATACCATTCAGTCTTGATGGGACTTTTTCAGCTGATTGCCACAAATAACAGTTATTTGTGGTCCCTGCTTGGTATGGTTACTTTTTGAAGATTTTTGACTTTTTGACATAAACAAAATAAATGTTTTGCCAATAAATCGCCAATTTTTCCATTATTTGTGAAGTTTCCTAAAACTGAGTTACACCGAATGAGAGCCTGTAATGATACGAATAAAACAAAAGAAAATGGTCGTCCAGTTTGAACTGATTTATAGTCCGAAAGATGTTATAAGGTTCAAAATTTCGAAAAAATCGAAAATCGTCTATAACTTTGAAAATGGTGGGAGATCGAAAAAAATGTTATATAACATTTTCGATCGCAAATGGGCTATACTTTCGACCCCTAAAATTTTTTACCATTTCGACGGGACACTCTGTATAGGGAACTAACTGTCAAACGTAATCAATGTTTTTTATTGTTATATAGACAAAAAAAATACTTATACTTTATAGAATACATGCAGGGTGTTTCCGGCACAGAGGTTCATAGGGAAGGAGGTCATAGTACTCACCTAGCCAATCAAAAAATTATATAGCAGGGGGGGGGGCATGTCCCGTTTTGGAGTTACAGGGTGATTAAGAAGATATGGTAGTTTTTTCATTAAAACTCCCGTAAATTCTTTGTTATACAATTTATGGAGTTGATTCTTAGATCAGATGATAGTAAATCGTAATAACCTTTCCAACGAATGTCGAATCATTATTCCACCCCCGCATATCGGTAGTTATGAACCCGTCAAAGACAGAAAATTGGTAAAATTTTTCTATTTTTTTTGTTTTAACTTTAACCGTTACATTTTCTTACAAGATTTGAAAACTTCAGAATATAACCTTTCATTTGATCCTACACATGTACCAACTATACATGCAGCTGATTTATCTTAAAAACGGTTGCGTGTAGGTATATAGGTATGAGTTGGAATATCCGAAAGGTAACATCCTAAGGTGTCCAATCTTGCAAGAAAATGTAACAGTTATCAGGCATTTCGGCGAAAAAATCGTTAAATTTACAAAAATGAATTGTTTTCAATTTTTTTAATCTGACGTCCTATAACTAGCTACATGAGCGTGTGGAGTGATGGTTCGACATTTCTCGGAAAGCTTAGACTGTTTACTATCACTTGAGCTAAAAATCACTTTCATAGGTTGCAAAATAAGGAAATTATGCGGTGTTTTGTAAAAAAACTAGCATATTTTCCTTATCAACCTGCAATTTCGAAACAGTTGAGATGCCATCCTCCTGCCATACAATTTTTTGTTTGGCTAAGTGAATACTATTACCCCATTTTCTATGGACCTCTGAGACGGAAACACACCTGTACTTTATAAAAATTACCCAAATAAAGTCTTTTATTAATTTAACTTGAGATTTTCACAAATAATCCTCTTATTATGAAAACCACATCGAAATCGCTAAAATTCAACACAATATATTGTCCGGACGAACGAACGGACAAATAGACAGACGAACGAATAGATAGATGAACATACAAAAATTAATATTATGAATTTGTGTCCAATCTATTTTGCCGGCGCCAATTATTATATCTATGACGAACTTCCACCCATCCTTTGACAACACTAAGTTCAACACAAATATTAAAAGACAAGGCATCGATTAAACTTCACTCATTTTCGAATTGAAAAGATTTTCCTCTACAAATAAATAATTCAAAAACATCAAACGTACCACCATTTGCTTGATGTGATGTCTGCAAAGCATTCAAATATGAATCCTGATTGGTACTAATTTCACTACGCACTAACTGAAACACTACAACTACACAAAATACCAAACACAAGTAAGTCCTCATTTTCTTATCCTTTTATTCAATAGAAATGAAATAATCCTTTCAAGTTTTAATTGCAAGAAAACTTCTCGTTAAACTCTTTTAAATCCCAACTCGGCCGTTACGTTTGTTTGTTGAGATGCGACTAATCTTGAATTGACTGGAATGAGTGGTTTTTATTAAATAGTCGCACGTTCAAAACTGATTGGAGATTTACGTACCTACATGAGCCAAGTGACACATTATCGAATCTAAACTGTATTATTGACGAGTAACATAGTGGTGCAGTACGATACATTATACTCGTCAGAAAAAAGCAGTTAAGCAGTTCCGGTCGTCTCATTATACATACATAGTAACATAAAAAAAAGCCATTTAAATTTAACTATAATAGTGTACCTTTACTACTCGCCGTTTGCCAACCTCCTTCATGAAGGTATGGAACGTGCCACGCATGCGTAACTAGCAAGTAAATAGCCAAGTGCTATTGTCCACTGCCAACTATCAGCCCAAGATCAATTTCACTTACTCGTCGCTGCAATAATTTGGAGCATTATGCTACTTTGAATGGAATGCCAAGTAAATTTTGTGACCGTGCGTTGTCGTAGTTATCGCAACGATAGTTGGACATTTGGACAATAGCAGTTTGGGCCTGTTTTTGATTGTTATTTTTATTATACCCGGCCGAGAAGTACTTTAGGCTCCGTGATCTCTCAAAAACATTTCATCAGGTTTTCTCTTTTTCGCATTAAAAAATGAAAATGAAAATTTTTGATACTTTGTGCACGTTAACTTCCGCTTGTTTTTTGTTTTTTTTTTTTAATAGACGCGTAAAGTTCATTGTCAGCCAAAAATGGAAAGTGGTTAAGCAGGTTAGTAGAGACTCCCTTATTGTTTTGACAATATAAGAAGCAATAACCGCAGAGGGAAATCAGGATTTTGAGAAATCTCCTGCAATCACAACGGAATTCGTTATTTTTGGTTTATTAACATTCATTTCAAAACCAATGAGTGCGCATACGTGAAATTCGCCGAGTTTTGTAAATTAACTTCCCAAACTAGAAGATGTACAGAGATTAAGATTAGAGTTAGTTATTTAGTCGGGCAATTTGGCTATACACTACAGCAATTAGTTGACGTATTGCTCACTATTTTTTTTTATAATTCTCCCAATAGTTCGGCTCTTTCGAGGATGAAGATTATACATACATCCTATATGAAAGGAGATGGCCCAATGTAGATTACGTAAAAATTGCCTCGCGTTTGCAGAAGTTCTACTCCGATTTTGTCTTCTTCGAGACATAGCCTACATGTGTAGGTGGGTGATATACTATAATATGTAATAATATTATATATATACAGTATGTCGCCTATGTGGTCTTGCACCCGAAAGCAATGGATAGGTCATGCTTAAACAAGTATTTGAATTGTATGGGTGAGTCAGGGGAAATCCTAGCGATTTCCGAGATAACGGGACTTAAGGATATTTTGAGTATGTTGTTGTAGATTACCCTATAACCTATGAAGACTACACCCTATGATGATTATTTAAAATTTGTTAGATTGATAGTTATTGTACCTTTCCAATAGTCTATAAATTTTCCCCTTCCTCTTTTCCATTTTGAAGTTGTGGCTCAACAAAGTTAAAATTTGTTATTGTTAAAATTGGTGTTCAATAAAAAAAAAATCGAGTTAGAATTCCAAAATATTGAGTTTGTTGAGCCATTACTTTAAAAAGGAGAAAAAGAGGGGAAAAATTTACAGACCATTGGAAATATGCAATGATTACCATCTAACAAGTCTTCATAGGGTGTAACGTTTAGAAGTTACAGGGTGTTTTATAAAAACATTCCCTGTTATCTTGGACACTGATAGGTTTTCCCCCGCCCCACCCGTACACTTTCATGTTTGCCTAAGCATCACCTATCCATTGCCTTCGGTTGCAAGAGCACATACGGGACACTCGATGCTTACTCCAATTCTGGGGCACTAGATTTTATTTGTATTGAAGTGGACATTGGCAGGCAAAAATGTGTTCTATGTGCAGTTTATTGTTCACCTAAAACTTATAACGCTGAAAATTTCCCGGATTTTATAAATACTTTATCTTCGATTACTCAACGTTATGAGCATGCAATTGTAGGAGGTGATTTTAATGTTAACCTGTAAATCGTGAATAGCAATGCTGACTCATTTGTCTTTGATATGCAATCCGCAAACCTTAGAGTAGTCAATTCAATACCAACCTATTTTCGTACATCAAATCCATCATAATTAGATCTATTCTTAGTTAGTGACCACTCTAGTGTTTTATTTAACAATAAGTTAACACCACCTAGTAATCTGGATCATGACATCCTATTCTTATGTTATGATTTGGAGCTAGATCTAATTGATCCTAAAAGGTCTTTTTCATTTCGTGACTATGATCATGTTGACTCGAAGCTCTATTTTAGGAGTGCTCTGTTACGCCATGGGATTCAATAGAGCGATTGAACTCGATTGATGACAAAATGAATTGCTTTACTACGTTAATAAATTATTTATTCAATAAATATGTCCCAGTTAAGATAAAAATAATTAAGACCTACACTTGCCCAAATGGATGACTACTGAAATCCGCTATATGATCGCAGAACGTGAATCTCTTTACTGGCAATATCAGCGTCTTAAAACCGAACACAGTCATAGGTTATATAAAACATTAAGGAATCTGATAACCAGCAAAATTGGTTATTCTAAAGGAATATTTTATTCTGATAAGTTCAGTCCTAACTTGCCGCCCAAAAAGTTGTGGCAGAACTTACGTAAAGCCGGAGTTTATAGTGGTTCCGTGAAGAAGTGTGACATTGACCCCTCGGTTCTTAATGAGCACTTTGTGAATTGCCAATCATATACTCCTCCTCCTCCTCCAATAACAGAGATTCTCTTACTATAGTTGGTGGTAGTTCTACCGCTTCCAGCCTTAGTTTCAGGTGTATTGAAGTGGATGAGATAATCAGAGCAATTTGCTCTATCAAATCATATACCGTGGGTACAGATCTAATCACTCCTAAGTTTCAGCTAATTTTTAATCACTGTCTGACTAGATCTTTATTCCCTGGATTATGGCTTTGGGCTTCAAAGATCAACTGTCTCTTCCTTCTGTTTGGTTAGGTGGGAACATATTGCCATTTGTCGGTAATCTTGGAATTATCTTGAAATGTTTTGACCACATTAATGCTTGTTTGGCTAAAATTTACTTTGGCTTACGTCGTCGCCTGTGGTTATTTGCCAGCATTCAAACTGTCAGCATGCGTCTAAAGCTTATAAAAACTCTCCTCCTACAGTATTTCCCTAGTGGACGACTAGTCTTTAGTCGTGTGGACGCTGTCTGCCACAGGAAACTAGATGTGGCAATCAATGACTGCATAAGATTCATTTATGTCCTACGCAGATATGATCAAATTACACATTTTAGAAATAAATTAGTAGGCTGCCCTCTCGAAGCTCATGTCAAACGAATTAATTTAATTTTCTTGTTTAAAACTATTCACAACGATGCACCTGGTTATCTAGAAGAACATATTAACTTTCTACAGTTTCGGAGAGGTCGCAATCTTTTGATTCAAAGCTACTGTACATCTATCTTGGAGGGTTTCTACTTTGTATAGGCGTTTCGATTGTGGAACGCTCTTCCATGTAGTGCTCAGCGCGCAGGCACTCTCAGTGCGTTTAAGAGGCATCTTATGTCTTATGTTGTTTAACTCCTATTTCTTTTTTCTTTTTTCTTCGATTGAGTCCACATGAAGTTATGCTTAAGTAGATTTTAATGTCATATTTTTTGTAATTAGTGCTAAGTAATCTTCTGGATGTTGACTTAGCGTATACTCTTGCTGCTTTTTCATTTATATTAACTTTTAGTCTCTTTGAACTTTCCAGAAAAACTTTTTTCTTAAACTGTTTCTATTGGTACTAGTATAAGATATGTATCTCTTGTTGTACCTGTATATAGGGCCAAATATAGGGGGAGCCATGATGGCCATATGGCACGGGCCCCAAGCGAACGGAGGGCCCCTTAAATCCATGGTAAATGCAACTTAAATAAAAATATATTTTTGTCATAATTTCTAAAATAATTAAATTTTTGCAAAAAAAAGTTTGCACAGCCAATTACCATAGAAATTTTGCATAGTATTGTACCATTCTTCTTTACGGTTTCTACTTTAAGGCCGAAATACAAAGATGCCCACACTGCAATTAAGACGACACTGTCATCGTAAATGTCGCCGAATTAACCCAATGACACCGACATAGGTATATTTCGATATGGAGAACTTCTTTTGGCATAAAAATACTTCATTTCCCTCACTAAATTAATTAATTGCTCCTCGAAAGAAATTTTTTGCATATTACTCTCAGCTGTTAAAATCAAATTACGACGACAACGACGACAAAAGTTGAATTATTCCCAACTCTGGTTATGGCGACAAAATCGATCGGCGCCATTGGGTACAGCAACATAGGTCAACCTTTAATTTGTCGTCGTAAATGTCGTGTCGGCATCATTGAATTTCGGCCTTTATAGTTATGTACATTGTTTCCATTTCGAACAATCTCTTCCTATAAAGGTTATATTTAGGCGTATTATGTAGGAATATGATATAGGTACTAATACTATTATAATAGGAAGAAAAATTATATCGAATAAGTTTATGCGTGTTGGTGCAGTTTTGGGTCCCGATTGTAACGGGTTTTCCAATAAGAGGGTTTATTTTGATATTCAAAGATAAATGCCATTTTTTGAGATAAATGATCGGATCTTTATTTCATTATAAAGAGGAAGGTATGCCGTTAATAATGGAAAATAACATCAGCCAAATGACTACCACGACCACGCCTACAGGACCATATCCTTTTCATGAAATTTTCCATAACCAAATCGCAAAGTGGCTGCCCTATGCCCTCGATAGCCTCACGAATTCCATCTTTGAGGTCTTGAATCGACGCTGGGCTGTTGGCGTAGACCTTCTCTTTCACGTGGCCCCAAAGGAAGAAGTCGCAAGGTGTTAAGTCACAAGATCTCGGTGGCCAATTGTGATCACCTCTTCGAGAGATAACACGGCCCGTAAACTTTTCCCGTAAAAGATCAATGGTTTCGTTGCTTGTATGGCACGTAGCGCCGTCTTGTTGGAAGTAAACGTTGTCCAGATCAATATCATCCAATTCCGGCCATAAAAAATCATTAATCATCTGTCGATAGCGCAATCCATTCACCGTAACTGTTGCTTTTCGAAAAAGTAAGGTCCAATGACCCCGCGGGACCATAAACCGCACCAAACAGTACACGTTGAGGATAGAGAGGCTTTTCAACAATAACTCTTGGGTTTTCCGAGCCCCAGATGCGACAATTTTGCTTGTTGACAAAGCCATCGAGGTGGAAATGGGCCTCATCACTCAAGATGAGTTTTCGATGGAATTCCGGATCATTTTCAAAGACTCGACGTTGTTGATGATCGGCCGGCTTGAGTTCTTGTGTTAACTGAACTTTATAAGCCTTAAGCCCCAAATCTTTATTCAAAATACGGTGTAATGACGTTTGTGGAATGTCTAATTCCAAAGAACGACGAGGAATGGACAAACCTGGGTTTTCTTCAACACTTTCGGCTACAGCAGCAATATTCTCGGCTGTTCTTGAGCGACGTGCACGGGTTTTATTCTTCACATCATAACTTGTCCAGACAGCTCGAATTTTTCTACCAATTTCTGTATTGCGGTCCGACAAGGTGCTTCACGACGACCCAAAAATGTTCGAGATTTACGATCCGTCTCTGCCACATTTTCACCATTTTTATAGCGAATTTTAATAATTTCAATGCGTTGTTGAATCGTGTATCGCTCTATTTTTTTTAATGGCGTAGTTTCTACCTGTCAAATGGCGAAAAGTGACAGCTCCAAAAGTGACATCTACCGAAATAGCGGGCTAATTAAAATAACACCTCTTATTGGAAAACCCTTTACATTTTTCATTCGATTTCTTTCATTCCTATAGTTCGTATTTTTCTGTCCTACGTTATACAGTGAAGTTATGTATATAGTGAAGCTCCTCCAATGTTTGTGTTAAGCTCAAGTTTTATAGTGTAAGAGCACAGTGCAGGAATAAACAGCTAGCAAAATTCATGAAGGAGCAGTCAAGTTATTCTAATAAGAAAGGAAATTGGTCGACATTTCTACACGCTGCCTTTGCCTTACTGATAAAGCAATGGTCCCACTTGTTAATTGTCATTTTTGTGCTGGCATCTAATTTGCTCTGCATTTTCCGTCACATATTTTCCGTGACATATTTTTATAATTTTCAGACGGAAGGGGCTCCCTTTGTCTGGTTGGCTGGGGCCCCTCATCTTCTCTCTCAGGCCCTGCCTGTATATGAATTTATGAATAATAGTAATAATATGGTAGCAACAAATGTTTATTAAATGTCGGGTTCCCATTAGTTGGGAAACCTTTAACCCTTTTAAAGCATTTCTACATATATAACTTCCCGTGGAGGGGAGTAGAGCAATGCGGTTTTTTTATTTATATTTGTGAAGTTCGGGAGAAAAATACAGGTGAAAAAAAAGTTGGTTGGGAGGGGCTGAAGATAAGTACTACCCCATAGGGGTTGCCCAGAAGGGGGCGTGTGGGCTATCAATTTAAAGGAAGTAGTGAATATAATCGAGTAGCATAGTTATTTTTTTGATCCTGTAAACTTCATACTGACGTTTTTACTGTTAAAAAATGATTTTTTGGCACTTCGTTCAAATTCACCCCCTTTCCATAATTTTCCATGTATTTTGCTCGTTCATTCTTTCAGTGTCTGTTGGGAACGTTTTTTTTTTTTTTGTTAAGGTGGTAAATTTCCCGACCGTAACGGTTCTTCGCAAACATGATATTAAAGTAAACAAATTTTTTCACTCAAAAAACCGCCATTTGGTAGTTTAAAAGGGACTGGTTCATTTCTTTTCAAGTTTTTTTTTTACGAACTTCGACTTGAAAAACAAATTAGATACGTAATTAAAAATTTTATAGCATCTCTTCTGTGCTGGAGGACGACCAAATTGAACTTTTTTAAAAATTAAAATGAAAAAAAAAGAAAGGGGGTCGGGGGACCCCCAACATAAGTAAAACTTCAAGTGTTGTGTTATTTCACTCACTTTGTATTGAAAAGAGAGAGTGAGAGATTCAAATATCCACGTAGTAGTATTATAAAGTTTATTTAAAAAGAGTTAAGCTAACACTAAAGTAAATTTCTTTTTTAAAGAATTCGAAATTATTTAATATAAAAACAGGGAAAAACCTTTGACAGCAATTAAAATACATTTATAATTTGCAGGTACAAATAAAAACGATTTTAACTATTTTTTTTAATGAATTTAAAGACTTTTTTTTTACAAAAACACATTATTACAAAAATACTTTATAAAAGAAATATAATATAAAAGTAATCTTGATTATTCATCATCACATTCAACTATTGATAGTGTTGATTCTTTACGTGTATTTTCTATAAAACTTACAGTTTGTGGTATAGGAAACAAATATAATTGAATTAATTTTATCAATAAATCTCGTGAATACTGAATCAATAGTTGTTCCACCTCTAGTTGTAGGTTCATTAGGATCGTTAAGAATAGTTAAATTAAATTTATCTTTTAAAAATTTCACTAATAAAGGGTTTTCCAATAAGAGGTGTTATTTTAATTAGCCCGCTATTTCGGTAGATGTCACTTTTGTAGCTGTCATTTTTTGACATTTGACAAGTAAAAAATAAATAAAAATGGAACGATACACGATTCAACAACGCATTGAAATTATTAAAATTCAAAATAAAAATGGTGAAAATGTGGCAGAGACGGTTCTTAAAACTCGAAAATTTTTGGGTCGTCGTGAAGCACTTTGTCGGACCCACTGACTTATAACAATGGACTGAGCGATTTGCTATTTCATGTGGCACAAAAAATATTGTGTTTCTGTATATCACCGTTAGAGCACCCTTTAAAACGATTACATGAAAAACATGTAAAACTCAATCAATCAGATGAAATTTTACACCCGAAAATCGAATTAAATTAAAAAAATGTATTTTCTTGTGTCCAAGTGATATTTTAATCGTTTATAAGGAATTAAACTCATTTCGACTGTAATTTTCAAAATTTATTCTTAACTGAATCCTGCTTATGGGCAAGGCAAGAGGGACGGATCATGGTAAACACTATCTTTACCTTATTCCTTCTGAAGTGATTGCATCTGTAGCCAACATAAAAACATCCAATGGCATGAGCAAATGTTCCCGAATGCAATATTTTGTGTTGGTAGCTCCAACTCTGCCATAGGGCGAAAGAGAGAACTATAAAACTTGTGCCATGCTTTCCTATAGGAAAATGGCAATACGCTCAGTCCATTGTTATAAGTCAGTGGTCGGACCGCAATACAGAAATTGGTAGAAAAATTCGAGCTGTCGGGACAAGTTATTGATGTGAAGAATAAAACCCGTGCATGTCGCTCAAGAACAGCCGAGAATATTGCTGCTGTAGCCGAAAGTGTTGAAGAAAACCCAGGTTTGTCCATTCCTCGTCGTTCTTTGGAATTAGGCATTCCACAAACGTCATTACACCGTATTTTGCATAAAAATTTGGGTCTTAAGGCTTATAAAGTTCAGTTAACACAAGAACTCAAGCCGGCCGATCATCAACAACGTCGAGGCTTTGCTGATTGGGTCCTTGAAATGCATGAAAATGATCCGGAATTCCATCGAAAACTCATCTTGAGTGATGAGGCCCATTTCCACCTCGATGGCTTCGTCAACAAGCAAAATTGTCGCATCTGGGGCTCGGAAAACCCAAGAGTTATTGTTGAAAAGCCTCTCTATCCTCAACGTGTGACTGTTTGGTGCGGTTTATGGTCCCGCGGGGTCATTGGACCTTACTTTTTCGAAAATGAGGCTGAAGCAACAGTTACGGTGAATGGATTGCTCTATCGACAGATGATTAATGATTTTTTATGGCCGGAATTGAATGGTATTGATCTGGACAACGTTTACTTTCAACAAGACGGCACTACGTGCCATACAGCAACGAAACCATTGATCTTTTACGGGAAAAGTTTCCGGACCGTGTTATCTCTCGAAGAGATGATCACAATTGGCCACCGAGATCTTGTGACTTAACACCTTGAGACTTCTTCCTTTGGGGCCACGTGAAAGAGAAGGTCTACGCCAATAGCCCAGCGTCGATTCAAGACCACAAAGATGGAATTCGTGAGGCTATCGAGGACATAGGGCAGCCACTTTGCGATTTTGTTATGGAAAATTTCATGAAAAGGATATGGTCCTGTAGGCGTGGTCGTGGTGGTCATTTGGCTGATGTTATTTTCCATTATTAACGGCATACCTTTCTCTTTATAATGAAATAAAGATCCGATCATTTATCTCAAAAAATGGCATTTTTCTTTGAATATCAAAATAACACCTCTTATTGGAAAACTCTTATTACAAGATTCTGCTGATTTCCTAAACGTTCTAGGGCTCTGTTTCCTAGTTTTATTAGGTACTGTGTAAGGGGGGTAATACCGGTATCGTGATAGAGGATTGTGTTGGAGAACCATTTCCTATTGGGCCTTCTGTATTTACCCGTACAGAATATAAGGAGTTTTCTTTCGAATAGCTTCAGTTGTTTTTCGACAGTGGGGGAGATTGAAAACCACGTAAGATATCCGTAGGTGATAATTGGTCTGATAAGGGTTTTGTAAATGAGAATTTTGGTGCCTTTATTTAAGCTTTTAGAGCTAAGAAGCGGTTTGAGTATGGCAGATGCGACCTTGGCTTTGTTTAGGACTTTTCTAGCATTTGGGTTGAATAGAAATTTATTTTGTAGTTTTATGCCTAAATAGGAGATTTCAGTTTTAAGAGGTATGTTTCTGTTATCGATTTTCAAGTTGAGAGTTTTACTTGCCCTGACTGCTAGATGATGCCCTTTTACACTGGCATTTCTGAAGCAGATAAGACCACATTTGTCACTGTTGATTTTGAGGCCCCATTTGTTGTAGTAGTTTAGTAATGTGGATAGTTTGAATTTAAGTTTATCTAGAGCATCCTGGGGTTTTTCATCGCTTGCAAGTGAGATTGTATCATCCGCATATATGTAGTATTGCACCAGGCTCTTCGCTCATAGGATCCTTAAACGGGAAATCATGGAGAAAGAGATTGAACAATTGTGATCCTAGAATTGAGCCCTGTGGGACCCCTGAGAGTATTGGGATAGGCGCAGAAGAGTCTTTGCCGATGAGAATGGGTGTGCATCTTTTTGAAAGGAAACTATTGAGGGTTCTTATAAGCCAGTTGGGGAGATTGAGACGTATCATTTTGAAAATAAGACCCTTATGCCATACCGAGTCAAAGGCTTTTTCCAGATCAATGTCCAGACAGATAGTACATGTTTTCTTTCGGAGGTTCTGGGTGATTTTGTTGGACAGAAGAAGGATGGCTTGTTCAGTAGAGTGGCTTTTTTTCGAACTGGTTATCAGGAATAATATTCCTTTCTTCGCATAACTCATCCAGTTTTCCCGCCAGAGCTCTCTCGAACATTTTACCTATGTTGGACAGCAGTGATATTGGTCTAAAGTCCTTAATTTCTTTGGAATTACCTTATTTGGCTATTGGGAACCCCTATCTTACATGGCGACCGCAGATCAGTAGAGTTTGCTCTCGAATATACTTTGGACTTCACTCTCTATATGCGGTGTCACATCATCTTGATCAGTCCATCAGACAATCCCTGATTAAGGCACTTATCATGCCGCATTTCTATTATGCTGCATGCGTAAGGTACATTTTTCGTCTTAGACGGCACTCCCACATCTACGCTCTGGTCCAGCTCTTCATGCCTGAACCCCTGGCTAAGCTCTTGGAACTTAGAGTGTTATGCTTCATACGCAAAGCTAGATGGTGCTCACTACCGGCCTAAATAAACCAATCGCTCTCATGGAGCAACCTTAACGATCTCAGAATTGTCCTGCATAGAACTCGCACTCGATTTGGGTCCAATGACCTCTTTGGGCAGGGAGCCATCCTCTGGAACTCACTCCCTGAACCTGTCAGAAGAGCTGGTATTACAGGGAATTTATGGAGCTTGCTTTATGTCACCTCATTTGTACATAAAAAAAAAATGGATTATCAGTTGATGAGTGGTATCTTATTTTTATTTTTATTCTTATTTTATTTTATTTCTTTATTTGTTCTTTTACCTTTTCCGTTCTTAAGTTTAAGTTATTATCAGCTGTTACTTTACCTTCACATTTTTATTTGTAAATGGTGTTTCCCATTCTACTCCTATAATTGACTGGTTTGAGTTCTCTTGTTTGACTATATTACTGTAAATGCTTTCTACCGCAATGAGTCTGTTCATTGCTTCTTTTTTGTTTTGCTAAACAACTTAGTATTTTTTCGATTATACCAACTAGCTATTACCATAGATGGCATAGGAACTAGATGTCGCATACAGTACCAGAGAAAAGTATACAGATTTTAAATCGCTGGTCCATTCCGGAATAGACCACAGCATGCTTCAGAGGTGCTGAGAACAAGTGTTTCTTTAACATCAGTTTTGTGGTCGACTCCCTCAACGGGATAAATGCGGGAAAATATGAATCGCTCGACGTATCTAGTATCATCATTTCTCTTTTCATGTTGCTGTACTGATCAAACTAAAGGAATGATGCACAGCACAACATATTCAGTGTGGTGGGTGGGGCGTAAACGCACTCTCAGTGATCCTCATTCAATAGATGCAGGGGCAGGCCCTGGCTGGCACTGGCAATTGGCATCGGTCGCTGTGAGAACTGGCGACGAGCGTAATCTACGAATAGAGAAGCAAAGGAAAGGTATCACTGTTTGTGTACGAGAATGAAGCATTTTAATTGTATGCAAATGTATACAACAAAGCATAGGGCCATAGGCAAACTAATAACATGCAGAGTAGTGCCTCGCTCCAATATAAAATTAACAATGCCTCGACTTGATATAGGGAAGGCAGCAATTTTTTCTTAGAAATTGACTAGAATATTTTTATTTTTTGCTTATTGCTTGGTTACGCGTCTACGCTACGCTCATAGCAATTGTTGTCGCCATCCAAAAGTGCGCATAAATTCTAGGAAAGAATTTTCCATTAAATTTCTAAGAAAAAATTGCGGCCTTCTTTCCATCAGCTCGAGGCATCATGATTTTTTATCAGAGCTCGCGGCCAATGCATGAAAATTCGAAGAAAGAAATTTCTAGTAAATTTCTAAGATAAAATTGTGGCCTTACCTTCATCGGGTCGTGGTAATGGTGATTTTGTACGGAGCGAGGCGTTGCTGGCTTACCCTTTGTGCACGAAAATCGTTGCATATTTTTGTTCTACGTGTCTAGACTTTGTATTTTATTAGTTTGTCAAAGGGGTAGTTTAGACGGTGTAGTTTTTGCGCGCCGCGCACGAAAATGTTGGTAGAGGGAGATGAGCGGAGATGGGGGAGGGCGCGCACAGAACAGCGACTGAGCATCGAGCACGATCATGAAGTTTTTATCAATTTCTCTTTCACTTGTTTTCTTGTGGCGACGCGTCAGTGCGCCTTCATCATTTCCTTTCTGAACGCGTGACCAGCCATCAGTAAATCGGGCAATTCTTTTTTCTATATTGTCGGCCATTAATACTTAGCTAAGCGTGGAAAGTTGTAGTTAGGTAGGCGTTGATTGACAACGAAATTTAATTAAATATAAGAAAATTCAGTCTGATGTCAGACTTTACGCGATAAAGTTGTTTTATTAATAAGGTTAAATATTATAACGTTGTATCTAATTTTGATGAATTAAAACTTAATAAAAGTATAAGGATTCCAACTCAGCAACAAGAGGCTTTCAACCTTACGCTATACGCTAGGAGAGTTATGCTTATGCACGCTCCAATAGCGGCGCGTCGAATTTTATTCTTTCTAGATTCTTCCTTCTAGGATAGACTGGATTCCTGGTGTGATTTTATTCAGTATCGCAGCTAACAGTGTTACAGGCTTGTTAAACGGACAAAACTCACAACCCGGCAGTTAACTGATATCCGTGGAGAATATCTAGAGAAGCGAGAAATACCCGACAGCGGTGTAACAGGATTGCGTCAGCCTACCAAGACAATAGAAGTTGATAATCAAGCTGGACCAGCCGACGTCAGAGTCGTTGTTCCTTTTCATCCTGTGCAATTGTGGTAGCTGTTCTCAAACGTCAATGCTAGTAACGTTTCTGTTAACTGCTCGCTAACGAGGATTATTGATCGTAGTCCACGATACCTTGTACCTGGCTACCGAGGTTGATTAGATCTACCGCCACGGTAGAAGTGTTTCACTTGGCTTGCCCAGTTTGACATAGGGTCAACTGGTCATTTACGCCCTTTATGAATATCATCATTTTTCTTTTAGGTGTACCATTTTGAACAAGATAGCAGTACAACCCTCGTCATACTCACTCCATCAAGATCCTCCTATAATCTGCTGTTATACAACCGGTACCGATATTCGCTGTACCATCATAAGCAAGATCTCTGGAGCATATTTTCGTACTCACAACTGTGTTGTGACACTCACGCACGTTTGGACAACTACCACAAGATATCATAGTGTAGTCAAATTATACTACAACCATACATCGACATCTACCCGCTACATCAAGATAGCTAAGACGTATTGAGGACTTACAATTCTTTCTGAATCAAGTCAAGGCTACTAACGAACGCCAGGAGTCAGGCTATAACTTTGTGGTACCTAAAAACCACTAAATTGGTGACCCCGACATTTAAAGGAAACAGAACCTTCATCAACGGAAGAAGATTTAAGAAAAGGTTAGATAGTGTAAATACATTATTTTTTAATTTTCTTAGTTATATTACACACTTACACATTGCACTTCCAGTGCTCACATACCTTAATATAAAGATATTTTGTTTCTTCTTCTTCTCTTATTATATTCTTAATTCAAATAACATTTAAGTTTGTAATTTTCTTTCACTTCATGGCATAATTAGCCCATTATCGTTAATAAGCTTTCCACGTTCAGCGTCGTTAAACTAACATGGTATGTTTAGTCGTAGGTATGTCAAATTAGTATAATTTTTCCACACTACGTCGCTTCGTCGAAATTTGTTAAGAACTTTTCTTATTTTGTCGCTTACGTAACCTTTACTTTCATTTTATTAAATTTGTGGTTGGTCTTGCAATATTTTGTTTTAAGATGGTCGAGCCGCTAAAGGAAAATGCCTTTAAAGACCTCAATAATGGTGACGCACTGGGTGAGCCCGGTATTCCTCTGTCAGCAAACATGGCACAAACAGCAACATTGGGTGCAGTGTCGGTCAAGCCAGCTCCTTTCTGGAAGAACGATCCGGAGCTGTGGTTCCTCCAGCTAGAGGCACAGTTCGACTTGGCTGGTATAAATCAAGACAAAACAAAATATTATCATGTTATTGGTGCGCTCGACGAGGGCGTAGTACGCTTAGTGAGCGACGTTATCCGTAAACCACATGCGACAAATAAGTATGACTTTATTAAAGAAGCGTTAATTTCCAGGATCTCTGGTAGCGTTAATCAAAAGCTTAAGCAGCTCCTGACAGAGCTCACACTGGGTGACGCACAGCCCTCTCAACTGCTACGTGAGATGCAAGCACTTAGTAATAACCAACTCAGTGAGGCGGTGCTAAAGTCGCTTTGGCTGCAACGTTTACCAACAAGCATGCAGGCGATTCTAGCCTGCAATCCTGGTGCACTTGAGGTGTTGGCCACATGTGCTGACAAAATTGCTGAAATTAGTCCCAGAGCAGAGGTGTTTTCCATAGCTCCTGCGCCTGACAATCATAATCAGGCTATCTTAAATTTGGAAAAAAAGTTGAACAGTCTTACTTGTATGTTCGAAAAATCTCTGACTTTTCGCAAGCCAACTAGACAAAGCACTTCAAGAAGCGGATCTAGGCACCGATCACCGCGGCACTCGACATCCGACTCAAACTCAGAATTCTGTTGGTATCACCGTAAGTTCGGAACCAACGCAAGAAAGTGCATATCACCTTGCAAATTTAAGGGAAGTAAGCTAAATTCAACGCCCCAAAGTGTGATGGCCTGTAATCAAATCCCAAATTAAATTGCCCTCCGCCTTTAACGACGGGTGGATGTGGCACACTCAATAGTCGTCTTTACATATTTGACAGATCCTCAAAAAGAAATTACCTTATAGATACCGGAGCGGACGTTTCCGTCATCCCAAAAACATCTCTACATCGTTTTTCAAATTCCAATCTGCAGTTGGTGGCGGCTAATTCGTCCCCTATTCGTACATATGGACGAAAGGTGCTATCATTGGATTTGGGCCTGCGCAGATCCTTTACCTGGCAATTTATAATTGCAGATGTACCTAGACCTATACTAGGCGCAGATTTTTTGTGTCATTATGGTCTACTAGTCGATATAAAAAAGAAGTCAATCATAGATCCTCTTACTTCTTTGGTAGCATCTGCACAGCGTATCAACAGTCTAAGTTCAGGTCTGTCGATTCTGATTAATCCTGCAATCGATTCAACCATTCAGGAGCTCCTGAAAAAGTATCGAGCCATTACTCTTGAAACAGGGTTCTCTAAGCAGGTAGCACATAGTGTTACACATCACATTATTACAAAAGGAGCCCCTATTTCATCCAAAGTCCGTCGTCTTTCTCCTGAAAAATTGTCCATAGCCAAAAAGGAGTTTGAGTTTCTCTTAGAACAAGGAATCTGCCGACCTTCAAATAGTCCATGGTCTTCACCATTACACCTTGTTCAAAAGCAAAATGGTGAATGGAGGCCATGTGGGGACTACAGAAGATTAAACTCCTGTACAATACCAGACCGTTATCCAGTTCCTCTGATCCACGACTTTGCATATCATTTAGAAAACTGTTCGCACTTTACAACTATAGACTTAGCCAAAGCGTACCACCAGATCCCAATCGAGCCCGAAGATATTCCGAAAACGGCAATATGCACACCTTTTGGACTGTTCGAGTTCACTCGGATGACTTTTGGTTTGTGCAATGCTGCTCAGTCTTTCCAAAGATTTATTCACATGGTTTTGCAGGAGTTTTCTTTCTGTTTTGTGTACTTGGACGACATTTTAATCGCTTCTAAGTCTCAAGCTGAGCATTATTTACACATCGAACAGGTATTCAATCGCCTGCAGGAATACGGACTGCTATTGAATGTCGAAAAATGCGTCTTCGTACAGTCACAGGTAAAATTCTTGGGCCACTTAATTACACAACAAGGCATCAAACCAGCTCCTGATCGAGTGGAGGCGGTATCAAAATTTAAGATTCCAGAAACGGTAAAACAATTACGACGTTTTTTAGGTATGGTAAATTTCTACCGCCGTTTCCTGCCACACGCTGCGACACATCACGCTAGCTTAAATAGTTACCTTTCTGGATCTAAAAAAGATGGTGCTAAACGAATTAACTGGTCTAGTGAAGCAACTAAATCTTTCGAGTTAGCTAAGGCTCAACTAGCTCAAACGGCCCTCCTCGCCTTTCCCATTGCTTCGGCCGAGCTATCGCTGTGGGTGGATGCTTCAGATACTGCCATCGGTGCGGCAATACAACAAAAAGTCGATGATAGCTGGCAACCACTGGGATTTTACTCTGTAAAATTGAACAATGCTCAACAAAAATACAGTACCTACGACAGGGAATTACTGGCCGCATATAAAGGCGTTAAGTATTTCAGGTACTTACTAGAGGGACGTGTTTTTACGCTCTACACTGACCACAAGCCCTTACAATACGCATTCCAACAAAATTCCGAAAAAGCTTCTCCTCGGCAGTTGCGCCATTTGGACTTTCTAGGTCAGTTCACGACAGATATCAGGCATGTGTCCGGACAGGATAATGTGGTCGCCGACGCTCTATCTAGAGTGGAGGAAATTCAACTCCTAGACCCAATCAATTTTGAAGCTATTGCTGAAATGCAACCGCAAGATTCGGAATTTCAACAACTTCTTCAAAATTCTAAGTTCAAATTCGAAAAATTTCCCGTTTTTGGCTCTAATAAAGAAATATACTGTGAAGTTTCGGCAGCGAAAGTCCGACCATTTATTCCCACTGCTTACAGAGTTCAAGTTTTTAAAACCGTACACAATTTGTCCCACCCGAGCATCCGTACAACGAATAAAATGATCACATCTAGATACTTCTGGACTTCAATAAATAAAGATGTCAACGCTTGGGCGAGGTCCTGCCTAGCTTGTCAGCGGAGCAAAGTGTCTAGACACGGTAAAAATGCACTAGGATCATTTCACGAATCCTCCGATCGCTTCCAAGTCATTCACATTGACCTCGTCGGTCCTCTGCCACCCTCACAAGGTTTTAAATATTGTCTTACGATTATAGATAGGTTTACGCGATGGCCAGAAGCCATCCCTCTAGTAGACATTAGTGCTGAAACAGTCGCCACCGCACTCTGTCAAGTGTGGATAGCTCGCTTTGGAGTTCCTAGGACCATCATAACTGATCAAGGTGCACAATTTGAATCAGCATTATTCTTAGAACTTTCTAAAGTCTTGGGCTTTCAACGCAACCGCACCACCGCTTATCACCCTCAGGCTAATGGATTCTTAGAACGATGGCACCGCACATTCAAGGCTTGTCTAATGGCATATGAGGAAAAGACCTGGACAAAAGTGTTACCTTTTGTGCTACTAGGTTTACGAACGGTATTTAGGGAGGAATTTGTCGCCACCCCTGCAGAGCTCTTGTACGGCGAAGGCTTACGCATTCCAGGGGATTTCCTACAAAATTCACAGTATCGCCCGCAAAATCATTTTGTCAAATATTTAAAAGATCTTTTTTCCGAAATCAGACCCGTCCCGGCATCAAACCACGCTCGACAAGCTACTTTTAAATTTAAAGACCTTGATGCATGTTCACATGTGTTCTTAAGAACCGATGCAATACGGATGTCACTCCAAACACCTTACGAAGGACCTTTTAAAGTCATTAAACGCATGAAACATTTCTTTACCCTTAAGGTGAAGAATAGGGAAGTTAACGTCTCGATTGATAGAATAAAACCATGCTTCACAAGTCCCGAAATGTCTGACGAAGCGCAGGTTTGTTCATCAAAAGTTCCGACACGTAACACTCACGCAACACAGGAACCTGTTCTGCCAGCGACCGAAAGTTCCCTAATTCAAAATAGGTACATTGAAGAACGTGTTCGACCCATGTCGGGAGACTTCAATGCTCCAAACAATACATACACTGAAACAACGCCACCGGCGGACGCATCGGCACGACATATAAGGTTCATGCCCGACGGTTCAACAAGATTCCCAGTGCGAACCACTCGAGCTGGACGAACCACTAGACTTCCACAACGATATAGGTAACGTTAAAACCGATGGTTTTACTGGTAGGGGAGTATCTGTGGCGACGCGTCAGTGCGCCTTCATCATTTCCTTTCTGAACGCGTGACCAGCCATCAGTAAATCGGGCAATTCTTTTTTCTATATTGTCGGCCATTAATACTTAGCTAAGCGTGGAAAGTTGTAGTTAGGTAGGCGTTGATTGACAACGAAATTTAATTAAATATAAGAAAATTCAGTCTGATGTCAGACTTTACGCGATAAAGTTGTTTTATTAATAAGGTTAAATATTATAACGTTGTATCTAATTTTGATGAATTAAAACTTAATAAAAGTATAAGGATTCCAACTCAGCAACAAGAGGCTTTCAACCTTACGCTATACGCTAGGAGAGTTATGCTTATGCACGCTCCAATAGCGGCGCGTCGAATTTTATTCTTTCTAGATTCTTCCTTCTAGGATAGACTGGATTCCTGGTGTGATTTTATTCAGTATCGCAGCTAACAGTGTTACAGGCTTGTTAAACGGACAAAACTCACAACCCGGCAGTTAACTGATATCCGTGGAGAATATCTAGAGAAGCGAGAAATACCCGACAGCGGTGTAACAGGATTGCGTCAGCCTACCAAGACAATAGAAGTTGATAATCAAGCTGGACCAGCCGACGTCAGAGTCGTTGTTCCTTTTCATCCTGTGCAATTGTGGTAGCTGTTCTCAAACGTCAATGCTAGTAACGTTTCTGTTAACTGCTCGCTAACGAGGATTATTGATCGTAGTCCACGATACCTTGTACCTGGCTACCGAGGTTGATTAGATCTACCGCCACGGTAGAAGTGTTTCACTTGGCTTGCCCAGTTTGACATAGGGTCAACTGGTCATTTACGCCCTTTATGAATATCATCATTTTTCTTTTAGGTGTACCATTTTGAACAAGATAGCAGTACAACCCTCGTCATACTCACTCCATCAAGATCCTCCTATAATCTGCTGTTATACAACCGGTACCGATATTCGCTGTACCATCATAAGCAAGATCTCTGGAGCATATTTTCGTACTCACAACTGTGTTGTGACACTCACGCACGTTTGGACAACTACCACAAGATATCATAGTGTAGTCAAATTACACTACAACCATACATCGACATCTACCCGCTACATCAAGATAGCTAAGACGTATTGAGGACTTACAATTCTTTCTGAATCAAGTCAAGGCTACTAACGAACGCCAGGAGTCAGGCTATAACTTTGTGGTACCTAAAAACCACTAAATTCTATTCATACGGGGGAGTTCAGAAAAAATTTTATTTTCAGCAATTCCTCTTTCACTTGTTTTTTGCATTCGGGGGAGTTCAGGAAATTTTTTTAACATCAGCTGATCTTTCAATGATGTCGTTGAAAAATATTGTGTGCAATTGTTCATTTATTGAAGTGTGGATGATGTGAAAATGTTATGTGTGATTGTTGTGTTTTGTGATTTTAATTCGGGATTTTAATTTGACCATTGGCAGTGAAAATATTATTTGATTTTCTTGTTTTTAAATTGAGATTTTTTTTTAAAAGTATTGTGTAAAAAAAATGTAATGAACGTAAGATGGGACCGCCAATTAGTAGAAAAACTGTTTTTGTGTTATCAAGACTTTGAAAACTTGTATAACACTAAACACAAAGACTACATAAAAAGGGACAAGAGAGAGAAATCCCTTGAAGTAATTTGCAGAGTGCTGCAAAAAAGCAAAAGCGCAATTACGGTGCACCACATACGCAATAAAATACAACTCGTATTCATGTCTAAAATTGAAATAATATTTTTATAATTAGAGTTTTGAATGCTATTATTATATGTTAATAAACATACCAATCAAAATGCGCAAGATATTTACTAAAAATATTACCAGTCCAAATAACTTTCAGTTAACGTGAACGCCACCCAAAGAAGAATGTCATAACAACGAAATAAGCGATTAAAGAACTGCTCTTGTTTTCGTGCGCGCCGTGCAAAAACTATACCGTGTTAATGCACAGCAAATTTTTCCCTTCTTGAACAAAAGAGAATAACCGATCACGCGACGCAAGAACTACACCGTCTAAACCAGCCCAAAGACAGGGCCAATTGTAAGTTTCTAGGAAAATTGTTAAGTTTGATAGGAGAATATTAGTTGGTGCAAAACCGTCATGCAATACTATTACAAAAAATTACTCTCAGGGGCAAATGAATTTAATAAAGTTGTTGTTTCTTTTAAATCAAATCAAATCCTAACAACTACAACAAAATAAAAAGTATTTCAAAAAACGAGACAAGAATTAAGAAGTAACATTTATGTCCCTCCCACCGCACCGAATATGTTGTGCTGTTCATCAATCCTTACTTTAATTAGTACAGCGACATGAAAAGAAAAATGATGAGAGTTACGTCTAGTGATTCATATTTTCCCGCATCTACCATGTTGAGGCAGTCGACCAAATACAAAACTGCTGTTAAAGCAACATTTGTTCTCGGTGCCTCAGAAACATGTTGGGTCTATTCCGGAATGAACCAGCCATTTAAAATATGTATATACTTTTCTACGGTATGCTATGCGACATCTAGTTCTTATGCCATCTATGCTATTACTATACTTATTCGATGTTCCTAACGTTGTAACGTAGCATAAGCTGAGGTTCTTTAATAAATGATTTTTCTATTCATTCTATTCTATCCTATCCCTCTATACTATGCGTCTTTGGGTTGTGGAAAGTATTTATCGCTCTCCGATTGCTAATCTTTTCGGTGTTTTTTTTTATAACTGCTTTTTCTAATACTGACTGTGATATAAGCTTTAGTAATTTTAGCCATTTGACGAAATTTCCATCTACTTTTCTTGAAATGGGAGACGACCTTGTACTTGATGAGAAAGCGATTCTGCGGCGCATTTCGGGCAAGTCTGAGTACCACAAACTGGAAAAATCGCAAACTTAGTTCTCCCGGCGGATTCAGCAATAGGGGCCAGTACCGATGAGTAAAAATATGATATCCTTTTGCCCCGGATGTTCCTTTAATAATTCAATATAAAGATGTAATAAAATTCCTAAACTGCCGGGTAATTCGGGTTTAATTAAGTTCTAAGATGTAAGTAATACTGCCGTAATGAGGCAATACTGCGTAAATATAGCCTTTGTTAGAATCAGCCTATACATGCAAACGCGCTTTCCATCTTGTTGGTTTATTGGGATTGTTTGGTAATACCACACCACCGCCTTTGAAATTTCTTCACCGGAGACAATATAAGCGCGCAATTTCTCTTCCAAGTAAATTAAAAAGTAACTTATTTTAACAGTCCTCCTAGTGTGCAAATCTTTACAATTTTTAACATTTACGTTTAACCCTTTGAACACTATGGGTGCATTTATCCGCTCAGACAAATAGGTTCATTGTGGCCTATGGGCGCATATATCCGCTCACAGAGATAAGATCATCATAATTTGACCTGTTACTTCTACTTTTGTTCCGGTCATGCAGAGCGTCTTTACATTGAGCTATTTCATACCGAAATGTTTTAAATGTGGCATGAATACATAATTAAAGCAATCTGTTTGTTGTGAAATTTCATTGAACCACAGTATTCTTGAGCTCCATTTTTTACTCCAATAGCTCTGCAAAATATTTAGAGGCATCATGCCCATATTTAGTATCACTCTTATGAATGTTTTCATTTCTTCTGATGTGACGTCTTTTTTTAAGCGTATAAGTAAATTTGTTGTATCTAGATTGCATTTGGCATACAAATTGGTTTGTTGAGCTACACGATCTCATTTGTGAAGAACTACATGAAAATATTATTATATTGTAGCAGAATGCGTTCAGCTGATATCCTAGCAATGCTGAGGTAGTTGGAACTGAAGTTGTAGAACCTGAAGCAGATTACCCTGTATTTGATAATGTATTCTGCCGACAACAGGCATATTCCTGTTACACAACGGAGTTTCGCCAAATATATTTTGATAAAAAAGCAAAAAGAGAATCATTTAAAATCAGATTATCTGTTATTAGTCGTTTTAAAATGATTACCAATAAAAAAAGAAATGCTGAAAAATATTTCAAGAAAAAACACGTTTACAAATGTTTCCTAAAAAAATATATTTACAGTTTATTTTTGGTTGATCAGATGTAGATTTTTACCACTTCAGTTTGTGATTTCTCTCGTGTTCTATGCATCTTTGTATTGTAAATGAAATTCTTAAAAATAGACCTACAACATACATTGTATAAGCTCATAGCGTTAAAAGAAAATTTTGTTGCGCAATTGACCTTAAAATTATTATTATGATGAAGTCGCTCCTTATACGTTTTCGTTATATGCTGATGGATATGCGTCAGTTCTTTAAAGACTCTTAGTAAGCCTTTTGTTTCAATTTCTTAATAAACTCTCTTGCTTGCTTGTCACCCTGTCGATATTCTAAGGCACGAAGACAGTCTGTTTCTGAAATGTTAATGTTGATTTCTTTTTTATTATTTATTATTACTTGTAGAAGTGTGTATTAAAAGAAATAGAAATAGGAAATATAGTTTATTTATATGATTCAGAACTCAGTCCAAATAAAGTGTAAACCTTAAATTTGGGCGCCTCTGATAATTGAAAATATGGTACTGGACAATATAGAAGAAATAGCACTGAAAAGAAAGATTGAGGGCTATGGTAGACTCTTCAGTTTTCGAGAACTCGATTCTAATAGTGACAGACAACTGAAGATGGTTTGGTAGGCCGCGCAACAAGCTTCATAAGACATAATCGTGTGGATGAGTCGGACATATTTATTAGGCTAGAATTACAAAAGTAGCCACATAAGACTAAAGCTTGAAGTCTGCTAGGCCAATGGAAAGAAGAGCCCAGCTTCCAAAATCTGGCTATAGTATTTAATAATAATAAATCCTTGAAGGTACTTGAATACTTTCAAGTCATGTGATGTAGCGAGAATCTTTTTTGTATATTTTTAATAGGGCTGTGAAAGATATTCAAGTAAAAGTAGTCTTATACCCAACTAAGGACTATACACAGGCGAAAGTATTCAGTCTAATTAGCTTAACATATTTATTTTTCAAGGTAATGTAGAAAGCTTTTAATGGGCGTTAAAAGAGTTACGATATTGATTCGAGCACCCACACAAGCATTAAATGCTTATCAGGATAATAAATTCAATTCACAGCAAAAGACGATGAATAGAGAAGATTGGCATAAGTATATTTTCTGGATATTGTGGGAACCCTTGATGACAGGAAAGGCATGAGCTCAACACTCCTATAGAAGGGCCAGTGATGATACGGCCACAAAAGTTGATAACTACAGGGAGATGCTCTCTCAATTGATAAAAAGCCTTGTGGTCGATAAACTCATCGAAGTCAGGATTAAACCAAACCATTGGATATTAACAACGCTAAGGACAAGAATTGTTTAGTCCTAACTAGGTGAGAGCCTATTAAGGCAGCTAGATTGATTTACGCAACAAAATATACAAGTTTTATTTATTAATAGTCAAGTTCGCACTGACCTGTCGTTGACGCGATTAGAGGATATGTTCTAAACTAGTAAGGCAATATCGCGATAAGATCGCCCCTCTAAATCTTTACAGGATCACTCTTCGCTGGATTCCAAGTCACAACGAATATTAAGAGAATGAGTTGGTAGTGGGGAACTAACTGTTTGGGCGTGGCTCTGCTCTTTGCTGATCTTTGCTGCTCTAATGCAGAACATAAATTTACGTCAAGATGATTGTTGTGAAGAGGAAAATTTCCACATATTGTCTATCCGAAAGGAATTGTAAATGTAAAGCCACAAGCAACTGTATAATATTAATAATAGGTTGGCTTGTTTGAAAACTACAACGATTGATTGATAGAATCATTGCGAGCGGTCAGTATGAATATGAACCACTAATTGGTTTAAAAGCATACAGCAAAAACTAGGAGTTCCTTTAAATACAGGGCCATGTGATGGCCAGACATTAAGTCCTAGGTAGATTCTTCTTTGCTAAATGTCTACGAAGATTTTAAAAGAGATAAGCCACTTTTTAAATGCACATGTTGTTAGCTTGATTAAGGAGCATATTAACCATTGCTGCTCGAAAACAACTTTATACGAAAGATTCCATCATGATCGTTTATCATGCCATTCACATACCACACTCAGTTCAGTTGATTCTCTGATGTGAGCAAGTAAAGACAACGAATATTCAGTGTCTATTGTATTGTATTAATTGAGCTTATTAATTTAATTTTTAATTATTTTTAAACTTGTGTTTTCAATCACAAAATGAAAGAAATCCCACAAATGAGCCCTCATAAATGGTGTGAAATAGCAGAATTTAGCAATATTACTCATGGGTATGGTTATAGGGCTCTGCCATCTTAACAAAACCTGAACATGAGAAATATATAGATTCTGCATGAAGGATGACTGATACTGATTAGAAGACACCCCCCCCCCCCCACCACCTATAATATGTAATTGTCCTGCGATATTTGTAGAAACTGTATAAGATTTTAGGAACACCAACATGGATCTGAATGAGTAATTAGAACGGATCACCATCTGTGTATACCTAAGACAGATTCGTCAGCGGGACTTATAATAGAGCAAGTAATGCAATAGGCATATAGTATAACTTTTCATAATAGATTACCCCATACCTAAAACAAGAGCCCCTATATTGATCCAAATAATTAATACGAAAATAACACTCTCATTAATTTCGTTGAACATTTCGTATTCCTATGTAGTTCATCAATCATTACAAAAGAAGAATTAAGCACAAGGAAATCTTTTTTTACCTTTGTATTCTGGACGGCTTAATTTTAAATGTATTTGTTCATAGTCGGAGCTTTCAATTTCACTGAAGGAAAGGTAGCATTCAGCAATGTACTGGTTTGACATCCCGAATAAATCTTTATCCTTTACACTAAATACTAACAGAGCATTGCTCATCTCACGTTGCTCATCATTCAGTGTTCTAGAAAAAAAAAAAAATTAGAAATCATGTAATTTCAGAAACCATATTTTGAGCAAATCTACTTACATTGAAAACTTCTCATCATAAAGAGGGTAAAGAGTTTTATGCTGAACACTCGTTTTCGGACTTGGTTTTCCTAAAAACTTATCGACGGGCATAAAATGAATTTTAACAAAGGAATCACATGAGCCATTAGAATCCATTGGAACTAAGTTTCTGGCATTCATAATATCAATCTGAAACAATAAGTTTTTTATATTTATACAAAAAAACGAAAAATTAATGGTAGCAAAATAAGAGTCTTACATCCAACACATTGCCTTTAAAACAACATCGGACCGTCAGCTGTCCATACGGAGATTCAGGCAATTTCTTTTGATCCTCCAGTCTTTCAAGGTAATACTGATGAATTAAATCTCCAGTCTCATAGGCATGCAATTCTAATAAACGTTCGATATGTTCCAAAGTCTCTTTATCTGACGAGGTACCATCAGAGTTTTGTTGTAATTTAAAACTATTTACCATTACATGGAGAGTATCACGTAAATTCGAGAAGAAAGCAGGAGGTCTCCTCTTCTGTGTAAAAAAAACAAAAACAACATTTATATTTTATTCATATTCACAAATTATTTTGAATTCTTACATCTAAATTACTTTGAACTAATTCATAAAGAATTGCTGAAAGCACATCCCATATTGCGTCCAATACACGCTCGAAATTGATTTCATTCAATTCATTATGAAGAGTTTTAAGAGATTCTTCCAGGTACAACATAAGTCTGTCCATTGAATTGGAATCTTCATGAAGCACCTCAGCACCTTCAGTTAGGAATCTTCTCATAGCTGGTGACATTTTACTCGCCACGACTTGAATTAGTTGAATAATTTTATTGCATTCCGTATCAATTGCATTATCTAACACATTTCTAATTGTTGCTGCACATCGATCTGCTTCCATTTCAGTTTTGAATTCACCTAATTTTGTAATAATTTCATCAACGCCGAGTTCCTATTTACGTTAAACAAAATAAAAACTAATTGATTTATGGCAAAGTTGAAAATATTCTTCGAGCTTACCTTAATAAATGGTGATAAACTCTGACGTATGTAATCAATGTTGTTGATAGCTAGGCACCATTCTCTTGTGACTTCAAAACCTTGTTGATCATAAATGTATAATTCTTCTACACGTTTCGACATACGATCGGCATAGAATATGCAACAACGACAAATATCCTACAAAGATAAAAAATATTTTTAATTGAACTCTGCTGTCTGGCTCGTGTTTCAAATATAGTTTTACTTGTGCAACATCTTTGTAGTGTTGCTATGCAAAAATGTCGATTTTCAATATATATTTAGTCACTGTTTGAGAAGGCGTCGATCTATATAGAGCTAAAAGTTGTAGGCCTATGCTCAAAAATGAGCGAAATTGAATGAACCTATGAAATGGGTAATAACCATATTTACTGTCTAATTGATCTATTCCAGAAAGAAATACGAAAAACCTTATGGGAATCGAACTCACAATTCTTATTGTCTCGTTAACCCAGTGGTAATAGTAGTTGCCCGGAAAGCAGAAGATCTCGGCTTCAAACCCCGGACGAGGCGATTGTTTTTTCCTCTTGCATTTATGATTTAATATAGAACAGTTAAAAATAAAAGTTCTTAAAATTCTCCTATTTTTCATAATTTGCAAATTTTCAAAACAGAGGGGGTTGCTATAGTTACAGCTATTCACTTATATAGACCAATTATAACATCAACAAACAGTTTTGTGCACCTGCAAGTACTCAGGTTCGCCCATCTCTGCTGATGCTTCCTATGAACATCCGCTTTAATGAGAGACCTGATAATCGAGGTGGCAACGCCTATGGCGGGTTCTGGTCCGAGAAACGGAAAATCAGAGCTAGCCCTAGCTAAAAGGTCAGCCACTTTCATTCCCCATGATCTCAATGTGACCAGGAACACACTGAAGGGACACCTTTTTGTGGATATACAATTTATCCACAGACGAGCTGCAGTCCCTGACCATCCGAAAGGATAGCAATGACCTTTCCCTTGATCTCCATATCAAGGGCTATCTTCGCTGCCATTACGATGGCGAAGACTTCAGCTCGAAAGACAGTGGTGTGTCTTTTAAGTGAGTTCTCAATTTTAATGAGATACTATCGTTGGAACTATACAATTCGTCATACAATATTGAAGAACCCAACTAGAACTTGTCCCGAATATGTTGGTACATTTATTTTGGGAGTTGAGGGCATAAAAATATTTCCAAAGATTGTAATATTTATAATCCAAAGCCATCAAGATTAATAATGTAGGTAGGCGCCACGTCACCTACAGTGTTTCATAAAACATTTATTTTCAACCTTTAAATTCTGTCTGTCATATCTCTACATAGGCACAGGATTTTTGTACGTGTTGGGTGATCTATAGATAATTCAAAATAGCAAAGGATGGGCGCAGTTGAGGGGTTAAACACAGATTCAATTACTGCTTTGAAAATTGCTATTTTCTTCGAATTATTAATATATCCCTTTGTGGGGTTCAGTAGATGTTTTTCAAAAACCGTTGAAGATTGGAAGATGAGACTTAAAATAAGCTATTTATCAGATAAAAAAGCATAATAGAGTTTTTAAATTGTAAGAGGTACTTTTGAGTCACCCTGTAGATAGTCCTCAAGTAAAAAATGAATAGCTTTTATAATGGATCACATTAGAAATAAGAGCCAGTTTCTTCTAAAAACTTAATTTCTTTTCATCGTGATTTCATGGCTAATTTTATTGTATGAGATCGTTGAAAAGGTGAGATCCAGACATTATTTTTACAAACACCCTTCAAAACATACTATTTAATTAATTATTCTCGTTGTGACAAAACAATTCGATTTTTCACTGCAGCTCTAAATATCCTGCCATACTAATAATTTTACAGGCAATTTTGAAGTCTATCATTCTTCTATTGAACATTTTATTAATCACGTCAGTGTACTACGCAGTCACACTATATCTAAAAATAATCATACAACTCTGGACGACTTTTAACCATCTTTTCTATTCATCATCTTGCGCGAGCAAAAGCACTTTGTAAGGGAGTTTCGGTGGGTTGGCTGCGGATAGTTCGTTGGACCAGGGTTTCCCAAAATGAAACCCCTTCAGTTACAATAATAATAATAATTCTTTATTTCATATTAAATAGCCTAATTCTTATAAAAGCTAACTAAGCTAATTTTATTATGTGTGCAGAGACTATGTAGTAGTAAAGGGAAGCTTAACACGGCTTGCCATTACCACAATAACCTGAGAGTGAGACTAGTGACGTACAAAGAAGAGAATGCAGTGGAGGCGGGATGTTTTACACAGCCTCACTATTTTAGAGGAGATCTGGGGATTTCTCGCACGGTGTACCAGCGATTCTGCTCTAATTTTAAAATTATTCGTTTTAAGCGGGGAAATGGCGGATGGTACGGAGTTCCTCACACCGGCGTATCAGAATAATGTTGAGGTGGGATATTTCGCATGAACCTCAACTTGGGAATTTCTAGGACAGATGGCGACACACGGCGTACCAAGGAAATGTTAAGGCGGGATATTACACGCTGACCTTAATACGTGGAGTTGGGACAGATGGTACGGAGAATTAACGCACGGCGTACCAAAGAAATATCAAGGCGGGATATTACACGCTGACCTTAACAAGGAAATTTAGAAAAATGCCACGGGGATTTCTCACACGGCGTGCCAAGTACTTACTGGTGCGGGAATTACACGTTAATTCCAAAATTGTCTCCCCAACTGATTCTTCCGAGCTTGCTGACTAGACAGACTTCTTCGGCCAACTGGCGTGCTTTATATAGCCCAGGGCGAGAGCTTCCCACTGGCTGATGTTTCCACTTGCACAAGTTGTTTATACCAAGAAAAACTTTCAAACTCTTCTGAAAAGCTTTTATTATTTCGGGTTGTACGTGTGATAATTGTAGCAGCAAGTGGTTATGGCAGCTCATTCGCATGTCCCAGCGCCGGCTTATTTGAATTGAAATTCGGTTTCAAATTTGTAGCTTCTTTACAGTTTGTTTGTTTTTATTCTTTAAACCGTTTTATGTGAAACTCCCAACTTGCCAGCAATGTAACGAATGGACTAGCTTTCATTTCATTTCAAGCACTATAGCAATTTCTACACGTGTTTTGATCCCACAGGACCTGGTCTTAGAGCGGATACTGATTATCGTTCAATTTTTAGATTTTATTTATAATTAGCAACAGGGGAGGGGGTACTTGGTTGCTGCTTCTTTCTGGTTTCCAAGTGTAGGGGGACTTATAAGGACTTCACGCAAAAACTTAATACCACAATAGGAGAAAGCAGAGATATTTATAATATATACATAGTACACAATTCCATTTCTAAAAGGCGATTTCGATCGAGACACATATTTCCTCTGATATTTTGGGGCTATCTTTTATTCAATTCTCTTCAGTCTGTTTTAAATTATATAGCTAATGTAGTAAGTCAACATCTATTATCGCCAGAAATCGCGCGCGCGGGCATTCTAGTTGAATCATTAATAATATAAATACATTGATAAGTTGAATAGAAAAAGATACCTTTCTTAACCAGTTCGTATATGACTAAAATCGCGCGCGCGGGCATTCTAGTTGAATCATTAATAATATAAATACATTGATAAGTTGAATAGAAAAAGATACCTTTCTTAACCAGTTCGTATATGACTAAAAGTTTTTAATTATGACTTTTTTCACAATAGACATTTCGGCTTTTCCCTGAGAGCAACATTTTCTATATTTTCAGAGGTTATATCAAAGAGGTTTTATGATGAGACGCTAGATCGTGGAATTTTTTTTTTTTTTAGAAGTTATCATGTTTTTATGGAAATACATTGACATTATTTTAAAGACTAACTTAGAAAAGATTATTTATCAAAGTAACAGATTTTTTTTTTACCCTATGATGCAGAGCACAACATATTACAAGAAGAAGGTAAGGAAAATATTAGGGGACATGAGGAGAGTGTCAGAGATACTGATGTGTGTCACTCTTGAGCCTTCGTAGATTTTAAGCCCGAGTAAAGACAGAAGATAGTAGACTGTTCCACATTTGCGCAGTTCACGATAAGAAGACATCACGAACTTTACTGAACGGCCGAAAGTATTTTTAAGGGTAAAAATTGTCAATAATTTACTGGAAATATTAATTCCAAGAAAGCTTAGTGACGGTGAGTCGGAAATTAATGTCAAACAAATGAAATGGGAGTTGTTAAGTGGTGATCTTGTTTTAAAGATATGAAACATGGGTCTTAGATGCATTGAATTCAATGATATAGTCAGTTATTCAATGATCTAGTCATGCAATCTCGCTTGAAACATACGGCATTCCCTCTGGAGTCTGCAAGAGTATCACAGGAGTAAGCGAAATCAAGGGTATTGTCATCGGCAAGGCTATAGATAGGATTGAAAGTAAGGGAAACAGATCATTAATGAAAAATAGGAGGAGATGTAGAGAAAACACATCCCTGGGCACACCGGCATTTATAGGGTGAGACTTAAATGTAACGCCATCTAACACAACCCGTATTAGCCGACCAGAAAAAAAAGTTTCACTCTATAATAAAAATAAAAAAAGAAAAGAGACCGAATGCTTTAAGTTTGACTAAAAGGGCAGCATACCAGACTCTACCAAAGGCATTTCAAAGGCCTTTGAAATATCTAGTGAAAAGATTTTAGACTCACCAAAATTGTAAAGATTACGGCTCCAGCGTTCCGTAAAAAAACAGATACAAAAAACAGGATAACAAACAACGAAAAAGCAATTTTTAACTCGTTTTTGTGCCTAAGATAGTCAATATCAGGGTACGAAAGTGCTCACTCGCGAGCGGCTCCTTATGCAGCTCGCAGTACTTAAAATGCCTGGGAGGAAGAGCCATTTTGTTTCCAAGTGGCGCTCACTTCCGAGCAAGAGCTGTGTAGTGGTTCGTGCTGACGAGCGGGAGCCAAGAAAAAACTTACTTAAACGGTCTCGCTCGTGAGCCCGAGCAGTTATATCACTGCTACCTATTTGCTTTTTCGAGAGCTGCTCACGAGTGAGCATTTTCGTACTCTGGCCAATAATAAACAATAAATATCGAAATATAAGCTAAGATATTTCCGAATGAAATAGACGCTTCAATGTACTTTTGCTATTACGTAAGTAAAAGCTATAGGCAGTCAGTATTTTAAGCTACCAAACGAGCCAAAGCCCGTCTTCTATCAGTTGTATTATGTTATAATACATCAGGACAGAGAATTCATGGGCAAATATCATTACAGTTTGGACAGATGGCACTGCAAATATGCAAAGAGAATTTAATGAATCTGCCGCAAAAATGTTGATAGAAAATAAAAATCTTGTCCATATTCTAAATTTAGTTATCGACGATGCTTTTAAGTCAATCTAAAGTTAAGTAATGTTAAACTTGCAAAATGTTTTGCTCTTCTTAACACATAGGTATTTACGGATCCATACAAAAGCATGCAAATTTTAAATACAGTATATCATATGATATAAAAAAGTTACTCCAAAGTATTTGAGAAATAAGATAGTAGACACAGAAATTAGTCTTGATAAAAATCTTAGCAATTCTTATAATTTCGAAGGTATTATTTATTCTAACCTAATTGAAGTATTAAACACCGCCCATTGAGAAAAACAGAAAACTAAAAGCTGATATTCGAAATAACAAAAAACTATGAAGAAAATGAAAAATGGTTGAAATAAGAGAAATTTCACAACCGAAAATTAACTAAGGCCCATTTAATGACTGAGTTTTATTTTCTAGTTTTGTAGTTTTATAATTTCAATGTTAGCATTGTTATTTCTAATTGTTTGGTTTTATAACTTGTTTTGAAATTTTTTTTATATTTTGTCTTTATAGATTTTAACTTTGAAAAAAAAAGAAACATATACTAAAAGAATTTGTTAGTTTTCTTTACTGCTAAATTTATTCTTTGTCGCCTGTGATTGGATAGATTGTTTTATGTATAAACACTGCAAATATATAATTATATATAATATAATAATTCTTATATATAACTACTACTGAATTTATCAGCCCGATCTAAGATCACCCACCCACTCCTGTAATAACCAACACATTAACATATACTTCCATATTTCCGTATTTTATTAGATGAATGCTGTTGAAAAACATATTTTTTAACCCGCCATAACAGTTAAAAAAAAGTGCCAATTGCTTTATTAAATTCGATTCAAATCATAAATATAAGAAAATTGAAGTTACTTACATCAACGATTTTCCCCACAAACATATATGCACCTTCCACATCCGGCCAACCCAATTGCTGCCAGAAAATTTTTATTTGATAGAAAATCGCTAAAGTATCAACTGCTGAGGAACTATACTTTACAGTTTCGTCTACAGGCATTAATTTATCTAAATCAATTGCCTTTTCAATTCTACGAGAAAAAGAACGAATATAAAAAAAAGAAAGAAAGAGGAAAATTATTATAACAAACCTTGTAAGAGCTTTATAAACAGAAATATCCAGCCAATGAGTGACTCCTGGAGTGAACCATTCGTGGTACTTATAAATAGCCATATCCTCTTCACCAGGACACACAGCACTACCTAAAATTCAATAATCTAAATTATTTGATTTCTTAATTAATTGCTATTGTGTAAGACTAAAAACAATTATGTTCTTTTATAAAATTGAATATTTGATTTTTTTTTGCGTCTGAAGAAAGTGGATATAGAGCTAAAGCTTGCATTTTCAAATCAGATGATGAGGTATTAAGAAAATGAGTTGGTACAGATAGTTAGACATTAACTCCATTGTGTTATCTAAAGGAAAAACTCTTACCCTGCCCTTACTCTGCCCTCAGAATAGCAGAAATGAAATAAAAACAAAGATTAATGAAATTAAAAGTATGTCCTTCAGCACGTTATTGGCGGATTCAGTTGTTAACATATTAGCACGATTAGCTACTTGTAAATCTGTCGGCGAGATTCGGATCAAAACTCATTCACCAGTACCTGTCTGACATAAAGTACCCTTTAAGTTACTGATAATCCAAACAGTAATTCTTTGGCAGTGGAATGAGACGTAGCCTTGAATATAGAAGTGTGCCTCATTTCTAAACTATTATGCCATAAATATCGATGAATTTACTTTCTAAGCTCTCAGTCATCTAAATTGATATAAAAATTGATATCTACATATGGGAAATGTGTATTTTCTTTAAACTAAATGCTCAACAACTATTCTTTTCTCTGGCTCCTGTGAGTACTATATTATTTGAATCTTTGTGTACCCTTCTAAGAAGTTGTGGACAATACCTCGAACAGAGCCTAAATGTCCTGTCAGCTTCTCCAAAACGAGGTGTAAGTAAATCATTCTAGATTGCGATGCAAATGAACATCATTTGCTAGAGTGCAGCACATATTACAATATTAGGAGTGATTACTTATTAAAGTTCATTATTTAAAATGATATAGAAATAATTAATAACGGTAATAAGTTGACATTTATTAATGCGTTAAGAGTCACAAGTTACTTCTCACTCCACCATTATAAATGTATGCAGCCCGAAATCACCTTCAAGTATCTATTCTGACCAACTCATAGATGACGGGGTAGAAATAAAACTTCTCCACGAGATTAGAACAAATAACTGAGAAAATGTAAGGGAAAGACTTTGACGAACTTCTGTGAAGGTATCAATCAATTTCCTGAAGCCACCAGGCTACATAAGGTGCTCTCTAAACATCATTAGAATGGTGTAGGTTCACTTCAAAAAGAAGATGCAAACTATAGTGAGAGTTGTGAGGAAAGATTTAAGCTCTTCGTTGACCTAGACAATTTGATTGACTGTAGGACACTTAGCACGAATAGAATCCTAACGCATTAATAAGGTTATATGAGCTGTTGATACTTTCAACTCATATAATTTTTTTTAGAGATGTTTAGCTTTGTTAAATAATAATAAATAAAAAATAATCTTCAGAGTTCGTTATTTACTGTTCTATATATTCCTTAATTGGAAAAATGTCAGGGTTAAATCGATGGCCAAATCTTCCCGACCTAAGAGTCTCATCTAGTTTCTCCTCAAGACTATGGAGAGGATTCTATATCAACACTTACTAGATAGAGCACAAAATCACCGCTTCAGGCTGGCTCCTCAACTCGGCAAATGAACCGAAACAGCTCCACATAAATGAAATAATTAAGAAACTTGATATGCATTCGGGGCTAAATAAGTGTGAATTTTTGGATATATAAAGCTTTTGATAGCACCTCTTTCGATACTATTAAGAAAGATGATACGAACAAGTGCAACAACAACTTTTCACAGTGATATCGATTAACTCATGATTTAAAGTAGGAAAATTACCGTACATTTGAATATTGCTTTGCTACGATTGTCGCAGATAAAGGCTGCCTACATTGTAATCTTAATAGAAGATCTACTGAGTAAGTTGATCGACTCAGGCCTCGATTAATTCAATGTACTATGCGAACGACTTTATAGTAATTATTTTATCTCCAATTTAATGCAGAGCGCCCTTTCTACGTCCTTACTTAGAACCTATGCGATGCGGCCCTTGTATGACAGTCAAAAGAACAAACAGCCCTTGCACGACAGTCGAAAGAACAAACAAAGGAAACCCTAAGATTTACAGTCGCTATGAATATTTGTCCTACCGCAGCAATGAAAATATTAGTCAACCTATCAGAGAACCAAGCAATTTAACCAGAATATCTAGTTAGTTATATAAATATCTTAAAAGAAATAAATCAACAGCCAATGAAATTTTGGGTTACAAACTATGACCGTCAATAGATGAAAAATTTTTCAATATTTTATCAGTCTTGCAGAGAATATAATAGAGTACAAAATACAATTTGAACATAAGAAACGCGATTTTCTCGAAATCCCTTTATTTCGAGATATATCCACAACAAAAAGGCTAAATTTCAATCAATAATTTGATCTAATAGTTTAGCATCATTAAAAATTTCCTTCCTGCAACAATCTATGGTATGTACAGACTCAGGTTCAAATAAATGTCAAAAATATTAGGTGTAGCTCCTATACTGTATTCTAGGCTGAAGAACGAAAAATTTAGATTCGCAAAGTTATCACTGGTTCTACTATTATGCACTCTTACACCCCAAATATGCTTACTATAACCGAAGATTAAAAGAATCAGGGTGGAACGCAGTGTATGGATTCCAATCGCATATACCACCTCAATGTCAAGGGATTCCACCATAAGCTCATGTTCCCTGGTTAGGCCCGAGGACGGCATAGTTCTAATACCACTGCGTCGCAAGGCATGCCGACCAGATATCTTTCTTCAGTTTAAGCACCAAATATTCATGGAGCCCATTGTCTAAAACCATGAAAAGAGATGAAATCATTTGACTAGCTCATTACTTTCACCGTTCCTTCATACACATACATGATCTTGATTGAGTAATCTTGCAATTGTTGAGATACATTAATGCAACCTTACATGGTTTAGTTTCTCTTACGTAATCAAACTATGGTGGCTCTGTCTAAGTTCACTATGGACCAATAATAATACTTACATTCAACATGCAAGTTAAGAAATTACGCCAATTGAAATCTACATTTAGCAGACAGAGCTTATCATCTGGTTGGGACATAGTGTGTATCTTAATTTCCACAACAGAAGCACATTTTAATTTGCCATTTGGCTGACACATATCCTCTTTAAATGGTACTAATTAGTAGCTCTAGTAAATGTCGTTATTGATTGGAAAAGCGGATAATCTTACCTAAAGTTGTAAATCTCTTAAGCACTAAATAAAGCTCAAACAACGTCGTTCCCATATTGATCTCTTGGTACTCTGGAATTTTTTCGAATCTATCTTCAGATATATTCAGCCGTTTGATATTTCTGCAAACATCTTCTACAACTGGTTGAATGTATTCCGCCAATTTCTTCTCATAGAACAGATAAAGGGTTTGTGCATAGCTAAAGTGCATTGTCCTAGAAAAATATTAAAGAAATTACTCAAAACAATTTCTTCTACGTAAAAATCTCTTACTGTTGAAAATGTTTATCATAGTACTCAATAGCCTTCTGAAGATCCGACCTAATAAGCTGAATAATTTTGATGAGATTCTGCAGTCGATCTTCATCACTTCCACTTGTTGAATCATTACCTTCATGAATGTACTCAAACCATTCCTCTGCGCCAGAATTTACAGCATCTCTAAGTGCACCGCGCAAATCCCAATTAGCTGTATCATCTTCTCTGACAACCCATCCATAAACTTGCTTGGGCAGAAGATCAAAACCTTCTGGTGGTTCTAAACATGCCACTTTTGAAATTATATCAAGTGATTCACTTAACATTTTTACACTGTGCTTATCGCCGACGGTCTTCTTTCGTAGTTTCCTAATTATTGAAAAACACGAGGGCAATAATCTTCTAGCACCTTCCCAAAAGAGTTTTATCTCATCATCGCTTTCGGGCAGTGACTGTAATATTGGAATGATTTTGTCCAGAATTGAATTGAATAGACCCAGAGCTAAAGGATGATCTTGATGAACTTGAGCGAATACCGACCATTGAGCCATAGCACAATCTATTACAGTGAGGCCACTTTGTGCTGAATGTTGAGTTAATACAGCTTCACCTTGAGCGCTAAATTTTCCCCGCCACCAATATGGTGCCACTTTAGAAGTCTCTAGTTCATGCATAAGCAAAATTTTAAGAAGATGTCGATGCTCTTGAGCTGCTACTCTGTTGTTTTTTTCAGCACTGAAACTTAATCGTAAAAGGACTGATCCACGGCTTTTAGTTGTTTTTGTTCCCTTTTCCAAACTGTACCAAACTTTTATACCAGATGCAGGAATTGTCTAAGAATATAATTGGAGATTAATTGGATCGATAATCTTTAATGAAATACTTATAAACAAGTTTTACCTTTAAAGGAATAGCAGTGCGACCAATTAATTCATTGTCATGCTTTCCAGTGGATGCTGTCACTGCTATTTCTTTCATTAGTTTCCTTAGCCCTCGAATACCTTTAACTTCAAAGATTTTATTCATCTTTTCTCCAACTGTTTCGGCCGCATCAAAGTCCCTGGAAATATTTAGATTTAATAGAAAAAAAAAAAAAACTTCTCATATTCAAATTCACTTACCAAACCTCGAGGACTAAGATTTCTTGATTTGGATTTTCTGGAATTGGTCTGTGTAGAGAATTTAGAAATTTATTTTTCATCGGTAGATAAGAAAAACTGATAAAAATACTTACAAAGAAAAATGTTCTTCCCACAATGGATTTAATGTGGCGGCTTTTACAGATGTATTGTAACGATGACTAGAGCAAGACTCCAAGTATAGGGTGACGAAAGGGTCTGAGAATCCGTTCGAGTCCTTCGGCATCAAATTTTCTCCTTTGATTATTTCTACATTAAGACGTATTTCCGGCGGCTCCTTCTCCTCCGCTGCTTTGAGTATTTCATCATGTTTATAATTTAAAATCTTAAAAGCATCCTGAACATATTCTAACAGAGAACTCTGGCATACGTCTTCGGATGCTTCACAGCCAATATTGTTCAGAATTTCAAACAAAATTTCCTCGTAGAGTTCATCAATCTGAATGCAAGAAAAAAACAAATAAATAAAGAAAAAAACGCAAAATGAGTTTTTAATGCTTTTCTCTAACTGATAGATTGACGTCAATGTTCGATTGCGAATGTACTTAATTTACTGCTTGCCATCAAGAACTGCATTGCGGTTGTGTAATTTAACTATTTCGATCATGCGTTATGGGCTAGGTATAATAGGGAAAAGAACTGTTCGGCGTGATACACCGGATTATTATTAGATCTAGATTTCATCTGGAAGTGTTCGAACTGTTGTTTAAACATAATCTCAAGTTTCATGAAAACTTAGATTTTTCTTTTACTTATTTGCACCACTTGTGCAGTTTTGTTGATTTGATTTAATGGAAAATGTTTTCTTTGCGGAGGGCCTATATATTTGCTTATACTCATGCGTACATTTGAAGAATAATTATGTAAGAGCCAACACAAAAATGAAACACGTTGAAAAATTTAAACGTGATATTTAATGAAAGGAAGTAAATGATTTGTGTTATGAAAGATTAGTAGTTCAGGAGTAATAAACTGAATCAGCATATTATAGTGATATATAGATATAATATAGTCGAATATGTTTTACAAGAGTTAACGTTCTGGTTTTCAAAGAACACGACCGGATTTAAGGACTGCAACAGGGGCTGTTGAACTGGGGCTCTCCACATATTCTGTTTAGATAGCTTAGCTTACAGAGACTAAATGACAGAGATTAAATTGAACCTATGACGATCCAGGAATATCTAAAATCACTTCAATAGATGCTTGAAATTATCCACATAAAACTGTGGCACAATCAGGTTTCTCATAAGGGACGCATATCGGCAATTTAGTGGGTAACAGTTGTCAAAAATAGAAGATAGATAAAGGACCGAGTTCATTGTACTAAATGCAGAGATAGAATTGTCGATATTTTATGCTGTCAAAGACATTGCAGGACTTTATTTTAGTACAGTCCAGACACATAAGGCTAAACTCTAAGTTGACATTGAATTGAAATCATTTTGATGCAGGAAGGATGAAATATCTTAAATCTATCACAGGCGATTTCGATTTTGTTACATATTCCATTATCACAGTGCAAGTATAGGTGCAAGTTATTATAATATTATGGTATATAAATATTCAATACCTATAAGTATATATTTACGGTTCTGGTGCCTCTTCTCGGCCTACATCAACGATGGCAACGATGGCTGTTCTTCATGAATTGCGATTTCACATCTATTCTGATGATATCCAAATTTATTCTGGCACACATGCGAACAGCTTACAGAACTGTGTGCGCAACCATCAACGACAATTATTGATTGCCTAGTAATGAATTGACTCTTAATGCCTCCAAAGCGCCAAGAAGAGAAGAGAACCCTTAACCTTTGCTCATATTTATCTCCACAGGCTCTCATGGGCAAAATATGTTGCTATCGACGAAACATGTTAAAAATCTAGGTTTGTTTATGGATCTTTGTCTTGGATGGATGGATGGATTGAAATGAGGTTGGGATCCGGACTGGGTTCCTGGGCATAGGCCATAACGAGGCCCATTGTTCACTCTCCTCCAGACACTCTAACAAAATTCTAAATTCCCCCCCCCCCCCCAACACTCCTTACCGACTTCATGCAGTTCTTCCAGAAGGTGTGAGCCATGAAATCTGTAACGTTTTCCTGAGAGAGTTGTAGTAGCAAAGAAAATGAGTCACCGTTTGGGATTCCTCTCCGCATCCTCTGCATACTGGATCTTCAACAAGCCCTATCCTATGTAGGTGACCCCTGAGAAAAGAGTGTCCAGTGAAAATTAACACTAGAGCTCTCAGGGTTCCTTGAATCTTAGTCTTACCTGGAAGTCTCATTTAAACTGAGCTGCTCGCATGGTTACTTAAGATAATTCTCCGCCCTTAATACACCCTAGATGAAATCTATAGGGTATACTAAGTTTGTCATTCCGTTTGTAACACCTGGAAATAATGATGGCAGAGCAAAATTGATTGGACACCCACGCATAATATTAAAAGTTATTTTGATTTTTGCATGTCCGTCCGTCTGTCCGTGCGCACGATAACTCGAGAACGTGTTCACTTAGAAAGGTGAAATTTTGTACACCGACTCCTTCGTGGGGTTGCCATACAAAAATTTCGGTTGTACACTGCCTGAGAACGCGTCGACATAGAGAGTTGAAATTTGGTACATGGTGTTTTTATAGTAATAACAAATAAAATTTCCAAAATGGAATAAATCGGACAACGCCTTCTTGGTGTTGTCATATAAAAATTTAGGCTTTTTACATATGCTGTGAAAACGATCAGTCCTACACATTTTTATTGTACTAAAAACTTCTTCAGAATACGAAATCCCATAAAATTGGTTTTAATCATGTTTTCTGTCCGACGGACCGTTCTAGAAATATATGCGAAAAACCACTTCAAAAATCAAACTTGCATAGATCGGTGACCATACGAAATTTTATACGGGCATTCATCTGGGGTATCACAAGAACTGGTCTTAGACCAATTCTAGCTTTTTTACTTGTTCTACCTCATTTCATTTCTTTTATGCTGATATAGTGTTATTCTTTATCTCTTGTACTGAATATGCTAAGTTCTGGCTCGCTCTCAAGACATACACCAGATATGCTTTCAGCTAGGAACTTAGGGCGCATATAACCATACTTAATGTCGACCTTCTTTCCTGTTCGTTACAGTGCATGTAGGAGTAGAGGGTATTGGCAGTCATACATATAGACTGGTTTTTCCAAGGGTTCGTACTCAGTTCGGAAGTAAGACCATGAATAAAGGTGTATTTAAAAATAAAATAATTTAATTCCTTCTATTACCATGGCGATATTATCGAGACATTTTGGCGATATCACTTTCCTGTCTTCCAGGCAATGCTCATTTGATACTTCAACAACGTGATTCCTCAACGATATCTTCCTCTAAACTTCTGCAGGTATTGCTTTCGTGTACCCTAGATGATACAAAGCAATTCCTCAATAAGTATTGCATTCGGGAACATCCCTTCCCGAAGGAGGTAACTTCCGCAATATAGAAGATGATAATCTTCCGCGATAAAATTTATCTTCGCGGAATATAATGCGCGAATCATCCGCTTATCATCTTACTTACTGGGATAGGATGTCCCATATGTGGTCTGGAACCATGAATAGGTCAGGCTTAGACAAGCAAAAAATTGAATGAGTGGGGTGCGGAATCCTCCTGTGATAATAATTTAAAATTTCTAGATTGACAATTGATGAGATTTTCCAATAGTCTTAAATCCAATATGAAAAATTAGTGTTGATGACGTGTTTTTTGATAAAAAATTGTAGTTAAATAAAAACAAAACAACTTAAAATCCCGAAATTCCGAAATTTTAATTCCGTTGAACCCTAACTTCAAAACGGAGAAGAGAAAGGGAACAATTTATAGATCATTGGGATCCAACGATTATCAACCAAATTTTAAATCGCCATCACAGGGTGATTTATTAAAATATACACAAATATCTTTAAGTCCCGTTTTCTCTGAAACTGTTAGGATGTCCCCAAAGCACTGCAAATAAATTTTTTTGTTTATCTAAGTATGACCTATCAATAGAAATCGGGTGTCCAACCACATACGGGCACCCTGTATATGCAATACCATTTGATCCTTTTCTCTAGTTATCGCCTCTATAATTATTGTATTGCTTAATTTGCTAGACATATTGTTACTCTATGTATAATGTCTAATACTATTCTTTATTCTCGTAGTACCCATCGTTGTACTTAGCTTAAACAGGGGTCAACTAATGACTGCTTTTATTACGGTATCGCAGGTATTCTAATTTAAAATATTATTTTTTATTTGTAATGCAAAGTGTGATTTGAAATTTACTCTTTACGTCATACCAGATTAGATGTACTGAATAAAAACGCACAGAAAAGAAGAAGAAAAGTTTATTTAATTTTGCCGTACATTTTGAAATTCCATCAATCCATTCCCGACAAAATTATTCCTAACAATTTAATGAAATAAACCAGAGAATTTAGGGTTATTACAAAATCCGACAAGATTTTAAAACAAGCAAATTTTAATCGAAGGCGACAAATAGATATTTTTATCTTCAAAAAAGTATTCCGACGGAAGTACCTACTTAACTGCAGTGAGCTACATATAATTTTGAAGTCCCAAGAAATAGCTCGTGTTGGATAAAATTGAGGCTACCCACGCTAGGAAATACTTGTTTAAAATGTTCCTAGTAAATTATTTTATTAAAATCTTTCTCTTTTTACTCTGAAGATTTTGAATAAACGCAAAATGAAACATTCACCTGTGTACTGCTCTTTATAAAATCTTTAATGTGAGAATGAAAATCAAAATAATTGCTGCATTCCTCTATTTCCTCTCCTGATGATGTATTTTTGTCACGAGAGCGCATTCACCTTAAAAGTGCTCGATTATTCAAAAACATTCTTCAGTAATAAGAAAGGAGTTTTTTCTTCTTACCAATAAAGTCTTATAGAGAACTGAAATTCATAGTGCCTATTTACCTATGCCTGTGCATATAGAGTTGTCAGATATCTTGCAAAAGATGCCATTGGCACACATGTAAATTGTTGGACATAGTTAGCTGAGATAGTTTAGTCGGTCGAGCGTCGAACCCAGTTTAAACAAAAACAATACAATAAATAAATACACATATTCAAGCATAATATGCAGGTATACTATTGCTCTTGTATGGCTTCGATCTGACTAAAATAAGTAATGGATCTAGAGTTTACCTAACCCTAACTGACTTATGGCGACTTTGGCAGAGCCATTTGCACGACGTAACCGGTCTAGGGCAGCCTTGACCTTTGTAGGGTTTTCGTAACTCCAATTCGAAAACCACTTTGAGAATTGTTATGTAAGTAGGGCTTGATTTTATTGTTTGGGACAAAAAAAAATTAAGTTATTTATTATCCTGTCAATCGTTGATTCAGCCCTTAGAATATAGAGAGTACAGGAAGTGTGATAAGCCAAATTTGGCGTAGTCAAATTCTGGTTGTGTTAGTATCTGTTGCCGCTGTAGTGAAAGCTCAATACAGCCGTGTAGTAGAATCAATATAGAGAGTGGGGCAAAAAGATATACGGTTGAAAATACTACAGTTGCTCCCACCGAAAATGCTCTTAGTCGTGCTCTTAGTCGCTGCCACTGCGCCAAGATACCCAGGGAGTTTCTCAGCTGTCACAAACGTAAACAAATCTTCAATAAACAAATATTTCATCGTTTTTGTTATTAATTTCAATTTAATTTAATATAAAAATGTGTGTAAAGTGCACAAAATAATATTTTATAACTATACTTGCCTAAAAAATGATTTTCCACGTATATTTTCACCAGATTCAAATTGTTGTAAATTAGGAAACTTCGCTTGACAGCTGAAATTACATTTGTCTCTTTCGTCAATATAATTCTGACCTACTTCACGATACCCTGAAAAAATCCACGCTGATGCACACGATTTTTACAGGTATCAACACTTCCTGTTGTCTCTATATTCTAAGATTCAGACAGTCTGAATCGTTGTCATTGTAATACTGTTTTAAGAACATAATAGAATTGTTGTCAAGTTCAAATCCTAATAAGGACGGAGGTCTTCTAATGAATTAAAGAAAGATTCGTATTTTTAATTGGATGCCTTATCACCACAAAAAAATAAACTTATTTCCAGGTATTCCAGATATTCTGAACGTAGGTAAACGGAAGAGCTCCGGTACTTAGGCACACGCAAGAGGAGGTTCGGTACGCACAGAACCTATCATTGTCCAGCACCTAGCAAAAGCGAAACTCGCATTTCGTTGTCCAACACTAGTGAAAGCGAAGTGAGCATTTTATTGTCCAGGACTAGGCTACTTGCAGAGCGCATAATACACAGGATCGATTCACTGCGACGCTCTCTAGACTTTCATTCAGGCTTTCTTAGGGACAATCTGGGTTTGGAAGCCGTATCTATTCGACCAACAAAAGAGGACAAGAATTCGACTTGACCACGATACTCAGCCAAGACAGTCATAGCCTGGGTTCAAAATGTAGCTTGTCAAACATTTCTATATTATTTCAGAGTTTCAGAGATAGGTGTCTACCGTTCAACCTGAATGTTCGCCCACGGTTCAATTAGTTCAATTAGTATTCTTTCCGTATTATCAAAGGCCTTAGAAAGACTGCTCGCTGAACAGATGAAATCTTAACAAGGAGGTAATAATTTAAGGAGATGAGGCCGAAGTCGATCGACCGCATTTATGTATATATTTATATCTAATCAAAATTTGCCTGCCGATAACTGAAAAATGAATGAATTGTACCACGTTGTGTTGGACATTAGTAAATACGTTGTCAATTATTATGTTTCACCTGCAGTTAGCTCTATATTTCATATATTTTTAATTCTACTGCATTGTCAAAATTCAAAAATATTCAAACAGACGGACACAGAAGTGATATTATAAGAGTTAGTCTTATTAGAAAGAGTTTATTTATAAGTAAACACAAAATATTAAGTTTTTTCAATAGCTAGGTATGATACTGACGAAAAAAGTGGCAGTTTTCCTGTTATCTATGACTCTATTAACATTTACTAACCCTGATAATATCCAAATTTTACCTTTAAAAACCTAGAAGATCGGGGGAGGGGGAGGGGGTCCTATACATTTTAAGCTATATCTTTATAATGAAGAAACCAAAAATCTTGGAAAAAAGATTTTTTTAAGTCCTTGAATGCAAACGATACCCCCGTGAAAAGTTTGAAAATTTAAAGCATTCGTCTTCAACAGATTGGAAAAGGCATATTATCAATTCCTGACATATAATTTACTACAAATTTCATTCAATCGTAAAACTAAGAAATTTCTAACAATATATACAGATGGTATATATATAGTATATCCCATGGAGATATTATATTGGATCACAGATAACATATGCCTCAACTAGCACGTTGTATTTTTTTGGAAAACTAAACAATGACAGATATTCTAAGACACTGTCGTGTATATATTTTTGGCGAACGTGTACTAAGGACAGACCCGATATCAATGTCCTTAAACAAATCATTACTGAGTTTAAACCAATTAATTTGCTCTCTCACCCACGTTATTCTCCAAAACCCTACGAGCATATTTCATTGTTTTTCTTAAAATTAACAGGAAAAGACAGTAGTCCCGATTTCAGGAGAAACTATTAAGAGATCGTATCGAAATTCTGAAATTCAAACTTCTGTAAAAGCAAAATTCTGTATTTCATAACTCTGCATTAGAAAATTCTGTACATATTTCAAAGTACATATAAAATTCTGTATTTAACATCCCATGCCTCTTACTTTTACAAAAACAAAAATTATGTTTTTATTAATTTCTATTTAGTGGAATAAAAATACAATAAATTTTTATTCAAACAAAATTATACACATTTATTAATCAAGCTTATGCTGAAAGTCATACATACAACAAAAACGTAAACAAGATTCTGTTAACTATCCAGTGAGCTGTACGTAAGTAGATCTAAATATTTTTTTAAACTTCATTATTAATTTTGAAAAAGTTAACTAACTTTTACAACAGCGCAGCACAAAAAGCTGTGTGTGCCGCAGTTTCAGAAGTTGACATGTGTAAACATCTAAATAGAAGTTTGCAGGCGTAGTATAAAAATATTAGTTTGGTTGAAATTTTTAGATGTTGCTTAAGTAGGTCCACCAAATTTTAATTCCAAATTCTGCTAACTGTTCAGTGGAAGATTCTGAATCATCGAAATACATGAATTTTATCCTCCAAACGCTTCAGAGTTTAACTAGAGAGTATTGACAACAAAATCTGTTCGCAGCAAAACCTTCAGCTTATGTAAACACCTTTGCAACTTTTTTCGAAAGTTGGCAGCCTCTGAGCTGCGCTTAGTAAAAACTACAGGTTGCGCGCAACTTTATTCCAGTACGTACGTGTAAACATCACTCCAACTTTAAAAGCTGCGCAGCAAAAGTTGCAATGTGTAACCATACCTTACGCCTTAAATATTGAATTCTTTCGAGATATTCTTGTTTTATTTTTTATATTTTTTTATATCTCTTTACGTTAGATGTTTTTTTAAAGATGGCGAAATTTCTACTCTTATTTTTCTACACTTGATTTTGTATGATCAATTCTTTTGCTAAATCCTCATTTGTATACATATATAAAGGGTTTTCCAATAAGAGGTGTTATTTTAATTAGCCCGCTATTTCGGTAGATGTCACTTTTGGAGCTGTCATTTTTTGACATTTAACAAGTATAAACTACGCCATTAATAAAAATGGAACGATACATGATTCAACAATGCATTGAAATTATTAAAATTCACTATAAAAATGGTGAAAATGTGGCAGAGACGGTTCGTAAAACTCGAACATTTTTGGGTCGTCGTGAAGCACCTTGTCGGACCGCAATACAGAAATTGGTAGAAAAATTCGAGCTGTCGGGACAAGTTAGTTATGTGAAGAATAAAACCCGTGCACGTCGCTCAAGAACAGCCGAGAATATTGCTGCTGAGGCCGAAAGTGTTGAAGAAAACCCAGGTTTGTTCATTCCTCGTCGTTCTTTGGAATCAGGCATTCCACAAACGTCATTACACCGTATTTTGCATAAAGATTTGGGTCTTAAGGCTTATAAAGTTCAGTTAACACAAGAACTCAAGCCGGCCGATCATCAACAACGTCGAGTCGTCTTTGCTGATTGGGTCCGTGAAATGCATGAAAATGATCCAGAATTCCATCGAAAACTCATCTTGAGTGATGAGGCCCATTTCCACTTCGATGGCTTCGTCAACAAGCAAAATTGTCGCATCTGGGGCTCGGAAAACCCAAGAGTTATTGTTGAAAAGCCTCTCTATCCTCAACGTGTGACTGTTTGGTGCAGTTTATAGTCCCGCGGGGTCATTGGACCTTACTTTTTCGAAAATGAGGCTGGAGCAACAGTTACGGTGAATGGATTGCGCTATCGACAGATGATTAATGATTTTTTATGGCCGGAATTGGATGGTATTGATCTGGACAACGTTTACTTTCAACAAGACGGCGCTACGTGCCATACAAGCAACGAAACCATTGATCTTTTACGGGAAAAGTTTCCGGACCGTGTTAACTCCATTATTAACGACATACCTTCCTCTTTATAATGAAATAAATATCCGATCACTTATCTCAAAATATGGCATTTTTCTTTGAATATCAAAATAACACCTCTTATTGGAAAACCCTGTAGTTTATCTTTTAAACCATATAACTATTTTTTTCTGTGTTATTGTCATCGAAACTATTATGGAACGAATTCCAAACTTATAATCATATTGGATGCTAAATGTCTCCTCATTTCCATATTTAACAACAAAAGTAACAACACTTTACTTACAGATGGCAGATGGAAAATATGATTTAGCAGCAGAAACATTTTTTTTTTTTTTTTTCAAAATCGCAGATAATTTTTTCTAGTTTTCGATTAATTTTCCAATCAGAAGCTAGTTTACAAAGATGTAACAAAACTTGCGAATAGTTCTCCTTAAATTTTTGCTCATCAAGCAAAAGACTAATTTTACTAATATGTCCATGAATTGTGAAAAGCTGCGTCATTATACGTGGAAGAACCACATGGAAAGTGCCGTCCATGAGCCAACACTTGGGTTCTGATAACAGTTACACGTTTGAATTTGTACCGAAAATGATTATTTTTCACACTTACATTCACTTTCATTCAAAACAAATAATTCGCTTTCCAAAAATCGTAAGTTATGTTGAATACTTATGTGAAGAAGACACTTTGAACGGGTACGAGAAATTTTAATTGTTTGTGTTTCTTTAGAAGGAAAATATGCACGACAAAATGTTTCAGTCTCTACAATCGAGCTTAATTTGTGGAAGGAAAGAGTTCCAAAGTAACAGCATTTCTCTCTTATGCTTATGATATATATGGGGCATCGATATCTAGATATTCGGAATATCCCATTTATACACCATGTGTGTCATCAAATACTCCCAATATACCTAGAAAAACTAGTGAGTATAGACTATATATCTAGATATCAATATCCTCAAAAATTACTGGGTATAGCCTGATCATCGGCACTTCTTACGTTATGCAGCGCCATTTAGTTCTTGATAATATGATATGTGTCTATTTAAAAAAAAATGTGTCTGTGCTTACCCAAAAATGCGAAAAAAAAGGAGAAGAACCAAAAATTTTCCGGGAGAAGTAATAAAAAAACAGGTAAATATTAAATACTAAAACCGTCGACCACACTTGTCTTCGTTTCACACTAAATTGTGAATTGAGACACCACATCCGCCGATACATTTTGCACCTCAATCAGGATCTTATTGCAAAATAACGCATTTTTTTCGTTTATCGTTCCAATTCTTGAATTTGTGGTATATTTACAATAAGTTGTTGCCGTTTAGAATACATTAAAGCTAATATATTTGTCACTTCCATTTCCAAATAAATTACGCTTAAAAATCTGTGAACTGAATTGAAATGTCAAAGTACAGTTTGTCACTTCAATCCTCTTTTTATGTCTGTTAGGGGTACTTTGATATCTAGATATCGATACCCTATGTCTGTCATAAGCATTAGAAGCATATGGATCATGATAATGGTCTGTATGATTTTTACGAATGAAGTGCTTCCTTCCCATCCGTTATTTCCGTAACTACTCGACCTCACTTCAAAGGTCTTCATACGTTTTGAACATGACCAATTATAAGTTTTCTTAGTCCTCCTTTCGAGATAATATGAATATCCATCGACAATAAGAATATCTTTCATATTTTAGACACGTTTACTCAGAGTATCTCTGAACAACACCAATTTTTTAGGAACCATCGACAAAGAAGAACTTCCTATCCCTCTTATCTCCTTCCCCCGACTTCACACTAATAACTAACTCCAATGAGAGAATGACATCCAGTGCGGCTGATATGGCGCATTATCCGTAAAGGAAAAAACGAAAGCAAATGGAAAGTTGCAAAGCAGAGAAAGGACAACTATCAACAAGAAGACATTGGAAGACATAAAACCGAATTGAAGGCTAAAAATGAGCCCCAAGGAACAAAGAGGACAATATTGTGAGCATCGAGGGAAACTACGACAACGGAAATAGGAAAATGGCTCAAACGCACTTGACTTGAAAAATCCGAATATGTCTCAAAGAGGCTTATTAAAAAGTTGAAAATCCCGAAGACGGGGATTTTGTACTGTCCAGAGACAGTCCGGGTCAGGAAGAAAATCAGGTTCGGTATACCAAAAATTGGCCGAAGATAAACAACTTTAAATAAAATCCTAACATGTCGTTGAGAGATATGACTGACAAGGCAGGAACGTCAACTGCTATGATCCATCAAAAAAAAAAAACCTACGAAGTTTCCATGTTCAGAAAACACTGGACAGAACATCAGAAAAAAACCAAGTTGAAAAATCAAGGAGTCGGATTTTATATGAAAATTTCCTAACGAAATTCAACTGCTGCATTATGGATGACGAAACTTAGGTGAAAGCGGACTACAACCAGCTTCCAGGACAGGAATTTTATGTGGCAAAAAAATTTGGGCTACGCAGATCCCAAGTTTAAGAATCGTTGGTGCACCAAATTTCCCGTTAAATACTTAATTGGGCAAGCAATATATTCGTGTGGGCCAGAAATCATTAACTTTCCTGACAAGAGACGGATGTATTATGTTAAGGATTGTCTTCAGAAGCACCTTCTTCCATTCTTTAGAAAGCATCCTCTAACAAAGACAATTTTAAGAGGCAGTATACATAAGAGCGTCCGAAAATTACAATCAAGAACGTAAAGCATAAAGTTCACCAATTTTGTAGCGCGTAGTAATTATATCACGTTGGCTGTGTATAATCGTTCAATAAAAATTATTTCATAAATAAATGGTTTTTCTTATTGATTTCATCATTCATAGGTGGTCGATTTTTTTCTGAAACACTCTTTAATAGGAAATTGATTCAGAAAAAAAAATCATTCCAAGGGTTTAACATTCACAGCAGATACATGTTCGTTACGCTAATATCCGTGTTCCATTGAGAAGAAGAAAGTACTAGCGAATAGAATTTTACTTAGAAGTGATTTCGGCTTTGCTAAATTCTTTTAATCTTTCTGCTAAAACAAAATGGAAAATTGATCTATAATTGACTGCGAATAATTATTAATATTTAAAAAACAAGATACTAAGTACTTACAGTCATGGAATGACAAATCATTTTTGTCTGTTTTTCCATGAAATCCTTACGAACTCCTCGAAAGCAATTCCTAGAAATTGATCCATTGCGGTTTAAGGTTCGTCGTCTATTCATTAATTCATGTTCAATTTTCGACGGTTGATGGAGGAGTCTATTGTTTAAGCTCATGTACTTGTAATTAATTGTAGAATTACTGCTTAAGCCACCTCCATTAATAAGACGAGGCAAAGAATATGAATGCTTCATTTCACCGGAACTAATATCTTTTGTACTAGGCATTACCAAAAAATCACACATTTCTCACCCGCACAATATAATTATTCAAAGATGACACGATTTGTGACACTTTTAAAATGTTATTTTCAGAACTTCTCAATGACGTAACGTAATTTTTCTTTGATGAATATACACTTTTCCTCTGTGATACACAAAAGAATTATTAAATAAATCACCTAAATGAATATTATACCAACACTTGATAATTATCACATAATTTAGGTACTTATATTACAACTGTCACTATCAGTCACTCTGTCCTAGATTACAATGACCCCAAAGAATTTCAATCCTGATACCCCCGGTCTCTATATACTCTCAATTTCTTTTCTGTCACCCAAACTACCACCAACGACCGGATAAGCTTCTTAGATCGATCGATCGATCAATGGAACCAAAACTGAAAATACAGAACAAAAGTAAGATCGACCGTCCTTTCCGTTCGAATATAAACTAAAAACTCATCCGGATCCGCATAATTATTTTCAGAGATGTGATCCAAATCTCTCTGTATTTACTCTTGAAAAGAGCTGCCAGCTTATATGAATTTGGCTTCTCATCACGCATAGTAGGTTTTAAGTTAACAAATTCACATAGTGACCATTGGTGGGTCTGCCAATTTCTATTCTCAGAAAAATCCACAAAACTTACACATCCGCTGAGAGAGTGTCGCAAAAAAAAAATCATCAATAATTTTAATATCGGGAGTTCTAATCGTTTATTCATCTCTTGCCCTAATTTAATCAAATCTTAAAATTTATAAACAGACTTATTTAACAAGGACTAATCAGATATATTTTTATTATTCGCATGATTAGCGTGGTTTTCCAATCATGATCATCTTAAGTAATTTCTTTCAGCGACTGACTAAATAGTTTTCATGGATAAAAGGATTAAACGCATATACTGCGACAGTTACATATTTTCATCCAGCTGATAAAATTATAAACACAATATTCATAGATTTTCTCTACGTATTTTTAATGATTCCGACCTGCTCCAACCTGTTCTTTTCTATAAATAACTTATAATTCAGTCTCTAACATATGCGACCTTGTAATGCATTGAAAAATAATCGTTCCCGTCTATCCCTACACAAAACTGGCAAAGCATAGTACTCCCTAGCCAAAAACTGTACGTAAACACATTCTCTTGGCATTCAACTAAAATAAATGATTTCAATCTGCTTATGAAATTCATTTTTAGGGGGACAAGTTCATAGAACTCATTCTGCATCCACTTTGACCCAATTTTCCATTTCCATTGAGGAAAAGTAAAAAGTGATATCATCCTTTCCTAGGGTTGTTACTGTAAGCACTCACATACTTAGTTCATTTTCTGGTTGCTTGCCGATTTATTGGTACTACCGAAAAAAAGACTTTCATTACGGAAGAACTTCTTCGATAATGACTCTGCCACTTCATCACTCTTTGATATTTTCTTTTTAAGATTTTTGGGAATTTTTTAAGCTTTAGGGAATACCAGAAAGAAGTGACTCGATTCCATTAATTTATCAACGCTAGATGAATCGATGTTGAAAGTGATGATCCCTGATCTTAGATTATGTTATTCGAGGTGCTTACCATATGTTACAAATTTAAAATTTTAAAGTAAAAACGTGATGATTGAAGCATTGTAGACTTTTCGTTGCTAATTAAACATTTTTACTTTTTACATGAGTGGACTCGATGTTGAGTGCGACTTACGGTGGGAAGTTGTCAGGTTCAATTCTATAACATTGGACAAAGGTATTTTTTTGGTTAAATATGCAAATGAATTTCTTGGAATATCCTGATCACACTTTTGTTAGTTCAGATCAGAACAACGAATCCCCTAACATACTCCATCTTTCCTATTTATCGAACACCCTGTATATTTTCAGATCTTACTCGAAAAGAAGTAATTAGGACATTATTTCTTTTATGTATTAAAATACATCCTCGTATCCCTGAAAACAGTTGTTTTTATATGTTTATGATAATTGTGGTTTTGTGAATTGCCATTTGATTGACAGAGGCGTTCAATTAAAAATAAAGTTGAATAATATTAAGTCTAAACTATAATTTACAATACATTCCAGTCACTGTGTTTGAAAACCTTATCCTCGAATTGTCGGGCAAGATTACCTATGTGTGTTCTCCGCCATCTTGACAAAACTGGTAAATGGTAAGTCTCGTTTTTTCGAAATAGGTGATCTTAGGTTAAGTTAAGAGTAGGGGCGACTAGTCCAGGACTATGCAGACACCGCGACCAGAATTGATCTATTGTGACTTTCGCTAAAGTGGTTAGGCAAAATCTAGTCTTATTACGAGCTCGATTATTGTCTTTGGGTTTAAATTGCAAGCCTTATTTGGAGAGATTGATGCCAGTTTGCCTATTTATGCACTTCCCCTCTAAAGTCGCCTTTTGGTAGGAGTCAGTATACGGACTGTCTGCTCCAGTTTTAGCCAGTTCGTCCGCTTTTTTATTGCCGTCCACTTCTTCATATCCAAGAACCCATAGGAACGTTACTTTGTTGTCATTAAACAGTATCTGGAGTTTCGAGTAGCAGCTCCAGACTAGTTTCGACTCGAAGTCTTAAGATGACAGAGCCAGAAGAGCATCTTGTCAGTCTGAACAGATTTAGATGTTGCAGTGCTTGCAGATACCATAGACTTCCGCCTGACAAATGAAAGATGAGGCACCAAGCGGAATGGAGAGTTTCACTTCTGTACCGACTAACCATGTGTCTGGTTTACCATCCCTATATACAACAGTATACCGGACATGGGTCCGTTGCGGAAACTGGAGCCATCTGTCTAGTATCTAGCTTTTGTCATTAATAGTTACCTGGTAACCTCCTTCGAACGAAAATGATTTGGCTATAACATCTGTTGGAATATCTAGGTTTTTAATGTCGTGATACGAAAATTCCTATAACCTACGTTTTAACAGCTTCAAAAAGCAAAGTGAGTTCGATGATCCCATGTTGTTTGGGCTCATGTAAGGTCAATTGAATAATTGGTGAGTGTTGGTATTGCATATCCGTAGTTACTATCTCCATAAAAACATTCCATCTCAGAATTCCAGCAAAGCAACTGGTATTGTACAAAATTTCACGAAAGTTGACCCTCCAGACATACATATGAGCAACTGCTCATTGGTTCCCAACCGGACGCTCTTATGAAGTTCAATATTGGCCCCCAACCCTCCTTGCCGACTTCATACAGCTTGTCCAGAAGGTGTGAGCCAAGAAATCTGTATCTCTTTCCTGAGAGGGCCGGACAGTACCAAAGAAAGTGAGTCACCATTTTGGATTCCTTTCCGCATCCTCTGCATACAGGATCATCAACAAACCCCATCCTGTGAAGGTGACCCCTGAGAAAACAGTGCCCAGTGAGAATCGAGTTCTCAGAGTTGACTTGTTTAGTTTCAATAGCTTGTTCGTTAGGTTTGGGCTAGGTTTACTCCACAGTTCCTTAGTGGTTCAACCCGAAGGGTCATCCAATCAAAGACGACTGTGCTATGGATCGGCCCAAACCGAAATACTAGCGGCAAGGTGTTTTGTTGCGATCCCGATCAGGGAGAAGGATGTCAGAATATATGTTACTAAAATAGATCTAATTAGCTAGTTGGAAATTAAAAGGACCAAAACTGAAAATTAAAAACCAAAGAGAAAAAAACTTAACATGTAATAGCAAAAATTCATACTAAAACAAAATTCTTAATAAACAGAACGAACAACATCAAACCTAGCCCTAAGCCTAAAACTACATAAAACAGCACCTAATAAATTGCACTGGGCATGACTATAACAGATAATTACAATCTATTATACTTATTAATATATGTAGATAAGATCATTAATTATCCATCGCGATTAGCCATGAACCAGGTGGCGAATAGCTTTTGATAATTATTTAAATAAAAAATACACTGCTCTCTGTAAAGGAACCATTAGAAAATGACATTCGGAATAGAGTTTCACAATAACGCACGCTAAGAAAAGACATTTTTCACCCACCCATGAACTAAGTCCCCATTCTGAGTAGAATAATCCCAAATCTATTACTAATGTTTCAATCGAATTTTTTGCAAATTTACTCCGGTAGCATACCATGCGTAGCCAGAAAAATAAAGCTAAGTACTCTACACTCGAACACTTTTGGGAGCAGTCTGAGAAGAAATTCACCAGCAAATGTATCTCTATTTCACACAAGCGTTAAGTGCTTGCAATAACTTAGATAAAACATTGGCTTGCAGTGGATATATGGCGACATTAGCATAAAACAAGTGGATGAGAAACAATGCCCGACCTAGTTTAGCTCGAATGGCTTCTGGGAAATACACCGATACTATACTCTTGAGGAGCTACGAGTTACACGGGGGCTTCATGTAATACCCGGCTAATACCCAAGATTCTTAACATGATCAGAGAATAGAGGGATGAATTCGCCCTAATGAAAAATGGTTGATAGGATAGTAATGGCAGCACATAAAATCAAACTTAAATTATTGCTTGTATTTTACTTGAATTCAGAGCCAATTTATTAATATGACACTTATCAGATATAATTTTTGCCTGTAATCAGGGTAGAAAGATTCATAGCACTAACAAAAATGTGAATATCGTCAAAATAGAGATGAAAATAAGCATAATGTAACGCCTTTGTGGCACCGTTAATGAAATGCAGTACTCCTGCCTTAATTAACTTAAGAGTAGATACTGTACAATTTGAAACTACAAACCGAGATTTTCCCTTCAAGAAAAACTAAATTGACTACGGAGCTTATTGATAAGTAAGTCAACTGAGACTCGAAGGCCTTTTTAAAGTTTTTAAAGTTCAAGAGAATATTAATGACATTACTCCTATCACAGTAACACACATAGAACGAATGACTGATACTACCGAAGTAAGAGCAGTGCACGTGGAGTGCTTATGTCTAAAGCCGAATTGGAATATTGACAGAAAGTTATTTATAGTGATTTAAAGTGAAAAGTTAGTCCCTAGAAGAATGCATATAACTGTAGCCGTATTAGTAAACTCCCAAGTTATTTCAATTTCAAAAATTAGAAACGTTAATTTCTCGAATTTTTTCAAATTTGTTGTTGTTTTGTCAATGTGGAACACAGTTTGGTGTTCTCTGTTTTGCCGAAGCAGTTTGTTTTCTCAGTGAATGAAGATGGGTTTAAGTTTCTTCCTTAAAAGCTTAACATAACAACAACATGGCCATTTCGCATCTCTAATTAGATTGTCGATTGACTAGGTATTATCACTACTTACTGTATATTAATTCATACATAGTTTAAACGCCATACAAAAACTATCTTAACTTCGCTTTGGCAAAGTAGCTTCCTTTATTCCTACCGTAGAGAACGAAATTCGCACCGCACAAGATAAAACTTCCTAATTTCAATTAAAGAAGAAGAAACTGAGATACATTCAAAACCGAACATCTTTAAAAATAATACCGTCAATGGTAAAATAGTAATTTTTTTTTTTTTTACTTACATTCATTCCAACAGCTCCTTCAATGAAGCTTTCGTGATGCGAACGAAGATCATCTGGTTCACTATCTGATTCATGTGAGGTCTCAAGTGTTTCAGTTCCACTGTCATGTTCAATTTCCCTTATAGCTTCAAGAGTAACCGCATTATCAACAGTCATTTCTTCTTCTTCTGGTAATGGGGCTAACGGAGTTGCCAAATGTGATTCCTCCATTTGCGATTTCTGTCGCAATAAGGAACCAAACTTTTCGAAAAACCCGCCATCGAGATCTTGAATTCTGCAAAAAAAATATTAATATTATTTTACTTGCGTTCATTAATTAAATATGTTAGTTTGAAGATAATTCAATTATTAAAAACATTCGTTACCTTTCTTACATCTTCAAAATGTGTCGAGTTTCGATTTTATACTTTTTTTTTAATTCGTTTTTAATAATGGGTTAAGGTGGGAGTGACATGGAAAGCATTGATTACATTCATATCAACCGGAAGTGCCATAATTATAATTAATTGCGTCCCCAAATATTCAACAGGAGGGGGAGTTTGACATTAGAACTAATAGTATTTCAATTCCTTTATTTAAACTGATTCTCAGCGGTATTTGAATTTTCAAACGTTGCGGCAATATTTAAAATTCCTGATAGTGTTGCAATTCCTTAAAAGTATCTAATAAAATTGTTATGTAATGATGCGATTAAGCACATTTTATAAATTGCAAATAAAATTCATTATTAATGAAGGATTCTGGAGTCTTCTACATTTTTTAAGATATACACATGGTTTTGATGAATGTATGTAGAAACCTTACTATATTAACTTGTTGATTCCTAGACTTCTTTTTTATTACGACCTCGAATCTAGCCAACCTCGTATCTCAATTTTCTAATTCTAATTGACATTTGGCTGAAACTCATTCTTTGTAGTTGAGACAACAATAACCAGAGAGCCTCCTTGACTCTCAAAGGGTTTCAAAATAGACTCTTTCAATTTCCTGCATGAAATCTTCCTAACACAAGCAGGAATCTTTCAAACCTCGAAATAAGTTTCCACCACAATGTCATTGAAGAAAATATCGCATTCATTTCCCGTCTAGCGTCAAACCAAGTTTTCATATTAAAAAAATCGATCAACCAAAACTAAAAAATTTCAACATGTACAGACAGAATGGAAAGTACCGAAATACGAAATTGTATGTATTTTAAACAAGATCTTAAATAGCCACCTAATAATCCACTTTATAGAAGTGTTATCAACAATAATAGAGGAACACACGAAAATATTTCTCGATGAATAGTTCAGTAGGAAACTTGCTTCCATTTAAGTCGATCCAAATTGTCTCCAGATGACATGAACCGACTCTACAATAGAAAACGCAGACTCCCGCAAAATTATCACTATTAGTGAGAACTATTTGAGACCTCTCATTCTCAATCAACTTTTAGTAAGAATAATTCTCACTTAAAAAAAGAAAACAAAATTTCTCATCAACTGTAGTCATGTCCGATCACGACCGTTGACGATTTCATTGCCCAGTGATAAGGCGCCAACATCAATTTCTTTCAATTTCTCAAACCTGGAGGACTTAAGTCTCCTCTGTCCACACTTTCGGTCTGATCAGAATAATCAAGGGTAAAAACTCAAAAGCTTCTGAGCTGCTAAATAATTTCCTGAACAAAGTTATCGAAAATCGTGCAGCAACTACCACCGAATTTTTAACAATATTTCATGAAATATATTTCCCTGATGTACAAAGCATCGCGCGTATAGTATCAATAACCAACAGAGGAAACCCCAGAAATATAAATGAGTTCAAAGCTTTATCTCTATTTTCCAATGCGGTCAAGCCATTCGAGAAATTGGACCATCAAAATATATATAGGGATTACTTGCCACGAATTAAACAGTAGGCAAGACACTCAATTTCGCACCCAGTAAGCTGTTTTCTTTTGACTCCATTTGGAAAAACCGACTCATTTTTCAAACTTATATATCATGAATTTCCGCTTTTCCAACTCTGACTATCCATAGTTATCTATAGTCCTGAAACTTTTACGTTGAACTCAAGAGTATTAAATCACACTCAACGTCAATAAACGCCAGGGCTTGTCAGGTTTCGGTTGATCTTTGGACCAATAATCTTCAACCTATGCACTTGAGATTCTTGAGATTCAAAGTGCGAATCAGGCACTGCGTTAGTAATAGCCTGGCCTTAAGTCTACTTGAAATCATTAGGATTTTTGATTTATTTTCTCGTCGGTTTGGTAAGAAACATTTTCTATGCTAATATATCATTTACTTAAAGATCTTGTATAAGATGGTGAAAACACCTATGTAGAATTAAATTCAATCGCTTATCTTTTTTAAATAACATAACGTGAAATGCAAGACGCATTACTGCCACAACAACGCAAAATTCAGCTTCATGATGGTGCACAAAATTCAGTAATTTTCAAGTTTGGAGTTGACCCATTCATCTGCAATTTAACTCACCATCTTTGTATTAGAAAAAGTTCTTGTTTCCTTAAATATATTTCGGCGGCTTTGGATTTATGAATAGGAAGTTCGACTTAGAGGTTTGGCTGTATTTTATATGCATTTTGCAATTACCTTTTGGAAGTGCTATTTGTCATTTGAAAATTAGTCATATAGTGAATTGATAATTTGGTATTTGAAATTTCAACTAGGACAGCTATTCGAGATTATAAATTCCACCCAATTTAAAAAGATTAGCATGAAGCAAGCTAAAACAAAGTTATGAAGTCGAATACATCTACATTATATCCTTCAGAGCTCCAAAATATAATCTATGAACGTCCTAGAATCACTGAGGTCGCAATGCCGACACCAAGATCAGCAATCAAGAAACAAATTGTTAGAATTGATACCACCTAGCAGATTAGCTATTTAATTTTTCATAATTCCATAGTAAGCAGGTACCACCGATTACAAATACTATATATTAAATATATGTACAGGCAATAAAATGCCACTCGGCAACTTGGAATTTATTCAAAGGCCAGTTACGAGTTCAGAGCGACTTAAATATTTGAAAGGCTATCGACAAAATCCTCATTAATACTCATATTAAGAGCTACCGTTACTGCCATTATAGTGGTGTGAAGATTTCAGCTTGGAAAACAATAGTGTGCATTTGAAGCTAATACATCATCTAATTCTCAGCCAAACAAATACGAGCAATGGCCCCCATATCAGTGCAGTCCATGAAGGCCGGCAGAACATACAGCAGCAGTTCAAATAAATTCCTCTTCGGCTCGCTTGCATCACAGGGACGCGCACAAAGTGGCGCAGCATCCTACAAATACCATATGCTTCAGCCTGGAGAATCGCATTCTAGGACGCCTTGGTCTCGGTACGCCTAGGTAAAATAGTCAGCTTTTAGTTAGATACACAAACATGCGTCTCCAACCGCCACACTTGCGTGCAGTCTTTTTTCACCATCATTTGAACCAACAAATTCCAATGACAATGACATCATGACCTCAACAGATAACGAGGTCTGAAATGTTACCCGAATTTTCTAGGAGCAGTTCTGTTGAAATAATAAGCTCTTACAGATGCTCGCCTAAATGTTTCATGTTCTCCATGAAAAGAAGAGCAGCGATGCACGTCTCTTATCTTTTTGAGCAAAAAACCATTAATAACCTTATTCAAATAAAAGTGCCCCACAAGGCTACATCGATTCTTTTCTCTGTCTAATGTAGAGCTTTTTCCAACTGGACCCAAATACTGCTTCCCAAGCTGCTCGAGTATTTCGATGATATTCCTACTAAAACTGTGAACAAATCGGATATTAATATATAACAAATCCATGATTAGATTCTCTTTGCATAAGTTTATTTATGAATCAACAATCAATTTACCACCAATTTCTTTGGTTGGAAGATTAAGCTAAACGTACAATAAATTTCCTTACATCTATGCACTAATGGAAGACTTTTTTGCTAAACGATTATAACACTTAAAATATAAAATGCAATATTTTACGGCAACATCAACAATCTACAGTACGTTTGTTCATCAGTTTAAATTCCCTAAACATAAATATTTCATGTTGACAAATTCATCAATTCCATGTCGTGACCCTTCCCGTCCAATTCCAGACTCCTTAATGCCACCAAATGGAGCTTCGACACTTGAAATTATCCCTTCATTGATGCCAACCATTCCGACTTCTAGTTTTCTTGCCAGTCGAAATACCTGTTGAATATCTTCACTGTAGAAATATCCTGCTAATCCAGAATTTGTATTATTCGCTTCCTTTAGAGCTTCTTCTTCACTTTTAAACTTAATTATTGTGATAACAGGTCCAAACACTTCCTCTTTCCATAGTTTCATATCGGACTTCAAATCTGTTATGATTGTAGGCTGATAGAAAAGCTTTCCCAAATCTGATTGTACTTTGCCTCCGAGCAGTATGCTTGCCCCCTTGCTTCGAGCATCTTCAACAAATGAACTCACTTTATCTATCTGCATTTGATTTATTAAAGGTCCGATATTGACATTGCAATCAGTTCCATCACCAAGTTTTAAAGCGCAAACTTTTTCTGTTAATTTCTTCATGAATTCATTGTAAACTTCTTCCTGAATGAAAAATCTATTAGCTGAGACACAAGTTTGTCCACAATTCCGAAATTTTGCGGCTATTGCTCCGTCAACTGCTCGATCTATATTCGCCGATTTGAAAACTATAAAAGAAGCATTTCCACCAAGCTCTAAAGCTATGCGTTTAATTCCGTCTGCACAGTTTTTGTAAAGTAATTTTCCTACTTGTGTTGAACCTGTGAAAGATATTCCAGCCACATCAGGACTTTTGCATAGCAGTTCTCCAATTCCAGGTGCATTCTTTCGACTACTTGTGATTACATTTAAAACACCTTTAGGAAAGCCAGCTTCTTCTGATAGTTTCAACAAAGCCAAAGCAGTCAGCGGAGTGTCTTCTGCCGGTTTTATTACCACTGTGCAACCTATGGAATGGAATTGTATAAAACTTTTGTTCGAACGCTTAAAGGTAAAGTCTTAAACCTCCTGCATAAAAATGAATGCTCTTAAATATATAACGGTGAAGGCAACCATTCGACATTGCAGGTTACTGACGCGCTTCAATGTATCTAAAACTGTAGTCAGTGGAGGTTCAAAGAATATACAGGCAGGACGAGTGCAAGAAATAATACAGGAACTTGAGTGTACGAGATATAAATTATGCAGATGAACTCTATTTCTTTAGTCAGGGGCAGAAGTTGAGTTTGTTCGGGTGTTACTAAAAATGCACGACACACAAATGCCGATATGAAAGTAAGTCTGTAGATCTGCATGTCTAATATGCAATCAAACAAAATTGTACACGTCTCAAGGCAAAGATTGTAACCCTGAACAATTAAAATGCTGGATTGCTTCAAAACATAGGTTTACAACAGCGAGAGGCTTTCTATAGAAAAACCCCAGCATAAAACTATTTTTTGATACCATGTAGTTTATGTGGGAGACAATATCCAATCAATGATCACGTTTAATTCTTAAGCCGTAGACAAATCCCACACGACAATTTGTGGAACTTAAGAATTTAGTATAATAAGTGATAGGTTTTTAATTTTTGAGGACAGTCATAACATCACATCATTCGATTTGAATTCACCAAGCTAAAATCTATGTATTGTAATTGTGCACAATCATTAGGGGATTTAATTTAAAAGAAAGCTATTGTTATCAACATAAATTTAGAATTTAATGTTCACTAACAAGAAAAGACACAATAGTCGCTTTGAAATTGCCGTCGAATAGAAAAGCTGCAGAAACGACAGCATCCCATCAGAGCTGTTGAAAATAGATTCCAACATTGTCTTTCAGATAATAGCTCAAAAATTCTTTGGCTCCAATGCTGATCCTAATGGGAACTTCTCTATAATCTTCACCGGCTTGCTATTCAGCGCGTTCCCAAGAGACAGGAAGCGTGGGACGGGAGCTCCTCCCCAACTATAGACTATACATGCATATGTACATAAGTATTGTCAGGTAGCCAGACGACCTAAAATAAGAATTGGAAATTTTAGAAATTAATGTATGCCTTTGGGATTAAGGCTTCTCAACAAAGTAAACTTAGCGGAGAATAGGACGGCTTGGGCACTTCTGACCTAATTGGTAAGGCTCAGAAAGCAGAAATAGAATCTCGCCGATGACGACCCATCTCTAATTATTCCAAACACAGTGATAGACAATCCCATTACGGCAATGAAGTCAAAAGTTATGGCTCACATACGAAACAAAAGCAGAAGAGAGTTGATAATACAATTTGGTGCACAAATCGAACTGCAGCCATAATCATGAAAAGTAATTGTGTTCGTGGTTGTTGCTATCCTATCATGTGCTTAGGAAAAATAAAAGAAAACGGATTGTATATTTATATGCTGAGTGTCGCTTCAGAAAAAAATTAATGGATCTCCATGATATCAAGATTTAAATCATAATAAATGTGCCGATCTTTCCAGTACATATTGCGGCAGACACTTCGCATTGCCGTTGTTTCACAAAAATGCCTCTGGTTAAGGAAAACATTCATCACAAAATGTGATTGCAGGACAATTACAAGCGTAAGCAGTCACGCACCCACAGGAAGGAACTGTTTAAAGTACTCCGGGTAGAACACGAGTCAAGCTGAAGCTCCCTCTCTATAATACGGCACTGTACAAACATTTCCAGGAACACGAAATACAACAAACAAATAAGCCTACCCTCTTTGGTGCGAATGTTTCAATATACAAAAAAAGCTACCTAATTCGGGATAAATCTTGATGATAAACTCAACAAAGATCGATAAAACTGTTCATGAACACATATAAGCATAGCTGCAGTAAGTTAACTGGAACGACATTAGAACTTAGGGCAGATATACATACATAATGATTTGACTTTATAAGTTAATAGTAAAATCCATAGTTATCTTTGCTGGTGTACACAAAAATCAGCCAATAGAAACTTAACAAAATAAATAAGGACGAAATGTCTAAATGTAACTGGGCCAAAGCGCAAATCTACAATCAACAAAACAATTGATAAAGAAGTGAAAATAATTGCGCACAGAGCTCTGGAATGTTGATATAGGAAAACAAATTCATTGGATGAGTTCTATCAATAATTCAATAAAAATATTCCAGGTGCGAGGAACTAGCCCAAATCTAGGAAATGGAGATCTAACTTGATATTAATATAAATTTTGCTCGAGTGCAGGCAGGAACATACCAGATAAAACCTATGGCTAACATCTTTCAAAGCATAGCAAAAAAATAAAGTAAAATATAAGCAATCGCAATAAAAGAATTTCTAAGCTAGTATTAAATGCTTATACATTTCGGTCTAAATAAAGTAGATTTTGATGGCAAAGGATATTACAATTGATACCGTAAATAACAAGTAAAATGCTAGAATTGGTCTAAAGCCAATTCTTATGATACCATAGATGAAGTGAAAGTGAAAGTTTGATTTTTGAAGTTGTTTTTCCCATATATTTCTAGAACTGTTCGTCGGACAGTAAAAACGATTATAACCAATTTCATAGGATTTCATATTCTAAAGAATGTATAAGAAAAACGTCTAGGACTGATCATTTTTACAGTATGCGTAAAAACCAAAAAAGTTTTATATGGAAAAACCAAGAAGGGGTTGCCAGATTTAGTCCAAGCTTTACTTACTATTATTATGAAGGCATAGTGTACAAAATTTGAGCTCTCTACGTCGACGCGTTCTCAGGCAGTGTTCAAATATATAGTGAAATACGAAATTTTTGTATGGCAACCCTACCAATTTGTTGTCCGATTTGTCTCATTTTCGATCTCAAGGTGTTTAAAATTTCAGCTCCCTAAGTGAACACGTTCTCGAGTGACAGAGAGACGGACAAACGAACATGCAAAAATCAAAACAAATTTTAATATTATACGTGGGTGTCCAACCCATTTTTCTCTACTTGCATTATTTCTAGTTGTTACAAAGGGAATTAGTATACCCTCTAGATTTCATCCCGGATATAAACAGAATTTAAAATTTCATAAACTTCATCAATCCAATTATCTGATATTTTTGAAAGTTCCAAACATGAAGCTGAACGAAACACCAAGAAGAGGAGGTAATAAAGAAAATGGAAGATGCGCATCTAGGGAAATTATCAACTGAGTTGCCGCAGTCTTTATGCAAAATAATTTTCAAACGAAAGAAATTACCTCAAATATTTATTCAATTAAATTGGCACACATACATACATAACACGACCAAACAGAAAAATGAAAAAAATGTGTAATTTGCTTATTACATATGCATTCGGAATCGGAAATACATCTAGTTAATTATTAAATTTAGTCTTCATCATTGGAAATAAGTATTTGGGAGCATATGTATGCCTTTTTCGGATCTGAACCTTTTATCGTGTCTTTTAAAACACCGTATATCTAGCTCTACATAGAATTAGCGATACCGTATCAACATCGAATTGTGATTACGATTCCGAGTATATTTGTACTCGATTACTTGTGATTTCGACTCTTCACAGCTATCGATACTTTACTGGATAGTACTCTTTGAGCCACATCCATTTTTGAGATTCTTATAAATTCATGGGAAGGGTTATCTCAACCGCAAGGCGAAACAATGAATATGTTTGTTCGCGTCGCATGTACTGTCTGTACTGTAAGTTTCTGTATTTTTTACGCTATTTCTCAGGGTACGAAAGTGCTCACACGCGAGCGGCTGAGGCTTATGATGCTCGCAGCTCTTAAAATGTTCGAGAGCAAGGGCTGTTATATCACTATTAGTTTCCTTATCAATTTGCTCGCAGAAATGCAGCAAGCTCTTTGGCCATGAAGAATTTCAGTAAGCACAGTGAAAAAACGCAAAACTTGTATATAATATAAATTTTATGATAAGGAGCCAGAGCGTTTAAGTTAAAAATTGTTGGCTCAGGCTCGCAAGTGGGAACAATTTTACAAAGAGCTTTTCTGGAGGGCTCTGCTTAAAGCTGCTCACGAGCGAATATTTTTGTTCCGCTAGTAAGTACACTTTGAGTTTTATAGCTAACGAATTATGTCAACAATTGTTTCTTAAGATCCGTGCAAATATAAAAAAAACACGTATCTTAATATTATATTACTAAATTACTTATATTCGGCTCCTGTTTAATGCGATCAATAAAATTAATTAAGAAACAGTATTGAGACTTTGATTTTTGATTACATGAAATGTATACAGGATACATGGAGCAGAAGGTGATAGTACTCACCTAGACGAACAAGAAATTGTATGGCAGGGGGGAGGGAGGGAGCTAGTTTTTCACAAAAAAAAAGTACAGGGCATACGATCACAATTAACCTATTCAGGGCATACCGAAATTAGAGGATTTTTTAAAAATTACAATTTTCAGTCACTAATGGAAGAAATTATCTGTAAAAATAGGTTTGAAAATAGGCTAAGAGCTATAACTCTTTAACGGCTAGTTAGGACTAAGAGTGTAATCATGGGAACGAGAAATTGCTTGAAGTTCAGCGGTATTTCCTGAACTGGCAATTTAGTAATCAAAACTTTCTTACCAAAACAGCCTTAAAAAACACTTCCATTGGCTCATAATTAAAATTTAACAATACAAATAGTCCCAAATACTTTTGTGGTAAATTCGGTAAGTCCCACTGACATGCATATAAGTAAGTTTCCAAATAATTTAAATATAGCGCCAGTTTACGAGTTTTGACAGTGAAGGCATACTTTCTGAAATGAAAACTGGTGCCATATGAAGCCATATGTAACCAAATAAATTTCAAATTACGGTTGCAAATTGCATCATTCATTTAAGAACCCTCAGAACAAACTAAGAAACATTACAGGAGTACAAGCGAACACTACAGCCTAATAGATAATTGCACCGGATAGACATATCAGTAACCAATGCAAGTTCATGTATTTAAAACCAAACATTTTATCGCACATGTAAATGCGAGGATTTTGGCGTACTCTTTCTATTCCCACCGATTTTGGAATTTCCATCAAAGAGAAAGTACTGCTATAGTGTTAAAGTTAATCGCCGCCCTAAACTATAATAGGTATAGTAATTTAGGTACTCCACACAATAGAAACTTCCTCAACAAAATATTGGACCTAGTTAAAATTGTTTGTTGTAAGTCGAGAGAGAGAAATAATACAATAAAACCGTAAAAGTATCCCATGTTTTTCAACCTTCAGCTGATTACAACAGTACTGACACCAGGCCGGAAGTCAATCCAGTTTTTTATGCAATGTCAGACTGCAATTTGGACAGACCCTTCATCAATTCCTTTAATCCTCTAGATAATTGGTAATAAATCGAAAGTTTCGAGAAATTGAATATTTGACGGTTTTGTTGATGTGAGTTCAATTACCCCGGCTGCATGTTACCCAACTTCCAACATAAAATTGGATATTTAACGCATTTCATTCTGAATTCTATGCACCTGCAGAGTGCTACGATATAATTATTTTCGTGGGCATTCATTTCTCTGTCGGAGGAATTATTTGCTTATAGATAGTATAAACATAATCTCTCATTACCAGCTGCTAAGGCGGCTCCTGCTTTTCGAGTTATCATCGCATGTGGAAAATTCCAAGGAGTGATGAGACCAGCAACCCCAATGGGTTGCCGTATTACAAGCAATTCACGATTCTGTACTGGAGCTGCTAAAATTTCACCATGAATTCGTCGCGCTTCCTCCGCGAACCATTCAATAAAGGAATTTCCATAGGTTACTTCTCCTTTGGCTTCATTGATCGTTTTACCAGCTTCAGCAGTCATAATGCATGCAATTTCATTTCGATTTTCTTCGAGCAATCGATACCAGTTCTAAAAATAAGGAAACACATCAAAATTCGCTTAATATTAAAACCACTATCCGTTGCAGCTGGGGGTACAAATACAAAATTACAAACCTTTAGTAAAGAAGACCTTTGTTTTCCAGATAATCCAGCCCATTCAGTTGAATTAAATGCTTCCTTAGCAGCATTTATTGCTTTTTTAGTCTCCTCAATACCCATATCCGGGACTTTAGCAACAACTTCACCGGTCGCTGGATTGATTACGTCAAAAGTATCTTTATTGTCTGCTTCCGCCCAGGTTCCATTAATCAAGGCTTTCGTTTGAATTAATGACGAAAAACTGCGTTTCATAATTGCAAATTTTATATATCCACACAATAAATTCAAGTTTTTTAACATTATTTTCCGAGTTTGTTAAATTTTTTCCTAAAAATACCTAAACCCAATTCACACCCGATAAATCTACGCTGCACGAGTGAAGTGTACTGCGAAATGTCAAAAAGCAATGGAAATTTGGGGAAATTATGACCGAAACATGATAGTGTAGGTGTGGTAATAAAATAGAAAGAATATTCCCGGAGAGAAAATTAAAAAGAGAGAAATATATTAACCGAAGAAATGAACAGACGTTTGCGATCAGCTGATATTTGTAAACAATAACAAAAATTCCAATTTCATTTAGTTAGAGTGAAGTAAATATAGGAACACGTCTTTAATGGATTATTTACTACTCTTTTTAAAATTACATTTACGATTTACTTCTTTCTACTTCTATCCTCAGACAGACAATTTGTTGCTATTTCATCCACAAAATAATTTACAAAAATGCAGGAGCGAGCAAGAGAAAAATCAGAAATTCCAACATGCGAGCGAGATTATAGAAAATGATAAGTGAAGTCTTATGGGAAGGGAATTGGGAGCTTTAACCATGAAACAAGTATAAAAAAAGCTTAAAGCTTTATCTTTTCACCTCACCTATGTTCCCCAGTTGTTCTGCATCGCGTCGCATCACGTTGCCGTGCAAAGCAAATTGTTTGAATTTAACTAGTTTAAAATGAACAAAAATCCGATCAGCCTTGTACTTCTTAATTAACAAGTTTGTCGATTCTATAATTAATTTTAGAGTTACAAGTGCAAGCAACACCCGTTACTTTGCCAAGTACAATTCGATTTAATTGATGACGTGACGTGTGGTAAACGATGCATTTCTCCTACGCAGATTTTATCTGTATAAAACCATAATGGAGAAGTCATTCACTGGGCGAAATTTGCATAATGCTCGTCTGATGTGAACGGTAAGTGACTAACTTGTGGTAAACTTCTTATTTGTGGTCTTTCACATACTTTTATGGTTGCCGGTCAATAGTTTATTTTTATAATCGGACGCTTGTTCGATATTTTTAAATTTTTATTGGTTTTCTTTAGTCCAAAGGTTAAAATCAATGACGTGTTTTTTCGTTGGACCGTACAATGGGTTTTCTTACACTAGATGGCAGTGCAATTGTTTTTTTTTTGATCATTTTAACTTCATAACTGACTTTTTACCGCCGAAAGACGGATTTTTTGCACTTCGGTCATATACACCCAGTTCAAGTTCCTATATTTTGCATATATGTATTTCGTTCTTTATTTATCATCCATTAGTAGATACTCTGTTGTGTACATTTTTCTCATGGAAAGTGAATTTCCACGACTTACCAGTTCTTCATAATGATGAGTTGAAAATATGTCAATTTTTGTACAAAAAAAAAAAAAATACATTTTTTCATCTTAAGAAGGACTGATTCACTTGTTTTGCAGTTATCTCCAAAATTATTAACTGGACTCAAAAACTAATTACATATCTAATTAGGGGACAAAATGTAGATGCGATTTAATTCTACATACCAGTTTTAGCGTGCATGTCTAAAATTTTTATAGCATCTCTTCTTTACGAGAAGACCATCAAATTGACCATTTTCGCGTGATATAATTTTTTTAGCGGGTACCTTGAGACACCAAAATCCATATTTCTCTGTAAGTATTGCAGGATTTACATATTTTTTTTTTTTGTAAACATAGCCAGGATATGCAGTGAGCCCATAATTTAATTTGAAGATCCTAGGTAGCTATGTAGGTACCTTCACAAAACACAACAAAAACAACGAATACTGTCCGTTGAGAAATATTCTTCTTACTTCTCCGCAACGGAATAGAGAGTTTGGTACTTCTCATCACAATAGAAATTCCCTGAGTTACAGAATTCCGAGTGGAGAGTTAAGGCTAAAAGCATAGCGTCTTATACGAATGCACCAAATTACGACGAACGGCGGTAAGCGGGCGACGAACTTGTTGTCGGGATTGATCAAATTCTAATTTGGTCGTCGTCGCTATAGTACTACCAACACTTTCCAAGTTGTACATCAACGCGGTCGGACGTTTCAAAACTCGCTCGCTTCGACGCTTGGACCAGATTAGGGGTTTTCCGAGAGATTCTTTTTCCCTGGTGACGCCTTCAATCATAGATGGCACAAGAACTAGATGTCGCATGGCATACTAGAGCAGAGTATACAGATTGTGAAATAGATAGTGCATTCTGGAATGGACTATAACACATTTTAGAACGTGCCGAAAGCAAATGTTTTTATAATAGTAGTTTTGTATACATTCGATCAACTTCCTCAACACTTCAGATACGAAAAATTATGAATCACTCGACGTATACATTATTTCAAATGTTGTGGTCCATTCCGGAATGGACCACCCAACCATATAAATTTTGTATACTTTTTTGGTACTGCATGCGACATCTAGCTGTTGTGCCATCTATGCTTCAATGCATCATCGGATTTGCAATCTCTCGGATATATTTTTGGTGTTTAGTGTGTAGTGTTCGTCATAAAAAGTTTTACTCACCAGTTGATCTTATCAACTGGAACAGTGAATTAAGCGTGGCTTCGGTAACGGTAGTTTCAATTTCAAGAAACTTAGTTCCGTCGACCTATACACAACAACGAAACAAAAATAATACAAATGCAATTATAAATATCAATACAATCACAAATATATAAACAAATTACAACAAATATAAAACATAATACAACCATATAACTATACAACAATTTTCAACAATGCAACCACACATAAAATACATACAACATTTAGCCGGACATGGCAATCAACTCAACATATAGCCGGACACGGCACATTTTTTTGGCTATATATCCCATAGGGTCAGGCGATTGCGAAGGAACTCCAGCTCGCTAGTCGAGCCCACAGTTCTGGAGCATAAGCAATAGTGAAAGAAGAAGAAGAAGAAGAAGAAATACTACCAACAAAATTCAACGAATGAAACTGATTTGGTTTTGTCTTTTTGAGGTGGTAGCACGTCGGCGTAATTTTAAAAGAATGAACTTTGAGGAAGTGCGAAATCATAAAATAATTTATGACTTACGGAATAGACAAGTGCACAAAACAGACGTGGTTAGGATGGATATTGCGAGGCGTTTAAATACAAATGATGAAGTTGTGTTATTTTGCATTTAGTTTGATTTTAATGTAGTTAATTTCTGTATTTTTAGTTGACAACTGCAGAAAAAATGGAGGAATCTTCGCGATAGTTATAAAAATATCGTCGACAAGAATACTTGCAAAATATGCAAATACTCTCAATAAAAATCGCCTTTAAAAACGCTCAAAACAAACAACAAATGAAATTTCAGTATCTTCTTCTTCCACAACTGTCTTTCCAATTTTTCGATTGCCTGTTTTGTCAACGAATTTCCCGCTGTCGTCTGTCGCTTTGTCGCTCTGTCGTCAATTGTACTATATTTAAGCAGGGACCGGAAATAACTGGTATCTTGAAAATTTTAAACAAAAAAAGGTGAGATAAATTACGATCTTGGAATTTAGGGGAATATACCAAAAATGGGTTTCACGCCGTTTCGATTCCTGTAAAGCTTTTGAAACCTTAATGTTTTTTTTTTTTTTTTTTAAAAACTAAGTTGGAAAGGCTTACTATTTTTTCTGGCAAAAATAAAAAACCACCTTGACTTTTTATTTTTTCGAGCTGGAAGTAACGGGTTTTGAAGCCGGAAGTATAAAAAACCAAACTGGTTTCTTATTTTCAGGGACCGAATCAGTTATGAATTTTTACGAAAAAAGCTTAATTTACTTATTATTCCTGGCCGGTAATAGTTTTGAAGCTAGAAAAGCGAGCGCAACAGCTTGATACTTTTTTTCGGTAAAAATATAAAAAGCGAGCCCGGCGTTTTATTTTTTCTAGCTAAGCTGGCTTTTTATTTTTACCAGAAAAAATAAAAAGTCAAGCTGGCTTTTTATTTTAGCCAGGAAAAAAAAAAAGCCAAGCTGGCTCTTTTTTTGCCAGAAAAAATAATAAGCCTTTTCAGCTTAGTTTTTTTAGCTTCAAACTATTATCGGTCAGGAATAACAAGGAAAGTAGGCTTTTTTCGTAAAAATTCCTGGTTCGGTCCCTAGTTTAAACCTTTAAGTGTCAAAAGAACTCTCATCTCCATAGCTTCACAACTCTCCGAGTTAGTAAATCCGGCCCCTGGTAAATGAGGGTGCTTGGAAACGGATGAACATTCGATCATTAGGGCTGACGTGCCTTAACGAAGTGGTATCAGAGTTATCTTTTAAAGCGATGATCTTTACAGTGTTGATTCTTACACAAGCATGTTATTTCAAAAATTTCAAAATTCAAATTTATTATTAGGGTTGAGGTACAATAAGATCTTCAAATCTTTTTTAGTACAAAGAACGACGGGCAAGCTAGTTTACTTAAAAACTTAATCTAAACACATAATGTAAAATATAAAATGTACATGTGAAATAAAATAACATTGAAATCATAAATAAAATTACAGAAACTATATAACTAGGGATCATTGCCAGGACCACCCACTACAAAACGGAAGCATTTTTAAACCGTAGCAGTGTCACTCTGTGCCATCAACCTCCAAAACCTATCAGTCGAGCCCACAAGCTAAGCATCAGCTGGTAAACTATTCCAGGTACGAATTGCTCGAACAAAGTAAGAGTCCTTCATTATGGAATGTTGAAACCTAGAAATCAATAAGTTAAGTTGTCTCCCAGAGCTTAGAAATTCAAGTTGGTTAAAAAGATATCGAGGCGTTTGGGAGTATAAAGTTTTGTGAAGGATTGCAAGAAGCCTACGTCCTATGTATTCCATCAAAGAACAACCAACCAGATGGTTAAAGAGAAACATGGTGAAATCTTCTTAGGCCAAACACGAAACTCGTACAATCATTGAATGCAACTGATAATTTCATTGAACCTACAGAATCCAAGTGAGGGAATATTAGACAGCTATCTGTAAGGTAGGGTAGAAACAGAGACTTAACTAGCATTGATCGAATGTTAAAAGGCAAAATTGCAGAGGACAACCACAGCCGCCGAAGACAACCATTAACTTTTCCCAACGTATGACTAATCTGATCGCAACATTTCATCATCCGGGAGTTGAGAAAAATCCCTAGTTTTCGCATACTAGAACTTGATTATTTAGAAACATAGGCGATAAGTCAGAGACTTCAATCCACGGTCGATAAAATGAAATGGCATTGGGATTTTTGAGGGTTCAATTGTAAATCATTATTAATCGCCCAACTTGATACATTCCTCAAGTCAGAGTTTATTCGTTCGATGCAATCCTCTACTAGGCCCATGGGACGACCAATATATAACTGCACATCATCAGTATATATGTTAATTTTGAAGTCCTCTATAACCTCAAGGAAAGTCATTAATATATATAGTGAAGAGCAAAGGGCCCAAAATAGATCCCTGAGGCACACTACAAGTAAGAGGGAGAGTATCAGAAAAACTTACCCGCTGAAATCTGCCAGATAAAAAACTGCCACTAAGGGAAACTGAAGTCGAATGAAACCGAAAATTAGTGGACAACTTTTCAAGTAATTTAGAGTAACTTACTGAATCGAACGCTTTAGAAAAACAAAGTAGGACCAGGACACATAATTCATCCTTATCCAGCGAGCTGCGTATATCGGTTGTAATAGACCGGGAGATGATGACAGAAAAATTCAAGTCATTTGTTACAAGTATGTCGACCCTTAGAAGGTCGAATTAGGTGATTTAAGAAACGAAAATCATAATTTTAGGGCTGGCCGGCGTGGCGTAATTACAGGCTAATTAATTAAACTTGTCGGAAAAATTACGGTATTCAAATGATTTGTCCATGAAAATAAACATGGCGGTAGCGCAATGCCATTCACGAGAATGACAATGCCATACCATTACGACGGTTACAAATAGCCGCCATAGAGTTGCAAAGACATAGATTTTTTAAGTATGCAAAACGATTTGTACAAGTATTGACATACTATAACAAAAAAGACTGATTGCCTAAAATCCTGCAAATCAATCAGATTTCCTTATTAAAAAAAAAAAAAACAGAAAGAATATTGAAATTCCTAGAATTTGCATATAGAAATGCTATGGAAAAATCTTGGAATTCTTTTTAACTTTCATGCGAAAATAATACGAAAAAAAACATGGAAATCCGTTGGAGTTCCACGTTCAACTCCAACGGGGAATGGAATCATACCATCACCCAACCGGGATAACTTCATTGAAAGATTTGATGCATGCCTCTATATTGGACACTTTAGAAAATTTTTACAGGCATGTCAAAGGGAAGAAGCAGTTCAAACTATTTAGTGTGCTTCCCACTAGCTTCCTTGGAAGGAACAAGGAAGCATTCCTCTTCATTGGACAATTTATTGGACATTTGTTCAGGCATATTATTGATAAGAAGCTCCCTAGAATCAGGATATATGTATGGTATATACTAATTTTTTGCCATACCGTTTGTAACGAATAAAGTAATAATTGTACAGCAATTAACTTCAAGTATTTAAAAGATGACACTGTTTTCTATATTTTCCACCAATTTATTTACTGTAATCTTCTTCGCTATGATTATATTAATCACAACAATTCACAATTTATTCTGAAAGAGCCAAAATAAACCAGCGTCTGCTTGGTTTTACAAATAAGAACAAGAATGAGCTTGAAAACATGCGTTGCATTTTCCAACAAGCTTCTTCTGGGATCAAAAAATAAATTTTCGGCTTTTTCATATATATAGCTGTGATCTTTTGTGTCTGCAGAACAGAGCAGAACAAAAGATACATAAAAGAACGCCTCATGCATTTTCATAGAAGATATATAAATGAAGCGAACAGTACAAATAGTTCGCTTCAATCGACAGAACAAGTTGTTCTCTCCAGTATATGGGAGAAGTAGAGTTTTTCTGTTCGAATTTCTTGTCTCTAGCATACTACTTCAAGGAATCGGCAAAGAAAAAAATTCCTTGAGCATTCCATGACTTTTTTTTACATAGTTTTTGTATAGGAACAAAAATTGCTTGGCTCTAGCATACAGGGCTTTAGACGAAACGCTCATGACCCTGAATTTTTAGCGTAGCTTCGTAGAGGTAATCGAACACTATAAACCACTGTAAGAACAGTGGACCGATGTTCCAACATGGATTAGTTGTCTGGTACACAGGCGGTAGATCCGCCGTACAGAAAGTAAGTAGGTGTGCGAGGCTAGGTATATGTATATATAATTAATATATACTGTTACAGGTTTAACATAAAGAAAATGAGAGAAATTCTATTGGAAGTAATTAATAACAAAAATCAACTGAATAATGCAACAAACCTTGGGCTATCCATGATTTAAGTAAATATTTTGTTTTTTTTTTTCTTCTGAAAAATCACTGCGATTTTTAAACTTTTTAAACAGCCACTAACTATACACTGTTCTTATTTCTTTGAACGTTTAATTGATACTGCAAGAGGTACATACGCGCGCGACTAATGTTGACTATTTCAATTGGCACAGAATTTAGTCACATTTGGTGAATTCTGATAAATTTGAAAATTCCACAAAAAAAAGGGACTTTTGTTGACTATGCTTAATACTTTTTTATTCAACCGAGGCGAATATCTGTTTCAATGATTCATTTGCACAATTTTTATCACTTTGTTCCGCTTGCAAACTTCGAGCGCTTAGATAAATTTAATCATAGCTCAACATTTTTAAGCTAAATCTAAGGTAATTTTAAGAATTTATTGAAAAACTATTACGAAAATTTCACTTCGTTTGTTAATATAAGTAGAACAAACCCTTGCTGCTGATCGCGTTGACGAGACTGATCACAAAATAACTTTTATGCTATTCATAGTTAAAAGCCAAATGAATATATACAGAGGAAATCGCTACTTATTGTACTACTTGGACGCAATGTATAATTCATCGCAATTTAATTCAGACACTAAACTAATTATTAGAAATTATCTTTGTGGCTTGGCGATTGCAATTTGAAGCAGTTTTCAGATGTTCAAGCTTTAAAGATATATACATCTGTTTTAGTGGGAAATACTGCATACAATGGTTGAATCTATTGAAATAAATGCATAGATGATCGGATGAAAAAATTCCGAATACCCACCAGATATGTATCTATGAGAGAGAAAAATCTTATCAAGCAAAGATTCAGGCTATGAGCAAATTTGCATTATTTATTTGTATACACTTAAAAAAAAACATTTTATCTTTGTCTCTTCCAGCCCGTGGAAAATATTCGCGTGATAAAGGAAATTAATAAGCTGGGGTTTTACGTAAGTTTTGTTATTACAAAATTCCTGAAAATGAAAATAAAATGATTAATACCTTTCCAACTATTATTTAAATAGTGATCTTTCTGAAATAAATTTGATTCACAAAAAAAAAAAAAAAACAAATTGTCAATTCATTATAAAAAAAAAAACTTAATTTATAAGGACTTAAAGACTCATTAGCATTGACTGATGTGCGCAACAAATATAAGCAACACCGCCGACTAATATTACATACATACATACAATTTGAATTTTCAACTATGTATGTAATATAATTTACTCAAGCAGCCCAGTTGGAAAACCCAGAAGGCTTTTCTGTGGAAGGTATGCGGAAGAAATAGAATTTTTAGCAAAAATTTCAAACCGCAGAAAGGTATATGCGATGCATCAAGAAGTTATGAAAATTGTGAAGTATCGCGAGTAGTATGGCGACTCATGTTTTACTGTGAAGTTTTAATATGCGTAATGGACAATTTCATATTAAATATGGTACTTCACGTATTCGGACGTGTTAAACGAAGAGTTTCTTGAGAAAGATACAAATAATTGTGAACTTTAAAAAATTTTTTAAAGTAAGTGTTTTAAAATCAAATTAATTAGGCTAAGTAAATTTTTAAATTTACGCGGGTCGGAATGAAAAAAAAACGTTTATTTCGAAATTGAGTAAAAGTCGTTAACCTGTTCTTGATTTTTTATGTCTACTGGCCAAGTGGTTATATGGAGAGCTGTACTGAAAAGCTTTTCATATAATTTATTTTTTTACGTAATTTTCATGTAATGTTCGGTAAATAGGGTTTGATAGTTGAGGTGCAGACAAGCAAAATATTATATGTAATGTTAACATCTGAGTTAAAAGCAGGGACCGAATCAGTTATGACTTTTTACGAAAAAAGCCAACTTTACCTGTTATTCCTGACCGATAATAATTTGAAGCTAAAAAAAAACCAAGCTGGAAAGGTTTTTTTATTTTTTCTGGTAAAAATAAAAACCAAGCTGGGCTTTCTATTTTTTCGAGCTTGAAGTAACAGGTTTTGAAGCTGGTTACGTTTTTGAGGAAGTATAAAAAGCCAAGCTGGTTTCTTATTTTTTCTAGCTAGAAAAAAAAAATTCCTTTCCATTAAAAATAATACGGATATGGAAACCCTAATCGCTTTTCCAATATTTTGTCGGCACTGCAGCGCGGCAACGGCAAAAATAACATAAAAAAAAGATAGAAAGCAGCCGAACAAAATTGAGAATTTGTCGTGTTTTTTAGGCCGAAACAAGTAATGTCCATATACTTTCGTGTATTGCATGAATGGGCTAAAAGAATTGGCTATGCGCTATTGTAGTGCGACTGAGACAATGAGTTTAAAATCAAAAATGGAGAGAACGTAGGATAACCCGAACTGCAAAATCTTATTGAATCCCTCAAAATCCGTACTTCTCTAGCTTCAAAACTATTACCGGATAAGAATAACAGTAAATTAATCTTTTTTCGTAAAAATTCATAACTGGTTCGGACCATGAAAATAAAAAATCAGCTTGGCTTTTTATATTTCCGACTGCAAAACCTTTTACTACCAGCTCGAAAAAATAAAAAGTCAAGCGGACTTTTTATTCTTGCCAGATAAAATAAAAAGCCTTTCTAGCTTGGTTTTTTAGCTTTTTTTGATAAAAAGTCAATTTTTCAAAAGCTTTGCATGAATCGAAACAGGTTTCACGAGACATCTTTTGGTATATTCCACAAAATTTCACGATCATGATTTATCCCAGCTTTTTTTGTTTAAATTTTTCAAAATACAAGCTATTTTCGGTCCCTGGTTAAAAGTTATCTTCACAGTGAACAAGAATTTACAGAACTGAAACCGAGACATGCAAAACATTAACATCATCAACACCGGTAAAAGTAAGAGAACCCCCTACCGTCCATATAACGCAACTAACCCAAACTCACTATTCAATATAATGTTTTGCATGTCTCGACTTCAGCTCTCAAGCTTTTAGAGATAATGCACTATTTGCACCCTGTATAATTATTTTTACTGCCTTGGCTTGTCATTTCCGAAAACAAAAATTATTTTTGAGATATTCCTGTTACCTACTATTTCGAAGTCAACGTTTTTTTCTGTCTATTAAATTGAAAGAAACTAAGTTGAAAAATTGGAGGAATAACCGTCAGACACTTGATGCACTTAGCAGAAGGAAAAGTGCGGAGACTTAATGAAACAAGTGAGATTAGTAATGAGTTAAATATGTATATAGGAAGCATGAATTATTCAACAGAATATGAACCTCAAACTAGTAATTTTGAAAAAAAAAAAAAAAATCCTGGAAGTACTGAAACAGGTTCGTCTATATGGCTAAATGATAGTAGTCTGAGGGCAAACTAGCAAATTGGTGCATTGTTCATAAAATTCTTGGTATTTGCTTCTGATTACCTCTTAAAAATAAATAAATAAATCAAAATAAAATTTAAAGTTTCCGATATCTTCTGCATACCATTTGAGCAAAAGTGTGTACTTATTTCAATATTATACCACTGCACAATTTAAAGAATGGAATATCTTATAACACTTTCCGATTCAATTTATTTTCCACTGGATGGCTATCCAATTTTATTTCAATGAAATACAGGTAGGTAAAAAAAAAACAATATTCATCAAAAATATTTCACCTGAAACTTGTCTATTTGTGTTAATTTTGGCTTTTGTTTTTTTACAGAAACATGTCGAAGCCTAAAACATTTACTCCGCATTCTCCATATGTATCAGTAGCGTACTGCCACGATTGGGTGTGAGGAAAATTCGGAGCCGAAAAGTAAAGTAAGCAATTTTAATATTGTAAGATTAAATATAATTGTAATACATATTTATGTATATTCGGATTAGTCTTTAAGCGCCATAAATGCTACAAAAGTTGGCAAAGTAAAATTATCAAGAAGAGAAAAATATTTAAGTCTTTAAAGTAAGAATTTCAGATCAATTTACTTTTTGTACCAATAATAATATTCTGATTATAGTTCTTGCTTTACAAAAACAAGTGGAAGGCCAGTGCAGAACAATTTCGCAATTAAAAGATGCTCTGCGTAAACATATGGTTGTATTGGAGCGTATTAGCACCAAAATTTTTCCTGAATTTCATGAGTTCAACATCTTCCCAGTAAATAGTTTAGATGATTTAAAGGAAGCAGAAAGCAATATAGAAAACAAACCAAGAGAAGACTTGTAAGTTATTTTTCATTGTAGAATAACATTAAGAGGAGTCAGTACCAAGATTTGCAAGTTTCATACATATTTCAATGCAAATTTCTGGCAAACTATTTGTACCAGAATAATGAGTGATATCTTAAATTAAAGGTACCGAAGAGGTCTAGTAAATAACGTCGAGAAAAATAAAAAAATATGTATTGGAATGGAGATATTAGCTCGGAGAATTGTAAAAAATGGTAAAAATTGAACTCTTTTAAATCAAATTCCTGTGGGTAGATATTCTCATTTCTTTAAATTGTGACTATTTTAGAAAGATAAGGCCTAGATCTAGCAAATAACGTCGAGATTTTTCATTTTTAGTGGCGCTTTTTATAATTATTTGACTCTAATAGTACTTGTTTTTTCTTCCGAGATTTTACCGACGAGAAATTGCAATATTTATTTGAAAATTGTTTAAATACAAACCAAAATAGCATATTTAACAATTATGTGCAAAATAAAATTTAGGAGAGTTCATTCTCGTTAAAAATTTTCAATTTCTTTGAACTGCAAATTTTCATTTTCGTCTAAAAATTGTCGCATGTTGTGTTTCCGCCTTTTACGCTAGATGTCTCTAATGTGACTTGTGGTCTAGGTCTACGCTAATTTTATATGAATTTTCATACTTTCAGGACACAAACCTACGTATAGTAAGTTTTATTGCCTACAGGCTCGCTGGTATCTAAATTGAAATTTTTGCTGAGTACTGACTCCTCTTAATAGCACCATAAAAAAAATTATTCACTCAAGAAGATTTTCGTTCATATCGCAACCAACATTTCCCATATCCAGAGCTTTTCACTTTCTAACGGAATGGTAATATGCGCGTACTACTACTTATCACTTTTGCTGTGAAAAATGAAAGCTATGGCTATGTTCAATACGAAATGGATATGAAAAAATAAGTAAAAAACGAGTCTTCAAATAAAACTGAGGCCAAGCCGCATGAAAAAGTACAAAATAAACTTTTCTTCACACACGGAGGTGGACTCAGATTTTTTGATTGGGACATTTCTCTTGAATATTCTTTCTCGTCATGAATCAAATCACCTTTTCCTATTACTATGAATTTTTTTTAAAAATTTACATGAATTTTCCTCGATTTTTCATGCAAGTTTTCATGATTGTTGAAAAGAAAGTATTGATGCCAGTAGGACGGAAAGAAAATGATTCCGCATAGCTTATAAAAGTTTTTTGACGGAAAATTTTCGGAAAAGTCTGAAAATTCCGGAAAATTTTGTACTAAATTTTAGCTCTCTACGTCGACGTGTTCTCAGGCATTGCCCAAATATATATTTAAGAACGAAATTTTTGTATGGCAACCCTACGAAGGAGTTGGTCGATTGGTCCTATTTTTGAACTTAAATTTATATTTTTTTTATAAACTCCGTTTACAAAATTTAAGCTCTCCACGTCGACGTATAGTGAAAACCCAAAGTTATGTATGGCAACACCAAGAAGGGGCTGCTGATTCCAATTTTTCTTTCCCTAGGAGCATTATTGGAAATATTATGAACATTTAAAACAAGTAAAAAAGCTAGAATTGGTCTAAGACCAATTCTTATGATACCCTAGATGAATGCCCGACGCGTTCTCAAGCAGTGTCCAAATATATAGTGAAAAACGAAAGTTTTGTATGGCAACCCAACGAAGGAGTTGCCCGATTTGTCTCATTTTCGAGCTTAATTTTACTTTTTTTTTTAAAGTCCTTGTACAAAATTTCAGCTCTCTAAATATACGCGTTCTCGAGTTATCGTGCCCACAGACAGACAGACGGACGGACGGACGGACGGACGGACATGCAAAAATCAAAATAACTTTTAATATTATGCGTGGGTGTCCAATTCATTTTGCTCTACCATCATTATTTCGAGGTGTTACAAACGGAATGACAAAGTTAGTATACCCCTATAGATTTCATCTAGGGTATAAAAAAAGGAATTAGCCAAATGCGTCCAGCCATTCTAAAGTGATGCGATTATCAACGAACAGCACCTTTATTATATTATATAAAATGGTTTAAGTCCTAAGTTTTTCATCTTAAACTTAAAAAAATTTTAAGATCTTTTGACATCTACTTTTATTTAATTTTAGTTTTTTAATGAAGCATTGCTAGTTTGGTGATAACTGTGAAAACTGTACAGATAAAATCATGAAAAATTAAACACAACATGCCATAAAAATCACTCCCACATCATGCCAGCAAAACCATTTCCACATCATGCCAGTATAATCGCAATATATTCACGAAATTAACTGGAAAACGAGGATTCGTTCATCCAAAACTTCCCAGGAAGGATCCTAGCATGCGTGCTATGTGCTTCTTTTTCCAACTGAGAGTGTATGCTATCTCTAAGCATTTGTGACATAAAACGACGACTAAGCCGTCGGAGCGACAATTCAATACCATCAACGAGCTAAAAAATGCCATCAAAGTATCCTCGGAACTTTTGACACTTGATGTCCTGATGTCTTATACCGTTATATTGGGAATCAAGGTCCAAATGTCGAATCCAAGTGGTACGAAATAAAAGCGGACCCACATTAAATACTTAATATTAGTCTTAATCTGATTTGTGTTATGGTTTTTAGAAAAAAATTTATCTTCATTTATAATACTGATACAAAGTTTTTTGCCAATTACGTTAAATTTCATTTATCATTATGACCAGGCAATTTAGCAAGTGCGTAAGAACAGTCATGAGTGTCACTCAATATTATGAAAATTGAAAACCGTTTATTACAGAAAATTTCAAATTCGTTTCTAGCTTTGAAACAGAGTGCATAGGTATATTACATAAAAAAAAATTAAGACTCCAATTTAAAAGAAAATGTTCATTGACTCAATGACCGACAAGACAAAAGCTGTAAATTAACAAATTAATCACATCTAAATATAAAAACGGCACTCATCTCGCGTTATCTCTACCGAACACTTTTCATTCAAAGAATAGAATACGTGTACGACTTGAAGCAAATTTGAGATATGTACATACATATATATATATAGTATATACGTAAGATATAATATACAGCATTTATGTATCTTTAAAATGAAACGCACTTAAAGCCAAAATAAAATGCGGTGTTTCTCCAATTTTAACACGTCGACGGCGTCCGACTTTCGGTCCGTTCAGAATACTAATTATTGGGTTGCACGCATTTTTAACAGACGTCAAGTAAGTACCCACTTGTCGTAGTTATCCAAGCTATAAAATGGCTCATTAGATTCTTCGAATGAAGCACCTGAAGCCTAACAAACAAACAAACAACGCTCTCTTTTATAATCTTAAGATCCTTTGTTCACTATGTATACTGTAAGCTTTTGCTTAAGTGAATTCATTTCGTTTTTTTTTTTTTAATAAATACTTTAGGAATTATTGAAATATGATGCAACAATTTTGCTTCATTGATTACTTCTTTTCAGGGAAATTGTCATCAGGTGTTGAGCGGAGATTACCAGCAATTTCAGTGGAGTCATTTATTGGAATGAATAAAGTGTAGTAGATGCAGTAAAAAAATTTAAGAAAGGCATAAATTGTGACGGTAGGTACTGATTTTATTATCTACCTACACAAAAATTGCGCGATTCATAATGCAGCTGGAATGTACGTTTTCGGATGAATTAATTTCAACCGCGTTAGATGATTAAGGTGAGTAATGCCTTGATTTGACTTTACTTATCATTTTATATGTTATGTAGTTAAGTGTTACGTAATACATTCTCAAGTTGTATAGGAAAACAAAAGATTCTGGCTGTTTGGGTTGTAACAAAGGGAAATGGACATTGGACAGTAATAAAACGCTGCGGACACCAAGGGGGCCTTGTGCACTCACACACTCAATAGTCCGGTTAAGTGGTAATTCAACCGTGCATTCTGGGTAAGCAGAAATTTTTACTTTTTTTTTTTTTTCTATACTTAGCGGAGTCTGTGATGAGTGTAAAACTCAGTTTTTGGGGTTCCAACTAGAGATGAAACGAATATTCGGTAACTATCTGGCATCCGGTTTAAATTATTTACTCTGCCCGGTGGCCGGATATCGAATAATAACTCACTACTTGGACAGATACTGGATATTTGAAAACTACAACAATTCATAAAAGCCGGAGTTTTAAGGTTCAAATTCAAATTCAAATTCAAATTCGTTTTATTAATATATATTACATTTGAGCTAAGGCTCTTTTGCATGTAATTACTCAGATTTAATCAATCCATCAAATAAACAATAAAATAAAAAAAAAAGAAAAGAAAAAGAAAGAAATAAAAACTATGGCTATTACTACAGTCTACTAAAGCTTGGATGTGCACAATTTACTGACAACCAAATAATATTAAACAAGAATTCATTACTTGAAGAGAGAGAAAAGGAAAGAGAAAAATACAAACAAAATTGAAAATAGAAATAAGGATCACAAGAAGAGAGAAATCAAAATAAAATTAATTAATCATGCTAAAATTACATGTTCCATGCATAAAAAAAAAAAATCAAGTGAGACTTGTAAAATGATTAAAAGCTGCTTCTTTAAAACTGCTTAGGGTTGCCAAACGTTTCACATTAGTAGGCAATGAGTTCCAAAGTTTGACACCGTAAACGAAAAAAGATCTTGCACTTTGAATGAACTCACTCCGAGGTATAACTAGTTGAAGGCTACGAGCTGACCGAAAATGGCATATTTTCCCATGTAAATATTGTGGAACATAATTCTTGCATATCTTGAATACCATAAGGGTAGTGTGATAGTTCAAATAATTATCTAATGTACAGCCCAAGATACGATAGGAGTATTCAGAAATATGGCTATATCGATTTATATTAAAAACATAGCGCGCGCATGAATTGTACGCTACATTTAACTTTCTTCGACTGATACTGTCTAAAGAACACCAGATCTGACAGCCATATAAGATAACGGGTATGATTAAGGCTATCACCAACCGTAGTCTAATGGTCTGTGGAGTAAATTTTGCATAATACCAAAGCTGACGTAGAGTACCATATATTCGTCCCACAACTTTACCAATATGCATATCCCAACTCAAGGTTTGAGTAAGTAATATACCTAAGTTATTCACGGATTGAGAATAAGGAATCACGTCATTACCAAGGTATACAGGACTCAGATCAGACGTATTAACTGGTTTGATATTAAAAATTATTGCATTAGATTTAACTGCATTTAACCTGAGCTTGTTTACCTGCGACCAATTTAAAATCCTTTCAAGGTCATCATTCATTCTGGTGACTCCGTCAGATAAGTTAGCAAGAGGAGTGGATACCGAAAGTTGGACATCATCTGCATAAATTTGAACACACACATTCTGTACACAAAGAGGTAGATCATTTATGTACAATAAAAACAGCAGAGGACCAAGGATTGAGCCTTGCGGAACACCTGAGGAAATAATTTTGTAGCCCGATTCCAAGGATGAGGTAACAACTTTCTGAAAACGATCCCTCAAATAAGAAGATATTAAGCTTATTGCCGAGCTGCCAAAGCTGAACTCTGATTTCAGTTTACAACATAATACGTTAAAATTAATACTGTCAAAAGCTTTTGAGAAATCAAGTAGGACAAGCAAAGATGCCAGACGATTATCAAAATTGCATCTGATGTAATCAGTAAGGTAGAGAAGTGACGTTGTTGTGCTATGATGACCTCGGAACCCCGACTGAAACTCATACAATAAAGACTCATTAGCTAAAAAGCTCTTGGTCTGATCACAGAGTAACCTTTCAAGGACTTTTGAGCAAAACGGAAGTACACTAATTGGGCGAAAATCTTCCTTACCTTTTGGACTGGGCTTTTTATTAGTCGGAATAACTTTAGCAAGCTTCCACCATGAAGGAAAACAAGATGTTGTAATGCAAGTATTAATAATATGCGTCAAATGTCGAATAATAAAGGGTAAGATAATACGCAAGAACCGAGGATTTATATTATCAACACCCATCGCATCCGATTTGATCGATTTAATGGCCAGAATTACATCTTCAACATTAACCGTAGAGAATGAAAAACCCTCAAAACTAATCCCATTATCACGGCCATTAATAGCAAAACTCTCACTGTTGCTATCACCACTAACATAGGCTTCTACAAAGTAATTGTTGAGTACCTCTGGATCAATACCACAATTAACAACTGAATTTCGAAGACCAAGCTGTTTAATATTCTTCCACAGGCATTTAGATGGAAGAGATGGATCAAGTTTACTAGTAAAGAATTTCTGCTTGGCGTCACGAATAGCTTTAGTAGTTAAGTTGCGAAGCTTTCGATAATTAACTAGTAGGAAATCAGTCTTAAAAATTTTCCAAAGCTTGTAAGCATAGTCTCTCTCGCGCATGAAGGCTATTATAGTATTGTTTAACCAGCCCGGTCTATTTCCTAACACCTTTGATTTAATGGGAACAAAATCATTGTATAGGTTTAAAATTATATAGTTAAAGTGTTCAACCTGAACGTTAACATCGCTCGTTGCATAGATGGGACCCCAGTCAACAGCGCCAGCTCTAAGAAAAAGACCAGAAGTGTCAACATTGTTAAAGTCTCGGAACTCAAAACTGGAGGAAAGATTCGGAACAGGAAACTTAAATGAAGCAGTAACGACTTCATGGTCCGTAATTCCTGGTAAGGCAAATTGTCGTAGATTTAATAGAATGTCATCACGATTCGTTATAATAACATCTAAAAGGGAATTACCTGAGGAGAAATGTCTTGTCGGCAAACTGTTAATCACTTTTAAGCCACTTCCATTGATGGAATTTAAAAAGAGTCGTTTTTGACTACTATCAGACAAAAAATCCACATTCAAATCACCAAGAATTATAATGGAAGAATATTGACTCGAGAAAAGCATAAGCTCATCATAAAAACTGCTAAGAGATGAAACCCTAGGTGGTTTATAGACACAAGCAACAAGAATTTTCTCAGCAGAGAAAGTTACCTCAAGGAAAAGGTACTCAACCTCTGGGCCTGGACAGCTTGATAAGGAGACAATACGTGCATGGATGCCTTGACGAACATATATACCAATGCCACCACCAATTGAATATGAGCGATCTGCCCTATGAAGTTGATAGCCCGGGAGATTCACAACATTACTATCAATATAATATGGTAGCCAAGTTTCGCTTACTCCTATGATATCAGGCTTGAAGTTCAAAAATACATATTTAAATTCATCAAAGTGAGCTCTTAAACTTCTAACATTAACATGACAAACTTGAAGTGAGTTACCAGTTAAACGTGTCACGGAATTTTCATTCACGGTATCAATAGACTCATAACTATGGGAATTCATAACAGATAACAGAACATATTTTTTAGCACAATTATAGAGGAAAGCACTGAAGATTTGAATAAAATTTGAACATAATCAGAAAAAAAGAAAATCAAGAAGATAAAAAAGAAAAAATGAAAAATAATTAGAATATGAAATATGAAAACTAAATACACTCCAATAACGATGATCATCATTCCGTTAGCTGCTCGCTCCGCAAAATTTCATTTAGAAGGTCGCTCGTCACCATAACAGGGGATTCCTCAGCTGATCTCCGAATATAAACATTGCCATTGTATGTAAAAACAGATTTAATCTTCTTCTGACGTTTTAATGGCATAGCATTGCGAAAAAGTTCTAGTGATCTAGAAGTGAGGCTTTCCTGAACAAAAATACCCGTCGAACCAACAAATCCGATATCAGACAATCTTGGCTTGGCTCTTTTAACAGCTTTAATAAATTGTTTTTGCCAATGAGTGCTTGGAAATTTAACAATTATAGCAGAGAATTGCCTGTTATCTTTACGTAGACGAAATGCTGTTGGATTAGAATCACACTCACCGGCACAGCACGAACCGGCAAAGACAGGCATCGACTGGCGGCAGCAGCATTTTGTGTGCACATAAACGAAATAAAACAAAAAGGAAACTTTCAGTTAAGGCTGCAGGTATCGCGAAAAAACTATAGAAAAGTGATCCCATGTTAACTTCGCAACTAGACCAACAACCGACAAATGCCGGTCTGGCTTTTAGCCACCGCGATAGGGACCGGCGTTGAAGTTTCCGTTTTGTGCTGGTATCTGCCATTGCCGGTTGATGTGAATTAGCTAACTTGTTTTTATAGAAAAATATTTTGCCTGTCTGTTCCGGTAACCGGTAACCTTAAGGTCTTCACAGACCAACGCGAAATCGCGGGAGCGGGAACGGGATATGGAACCACTCGCACTGGTTGTACCGTTTCAATTTCGGTTCGCAGCACGCACCGTTTTTCCTGTCATTCGCGTAGTTCCCGCGAGAAGGAATGATGAATATTGAAAAACTTATTGATTTAGTAAAACTGAACCTATTTTTGTATGAGTTTTTCTACCCTAGATATAAAAATTTTCACAAGAAAGATAAAGTTTAGGATGAAATTGGCATGGACATTTTTATAAGAACGACGAGACGAATTCGTTTCTGCTTTACTAGGTGTGATTGGTTTATAATTTTTCGGTCCCCCTGAGCTCCGCCAAAAATCACTCCAGCTCCCGCTCTCACGGTTTCGCGTTGATCTGGGAAGACCTTTAATCAGTAAGACAAAGTAGTTCGTAGAATTAATTATATTTTAATACAAGAGGATATTTCCCCGATTTGTTTTTACAAAAAAAGCCAAATGGTCCTGGGTAGCTACAAACTTGACATACTGACAGACTCTTCTTCTATCTAATAGAATAGGTGAGTCTCCGCTAACTTTCTACTTAACACTAAAACTTATTTCATTTTACAGTAAAATAATACCACAATAGCTATAAGCACTGCTGCAAAGAGCTGAAAGATACAATTTGGTAAAACTTTGTCAAATGTGGGTACTGTTTCGAATAAGCTGACCACCAAGTGTAAGGGTCTCGACATGTGATCGATTCCAAGAGTCTTCAAGAATAGGCAATCTAGCTTTTTCACCATGACACTGACTATTATTTTTATTTGTCAGTTCATTCACATTCAAACAATCCCAAAAGTTGTCGTGAGCTTCGACAGTGACATTTTATTCAGTTTCATCTCCTCGTTTTCTTTTAGTAGGCATTGGATATGGAAATAGCGATGAACTGTTACGGTTAGAGGACTTGTCACAAGACATTTTTATATACTCTAATAAAATCTTTTGTCGGGCTCTTTGAGCTTCAAGTTCTGCCAAATAGTTTGTTTTGGATCTAGGAATGTCAAAAAAAAAGTTGTTTGGATCTTGTCCTGAGGAGTTGAAACGACTTTCCAATTCAGCTTTCAAAAAGGATAAGGATCTCTTGTGTGGTATCTTTGGGCAGTATTATCCTTGTTATATATGTAGGAGAGACCTGAACTAGTAATTTTTGTTATTTCCTCAAATAGCTTCAACAGCTTTACACACAGCTCCATTAAGTACCTACCACTGTTGATTCATTAAATTAGTAAGTGTGCCGTGATCAGCTACATAAAGAGAGGTAACCCAATTTTGTTACAACAAATGCTCTTTCATATAGAAGGTAGAATTCCACCTCGTACTAATATCCTACGCTAATCGATGCTCTGGTAAGCTTAGCTCCTTCTGAATCGTCAGCAGATTTTCTTGCGCTAAACCCGAATGATTGCAGTGAGTTACAACAAGACGTCTACCAGTGGCAATCATTTTTAATGCGTCAATAGCGCTGGATTTTCTCGTCAATAGTGGTTATACCCTTCGTAGAGTTACATATAAATATAAATTTTCGAAAAGAATGTATAGTATGTATACGTTTAATATTATTTCGGTTCGTTTGTGGACATAATTTTTGATGGAAACTCATAGGACAGAGATCGCTGGCACTAAGTCAGACGATATAAAAAGCAGAACTCTACAGATGTAATTTGCAAAAGCAATACTGCCATAACAGCTTCACACGAAAAATTTTTCAGCAACGTACATAACACAAAAAAAAAAATATCGTCAATCTTCTCAAGAAAGAGTTATCGCAGAATCATGCTACAATATCGACAAAGCTGAAGAAGACGTAGATTCACTGAAGAATCTCCACTATTTGATCTGTAACGATTGTCGCCGGTGATTTTGTTTTACCCTGTTTCCTGCGAAGAAAGCAGTCGAACGTTTTTTTTTTAATTAGCAGAAAGGACGATCACTTGAAGACATTTATTTTGCATCAGGGTTGACACACGAAATCAGTGGCATGAACAAAATTTTGTATACTCATGTTTTCTCGGATGGCACTCAATATCAATAGCTTATAGCAAGTTTATTTCAACCCTTGAGAAAAATCTAAAGCAGGCTTCCAAAATAGAATGATTTCAGCATGAAAAAGTAGACCCCATAGAAATCGATTGAAGGTTTTCATTACAAACGATTTGTAAAATCCATAATTAAGGGAAAATTTAATTTTATCTTCATCCCGTCTACAAAAGATTCACCCGTATGTACACTTCTCGGATGTTTATACCATCAAGTACCTAACAGGCTGACTCGAAAAATACAAAGATCCGGTATATTTGGACTGAAAAAAAAAAACACCACGAATTGCACCTTGAAAAATCAGTTTTATACACCCCCCCCCCCCCCTCCCTTATACGAATTGACTACAAAAAATGCGCGGTTGGTTCTTTTTTTATACCATTTGAATGATTGAACTACTACCCTGGTAGACATATCATGATGAGCTCATCAATGAGCTCGTCATGAGCAATCAGATGAACGTACTGATGAAATTTATTCGCGTTTGAATCAAAACCGGGAGAAAAATCTTTTATTTACTTATTCACAGATAGTGTGCACGAGATATTGCATTTCTTTCACTTATTTAGAAATGTATATTTTGCTTCTCTTTTGTGCATTTTACAATATTAGATAAGCACGTCGATGAGTGCATAATGAGAGTCACGATGAGCTTATTAACGAGCATGTCAATGAGTGTCACGATGAGCTTGTAAATGAGTGTCACGATGAGCTTATTAATGAGCATAGCTATGAGTGTCACGATGAGTTCATTATTAAAAATCTGATCTTACGATTGATTTCATATCGACTCGCTCGAGCACCGTCGCAATGTTGGATGCCTTTCGCTCCTTTATCGCTATATGCATGGCCAATGTTCTGATGAAATATCTAGTCTGATCCCTTGTAGAATAGTTCCTGCACGCAGTACTCGCGCTGCATCCCGCGCTCATCCTTTTACCCTTCAAATTACCTTCGGCCGTACACTTAAATTCCGTGATGCTTTCTTATCCCGAACTGTGCGAATGTGGAACAGTCTACCATCTTCTGTCTTTCCTCCGGCATACAACCTGCAAAAGTTTAAGGGCGACATACATCGGCACCTCCGCCGCTCTCCTCATATCCCTTAATCCTTTCCCTATCTCCTTCCTGCCACGCTGTGCTTTGCATCATAGGGTATCCCCTGAGCTTGGCTTAATAATAGAAAGAAAAAAAATATATATTTTTCCGAATTCGACGCTGTGGCGTAAGGATATGGACATAACCAGTGTTGCCACAAGAGGTAGGAATAAAAATATCAAGACTCAAGGGAAAAAGTAGCAAAGTAGCAACATTTTGTCAATAAAAAAACAAAGTATATAGTAGCAATAAGTAGCAATCTTAAAGAAAAAGAAGTATAAATTAATAGTAACTTTCTCTTTCTGATAACAATAAAAAGAAAATTTAGACAATTCATACAAAATAAAACTGAATAAGTCGCAGAATATATACTATACATATATATTAAACGTCCTATGTCGATATTTGTGACTATTAAACGCGATTGACAAAGTATTTTTTATTTCGACTTTCTACTTGCCTTTTTGCAAACATTATGCATTCAATAATCTTTAGGTCAAATCTATTTGGCTTATTTGTTCTAGTTAGTTGGAGGTCTGAGAAGACTCGTTTAGCGGCGGCAGAACTGTGTGGTAGACACACTAAATTCATTACGAAATCAATGAGCTCTTTAAATAAATATCGCCCCAATCAGCTTATTAAAGTCGAAAGATAACTACAAAAACTTTCAGGATCAGTTAACTGAATTAAATTCCATTGCACCTTTAAGATTCGCCATTGTGTACTAATTTTTTCTACATCAGAATGCATATAAAGATTTGGAAATGCTTTTAATAATGGCAAAATAGTATCGTTACATTTGCATACTCTATCGGAATCTAGACAACACAAGTATTTTAAAAAGTCGCTTTTGAAATAGAAGCGTTCTCTTATTTGAATGCTCAATTCATAAAACGAAAGGATATGTGACCTTACAGTAGCCAAAACGGAATCCACTAAACCTTTTCTGCAATAAATAAATCAGCATTTGCACTGATGTATATATCTTATTAAGCAGCAAATAATTCTCTTGATATTGTTGGTCAATGTCATTAAGGCAATCTGAGTTATTTATTTAGTCAGGTTTAATGAAAAACGACAAAATTAACTCGTACTTTGTTTCAATTGTTTTGTATAATGTATGTAACCTAAATTTTTCTGCTTGAAACTCTAAGTTAATAGTAGTTACAACTTGAAGGATTTGTGACAAATAGTAAAAATATATTTTACTTAAAGGACTTCCCATTTGTTCAGCAATTTTTCTTGCAATTATTAAATCGCCTTCTAACGAAGATGATATAAAAAATAATTGAAGAGCTTGCCATTGCTCCAAAATTCTGTCAACAACTTCCTTTAAAGATAGCCATCTCGTTGGAGCTATGTTAAGGATTTTTTTCTGCTTTATACCAGCATAATCCTGGAATTCTCCAAACTCCGATATTATTTTAGAAAATTTATGTCGAACTTCCTCTACATTGAGTATCTAATAAACTCGATTGTCTGATTTTATGTAAAAGTAGCATTTTAGACAGAATAATAGAAAAAAAGTATCAAAGTAGCATTTTTGGAATGACAGGAGTATAATTTTTGCTACAAAATTGTATCAAAGTGGCATCACTTATTCATCATATTTTAAAATTTAAATAAATAAATCGCAAAAATCAATTCAAATTTTCCTAGTAGATATGTCATCTGAAAATATTTATTTATTGCTGGTTTAGTATATAGGAAGCAGTTTCATGATATGGAATGAGCCCTTCGATGAGATTTAATGAATGCTCATCAGGAGGCTCATCGGCACTTAATTTTCTATGTTTTTTCATGAATTGCGAACACCTTGATGCTTTTCAGTCAGATTAGTATTGATTTACATAATAACTGCCCCTTGTGGGGCAAGTGACAAAGGTAAAACTATGAGCAATTTCTACTAAGGTACTATACTACTACTTACTACTACTACTACTACGACTACTACTACTATAATTACGATCAAGGAAAATTCATTCGTTTAAAATTCTCCAGAAGTAGAATATTATTTATATAATAAACATGTCCATCTAAAACAAAGTCTACAAAATCAGTTTTTTAAATATATTTTGTTATAACTTCATTCAGGCTATAATAATTAGTCCTCTGAGAGGAAGCATATAGGAACTTTCTGTTACACAAAGAGCCATAAATATTAATTAAATCCAACAACTTAGAAAATTGAATAGCATTATGAAAAATGTCTTTGACAAAAAAATGCATAATTAATATCACAATGAAAACTAAGCTTCAGTTAGCCAAGATAAATTATTCTTAAATTTATTTACATATGCTTAGTTTACATAGATTCTGTTTGTATGAATCACATATTATTGTCGGCTCCAAATGGTCAACACCTTATCAAGAATAGGTCTTATTAAAAAGATAGATAGATAAACATGGTTTTAATACAATAAATATCAGAAAATTCTTTATAGAATTTCCTTTTATGAATCTAAGGGTCCATAGCAAAACTCGCCTAATACCTGGACCAAAAATAACCACTATTTTAGATTTTCCAAATAAACAAGTCAAAAGGCAAGAATTGGTCTAAGACCAATTTTTATGATACCCTAGACTAGATGACTGCCCGTATATAATTTCTATGGTCACCCATTTGTGCAATTTTGATTATTGAAGCAGTTTTTCGCATATATTTCTGGAACGGTTCGTCGGACAGCAGAAATGATTACAAGCAATTTCATAGGATTTCACATTCTGAAGAACTTTTCAGTAGGTACTAATAATAATAATAATGTTTATTCAAAATAATGCATAAGTTTACAGTGTAATTCTATCCTATTTTCTTAGAATTATCTATATACTGATGATAGAAAATACCAAAATAAAATAATAATTAAGATTTTGTTCAGTATGATAAATCTTAACTAATCGACTTATTCTAAGCTGAGCAACAAAGAATGAGATAAAATAAAATAACTAAATTCGTATGGATTAAGGTAATGATAATTCAATAGAAACGAAAAAATAGAAACAAAACAAGAAAAAGTAAGTAAATAAATAAACAACGTCTATGGCCCCGAGGCCTTCTGCCGAGGTTAGTAGTACATGTAAAGCAATATATATATAAATAAAGGAAAAACAAAAAAAAGAAGACAACTTTCCTCTTCCTTCTTGCTTTGCCGTATGGCAGTAGAGAAGTGAAATGTAATTATATGTACAAAATAATAAATGAAACTATATGTATATAGATTAATAATTAAACTCTTTTACCGAAAAATCCCGATATTTCCAGGCCCTTCTAGCGTAAATGATTAGGTCATTAAAATTATCTTTACCATTCAACACTTCTATTACTTCCTCTTCGGTCAAAGTTTTCTTCCCAAACGCCACTAATCTCAACTCCATTAGAATGAGACATATTCCTACAAAGTGAAATATATTTTCATCCTCGTCCAAGTTACACATCGAACATACCGACCTGCCTTCATGCCTAAGTGGGTTGGCATTTGACTTAAAATATCTCATTTATACAGGGTGGGCCAAAAGTCACCATGGGGTTTAAAAATTAAATTGGTAACATATGGTAGGATGAAAAAAAGGAGGGGTAAGGTGGGGTGGGGAAACATGCTTACCTATGAAGAACAGACAGTTGGCTATCATGTAAAAAAGGAATGAAGAGAAACGGTCAACAGGGTGTGGAGCAATGTACAAACGAAAAAGTTAGTTATTTTTAAACCCCATGGTGACTTTTGGCCCACCCTGTACTTACAGATAATGCTAATTTTCTTTATGGAGTTATCATCTCGCACGTAAATATTTTCTTCCCTAAGATACTTAAGTCTTGGATATATGTTAGTCATGTGTCAGCGGTCCTCCAACTCTCTCGATAGCTGTTTGCCTAAGCTTGACATTTTCTTTTTCAACTAGATCTAACAAAATTTCTTTCACATCAGCACACGAATTTTCAAACAAGTTCAGTTCATGGTTGTGTGACTCACCCATTTCTTGCCAGACCTTATACCAGTGCACATTCTTCCGTTAGCCTCCCAGGCTTTTCAGTACTATAAAAACATATAATATCCTTTATATGGCAACACCGAGAAGGGGCTGCCCAATTTACCCACTTTCGAAATTAAATGAAAACGTCGTGTGCAACATATTGTGAAAAACCAAATGTTTGTATGTCAACCCCACGAAGAAGTTACTCGGTTTGTCCCATTTTCGAACTTAATTTTACTTTTTTTTTTAATGCCCGTGTGGACAGACGGACTGACGGATAGATGGACGGACAGATGAACATGCAAAATCAAAATAACTTTTAATATTATGCGTGGGTGTCCAACCTGTTTTACTATACCATCATTATTTCTTTACGTTACAAACGGAATGACAAACTTAGTACAACCTATTATTTCATCTAGGCTAGGGTATAAACATTGCACCTAATGGTTAATTTTTGATTATTATTTTTTTGGTTGTCGGATAACCATTACTTAACTTTTTTAAATTCTTCTCAATAAATAAGAGAATCATTTTCGATTTTTATTTTACTGGCTATCCAATTCCTTCAATTTGAATTTATGTTTTCGATTGATCCACATCCACACTTTCGACACGATTTCTGTTACATAAATTCTATTAATCTATTATAAATTTTTGCATATTTAATTCGAATCCGATATTCAAGAAGAATTAAAATGTTTATCGCGATAACTCTTATTTCATAACCAAAAGAAGATATGTATTGGTTAAGGGTTAACCAAAAAAGCTCAATTTTTATCATAGATCTTATGTCAGTTATCAGCTTATAAATTTGTTATAATGGTAGTATCATTTTGAAATGGTTGCCATGTAATTAGCACAAATTAAATTAGTTTTTAACCGTTGTGTTCATAGAGTTTTTTTTCACTCTTATTATTATTATTAGCTTTTGTGGAATACCATATAAATAATTATGTATATCTTGCCTACAACCAGTTCAGATTTAATATATAAAGCTTCAGTAGCTGTACTTTATTTTCACCTGTATTACCGATTTATGGTTGATGTTGACCACTAAGTTATCACCACAATATACAGGGTGTTTCATAATTGGTGCACCTAGCTCAATGGTTTGATAGCTGAAGTGGAGACAAACAAAAAATTATAAGGTGAAGGGGGTGGGGGCGGTATTTAGGCATTTAGGTAGGTATATAGTATGTACATAGTCAAATTAAAGGTGACATTCCGGGGTTTCTAAATCTTGTAAAAAAACTGTATAGTTATTATGCATTTTGGCGGGAAAAACGTTACAGGGTGTAACGTGGAAGAAGTACTAAAAATTTTAAACGCCCCTGTCGCCGAAACGACGGGTCTTACCCCTTCCTTGACCTCATAATTTTTTGTTTGTCTCCAACTCAGTTATCAAACCCTTCAGCTAGGTGCACCAATTATGAAACACCTTGTATATCCTCAGACTATATTACACCGGACAAGTATCTTTTTCCTTTTAGGGCTAGATCCAGGCTTGCGAAGTACATTCCCTCAAAGCTCGCTAAATATGGATTGAAAACTTAGGTGGGTTTCCTATACATCAAGTTCTTACCCATACAAGGGACAGCTGTATATAGCAGAAGCATCGACCAGACGAGGGGAAAATACGTGGTCATCGATTTTTGCTACCAATTTAAGCACCCAGACAGAAACATCACCATCACTAGTTACCAATGCCATAACTTCTAGATTTTAGTTCCGTCTTGTTTTTAATAAATGTAATTCTTGAAAGGTAGTTCTTGAATTCTGATTCTTTTCATAGTAAGATTTTTTACCAATATATTCTTAAGTCTTTATTTATTTATATTTTCATATAAAATGGGGTAGAAAATTTCATATTTCCAAACTTTTTTTCCCTTTAAATAGTTTTAGGATGTAACGGAAATTCTTCCCATTAAATTTTTCAAATTTTCAACAAAAAAAAATCTATTAAATCTTGTCATAACGGCAAAATCTATGTAAAAGCAAAGAACATCTAACAAATAATATGTTCTTTGGTAAAAGGCAACCTAAGTTGCAACATCGCAACAAATACTTAGTTATGGGCGTTCCCATCAAAACTATAACTAACATGTCTTATCATCATCATAACACATTTTAGTTTTTCCGAAAGTTTTTCTATGAAGGAAATATATCTTTGGACTGTACCTCCCCCGCTATCTAAAAAATAAAGTCCTCACTTACCCCTGAGTAACTTAGGACTTTTATTTTTTAGATAGATATTTTTTTTTTTTGGAATTTGGGTTGCAAAAAAAATCACAATCATAATAAATGGGGTCATGAATCAAAAGAGTTTAGGAAGCTCTGCTCTAGATTGAACACCAAACTCAGGTAGCCAGATATGACATATAAGCGACAAAACAAGGACAAATTTTTGTCATTTGTCGATAAAATTATGTGACAAATATCATTTGAAACTGTGGTCAGGGTTGACGCCAATTGTCACATAATATGTCACATACACAATATTTAAGATTGGGTGCGATCACTGACACGATAGTGTCCTGTAGCGTTGTGTTGTAAACAAATGTCAAAAGAATTACTTTGACAGTAAGTCGCTACAGTGGTGACTCTTGTGTAACCAATTTGCAGTGAACGCAAAAGAGAATAACGTAGGAAATCAAATATTTTTGACGTTTGCAAAAAATCAGTAAACTAAAAGTAAATATGAACGTCAAAGTGCAAATAGCGTTATCGTTGGGAGATGAACTTTTTTCGACATTACAAGGTTAATAAAGTAATGCATTGAAATTGATTTAATAATAAATTAAACTTTTTGGCCCATCACACAGGCCATATTGTTCTCATCAACCAAAATTGATATGTTTTCTGTTTCCATTTCTAAATCTATGTCATTCTGACAACACAAATTTATTATCGCACTATCCTAAATAAGGGTAGTGAAATAATGCGCGCTACCTTTTACTCTTGGCCGTCTCAGTGAACGCGTGAGAAAGTAAAAGAAAGCGACTACCTGTCATTTTCTGTGTACAGTGAACGCACGATAGCGTTGTGTTGTGACTCGGTAGTGACATTATGTTACTATTTTGCTGTCGGTGAACACACCCATTGTCACAAGAATGTTTATAAATTCTGTGACATTTGATTCACTTATATTTGTAACATTTAAATGTCGTAATTTTTGTCAAGCTGTAATAAATAGTATACAGGTATTTAAACCTAAAGTTGTTAAAAAAATACACGAATTTTTAAGAAATTTTATTTATTTCTAAAAATTTCAAAATGTTATCTCCTCTAGTGCAGCGTCCTCAGCAATATCTTTTTGCAGATACTTTTACGATATCTAAAAACAGGAAAAAATAAAAACAATTAAAACTAGAATTATGCAAGGAATTAATAACATCAATTTACCTATATTTTTCCCCGACAAATTTATTTTCATTTGAATGCTGATGTCATAGTCGGTTAATAACACGACGGACGGAGTTTTCAATATTTTTCCCTTCGAATATTTTTCCATACAATCAATCGCACGTTATTGGTCATCTCACAACGAAATTTTGTCCTATTTTGTTCACAATTTCTTGTGAAATTTTTGCCCATATAAAATGGTGTGTGATATCACAGTATAAATGTCAAACTATTATGTGACATTTCGTTTTTATGGCTGGAACAGAATGAACGGATCAATGCCGGAGTAAACACGCAGATAACTGTCAAACAACGGAGAAACTAAAGTGCTGCCCAGAATGAATTGCGTTGACTGCGTAAATGTCAATTCAGTTCAATTGTGAGAATTTCAGTGTTGTGCTTTTGATTGTTGTAAAATTATTGAAAATTGTGTGAAATTTAAATGAAATTCATTATTACCTGTAGACGATAAATCCTCTGCAATTTTTTCCCATTTCTGCATTTTCGCAAAAATATTTTTGTAGCCCAAACTCTTTTTGGCATACAAAATTTCGTATTTTTGGACTTCGTTGATTAATTTTTCTTCAAAATTCATCTTTATTCTAGCAAAATTTAACAAACCAAACAATTTCCTTCAGCTGTCAAAAATTTGTAATCCGGCAGTTGCGTTAAAGTTGAAAGTTGACCAACTTTCTTGCGGCAAGTCCGGCAACTCCGTTCACTGTGTGCGCACTAATGTATTTCAAATGCATTCAACTTTGGCGTGACGTTTCTATCCGGCAGTGATCCGTTCATTCTGTTCCAGCGGTTACAATTATTTCCTCCTTATTGTGACTGATTTTCGACAATATTTTGTGATGACATTACATAGCTACCCGGGAAGTTAAATAAAGTGAAAACTCATAGTTCTGTATGGCAGCACCAAGAAAGTGTTGCCCGATTCAGTTCATTTTTAAATTTTATTTGCTATTTTTATGAAAACGATGTGTACAAAATTGGAGCTCTTCACGTTGCACAGTGGGTATTTGATCGAAAAAGTTGGGCAAAATTTTTTGTTTTTATAAAATGGATCTATGGTAATTGTTTCATTCATAGATAAAATGTTCAAAAGCATTTTGAAGATTTTTTTTTAAATAAAATATCAGAATTGCAAAATACTACGATTTATTCAAATTTCTTCTTTCTTAATCCATACTAGTGTCGGCGTATAAATTTAACAATTCAGTTAAATTTAAATTCTCGTCCCGGCAGGCAGTTTCTTTAGAAAAGGACCTTGTTCTCTATTTTGGTGGCTTCCGTGAATATTAATTGAATGTGTATGCTCTCAAATGTTTGTTGCGAGCTTCTGAAGCTTCTCTCCTCAGAAGCTGTCTGATTGGAAACAGAACATTCGAAATTACTTCAGACCATGACGGAGTTATTTTATGGATCGTGGGAGTTATTGGGCCATCCCAGACGAGTATTCTTGAAGCAGCAGTATGCAAACCGGATTTTTAGGGAAGAGGTGAAAAGACGGAAAGAGATATTTCTTTGCGCCTTTTCACCTCTTCCCTACAAAACAGGTTTGCATACAGCATCAAGAATACTCGTCTGGGATGGCCCATTGGTTGCGATTTATGCAGCTGGACATAGGGTTCTTCGATTTCTCTTGAAATTTTTTAATGTTAATTTTGTGACTAATCGATAGTACCTCAAGTATGTTTTTAAATCTATTCCAATAATGGATGCAGACAGCTCGTGTTCGGCAAAATATCGTCTACTACTGTTTCCATCATTAGTGTTCCCAAAATTTCTTTGGGAACGTCCCCCATCTCACTCCTAAATCGTTTTTGGATTTCTTTCTTTCTTAGTTGGACAGCATCTTTATCGGATTTCAAAACATGTAAAATGCTTTCGAAGAATCTGATCTTTGCATTAAGTATTGAAAGGTCAAATTTTAATGCCTCTACTTTAACATTTCGTTTCTTCGTTAAATCATTAAATTCTTTTGATATGGCTCCCTCATTGTTGAGGTAGTGTGAGTGCAGCGTTACATATCTTGGCATCGACTATAGTAAACATCATAGTGTGTTTTATTTTGGTGCTTTCAAATTCAATCAATTTGAGGATATTTATTTTTGATTCCACATAATGGATCTCTTCGTTTGTGATATCCGTATGTAGTTTCGCGTACTAATCTTATTCTTACACGTCAACAGTACCGTGGTGACGGGGGAAAAGGATTTAATTACAAAATACTGACTCACCTCTAAAGAAACAATTCACTGTCGTTGCATTAGTGCGTCACAGGACTCGTGTGGAAAGGTCTATTAACATTGTACAAACCTATCTGCGGTCGGTATTGTAGTGCTTCCATTAAGCCAATCGCTGCTATTTTTTTCAAATATGGCTTTCTTCTTGCGAGCTGTTTGATATCGAATTGATGCTTTATCATTGACAACTTATGTTTCAAATCTTGTCGCCGTTCTTCATCATCAGAATACAAATCATTAATTTTTTTTCATACAATCAAGTTTTTTATCGAAAGTAGGCTCATTCGAACTTTTTCCTGGTCATAAACTTTACGCCCGAAGGCCCTAGGATAGAAAAATAATTTCTATTTCGTATTGTTCATAAAATGGGGCATGTTATATAAGAGAAATTATAAAAAATACATCCGCAACATTCCGCGGAAATTTTTTTTAGGAGTTTTCTTTTAAGATAAACGCCTTTTAATTTGAAGTATAAAAAACTGCATAGAAAAGCATAGAAGTAAATTAAAACGTCAACAGTTTGTACTGATAATTATAAAAATTATGTGTTTTACCCTTTTATAATTGCTAGAATTCATGATTCATTTCACTAAATATTGTATAAAATGTAAGAACATACCTGGTATCGAATTATCCATAGTATGAATTTCACACACTGGATCACAAAATAAAATTAAAATAATTTTTGTAGGAGTAAACTTAAAGCGCATCGAAAAATCAGACATACTACTGTCAGCAAACGGTTACTTCTGACTGACGGGATGGCTGCTTTTTGCACAGTAGGACCTTTTGCTTTAATAAAAACAGATTTTTGTTCATGAGTCCACATTTTCGAAAATGAATTTTTGTCCAGACTTTTGCGTCACATACCCCACTGCACGTCGACGCGTTTTCAGACAGTGTCCAAATATATAGTGAAAAACGAAATTTTTGTACGGCAACTTTACATACAAATTGGTCCCATTCGAACTTTAATTTACTTTTTTTTTAAAAGCCCGTGTGCAAAAGTTTTAGCACTCGTGAACACGTGACAAGCTTAGAACCCATAGCCCATGACTTAATCATGTAGGGTAGGATATAATAAAAAAAAAAACCAGTTAAACTTCCGAAATTTTAACTTTGTTGAACCATAATTTCAAAACGGAGAGGAGGAGGAGAAAAATGTATTGACCGTTGGGTGTACAGAAGTTATAGCGTGATCTATTAAAAACATAGCCAAATATCTTTAGGACCCCCCCCCCCCCCTCAATTTTGATTGTCGAGGCATGACATATCGGGTGTAACACCCAAGACTGGGCATCCTGTGTATAAACATTCAGAGGATAGCTATTGACTTCAGTGCAACACCAGTATTGAACTTTTTCCAGTAGTGCAACAGAAAATGTTTGATGGGAAGTGCAACACGAGGTTTGCACTGACTTCCCCTACTTGGCACTGGGCATCCTGTATATAACATTCAAAGGATAGCTATTGTCGATTTCGATGAGACTTCAATGCAACATCAGTATTGCACTTTTTCCAGCAGTGCAACACTGAAAATGTTCGATGGGACAATTTTTATAGCAGAAGTGCAACACGAGGTTTGGACTGACTTCCCCTACTTGGCACTGGATATTTCGTCGGTGTTATTCAAGTTGAATTGTCATTTGCTTTGTCAAAGTGTACTGTCGCGATTATTTGTGAAATTTTGGAGTTAAATGAATTAAAAAATTTTATTTGGGTAATTGGCTTAAAGTTAAGAAGAAATTTGTTTCTTTATATCAATAAAGAATATAGGTGTGTCCACAAATACAAGGAATATGACAGAAATATGTTCGATGGACCTCAGTGCTCCCAGTGCTCCGCTGCCGGAAAAAGTGCAACACTGAAATGGTCCCATCGAAATCGACATAAGCTAGAGATGTCTTCTGTTGCAGGTTTTCCTCTGGATCACAGTAAAATAGGCACCCAATATACACCCGAAATTTACAATTTTTGTTAGTAAGGAATAAAAAAGAAATAAATTCATTCAGAGATCGGCATTGTTTACCTATGTAATCTATTTTTAAATTAAGTTTCATTTTCTTGGCAGTTTTCCCATTTGTAAATTCGCTCTTGAGAAAGGGAAAACCCCATACAATACAGATACGAGAAAACTTAACATTAACATCACCATCACCAGCCATTCCCAAATGAACTGTAGAGAGCACTGCCTTGATTCTGATTGCATCTGCGCTCTTATCGACGGGGAAAAATGCATAGTAATCTGTCAATGAGTTTACTTCCATTGTAAATATGTATATCGACGAAATGTAAACAAATTTAAAATGAAACAACAAGCAAACTCATTGTCGATAAAAATTTTACATGACCTCTTCCATTTTTTAAATATAAAAACAAAACTTCAAAATCTTTAGAGGTCATCTGCTGAATGCTGCAAGAAAACATCACGAAAATAAACTCAAGAAATTCGAGGGAATGAAAACCACATGAAAGAATCATCTGTTCGTGAGCTGTGAAATGAAAGATGATGTCATTGCAGAAGAAGTAATTAGTTTCAGCGAAAATGTGAACAGCCATAAACCGCGTAAGTTTATACGAAGCCAACACACGGCAATGATTTACAGCTTCGCAGTTGAAATGTAACAATTATTTGTAATTAGATTGGCTGCAAAAAAAAGCTGCCTTGGACTTACTGTGTCTCATGTTCGGTTGGCGGATTTGCTTTGATTTCCTGCAGTTTTTCGTAGAAACCTTTCCACATTTGCTCCTCATCCATGTTTTAGCTAGGGTGGTAGATAATAGCCTTAAATTAAGTCGGTAGGGAATTCCTTTGATGTTATGTAGGCACGTCTACCTACTATTACTAAACACATGTAACACAAACAATCACTGACTTTCTATCTCTCTCTCTCTCTCTCTCTTTCTCTGTTATGATTTATGCTATGAAGGACACAGAAAACACGTTGAAATACTTATATTTACCGGCGGCGCGCGGCGAACTGTGACCTATGACACACGAGAACTATTTCGTCACTGTACCACTGTTAACTGTAGACTTTGTGGGATTCAAGAAGTGTAACGTAAAAGTTGTGCAAAAGCTTCACAGAAAAATGAAAATTGATTTGAGCAACGAACAATATTAATAAAAACATGGAGGAACCACCATAGAACGGTCGGAATGATCGAGCTCGACTGAATTGTATTTCGGTTTCCGTTTATACTTTTTGATGCATGTAGGTCTAGCGGTCTAGCCTTATAGCTAAGCACTCTTACACTAATCCGACTTTAGCAAGGTGAGTGCCTATAAAGCTTAGCTGAGGCTGCTGCGAGTTGCTGGAGTTGGAATAATCTAGATAGGTATGATTATCGCTAAAAAACTGATGGCGACAGCGACCGAGATATACTTTTATGGGTTTTCACTTGCATCGGAGAGACTCATATGTATGTAGAAGAAACTAAGCAAATGAATCAGTGTATAACCGGCTACTTATCACCGATTTTATTCAGTTTAAAAACGTCAAGTGCTATTTACATAATAAACATGGGGTGCTAATTACTAATTAGTAAATATGCTTGAAAATGCAAAATTCAGATGAATACTGTTGTCTTATTTCGACTGTACTTTTCGCTGAAACTTGTTCAATCATGGTTCAGTGATCTCACCTTGACTTTAGTTAGGCCCACTCGTTTTTACCTGAGAATTCATGAAGCTTTTGTTTGCTTTAGAAATAATAGAAAACACGTACTTACCTATATTATTAAGGATGAAGGTATGTAACAGCTGAAATATTATAGGGAATATGCTGATAAAACTTTGGTAATTGACTACTTAGCTATACTGCGTGCGTATTATTCATTTACATAATTTATTTTAGAGGTTAGTACTGTCGAGTACAGACTAAAATTTTAATTTAACACGTTTGCGACCGGTGAAAGTAATTTTATAGTACGTCCTATGTTTGGCTGGTTTGGAATTCAACCATAAATCCCAGTCGGAAATGGAACGTGTGCTAGACTAGTTCCATAACTAGTTACAGTAACTATAGAATTAGTTACGTGTTGTCAGAGCTGGGCAATACTTAAGTAAAAACAGACTTAAGTACTACTTAGAGTACATTTTCGTTACTTAAGACTTATTGCTCAATACTTTGGAAATGCCCCTACTTAGTACTTGAACATATGTACGTATGTATGTCTATTTACTTGTACTTAAGACTTAGTTTTGTACTTAAGTACCAAAATGTTTACTTAAGTATTTCTGAGTCTATTAAGTACCTACAAATATCTAACTCTTTGTATTAAAGGAAACACAATCTCTAGCGCAACTGCTTTTTTGTTGAGTTTTAAAGCACGCAGAAAATTCTCAAAGCATGTGCCGCACTCACGCATCAAGGCAGAACCTTAGACAAACTAATAACATACAAACAAGACTGGGCAAGTAGAACAAAAACCAGTAACGTTTGGCTCGAATATAAAATCAACGATGCCTCGAGTTGATGACATAACCACTGACATGTATAATATGGACTGACTGCGTTTATAGAAATACACTGCAGAAAGTGGGCTCACTTCTATATTACTGATTTTCGGTCTAAGCACCAAGTACCAACTGAGAGAGAACTGAAAACAACAAATAAATTAGTGGATTCGTCGAAATACATGATTTTAAATTAATCATTTAGGGATCATTACTGATAAAAACTGTTTTACCAAAGACAATATATTCATTAGATACACAGAAGAAATTCTAAATGTTTTATTAAAATCACTTTCCGAGCTGCGTGCTCACTTTTCAACTTCCCGCCAATGATTTTTTCAATGTTGACACCGACGTAAGATCTCTTTTTGACACAAGCAATTGTGCCCACATGAAATAGAAAAGTAGACAGTCCATATTATATACGTCAGTAGACATAACCAAGGGTAAGCAAGCAATATCTCGCTCAAATATAAAATCAACGATGCCTCGACCTGATGTAGGCAAGGCCTCAATTTTTTCTTACAAATTTACTGGAAATTTTTTCCTTAGAATTGTTATGCATTATTAGAAGATGAGTGTAGCAACGAGAGGTTAAAGTTTTACTCTACCTGCAGTGCTGAATACAAAAAAAAAAAAAAAACTATAAATAGTAGCCAGGTTACTGTACAAGTAATAGTTTTCAAAAGATATTTATTTATTAATGTATATTAACTGAACTCGATAAACTTCATTATATTACTGCCAACGTACAAAGATTCTAAAAAAGTACTTTAAAAAGTAATTCAAAGAGTACCCAGTACTTTTTATAGACTTAGCACTTAGTTACAAATACTCTGCATACATGCGGTACTTGTACTTACGCTGAAGTACTCAGGCCTTCGGTACTTGTACTTAAGTACTTTTACATTGGTACTTGCCCAGCTCTGCGGGTTGTATTATAACTTGCATTACTTTTAGCATTACTTGTCATTGCCGGAAACGTCGTTTTCAATGTAGGCTTTTTAACTAATTATTGAACTAGTTTCTGTGAGTGATAGGGTTTGCTTTTGTAACTAGTTATGGAAGCAGTATCTGGGAATAATACGAATAATAACGTTTAAAAAAAAAAGCCAAATAATTTTACAAATTTTATTTTGTTCTTGTAATTCTTATTGTACATAATATAAAAATCCGAAAAATTACGTACATATATTCTCTAAAAAAAAGTTCAACGATTAAAAAAAATACGGCTGGACTAAGGATTTTCTTCAAACTGTCTTCGTAGTACAGGTTTTCAATTGCATCAACCTGAAATTAATCAGAAAAAAAAATCAACTATAATTAGCACCTTTAAAATTAGGATAACTATTTTTACTTACTTTTTTATGCAGTTTTGTTCACGATCAAATATCACTACTATAAAACAAAGGTACACGAACATGTCTGATCACTGAACTAAACTCTCATTATTGCTGTCTGATATGGCCGTCTTTCATTACGTGGGGGCCTTGGGCACTTAAGGGTATGGGGCCCTTGAAAGAATCTTATTTCTTTTTTTCTCAATTTAGCAATATCCATGTTCTTTTTATTTCTTATTACTATTACGCTTTACTTTATTATTAATTTTAAATATTATTTTCATATTTTATTTATATTATTTTTTTCTCTTCAAAATCAATGTCAATTTTCCTGTATTTTTAATTAGAAGTATGCGCAAATCAATGCACATTGTTCTCACTTGTTCTCTTTAACTCAATAAATATGAAATGAAAAATATTTTCTGAAATACTTTGAGTTACCAACAGGAATAATAACATAATAAATTATGTTAAGACCTATATTGCGCTGGAGACTTTTTGTCACCACCGTCATTTCTATAGTCTCTTATTAAAATGTGCGTATGACAACAAGGTGACCTCGGTTCCACCGGCTAGCAATTTTTGGGTCAAAATTATCACCGTTCCTTCACGTTTATATGAATGTACACGCACTGGTAAAATTTTTGTCGTCACTTGACTGCCATTGTTTTCAGAGGATTCAAGGAAGAAACTTACACATCATTTTTTGGAAAAATTGCTGTTGCAACGACAGCGTGAGAGGAAGATACAAATAATGAAGCATTAATACAAGAAGTACAAATGAGACCACTCCTATACAACAGAAGTTTGAAGGAATACTCTAATAGCAATTTGAAGAAGAAAAATTTGGGGGAAATATCCATGAAAGTGTTTATAGACCTTAGAGTAACAACATGTCCCCTTCGGGTTCAATTGATGATGGAATATTGATACTTTAATAAGTTATGGCATGTCTCAAAATCTGTAGTAGTAAAATCAAATCTTTCCATACTCATACGGAAATATCATAGGAATTTTTCAGGATAGGATCGTAGTTGATCAAATATATAGTGAAATTTTCCTTTATGCAGCCTTTTGGTCCAAATTAGAAGGACCCAATAGCGTTTCTGTCGTTGATATTTTCTATATCCAAGCTGCCAGTTGTGTGGCAAAAATTTTCCAATAGCCGTGAAGCTTAACATGAGCCAACAGTATACAAATTTTCGCTGATTACCAAATAAATTTAGTTTAAAAAATAATCAGGCTGTAAAATAGTAACTAAACGTTATTTTGTATGAAAATTTGTTGCCATGTGTAGAAGTAGGAATAAATCACACGGTCTACTTTCAGTAGTCAAACTCTAACAGCTAAACTAACTTGTAATTGGTTCTCTTACTGGTTGGAAAATTGGTCATCGGTTGATCTACTATCGCAGGGACTGGGGCCCTGGGTCCGGACCCAGCTGGCCCATGCGTAAAGATGACATTGCTGTCTGATCCATAACGGCAACAGCAACATCAGTCATAACAAAATTCTTAGAGTCAAACGGGAATTCCCCGAATACATGTATGCTGCGTTCCTTTTCTCGTTCTGAATGAATCTGTATGAATCGACAGAACGATGTCATAATTTAAATCTGTGCTCATAAAAAAGGAACGAAACAGAACCATTTCAAGTGTTTGACATTTCTTCCATTTGATAAAAGCAAGTATAAATTCGTAAAAATTTTTGTTTATGAAAAATAAAGCTATTTTCCAACAAAGGCAACTTAAGCTCAATTAATACCACTTCGTCCAAATTATAAATAACACATTCACAAATACAAATTAAATCGTTCTGCTTGAATCCAGGAAAAACTCAGGTGCATTCAGAACGATTCGGATTCCAAAAAAAGCGATGACAGATTGAAACTATAAATCGTTCGGCCCGAGAAAAAGAACGACATGGATTGAAAAAATTCATTCAGAACGAGAAAAGGAACGCAGCAATTGAGTAGAGTGCCGTAACATATGGAAAGTAACGTAATTGATTTTCATTTTCAATTCAGAAAGTAGTTACTGGTAGCTATTTAAGTAACGAGTTTCGACTAAATATGATATTTGATAGTTAGTAACATAAGTAGTTACTTCGGTAACGCATTCCAGTTTTTCCTGCTGGGATGTTTTCAGGAAATGTAAATATTATTATGATCACTAATATTATAATATTTACAGTTATGTAGGCCGGGTAATAATTATTGGGAATTATTTTGGGAAGTTTTCTCTCTCTCTCTCTCTCTTTCTCTCTCTCTCTCTCTCTCTCGCTCTCTCTATCTGTATCACTGATATGTATCATATAGACTGACTACGTTCATAGAATACACTGCAGAAACTGGATTTCTACTATATGCCAGTCTCTTTCGGTCTAAGCACTAAGTACCAACTGAGAGAGACCTGTAAGATGTAAACAGAACAAATATATAAGTGGTTTCATTGACATAAATGTTTTAAAATGATTTATTTAGTGTCATTACTGATAAAAAGTGTTTTTACCAAAGGCAATATACTCATTAGATATATGTATAGCTATGTGGCAGAAATTCAAAAGGTTTTATAAAAACCACTTTTCTTCGAGCTGCGCGCTCATGGGTTTTTTTTAATGTTGGCACCAACGTAAGCTATATTTTTGACACACAAAATTATGCCCACATTAAATAGCATATCAAGCAGTACATATTATATGTGTCAGTGGTCTTCTATATTCATGTTCATATTCCACCTAGATCGCAATATTGCGACCTCAAACTCTGGTGTAAAAGTCAAATTTATCCAAAATTCATAATGTATTAGAGCGGACATTCTAGTTTAATCCCGAAATCGATTTTTTTTTGCTTTTTCGAGGAAACCGAAAAACGGCCTCAAATTAGAGGATGGAGACAAATCTAGGCAAAATTCTTGGATTGAGGTGCAATCGCAGAGAAGATGTTCTGAAATTTCGTGGACATCCTGGCATAAGTGGCGGGATGTAGTCTCAACCAAACCCTACTTACTTATGTGGTACGGCAAATGGTAGTCTATCCACCTGAGAAAAAGGAGTTCTATTACTTTTTCACTAGAAATGTCTATATACATATTTCCTCGTGAAAATCTTGTAGCCCTTTCCAATAAAAGGATTTTTGATCCTTCTCTCAGTTATTAAGGATAGCTCTGAGGGAACGTTTGAAAGTGCACAAAATGGCTCTGGTCCGATAGGCCGTCAGCATTTTCAATGCTTTTATGGACCTTATATCCTATTGTTTCCAGGGATTGAGGATGATTTTAGACTATCTTTGACTTAATGTAGTTTAGAGTCTTGAGAATGTTTTGACTATCTGATAGGATGTTGATTGTTGAGCCGTTTATGACCCTTTTAATACAGATATTGGTTCATTCTTCTATGGCCAATACCACACTTTTGAAAAGGGGAGGGGTAGAGTCCAGGGCCTTTGATATACCATATCTAGGATCATATACACTCAGTCTGACTGCACTCTTAGAATTTTGGAGCCGTTTGTATAGCACACTATTGTTCCTTGCTGAAAGGACGTTTTGTTGGAACACTATTACTATCGATCCCTTAAAACCACATCGAGTGTTGGTTGTCGTCTTATACAATTCAGCTTGGGTGTGATCATATCAGATATTTTAGTCATTTCCTGAAAACATATTTGTTTTAAGATACTTAAATGACCAACCAGGTCATCTGGTTTGAAATGTTTCTCTCTCTTTGTAACCTGTACTGTAACTGTATATTGCTTCATTTTTCATATGCAATTGCAGTGGTGGAAGATTCAGTAAGGCTTCATGGCTACCTTAGTGCAGGGAGTTATAATATCAGTAACACTAAGATAAGCCAGCCGCTGTATAGCTCTTACTTATTTTTTTATTAGTTTTTGCCGATTCTGTAAGAACAGCATAAGTGACCATGGGGGGTGTATAATCAATACAGCATTTTTTGCTTCAGACCCCATGTTTTGCCAATGAAGTGAAGGCACGTGTAAAGAGATTCCACAGCTTTGTCATTACCTCGGACAAATGGGAATTTCAGGTAAGTTGTTTTGTTAAGACTGATAATTTCGCATTATCAAAAAGTGGAGCCATTAGTGTCCATTTTTCTCGTAAGCGGAACAATAACGTTTTTATTTTATTTTATTAGAATACCATATGCAGACTTTTGAATGGGTCTCTTGCATGAGATCGGATATGTCCTGATTACTCTTGTCCCAAAGGGGTGTGTTGAAAAGATCTAAGAAACTTCTCAAAAGGTACAATAAGCACCGAAAACTTTTATTTACTGATGAGAAAATCTTTACGGTAGAAGAGAAATTTCAAAAACAGCTGCCACAATTTATCAGAGTGACATTTTGCAGAAATCTGTGTATTCAACGGAGTGCACTGGGATGTTTCAACATAATTTATTCGAGATTATGGATAGACATCAAGAAGTTCAGACTTTTAAATTAGTTGGGCTACGAATTGTGGGATGCCACCCAAATATTGAGAGACTCAGGCGATCTCATAAGTGAACTATATCAGATTTCTCTTGGAACTAGTCCATACTGTTATCGATGAGTTGCCAACTAGTCTAAAGGCGTGAAAGCTAAAAGAGGCCATTTTGAACAACTTCTGTATTAAGAAGAATTTAAATTAATAATTTAATTTGATGTTATTTAAAATATTTGTTTTAATAAAATTTCTAGTACTTCATTTAATGTTTGACTATTTATGGCGAATTTTGGACCTTTGTTGGAATAATGCTCAATCCTTGGACATACAAGAATTCTGGCTAATAAATAATTATTATTATTAATATGGGGGATGCGAGATGGAGAATACTCTCTCATCTTAGTCACTGCGACTTTTGAGATCATTTGTGCTTTTGCCCCTAAGTGCTCTAAACCGCCCATTTGAGGATTTTGACAAACCCTATAATGTTTTGGGGGCTAACCATGTAACATCCTCTGGCGATGGGAATATCTTTTCGAATAGTTTTTTGTTATGCGATCAAGATGTTTAAAGTTGCAGAGGATATATACAACAGTTTCGTTATCCTCCATGAGAAGCTATGTATATCCACCTTATCCGTTATGGATCTTAGTTCTTTTCTGCTGAGCGGGGGACAATTTTAGTCCTCTGTTGCGAGTATGTTATAAATTTCTTTACTTGTCTTAGCTCTGGGGTGATTTCCTTTTGTATCACTTCTATCCTCTCGAAGCCTAACTTTTGCAACAAAACGAATAGTAAAATACATTATTTTTTCTGACATATTAACGAGGAGAAAATTCTGTTCAGTAAGCAATTTTTTAAAATAATTATATGTAAATGCAAAATTTTCGGATAGGAGAAAACAAATGGCTTAACGAATCCGTAGTTAAATTCAAGGGAAAAATATTGCTTTATGACTGGTAACAATACGAATGAGGCGCATGAGTATATGCTTATCAGATTCGGAAACATGATAAATATACTATTTTTTCTATATTATGGAATTGTTACTTGGGAAAATTTTATTTTAAGACTAGTTACCTCCAGAATTCTTCTAAATTTATACCAGTTAAACAGTATACCGTTTAAAATATGTTATCATCTCAAGCAAATAATGATGAGACAATAATGAAATGCATCATAACTGTTGAAGAGGATTGGACCTATTCATAAGGCATAACAATCGAAAGAATAGCGCTTCAAAAATGGAACACATATCAAAGTGAAATCAGAAACAAAGTCCATCTCAGTGTATTCCTTGATTATTGTGAAGCTGTGAATTTCGTCTTTCTAGTCAAACTGTAAATAAAGAGTATTATTTAAATGTTATACACAGTTTGCATGAAGCAATTCGTAAGAAACGACCAGAATTCTTGAAAAACTACTCATGGACCCTGGCATCAGGATAATGCTCGTGGGCAAACTTCAAAAAATGCGATTACAGAAGATCCATATTCACCATTCAACTTCATGTGAATTTGCCAAACTGAAATGTGCATTTTGGAATGATCGTTTTGACTCAATAAAAATGCGTGTTTTGAAGGCTATACAAGAAATTCAGAATCAGCGTAATTCGAAGGTGGAAAAAGCGTATTGTAGTCATGAGGATTGCGTTGAAAGTTTTGTAGATGACACAATTAATATTGATAAATAAATTAACCATTTGTGTTACATACCTCGAATTGAAAATTGCAAGAGTGCAACTTAAACTGGAGGATAAATTTGAATGAGTGCATCAGAAAGGTGGCCATTGAGATTTATACCTTACAACAAAACTTTTGACAAGAGATGGGGCGCCCATCCTTGCATCATGTACAGGATGTACAGCACTATTGTAAGACTTATCCTCACCTATGGAATGTTGGTGTGGTGGAATGTCCCAGACCAATTCTTCTCTTCTGTAATAGCTTGACAAAATACAAAGAGCTGCCCGTTTAGATATTACAGGAGCTCTTCGAACAATTATTGGGCGATCCGATCCGACACGAATATTCTTGATGCAGTATGCAAACAGATTTTCTGGGGAAGAGGCGAGAAGAAGCAAGGAGATATCTCTCCGCAGTGCAGAGATATCTCTTTGGTTCTTCTCACCTCTTTCAGAACCTGTATGCATACTGCATCAAGAATACTCGTGTGGGATGTCCCAATGCATTGTACATTTTGGAGAAATATTTCTTTGCTCTTTTACTTCTTGCACTTCTTTTACTACTGCATTAAGAATACTCGTGTAGGATGGCCCATTGACATTAGGATATCCCACGCGAGTATTCTTGATGCAGAATGCAAACAGGTTTTCTGGGGAAGAGCTGAGAAGAAGCAAAGAGATATCTCTCCAAAGTGTAGAGATATCTCTTTGCTTCTTCTCATCTTTACCTTAGAGAACCTGTATGCATACTGCATCAAGAATACTCATATGTATAGCTACTACAAAGCGTGCACTAAGAGACGATAGTCCGTAGTCAAGCGTAGTCACTAACTGTCAAAATTTAGCGGAGTGAACTCTTGGTAGTGACTCGTAGCCGACAAAAAGTCATTATTTCGGTGGCAGTGAACATGTCCAATGCCCCGCGGCTTAGCTTGGAGAAAGATTATTCAACTAGCTTTCCTAGCAGAGAGCAGAGAGGAGTGTGAGGATTATCGTGAGGCAAATGACTCTGATAATAATTGTCTTTGTAGATGTTTCGAAAATGTATGTATGGGTGGAAGTCATCCATTCAAACCAAAACCCCCGAGAATACTTCCCAAGCCATGAAACAGAAATCTATATGTGTGCGTTGGGAGTCCATTTTCTGAGATATTCTATATTGATACTTATGGGAAAGTGACAAACATAGATTTTATATATGCTATAGAGCCTAAACTACTATTCATACCGGAAAATAGTCTTTTAGTAATTTACAGCTTGGTTCCTTACCTTCCCAAAAGCTACACTTACTATATACCTTGCTTAACAAAATAATAAAATATATTTGATTACAAAGTAACCTTACCATTTTATGCTCACTAACTCTCAGCTGAGTAATAATTGCATGTGTGTATGTGCAGCCGGAGTCCGAATCTGTATAGGCCAGGAGTCGGCAACCTTTCTGGAGTTATGAGCCATTTTTTTCCTGATGTGATAAATAATTTTTTAAAGAGCCAAATATAAGTATATATAGTACATCGGTAATATGTATTAGAAAAATTAATATAACCGTTATTTGCTGTGAAACATGTGTTTATTGTGAAATCAAGACATTCTATTTTGCATACTAACCAGAACATATAAGTCAACAAATTTAAGAAAATTGAAATATTTTTTTTATAACTTAATTTCAGTAGGTTATACATATAGCTTTGCTTGAATTACAAATTAAATATAAAAAATAATATAAACGCAAATATGTAATATTAGTTAGATTTTTGGGATTGTGTACGAGATACAATTTTTTTCCAAATTTGATGAATATTCAGAAGTTTTTAATTTCATGCAACTTTCGAGGCTTTCGTCATTAAGCGAAGTTCTTAATTTATTTTTAATAATCATTATATTTGAAAATAATTGTTCACTAGTAAGTAGATCTGAAAATTGTCAAGATTCCAAATGCATGTTTTCCCTTGATCATAAAAATGTGGAAAAACAGTTCCATGTTCAAATATAATGTCTTTCTCCTTCCTGCATTTTGAAAGATCCGTCCACTTGTGTCTGACAGCCTATTTTCAGTTCTCTCTAGTTAAATTTTCTTGTTCTGACTGCAAATTTGTGAACTTTTCTGTCCATATATCTTTGTTTTTCAAATCTAACAACTGTAACTCAAATTGAGCTCTTTCAATAGTTGGAAATGGTGTAAAATTCAACTCGCACACCTTCACCACTAGTGGCTTAGAGTAAGGGTTTCTTGCATTTTTACAATGGCGGTGACAAAAAATTCACTGTTAATATTACAACCTGAATACGACGATACGATTAAGAAGATGGAACTGGGCTCTATTATTGAAGCCGTTCGAGTCGAAGCAAAAAGAGCTTAAAAAATCGCCTTTGAATCTCGCGAATTCGTTTTAGTCCCCTTCGATTTTAGTTAATTTTTTCGCAGAAAATTGTTAAAATAATTCGATTGCATTCTTTTATCGGATCATTTGAATCAGTTTGAACGAGAAAATTAATAGAAGTTAAAGGTAACTGAAATTAATTTGTTTCAAATTAAGGAATTTTATTAAAAATTTCAACTTAAAAGGCCCTTTTTTAAGGTCTTTTCGATTCGAACAAATTGCAAGTGGTAGTAAACAAATATTTCGCTGAAATTCCCCCCATTGCATGATGTTTTTTTTCAGAAAATTTGTTCTTCCTATGTCCTGGTAACGCTTCTGTTTCTATTCACTTTGGTTTTGAGTGTGGAGAGTAAGGTTAGCTAAACTGGGTTTACAAGAATGCGATCTGCCGCGCATTTTGATGTGTGAGCAGGATTATTATATTTGTTTGGCAATTGCAATATTACAGTTCATTTTTCAATATTAACTATTAAAATACTCAAGAGCCACAAGTATGATTCTACTTAACCGCAGTTTGTCGACCCCTGGTATAGGCAGCTAAATTCGATACCATCAGCCCACGGTATGCCTGAGAGCTGAGAGTTTTTGTTTAAGGAATCGTAGTAGTCATTTAGTTATGATAAATTTTTTTAAATAATTTTGTTAGGAAAGATATAAAAATTTTATTTCGGTTCGGTAGATAAGAAAGCAAGCTTAAGATTATCAGTTTAGGGCGGAGGAGCTATTCAAATCAAACTTTTGTCAGTTTTACATAAGAACACTGCAAATATTTTAGAATGCTAGGAGGTAATGGTAATGGGGGAGTCTGTTTCACGGCTTGTGAAGTATTCTCGAGGGTTTTCTCTTCAAAAATTTTAGCGAAGAGCTCGATTTCTCGAAGTAATCTCGAATTTGAGCAAGAAATGAGAATTTCGAGCTTCTACCGAGATTCCTTCGTTTCTCTGATTCTGTTACGAATGAGAGGAAAATAGAGAGCTCAGCACGACAATTCCGATTTTTGCTCGAGATTTCTCCAATTATCTAATTTCGGGATTAAAATGAAATGAAACTACGTGCGTCTATGCTTCGAATTTACTGCGAGATTCCTTCGTTTCTCTGAGCGCAAGATTCAAATGACCCATCACTTACTGATAATGTTCAAAACAAAAATAATTTATCTGTTTAGTGGCATGTGCTGAAATGTCTAGTGTTTATCCGATAAGTGATATTTATAAAGGTGGGATGAAGTGACCAAGACAATAATGTTCACAGACATTATTTTCCACTTAAAATGCATAAATGTCCATTTCCATGGCTCCAATTAAATATCTATAAAAACTCGCTCTGCGCGAATCGCTTACTCAAGTACAATAGAAGTATACGTAAGTACATTTACTTACGTAAAGCGAACGCGCCCTTTAATTTAACAGGCGTACACAAATTAATTTTAAGTCGTGTGAGGGGAACTTTCGTTAAGTTTAAATATCCAATTTTCCGTAAGTATGGTGCGCTAAGAATCGCTCATTCTGTAAGAACGCGATGTGTCCAAACAATTAAATTATTACTAAATGATTAAAAGTGCAATGTAAAAATTAAAATGGAATAATAGAAAGCACAAATCTCCAATTAAATCAACTTCCATTTGTTAATTTTTACACTTTTACCACTTTTAAAAATTTAACACAGAAAATGTCATTAAGGCACTGCGAATTAATAGAAGGCACAAATCTTCAATTACATCAACTTCCATTTGTTAATTTTTTCACTTTTACCACTTTTTTAAAATGGAAAACATTAAATATCAAGATAATAACTCTTACGGAATACGATATATATTTAGGCTAAAAATATCAATTTTTCGTAAGTAAACCTTAGTCTCGTTTAATTTTGTAAAGTTATTACTTCTATTGTATTTCAGCGTATAATTTCGTTTTAACATCAATTTCGGTTCGTCTTACGATCTAACGAAATTCGGGTTGATAAGTCGAGAATCATATTCCTTTTACTACGCTGGCAGTCTGTTTTCCGTTCGATATCGAGTTCGATCTCGAAGTTTAAGCCAGAGATTACGATTTGCTAGGAAATCGTTTTTGAATCATGATGTTTGTAGGGTTGGTTCATATACAAGAATTTTACACCTACCAAAACTACTGTACTGTCTTCTATGTTGATATTCTAGTTAATGCAGTGACTCTGCTAAAAGCATTGATCAGGATACTCCTTAATTCCTTAAAATCGATAAGTTGGAGCACATCTTGCTGAGCCACCCTGGATATAGGTATTATCAAAATATTATAATATTATTGCAGAACCAAAACCTATTCAGTTCTCCCTCTTCTTGTTTCGTATTGGTCACTCTATATCATTTTATTAGATAGTATAAGAAAAGTACAGCGAGTTTTATTTAAACCTTTTTTATACTAAAAATTGTAATATTGATTGATAATATAATTACATAAAACGTATGTCTACAAGCTTGTATCAAGAAAATCGTGTAATTTATTAAGCATAGTGTAGTCGAGTTGGTAGCTAACAGTTGGGATTTATTTTGTTTAATTTTTACGCGAAAGTTTTGTTAGGTTGTGTATTTATTGTGAGTTTATTTTGTTTATCTAAACTTCTATAGCTCTATCACAGAAATACAATTAATAAGATGTTATGTTTAATTGTCACTTCAACTATATTTGAACCCGTTTCCAACTCAATCTTTTAACCCTTCGTGCTCAGAAACAAGAGTCGAAGACTCCACTCAATTTCAACTCAATTCTTCAACTCTGCATGTAAACATGGTAACAGTTGGGATTGATTCTATCTGCTCATTAAGCACGATTTACATTATGATGATATGCAGTTTTTACAGAAATTGTGAGAGAGATAGTTAATTGAAATTTAAATGCTGCGGAAGCAATCATTGCAATATATCACTCGTACGCTCCCCTCTCTAGTTTTTATGGTAAAAATCGCAAACTGTCAAACTGTCTATTGGAAATTGTCAAGTTTTTAATCGTTTTTTCGTAGATATTCAAAGACGTACACAGTAAAAAATTTTCTAGATGAATTTAACTGCGTGCATGTCTAGTTATTATATCTAACTGGATTTCTATTTAAAATTAAAATTCAACTAGGATTCCGGACATAAATAAATGCTTTCTTATTTTTATTTCTAGTTTTTTCAGAATTCGAGAAATTCAGTTTTTTTCAAATGTGTTTCCAGTTAATTATTTGAAGGTTCAGTTATAATACATTCCTGAACTGCATATCTAGTTCACTCAAATGAAAATCTATTAAAGGGAACTGATTTGTAGTTGTGTTGCAATGACTCACGCAACTGCATATCTAGTTCACTCAAATGAAAATCTATTAAATTGAACTGATTTGTAATTGGGCTGTCTTGTTCGTACTGATTATCCAGTCAAATCTACCGAATTCTATTAAAAATTAAAGAGAAATTCAATAGAGTCCTCATTCTTTATTATACACGCGGACTGAGTTGTGTTCATTTAGTATTGTGAAGTGAAAGTCGACGGAAGTGTTAAAGTGGTTCAAGTATTTTTTAAATACTTTTTATAATTTATAGTGAGATTGTCAGGTAAGTAAAGTGTAAAGGCCTGTAAAGGCTGTAAAGGCCCAATCAGAACTGCGATTTCGACTGCCGTCAAAGTCGGACGTCGAATTCAGAATATTGGTTAGATCTTAACTCTGTTAAGTGCGTTATTATTCTGCATGTTTAGACACTAAATTAAATTAAAATTGTTCGCTTTAATATGCGAATATGCTTAGAAGTTGCTTTTATGTTCGCTTTTCGCCTGTTTTAAAAATGTGCTCATTAGATCATTTAAGTAATTTTTCGTCAGAGAATAAAAATTTTTATAAACAAGTTCATAGGTTTTTACATTTCGAAGAACTTTTCAGTTAATTAAAAACGTTTGAGAAATAAACATGAAAATCTGATTATACTCATTGTTGAACTGCATATCTAGTTCACTCAAATGAAAATCTATTAAAGTGAACTGATTTGTAGTTGGGTTCTACGACATAAGACAGTTTGGCACATAGATTAGTGCAAAATAGCAAAATAAACAATGTATGTATCATGTATATGTAACAGTCATACCACCATATAGCTTATATACATAATTGAAATTTAATTACAACAATATCAAAATATTCAAAACATGTATAGCTAACATATTATATATTAATTCTAATAAAATATTTTATCTTTCTTTTTTTTTCAAATACTTTCATAGATAATTTAAGGATGCTCGCAACTGTCTTAAAAAAACTACCCAACCGCCAAATAAAACGGTCATATTTCCAAATTTCCACAGATATAGAGGATTGGGAAGAAAAAAACTTCAAAACATTTTGTGGATCAATGTAAGTTTGAAAATAATTTTGGAATTCAACAACTAATTGACCACTGTTTTGTACTCTTCGTATTTTCAGCTTGAAGATGACATCAATACCATTATAAAAAAAAAAGTGAGGCTCAACCCATAATCATCTGTAGATCTGAGCGACCTTTGGAAACGGGAGTATTTTATGTTGCTTTAGAGGATGTTTTTATAGAGACAGGACAAGATGTAGGTACGCCATGCCTTCGATATATTGTATAAGGCTCACTATGTATTCAATTTTAAGTACAGTACACATTTGACGAAATTTTTTAATTTTTTTGACGCTTTTATCTATAAAAGCAAAAAAGTAAACCCATTAGGGGTAGTGTCCCTATTTCGCAAAAGTCTTGTCGTTGATTGATTGAAATGAATGTTTTTAAGGATATACCTATAATTTATTTTAAATGGAACTATTGTTTTTTTTTTAATTTTTTAGTCCACTTTTACATATACACTACATATGTATTTGTATTTCTCTTATTAGTAAAATCAATAAATAAGTGTATATTTAAATTATCCAGTTTTGGCTTACTATTTCCCCTTAAATAATAAAAATCATTTCCTGATAAGAACATGTTTACAAGGATATTATACAGGGTGCAGGATGTTGGTCACGAAAATTGGCGAGGATAAACAGGAATGTAGTTTTCGCAACCGCAGCAGATTTCTAGTGAAATTAAATGAAAATTTTTAATTTCACTAGAAATCTGCTCTGATTGTGAAAACTAGATTCCTCTTTAATTAAACTGAATTCGGCTTAAATTGACTGTCAATTTAGGCGATATATCTAACTGATTCGGTCAGCTGGTTAAACTAGAAATCTTCTTCAATTAACTAGAAAAACATTTTGAAATTTAATAGTTAATGTAGTTGACAAAAGGGAAATACCATTTAAATTTACTTGAAACCCAGTTCATAAAATAAGACTGGATATATAGTTTTCATGTCCAGAAATCTGTTACATATTCACTAGAAATCCAATAAAAAAGTCAACTGGACTTCTGCTTAAATGGTTCCAACTAGATTTTTCACTAGAATATCTAGGAGATCCACTCTAGTTGAGTTTTAATACGGATCTAGTTGAAAATATTTTACTGTGTATCATGGAAAGAAGTATAATTTTACAATTTCTAAAATATTGAATGAAAGCACGAAAAAGTTTGAAGCAAAGGATGAGATTATATCGAAAAAATTTATCGCAAAATATCAGGTGGTAGGTACTGTAATTCAGTTCTATAATCATCATTTTGTACGATAACGAAATTTTTATTTATTATTTATTTCGTAGCAAACAAAAAATTCAGTAACTAATCTGCTAATATGTAAACGTCAATCCACTTCATCCACACAAGTGCTCATATGAAAATTATTCTACTTCACTACCGAACTAACGCCGGTGAAAATAATTCCAGTTCGGTTCGTGTTCACATGACGGATTATCTCAAAGGTGGAATAATTCTAGTAAATTATAAAGGAAAAGGACCACTGCACTGAAACTGTGGACAAAAAACTACCTCAGAAATAATTTCAATATTTTCTATAAAGAAATATTTAAAATCTTTCAATTTCGCAATATTTAATTACAAACTCAAAACTTACATTTGTTTGTTTCGACAAATAATTTGACTTGACAGATATATATATGCCATAAAATTATAGTAACAACAACAATATGGCAGCACGAGTAGTCGAAATTTGCAAATTAGGGTTGCCAATAACAATGTTTTAGTTTCAGTAACTATAAAAAGTTACTATGTTTGAGATCTTTTTATGGTTCCGGACACGCATACATTGACAAATCGAGGTCTGGAAAAAATTCAGAACGCTTTTGCTTCTCTCGTCACTCATAAAAAAAATTCGGTATACGATGTACTATCTCCCTCACAATTTCTGTAAAACTTGCATGCCATCATTATGTAAATCCTACTTTACTCCAAAGTTTTGTGAGGTTGTATACATATTTATTGTGAGTTTATTTTGATTATTTATACAAAATTTATAACTTTTATAACTCCATCGAAAAAAAAAATACCATAATGAAGATGTTATGTTAAATTGTCACTTCAATTATATTTGGACCCGTTCTCAATTCAATCTCTTAACCCTGCGTGCTCAAAAACAGGAGCCGTAAAATCAAGTCAATCTCGCTTCAATCTCTTAACTCTAATGGTTATCAATGTAAACTGCGGCCAAAGAATAACCCTGGAAGCAAAGAGGATGCCAAGTCATTGACACAATTTCCCTTTCTTATCCTGGCACTCCTGGTCAAAAGACACACATTTGATGGTTTACACTTCTTCAGCAGAACCTCACTTTGAGCAAACTATTGTAATGCGTTTTGTAAAACGGGCAATGACTTATATTTGTACTTTCAATACGTAGATATTTTGCCCGCACACGCCATAAAAAGCATCAATATCAAAACATACCTACAAGGAAAAGGGGACATAGAAAAATTGGTTGCAGCGCACGCACTCAGGCAGAACTCCTAGAATTAAATAGGAATTACCTAATTTTATATTTATAAAGAAACACGTAATTTAGGGTAGAACACGCCCCCTCTGACTTATGGCAGAATCGGAAGTTCTGAGTAATTAATATTCTCCCATCGCATTGAAAATTTTTTAAATATAACAATCAACTTGATTAAAAGGATTAAGCTACTTACGAGTCACGCCTATCCCTTGGCTTCTTCATATTTGGGAAGTTTACACTGAAGAATTTTTTTAAATTTCTTAAATTCACTCCACGCTCACTATTTTTTGATGCCGCCTTACTTTCAGCGATTTGTTTCCGATTGTATAACACCGAAGGACAATAATCGATTTCCGTGTTACTCGAAATATTTCCGGAAGTTCTGAGACGTTCGTCTTGTAATTTCGTAAGATTACTTTCACTGGCACTTTTGAAGTAACTCACCAGATTCTGTACACTTCCACTGAATCTTCGCAACAATCGACCGCTAGAATATTGCCTTTGTTCTAGTATATTTGTCTCCTGGGGCAACGTAAGTGACGTCGTACTAATCGCAGGTTTTGGAACACGCAAATGAGTTGACTGTGATGACGGCATCCTTAAATTCGATTTTGTTGACACGAAATTCGATTTGTTGTATTCAATATCATTTCTCCTGTGCAAAATATTATCCCATTCGATTGTACCGGATGGCGCGCAATGAAATGCATTGTTATCTTCCGCAAACAAGTCTGGTGGATAGGTTTGAATTTCTCTGGTAATAGTTTGAAAACAGGTTCGCGATTTTCGTGAAGTTTTATCTTTGACAGAGGAATCTATTTTTCTGGCTGTTTGCTCTGATTTGTCAGCAGCTAACTTCTGTTCACATATGATAATGCCATTATCTGTCGGAGCTACTAGGTGTTTTCGAAACTTTCCGAGCTTTGTTGAGCAATTGACTCCCATTCTTTGGTAATTATCTCGTTGAAAGCGAAGCTCTACATTTGACTGTGTTATTGAATCATCATGATTTCTACATGAACCACTGTCGCAATTAGTTAAATCTTCTTGGATAGGTTTCGAGTCTAATAATTCACCGGATATCCAGTCTTCCTGTAAATTAAAAGTAAAAAAAAAAAATAAAAGTAAACTGTTAAAATAAGTGAAAATGAAAATTTGAATAATTTAACTCAAAATAAAATGTGACGGCTTTTTAATTATTAGCTATGTGTCGTGAGCTTCTTGTTTGTTTTCTCTGCTGACTCATAAAGTCGTACTGCTCCAGTTTTTAATGCAAAACAAAGATTCTTTTATGATGCTGAATTTGCTTAGATAAGATGAGAATATCACACCTTTCCTTATGATAGGCATATCTTTAAATAAAACATTAGCAGTAGGTACGCACACGTAGATCTTTGTTTTGACTTACATTTGTGTTCATTCTCTGAAGATATGACTATTCAGTTCTTTACTTTTCAAGGATAAAGTTATTAGAAATTTGAGTACCTTATAAAAACACATGAACTTATTCTACTCAAATTTTACATGCCATGTCTGAAGAGAAGTGTTGTAAAACGTGTAAGAGTGAAAGAAAATAAGCTCGTATGGAATAAATGTGGTAGATTGAAAAGAGGCTGGCTGTGATCTCTCTGGTCATCTAAAAACTAGGATACTATTGCTTATCACCCTCTAGATTTGCGAGATATTACTAAGTCCGGTGACACACGATGATACACACGCGATACACCGTACTAAAAACTGGTTTTCTTAGAACTATTTTAGAACATTTTCGTGTATAACTCAATTTAGACTCGGATGATACACGAGTATTTTATTACATATGTATGCATGTACTCGGTTTGAGCGCGTAGAGAACATATAGAAATGATGAATTTTCTTTGTCCCGTGACACACGATGATACACACTCGAGACTACATACGACGTAAAACCGGTTTTTGTATCGAATGTGTATCAGTCCATGGTACACGTAGTTTATACACGGTTGATACAAGTTGTTGAGGCAGTGTTCAAATATATAGTAAAAAACGAAATTTTTGTATAGAAACCTTACGAAGGAGTTACCCCATTTCCGAACATAAATTTACTTTTTTTTTTAAAAGCCCATTTGCAAAATTTCAGCTCTCTAAGTGGACGCGCTCTTGAGTTATCGTGAGGACGGGCAGACAGACGGACGAACGGACGGACTTTTAATATTATGGGTGGGTGTCCAATTCATTTTGCTTTACCATCCATTATTTCGAGGTGTTACAAACGGAATTACAAACTTAGTATACCCTATAGATTTCATCTAGGGTTTACAAATGGAATAAATCGGGCAACTCTTTTTTGGTGTTGCCACACAAGCATTTAGCTTTTTCACGTATATGGAAGTGGTTCGTAATTTGCGCAGGTTTTAAGCTGGCCCATCATACTTTCTCAAATTTACTATGTTGGTACCCTAGATGTCTTTATGGTGTTTGTGGAGTTACATTCCCCAACAGATTTAGCATGGCGTAGAAGTTATAATGCGCGCTGCCCACATTTGTGCTAGATGCAGTCAACATTTCTTCTCTAAAAAGCTTCACAGTGTACTCTTGAAGTGTTCGTGAAATGGGCATTTGCCATCCAAAGATAAAAGTACAATTCACATCCTCTTTTATAATCCGTTGCAATTCCATACATATTTCGACGAGCGAAAAAAATTGAGGTTAATTGTCAAAATGTCAAAAATCTGTATGTAGTTTGGCCCACACAGTAAAAAATAATTCCTTAAAGTGAGTAGCAACAATTTGTGCCACACAGGTTAGGCATTTGTCGATAAGATTAGGGAAAGTCCCACCTTGGAAAACCAAGATTAGGTTTTTATCCGTAAAATATAGGTAGGTTTTTCTCCCTCAAATGTAGGGAGTTTTGGTTTCCCCCCCCCCTAAAATTTAGGGAATATTCCCTAAAATATAGTGAATTTTCATATATTTTTTAATGAAGGGAACATTCCATAAAATATAGGGAATTATAAATTGCTGTTTTGTCCCCCCCCCCCTAAAATGTAGGGAATAGGTGATAGCTCCGCACCACTCTCTTATGCCAAATGAATCTTAGTGCTTTATATTTTTCATAAAAATATAGTAACACAGAACGAAAACAAAAATATTTTGTTAATAATATTTAAATTTGTTCAAGAAGGAATTTATTTAGAATAATATTAAAAAAAAAATAGTATTATTTACTATTGAGGAATTCTAGCACCTTGTTTTGTATTGTTTCGACACAATTTGTGCCACAAAGCTTAGGTATAATTCGATAAGATTAGGGAAAGCTCCACGTTAAAAAACGTAGATTAGGTTTTTATTCCCAAAATGTAGGGAATTTTTAATGTTTTTTTGTTTTTCCCCCTAAAATGCAGGAAAGATTCCCTAAAATGTAGGTTAATAGTACTGAACTGAAAGACATAATGGCCGGATTACATTAACAACGCCGACGTCAGCTTGGTCGTCGTTTTATGTCAAAAATATTTAGAGACAGTACTGCATGTATGAAAGCATCAAGGTATATATATATATATATATATATATATATATATATATATATATATATAGGTATATATATATATATATATATATATATATATATATTGTGAAAGCATTACATTACCCACGCCGGCAAGATTTAAATCTACAGGGTTTTCCAATAAGAGGTGTTAAAGAAAAATGCCATTTTTTGAGATAAATGATCGGATCTTTATTTCATTATAAAGAGGAAGGTATGCCGTTAATAATGGAAAATAACTTCAGCCAAATGACCACCACGACCACGCCTACAGGACCATATCCTTTTCATGAAATTTTCCATAACCAAATCGCAAAGTGGCTGCCCTATGTCCTCGATAGCTTCACGAATTCCATCTTTGAGGTCTTGAATCGACGCTGGGCTGTTGGCGTCGACCTTCTCTTTCACGTGGCCCTAAAGGAAGAAGTCGCAAGGTGTTAAGTCACAAGATCTCGGTGGCTAATTGTGATCACCTCTTCGAGAGATAACACGGTCTGGAAACTTTTCCCGTAAAAGATCAATGGTTTCGTTGCTTGTATGGCACGTAGCGCCGTCTTGTTGAAAGTAAACGTTGTCCAGATCAATACCATCCAATTTCGGCCATAAGAAATCATTAATCATCTGTCGATAGCGCAATTCATTCACCGGAACTGTTGCTCCAGCCTCATTTTCGAAAAAGTAAGGTCCAATGACCCCGCGGGACCATAAACCGCACCAAAAAGTCACACGTTGAGGATAGAGAGGATTTTCAACAATAACTCTTGGGTTTTCCGAGCCCCAGATGCGACAATTTTGCTTGTTGACGAAGCCATTGAGGTGAAATGGGCCTCATCACTCAAGATGAGTTTTCGATGGAATTCCGGATCATTTTCATGCATTTCAAGGACCCAAACAGCAAAGACTCGACGTTGTTGATGATCGGCCGGCTTGAGTTCTTGTGTTAACTGAACTTTATAAGCCTTAAGACCCAAATCTTTATGCAAAATACGGTGTAATGACGTTTGTGGAATGCCTAATTCCAAAGAACGACGAGGAATGGACAAACCTGGGTTTTCTTCAACACTTTCGGTTACAGCAGCAATATTCTCGGCTGTTCTTGAGCGACGTGCACGGGTTTTATTCTTCACATCACTAACTTGTCCCGACAGCTCGAATTTTTCTACAAATTTCTGTATTGCGGTCCGACAAGGTGTTTCACGACGACCCAAAAATGTTCGAGTTTTACGAACCGTTTCGGCCGCATTTTCACCATTTTTATAGTGAATTTTAATAATTTCAATGCGTTGTTGAATCGTGTATCGTTCCATTTTTATTAATGGCGTAGTTTCTACCTGTCAAATGTCTAAAAATGACAGCTCCAAAAGTGACATCTACCGAAATAGCGGACTAATTAAAATAAATCTGTGTGGACAGTGAATAATTGACAATTCATGTTATGTGGATTTGATTATTTTTATGAAACGTAGGAAATTAAAAGATAATAGTAAATAAACTAGTTATTAAATAGTTCTTTAATTATATTTTCAGAAATTATGAGTGTTGAGGAGGAATTTATAGAGAAAAAATTATGCTATGCGATAAGCGTCATCCCATATACACCAATTTCATCTTCTTCTTCTTTTTAATTTTTTCTTTATGCTATTACAATTTTAAGTAAGTCACATAACTATACTAAAGACTTTGCTTGATGCTTTTCTTGATGCCATTTCTTTTACAATAAATAAAACAGTGACCGCTGTCAAAAATATTTGTCGAGTCGCGCCACTGACATGTGTATAAATGGACTCCTCGTTGAACCAAAAATGCATGAAAGCAAATGGCACCACTTTCATGTTCCTGTCTCTTTCCGTGAGAGCATACTTTCTCACTAAACTATAACGATTCAGCGGTATTTCCAACCAAAACAGCCTTGTAAAAAACATATTAAAATTTAACAATAGCCCCAAATACTTTTGTGGTAAATTCGGTAAATCCCATTGACATGCATATAAGTAAATTCCCAAATAATTTAAATATAGCGCCAGCGAGAGCATACTTACTGAAATCAAAATTGGTGCCACATGAAACAAGAGATCAGTCAGTCCATTTATATACATGTCAGTGAGTCGCGCTAACTAAGTTGCCAACATTGTTGTGTCGCTCTCACTGTGTTTTAGCCTTAAGTGTTCCATAAAAAATGTAGAATAATACCTAATTTATTGAATGTTCTCTTTCTTATATCCGCGAAAGCTTAACATTTCGGGAATTTTACGTACTATATAGGTTTTCTGGTACCAAATATCTAAATTCACTGAATGTTCCATTGATTTGGAGAAATTAAACTGATTTTCCCTTGTTATCAGAGAGAAATTACATTTATTTTTAGGAAAAAACATGTCTTAAATTTAGGGAATTGTCCTACTTTTTATTACAGTGTAGAAGTCTTATCTATCTACAGTGAAGAGAAAAAGTGCATGCTTTTAAATATCTAGTATGCAGTAACCGGCAGAATTTGAACTCGTCGGACCAAATTACCTGAAATTGAAATATTAGAAATTTCTTAGAACTTACTTGATTCCAATCTTTCAAAGACGTTTTTCTACCGATACGAGTCAGAGGGATGATCGTGGTACTGGAGCCAACCAAGCGAAACAATTAATCCGGCAAGTGTAAAGGCGACAATGAAATATGATGGTGGTTCACTAATGGTTTGGGGTTGTATAAGTCCGAACAGTGCTGGGCCTTTGGTTAGAGTCGAAGGAATCATGCGTAAGGAGCAGTATTTGAAAATTTTGCAAGAAAATTTTCCTTCGGCCATCCGTTCGAGTGAAATTGGCTCTTTACAGGTAATTTTCGAAAAAGACGTAGACCCCAAATACACTGTCAAAATTGTGCAGCATTGGCTAGAGAACCAATTCTTTTCAATTTTGAAGTGGCCTGCTCAAACCCCAGACCACAATCCTATTGAGTGTGTCTGGGCTAACATGAAAAGGAAACTGTCCGAGTACATTGAACCATCGGTAGAAATAAATGACCTATGGGGACGCGTATGGGACGTCTGGACATCCATTCCATTGTTATTCACTTCTAACCACTACGAATTCATGCATGACTTCCCGAGTACAGGTGTGGTGTAAAATTGGAAAAGTGGACCGGTGCAAAAGTTGAAAAGTGGACTTTTTCGATATAACTGTAATTTTTTCTGAATATACAGTTTTAAGTGTAAATAACAGCATTCTTTTCATTTCCGTCAGACTTTCAGTTACTTACGTAATAGATATTTAAAAGCAAAAGTGTGGATCATCTTTCCACTTTTGCTCTTCACTGTATGTACAAAATATTGTGATGGTGTTCGGACTCGTTTTTGAGATATAAATTTCGAAATTCTTCGAGAAAAGCGATTTTTCAGCTCTCCATTTTAGTGGCCCTTTATGTTGTTTGTCTTGCAAAATATTATGTTTTAAAAAAAATTTTTTTCAATGCTATTTATCGTACTTATGAACAACTTAAAAAACCCTTATTTGTATTATACAGGTAAAGGTGTTATATTTTTCTCTAGAACTTCTTAACGGTAAAAGATTTTAAATTTTTTAAAAATTTATTAATGAAGACATTCTGAACCATTTCATATGACATTATTTTTAGAAGTTGTTATTTCGAATTCTATTTCGTTGGTTTATCAAAACCGTGGTGACATGTTATAACTTCGCATCGAAAGTGATCATCGAAGCGAAAATTTCGCTCTGTGGCGGTATGTTATAAGATTTTCGTTCGACAGGCGATTTCGCTTGTTTCGAAATTATTTTCGAATTTTTCCCCTAGCACAAATGACATTTATAGATTCCTTTTCTAGTTGTTGATAAATTTTAATAATAATAAAATTGGAATTTATGAATTTTTCAAGCGCAGTGGTTTTATTTGTGGAGGATAATGAAAATGACCAGGAAATAATTAATTACCGGGAGAGTAGAAAATTTTTAAGGCAGCGGTATTATGTTATTGATATGCCCAACAAAATGTACTGCCTTATTAATTTTTGAATTCAAGTTTGAAGAATCTATTTAATTAATATATAAAATCATTTATATTGAATAAATTAAAAAAAAAATGTAACATTTAAATCTAATTTCTTAAACTTTACATACATTTTTTAATCTTCGCTTGTCCTATCACTCTCAGCAAAACTCAGTGATATTCTATCGAAATTATCGTCTGTCTTGAAAGTGTTACAACATACCAACTATCGATAAATTATTGAACGTCGAATCTTTCGAAGTTATAACATCTTGCCCCGATATACAAATTTAAAGTGGGAATAATTACCCTTAAAATGCTCTAAGTATATCCTCTAGATATTATTTCACTACGTTAATATTTCGAGGAAAAACAAGGAACAAAAGGAAAATCAGCATTCAACTTCCCCCCCCCCCCCCTACCTATCCTGTCCAAACCAATCTATCATCCATTTCAAGGAATACAGTCCTTATGCTAAACACCCCTATGCTATACATCCCTTATAGTGACAACAAAAAATGTCAATATAAATGTCGGTATCCACGTGTAAGCGTACCTTTATGTTGTATTGAAAATGGCTCTGACAACGAAGATTTGCAAATCTAAATTGTCATCACAGATTTTTTTTCTTCCTGGGTTATTAAAAACAACTAAATTTAAAATGAAAATCATATGTACGTAATGTAAAATCTATTCCAGAACAGATTCCTACAAAAAAATAAACAAAAGATTTTTCACTTTTAAAATACGCGTTTTTTTTCTATTCCCGTGGGTAAAGAACATTATTTAAAAGATTTTAGATCTCCCCCCAGCATAGTTACAGTACAGAATTCATTGTACACACGATCTTAATTATGATGATGAGGGAATAACACTCGAGATTCGAAGTTTATTTTTATAAATCGAATTGCTGTATGTACGTCAGTGTTCGTCATTTAAGTCAGACAAACGATCTTTGATTAATAACAAAATGAAAATGCAATTCAAGTTTAGTTTACGATTTTCATATGCTTCATAGTTATGCAAAGACAATTAAAAAAAAAAGATATTCTTACAAAATCACTTACTCTTAAAAACTCCTGAATAGTCTGGCGTAATTTCTGATTTTTATTCCAATGACCTGAAGTCCTACTTTCGATGCGATAATTTCTTAGAATGTCGCCTGGAACATCAACTGGATTCTCATTGTATGCAGTTTCATTTCCTTCAGGATTATAATCTACAATAACTTCACTGATAGCACTGTTACTACCGCACTGGTCATCATTGTTGACCTGGATACGAATCCAATTTTTATCTGTCTTTGGAACTGACAACTGCTGTAAATTATTACTTTCACTTTCACCACTGACACCAATCGTATCCAGACTGTTTTCGCAACTCCTCCCCAGGTACTGTGAACTTTTACTGAATTTAGTTTTCCTGTTGATTTTCCATTTGGACTTTACACCACCGAATCCCCGAACTCGTATTTTGGTATTATTGATTGGCAACTCTTCATTAGCGGTCACATGGATGTCCTGCCGTTGACCGAAGCTTGGGGTAAGTTTAAATGGCCACACTGATTTAATCATGTTTTTGAGGGAGTATAACCGACACGACCCACTTTCACTAGAATACGTATCCCTTCACGACGGACGCGACGTGTTTCAACAAATTTTCCGTTAGTTAGTGACAACGACTATCGATCGATTCTGCTCATGCAAGGCAGCTTTGGTTTAATAAAAGTTTTCCGAGCCGTTGAGTTTTCTTTGGTTGGTGTTGTTACTTAAGTTGTTTACATTGTGTATGCGGTCCGGGAGTACCCTGAAACAGATGAAAAAAGCTCTTTTAATTTGAATATAATTCAGAAATAGACTAATTGCATACAACAAGCAACTAGCTTTGGATGTAATTCTAGAACAGCTTAAATTTCTTATGCATAATATTTTAGGTTATAGTATAGGTAACTAGATATAAGTTTAGATTAGCTCAACATGTTTTCGCGTGTTATTGTAATACTTTGATTTAAATTTTTTCTAAGGTTCATATGCAAATAAAATTTGTGGGTGTACACAATTAGCATTGATGCCATCAAAAAAATTTCCGTCTTATATGTTTCAAAAGTGTTGGAAAACATATCTGAAATTAGTTTTTAGAATATTAACAAAACGTATGACTGGGAAAATATCCCTAATCGAAGTCAGTTAGTCAGCTATCGAGGTATGCTTAGATACAAATGTTATAATCCAATAATTCAACTATCATGCAGGGCATTGGTTGTACCTCAGTTCCTGACCTTGATGAAAAACCCATCACTTACTGTCCTTATCTCATGAGCTTAGAGCAAAGAAATAAATTTCGGTCTATTGTCGACAACTTATTTGAAAATGAATTTATTAGGTATTTCTCCATTCGCGTCACCAGTTCTGCTCGTTAAGAAGAAGAAAGGTGACAAACGATTTTGTATCGACTAAAGAAAGTTGAACACTAATATTAAACAGGACTGATTTCCTCTATCTAGGATGGACGACCAACTGCACCAGTTGCAGGGTTATAAATACTTCATAAACTTATAGATGGCATTAGGCTACTATCAGATTCTGGTCAAGAAAGAGTTGAGAGCCAAGTTCTCTTCATAATCCCCGACGGCCAATACGAGTTTAATCGTATGCCTTTCGGAATTAGCACCGCACCCGGAATTTGCCAGAGTTTGGTAAATAAAATACTGGGCTCTTTAAGAAATACTGTCGCTTTGGCGTACCGAATCGGATTATTACTGATCAAGGTACATGCTACAACTTCCATCTCTTCCGAAAATATTGTGATGAAAAAGGAGTGCTACTCATAATTAATGCAGTGGCTACCCCGATAGCCAACGGGAAATTTAAGAGGTTTAATTCGACGATTTTGTCTGCATTAGCAACATCATCGTCTCTGGGATAAAAATATTAAACAGGTTCAATTCGCTATCAATAACTCCGATCTGTGGAAGTTCAAGCTCAACGACGACACCTTGAATATCTAGGTCAAGCTAGAGAAGATGTAGCAGCAAGAGTAGACTAAAACCAGATAGCACAGAAGGAACGATACGATAAGCGTATTATTCCTGAGGTTGGAGATCTTGTCGTCGTCAAACAGACAATAGGCTCCGATGAACAGAGTAGAAAGCTAACACCACCCTCAAAGGACCGTTTGAAGTTAAAAAAGTCCTTTCAAATGACTGACAGAATTAACGGGAGTTCTACAAAGCAAAAGAGGGATATTTGAAAATGTGGAAGCCGCGAATCATCTAAAGCGATACAATATTTCAGAAGAGACAGATTTAGAGACGGATGTAGAAAAAAACAGAAATGGGGAACATGAGGATAAAGGAGATGATCCCGGTAGCGAAATCGAGGACAATTTGGGTGTCAGGACGTTGTTATAATCAAAGGGTAAGAGGTAAGAGCACTGGATTATAATTTCTGCTTTGATAAGACGATGGGGCCTGTGCTAGAAATTATGGTGAGGTCGAACGTAACTAATTAGTATTTGCTTGTAATTAACATTTGCTTATAATTACTGTGGTTGCTTTTGATTGCTTGTTAGAAGTGTTATTTACCGGTGAGAGGAATAGCTGTGAAAGCATAAGGAAAGGTTGGAGGATTCGGGGTAGGGTGCGCGTTCGTTCCGTACCCGTATCGTTCATGTTCGTGCATGTTTGTTTGCACTAAGTTGCTTGGCTACTCGTTCATCACAGTGCGCATGCCTGTATGTTCGTTCTTTCCTATCCATACCAGTTCCCTGGTTGTATACTATGTGTGTTCGCGTTTGTGTTGTTTAATTAGACTTTTCCTCACTGAGTATCATGGCGTACTCATTCCTCTGTTTTTGATTTCAGGAAGGACCACTGACATATATATAAATGAACTGTTTGATCTCCTGTTTCATGTGGCACCAATTTTCATTTCAGAAAGTATGCTCTCACTGTCAATGCTACCAACTGTCGTAAATTGGCGCTATATTTAAATTATTTGCGAATTTACTTATATGCATGTCCGTAGGATTTATCGAATTTACCATAAAAGTAATTGGAACTTTTGTATCGTTAAATTTTAATTATGAGTCGAAGAAAGTATTTTTTATAAGGATTTTTACAAGCAATTTCTTATTCCTAATCATTACAGTTCAGTGGGAAAGTATGCTCTCACGGAAAGAGACAAGAATATGAAAGTGGTGCCATTTGCTTTCATGCATTTTTGGTTCAACGAGCAGTCCATTTATATACATGTCAGTGGGAAGGACAGAGAAAGACAATATTGACGGACCCAGACGACACCTGCTAGGTTAATATTTAATTATAAATATTCAATAAATTTAATTAAAAGTCATCAGTGGTTTTGTATTTATATTACAAAGAAGCCTATGCTTTTAAAACAAAGTGTTTTTGAATAAAATGGTAGTAACTATCCCCCCACAATTTTGCTGATCTAATTTTACCAGTTTTAAATGATTGAAATTATTTATAATTTTTCGCGTACCTAAAACCTTTTTATACCCTAGATGAAATCATAGGGGTATACTAAGTTTGTCATTCCGTTTGTAACACCTCGAAATAATGATGGTAGAGCAAAATGGATTGGACACCCATTCATTATATTAAAAGTTATTTCGATTTTTGCATGTCCGTCCGTCCGTCCGTCCGTCTGTGCGCACGATAACTCGAGGACGCGTATACTTAAAGAGCTGAAATTTTGTACACGGACTTTAAAAAAAAAAGTAAAATTAATTTCGAAAATGAGACAAATCGGGCAGCTCCTTCGTGGGGTTGCCATATAAAAATTTCGTTTTCCGCTATATATTTGAACACTGCCTGAGAACGCATCAACGTAGAGAGCTGAAATTTCGTACATGATGTTTTTACTATATTAGCAAATAAAGTGTCAAAAATGGACTAAATCGGGCAACTCCTTCTTGGTGTTGCCATATAAAAATGTTACGTATACTTTGAAAACGATCAGTTCAAGACATTTTTATTGTACTAAGAGCTTCTGCAGAATACGAAATCCTATAAAATTGTTTATTACCATTTTTTCTGTGCGACAAACTGTTCTAGAAATATATGCGAAAAACAACTTCAAAATCAATACTTGAATAGATCGGTGACCATACGAAATTTAATACGGGCATTCATCTAGGGTATCATAAGAATTGGTCTTAGACCAATTCTAGCTTTTTCACTTGTTTGTTTTTGGTTTTTACCATCAGGCATATTAATGTAGAGCTCATCTCTGCTCATATTTCGATATTGTTCACAATCTTAAGTAATAAAGTGTGGGATCCATAAATTTTTAGCAGAAAGATATTTCGGCGCCTCTCATCTAGTCACTGCGACCATTAAATCTTTTGTGACATTACCCTTAACTGTCCTTAGGCGCACATTTGAACTTGAGGTCTTCTACAAAACCTGTAACTGTAGTTGAGGCCATCTTTATAACATTTTCTGGCAATGGGAATGCCTTTTTCTATATTTTGGCCTTATGCGACCAAGAACTTTAGGCCGTTTGCACATCGAAAGATGAACACGAAAACGAAAAAAACTGAACCGAAAAACTTACTTTTCTACCCGGCAATAGCGAATATTTGCAATTAAACTTAACTAAAAGGTCGAACAACTCTTATTTTTTCATTATTTGCAAGAAATTATTAATTTTTTCCATTATTTCTCGAGAAAAGTACATTTCATTGCTTTTCTGAACTAAAATTCAACAAAAAACATTGAAAAGTGCTTTTCTCGAAAAACTAAGTAAAAAATTAACAATTTCTTGCAAATAATTCTAGTTAAGTTTAATGGAAATATTCGATGTTGCGGGATAGAAAAGGGAGTTTTTCGATTTAGCGTTTTCGTTTTCGTCTTTTAATGTGCAAACGGCCTTAGAGTGTTCATTAGTTTCGTGATCCTCTGCACAGAAACACCAGGTCTCGTTATCGACCTAACCGTTGTCATCTTTATGATCCAGGCCGTGACATCAAATTCTTTGAACGTATTAGAGAAACACGATCTCGTACTTCTATTAGCATTTGTTCTTATGGGATTACTTTCAACTTTAACTTTCTGCAACAAGTCGCCGTTACTAAAAGGTTGATTCAGGAATTTTGTTGTTTAATTCTTTGTGCACGTAATAGTATAAAAATCTAAGTACTTTGTTTAATAAAATTGTTAATATTTTTTCACTCAAACATTACACTACATATAAGAAGTAAGAAAGCTAGAATTGGTCTAAAAGATCAATTCTTATAATACCCTAGCCTAGATGAATGCCCGTATGAAATATTGTATGGTCACCTCACTGTGCAAGTATAATTTTTGAAGCAGTTTTTCGCATATACATATTTCTAAAACGGTTCGTCGGACAGTAAAAATGGTTATAACTAATTTCATAAGATTTCATATTTTGAAGAACTTTTCAGTACACTATAACCATCTAGGACTGATCGTTTTCACAGGATATGTAAAAAACCTAAATTTTTATATGGCAACACCAAGAATAGGTTGCGCGATTTAGTCCATTTTTAAAATTTTATTTACTGTTGTCATGTCTGTCACCATGTACCTATCTACGTCGACACGTTGTCAGGCCGTGCCCAAATATATAGTGAAAAACGAAAATTTTGTATGGCAACCCTACAAAGGAGTTGCCCGATTCGGCCCATTTTCGAACTGAAATTTGAGTAAAAAAATAATTTATTTAAACAAAGTACATAAAATTTTGTACTATTACGCGAACAAAGAATTATATAACAAAATTCCTCAATCAACCTTTTAGAACGGAAGCTTGTTTACATTATGCAGAAAATTAAAGTTGAAAGTAATGCATTTTTGCATAAGAACAAATGGCAAAAGAAATACGAAATCGTACTTTTCGCATATGTTCAAAGAATTTAATGTTACGGCCTGGATCAAAAAGACGGCAATGACCTAACCCATCTTCTTAAGATCATACCTAAGTAGGAAATACATAGTAAGTGGGTCCGTTATGAAACTTAATTCTTTCGGCTCATATATGCCCATGACTGCTCTGCCTTCCATTTTGTATCCATCCGTGTATCATTTCAAAGACTCTTAATCAGAGATTAGATCATCAGTATGCTACTGTTGACAATCCTCTAAGATTATTTTGAATACTGTTTGAAAGTTATAGCGTTTTGCCATATTGCTGGATATAGAGTTAACCATCAAGTCCTCTATAGATATTTTTCAATGATTTTCAGGTGGACGACCAAATTGCCTGGGTGGAGGATATTTGTCCTCTGAAGTCTTATTACGCTGAGGATGGCCTCCTTCTTAACATGCAGGTGCAGTGAAAGCAGGTCCAGTAAGTAGCCTCTATTAAGGCTGCAGTCGAGTAGGTATGCACGGCGCCAGTTACTCCTAAGTATGCCAGTTTTTCATAAACTAGCTTAAACTGTCTGTTTTCTAGTTTTTGACCACCAAACGAGTGAAGCGTATATGACTATGGATTTTATAATGGCAATATACATATATGACCACATGTTCGTTTTTCCTATAAGTCGCCTGTCAAAATGCCTGCCGCATATCCATATTGCCGCTGTGGCCTTCACCATAGGACTCTCTTTAAAAGACAGTTCTAAGTTAGTCTTCTATCCGGGCTAATGCTTAGATGTTTGAGCTTCTTTTATGAATTCGCTACTGTTCTCTGTTCCTGTGCTTGTAAATAACGAACGATTATAGTTTTTTTCAAGGCATCAGTTAATGACTATATTAAGGGTATTCCGCAGTAAATCGGAGATTATTCGATTATGAAGACCCCTTAATTGTTTTGACCAAGTCGTCATCATAGCCTTGATTATCATAATAATCATATCATGAGCGGAATACACAAGAAGTTGCCGCTGCATTTCGTATTGTATTGCCTGTGATGGAGATTTTTTAAAAGATATGGTAATTACTCAATTACAAGCAGATAAAGAAACAGATTTAGGGATTTGTCCCGATTATGATAATCAACGCGGTATGTAATAAAAGAATGGATCTTTGTCAAAAAAATGCTTACACAAATGTTGCCTCAAGGGTACCACCTCAAGAAGGTATAAAATATCAAATAAGAATCCTTTTTACGGACATAAACTCGGTTCGCTTATTTGACTATAAAATATCAGATTCAAGCTCTGGTTTTGTCATTCTAGTTTTGGGCGAACAAAAGGAGAAAGCATCTACTGGGTCTTTCAAATTGAGTTTTCAAAAGTACCCGCCTGTGTAACGGATTTCATCGAACGCACCCATATTATATGTCATTTTGACAGCTGAAGGATTGCCATTTATAAAAATGGAGTCGTATACATTACAACAACGTATTGAGATTATTGATTTATTTTATGAAAATGGTGATTCTGTGAGAAACATATTTCGCAAATTACGCGATGTTTATGGTCGACACAATCGTCTAACTGAACAACAAATTGTTAATATTGTGCGGAAATTTCAAGAAACTGGTGCAGAACAAGATTGAGAAAGATGTCAGTATACTCGTACCGATCATTCAGAAGAAAATATTGGTGCTGTGAGTGATAGTGTTGCAGCTGAGCCCAACACGTCAATTTTCCGACGTTCACAACAATTGGGACTTTCTGAGTCAACTGTATGACGATTTAAAAAAAAAATCACCTTTTTCGGCGAAGCACATTTCGAGATCGATGGCCACGTTAATAAACAAAACTGTCGTATTTGGGGAGAGGAAAACCCTCGCGTGATCCAAGAGAGACGAACGCATCCACAAAGAGTCACTGTTTGGTTTGCATTGTGGACTGGTGGTGTGATTGGTCTGTACTTTTTCGAAAATGTTGCTGGAAGAGCCATAACCGTTAACGGTACCAGATATCGCGACATGAACACAATTCTTTTATAGCCAAAACTTTAAAATATTGATACTAAAGACATGTGGCTTAAACAAGATGAGGCTACGTGTCATACAGCGAGAGAAACTTTGCAATTACTGCATACAAAGTTTCCAGACCGTGTTATTTTCAGATTCGGTGACGTAAATTGGCCTTCAAGATCCTGTGATTAGACACCGTTAGACTTTTTTCTCTGGGGATAATCCTCGAAACGTTGAAGCATTGAAAGCAGAAATTAATCGAGTTATTAGTGAGATAGAGCCGGAACTATGCCAGAATGTTATTGAAAATTTTGATAAAAGAATCAAGTACTGTAGAGACACAAGAGGGGGACAAATGGGGATATCATTTCTAGAGAATAATTGGCAAACATTGTATTTAAAAAAAAAAATAAAGTTTTTTCAGTTTCAATTCAAATTCTATGTATTTTAATTATTTACTTTTGAAAGCTCAATTTGAAAGACCCTGTATGTATTATATTCAGAATCCAGAGAAGGTAAACGACAATGTACAACCTCTATGAAAGCAGCATCAAGGAAAAAAATATAATAGCCGCTATTACTTAGATAAGTCAGTGATCAATGTAATCCTACAGGAACTCAGAGTTGCTGAAATAGGTTTAAACAGCCACAACTGTCTTCTAACCACTTCTTGAAAAAGTAAATAATAAAAATCTCTGATAACTAGAGATGAGTCTGTTTTTATGTTCACTAATAAGGAAAACTCTAGCTTACGTTATTGTAAAGAGATTTAAGAAAGCAGCAAGCTGAGCTCAGAATAAAATGCTCTAACATTAATTACATCAACACTTTGTGGATCATCGGAGCATCGTATAGAATTTGAACTACGAAAGGACATTTGTCAACGGAGTCAGGATTAAAATATCGAAGGCACTATATCTAAACAACATGGAATACCCCAAAAATGCTATTGAATTGAGAAACAATTCTTACAGCTATTTAAAGTACAAAGTTGTCTACAATGGAAGAGTATCCGACAGTTTTATCATATATTCCTGAGGTATATTTTCGCCCAGTATTTGTTATAACTATTAATAATGTTCTTGTGAATGCACTTGACAATATCCCACGCTGAATGCAATGGGTACTGAGACATCATCTAAACGATTTAAATTTTGCTGATAACATCTGATTTTTGTCTCATCAGCTCCGGATTGTAAGCACCATGGTTCAAAATCTCACAAGAGAAAGTTATCGAGCTGATCTGATACTTCCAGTCAACCCGAAATAAATGCCGATTAACAAAAGATTATTCAAGTAGTGAATAAATGTTCTATGTAAATCCATGGATAAAACTTAACCGGCTCAGAAAAGATGGGGTAGGAGCCCCTGTTGGAAATAAGTATGAAAATCATCATCAGGATCAGCAGGCAATTGCAGGCTCTTTCACAATAAAAAAACTGACAATGGCTAATTTCAGTTATTAGCAATTATTGACATGGAAGCAGTTAAAGTTTGTCCATTTTTAATCTGAGTGCATTGTATTACCTCATGAAGTTTTAATTACAGTCGAAAATCAATTATCCGTGATTCGATTAACCGGAAACTCTATTATCCGGCATGAATCATATTTCGGACTATTTTGATTTTACTCCATTATCCGGGAAAGACTCTATTATCCGGGATAAAGAATCCGGTAATATCGAGAAATGAAAAGAGTTCATATGTTCGTTTCTAAGTGTCGTTTCCATGAGCAGACGGCACACTTTTGTCCATTTAAGGTCGTAATTAATATGCTGGTAATCTGTTTTAATCCTTGTATTTCGTACAAAAATTTGTTCGCTTGTCCTGTTTTATTGGTTTTCCTTCTCTCTTTCGTAGAAAAATGTGTCTATGGTAGAAGAAACTTGTTTCATATTACAGTTTTAAATTTCATATCGTCCTTCAGTATAGAAAAGGAGAACATCTATTGGTTTAATCGAATTTGTGGAAAACAAGCTAATTTTTGTAAAATTTGAATTTTAGTAAAAGTGTGTAAAATTGTTCCACAAATTTCTTGAAGTGCTGAGCGTTTCTAGTACTTCTTTCTAATTAGTTTTTTAGGGAAGCTAATTTAATAAAAAGATTGTTTTCCTAAAATAAGATTTATACGTAGATAGATATTACATTTACAATGTCGGAGACAAAACGAGCGAGAAAGGTTTTATCAATTAAAGAAAAGATGGAAATAGTACAGGCAGACAAGGCGGCTTAAGAATAATTCCGACAGGAACGTTTCCAAGGCACACCTATATCTGGAGATTTAATAATTGAAAAAGCAAAAGAGTTTCATGAAAAACTTAACATACGATCAGCTTGTCAATACTCCCAAAGATGGCTTGGAAAATTTAAGAACCGTCACGGTATATTCATAGTCTTAAAACGACTGGTGAAAAAATATCTGCAGATTACAATGGTGTAACAATGTTTATTGTTGAGCTCTCCAATGTAATCGAAGAATAAGACTCTAAGTTCAGACCAAAATTACAATATTGACGAGATGGGTCTTTTTTTGGAAGCTATTGCCATCGCTATTGGTCTATAATTACGAGCGTTCAGCCGAAATATTAAAAGAAAGTAAAGAGGTGTATCACTGTTTTGAGCTGCTCACATGCTGCGGGAGCCCCCAAATGCAAGCTGCTTGTAATAAAAAAAAAATTGCTCGACCAAGAGCTTTTAAGAATAATACAAAAAATCTCCCGCTGATGTATAGGTCCAGCCGAAGAGCGTGAGTCACACTACAGTGGTTTCATAATAATTTTGTACCCGAAGTCAAGAATCATTTAAAAGAAGTTGATCTGGCTGTTGACTGTAAAATTTTACTATTGTTAGATAACTGTCTCGCCGCTCACCCAGACAAAAATTTATAAATAACGAAACTAATTCAGATCTATGATCCTTTCAAAAATTATTTAATATAAAAAATGCATAATGCTTGAGATGATGTGACTACAGACGTCCTAAAAAACACTTGGGGTAATATTTTACTGGGAGATGAAGCAGAAACTCCAACTTCGGAAAATGGGATGGAACGGTTTTTTGCAGATATACCACAAAAATACTATTGGATTTAGTTATGAAGAGATCTCAAACTGGCATGAGAGCGACTAAAATGCTCCAATATTCGCTACATTATCTGACGATGAATTTCTAAATACAATCCTGTACTATGTTTCCATGAGCCAGAATTGAGTTAGGATTGAGTTGGCGTTAAGTTTTGCTGGCTGAGTTAACTCGATGCTGTTTCCATGAACGGCTTGAATTGAGTTGACATGTAATATATTTCATACAAACTTTCTGCATTTGTATTGAATGAGCCACCCATCCGCACTACTCTAACTAATACTTACACAAAACCCAGCTCAACTCGACTGGTTTCGTGGAGTTAATATGGATTGAACGAAACTCAACTCAATTCTCGTTTCCATTTACTATGTTTCCATGAGCCAGAATTGAGTTAGGATTGAGTTAGCGTTAAGTTTTGCTGGCTGAGCTAACTCGATGCTGTTTCCATGAACGGCTTGAATTGAGTTGACATATAATATATTTCATACAAAGTTTCTGGATTTGTATTGAATAAGCCACCCATCCGCACTACTCTAACTAATACTTACACAAAACCCAACTCAACCCGACTGGTTTCGTGGAGTTAATATGGATTGAACGAAACTCAACTCAATTCTCGTTTCCATGAGCGCTAATTCGGATCCAATTCGGATTGAACTCTGCATGGAAACATTGAGCGCTAATTCGGATTCAATTCGGATTGAACTTTGCATGGAAACATAGTACTGAATCCTCAAAATTACATTGACAGTGATAGTTCAGATACTAGTTGTTAAAAAGTTTCTCACAAAACTACGATTTCACGAGCCATAACAGCATGTACACCGCACTCATTAACTTCCTGTCAAAAACTGAAATCGTGAGGGAATAACTATACAAGATACGATGCAATTATACAGGATCCAAGAAATGTTATTGAAAAACAAACAACAAACTTCAAGACAAACAACTATAAATGATTTTTTTGGCAAGTAAATATTAACGTAGTTGTCTAAAAAATACATATATCAACTTTAGTTATGTACTTATGTATCTGTAAATTAGTTTACATATTTGTTTTTGTATTAAAATATTACTTGAATGTGTTATAAAAACACGTATTTTCCTTTATTTTACTGATCTTGTTCTATTAACCGGGATTTTCGATTTTACAGGAAAGTCTAGAAACCGGATATTCCGGATAATCGAGTTTCAACTGTATGTCCAATCAACAATCAACAGAAACCTGGTTGAAATCATCGAGGATCCCAAGATCATACCAAGGTTGCCCATAATGACAGTTAATTTGTCAAATAATAAATTTAAATCTACAAGGTGTAACGGTGTATAAATGTTTTTGTGTGGCAATTAATTTTAAAGCCACTCATATACAATCTGCAGATCTACGCAGTTATCAATTGTGGCAAGGTCTTTTGGTTACATTGTTCTTAAGCTTAGCACATGCGCCAATATGCAAGGTGTGTAGAGTTATACAGGAGAATTTTTGTAATTTTTATTTTTACGATTCTAGATTAAATTATTAAATTCAAGAGAACCGCTTCGTCCGGTTTTTGAAGCCGGGACTTTCCGTTTTCCGGGCGTCTGCTTCTACCATTTTGCTAATGATACAGATGCCTTTTCCTCTCGTATTTCTAAATTTTTCTATCATATTAAGTAATAAATATTTTTAGTTGGAACTAACCAGTAACGATGAAAGCGCACATATTCAATTAGTAAAACCTCAAGACTCAATTATTGACATTTATTTTATATGTAAATTATTAAAATGAAAAAGCGAGTTCAATAATGATATAGTGGAAAATGTAAAACTGAAATATATTTTTCACTTCACTCATTGGTATGGGGTGAACGATAGTCACTTTCTTCCTTATTCCCTTCACTAACTCACTGGTGGCCGTAAAAGCAAATGTAACGTGCAACGCGTCATCCTTACCTTTTAGACCATTTGTTATATTTCCGTTTCACTTTTCGTTACACTCGGATTTCCTTAGAATGAAGTTGCACTAACGTACTTTAAGAAGTGTTTCATGTCAAAAATTGCAACACAATCCGAAAATGTATTTGTAAGTCGTCACTAAGGAAGTAGGTTATATGGAAGAAAAAAACTAATATTCGAAGCGCGTGTTAATCACAGCATTAAGTGTTTCTCTTAGAAGAAAACGAAACTAGTATAAAAGCCATATAAAACAGAATTGTGAGAACAAATGTATTTTCACTGTAAGTACATGGAGTTGCTGCCTTCTCCTCATCTTCCTTCTAGAATGACAGACTGCTAAACCAAGTATAGAAGGGAAAATAAGCGTACTTTCCGCGTTTCACTTTTTCGTTTCAATCCAACTTGCAATTAATAAATTCGTACTCCCATGCCCTAGATAGTTTCATGAAATTCTAACCGTTTAAGATCTTATTTTGATCTTGCCTCTTATTCTTCTTTTAATCACATTAAAATAAAATGTCTACAGGATAAAAAAATTTCTGTTATGTTTTCTAAAATATTCTAGTAGAATATTCTTTCTTAAAATTAATTTTTGAGAATCTACTATGTATGTACTAAACGAATGATTCCTTACCTTTCTTAAATTTAGAAGATCCTCCTACTAATCTGCAGGATACAGTTTATTTGAATCTTATCTTATTACTGTTAATCTCCATTAATTAATTCTCTTTCATTATAACAATTGTATAATATACTCGTACTCCATTCGAAATATAGATTTTTATGTTGTCTTGGAATTACAGTAAATTTAAAATTATGAAGAATTCATCAATAAGTGTGGGCTATTCTTAAAATGAATCTATTTAAACGGCTCCAAATGCTAATATGTAGCACCAAATTCCGGGAATCATTCATAAGATCTTCTCTACATAAACTGGATTAAGTTGAACACACTCAATTGAGTTGCCCGACTAATTTAATTAAAATCACTTGACACCGAAGAGTTGGAAACATTTAGTCAGCCAAGCACACATATCTTCCTTCCATGGTCTTTACATATATATACTTAACTGATATTTCAGGTTAAGGTTGTTTACCTTCACTGTAATCACTTTGATATTTTTTTTTTTTTATAAGCAACAGAAATTGAGTAATCTCACTTCACGCATGACCTCATATCACAAAAACTATCTTCACTTTATTGCAGTACCTACATAATATAATACACAAACTCTGAAGATAGTTCTAAATAAATATAAAGGCAACGAGTCGGCGCAATAACTGACAATAATATGAAAATCAAAAATCGAACTTGAGCTACATTTCGATCGAAACGATTTTCGTGGGTACTTAAGCGTGTGCACTTGTTTCAAAATGTCGATTTCCGCGGTGGAGCCCTAAAGTCCCGAATAGAACTGCAACGCATTCGAGGGCCGCGAGAACAATGAGAAAATTTTCAAACACGCACATGTCTACACATATGAATTGGTCACGCTTTGGGGATCATGGGGCTAATAGTGTGGATCCCATATGATACCGTGTCGACTGACTTTCTAGTGTTACACATCGTCAGTTGTAGCATAGTGTTGGACGGATGGAAACACTTCAGTAACGATGGAATTCAGTTGTAGAGGAACAATAGCACAAAAGTAGAAGAAGTTCCTATAGTTGGGCATACTTAACTATTATAGCCGCCTAGTCAAAGGTGGGGTGCAGTATCTTATTTACCGTTTTATTTAAATTTATGGGCTCGGATCGTATTTATTGAAGTTGCACCGATGCACGATTCATGGATAGTCAGGTCTCATGTCTCAACATACATTAAAAGTCCTCGTCGAATCAAGTGAAATATGAGAATAATATCCATCAATAGATGGACACGATCTATTCTAGTTAGAATTCATTTAAAGATATTATGGGAGAATTGAAGCATTACTGCTATTATGTAGGTATGTCAAGTTAATGTTTCCATATTATGATAAAGCTATCGCATTCTGGATGGTTTAACTTTGAAGCATTTCCTGCTTAATTACAAAAATTAAGGCAATGACAAAGAAATTTTTGGGTATTTTGGAATGTTGTTGAATAACGAGTTCAATGAAATCTGCTGTTCACACTAGGAAGTGGTAATTGCTCTTATGTAGGTGAAGTAGGAATTTTAAGATAGCAAAAACTCTTCTCGACATTTTAATTTTATAGCGAACATGAAATTGTTGTGCTCTTGACATTGGTGCGCCATACGACGCCACTACGGGTTCATTAAACGCACATTAGAATCACATAAATCTACAGTTTCATGATTTTTATTTTCAGTTTTGAATTGGTTAATCATAACATTACTCAAATAAAAACCTCATTTTATATACTAATAGTGAAATCTCAGGGTAAAGTAAATTTGTGTTTGCTCTAAATTTGATCAAAGACTCAAGAATTTCCGGGCAATAAATTCTTTTGCTGTTTAATGTTGGAATTTTGGAGACAACACAAAAAACAACATAACACTGACGTTTGTGATATTTTATCGTATATAAATGTCAAAATATACGATAAAATGGAATGATTTTTTTTTGCTTCTGTTGTGTTTTTATTCCGCATAGTAATGTATTGTAATTGTATTGATGCGAATGAAGCAATCGACACCATTAACTCTATTCGTTCAGAGGCAATAGGTCCGGATAACTTACCACCCCGCTTTGTTAAGCTGCTGTTACCCTTCATAATTACACCTACACTACACATTTTGAATGCCTGTCTAACTTACAGTGTATTTCCCTCACCTTGGAAGGAAGCTGTAGTGGTTCCCATTGCTAAAAACTCCTCTGCAAAGGAGCCAGGTGACTTCAGACCAATTAGCATATTATGTTTCCTTGCTAAGGTGTTGGAAAAAATCATGTCTAAACAAATACAACAGTATCTATCCCAACATAACCTTCTCAGTCAATGGCAGTACATACATGCCTAATATCCAGCTGACTCAACAACTGAAGCCGATCGACCATGGACAACTCAGAGTCTTCTTCAACTAAATTTTGGAACTATAGGAAGTTGGCTATGCATTCCATAACAAAATCATCTTTATTCACGAATCGCAGCGCATTTCCATCACAGCAGCTACATCAAATCAGAGCTCTCGGATCTAGGAGCAGAAACTCAACTTCCAAGACATTCCCAAAAAGTGACTGTTTGGTATGCCATATAAGATTATCCCTCTTATCTGTACGTTGTTTTAATGCTTTGAAAATAATGGAGGTGCCTCCTTGACTGCCAATAGCTTATGCTATCTTGGCATGCTGATAAACGTTTTTCGGTTATTGTGTGGAATGAACTTAAATGACATATAGTTCCAACAGGATGGTGCGACCAACGCGAAACAACGCCGTTATTGTAAACAAAGCTCCCAGCCCCAGGTCGTATCATCTCTCGCTCTGGAGAGCAAAATTAAGCACCAAGAATTCGTGATTTAACATTTTTCGACTTCTTCGTCTGAAGTTTTTTGAAAAGTAAGGGGTTCACACCTTAGTAGTCTAGATACGAGATTAGAAATTGATTATAAAACTACAAAAAGAAAAGTATACATCCAATACCACAAACTGTATAGCATACGTTAATACTATTGTTTATTTCAATGAAGTTTTACCCTGGTAGATAAATCATGATGAGCTCATCAATGAGCTCCTCATGAGTAATCGCGTTTGAATCAAAACCGGGAAAAAATGATTTATTTACTTATTCACAGATAGTTTGCACGAGATATTGCATTTCTTTCACTTATTTAGAAATGTATATTTGGCTTCTCTTCTGTGCATTTTATAATATTAGATAAGCACTTTGATGAGTATATAATGAGTGTTACGATAAGCTCATTAATGAGCATGTCAATGAGTCTCATGATGAGTTCATAAATGAGAATCTGATTTTACGATTGATTTCATATATTTTTCCGAATTCGACGCTGAGGCATCCGGATATGGTCATAACGTTTTGTTCAGCATATGGGCGACAGTCTTTCTGTGGAAAACATGTCAAAAAATTAATTTCAAAATTAGAATAAATAAATCACAAAAATCAATTAAAATTTTCCTAGTAGAAATGCCATCTGACACGGTGATGACAAGAATAAATATTTATTTATTGCTGGTTTAGATATAGCAGTTTCATGATATCCAATGAGCCCTTCGATGAGATTTAATGAATGCTCATCGGGACTTAATTTTCTATATGAATTGCAAACACCTTGGAGCTTTTCAGTCAAATTAGTATCGGTTTACATAATAACTTCCCCTTGCGGGACCAGAGACAAGATAAAACAGTGAGCATTTTCTACTAGGGTAGGTTTATAGAAAGGATTTGAGGTATGTAGTAAAGTAACTTGTTTGCAATAAAACATATCAACATGGTAACGATATTAGGTTTCTAGCAACCTGTGACTATGGCAAAAACTTGACGGAAAATCGATTAGACAGGTTCTAAAGTTTTACACAACAAATATGAGCAATAAACATATAAAGATCCAGTAATATATAAAAAATAAATTACAAATTACAATTAATTGAATAATTGTGAAAAATTTACAGATGGGCCAAGTTCCAGGTATCTTCGGATCCAACATATATCAGCAATAATACCCTCGCATATTCTTGTGATGACACCATAATTTTCATCGACATCAACACAGGCGAACAAAACTTCTACAGAGCATCTGGAGAGGATTTCGGTGATGGAATATCTTGCATTGCAGGACATAAATTCTACAAATTCTTCGCCTTTGCTGAATTATCTTTTAAGCCAAGGATATTCATTTTATCCTATCCACTCTTTGTCACACTTCAAGTTATTAGTAATGGTAAGATTTATTTTTTTACAGTTTTTTAGTTTTGTCTTAATTCATCCTTATTAGATGATGCCTATGGGGAATACATTCAATTGAAGTTCTCTCACATGGAGCAGATTATAGCCCTTTCAGGGTATCCTTACTATAAACTGAGAATATGGAATTACCGTTTGGGACAATTAATAGCCGAAAAGATGACTGGGATAACTGCAGAAATCCAAAGACTGCAGATCAGCAGCTTTCATCCTTTTCTAATTTCGCAATATTCTCCAGAACTAGGGAAAATAATAATTTGGGAACAGCATGCAAGTGGACAGAGGGCTTTCCTTTTGCGGCGGCCAGTCCAAGTTCCTGATATTGATAGGGATAATGTGCTAAGCCTTATCTTTGGAATTGATGGATTTTCGTATTTTACGAACAAATTTGGAAATTTATTTTCTGTAAGTTTTTGTTATTTTTGTTGTTGCATTTGCAATTTTTCGTGTTTTCTTTAATGTTTGTGGAAGTGATGATTTTAAATCTGTTTTATATCAAATATTTCAATATTTAACAACAATTGACTATGCAGTCTTTGTGCTGTGATAAATTAAAAATCTTATAAATGCTGTGATATAAGATTTAGGAATGTTTCTAGAGTTTCGTTTGGAACATTTTGTTGAATTGTCTCGCATTTTAGGTTTAGGGCCAAGTCCTATTGCAGATATTATGTACATAGTATATTTAGTTTGCCGAATCCAAATATTTCTTTCTGGAATTTTTAGAAAAGAAAGAGAAAAAAAAAACAATTGTTGACGATGGAAAAAGATTTAAGCGATTCATCGAAAATATCAGAAAATTCTTTCTATAGCTCTAGCCAGAGACATGATGACAAAATAAAATATAGAATTAAGAAATGAAATAGGAAAATGTGATCTATTTTAAAGCCATTCGAAGAGAAATCCAAGCCTTATCTTACTGGTTCTCTTGTGAGACGTACAGCATCATTGTGATACCATCACCATCGTACTCTGATTTGACCCAGCACCGACACCATCAATGAAAGAATAAATGCTCTCAACAATGTAAATGGCTACAATACCTACATTTTCACTGAGATTATCACTTACAGTTACATTGTGATATCATCCGGCAGTAGCCATAATGGTTACTTTTTGTGTTACGTATGAATCAGTGTTTTCACTGATTACAAAATTTTGAGCCCTCCGTAGTGAAATCAGCTTTCCTTCATTGATGTTCAACGTAGTGGAAACTGGTGGCCATAAAACGTAAAGCCTGGTACTAAGGTTACTGGTTATTGGACTCTAAACTAGATTTTAGCGAGTCTCCAATATAGGGCTGTTCTTTAGCAGCTAAAATATGATAGCGGAGACTCGGAGAAAAGATACAGAAGAAGCATTTTGTAATATTTGTTCGGAAATACAACGCGCGGTCATAATATTTCTAAAAGCAGGTAGTTAAAAATATTTGGAAATATTAAAAATATTAAAATAATATGTATAACGTATACAATAAAAACAAAAATTAAGAATGATAAATTTATCAAATCTCAGAACTCTGAAAATAAATATTTTTAGCGCGCTAAAGAACGGTTCGGGCGGATAGATTCAAGCTAAATTTTTTGCAGACTTATTGGTGGTGCCATCTCTAATAAAAACCCGAAAGCCAAATTTAGCGCGTTGATATTTTCGCAAATAGTTCTTAGTGAGCTACATTTTCGTATAAAATACGAGGGGAGCCCGTCGGCGTTGCCCGGTGATAATATAGATACCTAGAGGGGGGGGGGTGCGTAACATTCATATGTATGGGAGAGTGTAGCTCTCTACGTCATCGACGCGTTTTCTTTCAGTGCCCAAATATATAGTAAAACACTGTAGTGACTACAGGGTAGAAACAGACTATCAAGTACTTATCCTAACTTCTGGTGGGAGTGTCAATGCATTGATGCTCACCAGGAGTGACTGGAAAAGGAAAGAGATGGTGGTAACATCCGATATTTTTTATCTTTACTGATGGATCCAAGACGAGCGTAGGGACAGGGGCTGGCGTGTACTCCAGAGAATAACAGTGGCACTAGTATTATAGAATGCCTGAAAAATGTAGTGCTTTTCAGGCAGAGCTTGTGGCGACTTACCAGGCGGCATTATTGGTATCTATTTGCAGAGAGTCCGCATGGAATATCTGCATATATACACTGATAGCCATCAAGGCGCTGGATGCTGTGCTGGTAAAATCCAAATTGGTGCAGTTATGGAAGACCAGCCTAGAGCAATTTACTGCACGACATAAGGTGACCCTATGTTGGGTACCTGTCCACAATGATATCCCAGGCAACAAGATGACAGATGAGCTGGCCAAAAAAGGCACTGACGTAGATAGCTCGCAGCGGTAGCTTATGTGAGGATCCCATTCGGAGCTTTAAAAGAGGATATCATCAGGGGCGCCTGTCAAAAGACAAACCTCCGGTGGACCAGCAGGGAAACCCGCCGTACTACGAGGCAACTGTGGCCTGCATATGACAGAAAGAGGACAAAAGAACTTCTTAATTGCAGTAAAGCAAATACCAGCAATATAGTGGGGGCCATCACGGGTTACTGAGCCATGGAGAGCAATACGTACTTTGAGAGTGCCCCGCTCTGATGAATAAAAGTGGTAGACTATCGTGTAGCTTCTTTTTTTTCAGCCTGAAGGAGCTACAAAGTAAAAAGTTCAGATATATCCTGAGACTCCTAAGGGAAGCAGGATGGATCTAGAGCGGTTTAGTAGGTTATCCCATGAATTCAAGGGTCACAATGGACCCACTGGAGGTTAAGTGATGCAGAATAATCTTCGAACGGCTCTCCTCTTCCGTAACTTAACTTAAGAGGAGTCAGTACCAAGATTTGCAAGTTTCATACATATTTCAATGCAAATTTCTGGCAAACTATTTGTACCAGAATAATGAGTGATATCTTAAATTAAAGGTACCGAAGAGGTCTAGTAAATAACGTCGAGAAAAATAAAAAAATATGTATTGGAATGGAGATATTAGCTCGGAGAATTGTAAAAAATGGTAAAAATTGAACTCTTTTAAATCAAATTCCTGTGGGTAGATATTCTCATTTCTTTAAATTGTGACTGTTTTAGAAAGATAAGGGCTAGATCTAGCAAATAACGTCGAGATTTTTCATTTTTAGTGGCGCTTTTTATAATTATTTGACTCTAATAGTACTTGTTTTTTCTTCCGAGATTTTACCGACGAGAAATTGCAAAATTTATTTGAAAATTGTTTAAATACAAACCAAAATAGCATATTTAACAATTATGTGCAAAATAAAATTTAGGAGAGTTCATTCTCGTTAAAAATTTTCAATTTCTTTGAACTGCAAATTTTCATTTTCGTCTTAAATTGTCGCATGTTGTGTTTCTGCCTTTTACGCTAGATGTCTCTAATGTGACTTGTGGTCTAGGTCTACGCTAATTTTATATGAATTTTCATACTTTCAGGACACAAACCTACGTATAGTAAGTTTTATTGCCTACAGGCTCGCTGGTATCTAAATTGAAATTTTTGCTGAGTACCGACTCCTCTTAACCTAAAGCATCATTTTCACTTTTCATTTTTTTACAGTTACGCCAATTCCTTTTTTCTTAAGAGTACCTGTTCACCATGTCCCAGATTCCTTTATCTGTTTTAATTCGTTACTATTTTTCAAACAATATTTATAAGAATAAAATAATTTTGATTTTCCCGTTCTAAATTATTCCCTTTTTAGATTAAGACTGTTAATAAAGTCTAGAACCATTCTGGGTTTGGTGGAGGATAAATCTGGCAACATTGTAAACTTTTAATTTATTATCGATTCATCGAGTATTATTAGTTATAAGAATCTTATTATTTTCAATATCTTTTGATATACACTGATAACCATATAAATATATTCATATAAAAACTTTATTTCCATAGTTAGCACCATCTACCGGCGTTATAAAACCTTTATGGGAGTGGAATGCCCCATGTAAAATTAAAAGTACTTTGGGTGTCTATAAAGGGGGATTTGTGATTAGTGGATATAAAAATGAGATAAAATACATTAAAAAAATAGAGGGCTACTATACCGAGATATGGAGTGTACTTACTGAATTTGAAATAATCTTTCTTTCACGAAACAATCAAGAATTACTTCATATTGTGGATAGTGAAAGCAATCTGTTTTGCATTGAAGAAGTAGGTGAACTGCGAACATTTAAGAGAATCGGTGCCGAAAATAAAAATGTAAAATTTTTCGATTTACTATATCCAGAAGGGAATTATGTCATAATTCTATCTTATTACGATGAGCTACTATTAGTAGAGATAGAAACAGGGAAAAAGGTATATACATAAATGCTTGCTACATATTTATATATATATAATATATCACATATATTTAAAGGTGTCCTCAGCTCTTCATTTACGGAATAATGTAACATCTATGATATCTCATCGTGATCAACCCATTGTAATAATCGGAAATTCTAAATGTGTTCTAAAATTTATTTCATTTCACAACCGACGAACACCGACACTTTTAACTGAATTTTTCATTGGAGGAAGTCCAATAAAATCACTTCAATTATCATCGAGTAGAAACTTCCTAATAGTATGTGATGATAATTTTGAGTTTTATGTAATGAAAGGACTACGAACCAAAATAGAATGTATCACACATTTTCATTGTGAATACTTTGTATTGGACTATAGCGTTTATGAAACACAAGACATTATTGGAATCGTTGTTATAATTTCGAAAGATATCAACAATAAACAAATAATAACGAAAGATTGTCTCATCGTAAATATACAGAAAAAGGGCTTAAAAATTAAGAAGCACATCACAAGACTACCGAATCATTACATATCTGTTGCGCCTCTATTTACAACATCAGGTACAACTATACAGTTTTTTGCAGTACTATTTAACGAACGCCGATTTCATATATTGGAAATAAAAGAGTTCACTGTGAAAGTAGTACATACACTTAAAACCGTTCATCAGTTGAAGTCCTTCAAACTGTATACAGACTTGAATAATATTGTTAGTTTTGGCTTAGACGGTACTGTGTGCGTTTTCGATAATGATTCCAAGCAATTAGATATTAACTACTTTGGTTGCAATCGGTTTGGTGAGGCTTGTGTGAAAGCTTGCAGCAGTCCAAATAGACGGTATTTTGTTGTGATATGAATTTAATAATTTTGTGAAAAATATGATTCCATTCTAGATATTGTTTATGTTTAACAAAATCTGGATCCTTAAAATGTGTTGAAGTGGAACCCTTTAATAATGCAAAAGTAACTCTGACTGTATCTAAGGATGAACAATACAAATTAGAAGGATACAAAGCTCCACAGGAACATCCGGGTAATTTTTTTTTTATTTATTTGTTTTGTTTTTAATCAAGTTCAATTGTGCTTAAATGTTTTTGGTAAGCATAGTCAGTCATATTTTGATCACTGTCTATATAGAATAATTTAATATAAGTTGTACTCTTTTGTATGTCCTGAAAAGAGTAGAACAAGATCAGAAAAGATTAAAATAGTTTTGCAAAAGTTTTGATCACTATTTCTGGCCCTGGTAGCCTGACACGGAATTCTGATGCACTCCCGTTCGTTTGACTTGAATTCGAATTCATACATGTACACGAAATCTTGTGTCTCTGTATATCAATGTATGTCCAATCGGCTCACAAAATTATACCAAAATTCGGTATGGCAGTACGTTACGAATTTTGTTGTCACATTACTCGTCACTTTTTGAAGAAATTGTATTTCCTTCTAAGTTGGACATACATAGAAACTTTGACAAGTTTTTTGCTGTTTTTGTTGCTATTCAAATATTTTACGCAAATAAATTAGAGAATGCAGACATACAAAATTTTGAATTCGAGTGACACAGTTTGCCAGAGCTCCTTTCCTGGTTCAACTTAAAGTGTAAAAAAAGAATGCTGATCTCATTTTCTTGGCTTTATCACTATGGAAACTTGTGGGAAATTCGAAACCTTAAAATATGTATTCTTAATACATATTTCCTAATTTAACTTATTTAAAATTTTCCATTGAGTTGTTCACACTATTTGTTTTGCCATGAAATGACGGCCAGTTTTATGGTATGGTGGATATACTCCAGAGACTGGCAGTTGTACGAATCTTCAGCGCTATCAAACGCTATCAGCGCTCGAACGTAGCTTTCAAAGGAGTGATTACCAGGGACGCCTACAAAAAGAGCAAGTCTCCGTTGGGTTTACAGAGACACCTGTCATATGGAGAGGCAATTATGTCCGAGAACAAAAGAATGGCTTAGTAGAAGTTGAATTAGTAGAATTGACATCAGGACACAGGAGGAGTCATAATGAGTTATTGGACCATAGCAAATAGTACTAGCAGACGCATGGAAAAATATGTATGTTTTTGGGTTCCTTACAATAAAGGAACAAACGGATCGCACCGACGTTTTTCTCGAAAACGGCGCGACGTAGGAATCTGAAATTTGGCCGAATGTTAGATCTTCATTACGCGCACATATATCGAGAGGAAAAGATTATAAAAGAAGCTTTTTTTAAATTTTTTATAGTGTAGGTTAGGCCAACTAAAAAAATGTTTTTTTTTTGTATCTTGTGAGGTATCGTTTGAAAGGGATTAAAAGAAAAAAATCAAAATTTTTGGTGAATTACTTATAAAAATACAACCCAAAATGTGCGAAAAAAACCGCCCCTGATTTTCTGGGTTGCTAAAGCTAGGATTTTAATATTATTAATGTTTGCTTAGGAGAATTGTTCCACAACATATTTTTGGATAAGATCGCTATTTTAGGAATACAGAGAACCTCCTGAAAATGCAGGACATATTATATGGTTGCAGGAAGAGTGGTTCCCGAATTTTTTTGCTTGCCTAGGCATGATCTATCTATAGCCTTCGGGTCTTAGACCACATATGGAATATCGTATATAGATAACAGAAAAACTGTCGGTTTTTCGTCTCTCTCACAAATGCTGGAAAAAAATTTTGTGTGTTACTATATTAGGCCATATGAGTAAGTGAAAGTGATTTATTTTCTGAGCGGTTACAAAAAGTTTGCAAAAATAAGGAGTGGTGGACAAAGATTTCACTTTTTTTCTCAGTTCCTTCTTTCACCAGTGGTCTCTCGGAAACTGTTTTCAGAGAGAAACCCTGTTTTAGTTTTAATATTGAAGGTGAAAAGGCCAACCGCTCTTTTTTGCATAAATTTTTCCTGTATATACTAAATTTTTCGTTTCCTCTTCTTTGATAAATCTTGCAAAATGTAGAAAAAAAGTTAGTTTTACCTAATTATTAGTGGTTCAGTATTAAGCATAGAGCCTAGCATTCCTTGTTTGATATTTAGCATTATTTGTTTTTCAGGTAAAGATTTTATTGAGTGTAAAAACGATTTGCAAACAGAAACCCCTATCTTCTCTACTTGCGGCTCTCTGTACAGTGGGACATCAGTCTAAATATTTAGGTTGTTTGCATTAGCAAAAAGTCATTGTCATTTTTGAATACCCAAGGGGGCTGATTTGAGGCCATTTACCCGGGTCGGTTCGAAGACCCAGTCCGGTCCTAGTAGTAGATTAGGTATAACAGCGAACGATTTCTGCATGACCTGCACAAAGAACCGGAGGAAATCGAATCATTTAAGCAACTACTTTTCTCTGATAACAAGAGGGGAGAGCTAATTGAAAGCTACTTCCCCTCAGATCTGTGTGAACTGCAAAGTAAACAGATCGAGTATATTTTTAGATTCCTATAAGGGATTTAGGGTGGATCTAGGGTTGCTTTCGTACTAAATTAAATTCCCATGAATCTGGCAAGGATCATAATGGACCAAAAGTAGGTTTAAGTAAGTGGGCTGGTTATCTGCAGTAGTATCCATTTTTCTGAACCTAACTACGCTATGGCTACAAAATATACAAAAATGGGAGTTACTAATAGGCTTGGTTAAATGAAAATGCAACTGTCTACCGTAAAAGTTGGTTGGCTAGGTTTAGGCACAATGTGTAGGACCTTGAACTCATATAGTTAAGGGAACTAATACTCAAAGTTGATAATTAGTGCTATGCACACTCTTCCGTTGAATTTTAGTCTCGGGTGAGTGATAACGTAGGTAATTCAGATGGACTTTTTCCTAAGGAAAGAGTAGGTGTACATGAGAAGGAAACCATCAATATATTTCTCTCATTTCTTTTTCGAAACCCTTCTGAATAATTGCATCATCATGTAAGGCACCGCATTTTCCATTGGAAGATACTTGCCTAGAATTAAAAGGTAACAAACTGTTTGGGTAAACCAATACTTCCGCCAATGGTTGACTCCATGATATACATACATATGTACATATATATGTGTGTAAGTCGGCTTGTTTCAGCTGTTTCTTTGGCACTTCTCACAGTCGTGGACTAATTTTTTAATCTCGGTTGATACGACTAGACTTGTTCACCTTCAACCTACCTAACATCTTTCATTTTGACGATTTTACGATGCACAGCCGTGAAGTAATTTTAAAACGTAATGCTCCAACATTTTTGGTAAGTCAGCTGTTACTCAAGTGGTGGGATAAAAACATAAAAAGTACGAAAAAGTACGCATCAGGAGATATAAAAAACAAGAAGAAGTATCTACTGGCATTTGTAAGTTTAATTTCTATCCAGGGCTACAAAATGATCTCTTAATAAAACAGTCGGAGAAAATATTGAATTATTTGAGGGATAATGACGATGATGTTGAAATGTTCCTGATAAACATCCACAGTCGAGGATATGGTTGTTTGAACACACGATGGCGATTTTAGCCGTTGCCGTGCCGTCGGCCCCGGCCGTATAAAACATGTTGAAACAAATCAGCTGATTGCGCATATGACGTGCGGTAAGGACACGCAAGCGCGTAGAATGGTGGAGGTGTACTCCACCCCCCTCCCCCCTCAAAGCGCCACCACGCCTTCGCGGTGAATTGAAGTGCGGAATCACAGTATGGCGCTGGATTGGAGAGCGAATTGTAAAAATTTAACAGGATGATTTTCTTATTGTACGGACACAATGTGTAGCTGACACCGGCGTTTAATGCTGGTGCTGTACCGCACTTTTCCCAATTTTTAATTTTAGCGCTGCTGCGTCAACAGAGCCAATCTGCGGTGACGGCTAGCACTGTTTGTCTCAGGAAATAATCCATTCTGCAAACCAGAGCATGGCAGGAAGGAGATAGGCAAAGGATTAGGGGATATTTAGATGAATGGCGGAGGTGCCGATGAATGTCGCCCTTAAATTTTCGCAGATTGTATGGCGGAGGGGAGACAGAAGATTGTAAGTTGTTCCACATTCGCACAGTTCGGGAGAAAAAAGCATCACTAAGTTTTACTGTACGGACGAAAGTAACTTGAAGGGTGAAATCATATGTGCGACTTGCAGCGCGAGTATTGCTGCAGGACTTATTCTACAAAGGATCAGATTAGATATTTTATCAGAACATCCTCATTGCTGTGGTGCTCGAGTAAGTCGATATGACAAGTGATTACCACATCGTCAATGAGCTTGAAGGTTCTCTTTTGGAAAATTTATAATGAAGCTAAGGCTGTGTGATCAGCCTCTGCCTATAAATGGGAATTGTATTCTAATCTGATCTGATCTGATCTGATCTGATCTGTCCAGCTTAACTTACTGGAAATATTAATGACAAGCTTGTTTAGTGACAGTGAATCAGAAATTAATGCTCCATCAAAAGGAATGGGGCGTCTTATGAGTAGTATGTATATATAAATATAGTAGGAATAATAGTCATTCGCTCGTAAATATTCGTCTTTGAAACGTGTACAAAATTTTTAGAATTTTCTTGTGTTTTATATATAGTCGAAAAGTCATCTGTCATACCTATCACAAGATTGTAAGTAGTTTTGGAATACATATTTTAATATTAGTGCTTGATTCTTTAGAAAAAGGCATGTAATGCTTAGCAAACCAGTTATTATGATGCTTTTATATTTTTGTTGTGCCGATTACTCATATAGATGAAAAAGCACACAATTTCCAGTTTTAAGTTTGATTGTTTCTAAGAAAGTGTCAGCGATCATAATATTTTTTTACTTGTCTTATTGTCGAACATAAAATCGACAGGTTAGCTTGAGGGTGGGGAACTCGCAAGAGAAGCGAGCAAAATTCATTTAAGAAATTCTGTTTTCGGATTCTTCCAGTAGAACCCTAGTTCCATGCAATCAACGTATAACTGCACGTTGATTTTTCATAGCGATACTGATTCCAGGCTAAGTTCATCAAAATTTTTACAATCGTAGGGAAGCATTAAATTTTTCTTAGGTGTTTACTTGCAAATTGTTTTCTTAGAAATATTTAACAATTGTTCTTTAGATTTTTCATGTGCTATTAGTGATCGACCATGGTTCCAAAGAGTAATATTGATTCAGGTGCCTTGGCTTGGCTGGTCTAGGTCGCTAAAGATATCTATGAGCGTTGGCAAGCATATTTTAAAAGCGAATTGTTCCTCGAACATTTTATGTGACCCCCCCCCCCCTGCTGCGATCTGTATACGCCACTGGGCGCACAGGCACGGCAATATATTGTAGCAATTGTAGCGGTACTGAATCAGATCCGCCGTCGTGTGTGCAAAGTGTGTAATCTCTAAAAACTCTCCTTGTGATTTTTATTAAAGATTGTCCTAATAATGAGTACTCGAAAAGACCTATTGCTGCTTTTTTAGCTCTTTTCTCGTAGTATCTGTCGCACAATTTTAGCATCCTTTTGTACGTAAAGTACTACCGTATTGCGTTTGTTCTTAGCATAATTTTGTCGGCTGATTAGAAACTTTCAAATTTTTTAATACTTATACGAAATTCCATGTATATTCAGATCAATTTTTTTAATCCAACACAATGGATTGCCTGTCAAAGAAAACGCAGCACCACTGCATTCACGAAGTTTTAAACAAATCTGTTACATCGGTTCGCTGGTGTTATTACCTAAGTCAAAGATGATGAAATGAAAAGATATCAAGTTCAGAATAAATAAAGCGAGAATCATTATATGCTCAGGTGTTTCGACAAGCCCTTAACTAAACGCACAAAGAACCCGTTGAGTTTGAGTATACAGACTTAAATCAATGTAGATAATTATCATATGTTAATTAAGACGGCAAATGCTGACTTAATCTAGGATCGCTCAGTGACTGAGAGATCCTAGATTAAATTAAAGGCTATCCACTGATCCTATTTTCTGATGTGATCATTATATGACGGGCTTTATTTAAATTATTCATTTCTATTAAATTATTTAGTTAATTTCTGTTTTTACAGATAAGTCATGGTTAATTGTAGAAATTGAAAACAAAATATTCTACGAATCAAGCCAATTTAAGACTATTAAAATGAAACTACTTGGAGATTTGGAACTTATCAAGACAAAAGTAAAGGATCTCCTAAATAAAAATGAAGCCGCAGAGGAGTTGGATACATTAAAAACAAAACAATTCAATTTAAATATTGAATGGGAAAATAACGTAAAAGAACTGGCTAGAAAAGAACGAGATAAAGAGAATCTTTTGCTTCAGTCATATATAGAGGATCAGGAGCGCATTACAAAATGGATTATCAATAATACTTGGAATCGGATGGAAGTTAAAACTAGAGCCATTCATGGAATTTTCTCATCGATTGCTTGTGAAAATTTTGGCTTAGTTTTAGGGAAAGAGTATAATAAGAAAATTGATTTGATTCAACTTTTACGAATTACTGAAACATCATCTGGACCAAACGATACTCTACTCCCATGGATGCCAAAATGGACAACTTATTATAGTTTGAGTGATTTGAAGCCAAAATATTCAGAAGAAGAACATGCAAAATTAATTAAACATATAAGCGACACAGATACAACGGATCAATTAGTTAACGTAGATGCATTTCAGTTGATACATGCTCTTTCTGGAACGAATACCCATGATTTTATTGAATCTGATACATATAGATATGGACAATTCGAAGTGATCTCTTTTCTGCAGATGTATATTCAGGAACTCTTGTGCCAGGTATGTGTAGTAGGTTGTTAGAAAGAACTATTAGTTTTTTTTTCAATAGTTTTTTGCAATATTATTATTTTCCAGTGGGAAATGGAAGCAGCAATGAAGTAGTAACGCTTGAAAGCGTTTACCCTCCGTATTCCTATCCCTAATTTTTTTTTTTAACTATTGCATGTAATTAGAAAGAAGCAGAGTATTTTATTTTCTTTCAGTATTCTTCTTTCGAATATTACTGAATGATTTGTTATTTTCAAATCTTCCGAAGGCATGAAAAGCTTCCTTTATATTTTACGGCGACTCAAAAGATACCCTATGATATTAAGCATAGCTTTCGAAAGGCTGGGATTCTTTATTTTATACTTACATATTTGTCAAATACCTTACTGAATATGATCACCAAAAACTTTAGTAATATTCTATAATTCAAAATAATAAAAATATAATGCAAATTTAAGAAAACAAAAAATCTAATCAATTCAAAAAACTCTTTGAATAATGAAAATCAATATACTAATAGTAATATGTAGTTAATAATCCTCGACATAGACGAAAAAGGCTCAGGGAAATGACTTGGGCTCTCTGTTTTTTATTCTATCTATTGACGACTTTGTCGCTGTTATGAGGCACTGCAAAGTAGTTTTGATTTATGCGGACGACGTTAAGACTTTTTCGCTCAGCTTAAATCCTTTAATGGTTGTGAACAGAGAAATGTCAGACCAGTTCATTTTAGAGCAAACTCGTGAATTACATTGCAGTTCCAAATTAGAGTGCTTTAGAGCAGTACCCTAGATTCATGAAACACGATATTCTGCTCCTTTCTGCTCTAGAGTAACGTATAGCAACTCATTACACAAAACACAGACTTATTTATCTCTGAAAAGAGGTGGAAAGAAGCTAAAACAGCGAGATTTTGTTTCTGGAGCTGCTGCCGATATTTCTTCAAATTATTGTTCAGATTCTTCTTATATTTTTGTCCATAAATGATACAACTCTTCAATTAAATCAACTTCTATTTGTTAATTTGCTTGCTTTTAAAACATTAAATGTCAAGATAATAACCCTTGCCGAACGTGATGTCTGTTTAGAGCAAATCACGTCAATTACCCTTAAGTAAACCTCAGTTTCGTTTGAATTCGTAAAGTTCTTTACGTCTATTGTGGTTCTGCCTTTTAAACGAATCTAAATTGGACAACATTTTTCTTCGATCGAAGTAGACTGCTTATAAAAAATGAACCAAATAGGGCAATCATATGTACTCGAAGATAAATCTGATAAATGGGGTTATGTACGGGTCGTTGAATTTCTTATACTATGATATGAAACAGCCCAAAATTGAATTAGTCACAATCAAGGGTGGATCCAGACATTTGCTCTATGGATAAAAAAAAAATTAAAATTAGGATTGAAAATAAAAAAGAAATCAATTGCTTATATTATAAGTCAAGTTAAATATTCTCTGCGCTTATTTAAGCTCTCTAATTTCTCAAATAAGCTATATTTTGAGTGTCAGAGCTATTTTTTGACAGTCTTCAAGACATAATTTAGCTAATTTAAGCTATGATCGGGCACTGGAGTTAAAAAGTAGCTATAGAAAAATTTGTGTGAAAGATGCAAAATTCGAATGCAGCCATTTGCATTGGATTTCATTACTTTAAATAAATTCCCGGTGTACCTTTTATTCCTAATTAAATTTATTGCTTACGGATTTTGTTAAAGTATATTCCAGAAACTAATTCGGTCGTTCAAGATTATTTTCGTGTAGATATTTTGCCTGCAAACATATAATCTCCAGCCTGCACAAATGGCATAAGTTCTCCAGAGCATACATTTTGAACGCGGCCATGGAATTTAATTGTTCGCTATTTATGCAAATTTTAATAGAATCATTCCCCCACTAAATACTCCATTATACATATATGAAACATTTCTAATGAGAGAAATAATAATTATTTCAAGTTAAGCTTCTGTTAAAATATGGGCTAGTTAGGAAAACTATGGAATACATAGTAAAATAGTTATAGCGGCTGTTAATCATGTAATCTATAACAATGTCATTAAATTTCGAAAATTTCTTGTTATTTTACCTTAATCAATTCAACTAATAAAGGAGCAAATTGACTTTTCGACAGATATAAGTATCAAAAATATTTTCGAGGGTGAAGAAAGCCTACGAAATTTGTACAATTGGTTTCGGGGAAATTTTTAATATCATTTTCAGTGGGATAAAAAATTCAGTTTTTTGGAAAATTTTCAGTTTTCGGTGGATCGGTGGGACAAAATATTAAAAAACCGCATATATAGTACTTCTTCGAACGTATTCCTGACGCAATAAATCTTTAATCCTTACAAATGAGGTATAGCAATAAAGGAATACATATTTGTATGGATATTGTTAAGTCTTATGAGAAGTATTTTCAATTTACATAAAATAGCAAGCGGCAAGATAAATAGCTACTTTTCACAATTCTGTGGTGCTGTATCGACACTTACAGTCAAGCGGGAAACGCAATTCGATAGTCATCAGTGCTTCAAATTATCAAAACGGTTTGGCGGAAAACGGGGTTAAGTTTGAAAGAAAATGAGTGAAATAAAGTATTTCATGGAAAGCTTGATCAGTTAGTCATCAATGGGAAGTAATGTGTTACAGGATGTTAAAAGGAAATATACCAAAATCATAAACACACTCTCCCTCTTAAAAGACTGCTAAGGGACCCATTTTGCTCTATCATAAATCAACGTCCTCAGCTCCTTCTTGAAGTTTGAGGCATCAGTTGTGAACAGCCCTGTATAGCTTTTTCTATCCATTTCAGCATGAAAATTTCATTGGCATCCAGATATCGCCGGAGTTCTTTTATTAATATAATATATAATCTCTTGATCCTGTTAGCATAGTAACACTTAGTACCACATAAAATAGACATTATACACTTCTAGCCTTAACTTACTATTGGTGTTTTTTACATAAAGCTAGGTTGCATTTCATTCGAACACCATAATTTCCTGGGCTGGGCTGCAATTTGTCGCAAAAATTAAAGGTAACGTTGTAAAATTAAAGAAATTTCCTAGGAGTACTAATTAGGTATGGTTCCGTGGCATAACTACCCTTTGCAGGATCTAATGCCAAAAAAAAATGGAAGCTCCTCTCCTTTGCCTATGAAATCGAATGTAGAGTAAAAAAAATTGAAGCCCCCCCCCCCCACCCCTTTTGCCTATGAAATCTAACTTGGACCGCCCCGAGCGTTGGACGAGAAGTTGTCTAGTCAGCTAGTCGGGAGTAGACACCTGAAAGCTGGGTAGATTTTATTATAAATGAATTAAAATCGAAATTGGACTTCTTTTTAGTCTCAAGTCACAGTTTAAGACAGTTTCACATCCAAAACAAGAATCGAAAGCCCAATTTATTCCACTTTAAAACAAGATTTTTGCTCCAATGATTAATGGGAAATAGGGCAAACTAATAATTTTTCTAATAAAATAGTATTTATCTCAGATTCTTAAGAAAAACACAACTTTTATGTTTTATGGTTTCGGTTGAGCACGATTTAAAAAATGAGCAAAAACTTCATTTATATTATACTAATTTTCAGTTTCACACGGTCACAGAATATTTTGGAAAAAAAAAATTAAATGAATCGCGCAAATTCAGGATTCAAAAAAACTACTATGTAGTACACAATTACCTCGCCTGCTCAGTTCGAATAACATGCGTTATAATGAAATATTATTAGGCTGCGTATGCGTTCATGCTTTCATTTGAATGTCAAAAGAAGAGAACAAGGCCCATAATGCAACAGAACAGAATGAAGCTAGAAATAGGATAGGAATTAAGGCCCAAACACAGTTCCGACGGCAGACGAGAGACTATTTCAGTAATAGGAACGATTTTCTTTAGGATCATTTTATGGAGCATATATTAGGTATTACATATGGATGGATTGGGATTGGATTGAAATGAGGTTGGGATCCGATAAGGGTCTCTGGAACGTAGGCTACGACAAAGCCCATTGTTCACCCTCCAGACTTATGAGCAATTGCGGATGACCTCAAGAGCCCTCGATCTGGTTGACTTGAGAGCACAACTTACACTAAGGAGACACAATCTTTGAATATTCTCCAATATGTTACGATAACTGGCGAGCTCCATTGCCTTCCACCACACCACACAGTCGAAGGAGGTCGGATGAGCCTATTGTAGATCCAAAGGATCATCCGTGGTTTAAGTCGAAACTTTTTCCCTGTGGATCTGCGACACATCGCGAAGCCTCGGAGAGCTTTTTTCTCTCAGTCCTCAAGGTATAATTTCCAGTTCAATTTTGTATCTAATAAGACACCTAGATATTTTATCCTGTCCTTCAGTTCCAAACGTGTGAAGCCGATAGAGGGCAGATTCAATCTGCGAGTGTTCCTTTTCTTAGAAAAGAAGTATAAATCTGTTTTCAATGGATTAATGTAAAGTTGAAAATCCATAACCCAGTCTGTTTGGAACGCAGAGTTCAGATTCGTAGCTACCGGTGACCAAGATCACCAGGTTGTCGGCGAAATATACTGCTTTGTACTCCATCCGGGTGAATGTTAGAGTGTTTGAGATTATTCATAACGAGCATCTACAACAAAGGTGATTAGTGCCTCTCTGGACCTTTTTTTATTCTGCTTACCCCGTCCAATTCGGCATTCAACATCAAGTGTTTTGGGGACCGGCACACTCCATGTTTTGTTAGGGTTTCAATGAACTTATGTAGAAGGACATTGTTAAAGGCATTTTCTACATTGGTAAAACCAGCTAGCGTAGATTGTTTAAAGAGGAAACTTTTTTCAATAGAGTGGATAACCTCTAAGTTTATTGAATTAATTCAATTACGACGGCGAGACAGGCCAACAGTACTGCAGATTCCTATATAATACAAATTAATTTTTTGTTTAATCGATTTAATATGCATTTTCGCCTGAATTTATGAAAAACTACATACTTATAATATCAAAATATATTAATATAATTAAAAAGAAATATGTAATATTGTTTTACTTTAGATGTATACTTTTTCAATATAAAACATGAATTTAATTGCACGATTTTAATTTACACGATTTCAATTTACACAGTTTCGGGTTACACGGTACTTTTGCAGAATGATTCCATCGTGTAAATCGAGGCTCACGTGTATGACGATTTCTCAGTAAAATTATTAGTTTATCCTATTTCCCATGATTTTTTTAATCGTTGGAGAAAAATCTTATTTTAAAGTGAAATAAATTAAGTTTTTCGGTTTATATTTTTCAGTTCTTGTTTTTCATGTGAAAGTCCCTTTATACAGAGAGCTGCACTCTTAAAAGGCCTTCTTTCGAGATTTAGCGCTCGCGAAGTAATCGATGAGATTCGATATGTCCATATCCATCCTTTCAGAGTTTCCTGCCTCTATTCTCAGTAGTACTATTGCGATAGACGTCTTGGCCCATAGAACTTCGAAGATAGTTTTTAATTATTTTGAGTTCCGCGGATGCAACGGTAACGGAAATCGTCAAAAAGATGCAACAAGGAGTAGATTTCGGAGAAAATTGAACTCATTTCATTGAATTTTATGATTATAAGTTCGGCCAATTGTTTATCGTGTGTATCTTCTCAATTTCCGGTCGTAGTGTCCTAAGTCCTAACACTCAGCAGAACCTGAAGTGGCAACACTTCCGATATGTCGGTTGGATATTGTGCTTGCAATCTTAGAGCATTTGTTGTCGTTTGTTCTTCGGTCGCAGATAGTAATCTCGCGGGTGTTAGGAACGAAAACCGTTCGGCTAGTCGTAAAAAAATTTCAAAATAAGCTATTCCAGTAATAATATGGTTAATATATGTATAACCCTATTTGCTTTAAATTAAATATTTACAAGAAAACTGAATCTGATATTAATTCTCAACATACTACTTTTCATCAATATACCCGGCTTTTCTAAGCTTTCGATCACAAAAAAATGCAAAAATTGTTTTGTATTGAAAATTCCTTAATGATACAATTTTAAATTTTTTGAGAATAATTCATCTAGAGTTTCCCTTCATTTTATATTTAATTAAATTTTGAAATTACATTACATTTGGTATAAAATTTAAAATTGTCGAGGTAGAGAAAGAAAGCAAAGTGAAACCAAAGTAATTCAATCAAGTATTTTGATAAACATTAGGAACTCCAAATGTCAATTTCTGAAATTATTATTCACCGTAGTATTAAAATTTCAACTGCCAGACTTTGTTTTCTTTGTGTACCTTGAAAATTTTGAAATTTATAAACAAATGTAATATAATTTTAAAATTCAATTAAATGTTAAATGAAGGGAAACACTAGAGAACTTTTGTGATGTTCTCATAAAATGAGGGGAGAAATTATTCTCTATTTTTTAGCGCGGATTTTGATACAAGCTCTTATAGAAAGACTTTTTTATGTTCTCTATTTCATTTGATTCATTTGATCGCCCCGATCACCCCCCGCTGTATCCACCCTTGGTCTAAATTGTCAATATAAATTTCAACAGAAAATTTGGTATTGAACCACACATATGAATATATCCAATTTTTTGATAGTTTCAAGTCTGAGAAAAGATCAGCCATCTGTGACTGACACAGTTATAGTGTTTTTATCTGAGAAGGACATCATTATAGTGAACGTATCGTTATTAAACAGAATGTCAGTTTTATAGAGTGATAGGAAACAGTCATTGATTTAAACTTTTTTATTATTTGATTTAATATTTTTTCTTTTACACTCGTAATTACAAATAAAATAAAGCTTTTAACTCAAGTTATCTTAAAATTTACAGCGGGATATTTTGAAACTCAAGGAATTCTTTAATAAAGGCTTCGAGGATTTGGTAAAAATGAAAGAGGACCAAGTGAAGTACGTGAAAGAACGGAACGATCGCCTAAGGTATATACAGAAAGAGCTGGTTATTTTGGCTAATTTAAAGGGAATTCTTGAAGTCGACGAGCCAGAACCAATCGATGATCCTTCGTTTTGTCAAGACGAAATGCCCGAAAGTATTATCAAAGTAAGAATTACAGATTATATGTATGTATCTAATCAAAGCAAACACGCACACTCACACACACACCGTGGAAATTCGTATGAAGGTATTTTTTAATAACTAACAAATTGTGCCCACATGAAATAGCATATTAAGCATACATGCATACATATGTGAATACTTCTCACAGTAAATAATTTTTGCAGTGGTAAACCTTAGAATATATAGCAAACAGGAATAGCTGAATCGTATATAAATCGTGTACATGAGCGTAATTTTTTTAAAAGCAGGACATTATACATAGGCGTAAGTGAGATGTCGAAAGGAATAATTGTCAAAGTTGAGTGCATGATTGTCAAGTGTGCTTTTGTTTTGTGAACAGGTTTATGCAATCTAAAATTCTTTTGCGAAATTTAACAAAAGTACGGAATCAGTTTTTTTCAAAACTATTCATCTTTGAAGTTTATTTAGTGCAAAGTTTTATAGTGCCACTAGTGCCTGTTAAAATCTTAATATCATTTAAACAAACAGAAATAAAGTGTTCGTTCAGTGCGCTTGCAAATATAAATTGAATTATAAACTAGGGAAATCATGTTTCAGGCAACCGCACCATCTAAATTATCTTTTTTGTTAATAGAAACAAAGATTTATATAAATTAATTATGTGAATTATTTCAAAATAAAGTCGAAAAAGAACATTTTTTATCACAGATGCTCCGCTCAAAACCTTTGTTTACATTTTGCAAATTGACAAGTTGCTTAGAATAGGGATGTCGTGTAAAAACATGTAAAAATGGACTACTAACCCAACCAGAATTCATTACGCGAAATTTGGCTTATCACCATTCATGTTTGCTATATATTCTAAGTGGTAGACAAAACTTCGAATAATTACACATCTTCCGCCATTTTAAAAAAAAAACTTATCAAAATCTTTTTATTCTTCAATGTTGCTAGATATTATCTACTATGGCCACAATTGCGATTTGATCAAACTTGACTATGGTCACATTGCGGTTTGTGACCGCAAATGTAACTTTGGCAGTACATTTTCATTACTTCAAAAGCCTGCATCGATTGGCCTATGACTTGTGCCCTTGGATATGTAATTTTGGCCTGCTGAGAATATCAGATATTGGCGTAACTAGGATTTTTTCTGGGGTGGGCCAGATCGCCCAATTTTCGTACATAGCTTTTAGGAAACATTTTGTTTGCGAAGTATGTGCTTTTGACTGGCATTATTTATGCATTGCTCTGTGCACTTACAAGATATTGATATAATGCCTAGAGCCAATGAAATTGTATAAATTAAAAAAAACCATAAAGTTTCTAAAGTTACAGAGAGTACAGAGAGGAGTCTATAAGTTACAGAACCCACAAGAAAGATAATCTAAATTTATTATAATTCTCGTTGAATGTTATTGAGCACCCGGAGAGAGAAGCAGTGATGTCAACTTAGGGATTTTATCCCTATATATAGGGATAATTTTCGATTTTAGAGATTTAGGGATAAAAGTTTCAAAAGTGACGATATCTAGGGATATTTTGTGCACTAAAAGTTTCTATTAATTTATTTGCCCCAAGCTAAAGAGAACTTCTTCAAATTGAAGAAACACTAGCGCAGAACGAGAATCACTGGAGTGGACTATTAATTTTACTCTTCTGTTGTGTATAATGAAAATTTTCAGTTTGGAAAATTCATAGTTCAGATTATTCGTTTTCAGATTTTCATTTTTGTTTTAAATGGTGTTATGGCTAATAGAGCTCTCTATTTCTAGTGTTTCAAATTCAATACGACAGCAAGATACACCAAAAAAGAAAAGAAAATTCAGAAATGATCTTTGCGAAAAACTTTGTGATCCAGAACTCAAAAGTTTTTAATATTTTTATTATGCCTTACCTTTTATTTTTTATAAAAGTCCATTTAAAGGTTGGATTGCAAAAGGGAAAGATGATTTGACATGTTTTGTTTTGGCAGGTCATGTTTCGTCAAATTGGTAATAAGAGCGAATTGCAGAGACATGCTGCTACTAAAAAGCATCAAATATCTATTGATGGAATTCTAAACCAATATCACAATATTTTTCTGGTGCGCATCAGCATAATGCACAAGTCGCTGAAGCTGAAATAAAATTGGTTAATTTTTTTGCGCAGGATAATGTCGCATGCACAATTGTTGATAATTTATCAGCCTTATAAATGGAAATATTCCCTGGTTCTCTTAAATAATATTGCTAATTAGTTTCGTGTAGGAAAGATTTTCGCATTAAATTTTTATGCTCATCTGTTACTGTAAAATTATTGCAACAATTATTACTTGAATATCTCAAAATAGCTCGTGACTCTATATTATTTTTATTTTTTGTCTTTGCATCAGTTAATGAGAAAATATATGCATTTGAATGAGGTAGACTTAAACAAAGTCTGACTAAGTTCGAAATATTTTTGAATTTGTATTCCCCCTAGAAAATCATTTACATACTATACTAAAAGTGCCAAAATTCTAAAATGTTCATATTTTCTAAATGTTTCCATTTTACTGTATCAAACGCACAGAAGATTGCTTATTTTATCTTTGAAGTTGTATTCTTTGTTACTTTTAAATAATATGTAAATAAATAAAATTTATTTATGAAACCACAAAATAGTACTGTGGTTTTATATTTTAGAGTTAAGCCCATTATTTAGGGAATTCTAGGGATTTCTTCTAAAAAACTTAGGAATTTTTCCAAGCGTCTGGTTGGCATCACTGATCAGATGTCATCAGCATTCAATCAATTTTTGGATTGCTATTCAGTCAACAATCGGCGATTGGGCGATATTTATTGATTATCGACACCAACGGCGTCGAGTTTTTACGAAATAATTTTAGTCGGACATTTAAATTATTGTGAAAATAGATTATTTCATAATGTAATTGTCGAATTGAGCGAAAGTGCATTCTTTTCTTTAGTCCCAATGAATTCAAGCGATACTCATCTATTCCCTACAGTCCACTCCAAACATCAAACGTGATTTAAATTTTTCCCAAATCATATTTGAAAAATAAAATAAATTTTAAAATAAAAATAAAAGAAAGTGATGTCATTTACTTAACAGAGACCTTTGTTTTCTACATCCCCTCTTTTCCTTTTCTCACGTATTAAGGAAAATAAATCAATATCCTCAAGTTCCATACACGAATCTGATATGATGTGACGCCCTACCTAATGGCTAGTATTTATTCCAAGTACAAGTACCCAGGACTCATACTTCAAGTACAAGTACAAGTTCTGGTAGGGGTACTTAAAAAATTTCAAGTAAGTATAAGTCAACGTACTTGTACTGATACTTATAAGGTTCAAGAGATTTTGACAACTCAAATCAGAAATGTGAAAAATCTGTAGTCAGCTAAATAAGGTTCCATTTACGAAATATCTTAAAATATGTTGCAAAAACATAGGAAATGAGACAAAATCGTATAAGATTTTGCTGTTTTAATTTCTAATTTTGGAAGTTGTTCATACATTATTTGAGTTTGCGTTTAGCAAAACAAATGTCACATCAGATTATGATTACCTTTGTGTAGCATTTACAAGATTTGCAAATGAAAATCAACACTCCACAAGTGTGGAGGAAGAGGCGGTGTGTTGCACTTGATTGCCAACCTTCTTAACAAAGGATATCATGTCAATTTCTGTCCTACTGTTACTCATGTATTGCGCTAATTTTTTTTTTTTTTTCTATTTTACTAAAGGCGGGAAGATTTCTTGAGGCATTCTCGAGATGCAGATAACCTCTATTATTAAAAGGCGTATTTAAATAATTTACAAGAGCTGAAGTACTTCGCGTTTTACCGGTATTTTTAGTAAGTGTGTTAAGTATACCAGTATCGGGACTTGTATTTGAGAATTTGTTGAGTATAAGTAGCGGGACTTGTACTTGTACTTAAAAAAATGTAAATCCAGGTCCTGGTACTGATACTAATACTTAAGTACCAATGTACTTAAGTGCTTTACTGGTCTGAAGTTAGATACACGTTTTATGTTAATTATTTACGTTTTTATTAAGCACTAATAAAGAGATATTTAAAGTCTGTATACGCTTTAGTTTACAGTTTTTTTCTACAAACTTATTTATCACCTGTTGCGCTGTTAGTGTGTTTTTAATTATCTCGTTTTCAATGTTTAAGAGTTCAATGTTGGAAAACCTCTCTTGAAGCAGTTGCTCTTAACTCGATAGAAAAGTTCCGTTTACAGTCGGTCGAGCTGACTTAAAAACCCACAGCTGCTTGCAGCTACTTGTATAAATTTGGTCAGAAATCGTTATTAATTTCTGTTTTCAGTCTTTCCAAATTTACTGCAATGCTCTTCTTTTGGAACATATTATTATTTTTGTTTCAGCCTGTAAGATGGAAATGTCTACATTGAAAACATTTTCATAATTTTCTACAAATTCCTATCCATGTTTCAAGTACAACTATATACATAAGTGAGTCAATTGACTGTGCCAAAATTAGATTTTCAAAACCTTTTCAAAGCTTTTTTTCCCGAAAATTAATTTAACGTTTTACGAAATTTTCAAAATTTCATTGATATCCCAGGTTATCAATTAAAATTTCCGCACAAATTGTCAAAATAGTTCTGCATGACTTCTCCTACGGATCACGCCTTTGTCAAAATGCAGTGGAATCAGAGCAATATTAGAATACTTTTTAAAATTTTTAAAATGGCTTTAATAGGTTTTCTTGAAGAAAAGAACTCGTTAAAGCCTCTTCGATTCCGATCCGAACGGATTCAATTTAACCTAAGCCTAAGATTGTACGAATCAACGAATGTTTTTTGGGAATTTTCTGGGGGTGTGGGCACCCTGGCCCCTACCTAGTTACGCCAATGGTCGTAGGACAGATCAAAAAATTGTCTCCATTCTACGTCATACAATGCTCACAATGTAAAGGCTTCTTTGCACATGTCTACACTATTAATTCTTGGGACTATGTAGATTAGTTGACTCCAGTTTTCTACATATTTTTATAGGTGGATATTTGTAAAGGCTGTCATCAGCTAACAAAATCTGATTTATTAAAATGAATCTAGCCGACTTTATATGAATATGTTACTTCTAACTGTTTTATTTATGGTTTTGCATATACAGAACGTATTATGAAAATAAAATGAATACAAAAATTGTACAATAATTGTATATTTCTCAGGTAGAAGATCATGAAATTCAAGCTAAGCCATACATTTCTCCTAGTCGAGAAAAAATTCTTAAAGCTTTGGCTTATCAAGAGGAGCAACGTCGACTTGCACTGTTAGCGGATGATTTCCGTGAAAGAGCCTTAATGGCAATGATGGATGGTGTATTGGAAAGACGTTGGGAAGATGAAATAAAAAAGGATCCGCCACTTCCGGACTGTAAAAAAAATAACAAAGATCCATACGATTATACAAAAGAAGATGTAAAGGCTGTACAAGATTGGGAGGAAAAATTGAAATTCCTTCAAGGAGAACGAGAAAAATACAACACAATGCTTCAAGAGGAACGAATTAAAACCCAAAACTATCAGGATGAGCAAATCATGAGATTCAATATGAAATGTGGCGAGAAATATCTACAAAAGGTGCAAGTAGATGCTGCAATTCGGCAAGAAGAATTAAAAATTTTGCGCACAGCTTTCTTTAATTATGACAGGATAATTTTTAAACAGATGGAAAAAGATTTAATGTGAGTTACTGATTTTAGACGTTAATCTAAATGTAATTAATTTTATAATACCAATACGCTTCTCGATAAATTTGCAGAGCCCAAAGTGAGAACAACAAACAATTACATGACGAATTAGTTTATACAATTCATGAACTTGACAAAGTGCAGCAGGAGTGTCGCCTTCGATATGACCAACTTCAAACACGTGACAGAATGTTAGACAAACAGTTTAAATATCAGTTTGGTGAAACAGCACCAGGTTTCATGGTGGATCAAGCATATAAACTTTTTAAGAAGCGTCCAAAATGGCCTCAACGTGCTTGGGCCACTGCTGCAATTCTAACTGACATGGCAAATAGAATTATTCTTCGCAATAGTTCGAAGCAAGGACTTTCGTTACCTGAAGAATGCTACGAATACCTGACATTGGTGGACTCAATCGAAAACCATAATTTAGCACCGAATACTATCGATCGTCATATGTGGAATGTAATTTGTCGAATGAGAAGGCTCAAGATGGAAAGTGAATTTCGGGTAAGTTACAATTAAATTTTTCGTCAAGATGTTTGGCTAGAAGTTTTCTATTTAGTCAGCTTTGCTGATCGTTTTTGATATATGCGACTTGTGTATTTGAATGTAAGCGTTTCGTCAAAGAGGTGTCATTGTATTTTATTGGATTTTTTATAACAACATCAGAGATCATGTAAATTGTTCTTGTTTTCCTAGGTTCCAAGTAACCATCAACATTGTAAGTCTTGGTAGTCTAGAACAGGGTTATTATTGTTTCATGTGAGAAAAACTTCTCTTGGTTATTGGATGTGTTGAGGGGCTTTGTTGTATATTAAAACAGCTAAAACTATCACTCGCTAGACTAAAACGAATTTCGACCGTCTTAAAAGTTTCTTTAAATCAATAATTTAATTCGCACTTATGAAAACTTACTACTTCATTAATGGAGTTGAACCTTGACAATAAATCTTCAGTTTTTATGTCAAGGTGCTGTTAAGTTCGTATTACTTCTGCATTCTTTGTGTTGAGGAGATGCTCGCCATAGTATTGTTTTTTTTTTTTTGTTTTTTTTTGTAAATCGGAATCAATCCTTTATATCAACTCTGATTTGGCGATATATTTTTTCTATGTCCGCCACAACAGCAATATTATGTTTTCGTTAGTGTAATAAGATGTGCGCAATATCGTCTGAACTATTTTTCTAGAGGTATCGAACATGTTTGGTAGTGGAACTGTCCTATTTCAGTACACAACATGATAATATAGGTAATAGCACTGTAATGATGAGCTATTGTAGTTATCAGAATCCGTTCCTCTATTTTAGATAGGGTTCCATGAATTTTTCATAGTCAGCTCAAACTGATAAAGGCGGTTGATTGTTTGAAATCGGTAGTTACCAATACTTGGTAAATTGCCGGTGGCGTTAATATGTTCAGTTTATGTAAATACAAAACTTATTTACTCAAAAGGAAATAAAATTCTTTTTTTAACTATTTCATTAGAAGATAAAATATAAAATATCAATAACAAAGTGTTAAACCCAGACTTTTAAGATATTTCTTATAACTCTTTCGGTCCCTGATTTTTTGTCTCGTAGACCATTTCCCATGTTTTTCGGTTTTGGGTACTGATATTGATTTTTTTGCAAATTCATAAACTTCAAATGTGTTTTTGACAGCTGGTATAGTGCTACACACTTTGGAAGATTTAATTTTCTAACTGTAGTGGAGTGTAGTGTGAAAATTTAAAAAAACGCATGTTACGTTTTTTACATTTATTAATTAAATTCAAATTTGAAATGAAACTATGTTGAGTGATTGACGTCTGGACGTTAAGTCCCAACTGCCAGCATGAGCTGACAGATCACTTGGCGGGCAGCGTTGACTGCAGGGAGGCACGCTAGCTCGCCTCGGCTATTGGCGGAAAGTGTGGGGAGGTTCCACGAAAACCTGCCGCTGCCGCCTACCATATACAAAACAAATCTCGTGCCTTAAACCAAAAACGCCGGCACACATTCAGTCCTGAAAGGACCTTTACGTCACCACCCAACTGACTCTGAGGGCAGATATTTTCAGAGTCCCTTGTAGACCTGTAAAGAGAGAGACTAGCGGACCTAGACGAACTTCATGCGAGAGTGCTCCTGGAGAATGGAAGGAGAAATGAAAAGTATTCAGTAATCCATAATTACGTTATAATCATTACTTTAATTTTAAGAAATATATGATAAATTTATGCAAATTCATATGCCCTATCTACATGTCACAGTTACAATTATTAAAATTACCTTATTTCACACAAAGCATGATTTGTAATTTAATTAAGGCTGACTTTCAAATAATTATCTTAAAAATTAATTAATATAAATTAATTTTTGATAGAGTTTAGAATCCCGAATATATTGCAAAAATTCTTAATTCCACATTAAGCGCTCTTACAGGTTGTATAACCTGTCTTCTTTCCTTTTTTTTTCTTACACCCTGCTCTTCCGCGTCTTTATCATGAGAGTGTTTTCTTTCGAGGTAAAAATTATAACCGCGCCCTTTTCGACACTTTTTCAAAGTTCTGAACTTAAATTCAGTTGCGAAAGGTGGACTACTCCCATCGGGGGGAAACAAAACGAGATTAAGAAAGGAAAGGTTCACCGAACATTTTTATACGCTAGTACTCATTAATTAAATAATCAAAAGATAGCACGGTTATGCCGCATTTTAATTCTTCTCTCTCTCGAGTGAGCGCTTTCCGACTTCAAATTCAATACTTTTCGTTCATGAATAGATCTAGTTTTTTTTATGATATAAATTTAGTAAATATATTGCAAAATAAATTTTTTTAAAAAAAACTTACTATTATCATCTTCCTCAAAGGAGCTCCTTGGAGTTTAATTGCATTTCGAAGATCTGTATGGATTTAAGGTTATTTCATGTACAAAACTATACCGCTTACATACGGTTTACTGTGTTAAATTCCCGCAAGTGGTGAGACTAATTTCAGTATTCCAGCCTTCCTCTTAATACTAAAAATCAAAATACCGTTTATGACACAACCGTCTTCAACCCGTCGCTTATATTCCTCTCATGCTCACTCTTCGTAGATTCTAAACTGCTTCCTTGAACTTAACTACAAGTTTCCATGTATGTTATACAGTAACTGTAAGTCGTAACACCAGTGTGGTACATACCTTAGACGTGGCTCTGTGGCCAGGATTAAAAATAAACAAATTTTCTGTTCTATTAAAAAAAAACGTATCCTAATTCTCTGAATCCTACATCTACTATTTCCACTGTAGTGCAAAATGTCCTACGTAACTAAACCAGAGGTATGTAAACAGTATCAGTCTAAACCACTACAATACTTGTCGTCTCAGATCCCAAAATTATATAAACTTAGACACTTTGTTCTTTTTTCTTCTTCTGTTACTTAATTGCCTATTTCTTATATCATTGTCGGACTATTTTATTGCTAGTACTACTTTTCTACAGCAATGTGACTTCATTTTTGTACGCGGGCAAACCCTTTGCTGAAAGTTAAGATGCTGATGGCTACGAATTGTAAATGGTGACCTCTCCTATTGTATTGATACTCGATTTCTTCCTTGTCACTGTATCAGGTTTTAAATAATTTTCAGATTCTTTTGGCCGGGTTGTATATGTACAACGCATTTAAACCCAAATGACGGAATGTTCTTTTTGCTGGACGAAAAGTTGGCGGATTACGTTATTGTTAGTGCGGGGTTAAATTATTCGCCGATGTTTTAAAAAGTAATTTCTCGTGAGCTCCTGTTTCCACGTCTTTTTGGCTTTCACGGTTTGACAAGACAGATCGATTGTCTTCTTCTTTTCCGCTGCCAGGTACGAGCTTTTTCGAGCTAGGGTGCGTGCGGACTGTCGGTATGGCAGGTGGCCGGCATACGTGCTGCAGTAATTCTCCGTGTAGGACAATGCTACCTGCATTATGCTACGACCATAACAAATTAAAGCGAACCACATTAAACTTTGTAAAATAACTAAGCAAAATTTAAATTTTTCTAGTGAGAGGGATGATCCTGATGCTTTAATAATAAATTTTTAACATTAGGCATCAATTTAATTAGGTTTAATCCACTGACTTATAAATCAGTGGTTATAAGTCAGTGGTTTAATCTCAAATCTCCTCGGTCAATGATGTCAAGTTTGTTTCTTTTTGAGATTGGCAGTAGTAAAGTATGTACGCTATTGAATAGACGCATTTTTAAATCGCCTCCCGCTTTCAGTCTTTTATACGATTATTTAAAATCTAATTAATAACAAGTTCTTGAGTTCTGAGTGCTATTAAAAATTTACACAGATATTATTGGTTGTAGTGTCCGGTAAATTTTTGCCTTTTCGGAGATTTTATTATACAATTTTCAATTAAAAAAAGAAAAAAAACTTATATTGTGCTCAATCTTCCGTAATTAGCAGTTTCTTTTGCTGTATTCAATAGTGTTTGTGAGAAAGCCAATCATATTTAAGCAACATGTGCGCTAGGGGAAAAAAAGAGAAAAACCAGCCAACCTCAAATCAGAGAGCATATATCTTTCTCTATGACTCAAATGTGGAAAATGGAAACCCGATCACCACTCGCAGCTCTGCAAAAAGGAAACGATACCAGCTCAGCTGACATATCAACGGTTATACTTGGTAAACTTATGGAGTCTCTGGAACCCAGTCTCTTTAAAAAAAATTAACGGCCTAATGCAAAAATTGATTAGTCCATTCGTGCCGTGAATGATACGGTCTCGAAACATGAAGAGTCTATTAGGCTCCAAGAGCAGAATAACCCCCCGAATCTACATCAGAGACTTTTAAGAGCTCTATTGACCTCTTAAATTTAACAAGTAAGAGGTTTTAACAGAATTAGTATTCTACAAAAATTTTTGTGGAGAAATATTAACTTTAAGAGGTTAAGAGTGTTTGGAGAATCTTTCAGTCAGCCCAGCTATTAAAGACGTTTACTTTTCAAGAAGGAAGAATAATGAGTAATGTTTTTGACGAGGCGATGATTGCTATATGACCAACCCACACGTAGCTATAATTGTGTGCGTCTTTAAAGTTACAATTATCGATTTAAATAATAATTGTATGATAAATTCACAGCACGTAATGATAATTAAATTATTAGTTTAATACTTAAATTGCAGGTAAAAATTCCACAGCCGTCGTTACGTCCAACAGGATTTTCGTATAAACCTGTAACAAAAAAATTAATTGTTACCAAAACTTTAAAGTAACGATAATATTGTCCATTAATGGAGATTATCGTAAGGCTATGTCATTTGTATCACTTTAAAGGCAAAAGATTTTAGTATTCTGAAATTCTATACAGCCTCAGAAATAGCAAAGTGATTCAAGCCGTCTCTCATATTGCTCAGAACTATCCTCTGTGCATGCATGTATAATTATTTTATATTTCACAAACTTGTACATATTTATATAATATATACGAAATATATAAATACGTACTTATTTTACAGCATTTTTATCCAACATTATGATATTTTAAAACAAAACAATTTCTGCAACTATCACGATAAGAGATTTAAGGCGGAATTACAATGGATGCAACGGAACGCAACTGAGCGGAGAGAAATGTCAAACCGGTTTTCTTTATATGCTTTTCAAATGGAGTTGCGCACAGTGGACGGACGAAAACGCAGTCGTACGCAGCAAGTTTAATAAAATCTGAAATTAACGCAACTGAACGGATAAACATAACCTCAAATTAGCTTTGGGATTGTTTATTTTGTTCCGTCAAGTGAAACTGTGCTGCGGTAAGTGTGTAATAAGCAGGGAGGAAATGGAATGAAAAGAGTTTTTTGATTTTATCCATATTTGTTTATAAATTTTGGGTAAAACGTCACTATCACTTTCAATTAATCATGCGTCCATTGTAAGCAGCTAACCTCGACGTCCGTTTTACTGTGTAAATTTGACATTTCACACCGTTCAGTTGCGTTCCGTTGCGTCCATTGTAATTCAGCCTTCAGGCGCACTTCTGTGAGGAGCTCTTATGTTAAGAGATATTTGACTGATATTTTCGTTTGCTAGAATACTAAATCTCTTTAAAAAAATCTCCACAAAAGTTATGAGATCAGCTGACTTCTGATATCTCTTAATTCTTTACGTAGAATACCAATGTCTGCTAATGCCTAATCTACAATGCATGGTAAAACCACGTCGTCAAAACGACATGGATTTTTGTGTTTGCTTCACACTCTTGCCTTTGAAAATTAACTCATTTGACGACGTGGCACGAGCTTATGTGTAGTAGTTAATCAGCAAAAACGATATAGTAATACCTCAGCTGTATTCAGCTAATTTAGAACCATGAAGGGGAATTTAGAATAAAACAGCTGTAAACTGGGACTTGTAATTTCAGTCTTTAAAGCAATATTTTATATTATTTGACTTGTCCCAAGCAATTTCTTAGTGTACTATACTATAATATAAATTATTGAGACCAAATATTTTCTTTGATGTAATTCTAATTGACAGATCAACAGCTGTTTAATTTTGCAGTTTACCACTACTTGCATATTTCGTGTATTTATATGCATTCTTCAGCAAACGATATCATTTTTTTGTGTTTGCTTCCCACTCTTGCATTTGAAAATTTATTCTTGCAAAAATGTCCCTTCTCTCTCATTCATTTGACGGCCGGAGCACGAGCTTATGTGTAGTAGTTAATCAGCAAAAACGATGTAGTAATAACTCAGGTGTATTCAGCATAATTTAGCACTATGTAGGAGAGTTTAGAGCAAAACAGCTGTAAACTGGAATTTGTACTTTCAGTCTTGAAAGCAATACTTAATATTATTCGACTTAACCCAAACAATTTCGTAGTTTACTAAGTTTACTATACTATAGTATAAATTATTGATACCAAATACTTCCTTTGATGTAAGTCTGCAATGAAATCGAGAAACCAATTACATTTATGATAATTGTCAGTTCAACAGCTGTTTAATTTAGCAGCTTACCACTACTTAGATATTTCGTGTATTTATATGCATTCTTCAGCAAACGATATCATTTGACGACGTGGTTTTACTATGCATTGTAGATTAGGCATAATGCCCGATCTCATTTTCTGTAATCTAATTAGGTAATAATTTATGAATTTGTAGAATTTGGTAAATATCCAATACTCTTTGATTTCTTTCTTTGGTATCTTTTAAATAATATTTTCCAGGATGTACTGCTATTTTGAGTCTGTAGCTTTTAAGTTGAATACTAGTCGTTCAGCTTCATCGCTTACACTGCATTTTTTACTATTGACAAAAATAAATCGTAACAAATAAAAAAGCTAAAATTGGTCTAAGATCAATTCTTATGATACCCTAGAACTAGATGAATGCCCTTATCTAATTTCGTATGGTCATCCATCTGTGCGAGTTTAATTTTGAAGTGGTTGCTTGCATACTATATATTCCTAGAACGTCTAAATAAAAGATAAAAAAAAACGTCTAAGACTGATCGTTTTTACAGTATACGTAAAAAACAGAAATTTTTATATGGCAACATCAAGAAGGGGTTTCCCGATTTAGTCCATTCTTTAAACTTTATTTACTATGAAACACCATGTACCAAATTTCAGTTCTTTACGCGTTCTCAGGCAGTCTTCAAATATATAATCGAAAAGAAATTTTGTATGGAAACCCTGGGACCAATTGTAAGCCCTTGTGCAAAATTTCAGCACTATAAAAGAAACCGTTCTCGACTTATCATGAAGACGGACGGGAGGACAAACAAAAATCAAAAAAACTTTTAATATTATGCATGGGTTTACAATCCATTTTGCTCTACCATCATTATTTCTAGGTGTTACAAACGGAACGACAAACATAGTATACCCTATAGATTTTATCTAAACGACGACCACGTTTCATACCCTCAGAACTCACTATGAATAGTAATTCTAGGTATCTTTAATTAATTGAATGGCAGAAAGCGTTAACTCCAGTCTCCTGCTATATTTTAAAGGGTTCCAAATAAAAAAAATAAATAATAATAATAATAAGACATTAGCCGGATCTGTCTTTTGTTATTGATCAAATATTTTTTTTTTAAATAATAGCTTCATCCAAGAGTTTTCTGTTTGTCGTTTGTTTTTGTAATATTTCTAGAAATGAAAGAAATTTTCTCAATAAACGTCACTAATATTAATTTGTATTTAAATTATTCTATCATTTCAGGTTAGAGCATGCGGGGTCCAATTAGCAGAAGCTGAGGCATCTTTTAATGTATTCTCACGGGAATTGCAAACTAAGAAAAATGATTTTGGAAATTTGGATCGAAATTTACAAGATCTTAAGCAGAAATACGTAAGCATAGTATTAACATTTCAGTAACATTTGAAAAATCTACGTTTTCCCACAATATTCAGAAAGAACATTTGCAAAATCGCTACGTACAACTTGTTTTACCAATGGGCCTAGTAGAAGTGCCACTGACAGGAAGCATATGTGATTTTGAAGGATGCGTTCTGTTATGCTCCTCAGATGTTGGTGATATCAATGAAATAATTAAAGTCTGGACATGAAGTAAATAGCTATGCTAAGAGCTGCTAATTGAATAATTTGTTTTCATAGCGTGCTGGACGAAAGAAGCTTGCTGCGTTGCATAGATTCGCTTTGTTTCGTAGAAGAATTATTTTTAAAGAATGGAAACATAAGGTCTATCAGTTAACCCTGGATGATATGATAAAATTTCTGAATTCTATAGAAAGAGTTAAGGTAAGTTGACCTAGTTGCGATATTAGGTGTGGATAAGAGTTAATAGTGGAAAATATTTATATATGGTATCAAGCAACGGTGTCCTGGGGCCGGATTCACTAACTCGGAGAGTTGTGGAGTTGTGGAGATGAGAGTTCTTTCGACACTTAGCTCTCCACTCGGAATTCTGTAAATCGGGGAATTTGTATTGAGGTTTACCAAATTCTCTATTGCACTCGATAAAACTTTCAGCTGTGTTAGTTGTGGAGAAGTAAGAAGAATATTTTTCAACTGCCAGTACTGTCTGCTTTTATTGTGTTTTGTGAAGGTACCTAAACAAGTAGGATTTTCAACTTAAATTATAAGCTCACCGCATATCCTGGCTATGTTTACAAAAACAAATTATGAAAATCCTTGCAATACTTACAAAGAAATAAGGATTTTGGTGTCTCAAATCACGCGAAAATGATCAATTTGGTTGTCTTCCAGTGTACAGAAGAGATGCTATAAAAATTTTAAAAATGCACGTTAAAGCTTGTATGTAGGATTAAGTCGCATCTACATTTTGTTCCCTAATTAGATATATAATTAGTTTTTTTAGTCCGATAAATGGTTTTGGAGATAACTGCAAAAGAAGTGAATCAGTCCTTCTTAAGATGAAAAAATTGCTGTTTTTTTGGAAATTCGCTTTTCAGGAAAAAAAATGTTCGTAACAGAATGCTAATGAATGTGAAACAAAGAACGGAAGAAATATATGCAAAATATAGGAACTGGGGTGTATATGACCCAAGTGCAAAAAATCCGTCTTTCGACGGTATAAAGTCAGTTATGGAATTAAAATGATAAAAAAAAGTACACCACTCGATTACTTGCTTCTCCCTCTTTAATTTGATACTAAACATGACGTATTTTGGATAATCCACAATCAGGGGTGATATGACCAGAATCCCCAAAAGCCCCTCCCCTATATCTATATTTTTGTCCTCTAGTCCCTAAATCCGATGAAAAAACCCCCAATGCTCTACGACCCTCCCACACAGAGGTAACCGTCCTTCAATATTGCGACACCTCGTTTTCCCTAACTCTCCAAGTATGTTAGAAGACAATCGCGAAAGGAGAGTTAGGGAGTTTTAATCGGGGGAAACGAAAATTCTCATCTCCCAAACTCTCAAACGCCCTGAGTTACAGAATCCGGCCCCTGATGATATTTTGCAATCAATAGTACTTAATCATGACATTTTTGTTTGACGATGAGTTTGGATTGTGAGATATCTTCCAGCGGCCAGTGCTGTTGTGTAGTCAGTGGTGGCGTTACACATTTATGTATATTTCGTCATAATCAAAACAATGCCCAGGAATGCAGCTTTGCAAAACTCTTGAGAAATATTTCCCAAGCCATGAAACAGAAATCCATGTATGTGTGCTGGTTCGATTTTCTAAAATATTCTATATTGATATTTCTTGAGACATGACTAGATATTGATTTTGTGCTATACAGCTTAAACTACTATCAACAAAGGAAAATAGACCTCCTCTTATCTTCCCAAAGGTTATCCTTAGTTAGTAACTATATACCTTAATTAATAAAATAATAAATAAGTTTTGAAGAAAAAGTAACCTTACCATTTTACGCTCAATAACTCTCAGCTGAGTACATAAGTTCATGATCATTTGAAAGCAGATTCATTCGAATTCATCGGACCATTACATTACATATGCAATTATTTTTCAGTTGCGAATTTTGGTTTGAGGTATCGCAGTCATTCAGTTAAAATAAAATTTTGCTTACGACTGAAAAGATAAGAAAACAAACTTAAGATTATCAGAAGATTTTGCTCTTGATCGGTTAATTTAGAGGAGCTTAAACATATGTTCAATAATATCAATCAAAACAAGTAAAAAAGCTAGAATTTGTCTAATAAGGAGAGGGTCCCTACTCGTCATCACCGATTTCGTTCAAATTCACAGTATATGTTAAGCTTGACTAGAAATGAAAGTGTTGCAAGTCGCAGCTCCAGATGGCCAAGCGAAACCGAAATAATGCATAATATGGTATATAATGCATAATGTACAAATCCACCCCCACCCCATAGCTCAGATAAATATTATCCGATTTGCAAAATTCTTTTTGCTAATTTTTTTGTGATTTTTTGAGCATATTTTCCCTTCCCTTCCGATTAAGTTGCGAAATTTAATTTTCGACGGGCAAATTTTCTGTCTGAAGAATTCATTTAGAAACTTTGCTCCACGAATTATCGTTTAATCCAATTTTCGATTTTTTTGTGGATGCACCCTTATCAGGAAATTATCTATACAAACTTTCAGAAAGATCGGGTGTCATTTGCTTATTAAAAAATAAATATATCTAGAGAGGGGAGGAATGCATGATGAGAGGATTGGCTATTATATCCCGTATATGTACAGTGACTCGAAAAACTGTTCACGTCTTTTCTCCAAATGTCATATAAGGTATTATTTTAAATAAAAAGAAGGGAATTCACTTTTTGATTTTGAATATATTTTAGGGGAGTAACAAGAATTCATAAATTCGAATATACAAGAACACAATTATATATTTCAAGAAAAAAAATAATATAAACTGAAATCCAACAAATGAATAGTTTATCGACTAGTAGATACATTTCAATGTTTAGTATTATAAAAGATTATTTTAAAATGTGGTGTTTCCTCCTTTGGCTTTAATAACTGCTTGTATTCGTTTAGGCATACTGGCCGTTAATTTAGCCAAAGTTTTGGAGCTGATTTCCTCCCACGCCTTTTGAACATTCACCCAGAGCTCATCAACGGTTTTTGGGACTTCCTTTTGCGTAATTGGTCTTTTTTTAATTATAGCCCAAAGATTCTCGATTGGATTGAGATCAGGTGACTGAGCAGGCCATTTCATCGTTTTTATAGCATTGTTTTCTAGCCACACTTTCCTATGCTTCGGGTCATTATCTTACATAAACTCCAAGTCACCTGTCTCACATCCAAACTTCTCAAAACTGGGCAACAACGAGTCGAGTCTTCAAGTATGCGTGCATAATCTTTGGCATACATAATTCCTTGAATACGACGCAGTTTTCCCAATTTTTCGCCACAGAAACAGCCCCAAACAAGTAGTGAACCTCCTCCGAACTTCAAGGTCTTAAGTATATTTTTTTCTGTTGGTCCAATTCTTTTGTCGTACCAGCTCCAAATGCGTCCGTCAGGGCTTAATCGATTAATTTTTGCCTCATCGGACCATATAACTCCATTGCTCAGCAGTCCAATTTTTGTGAAGTTTTGCAAACTCTAATCTTGCTTTTCTATTTTTCTCCGATATTTGAGGCTTTCTTATCTTAGTTCTGGCCTTTAAATTTGCATTTTTCAAGCAATTTCGAATGGTGTCATTGCACACATTGATATTTAATGCAACAGAAAGTTCTTTATTGACATCCACAGCGTTGCTTGATGCTGCTGATACGATAAGACGCCGTGCCATTCTTTCTGTTTCAGCGCTTAATATTTTTGGTTGTCCACCTTTATTTTTATTTACCTCATTTCTTTTCTAATTTTTGTGGTTACACCGATCGAAATTCCGTATTTTTTAGAGATACTTCTTACAGAGAGTCCTTTTTTTATGTCCTCAGCAACAGCTCCCCTCTTAGCAGTGGAAATTTGTTTGGTCATTTTTATCTATAGATTAATTAATAGTTTTGATCTGAAAAGCTACGAAATATGTATTTCCTTACCGCTATAGATATAATAAAGATACAAAACACCTTATTTGTAAAAAAAGAGCAACGCAATTTATTACTTTTTGAAAAAATTCCAGCCGCTCGAAAACTTTTCACGTTGCAATCTTCACTTCAACAAGGGTTTTATGGTTTTATTTTTCCCATTCAAACGCCCAAGTGAATAATAACAAATTACAGCTAAAGCGCATTTTTTCGAGGAAATTATTTGAGAATGTAATTACGTGAACAGTTTTTCGAGTCACTGTTTGAAGGATTTACTTGTAATAAGCTTCTCCACACTTCGTCAGTATTACATGGACACCGCATAAAGTTTTTATTATACCTGACGACGGATATTTTATGACTACCTGGAGAAAGGTATTGTACTTCTTCATGGCAATGATAATAAGAATTCCACAACGTTAACACTTTCTCGGGCAGTGTCCCCAAATATATAGTAAAAAAACGAAATTTTTGTATGGCAACCCTACGAAGGAATTACCCGATTTGTTTTACGGAAAACTGAAAAATCATCGGAAGAGCTCTCTGAATCTTTTTAGGAAAATTGAATTTGAGAAAGCTATGATTGCGTGTATTTTGATTTTCTTATATTCAGTAATCCGAATTTCTGAAATTCAGTATATACTGAAATTAAAGATAATGCCTCTATTGGCACCAGACGCTTGGAGTAAAAGGACAGAGTAAAATATCTGGGAAATTTACTAGATAAAAACTTGAACTCGAAATCAAATCTAGAAAACAGAGCGTACAAAGTTTTTAGAGCCTTCACAATTAGTTTCAGAACAATAGGAAAAAAATCGGTCAGGAGCGAGTCAGACTCGCGCAGGAAGGGTTCCGTACCATCGTACAAAATTTAACACTATGTGCTTTTTATTTATTTTTTCAAATGAGAGTAGGCGACATTTGAAAAAATAATGCCTACTTATTATAATAATAATGAATGAGAATAAAACGAAGAAAAAAAGCCGAAAAACTCACATTTCTTCTATAGGGGGCCATCTTTAATTTTTTATTTTATTTTATTCTTATTATTTCTTGTTATAGAGGCAATAGAAATACACACTCTGTGAAAATTTCAACTGTTTACCTATTACAGTTTATGAGATGGGAGCCCGGTGACAGACAGACTGACGGACATCGGAGGCTTAGTAATAGGGTTCCTGTTTTTAGCCTTTGGGTACGGAACCCTAAAAAGTGGGGTCTAAAACCGCAGCTGATCCTGTGGATATAAAATAGCATTATCCGACCGATTTAATCTATGGCTCTGTGGTGGAAAGCAGTGGATTTCGTCAACCCTCATAAGGTATTAGAAAAGGTTCAGACACTGTTTCTCCTAGTGTAAGCGGCGCACTCAAGTCAATTAGCACTAGGGCACTTGACGTTACCCCTAACACACACTCAGTGTGAATTTATATCAAGAGGGAGGTGTCAATCGCAGCGCTTAGGCTGCATCTCAACCAGGAGGAAGGTGTTTCTGATCTCTTTGTCGTAGCTTAGGCGTATATTTTTTTCACATATTTTGACATTTCACCTCAAATTTGTCGTACTTTTATATTCACCATATTCACTTTGATTTATCCTTTTCATCAGCCGCAAAATAAATTAAAATGAAACGCCTAAAAGTACGACAAATTAGTCGACTGCTTCCGAGGTTGTGACAAAAATGTTATACTATGGTAAATGGATATTTTCAAGCTTAAATTCGAAGTAATATTTAGAATTTGTCATGTGAAGTGTCATTTTCAATTCATTCTACGTATTACAAGGCTTGCTAAGCTGAATAGAAACACACAAAATTCAGTAGAAATGTTCATTTCATTTAGGGGTATATTTTGACATGAAGGCATGATAAAAGATCAGAATCACCCCTCCAGAGCTGGATTTACCCTAGAACAAGAGTTTCACATAAATCCATATTTTAATTTGTGCTGACAGTCGTATCTGACATCAACAGGGACAGCGTTCACCTTCTTAAGATTATGCAACTTAAAAGCAAAAATCCCATTTAGGGCAAAAGGAGAAACACATTCTCTGCTCTGTGCTTCAACCTTTAAAACAGCTTACTATGTACACAGATGGCTCCAAATTAGACGAAAGTTCAGGATCAGCCGTTTTCTAAGAGGACCCTGATTTGGAAATAGCCATACACCTTGAAAACCAAGATTTCCAGGTGGAAATCCAGGCCCTCCTTGAAGCGAGACAACTCAGACACTGAGAACAAGGATATTGCTATCTACTCGGCTGTGAAAGCCTTGTCAAAGCCCGTTACAATATCCAAACTAGTACTGGAGTGTAAAACCACCTGAATTCCATTTCTCGGTGTATTGAGGTGTACGTCTTATAGGTACTAGGACACAGCAATTTGTAAATTACCTCGGACGCATCCCCCTTTATAATATAGATTGCACTAACACACCTAACTCCTAACATTTCGGCCTAAACCAACTGCCGAGACAATCGTCGTTTTTAGATGATCCCTCAGGTAGAACTACAAAGGGACTATCGGGTGGGGTTAATCTAACCCAAAGTTTACGAAAAAGGTTGCTGGGACTTATCAAGCCAATCCTGAAAACTCTAGTATCAATTCTTACTAAACATTCATTTTTCAGGGGTCAGCTTCACACCATGAGACTTTTTGCTAATACTGCATACAAAAGATGCGGAGAGGAATCCGAAACCATGACTTACTTTCTTGTCCCTGTCCGGCCGTCTTCTGTAAGCTTTACAGACTCCGTAACTCACACCTCCTAGATGACTGAATGTAGCGGGTAGGGCGAGTTCGGGGCCAATCCTACAATATTGTGAGGGCTTCCGGCTGGGATTTATGAGCAATAGTGCATAAATCTGGAGAGTGAACATAGACCTTATTGTGAACTAAGCTCTAGAGATTCCTAAGGTTTCTCAACATTTTTTCAATCCAATCCACTCCTCTTTTTTAAATACCAGGGCCTAGTTAGATGGTAGCCACTTTGTTCTCGGTCGGATATGATCATATGTTCATGTTTTACACTATAATTAATATTATATCAGTATAATATTATAGTTGATAGCCCGTCCTGATGTTAGATGATTGTGAAGATCTTTTACGATTGCTGATGACAAAAGCAGCAATAGTTCCCTTCTGGTGGGCAACCACCCATAATTGCAATAATTAATCTTCACAACCCATGCCAGATAAGATCGTACGACTTCTACCATATTTCCTATGATCCTATGTAAAAACAACCCTACTGCTGGCAACTCCCCCCACTATGAAGTCATCGGTATATTCGAGCTCTGCTGAAGTAAAAATATAGATACCATAGGTTAGGTTAAGTAAAAGGGGCGCCGCAAGAAAACTAGCCTGCATCACTTAGAGCTCTAGTGGGTGCATTGTGCTGCTAGGCCCCACAGGATAACCTTTTCAAGCCGCTCCAGATCAATTCTGCTTCCCTTAGGGAACTCAAGATATCTCCATGACTCTTTACCTAGATCCATCCTGCTTCTCTCAGAAAACTCAGGATATATCTAAATTCTATGTATTGCAGTTCCCCCAGACTTGAAAAGAAGTAGCTACCCAGTAGCCTACTTCTTTTATTCATCAGAGCGGGGCATTCGCAAGTCACGTATTGAACGGATTACATTTCTTCCGAGTCCTTACAGCTCCTGCAGAAATCGTTCGCTGCTATCCCCAGTCTTCTAGTATGGTCACCTATGGCCTAGTGACCCGTAAAGACCCCTACCTCGTAGATGCCTGGTGTTTGTTTTGCTAACATTAAGCAGCTTCCTTGTCACCATTCACAGAAGATTTTTTCCGAACGGTTTTTCAAACTCGTTCTGAGGATTATTGCGGTTAATTCGACTTTAATTTTACCTTCTATCGAAGTGCAAGTGTTTTAGTAGAAATAATTCAAAAGAAGTTTTTTAAAAGGTTGATATCGCTGAATTAACCCTTTGCTAAAACCCTTCAGATTTTTTATATATGAGATATTTTCTACGAGTGTACATTTGGCCTTACTGAATTGTTTGCCAATAGTTTTGTACGCTCCTTGTTCCACCTAAACAAACACAAACTTATTTATATCTATATATTTTGATTTTTTCCATTTAGGTAACACTAGAAATGTTAAATTGGCTTAGACTAAAGAAAATTGGAAAAACAGAGGATTTATCGAATACTGCACTCACCCGAGAAATTGATGTTAAACTAAATCACCTTCAAGGACAATTAGCAGATATGTATAAGAAATTTGGTTTAATAATGCATTATAGTATTCTACATATTTTCACAGGGATCTGAAAATTGAAGATGCTATGAAAAAAGTGGAGGATCAAAAGAAAACCAACAGCAGTTTGGATAAAAAAATTCAAAACATCAATGTTGATGTTACCAAACTAAATTTGCAACGTGATGTTTTTTTGGAAGAAAAAGAACTGAGAGAAAGAAAGGACAGGTAAGAACTATTTTATATGTACTATCTTGATCAAAACGTTTCGGGAATTTATTTAGAAAATTAAAAATATAAGTTGATTCATCAAAGTTTGTCGTCTTCAAAGTAGTCTCCATCAACTGCAACGCACTTATGCCAGCGCTTGATTCAATTCTCGAACATTTTTTTTGTACTCTGTTTTCGGGATGGTTATCAGAACCATCTTCGATTTTTTTATTCTCCTCTCGGCTGCTAAAACACGTTACCAGGAGCGGTTTCTTGATTTGACGGAAATGGAAGAAGTCGTATGGAGTCAAATCAGAACAAAAAACAAATAAAGAAAAATTAGAAAATCTTGTCTTTCGCAATGTCAACGCGGTCTTGATAATAAAGTTGATTCCATTTAAATCGTAAAAAATGAAAACATGACGGTGGCAGATATACAGGGTGATTCAGATCAATATACCTTCTGGTATACCACGTGATTCCTTGAGGTAAGCTGATCATAAAATTGTTTCACATACTCCCCCCACCCCGTCCCCTAGAAACCATCCATTAGGAGATAATATTCGTGAGAATAAATTAGTATAATTTTTGAACCACCCTATAGATTTTATGATCAGCTAACCTCAAGGAATCGCGTGGTATACCGGAAGGTATCTTGATCTGAATCACCCTGTATACCCAACACGACGTAACTCTAACAAGGGACGAGCAATGATGCTGAAATTTGGTGGGAATATCAATGACGTATGTGGCAACCTAAGGTATGTTCGCGTACTTTTTGAAGTAAAAACATGAAAAACGTCAAAATGTATGATAAAGAGAGAAATTGAGAGTGACACTCACAAGTATCTACGCGAACGGCTTCGAGTAAATACTTGCAAATATTCGGGATCTGTAATAACGACGTGAAATTTTCCTAGCACATAGTACAATAAACAAATTTGCTTTACAATTTTGAATACGTTGAAATGTTCTTGGAGAACATTCTACTTTTACTGGAGGAGGAGTAACAGCTTTTTCCTGACACTTTCTTAGTTTTTACTCGACGATTTTTCTCGAGTTAAATCAAGTAATAAATTGAACGGAGGGGAAAAGTGACGTCAACAATTTCTCTCTCAATTTTCGAGTACGCGAACGCCTTCGAGTAAAACCTTACAAAAAGTTTTACAAGTTTGTACTTTCAGGCTAGTACGCGAACAGGCCTAAAGAAAAGAGCTCAAATCGGGTAATTGAGAACGCCACACGGTGGTCGCTACCAAAACTTTTTGAACAAGGTGGTATATGTAGGATACATAATTGTATATGCTACCGGAAAAGTATGAAATTCAGAGATAAATATCTGGGATTTTAATCGAGTTTCACCCATTGAATAAATAACTACTAAGGAAGCGGGGTATCGTGCGAATACAGTGTACGTGTTTAAGCAATGGAATGACAACTCGACCCGTTGAGCGGGGGAAGAAATAACAAAAGGGTGTGCATTATTTGACAATTCTGCATGATTTCTGACATTTCAGATTTCATGAAAAGAATGTTCGGGTTTGATTTAGCGATTTTGTTGTAAATAGCTAATTAAAAGTGATTTTTACTTAATAGTAGTGAAATATTGTTTTGTGAACGGGATTCTAAATAATCAAGACTCCGTAGTCTTGCAATTATTGTGTTGAAGTGTGCTGTACTGTGCTGCAGAAACAACCGGAGTTTGTGTAGGGAAAGCATTTTTCAAGCAAGTTTAATTATTTTACTAACAAATTATAGTATTTAAAATAAAATAAAAGTAAAATATTTATAAAAATAAACAGCCATGACAAAAAATTTAATATTTTCCAATGCCGGTTTGTTTGTGTATACAATTGAATTGTCACATGGGCATTAAATAATCTGAGCCATACAAAGGCAACGCCAAGAAATATTGTCTGAAAATAAAAGGACGCTAAAAATATGTTTATTTTACATAGCAATTTGGGTTATAAAAAATGTCCCTCTTCAAAATGTCACAATTTCATTACTGCCATGACGAAACGAATGCAAGTACAGCACACAAATACATTTCGCCCAGTGGTTAGGTTTTCACCCAATATACCGTTTCCTTATTAGTTATTTATCCAATGATTTCAGCACATCTTGTGGTGGTATGAAGGTGTTTTAATACCCACCTTGATCAAAAATAGCTTGAATTTCTGGATATCAGAATTCAAATCTCTGTTCTCCATGAATCGTTGACCTCACTAGATCTATCAGTATTTGCAGAAACCATATTTTCTATATCTTGCTTGGCTCTCTGAGCACTACCCAGGCTTTCAAAGTAACGCGGTTTCCATGAACGATCTTCAATGTAGGCAATAAGTTCTCTTAGCTGTCCCTCCTCTTGTCCGATTACAAAATCAAGAGCTCCTAGGAGCATAAATATTGCCAAAGGGTTTTAGGCCACTTCGTTAGCTTTCTTTGATTTTAAAGGCTTAATCACCACAAAATTAATAAAATGAGCTTCGTAGACCATTATTATAGGTTCAACCCCCTCCCCTGTCAATCTGAGACTGAAAATCTGTTACAACGAACAACTGGCAGCGCTAGTTAAATTCGAAAAAAAATTATATGGACTGACTTCACCACAACTCTTTTCTTGCATCCTTTCCGTCTAGTTCCCCCGTTAGTCCTTGAATGTTGCATTTTATAGAATGCGTAACTAGGTAAAGTATGAAATAAAACATTTTCTATTATTCGCCTACTTCCGACATTTTGTACAATGTTTAAATATTCCATAGAATACTGATTTTCATACATTTCCGGTAACATACGTACATATATATTTCTATATACATATATGTAAATATATTAATATCAATTTTATTTTATATTTTTTTTAAGAATGGAAGTAATTCTTGAGCGAGGAAGACTAGTGAGGCAAATTCAAACGAATCATGCTAATATCTTGGAGCTGGTTACAGTTTTGGAACTACAAAGACTTCGAACATACCCAACCCTAGCCCAACCAACCAGTATTTGTCCGTAAATTTTTGATGCTATTATTATGTTTATTCCTTATGTATTCGGTTATGTATTAGTAAACAAAAATAAAAATAAAACAAGTTGTAAAAGTAATTTTAGAAAAAATTCTATGGAAGGAAATAGAATTACTTTAAAAATACGACAGTAAATCATCCATTTCCGGATCATTGCGGGAACTCCTTGGAGACTGATGTGATGATCCTGAAATATTTTAATTTTTTTTTTCGTTTTATAGAATATGCCTCTATGGTTGAAGCTTGAGTATTGTTGTTTAATAATTTTAAAGTCCTAGTTATTCTTTACTACTATGTATTTTCAAAAAAAAAAAAATAAAAAAAAAATAAAAAAAAAACTTATAAATAAATTGCACGAAAACAGTAAAAAATACTTTTTTCGATCTCAATGATATACACAAGAAAAGTTTCATTGAAAAATAAGAAATGCTAGAACTTAAATTATATCTTAAAATTGAATGTATGTTAGGTATGTATTAACAATATTTTAAAATTATATTATCTCGTTTGGCTTTAAATGTCATAAAAAAATTCCAAAAGTCCTGCAAACTTAAAGCAATGTTTTCCACAATGTGTTAAATTTGCAACTTATTCCGTACCCCTCAAAAGGGGCGGATCCAGAATTTTTATGAGGGAGGGTCGCAACTCTGGTGTAAAAACTTCATTAATTTGGATTAAATGATAGATTCAAAAACCTTTGAAAGAATCGAAATGATTTCAATTGTTCGATAATATGAGGGATCGCTACCTCTCTTTTCTTGGGAATAGGTTGAACGTCAGAAATTTTCCTGTCGAATACGACAAGTAGAACAGTTTTCGCAGAGCTTTAGCCAAGAAAGAGGCACAGGTTTTATTTAACGAAGGCTTGAAACTATCAGGACCTGCAGCTATGGAGACGTTGATCTCCTTAAGGACCTTGAACATATCTCTCGTATGGATCTGTATTGGCTCTTGTGCACATCTACAAGGGAGATGTAAAGTGGGTGGAAAAGGAGAATTTGAAGTGAATCTAACAGTCTAAATATTAGTTTTATTCAGGAAGTCAACAATCACTTCATTGTAAAGTAGTGACGGAATAGAGGAACTGCAGAAATTGCTCTTGATAGTTTAGACTTGGGACCAGAAACCTAACTATTCTAACGTTCTGGTCAAAAAGAAATTTTTCTCCGTGGATAGTGTTTCAGTTCTAGACATGGATTCAGTTGATATAGGTTCGAAAGCAGACTATTTCGCTTTTATTGCTTGGTTGTACTTATCGTTAAACCAAAAGCGATATTGCTGTTATTAAGATCTGCTGTGTAAAAACCGAATGTATTCATGCATGCCCAAGACTTAGAATTGTACTAAATTGAAATGTGCATTCATCAACATACCTTGAAGAAAAACAGACCGACCAGTCAATTTCTCTAAGATACTGATTGAGACTTTCCCAATCAGCTTCTTTAGCGAAATAAAAATTATTCTTGCAAATTCCATGGAGGGCTGAAATAAAAATTAAATTAAATTAAAATTAAATAATACGCATTAAAATATCTCGTAGTAAAAAAAATAAAATATCAGATAACACTTGAAGTTAGCAGATAAAAGTGTCCCTACCAAGATCAGGTAAAGGTATTTACTATTATTGTATCTTGCAATGGGGATATTTACTAAGGAATTTTGCATATGGCTTGTTTTATTAGATGGTGTAGACAACATATATGGAATTAATATTGATATTCCGAGGCCCATATAAAAATACAATGGAAAAGTTTCGGAAATACCTCGGATTTCTAAATTACTATAGTTCCACTATCTTCTTTATTACAGGTCACGGAGCACAGACTTTTCTTTGCTTGCATATGAATGAAAAACTTGTGTTTTATTTTATCACATTTAGGGAATACCCTGCACAGCACGGCTGTGAGGAGATAAGGAAAAGGAATTAGGAGATATGAGGATAGTAGTAGAGGTACTGATGTATGTGTCTCTTAAACTTTCGCAGATTGTATGTCGCCGGAGGAAAATTGAAGATGGTCGACTGTTCCACATTCGACCAGGTCGGGATAAAATAGCATCACGGAATTTTACTGTACGGCCGAAAGTATTTTGAAGGGCGAAAGGTGTTGAGCAGCATGCTACATATACAATGGCGACAGATGTGGCATAGCAATGCTCACAGTGAAAAACAGTGAATGTGCTGCCAGGAGTGACAGAACACACGATTAAGCCCTAGCTGGGACCAACCACCAAAATTTTTGGGAGGCAGAGAGAAGAAGAAGACTTGTTGCAGGCTGTCAAGAGTGAACCAAAACGATATGACGTGTTTCTGGGAAGAAATCAACGAGTTAGGAAAATCCGGCCAGTTAAAAAATAAAATAATTAAGAAATAAGTAATAATAAAAAGCATCCACACTAGAGGAGCAGAAAATTAAGCTATTGAGACAGCTTTAAGTGAGCCCGTTCGGATGCGGTATATTTGCTGGCCACAACGTTTCGAGTTCTTACCAAAAATTTAAAGAATATTACTGATAGTCAAGAGATATATAGTATAGTATTCCCTAGAAGGCCGAGGAAAACACTTTTGATCTGATAGTGCACAAAACCGAGTCACGACTTTAATAACGCATATAACAGTCAGGAGCCCGTCACGAACGAATTTCTTTTAAGAACCCGAAGACATATCGAGCGGGACAACTCAGAGAAAAGTCTAGAAGATTCAGCTGTGTGACCATGACTGCCGTGCTTTGGATACGTATCTAAAGCTCCTTACAAAAGCGTTTTTGGCAATATACTCGCTGGCACAGATACTACGCAGTCTTCACCACCTTTTGGGGACACATATCCATGATTATGTCCAGATCTTCTGTCCAACTCAGCGTTGAATCGCTCATCCTAACGTTAATTCATATCAACAGGAACATTGCTGTTGTCTTGCGTCCTTGCCGACTTGCTGAGGAATAATAGTCTCGCTACCATCAATTAATTAGGAGCACCCCATAGCATATAGTTAGTAGGCTAGAACAACTGACAGTTATCTAAACTAGAAGGTTTTCTGTTCATGTACCCCACAACAAGAAAATTTAAGTGACTGTTTTTTTTTTATTGAATACATAAATATTGTCATGGTACGTACTTACGCCTAAGTAAGAATTTATCGCTTGCCCATAGGGACATGGATTTCTTAATTGAAAAACGCATAAGTTATATTGTTTATTGGATTAGACGCATTACATAATTATAACTAGATGGAATTATCATGTCCATACATCCGTATATTCCACTGAGTTTAAAAAATTATATTTTTACTATAACTAAATGAACTAGGTATTGGTTATATATTCGTATATTGTTTCATGGAATTTAACGCCTTGCATATTTATAGCCAAATGAAACTAGTATTATCCATACAGTATTAAATTGTTTCATGAAATTTAACGCCTTATACATTCATAACCAGAACGAAATTATTTCCTTTTTGTTTGTATCGATCTACACAATTATATATATTTATCTACCTACATAGTTGGGGATTGTGTGAGATTTTGACACATCATGAAAATGATTTAAATTTTATATTTATGTTGATGTGTGAAATTAATCAATCGAAGCGGCGCATATCCTATATATGTATATAATCAGAGTTCAATTCAGTGAGATTTTCCTTTGATTATGAAAAAGAGGAAAATGCATTTCCATTTGTCTTATTGCATTGTGCTGAAAGAGATTAATTTCATGTTATTCATTCACACTTAATCATAAATATTTTTAGGTTTTTATAGGAATATTATGTATGTCTATTCTTATTTTATTAACTAATTAATTTTTTTCTTCATTTTCATTAATTATGATTTATATGATTGAAGCAGATATTAATGAATTTTATTAATATTGTTGCGAGCGTGGCCTTTGGTTCGTTATTTAAAACACAATATTAAATATTTAATATACAAGTTCTTTATTTCACTCATAAAATTCATAAACCTTCAATTAATCAACTTAACTTTATTTGTCGCTAATACTGTACTTTCAATTATCGCAATCCAACTACAACACTTTCGCTTGTTAACACTGCAACGTCTAAGACAAGACTCTTTTTGATGGTGACAACTGTTATATTTATATCCTAGAGACTCTTCAAATTATTGTGGAGTGTTCTATTCCAGTACCTTCTTGACCATTCTATTCATTCTATTCCTGAACCTTCCCGAAGATTCCATCATCGACTCTCCGAACCCGAAGCTGCTTATTCTCCATTTCCAGTAGATGCCACCAGTTGTCTCTTTCTGTTGCACATAACAATATATTGTTACGTGCAATAGAAAGAGACAACTGGTGACATCTACTGGCAATGGAAAGTAAACGACTTCAGGTTCGGAGAATTGATTATGGTATCTACAGGAAGGTTCAGGAATAGAATGAATAGAATGAATAGAACAGTCAAGAAGCTTCTGGAAAATAGAACACTCGAGAATAATCTGGAGAGTTTCTAGGGTATAAATATAACAGTTGTCATAGCCAGAAGAAGAGTCTTGTCTTAGACGTTGCAGTGTTAACAAGCGAAAGTAATAACGTGCGGAAGTGTTGTAATTAGATTGCGATAATTGAAAGTACAGTATTAAGCGATAATTAAAGTGTAGTTGATTAATTGAAAGTTTGTGAATCGTTAAGATTAGAGTGAAATAAAGAACTTGTATATTAAAATATTTAATATTGTGTTTTAAATAACGAACCAAAAGCCACGCTCGCAACAATATATTTGTTAACGTGTGCAATAGCGTTATTTCAAGAGATTTTTAACAAAAAGAAAAAGGGGACAAGTACCTTCTCTAGTTACATGTCTCTTATACTAGATAGTAGTCAAGTTGCGATAAGCATTTCATTTAAGTCCAGTCCAGAGCCTTTTGTAAAACTAGATGTACAGTATGCCTTGATAAGGACAAAGACATTTTGTGTGATTGATAATCGCCAGTTAATATATGGAAAAGTATTATAACGTAATGACGTTCTAAGGCTTTTATTTTTTTTCCTTCTCTCTCCCGGAGCCCTCTTCTCTTGACATGGTTGACTAGGTCCGCTCATCCACTCATTTCAGGTCTGGGGAAATTACTAAATCTTGGCCGCAATGTCAAAGGGTGGACTGGGTGAATGGCATTGAAGACAGGTCATTTGCGCCTTCATCAAAAGGTAGGGTAAGTGGTGTAAGGACCCCTTCAGGGCTGGATGTGTGCTTCGTTTTTGTGTGAGCAGGCACAATATCTTTTTGTTAATGGTGATATGACAGCGGCAGGTTTTCGTGGAACCCCCCCCCCCACTCTCCGTAGTCTAGGGAGGCGAACTAGCGTGCCGCCCTGTAGCAACGTTGTCACTGAGTGATCTGTCAGCTCATGCTGGCAATCTGAACATTACGTCCTAACCAATCGCTCTCATACTTCCATAACAAAGGATGTACGTGATTACAGTGCGAGTACTGCGATTAGGAATTAATCTAATTAGGGAATCATACAAGAGTTTTAATCAGAACATTGACCACACATGTGTGTAGTGATAAAGGACGAACGACATCCAATATTTCGGCGGTGGTCGAGCGAGGCGATATGACAAGTGATTGCCACATCGCAAATGAGCTTGAAGACATTCATTTGGACAATGCCCAATGAAGCTAAGTTTGTGCGACCAGCCTTAGCCCAGATATGGGAATTGTATTCCATTATAAGTCTGATATAGGACTTAAAGGTACTTTAAAGTGTTACCTCAAAGCTACCTTGAATAAGTGTGAGAATAATCAAAAATTCTTTTATTGGGAAAGGCTATAGGGACTTCATCAGCAAAAACGTTTATCGACACCTCTGGCAGAAAGACAAAAGAACTCTTACTTCTTAGGAGAATAGAGCTTAAAATGATTACCGAGCTCTTCTCAGGCTATCGCCCATTGAAGCATCATCTAAACAAGATGGACCTTGCTGAGACATCATCCTGCCGTTTCTGTCAGGATGCTTACGAAACCTCGTAATACCTGTTCTGCATCTGGGAAGCATTAGCCAGGCGGAAATTACTGCTTTTCCTCCACCAAACTACATGTGGAACCTAAATCCCAGAATGATTCTAGACTTCTTTAAGAGTCTAAACCTAGAAAAGGAATAACTTGAACAGGGACTCATAATAGATCTTTCAGGTTGCAGTGAATGCGAGGCTAACGCCTGAATACCCCTCCACAAATCTAATCTAATCGGGGACTTGTATTGGCGCGCTCGATTTTACAGAAATATTTCTTTTCAAAAATCGATGTATCTTTGGCAGCAGAGAAGATGTGATCTGTCCAGCTTAACTTACAGCTTTTAATGTATTCAATCGAGGAGCATTTAGGTACTTGGTGGAACATGTTCGAATTATGCAAAACCCTCATTATTAAATTACGGCTAAATGAAAGCAAAACATTTGTTTAGCAATTATTCCACAAATATATTTATTTAAGTTTTAACAGAATTAAAACTACGTTATAAATTACAAAATCCAGACGCGTTGCGCCTTATTGGGGCATAAGGTCTAGCTACTGACTAAAAACAAAGTTTGATGACTTATAACAATAGTCCTGGTTTAAGTATCGGACTTCTATCTGAGAAATCTATTTGGTCGTTCACTAATACATTGCCATTAGCCAGAGCTAGTCTAATTTCGAAAATTTCAAAATTATCAAGTATAGGACTATTGATTAAATTATGTAATAGAGTAAGGTTTTGATGTTTGTATGTACTATGATTTTCTATAGCAAGATGTTTTTAGAGACCCGATTTAGGCTTCTTGTGTGTAACTCCTTCGACCTGTTCAGAAAATCTAGTTTTTTTTTTGTTTTGTCAATATATTCCGCGAAGCAGTCTTCACACTTAATTTTATATTATAGGTACCTGTTTTTTCTAAATTTGAAACTTTATTTTTAATTTTATTATTAACCAAAATTCTTTTTAAATTGTTATTGTTAACAAAGGCTGGCTTAATGTTACATTTAAGTAAAACAATTTTAAGGCTATTAGATGTACCCTTAATATGGGACCTTTCGCCAATGAAAATTATTGTCGCAATTAACAACCGGAAAAATTAAATTTAATGCAGCCTTTGTATTTTTTTGTTTTTTGTATTAGAGTTTGTAGACTATTTTCTTCGTGTACCCGTTATTTGTGGCAATGTAGATTATCATGTTTAACTCTTTTAGTCTGTTAAGCATACTATCGAAAGCTGCCATTTTTGTGGGCCAAAGATGATTGGAGTTAAAAGGTATCACAGTGTGAGAATATGTTTCCTTCTATATATGTCAAAACTTAAGGAATTGTCAGTAATTAAAATGTTAAAATCTAAGAAATTTCAGCTATTATTATCAATGTCTACTGTAAACTTTATACAGTCGTCTAGGTTGCTTAAAATGTTGATAACAAAGTTGGTAAGCTGACACTGCGTACAAAAAACGTCATCCACGTAACGGAACCAGGCAACGATATGTTTTAATATTTCACTTTTTACTGTATTAAATAAAATATCTTCCAAATGAAATATAAAAAACTCAGATTTTCAACTGTGAATAAAATAACACTATTAAACAAAAAATAATTTTTGTCGACACAAACATTGAACAAGTTAACTTATCCGGGCTCGAAACCTTCGTTCTAATTAAGTTAAAAAGAATAGATATCAGGAAACTAATTTCGAATTTCTTGGTATCTTAAGAACTTTGATTTTATCAATTAATTCTACAGAGTTTTTTACAGAATATTGTAGCAAAAAGTCAATAACCTTAGGGATTATTGAATTTAATTCTTTAGCAAACTTCTGTGCAAGAGCATTAAAAGAAGCGGGAACCGGTCTCATTGGGGTGCCTTCTTTATGGAGTTTAGGGAGGCCATATAGAATTTAAGCTGATGGATTACACTGTTTTAATCTAAATCTATCAAAATTATGAAAAATCAAGGGGCTATTGTTAATAAGCTTATTCACAACATTCTTATATATGAAGGTTGGATCTGAATTCAATGTAGTTACGTTGATGCTATTTAACTAACAGGAAATAGTAGTACCAAGACTGCATACAGACGGTGTATCGTAAATCCATGTTTCATCAAAAGAAACGTGTGTAGAAAAATTATGATCTTGTTTTAAAGAGATGAGACTCCTTTGGGTGTTAAACGCAGTTGAAAGCTTTTTAACATTGCTCCTTATATGAAATCAAGCACGTTTCATATTTAAAACTGTACATATATGTATACTAAATAAACCACGTGATGATAATTCTAACGACAATTAATAGCATAAAATGTTACTTTAAGGAAAGTGAAAGTATATAAGTAGTTGTGATTATTTCAACAAAATTACGAACTATTTCCACGTTTTTCTTTAAACATAACTTTTGGGGGAGGATAAACATTTGGAAGACTTTTAAACTGAAAGGAACAACATTTTTTAAACGGTATTTAGAATATAAACAACATTTTTAAATTCCTTAGGAAATTTGAAAAGGGAAAATTTCAATTTCTTAGGGAAATTTGAGAACAAAACAATTTAATGAATTGAAGAAAGTCAGAAACTATGTTACTTTTATGGATTTTTCTGAAAACAATATATTTTAAGGAAACCTTTTCGAAAACAATATAATTTTAAGGAATTTAGAGAAGGAATTGCTCCAGAGTTTTAAGGATTTCCTCTGAAATTTATTAGGAAATTTATCAAGGATTTGGTTTGAACATTTGCTAAAGAATTACAATTATCGATTATTTAATTTTTCCAAATATTTCCCATATAATCGAATAACATTATTGCCTCCTTATTGTGATTACATATTTATGATAAAATTCACCAAGACTTCATTCACCAATTATCATTATCATTTACCCTAAATATTTTACCAGAGATTTAAAGGACTCAAATTATGTCTCAACTCATCGCACAAGCAGTCAGTCTGCTCAATCATTGAGTCCGCTCAACAGTTGAGCTGTGGTTCATCGCTCTAAATTTGAGCGGACTCACTGCTTGAGTGGACTTAAGCGAACTCACGGCTTGAGCGGACTCATTATTTGAGTTGAGCGGACTCAAATCATGTTTTAACTAACATCTGATTTAATTAAAATTGAAACTAAAACTGAACTTTCAATCAAATAAGAAAAGCTTACAAAAAAGTCATTCATTATAACATTTCTCTTCCTCTCAATATAATGTACAAATTCAACAGCTTGTAAAACCTATATAAGGAAAATACAATACTTGAAAATGTTATAATTCTATTCATGGAAATTGTACTTACATGTTTCCATAGAATCAGCGTCTTGCTTTATATTTTTTCCATTGATATGTAGCATCACTTGCATATCAAATTTTTCGTCATTTAGACATCTATTAAGAGTAAACGTTAGTTTTCCTATGCTAAAGCACTACTATGCAGTGCTGTATTGTATTTGGTAAAAAGACTTTTTATCACCGAAAAACATTTGTTTTGAAAGGCTTTGTCTGTGTAAAAATTATACTTTAGGAACAATTTCTGACCCTCCATTGAATTTTGGTGATATTCACAATCTGAATCTCAAAATTGCGTAGCCTAGAAGAAATGTTGGCTAAGAAAATTAGCAAAAGCTAAATTAATATAATATAATGAATGACTTTTTTGTGAGCTTTTCTTATTTGATTGAAATTTCAGTTTCAGTTTCAATTTTAATTAAATCAGAGTCCGCTCAAGTTTCGAGCGGTAAACCACAGATCAAGTGTTGATCGGACTCAAGTCCTCAGTTGAGCGATGAGTTGATATGACAAAGTAGTCCGCTCATTTACAACCCTATGTTTTACCATATGCGAGCAACCGTATGAAAAGATAACTATATACACACACGTAACACACGTATTGAAAACAACTAAGAGAAAAAACTCCTGAAGATCCCGATGGCTCGGGTGAAACGCATTGAATGTGGCCAAATAGGCGCCCACACGACAGCACACACCACACAATTAGTTTGATAGAAACAGTACATCCATAGGAAACGCATACACCACACATCACTACATGAACACAAAAAGGGGGTTAGGCACCACATTTAGGCGAAGGACTCATCATTCATCCAGATGTACGTACACTATTGAAGGGTACCAACTCATCAGCGGGTTATGATCTGCACTCTATTTATCTAGAGGTACACTGTTGATGGAATACCAAAAAACCATCAGCCGGATACGATCTACACTGTATTTTATCCAGAGATACACTGTTGATAGTATAATAAAACTATTGGCGGTGTATAGTCTGCAATAATACCAATAATAATCTGCACTCTCATGCATCCAAATGCATCCAATTCCATCCGGCACTCTGGTAAATCTGTGTAGATGGTCAGCGACCTACATCCATGGAGTTCCGCATCTTAACTGTATTCAGATAATAGCTGCCTGTATTCAGATAATACCAGTATAGATGATTATTACTCTACATATTATCTCGAATCCCACAAAATTTGCAATTAATGATATGTGCAGTGTAAGTGTTGGAGCTCTAGATATTTCCTTGTGTAGTCAATGTGTGCACTTGAACGCAATAAGTTTTCGTTCTGGATAGTATGGGAGTCTAAAAACCTATAAATAACTATCCACACGATTGGAAATTTGGATTGACTGCACCCGAACTTCACTGGATGGATCACACTCGAACTGTATATGATTGTATTCTAGGTGGTTGGAATTCCTAATAAATCTGGGTGGTTGGGGCTCTTAATAGGTCTGGGTGATTGGAACTTTCAATAAATGTAAATAATTGTATTCTAGATGATTGGTACTCTTAACATATCTAAGTTGTGGGAACTCCTAATAAATAATTTTACTCTATGTGACCGGAAATCGAGCTATATCGAACTGCACAAAATTTACAGTCCATTTCATGTGCCTGAATACTAGAAATCCTTAGTACTTTCTAGGTGACGGGACCCCATACGATGCCTCGAGCTCTATAAAATTTGTAGTGTATATGTTGGAACCCTGGATGCTTCCGGCTTCTCTGTATTTGAACTCCATAAGTTGCATTCCAGATGGTTGGAACTCGAAGTAATTATAAATATGTCGAAATCAGTTTATTATTCATCTAATTGTAACCATGGATATCTCGCACATGAACGCCATATGTTTATATTTTATGTAGGTGGTTGTAACTATAAATAACAATACTCCACACCTCAACTATATTATACATATATGCACCCACAGAGTTCGTACCAGAAGCAGCCTGTATTCAGGCCACAGGCAGCCGATATTCAGATAACAGCGACTTGGCCTGTTTTGTTTCAGGTGGACTGTTATAAATCGAGATGTCCCGTGGTTTGCAATTAGTATATGGCTGTAACTGTATATATCTCGAACTCTGAACACTTCGATCTCTATAATAAGAATATTGCATTCTAGGTGTTGGAACTCTGAATATCTCCATATATAGTCCAGAGATTTTGCATTTGAACTCCATATGCTTGCATTCTAGGTGCTAGTAACTCCATATAACTATGAATATCCCAAACTCCAGATAACATAAAATTTATAATCCATGGAAATCGAACTCTGGATAACTCACACTCGAACTGCATAGGATTGTGTTGCAGGTGGTTGGAAGCTCTAAAAAATCCAGATAACTATATAAATCTCTCGAACTCCAGGTGATGAGAAATTCAAGATTTATATGAACCTATATATTGGATTTCTAGGTGACTGTACTCCAAAAGATGTTCAGAGCTATAAAATTTGAAGTATAGGTGTTGGATATTTCCATATGTAGTCCAGCTTCTCTGCACTTGGACTCCTTAAGTTTTATCAGTTTTCCATAGGAACGTTGCAAATATGTAAAATGTTAGGACTAATTTGGGGCTCTCATGCAGTAGTGAAGGGGTCTGTTTCTATTTCATAGCTTGGAAACCGATTGGAATGAAAAACTAGCGCTTCTGAAAGAATCATAATTTAAGTTCTACCTAGGCATAATTTGCAAGCTCTTTAGAAAAATATTCACTGATATATCCAGAAAAATAAGCAAAGGTGCACGTAAATGACTTAAGAGCTTCTATAGCCATCACTTGGAAGAAAGCTCTATAGAAGATTATTTGATGAGCTACAGCAGAAGTGCCACAAAGGCTGATTTCATATAATTTTCCACGAATCTTAACTGTGTCTTTTTCCAGCATTGTGTGAAGTAACGCATTTTTCATTTGAAATTAGGAGTAGAATATATTTTGCTACTAGCTAGATAGACTCAATCTCAATAATGACTTAATTTCAAATTCAGTCATTTCAAGGAAATGAAGATGTGACAGACTGTGGGCGAAAATTAGTTCATTTGAAATGTCATTGACATTATTATATGCTCGTCACTTTGAGTAAATAATCATGGTAGCGTTCAATATGTTATGGTCGTAGCGGAATGCATATATCAGAATGCTACACTGAGACGTCCTGCAGCATGTATGCCGGCCTGATGCCAAACCGACAGCCCGAACGCACCCCAAAAGCGAAGAGCTCTGACTTGTTGGTTGAGAAGAAGAAGACAATCGTCTGTCTTGTCAAACCGTTCACACAGTGAAGACGTAGAAAAAGTGAAACTATAATTTTCCGAAGACATCGGCAAACAAATAAACCCCTCACCTCAATAAATCCGGAGAAAAAAGAAAATAGCGAAATTCCAGCAGCAGCAAGTCCTTCAAATGACAGCAGCCTGTCCAATTTTACAACAAGTGAAAAATGAATGGAGTTCGAATTTTAATCAAATACCAGATAACCTCTGCGACGTTGATGATCATATATATCATTTTCAAAAAATGATGCTGTCAATATTCAGATAGAATATAGACAGTAAAACTGCTTCATTTAAAACACGTCGCTCAAACAGTTTGACTACGACTGCGATAGCCTTCCCAATATAATAATAATTCCTGGCAACAATATAAAAGTTCCTCGTATCCACATTTCTCTAATGCTGGGAAAACAGGCCCGCAACAACTGCTATAACTGCTACTGCAACAGCAACAGTTACAACAACCTCAATATCGGCACCATAGATACTCCAATAATTTGATTGTAATTTTATCAAATCCACAATAATCGCAGCATGTAATATTTACGTTACAAAAATAACAACACCAGTTGTTCATTTACCAAATAAATGGAAACAACAGTAGTGGTTCCAGTAATATTGTGGACGGGAAACATAGATTAAGTTTAACGAAATCATCAGTGCCAATGTCCACAATAGTTTCATCAATCCAGAATTTACCAACTGGAACAGTAGTAGTAACAGAAGGAATTTCTGGAATAGAGATGATATCCTCAGTTGAAATTCAGTAGCGGCCACATCAACCCGCACGGTTAGTAGTACAAACTCTAATTTAACTAGCATTAGTAGTGTAGCTTCTTAAATCAAATTAGAGATAAGAGTTCAAAGAACACTATCGGTGACATAAATAGTAGTTTAGAGTTTCTCTGTCTACAGTTGACGGAACAAGCCATCAATTAGATTTCAACAGTTGCTAAAGAGTAGAACTAGTCACATAGCTCTTTTAATTTTTATCCAAATGTGTTTAGTAAAAGTCACGACCGAATAATTCGAGCTCTACAATATATTGAAGCCTAATCTGGGCGATACATATTATATTATACATATATTTCTATTAATCATCATTTCGCAGTATTTTTTAAGAAGGTTTTATGTGGAACATACAATATAAATACTACAAGATTTTGACGTTTATGCGCTAGAATTGAATATATTTCAAAAGTTTTTCATGAAGACGTTATTTTGAGAAATAATTGGATAATTATTCATTTGGAATTCTTTTTAATTAGTTTATTACGATAAGTTATATACATGAATCAAATTTTGCTGCATAAAATATTAATTTTCTCAAGATTTGTGCATGCTTCATTTGAAATTGAAATTGATGTTTTTTTTTAAATGTTAAGAATTTACGAAAATTGGATTCATACCTGCCGCCAATACGTTAAACAATTTTATTCTAAAACTTTCGCTTACATTGAAGAGCTGGGCGATATATCGATATATCAGTAGTTAAAAAAAAAATATATACATTAATTAATAATAACACGGACATGAAACACATCAAGGAAAATTTAACAATGAATAGGTTGCAATAATAATAATAACAATATTGTAAACTTTTGCAAGTACATATACTTAAAAATTGAATTGTTGTAAAAAGTTGTAAATTATTAATATCAGAAGCAAGAATTGTAGTCTAGGACTCTCAATTATAACGTAAACATGAAGTGCTGAACGCTTTTATTTCTCCTTTCACTTTCCTGGATCCCTCTTACATGAAGGTCGTCTGGGTCCACTACGCTCTCTTTTCAGGTCTACAAGGGATACTGGTCAATATCGCCCGCAGTATCGCAGGGTGGTTGGGGCAACGGCGATGGAAGGCAGAACATCTGCGCCTTCCCACGGGATGTAGGTAAGTGATGTAAGGGTCCCTTCAGGACCGAATGTGTGCCGGCGTTTTTTTGTAAGTAGGCACGAATTTTTTTGTATGTAGCAGGCGGCAGCGGCAGGTTTTCGTGGAACCTCCCCACACTCTCCGCCAATAGCCGAGGCGAGCTAGCGTGCCGCCCTGCAGTCAACGCTGTCCGCCGAGTGATCAGTCAGCTCATGCTGGCAGTCGGGACTTCACGTCCCAGCCAAATCACTCAACATAGTTCCATAACAAATAATTTGATTAAATGCTAACAAGATAGCTTGCGAGTATTTATTATAGTTGCAATTTGCAAAGAACTTCAACAGAAAAATCGTATTTACTTATATCTCAGATCCAAATTACTTAAACCATACTGCAGACTCACTGAAGATTTGGAAAATTTAAGCATTGCATAATTAACATTTATTTCTTGCTTCCATATTTTTCCTCACCTGCACCAAGTGCAGCGAAAGGTATTTGGAATCGCTAGTAGAACTCTTTACAAAGGATATTGGTAAGATCCCAAAAGGGTTACTTCCTGAATATTGAAAAGCTGTTCATCTTTGATAGTTGGATAGAGTCCACCCTTTCTTACGTTTTGATAGTAGAATGTAGAAAAGAAGTAAATTCATTTATCCGTAACTTCTCTGGCCAAAAAATGAGAAAAAGTGAACAAAAAATCAATTCGGAGCAGGTCTTGGGAACTAAATTCTCAATTTGCTGATTTTGTTGTTAGATATTGTTGCTGTCGTTGACGCAACTGTTTTTGAGCTCGTTCATGCTTCAATTCCACACCAATTTAAAAACAATCTATAAACGACATAATTTTAGAGCGAAGGTTGGAGTACATATTTTATTGTATCGTAATTCAACGCTTATTTTGTGTTACGTTATTTGTGGGATAGCCCTGAAGACACTAGGCTTGTAGCCTTAAAGGCTTTCTTGTGTATAAAATATAATGGACATTACATATTCTGATAGTCACGTCACTTAAGTGACAAACCTGTGTAGAAATTATAGGAACACAAGAAACGAAATCAGAAATTGATAGCAGCAGCAGCAGCAGCATCTAAAACATAGAGAAATGTGCGGTGAGCTCTCGACTCCTGTCAACTTTTTCTTATCGACAATTTTCACACAATTTTCAGAACTTTTTCAGTATAAAATCCTTTTTTTTTCATTCCTGTGAATTTTATAAAGTCGTATCACAAAGTGCGGTGACTATCAGAATAAGGGCCAATGACTCAATAAGCAGCTCAACATAAATGACAGAAATGTCAATATTCGTTCTCGGGACTGACCTAAAATTTCTGAATTTAATTCTATGTATTTACTACACAGAGAGTCTCTGCATAAGGAATAAAACAACGCCACAAAATAATAAAACATATATATATATATATATATATATATTAAAACAAGAAGATATTATACCTATATAATTTACAATTGATTTATTATCTATAACTTATTACAAAATTTTTCTCTTCTAGGAATGGGTGCATGTTCTCTGATCAAAAGTTTCCCTAAATCTAATTTTGCCTTTCAGCAAGTTGTCGAAGCTGCTTAAGCACAGTTTCCCACAATTTTTTCTTATCCCGTTCAGATTTCTTAAGGACTGAAAACATTGTCTTCTTATCAGCCTCACGAATTTTCTCCAAAACGATAATAATCGTAGCCGGTTGGACCAAATTGTAACGATTTTCAGTCTTTCCATAATCATGAAGATAAGTACTCCACTCTTCCATTATCAGTAAATCCAATAGCTGTCTAATTTCCGTAAAATATTTTGATAATTCACCTTCTTTTATTCCTGGAACTGGATCAGAAGCTGCAAAAAATTCGCATTGCATCAAATCAAGATTAACCTGTTGTAGGGCTCCAGTGGAAATTTGTTTCACTTCATCGCTTAAAAGTAGTTGATAAATCCATTTGGCGATATGTTCACAGGCTTTTTTACAAGCGACTTGAGCTATTGTTGGTAGTAAATAGGCAAAACTTTGGAAAGTACTGCGCAGATAAGAAATCATATCCGTTACAAAAGCAGAAGCATTGCCGTTTGGTTCCACTAGTAACCAATCGTATTCTTCAAGTTCGAAAAACTCATTTAATTTTGAACAAACTCGATCAGCAACTTGACTTTCTGCTTCTGATCTTGCCACTTGGAACATAGCTGGCGGAGATTGACTAATACTGGGTTGAGTTCCAGTCATTTTGCACACAAAGTCGTCTAAAAATGGACCAGCTTTTTCAAGGTACTGGGTATCGATTATAATTTGTATAAGCTAAATATAAGAAATGATAATTGATTATAAAAAAGTAAAAATAACAAATTAAGTTAAATCACCTGCATTAGAGCAACACTGGGATTTCTGAAAACAGCCGACAGACATCCACTAAAACTCCTCGTCAGCAGTAAATTAGCAGCTTTTCGAACCATAGCTGCAACTTCATTTGGTGATAACGTTAATTCTTCAGAGAATTTCATGCAAGCGTACATAAATTCTTTGGCCTGATGGTAAACTTCTGGAACCATATTTGAAAATGGAAATTTCTTTGGAAAAGTTTGACTCTCTAATTGCTCCGAATGGAAAGGAAATCTTTCAATAACATCATCATATTCCTCTTGGCTTTCAACTTCTAAAGGCAAAAAATGTCCTTTATCGAGAATTTCACGAAAAACATGTACCCATCGTTGGAGCAAGACTTCATTGTAATGGTCTCTCATTTCTAGTAAAAGATCCCAAAGTTGATTCACTGTAAAGCCGTATGTTTTCAAAGTAACAATAGAGAGCATAATGAGATTTTTTATTCTTAAGAGGATATTTGGATCGGTACAGGATGATGAATTTATGGTTAGAACACTGACAGCACGAGTCAACGATGTTGACCACAGATCATCTAAATATGATTTGGTAACAACATCTCCTGCAGTGTTCAAGACATGATCTTCTACTATAAAGAATCCAACAATTGAGTATATATATGTTTTATACGCCTCCAGATTATCATGCATTGTCTGCGGCGCTTGTAGAACCAATTTTGCTTGATCTCTACGTTGTTGTCTGTAGTCCTTTTCGAAATACTCTTTATCGTTTAAAACTGTGTAAATATGAAGACATCTATAAATCGGTGAAAAGTCTATTAAATCTTGAGCGCTCAGATCCTCTTCATCGGCACCGTATTCAGTTTTTTCGGACTGCATTTTATTATGCTCAGCGATTATACTATCCAAATCTCTTTTCTGAAGTTGCTTTGTATGTCGCATTGCAACCTCACCAATTTTTGGCGAAAATTTTCTAATATTTTCCAGAAACTCACGAAAATCAGCTTCTGAGGATTTTTTTATATTCTCTTTCAACTTTGGTACGGTTTCTTTCATTTGTGATGCAAACCGATATCCAGAAACTTTAGACAAATGCTCATTTTCCAATTGTTCTAAAGTTTTCAGGGCGGGATAATATCGTTTTTCTTTCACTTGTGATAACAATTTTGAATAGCATTCAAGGACTGGTAGACAATTTGCAAGGCCATCAATAGTGTTGGCGATATTACTTTCGATTTGTCGCGCTTTCACTAATTCCTTCCCTTTTGCTATAACTCCTGCAGAGGCAGATTGTAATGCACTATCAAGAGAAAGCACTTCTTCATTAAGATTTTTGGCTTGTGTTCGTACTTGCAGAAGCTCTCGAATGGAATCAATAAAGCCCTGGTAATAGAGATTGCATATTCGTTCGATGTCCTTATCGTGGCTTCTTATTCTTGCTTCCAGTTGTTCAGAGAGTGAATCGCAAGCATTTCCTGTAAACAAATAATAAAAAAGTAAAACTTTTTTGTGGTCAAATATTTTTTTATAATTTTTGTAGAGGTTGGGGTATGAGTAAAATATTTAATAGTTATAAACAGAATTTTATAGCTTATTGAAAAAAATGTCAAAGAATAAGGCTTCGGGAAATAGACCGTACGACTATAGCTTGAGTACTCCATATCAGACTAGGCACAACAAATTTGTTCTGTTTGCTCTGGTCTGCTTCAATCTTATACAGATAAAATGAATAATACCTACGATCCAGCTCATCAAACTTATAATCCGCCTTAAACCAGATCCATCAAAGCAAAAAAGTTATTGAGATTATCTGCAGACGGAACACTGTTTCCCCCTTGATGGCAGAGATATATATACACTAGGTAGCTGATAATGGGAGGATACGTGGCTTAAATAAATAATATGTGTTTCCATGTAAAACTCGTCTTTTTAGATAGCTCTTGGGAGCCTTAATAATTACGTATATGCACACCTACGGACAGCTTACAGACTTATTAATACAGACACACAGTGTAGGGAAATAATTAATTAATGTTAAGAGTAGGGCCGTCTAGGCTTTCAGGACCTTGCGGACTCCGCGACCATAGTTGATCTACTGTGCCTTCCCCTAGAGTGGTTAGGCAATATCGAGTCTTTTAACTAGCTCGATTATTGCTTTTGGGGTTAGATTGCAGACATTATCCGGAGAGATAAGTGCTCCTCCAGTGATTTGCAGCCTTAGACCTGCAAGTGCTGAGCACTCACATATAACATGCATCGAGGTTTCATCTCCCTCTTCGCACAGTCGACACAGTTTACTGTCGGATTTGCATATCTTCTTCAGGAAGTGACAGAAGGGGCCATGACCAGTGACTGCGTTAGAAAATAGTCTGAACAACTGTCTGTTAAATCAAATAAGTTGGCGCATCTGGAGATGAAAGCGGTTGAAGAATTTCTTCACTTGCGTTATACCGGGCGAGCTACGTCAAAGGAGATCCAGTTGCCTGTTTTCCCACCTAACCAATTCCCCCCCCCCCCCAAAGTGGCTTTTTGGTAGGCCAAATGTCGAGTAGGGACCAGTATACGGACATTCAGCACCGGTTTTAGCCAGTTCGTCCGCTTTTTCATTACTATCCACTCGTTCATGTCCAGGGACCCAAACCAAGGTTACTTAATTGTTCCTAGACAGTAGTTGGAGTTTGGAGTAGCAGCTACAGATTAGTTTCGACTCAAAGGCGTGAGTTCTTTTAGATAGCTCTTGGAAGCCTTAATAACTACGTATATGCATTCAAGCCCCTTATATACATATGGTGTAGATTTATAAAAGCTGCCTTTCGCTTGGTTACGTTCTTTTAGCCAAACAGAAAATGAAAGTAATGTTCATTCGTAAAGCTGGTAGAATCGGCTATGCAGAAGGGAAGAACTACAAGCCTATTATTAGCCTCTCTTCTTTTATGCTAAAAGTTTTAGAAAGACTATTAGACGTATATATAAAAAGGATTTGGCAAGGTAACTTTACTTCGTATTGCCAGTATGCCTATATCAAAGGTAAATCAGTAGAGTTTGCACTGCACACAGTAGTGTCAGTTATTGAAAGTTCCCTGGAACACAAGGATTTTACACTGGGTGCTTTCCTAGATGTAGACGGGTCTTTAAACAGAATGACCTCTGGTCTCTCAGAATTTGAGGAATATATGAGTTAACAAGAAGCTATGTGAGTAAACTCCATGCTTCTTAGTGGGAAGATAAATTCATGCTCAAGGAAATGTAGTGGTAAGAAGAGCAGTATATGCAGAGGTGTATCACAAGGTAGGGTGCTATCACCACTCCTATAGATACTGGTTATGTAAGAAACTCTTAATACATTATAGGAGGATGGTTTCACGACAGTTGCTTATGCGGATGACATAATTATCGTGGTATCCGGAAAATTCATGTCAACTATTAGTGAAAGACTCGAATATGTGTTGTTTAAACTTAATAGCTGGGTCACTAATAGTGATAAATCCCTCTAAGACAAAGATGGTACTTTTCACTACGTAAGTATTTAGGTGTCATACTAGACTCTAAGTTGAGCGGAAGAAGTAATATACTAGAGTGCGTGAGTGTGGCCTTTTACATATGCAAGAAAATTGTTGGAATTAACTGGGGCTTTAAACCTAAAGTGATATAGAAATAGTAATGGAATGGAAATTGGATACAACACAAATGTATAATCAGGTTCGAAAATAACTGTTATTTCTCGAAATCAGCTATAAAAGTACCATCAAGACTGATTGGTATATTTGAGAAGTAATGACAAATAGTTAATAATTGCTAAAAAAAACTTTCAAGTCTCATAATAAAAGTTTGAAAGGATTTTCTTATTTTATAGTTAGTTATAAATGTTACTGAACACTTTTATTTATTTAAATCTTATGATAACAGTCCCAAAAAAACTTTAATTTTTTAAACCTCATAATAACAGTCTTAGTAAACTTTTATACTTTTAGCGCAGTGCTAACAGTTACTACAGACTTTTATTAATTAAAGTCTCTTCATAAAACTCCCATAAGACTGTTAATATTTTTATTTCTTAATAAATTTTTATAAATTTCAGTCAGTTAGAACGGTTATCACTTTTACTTATTTAACTTCTAGGATACAAGTCCCATGAGATTTTTATCTTTTGTATTTATCGATAACAATCTGATCGGAATTTTATATTTTACGGTCAATTATAACAATTATAGAAAAATCTTATTTATTTAAGTCTCATAATGGATTTTTCACAGGTCTTTTACTGTTGCAGATTTTGGTACTTGCTATTGTGGTACATTGTTCTTATAATGTATGAATATAGGATTTATTAATATTATAAAAAAGTGGAAATTTATTTTGGTTTGATGTCACTAGTAGAGCTGAAAGTATCCGAATAGTTTGCTATCCGGATCATTCGGAATAATTGGGATCCGATTCATGAAGTCCGAACCCGGATCCAAACTATCCGGATCACTCATCCAATAATTACAAGTCTAATCACCGGTTAATACTGCAAAAAATGTATAAATATAAAATAAGAGGGAAACAGTTTAATGAACTGTTTCAAAGAATTTCTGACTGGGAGAGCGAGAACAAAGATTTTCATGTCTTCTGTCGATATGGGCACAGTATTGTGGGCATTAATGTTTTCACTGTATATTAATGATATGTGCAGAGTAGTAAAACATGCTAAAATAGAACTCTTCGCAATAGAGTTAGAAATAATGTTGTGATACGACCTTGGCGAACTTAGTGAATGGCTTAAAGAAAATAAATTGAAATTAAATGTAGAAAAAACTAAATCTTTATTAATTAACAGTAAAGGAAAGTTAGAAGGACAAATTATATTGCGATCAATGTATACATATAACACTACCGATTGTGTAACACCCCACTTGGAATATTGCTCTACAATTCCTTTTATGAGCGGCCAGCGAGGCACTGAAATGACTTAATATAAGAGAAATATTGTCAATGAATGTATTTATATTCAAAATAAGAAGAAGAAAAAAAACAACATGCTACCAGAGTATTTAAATAGGCATGTGAGTATTTAACGTGTACGATATCCAACCGTACGGACTGAGAAGAATGAAATACAAGAACAGTTAAATATGTTTATTTAATTTCCACTGAACCATTTTAACTTCCATAATCTGTGTGACTATTTATACTTTCAAACATATCCTGGAAAAATTTTAAGTAAATTTTTCATATAAATCTATATTATTTTTCATATAAATTTATATTGAAATGCACTAAACCAGGGTAATAAGGTATCAAGAATACTAATGCCATTATTAAAACACAAAACTCCTTATATACAGCAATTAATTAGACCAACAAACACATACAGTTTCCTTAACTGGTTCACTATCTTACCCACAATAGCCCACAGCCTAGAAATATTTGACAGAAAATTACTTAGGCTTTGCACAACAAAACATTATCAAACAAGAACAAAAATATATTCAAATAACTATATATACAACTCAAAAGATATAACTCCTCCAATGAGATATATGCTAAACCTAACAAATAAAATCCTGAACAACCTCCCTTATCTTGACAATATCCTTATTGAAGAAATCTATGAACAAAATATAAATACACAACTCAATGAGAACTACTATAGTCATGCAAGGTAAGGTGTGAAAGCCACCTTATATACCTTCCCTTCGTGGGACATCAATGCATTAAAGGAATGAACATGGTATCAGAGCCCACACCTTTCATAGAATGTTTTCGAAATGCATCCGAAATTCTTCCGTTTCGCTCTGGGAGAACTCCCATATCACAATATTAGGTACATATGTAGATACTATGCATTGTCATTGTTGTTTGTAGGTAATTGCTTTCATTATTTTGTTTTGTTTTTATCCCTCTTCTTTGACCACATTAGAGTCTACACCGGCAAGTGTGAGTCTTATTTTGACAGAAGTTAAAGCCTAGTCCATTTTGTTATATCTCTTGCTCCTGTATGAAAATAAGAATTATAAGGTAGATTGAGTCATACATTTTAGCTCAGCATTTTAGATAAATTTTTAAGGAAAAAAATGTATAAGGATATGTATGTATAAAGCCGAATAAACTGAAGTTGACGTTGAAAAAATAACCAGCTTCAAAACCTGTTACTTCCACCTCGAAAAAATTAAAAGCCAAGCTGACTTTTTATTTTTGCCACAAAAATATAATTTTTCAAAAGCTTTACAGGAATCGAAACGGATCCCACCAGAAATATTTTGGCATATTCCACTAAATTGTACGATCACAATTTATCCCAGTTATTTTCGGCCCCTGATTTTTGGCTAATGAATAAATGTATTAAATAATTATATTCTTTTATTTGCTATGCTAAAGGTTGCAATATCAGTCATGATCAAGAATCCATCACTTTGACGTGTGTGGTAAAACTAGGTATATGTACTAAACGTCGGTAGTTCTAGTATTAATAAGCTGCCATTAAAACTGAAGTATGAATTAAATTTTAGAATATTTAAAAATAATGTTACTTTGGTAAACAGAATGAGTGGCAGAGTAATAAAAATAAACAAACAAAAATATATACTATGATTAACTAATATGAAATTCTAAATATGCCGACAAAACGCACTCGATCGATATCCATCACCCGCTGTCCAGAAAGATATTACGTAGAAAGAACTTTTACAGAAATGAGAACTGAGGGTGCAGGTGCAGTACCTATTGACAAGCCGAAGAGTTTGAAAGTGTGTAATTCAATGGGTGAAAAAGGGACATAGTACGAAGCGCATAAAAAAATAGATTAGGTTAGAATAGTATAGAAGAGCATAGGTTACCGAAGGGCAAGACCAGCACGACCAGTTAAGACTTCCAATTGAGTAACATTAAAAAAATTAAGAAAGCGTGATCTAAATGCCATCAAACTAGGTGAGGAGTGAGCGAAATTCAAAATGTTCCAAGTGGGAATAACGCGAACAAAGAACGAATTTTTCAGAACGTTGGATGAATGACGTGTGATAATTAAATTAAATGGGAACCGTGGGGACCTAACAACTCCAATCTGGAAAACAAATATTGAGGAGTGTGAGATCGAATTAATTTGAACAAAAAGATGAGGTTACGGAGTATAGGATACCTGTCAAAGGTAGTATTAAGAAAATACACCGTGTAACCGCGCAAATCATGCACCCGCCGTGGAAACCCGCTGCTTGATTGGATGACCAAAGAAGGCAATCCATTAAGACTTGGCTGTGTTTAAGGTTAATTTATTGCACAAAGTCCAAGATGAGACAGAGGAACGGTCGGCGTTGATATCTGCAGCACATTGACCCATAGATCCTAGTGGCGCAGAATAAAGTAGTTGCACATCATCTGTAAAGATATAAACGACAGAGAACCTAACTGCAGCTGGGAGGTCATTGATAGAGAAAATAAGAGTGGGCCCAAGATAGACCCCTGAGGAACACCTTTGTAGATGCAGACAAGATCAGATGTATGATCCCCCTGACATGAAGCACTGGCGTCTCAAGCTCAAATAAGAGTAGATCAGGTTGCAGGCGGACCGGGAAAAGTGGAAAACGCTCTGCAGCTTATAGCAAAGGATAGTATGATCTCGACTATCAAATGCTTTACTAAAGTCGAGTAATAAGAATATGCTACCCAGCTTGCGCTCCATGTTGAGCCTTACCGTCTCAGTAATGTCCAGAATGGCACTCGAGGCACTATGACCTTTGCGGAAGCCAGATTGCTTGGGATATATAATATGGGGGACAGCAGATGCCGAGTTTATTTAGTTCCTGATTAAAATTTCCCAAACCTTGGAGAGTGCCGGTGAAATGGTTACAAGCCTAAAATCCGAGGGCTGTGAAGGATTGGATTGGCACCTGGAACTGATTCTGAAATTTAACCTCCTCGGCCGAGGTCACCAGAAAAAAGTCTAATAAGGACTTACTAGAACGGAAAACATCAAAATGAGGCGCATTATTATGAATGATATATAGGCTATGACCAACACAGAAATCCCTCGCTCTAGCCAAGGCATGCAAGTCAAGAAGATTATTATTGGAGTCTGCCCAATAATCATGCTTTCGTATCGCGGCGAAATGCGAGATAGAACATTATCCATTTTTGTAAGATCACCATCGGTAGATAACAGACACCAGCAAGCACCTTGGCTGACCCAATTGCAAGCTCGCAAAAGATGTATTCACTACCATTAGCTTAGCCTTGATCCTTTCTGAGATATAAATACCAACACGTCCACCCCTGATGACAGGTCTGTCGTTCCTAAAAATCCTATAACCAGGAATCTCAACTGACTTAGAGGAAACATAGGGTTTGAACAAAGTCTCACTCACACCAACAACATCGAGATAGCCGCCTTCAAGAATGCACTTAACTTCATCGAATTTTGCTGTTCGACAGCATCGAAATTTAAAATATTAGAAAAGTTAGTAAGAGTTGATCTAAGAACAGCTGGAACAAGGAGGGGGCTGACGGCGACGGACCTCTTACTTCTGGCTACACCAGGGAATCTAATGCGCAGTAGCTTGATATCCGTAAAGCTCTCGACAACGCCATGCAAATGAACAACCGAAACAAAGCTCTTCTTTACTTTGAAGGACCTAATCTTACCCAGCTTAAGCAAGAACCTGGCAAAATTCCTCACGGCTTCCTCTCTGGGGGAGCAGTGATTATTTAAGTAAAGTCTAGAGCTTAATCCCAGTTGTGGACAAACAGCAGCAAGATCTAACGCCTTTCCCTCTTTCATCATCTTGAAGTAATTATTCATTACGAGATCTCTCATAGGCGTGGAACAAGACTTTACCAGCAGCTTCCTTTGCTGTGGCAACTTCACAGGCAAAACGCTGGACATCGGAAACATCAGTTACGTCTCAAAACTCACTGCAGTCTGAAATTTTCGGCCTCTAAGGCGTCAAGTCGAGCAGTCATCCTTGAGTCCACATCATCTATGCTGTTACAAAAACCTTGTAAATCCAGGCGGCTAACAGCGTCGAACATCTTGTCGATGTCAGCCTTCATGACGTCGAATCGATTGTTGAAACCAGTGCTCAGTTCCGAGAGCTTGATTCCAGCAGAGTCCATCAAAAGAAGTAATATAGCAAGAACTATGCCAAGGGCCAATTCCACTTAAGGAGACCGGGAAAAAAGCACTGTCAAAAGTAGGTTATGTATCTATGTCTCTTACGTGGTAGAGAAAGACTCCGCGCCCATATGCGGACCAAGCCGCCAAAATGCGTGGGGGCCAATAAGGACTCTAAAGGCTACACAGCAAGGAACAATTGTAGAGTAAAATGACAAGTAAAATGGATTTACTACAGGCAGCCACGTGCAGCAGTCACAGCATCAGACACCATCAGCCAAAGCAGAAGAAAAAAGCAAAAAGCGAATCAACTCCAGTGCACAATAAAAGAAAATTGCAAGCACGATGGAAATAATAATAAAAAGAAACAAATTTAGCAATAAAAGCGGGATAAAAAGATAAAAAAACACTGCTAACACCGAATATCACTCTGACACTTCCGCCTTCTTGTATGTGCGTTATTTTTTTTAAAAGCTATTTAACTATAACTTCATCAACTCCTGCTAAGTAAATACATTTATCGTAGGCGTATAGATTAATTTGGAAAGTTTCAACGCAGTGGCAATGTCTTTTATATATAGTAGCCCAAAAAATAAATATTCTAGAACTGATCCCTATGGGACACCAATATTTACCCCTACATCACTTCGATTTATCAAAAAAAAACTCCTCTTTCCTTCTATATTTAATTATATATAAATTTAATGGCACATCTCGGAACTATGGTTTCTTCTAAATTTAGATTGGTTTTTTACTAAAAAGTTTTTATTCAGGCCCTTTTTAACAACCATTTCTACAAGTTTTCCGAGGGTAGACAGTACCACGTTGATCAGTCTCAACTCTCCACATTCATTTTTTGTTATTATTTAATTTATAATTAATAACCTTTTTTTTATCAGGGCTAACACGGCTCAAACATAGCCACATTCAGATCGATTTTTCAAAATCTTTTTTGAATTTACTCCATTGAAATTCTCTTTGCCTCTCACTGCCTTGATGATAAACTTCACTCTATTATTGTCGGCTTCCATTAAGCGAAAGGTATTTACTACTCGTTACTGGTGTCAAATTGCTGGACGGCTCTCAAAGAAATCGATTCAATTATCCTGTTATTATTATAATCTTTGGATACTTAATTTAAGCTTTATATACAGGGTAGCCCACAATCGAAAGTCCAAACGCCGGATACCTATAGAGGAGGATAACAGGAGGGTTATGATTTTCGTAGTCATTTTAAGTTAACACCTTGTAAAACTTTTACTATGGACTCTTCAAAGATGAAAGATAGCTTTCATTAAATGCGCTATAAGATCTATACTGTTGTTGTATCAGGAATTACAGGACAACAAAGTTAAAAACTTAGAAAAATTGTTGCATTTTTTTTTTAATTTTACTACTTTTCCCGAAAAACATAACCTTTTTTAAGATTTCGAAAAACTCAGAATGCTACCTTTCAATTGGTTCCAGCAAGTACCTATCTACATGCAACCGTTCTTAAGATAAGTAGACTTATCTCAAGAACGGATGGATAGACACATGTATAGAATCAATTAAAAGATACCATTCTGAGATTTCAAAAAAGTCAATGTAACTATTTTTATAGAGTTTATAGTAAGTGTTTCAGGGAGCAAGAAGAAAAGGTACCCAAAATCATAAACCGCCTACCGCACACATTTTGCACCTTCTCTTCGTATAATTTTTGTCATAACTCAATGTCCTCTATCAATCTCCGATGTGTGGACTTTCAGTTGTGGGCCACACTATATATGTATTCCCATTAACATTGTATCTTTCCCAACGGACTGCATCATCTGATTACTTATTATCCTATTTGATTTGTTAATTTTAATTTCTCATTAAATCTCAAAGAGGATTATTGGTATGCATCCCAACATGTTTGGTATTATTAACTTTCAACTTATTCAATTCTTTAGAAAAATTATTGTTATTATATTTAAAATGTTCAAAATCTTTGGCTTTCTATCGGTTCGGATGAGAATAAAATACAGCAAAATAGCCACTAGAGTCTTTTAGTGCCTTAGACACTCTGATGCTAGCCCTTCATATTGAGCATATGTATTTAAAACTCTGGAAAGTAATCTATCCACCAAAGGTTTATTCTAGTTTCGGATCTAGATGGCTATAGCCCGAATGACCTTAGCTAAAGCTCGTTTTTGTAGGGATATATTATGCCAAATTGGTATATTAATACATAATTGATTGCATTCCAATATTTGCGTTCGTTATCAGTTAATCAGGGAACGCGATATCGTAAACTTCCATTTTCAATCTACACCGTAGTACCTAAGTATGTTTCAGTTAGGTTATCTTAGTAAAGAAATATCAAGCTATTCTGGCTGTACCTAGAGAGCACAAACCAATTTGGTTAGAGCTGGCTATAGCTAAACCTTAAACAAATAATTCTGTGAGTTAAGCCAACATATCACATTGTACAAGATTTTTCCCAGTTTACAGTTATTTTTCTCTCTAAGTTGGCTACAGAACTTTAGTCGCCTGTTGGCAAAAACAACTTGAACTCAACGCAACACATCAGCATCTAGCCATGGTCTTACCATTCTTCAGACATTTTACAAATATCAGAGCCCACGCTAATAAGGACAGAGTTTTCCAAATTTACAGTAGCAATTAGACTAACACTAAGTCTAGAATCCATCTTACTGCCCCTTAGAAACATCCTCGTCCTTCCCACTGGCGATATATCCATATTAAAAACAATTACATTCAAAGTACGGAGGTGCTGATGATGTCGTTGTTTTAATGTTACAGGTTGCTGAGCACATTCCGCGACTTATTGCTAAGTTTAAAATGGTTGTAGCTTGTTCAGATCAAAGGCTATCTGCTGAGGTTGGATTCACTGCCTAAGTTAATATTGAAAGGTCTACTATTGGAGAATAGACTATAGTACTTAATCAAATTAAGAACTTCTCCGTCGCTAGAATGTCGTCGGAAAAGCACTAATTACCCAATCTACAATTTTCTGGTAATTATGGTTATCTTTCATCAATTTCCACTTCACGACCGTGAAGAAGTTTAATTATGTTTAATTCATGAATCACTGGCCTGGCCATAAACAAAAAAATGGGCGTAAGTGGTTGAAGTGGGTACTTGAAATCCTAATAAATATTACAACTGCATACCTTCTAAAATTGATCGGAACGTAGGTCCCCAATAATCATCAACAGCTTCTATATCCTGCACTGACACATTTGCCATTTTATATTACTATTAAATGTAAGCAAAGCCCTTATAAATTGGCAGAACACTTCTTTTTATCTACTAAACTCTCAAAGAAATAAACAGCTTCAGAAAACAGCTGTTCTTTATTCAATAGAAGAAATGTCAAAATATATTCACAGTAGCCAGCGCTTTGAATTCCCAATTACTTCAAATAACGTCTGAAATAAAATTAACTGTACTATTGAGAATTCTCTTTCAGTGACAGCTATAAATTTCAACTACCCGTGTTGATCATCCAGACTTCAAGTGCTCGTTGTAATTTTGTAATTTTGCCGTTTTAGGAAAGATGGCTACGCTGAATATAATTTAATTAGAAAGTGCTTCCCTCAACGATGCGTTTCACAAAAAAATATCTCATCTTGATATTCAGTCTGTGCATCATCCTTGTGCTATTCTTTATCTTCCGTGTTGGGGACAAGGAGGATATAATTAGCATCTTCAAAGATCGGGGCAAGTTTAGGAATCTCATTTTTACCCCTAAAAGGTAAGGACAGAGAAACTGGAAATTTTGTTTTATTTGTTCACTAAAACATTATTTCTCTTCTGTAGTTTTCCTAATGTACATGAGATTACAGTGGCTGTGGTTGCTTGTGGTCAACGTCTGCAGGAGACCTTAAACATGCTGAAATCAGCGATTTTATTTAATCGTGGAAAACCGCAAATAAAATTTGTGATCCTGGCAGAGGAGAATTTAAAGGCTGGATTTCAAGAGAAACTAACAGATTGGCAGGAAGCTCTTCCAAATGTATTTAGTTTTCAAATAATGTCGCTGAAATTCCCAGAACAAAATTCCAAGGAATGGAGGAGCCTTTTTAAACCTTGTGCTGCTCAGAGATTATTTTTGCCGGTAAGATTTTATAAGTTTCTTAATGTTAACTTTAAAATATGAAAAATTACTACAGTTCAGAGAAAATACTTATTTAGCTACTTTGTACCGGTTCTAAGGTCATTTAGATGATGATTTTGGTCAGTTATTGGGGAATTTTGGTATTTGAAATCATACCTTGAAAATAGTGCAATAGATAAGATTTAGAAGCTCGCCGTTACATGAAAAACAAACAAGTTTATGAAGAAAAGAAAATCAACAAATGACCTTACATCTAACAATTCCTATGCTTTGCTGAAAAAAAATAATGTGTTATCTATTTATTTATTATTTATAGACGAGAAGAATATCGTCACCGCTCCTTTGGAAGTCTAGTAATTAACGAACTCATTGAGGAGCTAGCTTAATTGAATATTTAGACTGGGCGAATATTCTGGGATTTTTGTCTTTAGAAAAAACTACTAAATTTTCGGGGCAAAATAGAGGTTGCATACTGCGACCATACTCGAACCAAGCTTTGTTTCTTCAATATCGGACTCAACCAAATAGAGTGTATGACTCTCTGCTGTGCACCTAATGGTCCAAATTTGCTCGATAGATACTCTCCTTTGATTTTTATGGAAAAAGGCGCGAATGAGGTCTCACGATTTATTACCCTGCGTGAAACGGATCCGTATATCAAGCGTGATATCATCGGTGGATTTAAAATGTGTCTTTGAAGGAATGCACGCACAGAATGTTTCAATCACTCAGATTAATGACAAGAAGATATGTCTATCCCCAAGTCTCCTTCATATTTTCTAATGATTTGGAAATTTATATTTCTATCAAATCAACTGCGACTGGTACCAAAAAGTGATGGAACTTGATGGTATATTCCCAGCATTTCTGCGTTATTTTGATCACAGTGAAGACCTTGTTGATTGCTGATCTCCCGTCTCTAAAGCTGTACTGATATTCATCGAGAATTTTTTTCCGCATACGCTTTTGAGGTATTAAATACGTAAGATCTTTGTATACAGTATTCCACTAACATATTCCTCGATCTAGTATAAGTTCGTAAAAAGCATTCCGGAGGGTAGGGCATCAATCTTTGTTTTATTTACTGCAAATGTTATCGATTCATGGGGTTTTGTTGTATACATCAAAGTTAGGCTTATCAATCTTAGAGACCGCCTTGAGACCTATCGAGACCGCTCGCTATTCTTTTAAAGAAATTAACATTTGCACCCTTATTACAGTTGTCGACTCACCAAAGTGACAAGCTTCGCAGTCACTCTCACTTCACTTCACTTTTCGTATTATCGTTGTCGAACGGTGTGACGTGACATTTTTCTTCAAAGCCGTATTATAGTTGTCACTTAAAGGGACAGGTAGCATCAGGGCATGCGTCAGGGTGTAGTCAAAAGTGAGGTTTGTCTTATTTCGTGGTATTGTTGTTATTCTTGAAAGTGTTTAAAAGAAAAAAAAATATATAAACGCGATGTATTTTAGCCCTTTAGCTATAACAGGATGCTGCACCATAAAATCTATCATGACTTCAAATTGTTTTTTTGTTGTAATCTTTACACTACAATTGCAAAAAAATAATTTAATTTATAAAAATCTATTGAATTTTACGTTTTAATGAACAACTTAGAAATCCATTATAAAATTTATCATTTTCTGCTTGCATTTTCCTTTTCCTTACACAAATCTAACATCTGTCACTTATGAAAACCAAGTGAGTAAAATTGTCACTTACATCGACATTTGTCTACTTAATACGACAACAGTAATACGTCCAAAGTCGTATGTTTTCGACAAATGTCACTTTAAACGACAACCATAATACCATTTTTGTGTCGTAACGCCATTTCTCACTTAAAGTGACAACGATAATAAGGGTGTTGTTTATTGATTCTGAATTGTGAACGGGGAAGAAAAACACACCGAATAATAGAGATTCTAACTAGAAATGAAGCCAATGCACTAGGAAGCATCCTTGATTCATTTGCTTTTGGCTTTGTTTGCGTTTAGAAAGGAAGTTAGAAAGTTGGATGAGAGAATAGGGAAAGAGTCATTCAGAGCTGACAAAACTTTGAGTGGTTTCTTTTCTTTCAACTGAATGAAAGTAACCAGCAATAGCATTATGGCTAATTGCTTCTAGCCAAGTCTCGCAGCTATTGTTATTAGTTGTATTATGAAAAGTGAAGAGTCGAGACATATGGCCGATCTGTGAACCTTTTGGCGACATTGTTAAACACATCTTGCAGATTCTCAAAGAAGAAGTTCTTGCAATCCTCATCTGTTCTTTCTAAGAAGACTTAGCATACTTCAGGTTCCCAAATTAAAATCATGAAATTCTCGATAGTCTTCAGAATCGTAAAAGCGGCAAATTTCATCACACTTTAGTCAATTTTGAGGTGGGAGTAGTAGTGTAGTAGTGTAGTGTCTGTTAGTTTGAGCTCGTAGCGACTTACTAGGCGGCAATTTTGCCATTTATATACAGAGTTCACACGGCACATTTGTATATACAATGATAGCCAGGCAGCCATTAAGGCGTTGATTGCTGTGTTGGTTAAATCAATATTTATGTAGGTATGCAAGACCAATCTTGAGGAATTGACTACATGGCACAAGGTGACCCTTTGCTGGGTACCTGACCACAGGATATCAGTGCCCCGGTATGATGAGTAAAATATGTAGGCTATTAGGTAACTACTTCTTTTCAAGCCTAAGGGTGCTGCAAAGTAAAGAACTTTGATCCGTCCCGAGTGTCCAAAGGGAAGCAGGATGGATGTAAGGCGATTTAACGGTTATCCCATGAGGACAAGGGGCATAATTGACCTGCTTGTGGTCTAATTCAAGCAGGTTAGACATTTCTAGCGGTACCCCTCTTACCTAACTTAACCTATCACTGTCGCCTTCATAAAAAAAAAATCATTCTAAGTTTTAGTTTTGGCTTCAATATAAGACAACAAATTTAATTTTTTTTCTTCTATGAAAAATTAATTAATCTAAAACAATCTTTATTCAATTTTCAGTCCCTTCTTACTGATATTGACTCAGTACTCTACCTAGACACCGACACATTATTCCTCTCACCAGTTTCGGACATTTGGGAATATTTCAAAGCATTTAATTCATCACAAATAGCAGGTCTATCACCAGAACATGAAGATAAAAATGTTGGATGGTACAATCGATTTGCTCGCCATCCATTCTATGGTCCACTGGGTGTAAACTCTGGAGTTATGCTAATGAATCTCACAAGAATGAGGCTTTTCAAGTGGGAGGATCACATCTTGCCAATACATGACGAATACAAAATGAAAATAACCTGGGGCGATCAAGATCTCATAAATATTTTATTTTACTTCCACCCTGGTAAGTATAGAATTTTTTTTTTCACTCCAATACTTTCTACTTCAAGTTGGATATTTTTCAGATATGCTCTACGTATTTCCATGTGAATTTAACTATCGGCCAGATCATTGCATGTATATGAGCGTTTGCAATGCAACTAAAGGGGTTGAAATAATGCACGGAAATCGTGGCTACTTTCATTCTGATAAACAGCCAGCATTCAGTGCGGTTTATAATACTCTGGAATCATATCAACTTGGCAAGGATCCCTATAGGAATTTTTTACTTCCACTCGAATCAGCTTTGGCTGACGAATCCATTATTAACTCAAACTGCGGAAAAGTTGCTCATCAAATTCTCACAAGAGCGAAACAAATCTTCCCAGAAAGTGATTACTATTATAGCTAGTACTAGTAGAGTAGTTTTTTATCATATCGTTTCTTAGTTAGTAGAAAGCAATCTGCCATGATATGACGTGATATGTACTTTTATTCAAAATGACAAAAAAAATCTAATTACAAAGTATTTTTGCAATGTTTAAATGAAATTTTATTATTGTAGGTTTTTTTTATATTATAAATTTAATAAAAAACACTCGAAGAGGTTAGAGGCGACTTTTTTATTTCAAATAAATTATTATCAAAGCTATACCCCATTTCCAAGAATCCTAATCTTATCAATTCATTTCCTACATCTATCTTATGATCTTAGGCTTAGACCTATTGCTGATAATATCTATCACGTACAGCGATTATAAAAGCCTAAACTATGACCAGCTTATAAAGGATTATAGACAAACATCTACAATGATCACATTCCATCGGCATGCAAGGGATTTACCGTATATATATATATTAGTGAATGCTGAATGCTTACTTCGGAATTACGAGTTAACCTTAAAAACCAATTATTATAGCCTCGTGGGCTAATTGTAATATCCAAGCGACACTATTTATTGGTACATAAATATCTATTTAGAGTGAGCGATACTAATTATTAGTATATGCATATGTAATCAGTAAGAAAATAATTAAGTGAACTTAACTTCACATATTCATTCTTTTTCGACCATAATATGTGAGAAAAGCGACGGAAAAAGCAAACTACCTGTATCGTCACCGGATCTCTTTTCGCAAGAGAAAATTAATTTCCCCAACGCGAATATTGAGGATTACTACACCAAAAACATGACAGTTGTAAGTACCGCCATAGCTAGCGGAAATGATAGCCATACACGTAGATTCACCGATACCGCTGTACCCACCAGTAACAGCCAAATGATCAAAACTCCTCCCAGGGAACTCAAAATCTACATTTACCTGCTTCGTCAGCATGCTCGTCAAATCATAATCCAGACGCCGGTCCAGGAAATACGGCTCCGGCTAATAGTACAGAATCTCTCGTTAAAAGCTATCTTCGGAAGGCCGTAGACGGAACTACCCATATTGCCTGCAGATGAAACAAATGCAGGAACAACAGCCGAGCAGACCCCCGGCTGTCTAGATCGCAAGCTACCGATAGGAACCTAAATAGATATGCCATACTAGCCGATGTCCAGGAAATGGAAGCAAAAGGTGATACTCAGGCTAACATTAATTATAGATCTAACATGAATTATACATATAAGTAGTAGCCAACCTAGTATTACTGGGAGTAGTTCAGCTCAGTCAAATAAGCCTACTAACAAGATAAATTTCTGTCCACCCTTTTTTGTTTTTGGTGTAAACACAAAGTTACTTACCCAGATTATAAAAGCCAGCTCACCTAATTAACGACACTGATTTTAAGCTCAAATTCATAAAGCTAGAGTACTTGAAGACACAAATTTTCGTAAACAATGTCGCACTGCATAGAGATCTTGTCGAAACTTTCAGAGACTGCGATAGATGCCTTCTCATTTAATGATGTATTCCACTTTGTTTTTAAACTACCTCGCTTTAGTCATGTTTGCTCTTTGAATGCATACCTAATACAACACAAATTAAAATTTCTTCACAGACTGATATATTATAATCTACACCCTGCATAAATTATTCGAAAAGCCTTGCAATTGGCGAGACATAAGATTCTTCTGATCCCTCACTGTAGATATCAATTATTGCTCTCTTACTTTTTTTAATGTGCTCCCAAGTGGAATCTATTGACGCGTATTCAATTCAATATAAGAAGAACGGTAGAACTTTCGGCAGACTTATAAAATCATTGTTTGTAGTTGCCTTACTAAAAGTTCACGTTTATTTAATTTTCTTTCATTGCATATTTTCCTTTGAATATCTCGTAGAACAGTAAGGTATTCAATATTGTTTTTTCTCTTTCTTCTCAGTAAATATTATTATATTTGTCTAATTAGTTTATAATTATTTCGCTATTAAGCCAGCACACTTTGTACACTTCAAGATTATGATCTTTGTACCAAGCAAAACATTGTTATTCAGGCCTACCGGGAATCTTATTCCTTCTTCAACATGTGTCTTCACCTGACTGCTCTCGGCATGTGTCTCCAGCTGACTGCTCTCGGTATGTTTTCCCCAGTTTTTTCTACTTTCATTCTTATCAACTTTGTCGTGTTTTTCAGGGTAAAAAAGTGGAATAAACATAAGGGCACATTTCAAAAGTCCGGGGGCCCAAAAATTTTGTAAAAGCTACGGGTTGGTACTCGAGAAAAGAAAAAAATTATTTTGCATGAATTAATTGTTTAAGAAAAATTGATTATGGAAACTGTAATTTTTTTGTGGTCGGCGACTATGGCCAACGTACTTGCAATAAAGGGTTTTCCAATAAGAGGTGTTATTTTAATTAGCCCGGTAGATGTCACTTTTGGAGCTATGATTTTTTGACATTTGACAAGTAGAAACTACGCCATTAATAAAAATGGAACGATACACGATTCAACAACGCATTGAAATTATTAAAATTCACTATAAAAATGGTGAAAATGTGGCCGAGACGGTTCGTAAAACTCGAACATTTTTGGGTCGTCGTGAAGCACCTTATCGGACCACAATACAGAAATTCGCTCAAGAACAGCCGAGAATATTGCTGCTATAGTAGAAAGTGTTGAAGAAAACCCAGGTTTGTCCATTCCTCGTCGTTATTTGGAATTAGGCATTCCACAAACGTCATTACACCGTATTTTGCATAAAGATTTGGGTCTTAAGGCTTATAAAGTTCAGTTAACACAAGAACTCAAGCCGCCCGATCATCAACAACGTCGAGTCTTTGCTGATTGGATCCTTGAAATGCATGAAAATGATCCGGAATTCCATCGAAAACTCATCTTGAGTGATGAGGCCCATTTCCACTTCGATGGCTTCGTCAACAAGCAAAATTGTCGCATCTGGGGCTCGGAAAACCCAAGAGTTATTGTTGAAAAGCCTCTCTATCCTCAACGTGTGACTGTTTGGTGCGGTTTATGGTCCCGAGGGGTTATTGGACCTTACTTTTTCGAAAATGAGGCTGGAGCAACAGTTACGGTGACAGATGATTAATGATTTTTTATGGCCGGAATTGGATGGTATTGATCTGTACAACGTTTACTTTTAACAAGACGGCGCTACGTGCCATACAAGCAACGAAACCATTGATCTTTTACGGGAAAAGTTTCCGGACCGTGTTATCTCTCGAAGAGGTGATCACAATTGGCCACCGAGATCTTGTGACTTAACACCTTGCGACTTCTTCCTTTGGGGCCACGTGAAAGAGAAGGTCTACGCCAACAGCCCAACGTCGATTCAAGACCTCAAAGATGGAATTCGTGAGGCTATCGAGGACATAGGGCAGACACTTTGCGATTTGGGTATGGAAAATTTCATGAAAAGGATATGGTCCTGTAGGCGTGGTCGTAGTGGTCATTTGGCTGATGTTATTTTCCATTATTAACGGCAGACCTTCCTCTTTATAATGAAATAAAGATCCGATCATTTATCTCAAAAAATGCCGTTTTTCTTTGGATATCAAAATAACACCTCTTATTGGAAAACCCTTTACCTCCCAATCTCTATATCTGTCGTGTGTTAGGAGAAGCGCATTGTATTAGAATTAGAGGAAGCTTTTGATTATTATCGTAGATGTCTTTTTTGCGCTTCTGTTCACGTTGGGGACCTTCCAAAAATTAATACCCCGCAAATGCTTCTTCCCTTCCCTGGACTACAGATTATGTTGCTGCTGAAAAAGAGGGATTGAGGTAACTTTTGGTAAAATAAAAGAAAAGCAACAATAAATTCGAAGGAAACTAGATAAGAGGAAAAACGCAGGCAGAACGGTGTCGAGGTGAGATTCGAACCCACGGCCCCGGGATAGACCTTTACACAATATTGATTGACCACCCTTTCTGGATAGTTATGAAATATTCGAAATTATATAGGCTAATGACGACGATGCTTTGTTGATTGATCAGATTGATTTTTATAATAAGAGGCCCCTTTTAAATCCTAACCTAGTTAAATTACAGCATTAGTCCACAAATTAAATATATTTCTATAACTCATCATTGTTCGTGTGTAGCTCGGTTAACGTATTCGTAATTTGGTTAACTTAGTTTGTATGCATTTACATAGCTCTTAGCGTGCGCATGTAGCGCGGTTAGCATAATATGTATGTATGCAATTAGCATAACGTAGTTGACCCAGATCTAGATTTACTGCAAGCCCTGATGATATCCTAAGCAGACGGTGGAAGGCGAAAAATTCTGTATTTGCAAGTCGCTGACATGTATAGAAAACTAGAAAATTATTTAAAAGATTAGCACATATCTTTTTGGAGCTACCACTTATCACTTATTGCAAATTAAGGGGGGTGGTAAGGAAATAGTGATTATTACGATCTTATTTAACAGAATTCTTCAATAGTCTGATTTGAAAATTTGTGTGTCATTTTAACGGAGTTTTTGGTGTCTGCATATTAAAGTCTGTTATTACTCTTTATTGCCCTGTAGCATTTTTCAATGTCTCTTCTCTTTTTGGAATAGTTCCCAATTTTCAAATATTTTTTGCCTTTTCGATTTAAATTTACAATTTTTTCTTAAATACTATATGATCAGCATTCTAAATTGCTTTTAGTTATCTAAGTTTATTGCTTCTACAATCATAGACTTAAATAGATAATGTTGGTTGCAAAAAAATGTTGTTTTATTTTTAAAATTTTCCTGAAATCATTACAAACAAATCATTTGGAATATTTTCATTTCATTTTTTGTTCCACTTGATCAGCAATAGCCTGCAAGAAATCTTCAGTATTCAAGAACATATCATCTTGGACATTATGTAATCCACCATGAATGCAAATGGCCAAGTCTTTGGTCAATCTTCCTGATTCCACACATTCAATGCAGGCCTGCTCTAAATTGGTAGCAAATCTTGCTAGTTCCGGAGTATTATCTAGTTTAGAGCGATGTAATAAACCTCGAGTCCATGCGAAAATTGATGCAATTGGATTTGTTGATGTTGGAAATCCTTTTTGGTGTTGTCTGTAAAAAAACAAAAAATCACAAATATTAGTAAAGTTATGTAAATAACTGCCATCTCATAAAAGATAATAAAACACTTCTTGTTTTTTCCACAACGTACATATATATCTTTTATTAATTTTACTTGTTGTACAACAAGTGCCCTGATGATGTCCTGATAAGACGAAACGCGTTGGCGGTTACATTATATGTAAAATTAAAAAAAATATATGTACGTTGTGGGAAAAAACAAGAAGTGTTTTCTTATCTTTTATAAGATGGCAGTTAAAGTAAATCTATTCCACCAAGGGTTATCCACAAAATCATTGAATTATGTAAATAAGTTTTGTGAATAGAGAATATAGTAAATTGCTCCTAATACGAAGGATGTAATAGAAATATTTTTTTTATATACATAAATATTGAGTAAACTCAGCACAATTTTAAAATGCAAAACATCTTTCGATGAGTTTAAAAATATTTTCAATAATCTGCTGAGATTTTTTAAGCAGAATACTGAAAGTAATATAAAACAAATTACTGGTAATTATGAACCTTCGAATAGTTCCATTGAAGAGTTTTGCCCTTTACCACTTAACCTATAGTATAACAAGAAAAAAATTATAATTGGTCTAGGACCAATAATATTATACCCTAGATATTTTCATCACAAATGAAATCCCAAAGTTTTGTATGACAATACCAAGAAGAAGCGGTTGCCCGTTTAGTCCATTTTTGAAATTATATTTTCCATTATTTTGAAAATGCCCTGTACCAAATTTCAGCTCTCAGCAGTGTTTAAATATATAGTGAAAAACAAAGTTTTTGTATGTCAACCATAGCCTTCTTTAGCCAAGTGGGGGCCCTGAACATGGGGATATGGGACATATGGATATGGGGACCCCTAACAGAAACTATATTCTAAAATACTTTGGGTTATCAACAGGAATAATAACGTAAAGTAGTTAAGGCCTATCGCGCAGTGGAGACCTTATCACATAACTATTTTATCAGCACCGTCCATTCCATACAGGTCTACCGGTGAATTCGATACAATCAAATCTATATCGAATCGAATTTTTTTAAGGAGCATTTTCTACTGTTTAATACAATTGAATCGAACATTTTCCAAATACAATAGAAAGCAATTGAGGGTTATTTTTGATTGACGCTGCAGAATATTCGATGCGATTAATTTTACTAGTAAAAAATGCTATATAAAGAACCTTGATTCGATGTAATCTAGATCGAATCGAATTCTCCGGTAGACTTGACAGACTCTAATGTAAATGCGCGCATAAAGCATTCATAGTGATTCGATAGCGAACATTCAGGGTGGATAGCAGACAGTGATTTATATAATAAAAAAAAAACATACAGGTAGTGCAGCTAGTGATTATAAACTCGCAAAGTGCCGACGGGTTTTGTGTGGACAACATTTATAAATATTTGTGTTTCATACTTATGCCTTGAAAATTATGAATAAATATTAGGCGCTTTCGGCAAGCACATTCTCAGTGAGACAAGTGAGATATTCTCAGTTGGCTCACTGAGACTGTACTTTCGGGGAACTGTCTCAGTTCCATATTGAGCTACCAATTTCGAACGCAACCACTGAGCAACTGAGACAAGTGAAACTGAATTTTCTTGTCTCAGTTGACTCAGTTTCGTTATTTTGTGATTTTAATTACAAATAAAAGTTTAGTGAGCTGTTTGAATAAACTAACAACACTTTTCTCAATTTATTACTATCCAATTCTGTGTTCAAAATTATTTAAATGTCAAAATTGGCAAATCAGCTGATTTGTTTGAACTGAGACACTGAGACGATTGCTCAAAGTTTTGTCTCAGTTGTCTCACTGAGACAGTGCTTGCCGAAAGCCCCTATTTGTACATAAGTGCATACACAAAAATTTAGTGAGTGTTTAAAATTAAGAGAAAGGACTCAAATAAAGAAAAACAATCAGTGATAGTGTGGAAAAATAAAAAGACAAAGAGAAAAGAAGAGTGTTAGTGAGAAAAAATCGAAAACTTTGTAAGGACAAAGAAGAAAAGTGTGAAGATTGTCGGAAAATGTCAGTCATATAAGGTCATTTAAGCTCAAATGATAAGATTAGTTTCGACATGGAACTAAAAATCCTATCAAGGGTCTTCGTCCGTCGATTTAAACAGACGTGTAATGCGAAAGAACTTTCCGAAGACGAACTAACAGGCACAAACGAGAAAACAATTCTCAAGGAACTGAAGATATTCAGGGACCCGGAACCGAGTAAGAATAATGAGGGAAATCAGGCAGTTGAACTTATGGATACAGAATTTCTTGACGATGGATACAACCAGGAAAATGAATTAGCTATTTCAACATCAACTGAGAGCGACGCATCATCTGACGAAAGCTATCAACTAGTTGAAAACAAAAGATGGTCGCGTTCTCAGCTGGTAGGAAATTGCGACAAAAAGGATAAGCCGCACATCGAGAAAAAGTTAAAGCAGCACGAGGTAATAGAGGAAAACTATTACAAGCTTATTCAGCAGCTGGAGAAACCAAAAAGTAGCAAGGCGGCAGCGCAAACACCACCAGAGAAGAGAGCTCTGAGGCCATCGTCGATAATATGCTAAAACTTCAATGTGGCACACTTCTATGAGAAGTTGGAGAAGCTTCCATCACGGCCAAAATTCTTTCTTAAGAATTATAACCGATCGAAAGAGCACGATCAAAGCAGCCACCGAAGAAGACCGACGGACCCTTTTTGACATTGTGAAGGCAATCAAGATTGATTGCTTCACCTTCACACCAAAGGCACTACCAGGCATCAAGGTGGCTAAAGGCTACCATCTCTTCACACCCCATACCAAGAAGACCGGACCGGTTGATGCATATATAGTAAACTTCGGGGCGGATACAGATGTCAGCCGGGTTGTCTCAGTTAATAGATTCTGCTTTAATCCATCTACTGTGAACGTTTTAAAAGCAGTTGTATCTCACAGTGTAAAAACTGCAAAAAATACGGGCATGTGGCATGTGTAACTGCGGGACAGCATACCGCTGTGTGAAGTGTAACGGCAGCCATGTACCAGAAGCCTGCACAAGGGATGCAAATAAGGGAAAACCTTACTGCACAAACTGCAAGCAGGAAGGACATCCGGCAAATTATAGAGGCTGCCCCAAGTATAAGGAACTCATCGACAGGAATAAAGCAGCAGTGCACACGAAAAAACAGAGAGAAGAGTTCATCCGGGAGTCAGCACGGAACTATGTACAGCCCGGTAAGTCTTTTGCCCAAATTCTTTCAAATAATATTTCGGGTACGCACAAGGGAGCAAGGCACAAGACCCCAGGCTACAGCTAAGTCAAAACCGTCCACAGCCAATGCCTTAGGAGCAGGCGCGTTCTGCAATTAAGAGGCTAAGTCACTCTTTGGTTGTGACCTATTCGGCCTTATGGCCAAAATCAATGCTTTCGTGCCGAGCTATAGCAAGCTGACCACCATTCTGGAAAGACGAAGCGCTTACCTGCAATACGCGCTTTCGCTATGCGGGAGCAGAAACTAAGCGAACTGAAGGCGACCGCCCTCAATGTTAACTCTCTTGTTTCTCACGGAAAACGAGTCTCCTTAAATCTTTTCCTGGAGAAACACCGTCCGCGTTTCATGTTTCTTTCAGAGACAAATTTAAAAGCAAGACACAGTTTCTTTGGAAAATATTCTCTGCTCAGAAATGATGCAAGTGAGGGTAGCGGGGTACCGCTATTCTCATTAGGAAAAATCTTCACTTCGAGCCCACCCAGATCAACTTCTCTAAATTCGAGAGTACGTCACTAAAAATAAACCTTGATTCAGGCAAAACTCGTCTTCTGGTTTCACTTTATATCCCGTGCCATACCCCAGTCCAACGAGTACGTAGCGATCTGAATGTGTTAAACGCCTTTTCCCAACAATTCACATATACGATTGTTGGAGGCATTTTTAACGCTAAATATAACTTGTGGAACGATGTCTCGACCAACTCAGTTGGAACAACCATGGCTAAATGGTTGGAAGATAATCTCCACAACCACAACTTCGTGACTGTGTCCGAGGATATACCAACCTTTCCCAGAGGTAACTCCTTTTTAGACTTTTTTCTCCTATCTGACAACCTCATAAACATTCTCCCCAAATAAGGAATTTAACATGCCAAGCCCATATCTTAGACTCTAACCATTGGCAGTAGAATTAAAAATAGTTCTACAGAGAGAATTCTCTGCGAGCACACTAATTGATCCAGCAATTTTGTCCCTGATAACGTTGACTGGTCACAGTTTCATGACAGACTGAATAGCTTACTCCCCAATTTCTTGCCAGATCAGAATAGAAATCTGTGTAATACAGAAATTGATTTCTATGTTGAGTTGCTGACAACTTCTCTTCAGGACATCATAGCGTTCTTCTCCACTACGCACCAGCCAAATAACTACCGGTATAAGAACCTTCCGCCCAGAATTCAAGAGCTGTACAAATACAGACAAAAGCTCAAGAAAACTCTCAACAGAATTTACCGGCAAAATTTGAATACCCAGAACCCGGAATATTCATCCTTACTCTCTCAAATTAGGTATCTGTCGACAATCATTTCACACTGATGTGACCCAAGCCCTCAATAAAAAGACACACACTGTGGCGTGTTTCAGTCTGTCTGGAGAGAAGGTCTTATCTCCAAACTGATTGAATTTCAGTTCCCACTCTACCTCATTCGAATGATAGATAGCTTCCTCTCCCAGAGACAATTCTTTGTGGAAATAAAGAATTGCATATCTGCACATAAGGACATAAAAGCCGGCGTCCCGCAAGGCTCAGTAATTGGGCCTTTCCTCTTCAACAACGTTTGATCAACCGCAGAATAATGGAGGTGTCAAAACCCTTCTCTGATGAATCATTGACATGTGCGCACTCTAAATCTCCCAAATTGGCGACTAAGAAACTGGGCGAACATGTTGCCAAACTTTACAAGTACTATCGTAAATGGGGCATAAAGATCAACGTCCCTAAATCGAGTTTTCTCTACATCAGAGGTGCACGTTCACGCAAAGGCGTATGTCAAAACGCAAGAAGCATCGAAATAACAATCAATAATGAAGTGATAAAACCCACTAAGAGCGCCAGATACCTAGGTATATACTTCAATGAACGCTTTAAGTTCAACCCTCACGCAAAGGCAGTTGCTAGGAAAGCAAACTTTGCACTCAACATGGTCAGTCCTATAATGAGATATAGGAATGATCTCTAACTAAACATCAAACTACTGATGTACAAGCAGCTCATTATGCCCACCTTAACATACTCGTTTCCTATACCATATCGCCAACATATATGGAGATCCTTGCGAGATTCGAGAAAAAACGCTCCGAATCTGCACTGGACTCTATCGGAGGACCAGTGGAAAGTATTATCGCAATCAGGTCCTGGACGAGAAAGCTGGTATTTCTCCGATACAGGACTACCTGGTTGAGGTAATGAAGAAGCAGGTAGCCAAAATCCCCAATCATGCGAAGGAATTTTTACTTTTTTCAGGAAAAAAGGAGACAGCTACCGTGGCTAGGAGAGGAAGAAAGAAGGGGCATTGTCGCCTGCAGAACAGGATATACGCGAACTACCCAAAGACAAGACCCGAATAAGGGAAACTTTAAGCAGCACCAAGATGGGAGCGCAGAGGCGACCTGGAGATTTATACATAAGTTATGTAGCTAGTACTTAAGTTAGTTAAGTATTAGACTTTCGACATATTTTTAGTTAATTATAACTAGGCAGCACGGCTAGAAGTAAGTCATATGTTAGTTAGTAACTTATGTATTTAGAAAGTAAGAAAATTCAGCTGGCTTAATTGAACACAGGGCCAAAGAAAAGCCCGTAGGAATTATAATCAGAGAATAGGTCTAGATAAGAAAATATTGTTAGGTTAAGTGTAAAAATTTCTTTACTTGTGGAGCTAAAAAGAAACTTACGAATTGGCTGCTTCAACGATAACGTGAGAGGAAGATATAAATAATGAAGCATTGATACAAGAAGTACAAATGAGACCACCCCTATACAACAAAAAATTGATGGAATACTCTGATAGTAATTTGAACATAAAAATGTGGGGAAAAATTCTTTATAGACTTTAGAGTTACAGTAAGTCTCTCTTCGGCTCAATTGATGATCGCATATTGGTACTTTGATAAATTATAACAGGCCTCAAAATCTGTAATAGTAAATCATCAAATCTTCCAACAGTCATAGTATAAAATACACTGAGTGTGTCGACATGATAAAATGCCGGAACACAATCACTATACGTTACGTTGTATGAAAATTTGTTGCCGTGTATAGAAGTTCGAATAAATCTCATGGTCTACTTTCAGTAGCCAAACTCTAACAGCTAAGCTAACTAGTAATAGGTTGTCTTACTGCTTGAAGAATTGGTTGGTCTACTATTGCAAAGGCTATGGGGTCCCATGAAGCGAGGGTTCTTGGGCCCCGATCCAGCGGTACCATGCGTAAAGATGTCACTCCTATGAAGGAGTTACTTAATTAGTCCTATTTTCAAACTTAAATTTAAAATTTTTTTTTAACAAGGCCGAGTGCAAAATCTCAGATATCTTAAGACTTATCCGGAAAATTTGTCTACTGCCAATTCATCAAAGGAAAATTCATACATGAAATACATCTAAAAACAATTTGGCCTCAGTATATTGGACTAATGGCAATTTATACATAGCGCATAATTCGTCCAATATTCTATAAACATCATAATGAAAGTTTTTTTGTTTTTAATATATTTTTTGATGCTGTGTTGATTCTAGCAAATTTTTATGTAAAACAAAAATAATTTCAGAGGTTGTCATTTTAAATATTGTCCACGTAAAATAGGATTCTGTTCGAGAACAAATCGAAAATATAGAAATACAGTGTAGAGTCTAATGAGATGAGGCAAATTTCCAGTCTTTGATTAGATCAATAGAAAAATTAACTAGTAATATTGCATATTGTTTTCACAAAGACCAGTCCACATGAAAAAAAGGAAAAGTACATGGCTTGGTGAACAGAATTAAGAGCATATGCAATAAACATCATCAACCACTGTACTGCCCTTTACTAGAACGTACACGAAAATTTGAATAAAGTTAGAGAATAAAAATTATGTTAATACCCTTTGTTCTAAGCATTACATAGAACAATTTTTTTATTCCCGTCGAGACCGGAAATAAAGTGTTATGTTAGTCGCACCCGAGATAAAATTCTTTATCTCAATCGAGATCAGAAATAAAGTAATCCTTAATAAAATATTATATCAGGCGAAACCGGCTTAAAGTCTTATCTTAATTTCAGTAGAGACCCGAAGTAAGATTTTTATTTCCATCGAGACCAGATTTAAATGTTAGTTCCTAATTAGGCAACCTGCTGCAAGCGCTGCCAAGTGAAAAAGAGACCGAGACAAGTCAACTCAAGTGTGTTTTGCGCCGAATTTTTATTTGCTTTGTTGTAGTATCCCCGATGTTTTCTCTATTTGTCCTCATTTGTTCGTCGGGGCTCATCTTTAGCACTCAGTTCGATTTGATGTCGTCTTTTTTCCTCTTGTTGACAGTTGTCCTTTGTGACTTTCGAACTTTCCGTTTTATTGTCTTCTTTTGAATTACAGCTGATGCGCCTTATCAGTCGTACCTCAAGTCGTTCTCCTTTTGGAGTTAGTTGTTAGTAGGAGGGCGGGGGAAGGAGATATGAGACAATAGGATGTGGGTTTTTGGGAGTGGTTAGGAATCAATGGTTCCTAAGGCATTGGTTTTCTTCAGAGACACTCGCTGAGTAAACGTGGCTGAAATGTGATTACCCGCGATAGTAATCACCTTTTTGGTCGTAGAAACTTATCCTACCATAATCTAGCTGGTAGATGTTTCTGGCATCGGGCTATGTTAAGATCAGGGGTGAAAGGTAGTTAAAGTTTGCCGGTATAAGAAGGTCCGGCAGGTTGTTTATCAGTGGGTTTGGGTGGTTTGGTATTTTGTGAACTTGCTTGTTCGCCGGTTCAAATAGGTACTCCTTGATTGGAGTAATATTGTCTTTCCGTATGGGTGGGAGAAATAGTATGCCAGATAGGGAAACAGTAAGTAATAACAAGTCTTATGAGTTGTTTGTACAACAGAAGTTTGGTCTGAGTAGAGAGGCCGTCCTTGAAGTTTATTATTGGACTAAGTAAGCTATATGCGAAATTGACTTTACTAATGGTCGCTTTTGCATGGTCATTGAATCTTTACAGTTCATGAAATTTGATCCCCAGGTATTTCGCACTTTGTGTGGGTTTTATTTTCCCCCTGCTGTAGGTAGCTTCAATGGTCTTATATTTTGCAGCTTGGTGGTTTCGCCCAATGCCAGGTTTCCGAATACAAATCAGTTCAGATTTTTGGACATAAATTTTGATCGCCCATTTTCTGTGGTAGGAGTCTAATTTGTTAAGGGTTGACTTTATTTATAGCTAAATTTGGGCAGCGAGATTGAGCATACGTGAGGGAGTCATCAGCGTATAATAGTGTTGTCCCATTTTCGTTTATAGGTTGGTCGGAAGTGTAAAAGATTGAAGAGGATTGGTCCTAATATGGAGCCTTGGGGGACACCAGCTTCTATTGCCTTGAGTGGTGATTTATGTTCATCCAGTTCCCCATAGAATTTCCTAGAAGTTAGGAAACTGTGGATTAACAAATTTAGATGTGGGTGGAAACCGAACTGATTTAATTTCAAAACAAGCCCTGCTGCCCATACTGAGTCGAATGCTTTTTCGACGTCAAGGAAGGAGGCTACGATACATTCGTTCCTATTTAAGGCTCTGGTTGCATCCATGTGAAACTTTATTAGTGGATGGAAGGTTGGATGCTGTGGTTTGAAACCAAATTGGGAGTCTTGGTGGATATTTTTTTCTTCGCAGTTGTTTATAACCTGTTGCTTGATGACTTTCTTAAAAAACTTACCTAAGTTTGAAATTAAGGAGATGGGCCTGAACTCCCTGATGTCTTTTGATGAAGTCTTTTTGGGGATTGGGAAAATGCGTTAAATTTTCAATTTTTCTGGGAAGTAGCAATTATTGATGCAATTATTGAAGACTGTTGATAGGAAGTCGAGAGCTTTTGGTGGGAGTTTTTTAATAATTGCATTTGAAATTTTGTCGGGATCACTCGATTTTTTTGGAGTTTATTGTCTTGGTTAAGACGACACAGCCAAACAAAATTGGAAATTTTTCGTGTTTTTTAGACCGAAACAAGTAATGTCATATACTTTCGTCCTTTGCATGAACGGGGGAAAAGAAATTGGCTATGCACTATTGTAGTGCGTTTGAGACAACGAGCTAAAAACAAAAATCGAGAGAATGTAGGATTACTCGAATGACAAAATCTTAGTGAATTGCTCAAAACCCTATCAAACTATTCATAATAATGTACTTCGGGTCACACTACCTCACTTTTTTAAGAAAAAGATAAATTTCGCTTTGGCCAAAGTGCTGAAAGCAGATGTAAAGTTCCTCTCAAATAAAATTCTCATTTTTCCTGAAAATATCAGAGAATCCAGCATGAGTTTCTCCCACATAATCTGTTCAGAGGAAAACGAATGTAAACAGAAGCACCTGCTGTTCAAATATCATAGGAATTACACCAACAAATGTTGGTTTTGCTATAAAAAGCATTGGATAATTCTCAGGACATTTCAGAGAAAACCGGTTTTCACAAGAGCGCGGGAACATTTTATGAGAGTAAAACCTGAAAACTCCTCCCCCTCTCATTTATTTACGAAAATGAATCATTTGCCATTCTGTTTCGTTGCATGCAATCTGCGCTTTCACATTTCTCCCCCTCTCATTTATTTACGAAAATGAATCATTTGCCATTCTGTTTCGTTGCATGCAATCTGCGCTTTCACATTTTTTATCTTTATTCATAAAAGTTTTAAGGAGAGTTAAATTTTGTTTTTATTTATTTTTTCTTCTTTCTTCCTTTTTTTACCGTGTGCATTTTAAATGTAACACAATCGGAAAACTCTTCTGTATCCTAACTTGTCATTAAGTTAACTTTGAAAAGTCAGACATTGTGGCAGCAGAAATTTGCGACGCCTGCCTGGTGGAATGCTACGGTTGCAAAAAATCAACTAGATAAGGAGGCGAGCCCAATTACAATACTCTATAAAAAAACAGGTTGAAATACGTCAATAGGGAACAGTCCACCAATGAAAGACTAATAGGAAACTTGATCGTCATCATGAATCTAAGGCTGGGAAAATAAGGCATCCATTAGTGAAATGAGGGAGCAAGAGTAATTTGACCAGAGTCATACGTAAGCTTACTGGCAGGATACTAGCAAATAACCAAAGACGACGAAGGCCTGCATAGATTGCAGACAGTATGTCACTTATGTGATCACAGCAGGTCATCCGGCAATTAAGGTACGCTCCAAAATTTCGAGCCCTACTAACATATGGGATATTGGTGCCATTAAGTTAAATTTCTGGCAATGCATACAGATCAATTTATCGTGGATAGAGTGCAATGCAATGGGATCTACTAGGGTTAAGACTATGAACATTTTCAATTGACCACCAATAAATTCTCTGAAGGTCACAGTTAATAAGGCTTACATAATCTTCGATAAGACCTATGGGACGACTCAAATAAAGATGGACATCATCTGCATATAGATGGACTTTCACGTCATGAGTCACTTCTGGAAAGTCGTTTATGTATAAACTGAATAATAAAGGGCCAAGTATAGATCTCTGGGGCACACCACAAGAAAGGGGCAACATTTCTTAGGAATGGCCATTGTTCAATATGACACGTTGGGATCTGTCGAACAGAAAATTTTTAATTAAAAGGATGGCACAATGGGAGAAACCAAATCGCGAAGATAGTTTCATCAAGAACCTCTCGTGACAAGCACTATCAAATGCTTTAGAGAAATCTAATAAAAGCAAGATGGATATCATATCATTATCAAGAGAGGAGCGATTGTCAGTAGTCACTTTGAGTAGAGCTGTTTCGCAGCTGTGATGCGAGCGAAAGCCTGATTGACACGAGCTGATTAGATTGTAGAGGAAGCATAATAGACCAATCTGTCTTTAGTCGGTAGGTAAAACAATAGCTATTTTCCCAGTCGTTGGGAAAAAGGACGATGCTAGACACGCATGCATTAAAGACATGCTGAAGAACCTAATAATTATTGGCAAGATCAATTTGAGAAATTTCGGTGATACTTGATTATGACCAGATGCATTAGATTTGACAAAAAAAAAACGCCTTTATCACCTCTTCGCAATCCGGACAACGAAAACTGAAACAATCAGAGTTCTCAGAATCAATCAAGTAACGAGGCGACCGTGATTGAAGATTATCACTACCAGGTGCATGATGAGAACTACAAAATAGTTATTAAGAGCATTGGAGTTAAATTCAACGCTTTTATGAATCATCACCGCCGGATAACACAGATCTCGCCGTAATGTTTTGGATGGTAGGTTACAATCAAATTTGTTTCATAAAATTATTTCAATTTAATGTCGTCGGCCTTTAAAATATTTTGTTATAAACAAAAACGCAGCGTCTTTGTTTATAAGAAAATATTTTAAAGGTCGATATTAGATTAATGGTTTTGAATAATTTGTTTTGGCTAAATTATTGCAGATAAGAAGTGGATAGGATATTTGTTCATAAATAAGTTGCTTTATGGACATACTGCTATTGGATGAATTGTCCTGGATAAATTTTTCTTGGACAATTTGTTTTGGGTAAAGTTCTCGGAAACCCTCTTAAGTACTATAACTGCAAGAATGCAGTATGAGGACGTGCAGATAGAAAGACGGACATGCGAAAATCAAAATAACGTTTAATATTATGCGTGGGTGTCCATGTTTTACCAGCATTGTTACAAACGGAATGACAAGCTTAATACACCTTATGAGGTTTCATTTAGGCTAAAAAAATTAACGGGGTATGACCTACAAATAACGATTGTAACGAAAAGCTAACGAACGATTTTTCTGCACGAAAACGAGATTATGCAATGAAAGGAATAATATAATATCGGCGTACTCTGCATTGATTTCCTCCAGAAGAGCTTTGAACTGGCGGGCAGTAATTTAGCGCATAAAATTAACTGCTGTTACTGGGAGCAGTACGTTATGTCGAAAAATAAGAAGGTCGAATTTTAGAGAATATGAAAGGATCGATTAGTTTTACTCCGGAATTCGAAAAAGTCGAAAATTTCGAGAATTAAAAACAGAACAAAGTGATATTTTATTTCTTTAGATAACATAAATATATTTCTGTAGTTATGTTTTTGGTACTATTATAAAATCTTTATTAATTAATATCACAGATTATGTATGTAAACAGAATTAAGAGGCTTTATATTATTAGCTATTTTCAAGAGTTCAGATAAAACTTCATTATAAGCATTACACATTCATTACACAATAAATTAGAGAAAAGACTTATCTATTTACTAATCCATGTATTGTGAAAAACTGCCGCATTATGGTTGGTACAACTTTAAATAAGCCATATACGTAATTGCTGCACGATTTTCAAATTACTGCTGCCAATAATTAATATTATTTCATTTAGAAAAAAAAAACACATTTCTCCTTACACAGTTCTCAAATAGTCTGGCATATTTATTTCTTCAGAAGTTTTTGGTTCTTTTTGGAAATTAATTTATGTATGAACTGAGAAAAGTACTGCGTTACTTTTGTAATCAAAGCATATAAAATCTTCCAACAGAGCAAGTAGAGCAATAATGGAGTTTGTTTTGCTGATTATTTAAATCTTGACAGTTTTCAAGCAAAAAAAAAAACTAAACACTTTCTAATAAGATTTGGAAATGTTAACTGTCAATTAGTTCCGCAGTTAGTACCTACCTACTTGCAACCGCTTTTAAGATAAAATTGTTTATAATTCATAATACCATAAATCTTGCTCTCCCACCAACTAAACCTAATTTTGCACAGTTTATTATCATTCTATTCTATTTTTATAACCACCAAACGACGCATCTTACAATCCTTAATCGATTAATTGATAAATATAAATCGAAGAAGTCGACTAATTGACGCCGTCGATTGATTGCACAGTCCCCCCTCCCCCCGTTTTTTTATTATTTATGATGATGCCAAAGCTCAGGGGCTTGGCAGGAAAGGAAGAATGGGTAGGGAATTGGGGATTATTGGGTTGAGTCAGGTGACGGTGTACATTACGCTTAAATGTTTGCGGCCCATAGCTAAGGAGGAAAACAGATGATGACAAACTGTTCCACATTCATACTTTCCTGCTTATAAAAGAATCGCGGAATTTCATAGTACGGCCAAATTTGAGAGTGAGCTCCGGTTACAGCTCATGTGGTGAGCAATAACCACAGAGGTAATGATAAAACAGAGATAGATAACCGACATTACGCCGGTGCTCTTGGGAATCAATAGTTGCTATTGATATGTCATCGCCAATAAGCCAAAAGGCCTTCTTTTGGACTTACGTCCAGTATCTGCCAACATATGGGAACTATATTCTAATGTAGGCCTGATATGAGACTTGTAGATTAGCGCCAAGTCTGATGAAGTAAAATATTTCTTGCATCTTCCAAATAGCCCGTATAAATTATTGAATTTCTATCTACTATTTAAATTGATATCACATTAAGAGCAATAAAATTAGTTAAAGCCATATTAGACCTACCTGAAATGTCTTGTTACAGTTCCATGAGCTGCTTCAGATTCTAGGGTTTTTCCATCAGGACACATTAATACTGAAGTCATCATTCCAAGAGATCCATACCCTTGTGCAATAATATCAGATTGAACATCTCCGTCGTAATTCTTACAAGCCCAAATGAAACCACCACTAGACTTTAGTGTTTGTGCAACCATATCATCAATTAAGCGATGTTCATACCAAATTTTGTTATTTTCAAAATCTTTCTCATACTCCCTAGAAAAATTTGAATAAATTACTTTTAAATAAAGAACTAACATATTTTTATCTAAATTACTAACTTTTCATAGATTTCTTGGAAAATATCCTTAAATCTACCATCGTATCGTTTAAGGATTGTATTTTTTGTAGACAAGTATAGAGGCCATTTCTTTTGCAATGCTAATTGGAATGAAGAATGTGCGAATGATGCGATAGATTCGTCTGTATTATACATGCCCATCACAACTCCGCTTGATTTGAAGTCGAATATTTCGTACTTATCAACTTTACCGTCGGCACCTTATATACAAATAAAAGATATTCTATAAAAACTGTTTTTAAGAAAGAAAAAAATATATTCAGTTTCAATTACTTGTATAAACCAGTTCTACTCTTCCAGGTCCATTAATAACGACATCTTTAGCTTTGTACTGATCACCATGTGCATGACGACCAATAATTATTGGCTTAGTCCAACCAGGAACTAATCTTGGAATGTTTTTGCACAAAATTGGCTCACGAAATACCGTTCCACCGAGAATATTTCTTATTGTTCCATTAGGACTTAACCACATTTTCTTTAATTTAAATTCTATAAAAAAAAAACAATGTAAATTGTTTAACAAATAAAATATTTTCGTATCATAAAAACTACAAACCTTCTACTCGATCCTCATCCGGTGTTATTGTAGCACATTTGATACCGACATTATGTTTAAGAATCGCATGAGCAGCATCAATTGTTACTTGATCGTTTGTAGCATCTCGATGTGGTAGGCCTAAGTCATAATATAAACATTCAACCTGTAAAGGATTTAATTTTATATCTAAAGTAACGGGGTTAATATGTTCAAGTTTTACCTTAACATAAGGGAATATTAGTTTTTCCTTTATGAACTGCCAAATGATTCTGGTCATCTCATCACCGTCCATTTCAACCACTGGTTTTTGGGCTTGAATCCGAGCTCCTGAAGCATCTGTAAAAATAAAAATAAATTTAAATGAAATGTTCCGAAAAATATAATTCAGAAATATAAAAGGCTTCTAAAAAAAAGCGCTTTTGAGAGGTACATGATATGTGTGCAAAGAGTGTGTTAAGGTGCATTGTATTATAGACTCGCAGCCTTGCTCGATAAAACTGAGTAGTTTAAGCCATATGAGCAGATCTGAAAGACCTAGGCTACCTTTTTACGGTCAGTGAGGGTGGGGCTAGCAATGTAAATTGATACTGGCTACCAGACATCGGGAAGTCAAAAAAGAGTGCCGTTTATCCATAATATGATAGATTTTCTAAAGTCGTTATCGGCACGGATAGTAAACATGTTGTTTGATTCAAGTCTGAATCATGCTGAAAGTTTTTTTCTGTGTAAACAGTTAGCAGGTTTCTGTACTTTCTTCGCTTTTTTTTTATTTAAAAATCTTCATAACTTTGGACAAGGTTGCACAATTTTGTCTTGTCTTAGTGGTTTTTATGTTGTTATTTCTGAGATTACTGTACTTCTTTGGGCTTTATGTTCTCTTTAATAAAACGCAATATATCCTAGTTAAGCAGATGAAGATCTTGCAGATTTTGGAGAGGACGAATACTCATTTTCTTTACTCTACACTTAAGTCTCAGAGGACTAATGTGCTTACGTCAGAAGTGTAGGTCTACAATAATTTTAATATCGGTTAATTTTTTAACCCCTTTTAGACTTACTATTCCTTTATTTATTATTTGTGGGGGGATCCGAGCATAGTTCCCGCATTTCATCTGGTCACCCCGATCAAAAGATCTTTTGTAACATTACCTCTGAATGTCCTAGGGCGCCCATTCGAACTTAAGGTCTTTTATAAAGCCTATGACATTCTTGGGGGCCATTTTTTTCAACAATAGATAACTTCCGATCAATTATGAAAGACTTTCAGACAACCAAGGCAGGCCGATTCTAATGGAGATGGGCATCCAAATCCCATTTGAAACATCAATTTTATTAAAGCAAACTTGTCGATATAGTGCAAAATATTTGTAGGTATAAGTATGAACTTTAAATAATCAAATAGAAATGCACGGTGTTTGTTGAAAAAACTTTGCGAATGCTACAACTAAAACCAAGCCATTCCAGCCCAGATGTGTTTCACAGCAACTGAGGTAGTTACTGCATTCAAAGATGTGATAACAGGGAAATCTCCAAGAAAATTTAACCTGGCATTCAATTGATGCATTAGACTTATTTTTCTGATTGGCATAACTAAAAAATGCCTTTATCACAATTATTTATCTTTAAGTCCCTTGGCAAGATCACTTTGTGATTGTGTCAAATCTATACCGATGTAAAGACAATCAGAATTTTCCCAATTGAAATATAATTAATTAAAATTTTATCAAATGACCAACTCTTAAGTGCTTAGACCACTTTTGAAATTATAAAGTTCGATTTTCTCGCCTCACTTTTTAGTTTAAAGTGAACGGTTGAAAAATGAAGTCAATTCTAACCTTGTTAATTATAATAGTCTTAGCTGCCCAATCAAAAGCAGCTATAGAAACGTATTCTATACAAAATCGTATCGCTGGTGGAGAAACTGCAAGGCCTTCTCAATTTCCATATCAAGTAGGATTGGACATAACCAAATGGTGGAGTAAATCTGGAGAATGGGACGAATGGTGTGGAGGTTCTTTGATATCCGACCAATTTGTTATAACTGCAGGACACTGTTTGCGAAGGTATTGTGTGATATTTTGATCGACTTAATAATAATAATAAAAATAAAAAATTTCAGAGCTATATCTGCTGACGTGTATTTAGGCACTAATGATATTTTAAAAGACAATGAACCAGGTCAAGTAGTTGTTAAAGTGAAGAAGGATAGTTTCATTACTCATGAAAACTACGATCATTATTTACTTAAAAATGACATTGCATTGATTAGACTACCGTATAAAGTCAGTCTTAGCAGTAAGTGAAAAGATTCTGCGCATTATTTGCAGAAATTTTATTTTATTAATTCATTTCAGAATACATTCAGCCTTTAAATCTACCCCGAAAAAGCCAGAGAAATTCAGGATTTGTTAATGTTATGGCTTGGATTTCAGGATGGGGTTTAACAGGACAAGACGAAGATTCTGCAGATGTACTTCAATATGCCCAACGAATGATACTATCTGACGCAAGCTGTGAAACGTATTTCCAACTTTATAAGAAAGAGACTCAAATATGTGTTGATGGTTCTCGAGGCATTTCAAATTGTCCTGGAGATTCAGGTGGTCCACTTGCAATTGATGAAGCGGATGGCTCTAAGACGCTTGTAGGACTTGTTTCCTTCGGTAGACCGAAAGGTTGCGGAAAAGGTTTTCCATCAGTTTTTACCAGAATTACAACTTTCATGGATTGGATAGAAGAAAAAACTGGCATTAAGCTAAGAGATTGAGGTAAAATAAAAGTTCTTAATGGGTGTCGTAATAAATATTCAATTCAATAAAGGCGTGCTGTGTATTTTTTATTTATTTCCCTTATTATTTTTGAATTTTCAATATGTTTAATAGCTTTTCAGAATATTTTATAAATTTTGCTTTGGAAAATGGGAAGGTAAAATCACATATATGTATAGTAGAAGTAGTCATCAAACGATAATCTGTGAGTAGGGCGGTGAGTTGTAATAGCAACAACTTGTAGAATGGGCAATAAAAGAGCGAATGACGGAACATAATATTTTATTTTATTTTAAAATGTTAGAACCAACAACAAGTAGGAGAACTTCGTATAATAGTGACGCAAAGTTGATACGTTCATTCTCTTTATGGTACTTAGTTTGGGTTGTTTAATAAAATTTTGGATCTGTATGTACTGTCTAATGACTTCACAGTGGTCGTAGATTTGATTCCCACCTTGACTTATTCCTGCTCTTTTCTCTTACCTAGCGCGTCAGCCATAAGGGCTAACTACAATGTGCATAAGCTAGCCTACGAGTAAGTAACTAAAGGAGAGGACCAACATCAAAAATTTTTCTGCCAATCTTAAAATTGTTAAGTTTATGCGAACATTATAAAAATGAGCATTGTAGGTGGATGGAAAAACATTTATGCTGGGGCTTTGGTGCAGTTTTTGAAAGTATGAGGCAAATCTGTATACCAGCGGTAGCATAGTGAGTGCTTCTAAAATAAAACAACCTTTTGAGGTAATACATTTAGGTGCGTTACCGAGTATTTCAAATGGCCGATTCCTCAGTAAGGTTTTTACCATCTTCGGTTAGCCAATAACTTGCCTTAAAATTCCATTTTTGGTAAATCTATTTCACGAGAATATATTTAAAATGTAAGTACTTTTATCAAAATTCCAGTTCATTAATTAAGAAACAAATACAAATACCCCTTTCAATTTTAGTTTCACCTACGGCTTTTGTACTAGGGTACATTTTATTATCGAACATTAACAAAAGTAACACCAAGGATATAGACAGAGATGCAAAAACGTGGAAAAATGCTTTTCATAATGGCAACCCACAAAAGGGATAATAAGAAGCCGTTCGTAAAGTTTGAATTCCTATCGTCAACTTCTGTCTGTACGCTCATGATCGTACTTTACATAAGCAAACTTGACAGTTTGTGTAAATATTATACAAATGTTCGTCATGCATAAGGAAGTATTCGTCAAATTTTTAAGGCTTGCATATGCTGGCTTATGCACATTGCCTATAAAGATCATAATGCATATATGACAGCAATTAAAAGCTACACCCAGAATATTTCAATTTTGTCCATGATCCGAGTGGAGGGGTCCCTTGCGGCTGCCGTTGGTGCAGGCCGGATTTATCCCCATAACCATGTGGTTTTTCCCAGCTCAGGCCCACCTGACATATCTAGTGGATTTGAAGTTATTCCCCCATGACCAAGCTAGACATATTTTGATAACTACCTCGGTGCGTGTCGCTTTACTAAATAAGCGATAGATGAAAACACACAATTATTGGATAACTAATGCAGGATAAACCAGTGCTGGTTCTATGAGGGGGTGGGGGGGGGGGGGGTAAACAACATCTAAGCCCTTAAGAATTACCTAGATGCATCCCTATCCTGACGACCTTGCATATAGTAAGATAGAGAGGCTATGTGGAAGTCTTATATGCTTCTGAGAGTTGTGAAGGAAAAACATGTACTGGCTCAAATATCTGAGACTTTATAGATCAGCATTTAAAAACAAAAATACCCAAAATATTTCAACACTATTGAATTGTTACACTCTTATTAAAAATTATTATATATAAAAAAAAAAAAAACTCTCATAAAATTTTTTGTTATCATACCACACATCATTTATAAGAAAACTTGTTCCTTATCAACCAAACTTATCAACTTCGTTCTTTATCACGGTACGTTCATACTTGAAAAGCTTTCGTAATGATAGGAATGATATAATCAAGAGCCGACTGTATGCACATATATCAAATCTAATTTTGTACATTTTATGGAGCTTAAAGTAGAAGTTACCAAAATCAATATTTATCTTAAAATAGAAATAAATCACTACAATCGTGACAAAAAGAAGTTTGTAAATGCGGTTAAAAGGAAGTTGGCAAGCGTTAGACGGGAAATAATCACAAATTAAATTAATATTCTATATGTGTATATATTTATGTTATATATTATCTTTAATAAGGAACAAAATATTTGGTTTCATTTTGTGGAAAAAACTTGAAACAATAAAAACAAGGTCATGAATAAAAAATTAATACCATTTCAGTTATTTAAAATTAGGCAGTCAAAAATAAGTTAAGAAAAAAATACCTAGCAGCCGCAGTATCCTCCATTATTACTTTCGACAATCTTCTGTTGAAAATTGGTTCCAAGTTGATTCAATATAATCCTTATAATCCTTCGTTCAAATTTTTTGGACTCCTCTTCGCAATTTTCATTTGAGCCTGACCATACATTTTCAATTGGTAACAAGTCCAGGACTCTGAAGTGGTTACTCTAAAACATTGACATTTTCGCATCATTGATAATATCTTTAGCCGCATGAATGGGTCATTGACTTATTGTAAAATAAAATTGTCTCCAATCAATCTTTTTCCTTCGGATGTAACAAAGCTTTTTAATATATCCAAATAGACTTTAGAGATGACTTTTCCTTGTAGACTCGATATTTGATCTATTCCATAGCCTGAAATACATCCCTACTACTACAATCTTGTGATTTTACGGTATGTTGGGCACATTTATACGAGACTTCTTCATTCTTTGATCTCCATATATAGATTCTTCAATGAGTATGTCGTATTCTAATTAGACTTTCATCAATCCAAAGTATGCTGCACCAAAAATTATTATCTTTTAAAGCATGTTCTGAGTAAAATTTTAATCTGTTTTCCCTGTTAACTCTACTAATGTAAGGTATCTTTCACGCAATACGTCCGTGTTTTCCGCTTTCATAAAGTCTCCTCCGTACAGTCCTAATTGAAGGTACAAATCTACCTTCTGATTCCAATTTTTCATGCAAATTTTCAAAGCTGACATACGTGTGTCGGTTCTGGAAGGTGTTATGGTCGCAGGTGTAAACCTAGCATTACTAGTACAGACACCTATCCACCCATAACTGTCAATGGACCAGCTGGCACCATGCAGTGGAACAGGGAGAAATCGGGCAACGAAAAGGCCGGAAGAGGTGACAGTCGGCGAGTGATTTTAGTAGTAGATACCCTTTCTTTTTTGGGTTGTGAAAAAGCACGAGTAAGCGGAGAAAACTAACAATAAGCAGAAAAGGAATCTGTTAGAGGATTGAAAGTGGAATACAATCGGCAGTCAGTGAAAACAGGGCAAAAATTCTCAGGAGAAAAGGATTCGAAGACGAAGGAGATTTTTTCAAAAAAAAAAAAAAAAGGGCACATGGGCCGTCCTGGAACAAAGAAAAACTACATAAAAAAAAACGCAGCTAAGTAGAAAATTTAGTTAGGAAAAGTAGCTAGAATTAATATTTAAAGGATATGTTTTTTTTTTTTCAAGGCAATCTAATCAACAAAATGATATGAACAAGGAAAATGATAATAAGTACGTTCACAGTGATTTTAAATTCTCAAAGTCGTTGCTAAAGAAAGTGATGGTAGTCTGCTGGTCCAATGTTAAGCAATTTTTCTTTTTTTGAGTCTGCAGTGAATCACGTATGTACTCTTATCACAGCTAAAGCAGTAGTATTTTTATAACAAATAGTTCGGTTGTGATATTAAATATATTGAAATAAATATGTACATATTCCAGCGTTGAGGACAAGTTGACGCAATTTGATCTTAACGGAACATTCTGTTTACAGCAGAAATCTGCCCAACTAATAAGTTCGGATGCTGTTAATGAAAAAGAACAAAAAAAAAATAAAACTTAATTTCAAGACTGATAGACCGGACTATAATCAGCAAAATATACTTGGCGGATTTGGTTCATAGAAAGTGATTCTCTGCCGCACTACAGTGAATTTGATTCTAGATCGGTAACATTGGACTCCTTCAAAGCAAGAATTGTTTACTGTTTATAAGCCCTACCAACCCTAGCACCCCATGAGCGTCACTGCAGGGACTATACATATATTATATTGCTATACATATTTTAAATTCAAATATCCTCTTTATAAGGGTGCTTACGTCTTAGTATAATCCGCTGGAGGAGCGCTTGGACATATTAAATTAGATTCTCTTCATTAAAGTGGTCGCGAAATTAGTCGAACATTTATATATCGAATTATTAAATTTATTTTTTTTGCGTAGTCCAATGGAGAATATATCATATAAAATTACTTTAAAACATACATTAAGATCTAGTGAATTCAGACTTTTGTTTTTAAAGTTGTTCGCGAAGTTATTCGAACATTCAGATAAACGGTTATTGAATTTACACTGCTCGTTCATTATCCGCTGGAGGATCTATAAAATAAAACGATTTAAATACATACATTAAGATCTAGTGAATTTAGACTCTAGTCATTAAAGCACGGAATGTTTTTCCATTTATGGAGTGTAAGAGTCCATAATATTGTTGATTCCCGCGTATTAAAACCGTCAGCCAGAACCAGTATTTTTACCTTAAGTGGAAGTAAGTTGAATGAAAAATTTGAATGTGGTACTGAAAGTGTAAGATCATAACACAGCCCAGAGGAGTTAAGATAGTCGGCTTCCCCGCAACCATTTTATTGTCTACCGTACCCCTCAAGAAGGCCTTCTTGAGAGTTACACCCACTATTGAAAGTCGGTTCTGCTCATCGTTGTTGATTCTATTTTAGACCACTCCACTTCCTAGTGGACGCGAATTATCCATATAAAAGCCCACTGGGTTTGCTTTAGCTCAGGTAACAATCAGATTGTAATTGTAAAGTATATACCATAACAGAGCTTCGGGGGTGATATTAAGCACTAATGAACAACTGCAACGTGTGGAAAGTCACCTAACAGAACGAACCAACGAATGGAATACTCGTCGGGGATGAATTTAAGAAAAGGAAACCAAAAAAAAAAAATAGCTTATTTATGCTGCTACTAGTCGGGGGTGAATTTAAGAAACAACAAAGATGGTACTTCATCAGCTAACGAAGCACAATAAAAATTAACATGATTCAGTAAAAGGGTTTCTCTTCTCTCCTCTTCCTGAGTCTCTCTCCTTTCTCCAACAGGTGAAGCGTAAAGGGACATCTTAACCGAGCAGCCAAGATGTCATGGGAGGCCGGGGACGGCAAAGGATCAGGCCATCCGATCCTTAGGATTATCATTAGGTGAGTGACGTATGTGGTCCCTTCTGGATCAGAGTGTGTGCATTTTCGTTTTTTTCTGGTTTCCGTTTCAGGAAGACAGGCACGAATTCTTTTTGTTAAGGGTAAGTTGACAGCGGCAGGTTTTTCGTGGTACCCACCCCACACTCTCCGCCAACAGCTGGAACAAGCTAGCGTGCCGCCCTGCAATCACCGCTGTCCACCGTGAGTGATCTGTCACCTCATGCTGGCAGTCTGGACTTTACGTCCAAAAGAAATCACTCATCATAATGTACCATAACAAAAGGCACCTTATTCTTTCATGTGTTCTTTGGCTGTCACTTTTGGTCGGCCCGGTCTTATGGCTTAGGTTACACGACCTTCGCTATTGAAGGTTCCCACCACTTTATGTATATCTTGCCACGATTTTTTCGGAAAGCTTACACACTTCTTCATAGGTTTGTCCTTCTTTTCTTAATTTAATAATAATTTGTCTTTGTTCCGTTGTTAGATGCTTAAATTTCTCTGTATTCCTAAAAAACAAATTCTTTTTAAATGTTATTGACACAGAACACAACTAGTGCACGGTATACGAAATTCCATAAAGTCACTTTATTTAATCCACCCAATCACTATTTTTATTACTCTTAAACTTAAACATCTGTCCAGCTTTCAAAAAAATTTTATTTATCAAATTTGGCAGTGAAACTGTTCAAACACGATTGATTAACAGCTTGTCTCCTATAAATAGGAGCTCTCACTTTAAACTACTACAAATATAGTGACTCATCCACAACAAAAACATATTTTTTTATACTGTTAAGGTATAGATACACATGAGAGACTTTTGGTCTCCAGTTTACAGAGACTAAAATCTCCGAAATGTTTACACGGCAAGAGACTTTTGTCTTCGGAGACCATAATAAAAAAAAAGTCTCTAGAGACACGTTTCGGAAGTGTAAACAATTGTATAGTAATTTTTCACCGGGTGATCAATTTTTACGAGGTAATTCAAGGATTCTTTTTGGCATTCTCCGGTATGAAAAGTTGCATTATTTCCTTTTTATATAATTTTTTTATTTTGTTACCCAACGTTTCGGGTCAGGTTTGACCCATCATTAGGCCCTGTGATAAATTAACAAGACAGAAGAATTTTTTTATATTTAATACATGTTTAAGCTTATGAAAGTGAAAGATGAAAGATGGAAAATAAATTAATTTAAGAGCAGAGAGAAAAAAAGCAAGAGTAAAAATATAATTTGAAAATACTTACAGGGATTACTGCAGAAACGCGTTCAAATTAAAGACGGAAGACATTAAAATATAAAGAATAAAATGTAGGTAATAACTATATAAAAAACATAAGATGATATAAAAGATATAGGGAACATGAAAATATAAAGTCTAAAAAAATTAAAAATCTAAAATATTTTTCAAATCTACAGATTTTTAGATTTGAAATATATTTTAGATTTTTAGATTTTTTAAGACTTTATATTTTCATATTCTCTATATCTTTTATATCATCTTATGTGTAAATAATTCCAGTCCGGTTAGTGTTCACATGGCGAATTATCTCACTCCGAAGTACGTTAATCCACTTCAGTCCGCTTCATGTGAACGGGGTATATAACAAGGTATGACATATGACTCTCCCGAACTATCAATTAGCATCCATTCCATATAGTGGACATATCGAACATTTTCATTTCAATCGTTCTCATTAAAGTAAAAAGGACATTCTAATTATAATTATATATATGCTTTCCGATGAGCAAAACGGCACTGATTACTTTTGGGAAAGCCATACTTGTTAGTCTTTTATACATGGATATATCCTATGAAAATAAACGCATTCATTCAATATAATAAATGGTCTCAAATATTATTGATTACGATACATATGTATGTAGATGAATGGATTATAAAAAGTTACAAAGATCGCATATACCTTTAGTACGTTTACATAAATACTTGAAATTCAAGTAGAGATCAAGTAATCAAAATATCTTTTAAACGCATACTTCAAATACTTGAGTCAAATAAATCATAAAATTTTGTTCGATTTACTTGAAAAAATGTATGAAAACGCAACTCAGTACTTGAATATTCTTCATGTCTGCAAGTTATGAAATGGTTGTGATTTTTAGCACTTTTCTCAAAATATTTATCTAAAAATCCGCACATATGTTCAGAACCTGTCAATGGTAAAATATCACTTCAAGTAAATTTCAAGAAAATTTCAATTCAAGAAATTGGAATTAATTCAACCAAAAAACCTACTTGGGTTTCAAGTGGATTTCAAGTCAAGTATTTATGTAAACATAATGCTTGTCTCTTCTGTAGAAAACACAGTTCGGTTTATCCAGAGCATAATGAGACCATACAAAGAATATGTAGACAATTTTTCGGAAATTACAATTATGTCCTCATAACTACAAGCATTATAAGTAGCAGAGTTAATGGAAGAGTATTATGAGAAGAAATTGAATTTCTGCGATTTGCAGAAATTTTAGAATGAGAATGAGAAATTTGAAATACTAAATGGAATTAGTAAATAAATTAACGATGTAATGAGCCTTTAAAATTGCTGAGACTTACTAGTTGTAAACAAAAATAATTAAATCTATTACAATTACAATTATTGGTAATTATAATTGTGTTTAATTAATTACCTAAACAATATATTAATTACAGTTCCATTACATATGTATATCAGGGTGGCCCAAAAAAACAAAAGTGTTAAAATGTCTAAATGTTTATTCGGAATTTCTTAGCTAATGTAATTTTAAGCTTCTATGCAAAATTTCAATGAAATTCGTTAATGTTTAGAGGTCGCTCAAATCGAAAATAATGTTTTTTTTTTTTTGCTGTTATGAACTTTCAGGAAAACTGTTTCAACATTTTCTGTCATAACCTTTTAATTTGACAATATTTTTTCTTGATTCTTTTTTTAAATTTAAGGGAACTAACTTAGTTATGAACTTATAGCAGTGAAGGTCGTTTTAAAAAATTAAATTCTTCTATTTTTTATAATTATAATTTTTCAAAACGAAGACTCAGACCCGGAACACAAATTTTTTGACTTCGTGTAAATTTTTTTGTAAGGAAAAGTGGCACGCGGGTATACTTTTTCTACTATAACGTTATCTACAGTCTATTATATGTCTAGCGACTATAACTGAAGGGGGTCATGTAATGTATGAAGTGTTCTCAAAATGCGATTTTCGACGATGAAACATTTTTACAAATTACAAAGATATGTCGACCTAACACAGTAACGACTTTGTACCAATGACATTTCCTTTTGCATTTATTGGATTGTACACCCGTGCATAATATTAAAAGTTATTTTGACTTTTACATGTCCGCCTGTCCGTTTGTTCGTCCGTCCGTCCGTACGATAGCTCGAGAACGCGTTCATTTAGAGTGTTGAAATTTTGCACACGGGATTTTAAAAGAAAAAGTAAATTCAATTTCGAAAATGGGTTGCCATACAAAAATTTCGTTTTTAACCGTATATTTTGGGCACTACCCGAGAGAGAACGCATTGATGTAGAAAGCTGAAATTTGGTGTTTTCATAATAATAGTAAATAAAATTTCAAAAATATACCAAATCGGGCAACCCACTCTGGGTGTTGCCATACAAAGCTTTGGTTTTTCACTATATAAGTATTTGGACACAAAGCTCAAATTTTGTACACGCCGTTTTCGTAAGAATCGCAAATACATATTCAAAAATAGACTAAATTGAGCAACCCTTTCTTAGTATTATAATACAAAACTTTCGATTTTCACTATACTATATTTGGACACTGCCTGAGATCGCGTCGACCTAGAGAGCTGAAATTTTGTAGACAGCGTTTTTATAAAAATAATAAATAAAATTTCAAAAATAAACTAAATAGGGCAACACCAAGAAGGGGATGTTGGCATAGAGAACTTTTGGTTTTCACTTTGTTTAACTTTTAATATTCATCTAGGCCCTAGAGGGTATAATATTACTGTTCTTAAGATCAATTGTAACTTATTCTCTTGTTTTTTTTTTTTGTATAAATCATTTTGTTACAGTGAAAAAGTCTATACTTTTATGGACCGGCACATATTCTTTGTACTTTGTAAAAATTCTTCACCTTTGAAAATCGCATTTTGAGAACAGTTCATACACACGAAGTCAAAAACTTTGTGTTCCAGGTCCGAGTTTTCGTTTTGAAAAATTTATAAAAAATAGAAGAATTTAATTTTTTAAAACGCCTTTCACTGCAATAAGTTCATAACTAGGTTCCCTTAAATTTAAAAAAAAGAATCAAGAAAAAATATTGTCAAATTAAAAGGTTATGACAGAAAATGTTGAAACAGTTTTCCTGAAAGTCCATCAACAAAAAAAAACACTATTTTCGATTTGAGCGACCTCTAAACATTAATGAATTTCACTGAAATTTTGCATAGAAGTTTAAAATTACATTAGCTAATAAATTCTGGATGAACATTTATACAGTTTAAGACTTTTGCAAATCCATATATTTTTGGACCACCCTAACGTATATACACAGGGGTACCCCTCAAGACTGTATCCTATCACCTTTGCTATGGGTACTTATCATGGATGATCTCCTGCTAACACTCATCCGGAGGGGGTACAAAGCAGTATGTTACGCGGAAGACTTGACAATTTTAGTCACCGGAAGTTATGAACCTGTACTCTGTGGACTGATGCAAGGCGCATCAATCCACTGAAAACTGACTTATGCCTATTCACCATGAAAAGGAATATCCCCAGTTTAAACCTACCCCTGATTAGCTCCACACGCTTGGAATTAAAGGACAGGGTGAAATACCTAGGTATTATTCTAGACAAAAAGTTAAACTGGAAACCACACAAAGCTCTTAGAGTGTTCGCAATGTGCCGTAGAGCAGTAGGGAAGAAGTGGGGACTCAAACCGCGGATGATTCTATGGATATACACTAGTGTCATCCGACCCATGTTAACCTACGGTTCAGCGGTATGGAAAGCAATGGACCTCGCCAACCATCGCAAGATGCTGGAGAAGATTCTTCTCAGCGCAAGCGGCGCTTTTAAGTCAACTAGCACCCGGCCTCTGGAGGTTATCCTCAATATACACCCGGTGCAAATACATATCAAGCAGAGGGCGTCGACTACAGCGCTAAGACTGCATCTTAACCTCGGTTGGCTTAATGGGGGAACAAGGGTTCCACATGAATCCATTTATGAGTTCGTGCAGTCTATCGCACCTGGCATTGACAGAGATAGCGACTACCTCCTCGAGACCATGCTGGAAAGTAATTTTGAATATAGAATTCCATCCAGGGCAGAATGGGAATCACATTCCGTGTTTCAACCATTGACAAACCCAATTATAATATATACGGATGGTTCTAAGTCCGATGAAGGCACCGGAGCGGGAGTTTTCTGTGAGGAGCGTGAAATTGAGTTCTCCATTCACCTTGAAAACCACTCCACGGTTTTCCAGGCAGAAGTCAAGGCTATCCTTGAAGCGGGAAGACAACTCCTTAACTCAGACACTGAGAATAAGGAGATAGCCATCTGCCAAGCAGCTATCAAAGCTTTGTCTAAACCATTTATAACATCCAAATTATTAATGAAGTGCAAAACCACCCTGAATTCCCTCTCCCGGAATAACAGGGTGATAGTGCAGTGGATGCCGGGGCACAGCAACATCAGCGGGAATGAAAGGGCAGACGAACTTGCTCGTCTTGGAGCAGCCTCAGAGGAACCTGCCTCTACAGTCGGGATTGCACCAAAACACCTTGTCTCAATCACTTCAAGCTGGGCTGACCGCCAACACAGTCGCCTTTGGTTAGAAGATCCCACGGGTAGGACAACAAAGGAACTGTGGGGTACACCAAATTTAAATCATACGAATAAGCTCCTAAAACTCAGCAAGCCAACCCTAAGAACTCTGATGTCCATTCTCACTGGGCATTCCTCTCTCAGGGGCCACCTTCACAGGATGAGACTTGTTGATGATCCTATATGCAGGGGTTGCGGAGAGGAGTCCGAAACAGTGACCCATTTTCTATGTCACTGCCCGGCTCTCTCAGGAATACGCTACAGAATTCTTGGTTCACACCTCCTGGAAGAGCTGCATGATGGTGGCAAGGAGGGCTGGGAGCCAATACTGAAATTTATAAGAGCGTCCGGTTGGGACCTATAAGCAATCGCGTATGGAGGGTGAGCAATGGGCCTTGTCTTGGCCTTCGTTCGGGGGACCTGAAGAGGGGTCCTAAATCAATCAATCAATCAACGTATATACATACATATGCACATATAGAAATTAGACTTGTGTTAGAGGTCAAATTTCACATTACTTAATTTCAATGCTCTATAGAGCAGTAAAAGTACATTATTAAAATACAAATCTTAATCTTCCAACAAATGATATTTAAGACTCATCTGTCTATCAGAACTGTGTCCAAATATATTATTGCTCTTAAAATTTGTTTAAGCCACTGACGAAAAAAAAAATTAACTCATTTATCATTTATGCAGATTTATTTGAAACCAGTGGTAATATGCAAATTAATATAACGCGTGTAGCCGTTCAGACTAAATTACCATGCACTCACTTTACACGAATTGTTTATGGTTGCCATTACTCACCATTATTAGTTAGTTAGCAAGGCCTTTAAATGGTTACAATATGCTAATGATTAAAATATTTTATAAACAAAAATGAATACCTACTGGAAGTAAACATTTATATACATACATATGTATATTATTTATTCAGCAAAATGTTGTAATCAATATAATTTTCTTGATTCATGATGGCAAAAATCTTCAATAATTTTAATATAAGACAACATTTTTATGAAAATCATGTACCCATTTTTGTTATATGTATGTTTGTTAGTTCGCTATTCGCGCCAAATAATTAGTTAAGAATTTAAAAGTAATTTGAATACTGAACGACCTTCAAACCCGCCCACTTTAAAATAAATCCAAAACCTTTCTTTAACGCATGCATTAGCTATTCTGGTTTTATCATCATACATATTCATTGTGTAAAGAAGTGTATTTTTCTTTAATAATTTCTTACGAGTTATGGAATATGCTGTGAATATTGAACCAAATAGCCGCTATAGGAAACATAATGAAACCAGTAAGTTAACTATTTTATTTTTGGTGACCATTCACCCCCGCATATAAGTTCATTGCTCTATGAGTTATGTATGTGAAATGGCAGCTTTATATGAACACTTACTATATCAATGGAGTGCGAAAAGATTATTCGAATTTCATATGCAATAAAATCGAAATATATATGTGACAATTAAAAAAGCTTACTGCCATCTGAAGAGAATATTTATGTACCATAAATTCTGGATATCTCCTGCTCTGAAAAAGTGCACCGACAACAGTTTAATTTAAATAGAAAAAAAAAAGTATTCTTCAATTTATTATTACTTTCGTCTTTGTGCTTGCTTTAACCTCTCAAATTTACCAGAAAGGTTGTTGATAATTTATTTCAAAATTTTCCAAGAGATAAGCTTGGTTGTTTTTGGTAGATAACAAAGTATGACATTGCTATAGAAAATATTTTCAAGTGTAATGAGATTGAATTTATATAAGAATTATAAAAAATTACATAATAAACATGAAATTGTAAATGTATGTATTACTTAAAATAAATAACTGAAGCAATCATCTTGTTTGGTAACAAATTGATCTAAAACAAGAGAAATAGTTAGAATCGGTCTACGCTCAATAATATTATACCCTAGATGAAAACAAAAGTTAAATTATGTGAAAACCAAAAGATTTGTATGGCAACACCAAGGGGTTGCCCAATTTAGTTCATCTTTGAAATTTTATTTACTATTTTTAAGAAAACCCTGTGTACGTACACGCGCTCTCAGGTAGTGTCCAAATATATAGTGTAAAACGAAATTTTTGTATGGCAACCCTACAAAGCAGTTGCCCGATTGGTGCCATTTTCGATCTTAAGCTTACGTTTTTTTTTTAAAGTCTGCGTGCAAAATTTCAGCGCTCTAAGCGAACGCGTTCGCAAGGTACAAAGGAAGAAATCAATTTTATATGTCTTTTTTGTTAATGGAATACCAAAATAGCTCACACATATGTTTTTGTTTCCCGCCACCATTCCACACCCCTCCACGGCTAGGGGTGGGGGTAGAAATTTCGTGATTCTACGAAATTCTCAAAACAGCTGTGTAAAAATATTCAGCGTTCTGTGTCCAAATTTTTATATGGCAACACCAAGAAAGAGTTACCCGATTTTGTCAATTTTTAAACCTCACCCTCATTATAGTTGTCGACTCACTGAAGTGACAAGCTCCGCAGTCACTCTCACTTCACTTCACGTATTGTCCATTCATTCATTTATTTCGACTTCAAAGTTACATTTGTTTTTAATTTATAAGATTTATAACTATTTTAACTTGTTATGAGCTGCAATGTATAGCTCAATAGATTTTTGTTATATGTTTTACATTTATTTTCATACAGCCGAGCGAGAGACGTATTGCTACTATAGAACCGAGTTATTACTAGGCAATGTCAAAAAATTTTTACAATGCACACCTGTTGGTTTTTTGTTTTTAATAATAACTTACAAACTAGTGGAATACAAGCCTGAGGTATCTAGCCCCCAATACTACATTTGACTTATTAAGAGCTGCTAATCCAGTATTCTATCACAGGGAGCCAATTACACAATCAGTCTCTATTAATCCATGGATTACATTTTGTACTTAATTTTTCGATACAGAATAAAAGTCTTATCTTCTATTTTGATTAATTATTGAGGCTATTTTGTAGTATTTAGGGATTCTATGTTTAATGCTAAAGTCTTGCATTAGGTCTACGGAATCATTATTTATAAGGCTAACAGGTGAGGGGTAATAGCTATCCAATAGTCTCGCGTTTATATTCTCGTTGTAAATTTCGGTTGAGGTTAGGGAGGTTAGATAGGAATTTTGAGCTTAGGTTGACCATGTATCTCTTTAATGGAGTTATGTTGGATATTCTATATATAAATTAATTCGAGAACTTTTTTGTTTTTGATTGGAGATGTTTTCCAGTACAGAGTCTGATGATCCTTCTTTCAAGGACCTCCGTCTGTTGTGCAATAGTGGGGGATATTGTGAACCAGGATATAAATCCATAGGTAATTGTAGGTCTGATTAGTTGTTTGTAGATAAAAAGTTTGGTGTTTGTAGCTAGGCTGTTGTGTTTCAGCAGTGGTATCAATATTTTTGAGGCTTTTATTCCTCTGTTTAAGGCATCTCTGCCCTGATTATTAGCTTTTAGAAGATTATTGAATGTAACCCCTAGGTATCTAATATTATCTTTAACTGGGATTTCATGTGTTACTATATTAATTTTTAAATTTTTACTTTTTTTAACTGCTTCAGCGGTTCCTCTGCCCGATGCGTTTCGGAAGCATATTAGTTCAACTTTTTTTTTTCATTTATTGTTATTCCCCATGACTTGTAGAATTCATTAATTTCCTCGATATGTTTTCTGACTTTTACCGTGGATTTTTCAGGGTTTTTATCTTGGGCATATATGAGGGTGTCGTCTGCGTATAGAATAGCCTGTGACTGCGTGTTTCCAAGGTGGTTCATTGAGATATGAGGGAAGTCGATTAGGAAGAAATTGTATAGTTTGGGGCCCGATATGGAGCCTTGGGGGACTCCTGAAAATATTTTGATGTGGTTTAAGGTTTTCTCTTCTATGACTATTTGGAGGCTTCTATTTATAAGAAAACTATAGTACAACCTATCAGGAATGGGGGGACAACCGTATAGGATCATTTTATGTAAAAGACCATTGGTCCACACACTGTCGAAAGTCTTTTCTAGGTCCAACGCACACGTTGTCGTGCATTTACGCTGTCTCAAGTTTACGGTTACATCACTATGTAATTTAAGAAGGGCATGGTTAGTGGAATGGTTTTTCCTGAAGCCGAATTGGTAGGCTGGAATAATGTTTTCATTGTCGCAGAAGTCACCAAAGTGATCTGCTATAATTCTTTCTAGGAGTTTACCAATGTTAGAGAGCATTTGTATTGGACGAAAGTTACTAACGTCATATGAATTTTTGCTTTTTAGGATTGGAATGAGTTTTGCTTTTTTCCATATTTTTGGAAAATAGCTATTATTTATACAGTGGTTGAAAATTATGGTTAGGTATTCAATCGCTTTGTATGGTAATTTTTTAATTAGGGAAGTTGAGATTCCATCAGGACCGCACGATTTTTTGTTGTTGGTTCTGTATTTGATTATTTCTTGAATCTTTTTAGTGTTAGTAAAGGGGGATTGGTTAATGTTCAACCTGTTATTACTGTCCTCAAGATTTATCATCTGGGTGAATGCATCTGAGTTATTGGAGTTTGAGGAGATAAAATTTAGAACTGAACTGGATGCTTCTTGCTGAAGTTGTGCACAATGTTGCGGGAGCTTTTCTTTATATAATTTCTTATAGTAATCTACGAATGCTTTTAGTTTTTCTTGTATTGATGTGAGTTCTTGGTTGTTTGAGCATACTATTTCCGACGAAACTCTTTTCTTTTTCCCGATTATTTTAAATATTTCTTTGAATGTTTGTGGGCCTGGTACTATTGCGGATAAGCGGTCTTGGAATCGTTTGTTCATATGTAATCGCACTTTTTCGTCTATGATTTTTTTTAAGCAATTGATTCGAGCTGATAGCGAGTGGTACTCCTGGTGGTGTCTATTCAACGTTCTATGAAATATTTATTTAAGTTCCTTACTCCAATTTTGTTTAGTCTTAATGAGTCTTTTAATTTCCTCTGGGACGTTTTTAAATTTTTTGTAAGATGGGATTATTTTCTTAACGTGTCTATTTTTTACTGATAATATCGTGTCGTTTAATTTATCGATCAATATGTCAATTCCATTATTTGTTATATTAACGTTGGAGTGCGGTAGCTTTCCTAACTCCTCTGTAATATCCCTTTGGAAGTTGACCCAGTCTACATTGGCGAAGTCTTCCTTGGTTTTCGGGTCTAGTAGCGAGAAATTAAATTCTCCCATATCTATGGTTAATTTAACCATATAGTGGTCGGAAAATGATTCGTGAGTCGTGCAGGAGTATGAGCAGAAGAGTTCCCTTGAAATCTTTTCCGTCGTGAGAAAAAAATCTAATATAGAGGCCCCCTGTGGTAATGTAGGTCCCCTCGGTGTGATAACTTCCAGGTTCACTCTTGACCCGTTCTCTCTAATCCAATTATGTAAGTGTCTACCGTTTGAGTCTATTTTGCTATCCCCCCAGCTGGTGTGTCTAGAATTCCAGTCCCCTCCTATTATAATGGAATCAAAATTTTCTCCGATGTCTCCGATTTTGTTAAGGGTCTCTAAAAGATAATTAGCTTCTAATGTGGACGGAATATATATACTCCCTATTAATATTTTTTTGATGTGATTGTTTATTTTTAATGCCACTTCCGCCAGGACAAGGGGTATTTGAAAGTTTGTTGTTGGTATTTGCGAATATTTAATATTGTTTTTTACTAATAGGGCTACTCCCTGTACTTTATCTACTCTTATTGTATTGTACTGCGGGAAGTTAAGTATATGCTTGTCATTGACTTTGGTTTCAGAAATCGCAGTAAAGTCAGGCTTTTGCTTGTTTAAGATATTAACTAGTTCTATTCTTCTGGAGTTGTTTTTTATAGATTGCACATTTAATTCAATAAAATAGATGGTGTTAAGAGTCATTATGGCATGTGTTTATTATAAACATTAACATCCCTTTTCTGGTAAAGAGTATCGCATTTTTCTATATTTTCCATAAATTTATTAATTTTCATGAACAATTCTTGCAGGGGAACTCCGAAAAGTTCGTTTGAGAGGTTCAGGAACCCTTGGAAACTATTATTTCTGCGAGGTGAAGTGGAAGAGTTTATTTCCTCTTGATTGGTATATAGTAGGGTGTCCCTATAACTGATTCCTTTCTTGAATATGGAAGGTTGTACTGAGCTTTTACTCCCTACATCTGCCCTGACCGGCTTTGATTTTAGGATTCTGTCTCTTCTTTCCTTAAGTATTTTTTTGTACATCGGGCACCCCCGGTAGCTAGCAGGGTGGCCTACCTGACCGCAGTTTACGCAGGCAGGGGTCGCCTCCGTCTCTTTATTAGTTAGGCATTCATTTGGTGGGTGTCTTTGAAGACATTTTACACATTTAAATTCTCTGAGGCAGTTCATCGCAAGATGGCCGAATTGTTGGCATCTATACCATTGTATAGTTAAGCCCTTTACCTTTGTCTGCTTCCCAGATTACTCGCTGTCCTAGGAAGTATCTAGTATCTAGTAAGTTTGAGACATTCTCCCCTGGGTTCAGTTGGATTAAGAAACTGTATATTTGATAGTTTTCTTTTCTCGAGCTGGGAGTTTGGAATCTGGAAATTTTCCTTGGGAAAACTAGATGGAAAATGATCTTAAATTCCTCCATTACATCGATTTCTTCAATGTTATGGTGAAGACCCTTAAGTAGGAAGCTAATTGGCTTCTCAGACGAGGCTGAGTAGGTGTGGCGCATTCAATTTTCTTTTAGTTGAAAAGTTTTAGGAATATCTGTTTTCCTTCCAGACTCCCTGGGTAGACTTTAGAGGTGGATGAGTTCATGTTACTGAACTTCGCTTTGAGTTTGTTCTCTGAAATGTATGTATCTATATAAGGTTTTGCCATTTATATTTTTTACTATAATAGGGGGTATTTTCTCCGTTTTATTGGAGAGTGTACTCCCCTCACCCGTAACCTTACTATTTCTATTTACCGTATACGGCGTTTGCAAGGTACCTTTAACATTTCTCTTTAGGCTAAAATTATTATTGGAATTTAATTCAAAACCTGTTTTGTTCTGCTTCAGACTTCTCAGTATTCTGGATCTGTATTCTTTTAGTAATTTCTTCTTGTGATCTTGATGCTTTCCTTTTATTATTTTTAATTGTTTGCCACTCCGGAAGGGGAGAATTAGTTGCTGGGAGGTCCTTTATGACTTTTCCTTTGTCTTCATTGTTGAGGTTTGTGTGCCTGTATGCTTGACTTGAGTTTGTCTCTGGGTTGGTGACCGACGCCGTCGGTTTTATTGGGTGTATCGCCTGTCCACGTAGCGTGTTCGTAATACTAACTGTATTTGCCTCGTGGGCATTCCTCGCGGCCATCAAAGCCCTTTCTTCAATGGCTTTAATTTCATCGGGGTCCTTTATTAGTTCCAATGGTAATGAAATTTTCCTGGGCATCTTTACCCCTAAACCCGCCCTAATGGGCGCTGGTTTGAGGTCTGCACGGTTCTTTCTGTTCTTTAAATTTTCTGTATATGGAATGCCCTTATGGCCAATCCTTTCCTTGCTTTTCTTTGCCGGAAACACTTTTACTACCACTTTTACTTTTATTGACTGAATTAACCTTACCTAATCTAATTACAAAATTAGTTAGGTAAGGCAGAAATATTTATATAAGGCAGAAGGCAGAAAAATATATATTTAGCACTTTCCTACTATTAAATTCTTAAAGAATTTTTCAATTATGCAAGAGCTCAACAAGATGTCTACCTTTTCTTCATCATCAAGTCAACTCAACTCTTTTCGTATTGTCATTGTCGAACGGTGTGACGTGACCTTTTGCTTCGAAGCCTTATTATCGTTGTCAGTTAAAGTGACAGATAGCATCGTTGTATGAGTTATATTTGTAGACAAAAGTGAGGTTTGTCTTATTTCGTGATATTGTTGTTATTTTTGAAAGTGTTTTAAAAAGAAAAAAAAAATTATAAACGCGATGTATTCCACGTATTTCAGCCCTTTAGCTATAAAAGGATGCTTTACCATAAAATTTATCATGACTTCAAATTGCTTTTATGTTGTAATTTTTACACTAAAAATGCAAAAAATAAAAATTAATTTAATTTATAAAAACTACTGAATTTTATGTTTTAATAAACAACTTAAAAAGCCACCATAAAATTTAACTTTTTCCAGTAACATTTTCCTTTTCCTTACAGACATCTAACATCTCACTTACCAAAACCAAGTGAGTGAAATTGTCACTTAATTATCACTTACATCGACATTTGTCTACTTAATACTACCTAATACAGTAATACGTCCAAATTCGTATGCTTTCGACAAATGTCACTATAACGACAATTATAATACCATTTTTGTGTCGTAACGCCATATCTCACTTAAAGTGACTACGATAATAAGGGTGCCTGTATTTGCAATTTTTCTGAAAACGACGTGTACAAAATATGACATCTCCACGTCGATGCGTTCTCAGGCAGTTTCTAAATAAATAGTGAAAAACCAAAGTTTTGTATGGCACGGCGAAGGGGTTGCCCAATTTGGTTCATTTTTGAAATTTTATTTACTATTTTTATTAAAATGTTGGGTACAAAATTTCAACTCTCTACGTTGACGCGCAACCCTATGAAGGAGTTCCGATTGGTCACATTTTCGAATTTAAATTTACTTTTTTTTTAAGTGAGTAAACGCTTTCTCGAGTTATAGTAAGGACGGTTAGACGGACATGCAAAAATCATAATAACTTTTAATATTATGCATGGGACATTGCGCTCTACCAGCATTATTTCTGTGCATTTAAAACGGAATGACAAACTTAGTATTGTCTATGATCTCATCAAAGTTATAACAAACAATAGAGTTGTATACTGGTTCTATATGGGTCCAAATGCCGCATCTCAAAAGGACCTAGGCTCTACCCTAGCCGTATTCCAAGCATAAGTATTTATTTTAGCAGAATGCGACAATACCTGCATTAAAAGAGTTATACATAGCTCAACCATCAATTATCTCTCCGGATAATTAAGCCGCCATCTAGGCTCTAAAGTCCTTCATCATTAAGTAAAGAATTGTCTGAGAGTGTCTCCGAACCCTCAAAATATTAGTGAATAGAAATGAAATCTTGCAGGAGATGAAGCCCATGGAATCAATACAATTGCTTGTGATCTACCTAAAAAAACACAAGAAGTGGTAATTACCATTATTGGACCAGAACCATTTCGTGGTACTACTTTCAAATGCCAGCACCTCACAGTAGCACTAAATAGTTGGGAGAAAACCGAAAGTCCCTATATTGGGATAAGCTGCAAGGACTACGACACAAAAAAAATTTCATCATCATCTCTGCGGAAAAATCAAAAGTACTCCTCCTTCTCAAGAAACCAGAGCTGAACAAAATTGGTCGGCTTTTCTCAGCCCACTTTCTTTACGATACCACCTGAAGAAGATTGGCTTGGCTAAGACTCCAATCTGCCGCTTCAGCGCTGTGCAGCAATAGCAAGACGGGGATTGATCAAAATGTCGTAGACATTTGACGTAACTCAGCACTTCACGAAAAGTCTAGACACTTCATGAAAAGTAGGCAGATAGTATAACGGTTTTGATTTAGCCACTTTTGACATTATGTGTTTGAAATTTTTAGTCAATTCATGAAATCCTAAAAACTTTTACTCCGATAGTGCAATACCACCCGATATAACCAAATACTAGGAGAGGGAGATGTGTGGTGAAGGGGGTGTGTGTGTATATGTGTGGGTGTGTTTATGTGTGGGTGGGTGGGGGGGGGGGATGTCCCAGGCCTAGTTGTGACCTCCCCCTTCACCACACATCTCCTTCTCGTAGTATTTGGTTATATCGGGTGGTATTACACTATCGGCGTAAAGGCTTTTAGCATTTCATGATATGACTAAAAATTTCAGACACATAATGTAAAAAGTGGTTAAGTCAAAACCGTTACGCTATCTGTCTACTTTTCATGAAGTGTCTAGACTTTTCATGAAGTGCTGACTTACGACATATACATATATTGAAAATTCTCGGATTCGATTACGTAGGTGGTGGAATTATACAGTAGTAATGAGCGTAGAGATAAGATAATGACGTAAAGACAATCTTACTAAGCAACGCTGATACGCCAATTTATAGTTAACAATAAAATTATTTAAAGACTTCTAAATAATTACAAAAAGGAAACATTTTCAATAAAATTTGCGACTGCAAATATTGCAGCTACAGATAGAGCTATAGATATCCTTTGCGCATTATGAATTATGAATACATTCGCACAGAGATTAAAGATCAAAAATCGTTAATAGCTCTTTTACAGGAAGTTTTGCTATGAAAATTCATAGCGAAATAAGTCTATAAATGAATTTTTATAGCAAAACTCTATGAAATTCTAGTCCCGCATAGGGCTAAATCTTGCTTGGCATTCAAGTAAATACGTAGTATTTCGCCTCATATAATTCACGCTTAAATTTATTTTAAGTCTATATATGAGGTCAGCTTGGCTGTTTGCTTTGGCGTATACGGCAGGCAGGAACCAAGCCGTACTGACGATTATACGGTTCCTGCTTATATGAAACGCCCTCTTTTTGCAATGAAATTTCTTTTTTAAAGATTTTTCGTTTGCATAAAGAGTTTTTTCAACTTTTACAGGAAATTATAAAAGCAGCTGTTTTGTTGGCCAAATAGTCTTAGAAACTGTTATGTATTTAGTTAAAGGAATATTATACAGTTCACCGTGTGGTTTAGTTCTTATCACAAATATCACCAGGTAAATATCTATCGTCTATAGTGGAGCTGGGAATTTCCCGTAGTTTTTATTATACGACTATATTCTAAGTCTGAATATACTGTTACAAACAACAACAAAGTAACCGGAGGATGAAGCTATAAAAATAAAAGTAAAAACAAGACCACTTAGCCTCGTTTATATATCGAGTTTTCCATAATAAAATATACGAGAAACTTGTGGAAAGATTTTAGCATATATAAATAGAGCCATGTTGACAACAAAGATAAAGCCTTGATTTAGATAACAGAAATGAAAGTGTAAATAATAAAAATGTTTTAATTGGATTGTGATAATAGAAAGTTGCTATTAAAAAGTATGTAATAATAGTGAACTTTTATGAAGTATATTTGAAATTGTGTTTTGAAAAAATAATCAAGGCCACGCACACAACAACTGATATCAAAAGTATAATAATTTCACAAGATTAGGAGGTCATATTTGCATTAAACCTTATTAAAGTGTGATTAATTTTGTGAAATTTTCTGATTTAAATGAAAGCTCTAGCCTAGTCGATAATTTTGAAACAAATCTTTGGAAGAACAATAAAGAAATATACGAGGAACTCTTCATTTGAATGAACGAAACAATTCTCTAGATCATTTGAATTTCCGATGAAACAAGTTTGAAAATTTAAGTAATTGCAAAATCAAGAAGTATAGAAAGTACAACAAAATCAACATCTTTAAAGCTAGTTGAAAAGGATAAAGTATCCTAAATCTTTAAAGCAGGAGCTAAAATATTCACTGCAAGCAGCGTTGCATAAAATTTAATCTGATTGATGATTAATGATTACGGTTACAATAATGAAGTCTGTAATTTGTAATCATGATTACAGATTAATAGTAGACAATAATTAGAATAGCAATCAATGTTGGCGATCAATGATTGATCAAATGTATCCGTAAGTAATCATGATTACATGATTACAAGTTAAGAGATTTTGAAATTGTAGTTAAAAGGAAACGGACATTGTTGTAGTTCTATTTCATAATATTTTATTAACACACATCTCAAGTGGCCCTGTAAACGTTTTAGCGAGATTCTTTCGTTTCTCTCAGTAAAACAAAAATAATTGATCTGTTTAGTTGCATCCGTTGACATGTCTAGTGTTTATCTGGGTAAAAAAAAGATATACTTAAATTTATTTAAGTAAGAAGCAATAAAACGTGCTGAAAACAACACTGAAACTGAAAAATATGGATGACACACATTTAATATAATAAATATTTTTTTTACATTATTTTTCACTTATTTATATTTATTTTTGTATATTATTTAACCCAGTCATAAAAGGTGCAATGGTCCAATTCCATGGCTTTAATTAATATCCATAAAAAGTCGCTTCGCGAGCTTCGCTTAAGACACGAGAATAGCTCGCTTCTCTTAATATGGGTCATTCCATGTCAAATAGAAAACAGGTGTGACATGACCATCACCAATTTTTTTGAAATTTTACATACTTGGAAGGTTTGTGAAAACAAAAATACGAATTTAAAATTTTACTTTTACAGTTCGTATTTCGCGAGTTATAGCATTTTCAAAATTTCGCAAAAATGCTGTCCTGGTATTCTTTAAAAATTCATATATATTTTTCTATTCCTGCTAGGACATTTGAAGATAGGATCTCAAGATAAAAAGAATAGAATAGAATAAAATCTTAAAAATATACGCGAAAAAGAACATAAATTTGTTGAACCATAACTTCAAAACGAAGAAGATGAGGGGTAAAATTTGTACACCATTGGAGAGGTCCAATGATTATCAAGCGAAAAAATTTTTAATCATCATCATAGGCTATAACGTTAAGACGTTACAGGGTGATATATAAAAACATAGAGTATTTCGAGTTGATAAGTCGAGAATTATGTTCCTTTTACAGCGCTGGTAAACTTTCTTTTTACTTCGATATCGAGTTCATACTCGTAAATCATTTTCAAATCACGATGTTTGAAATGAGGAGGGCAATTGAATATTTGATATCTATGGATCGACAAACACTCTCGGATAAAAATTCGAAAAAAGAGTTGTCTGAAAATCGAACTTATATTATAACGGTGCATAAATACGTACATCGAGAAGAAATATATATTACATATCAGAATATAAGAAATTTATTATTATAGTTTCAATTACTTTCCAATCAATAAACAAGGGTCAAATCCAAATTGTTAATCGTAACATTTTCTATAATTGTTTATTTTCTTAGAACTACAATTTTAAAAATTCTTTTGTAATATAAAAATGTAATTATGTAATCATGATTACGATGACATTTTACCCAAGAATTTTTGATTGATGGGTGATCATGATTGATGCATAATCATGATTATTAATCTGATTACAAAAGCAGTTGATTACACCCAACACTGACTACAACCAGGATGAAAGCTACAATATTTGATAGACAAAATTCATGAATCATTCTTAAGAAACAGTTCGAGAAATCCTTTAAAGTAAATGTATAGATTGATAATGATAAAACTATAGTTCTCATATTAGTATTTCGGAGACATACGGCACAGCTACTGCAAGCGATTTTATTTGATAAGCATCGTGATTTAACTTTATCGGTAAAGGCAATAGAACTACGTTATGAAGATAAACACACCACCAAGTCTATCGGTTACAGTTATGCAACAGGACTCAGAAGCATGGCTGATGTAGAAAGTTTAGAGCATTTTTAACAAAGAATAAAAAAACAATATGATTATACTAATAAGAGAGAAAGTTATGATTAGTCTAAGATGAAAATAAAAGTTAAGTAAGGACTTGTTCACGAGTGCGGTTTATCGCATGCGACAGAGCTTTGATTGGCTGCAGAAAAGTGGTTGTCGCTAAACATGCTTACTCTTTCTAGGTTTCGCGCGATATAAAAGTTTATCGCAGCAATGCTCTTAATTTGTATATGTATGTATTCTATAAGAACATATCAGTCTTTCAAATGATTTTTTTTTTTTAATTTTCCACAGTTCGTACGTACAATGAAATTACAACTGTCCTTGCACATCGACGTTTATACCCTAGACACACAGCATGATCTAATGAATCATTAGTAGGTACTAATTATTCATTAAAATGCCATGTGTCACATAGTATGCGTCATTATGGCTCGAAAATCAGATCATAATGAAGTACACTCATGAAATGTTTTCTTCCTTCATTATAATTATAATGAGGAAAAATGAGCTAGATTTGGCATATACACTAATTCGCCGTATTTGCCTGTCCTCGTGAACCATTGTTATCTTTTTCTTTCCGCCTTCCTCTTTCCTAAAAATATTTCCAGTTACCTAAAATTTTTTCAAAAATGCCTTTATTGTAGATTCCGGACGTTTTAATCTTCGCGCAATTTCGCGTATACCTAACTTTTCCTCACCAAATGCTACAATTTTAGATTTTTTTTTCTACCACAGTTATTTCCTTATAACTTTTTCCAATGACCCTAACTTCACGATTAATTACCTTTTAACTTTTTCCAATGACCCTAACTTCACGATTAACCTCAACATTTATGTTTGTTTACATCTGTACTCAGATGAAACCTTCGCAGTGATGTCGAAATTTACTAAAGTATGAAAATATATAAATATATAAATATATATATGTAAATTTCACATTAATATCTCTTTGCCACCACAAAATTAAACAAATTTAGTTGAGGACACTGTCAACCTTAAGGCTGAGTTACAATGTGACGCTGTCGCGAGACGCGGTTGCTGTCACCAAACCTGTCAAAAGTTAAAATATATGAAAGTACCCAAGCGCAGGTACAGTGTGTCGCTAAGGGTGTTGCTGACGCCGGTCGTGTTTATTAAAGTTGAAAATATTTCAACTTGAGACGAGCAACACCTTGACAACTGGAGTTGAGGCAATTATTTTTGCAGTATTAAGTATTGCTACAGCATTTAACAACTAATCAATTTATTTATTAAAAATTTAATGATTTTATTTAATGATGGAACGAAAATTCAACACATGTTAGAGCGTCATCATTGGAACAGCATAAGCAACAGGCACTGCGTCCGCGACAGCATCAGCAACATCATTCGCGACCGCTTTTCGCGAAAGCGTCACATTGTCAGGCTTTATGAACGCATCGCGCGATAAAAACCAGTCGCAAGAGAAGAGCAGGACGCTACTAAAAAATCGCACTCATGAACAGGGGTTTAAGTGCAAACGAAGAGTTTTGTATATGGCAACACCAAGGGATCCGATTTAGTTGATCTTTTTAAATTTTATTAACTATTATTATGACAACGCTGCGTACATAATGTCAGCTCTCTACATAGACTACGTAGACAAGTCCGCAGGCAGTGGCCAAATATATAGTGAAAAGGCAAAATTTGGTATGGTAACAACAAGAAAACGTTACCTGATTTGGTCATTTTTGAAGTATTTGCAATTTTTATGAAGACGCTGTGTACAAAATTTGACCTCTCCACGTCGACGCGTTCTCAGGCAGTTTTCAAATAAATAGTTTTATATGACAACACCGCGTTAATGTCCAATCCATTTTGCCCTACCATCATTATCCGTTAAGGCACTTTCACATCGAAACCGAAAACCGATAAATTCTACACCGAAAATTCGCTTTTGCTTTCACATCAAAAACCGAAAACTTTTTTTTCGGTTAAATAGAAGCAACATTAAATTATCATAAAAGTTGTGATGAGAGCTCATACGATAAAGCGTATTTTAATATAATAATATATATAATATTTTAATATAATAATATAATAATATAATACTTCGAAATCCCTATCCATATTATAATAATATAATAAATAATAAAATAAAATAATATGATTTTCAATGTAAACACAAAAGTGTGGTTTAGTACGACCGAAAAAATTTTTCGTCCCGAAACGTTCCACATGTGGAAACCGAAAAGAAATTGACAGGTGCAACCGAGATTTCGTTTTGCGGCCGAAAAAAGATAAAAGTTGTGTTTTTCTTAAAAATCTGAGATAAATATACTATTTTATTATTAAAATTTTTAGTTTATCCTATTTCCCATGATTTTATTAATCATTGTTATAAAGTGGAATAAATTGAGTTTTTCGATTTTGATGTGAAAGTACCATTACAAACGTAATGACTAACTTAGTAGAGGAGGGGGTAGAAATATGGGATACCTATTATAGTTTTAATGATAACAGGCCCCAAAATAGACATATCCAAAAAATAAATGGTATAAAGATAGGAAATTTGATTTATTTATCAGTGATGTTAACATAAATAATGTAGACTATAGCACGCTCAAAACTTATTTATTTAAACAAAAAATATCAAAATTAGAAATTTCGAAAGTAGGGTAGTAATATGAGACTGTATTATAATATAAAAAACAAACGAAAAATTGTGACAAAAAATGTGCAGTATCAGTGATACTAACTCGTAATATTATATAACATTTTTAATATACTGTACAGCTCTATTATAGGCCTACAAAAGTCATCATCATCTAGAATACTGCTTTAATAGTTGGTATAAAAATGAGGTAGTCTCATATTATTACCAACCAAGTGTCTCATATTGCAATCAATTGGTTTTTTCAGTAAAATTAGTAATTTAGTGAGAAAAACTCAAAACTCAAAACTTTTTTAATATATAATTATATTCTAAAACTTAAGTAAATATAATGATACTTACCGTATTCGTTTGTTTGAAACTAGGAAAATATACAGATATAAATTGCAAAGCAAAACATATGAAAGAAAACTTTTCAGTTATGCCCTAACTGTGAACGTTCAGCACGCGTCAAGACTAATAACGAAATGTCCGCCAGCTGTTTCAAAACTTCGCAGAACTAACAGCAATGGTAGCCTGGCTACGATTTGGATATCAGTAGCTTTAGCCCTCCTCTATACCCTATAGATTTTATTTTCTAGGGTATAACAATATTTCAATCTTTTACGTAAATATAATTATTTTGATGTAGGTACAAATTTTTCTTTGCGCAATATTTCAATAACATATTTTGTAAAAGTGGAATTGATTCTTTTTTTATAAATTTAAAAAATCCAAAGTTTTTCAAGTTATTTTAATTGAACAGTTCGGGATTTTAGAGGTATAAACAACAATGACGTATGTAGCTAATTAAAGAGTTAAAAGTGGTAGATATCTTATACATATATACTGAAAAAAATATTTTTCCTGATTTATCTGCAGTAAAACTTTTTATAACTATAGCAGACACTTAAGTCTATAGCTAATATAATACTACTACCCTCCTAACCATAAAAAAATTCAATAAAATTGCCTGTTATGCAAACATTTACTGAGAAGACAAAAATATAACTTTTAAAAACTTTTGTTTATCAAGTTTAGCATTATTATTTTTTTTTATGAAATATTAAATATTCGCTGGAGATATAATCTTCTTAGTGTGAACATGCATAACATGTCACGAAAAACTTAACTACGGCTCCTGAGCAATATAATTCTTTTAAGAGGAGCGAATGCTTTAAAATTTTCAAAAAATCGAATATTTTTCCTCATATTTTGAAAGTATAGGAAAGAGGAAAAATTAAAATATTAAATATTTACGGAGTTATCACAGTTATTCATACCGTATACTAGCGAGTCAGGTAGCCGGAGCGCTTGGGGTAGAGCAACCTTTCTTTCACAATACCTTTGTATAATTCTATTGTCCCATTAGCATTGTCCCACAGCAGCAGATGGAAGATAATCAGCTTTTCGAAGAAGCTGAAGGCTTATTGTATACGCCTGGAATCGCTGATTGATCGAGAAGTCACTAAATTAATACAGATTTCCATTGATCATGTTTTTTAGCAGAAGTGTTACACTTTTCTTGCAGTGTTACACCGAAATTGTTCCATTGTCCTGCACTGCTAGAAAAAGTGTACGTCAAATGAGTCTGGTGCTACACCCGAAAAATCGGCGGTGTTACACCGAAAAATACACACATCTACATGAGAAATGTCACAATTGAATGTCATTGAGCATCACATATCAATCTCATTGAATAAATAACTAATAAGGAAACGGTATATCGGGTGAAAACCTAAACCACTCGGCGAAATGTATTAGTGTGCTGTGTTTGAACTCGTTTCGTCATGGCAGTAGTGAAACCGTGAAATTTTGAAGGGGGGCATTTTTTATAATCCAAATTGCTATGTAAAATAAACAAATTCTCAGCGCTCCCTTATCTTCAGATAATATTCCTTGGCGTTGCCTATGATAATTTAAGCGACTTGTCACAATTCAATTGTAACCAAACAAACCGACATTGGGAAATGTTGAATGTTTTGCCATGGCTGTTTATTTTTATAAATATTTCACTTTTATATTACTTAAAACACTATAATTAATTAGTAAAACTATTAAACTTGCTTGAAAAATCCTTTCCCACAATATAAACTCAGATTGTTGCTGCAGCACAGCACAGCGCACTTCAACACCATAACTGTAAGACTCCGGAGTCTCGATTATATAAAATCCCGTTCACAAAACAATATATCAATTTGATATTTCGCTGCTATTAAGTTAAAAGCACTTTTAATTAGCTATTTATCACAAAATCTTTTCATGAAATCTGAAATGTCAGAAATCAAGCAGAATTTTCAAATAAGCCCTCTTGTCATTTCTCCCCCCGCTCCATGGGTTTGACACATACACTGTATTTGCACGAAACCCCGCTTCCTTATTAGTTATTTATTCCATGATCAATCTTCAACTATAAGGCTGAACTACAATAGAAGTAAATAACTTTACGAAATTAAACGAGACTGAAGTTTACTACGTAAGAGTTATTATCTTGATATTTAATGTTTTCAATTTTAAAAAGTGGTAAAAGTGGAAAAATTAACAAATTGATGTAATTGAAGATTTGTGCCTTCTATTAATTCGCAGTGCCTTAATGACATTTTCTGTGTTAAATTTTTAAAAGTGGTAAAAGTGTAAAAAATAACAAATGGAAGTTGATTTAATTGAAGATTTGTGCTTTCTATTAATTCGTAGCACCACTTTTATTCCATTTTAATTTTTACATTGCACTTTTAATCATTAAGTAATAATTTAATTGTTTGGACACATCGCGTTCTTACAGAATGAGCGATACTTAGCGCACCATACTTACGGAAAATTGGATATTTAAACTTAACGAAAGTTCCCCCCACACGAGTTAAAATTACGTATACTTCTATTGTAGTTCAGCCTATAATGCCTAATCTACAATGCATGGTAAAATCACGTCGTCAAAACGATATCGTTTGCTGAAAAATGCATATAAATACACGAAATATGTAAGTAGTGGTAAGCTGCCAAATTAAACAGCTGTTGACCTGTCAATTATCATAAATGTAATGCTTTCTCGATTTCATTGCAGAATTGCATCAAAGGAAGTATTTGGTCTCTATAATTTATACTATAAGATTTTATCAAACTAAAAAGTTATGTAGAGTGCAGTGGTACAAGACAATTAATATAAAATTTCATTTTTAAAACTGAAAGTGCAAGTTCCAGTTTACAGCTGTTTTGTTCTAAATTCCTCTACATGGTTCTAAATTATGCTGAATACACCTGAGGTATTACTACATCATTTTTGCTGATTAACTACAACACATAAGCTCGTGCTCATGTTGCAAATGAATGAAAGAGAAGAAACATTTTTGCAAGCATGAATTTTCAAATGCAAGGGTGGGAAGCAACCACAAAAATCCATGTCGTTTTAACGACGTGGTTTTACCACGCATTGCAGATTAGGCATTATTCTACCAAATTCATCCGCAATCACGCCAAAATCTTTTAAATTACAATTTTCATAATTTTTACGTTATTCGTGATGTTATTTTTTCAATCTGACAAATTGCACTGATATGAGCTACTATCTCATTCTCATCGCGTCAAAAGTTGTTCCATTGAACTCGTTTTTCACTGATTGACGTGCACTTTTCTTATGGCCAGTTCACAGTCTCAGTTTAAACTAAATATTTAGTTTAAACTCGACGAATGAGTTTCAGTTTGGGCTGGTTTAGACGCTGTAGTTCTTGCGTCGCGTGATCGGTTATTCTCTTTTGTTCAAGAAGGGAAAAATTTGCTGTGGGTTAACACGGTACAGTTTTTGCACGGCGCACACGAAAACAAGAGCCGTTCTTTAATCGCTTATTTCGTCGTTATGACATTCTTCTCTGGGTGGCGTTTACGTTAACTGAAAGTTATTTGGACTGGTAATATTTTTAGTAAGTATTTTGCGCATTTTGATAGGTATTTCATGATAGAATTTTATTGTGTATGTGGTGCACTGTATTTGCGCTATTGCTTTTTTGCAGCTCATTGCAAATTACTTCAAGGATTTTTCTCTCTTGTCTCTTTTTATGTAGTCTTTGTGTTTACTATTATACAAGTTTTGAAAGTTTTGATAACATAACAACAGTTTTTCTACTAATTGGCGATTCCACCTAACGCTCATTATATTTTTTCACGCAATACTTTAAAAACAAATCTCAATTTAAAAACAAAAATTCAAACAACATTTTCACTGTCAATGGTCTAAGCTTTCACAAATTAAAATCCCGAATTAAATTCACAAAACACAACAATCACACATAATATTATCACATCAATGGTCCACACTTCAATAAATGAACATCCCGAATTAAAGTCATAACAATTGCACACAATATTTTTCACCAACAATGATGTTAAAAAAAACTTTCCTGAACTCCCCCGAATGCAAAAACAAGTGAAAGAGGAATTGCTGAAAATAACAATTATTCTGAACTCCCCCGTATGCATAGAAAACAAGTGAAAGAGAAATTGATAAAAACTTCATGTTCGTGCGCGATGTTCAGTCGCTGTTCTGTGCGCGACCTCCCCCATCACCGCTCATCTCCCTCTCCCACCATTTTCGTGCGCGGCGCGCAAAATCTACACCGTCTAAACTACCTCTTTGGTTTAAACTAGATTTTAAACCATGCCATCCCTCGGTTTAAACTCACGATAAAAGTATTTGAAAAGTATGACATTTTATTTTGACAGTAGCATTGTTTGTATCAAGAAAATAATTTTATCATGGATTTAGATTTAGACATTTCTAGCTATGAAGAAGATTTTTTGAGTTAAATTTACAACTCTGTCGACGACTGAGAGTAATTAGAAATCGGCCGAATTATTTTAATGAGTGGGACGACGTTGATTTTTATGCTAGATTCCGTTTAAGTAAAGAACTTTGTCACTTTGTCTTCGAATCTATTCTTATCCGTTTTCTTGCGCTCTATGATATATCTTTTTTTATGCACTAGGGAAGGCAATAGCTCAACTTCACTTATGCTAAAATTTGCATCCTTTTTGAATGTAGGCATATTTAAAATTAGCAAATATAACTGCATATTTTTTATTTTTTACTTTCTGATGTTTACTTTTTCCGATTGACAGATTGATTAATAGAAAAATTGCTTCACAATGGTGGCGATAACTAATTTAGTTCACAATTTAATCAGTACTACCAACGTTACTAAAAGAATGCACTATGAAACCCGATTTGGTTTAAACTACGTTTAAACTTGGAGGATGGTTTAAACTCGACTGTGAAACCGGCCATTAAAATATCAATGGAAAAAAGTGCATCTTCTAAAACTGCTGCTGCTGTAGATCAAAAAGTAATTGATCGATCTGGATGAAACTTGCAGAGGTTCCTTTCTATAATATTATCGGAAGGATGTACTTAAGTTTTATACATATCGCGTAGATAAAATAATTTTTTGGGGTAAAAATGATCGAAAAAGTGGTCGAAAATCTGAACATTTGATAAACAGCGGACGTAATTTTTTATTTTAAGGTTTATCCTTCCCCTGAACATGTCAGTAATCGATAAATAATTTTCTTGTTTATTTATGATCAATAGAAAAAAAATTACAGAGGTAGCAGTTTTCAATGTCACACAAAAGACACCTGGAGGAACTAACGCCGCCAATTACTTAAAAAATAATGTTAAAAGTTTAAAATGATGCGTTTATTTTACCTTTAGAAAAATTGATAAAAATGCATTTTCGGGCGTCTAAAGGGTTTGCTCCCCTTAAAAATCATTTTATGGCAGCTATGAATCTCTCTGAGAGATAAGGTAACGTATTTAGTTATTCGGTCATATAACAAATCTGTTGCCTACTCTACAATTATAGAGTGAAATTATGTAAATGTGTCTATTATATTTGGTCGGAATCAGAACAGTTTTTTAGTGTGATTTTCTTAACAGGAAAATATGATGTTTCAGAAAATGGCCCAGATGATATTTTTTAAGAATGTTCAATTTTGCATTTAAACACCATATAAGGAGCTTTTACCTAGTTTTGATATAGCAATTATAATATGAGATATTTAAAAAATGGTTTTTATAGTTACGATATCTAAATTTAAGTCTATTTGAGGTAAGATTAATCTATACTGGGTATGTTTACATTGCATCCAGCATATATATTTTATATTCTGTAACTAGTAACATTTATAAATGTTAAGAAATACAAAATAGCTCCACCAAATATATTATATAAATTGCTGTTATTTATCAAAATTCTTATATCTCTGTCCTTTTGTATCTGTTACCGATATAATATTTTTGAGTGTAACATATTGAAAGTTAATAATCAGACATTTTAATATTAGAAAGAAAAAAACAAGTAAAAAAGCTAGAATTGGTCTAAAACTAATTCTTTTGATATCCGTATATTATTTCATATGGTCAGCTCTCTATGCAAGTTTGATTGTTTGATTGGTTTTTCGCATATACATATTTCTAGAACAGTTTGTCGGACAGTAAAAATGATTAGAACCAATTTCATAAGATTTCATATTCTGAAGATCTTTTTATTTTAATAAAAACCTCTAGCCTTGATCGTTCTCCCAATATACGTAAAAAACTTAAGTTTTTATATGGCAACACCAAGAAGGGGTTGCTTAATTTAATCGATTTTTCAAATTATATTCATTATTTCTATGAAAACGCCGTGTACTAAATTACAGCCCTCTACATAGACGTATTCTCAGACAGTGTCCAAATATATAGTGAAAATCGAAATTTTTATATGACGACCCTATTAAGGAGCTGCCCTATAGGTCCGATTTTCGAACTTAAATTTTTTTTTTTACAGCCCGTGTGTAAAATTTCAGATGTCGAAGTATACGCGTTCTCGAGTAAATATCGATGCACGCTTACCGGTACAGCACCATCCGGGATAGACAGGCATCGACCGGCACATATAACGACATAAAACTGAAAGGAAGCTTTCAATTAAGACAGGTATCGAGAGAAAACTATAGAAAAGTGATCCCATGTTAACTTCACAACTAGACCAGAAACCGACAAATGCCAATTTTTTTTTTTAAATAATTACTGTTTTTCCCACGAAAATCATAAACATTTTTAAAAAATAGTTATATCGCAAAAAGTACCGTATAGATTGGAATGTACTATAGCTTTTTTGAAAGGTAGTTATAGTAACATCGACTTTGGATGTGTGCTGTAGCTTTTGATATATTACAAAAAGATTTTTAAACTTTGAAGATCCTTTTTTCCTTAAATGAAATTTTTGCAAATGAGCAGTCGTTGGAAAGGTCATGAAGCTCTGCATACAATGACGGTGATCTGATACCCACTTTTTAAGATACAGGGTGTCTTGTGAAAGCCTAGCAAATTTTCTTAATCACCCTGTAACTCCGAAATAGTTGATATGCCCCCTACCCCCGCTATACAGTTTCTTGTTTGGCTAGGTGAGTACTATCACGTCCTGCCCTATGGACCACCATGGCGGAAACACACTGTATTTGGACACTGCGTGCGACCGCTTCGACGTAGAGAGCAGAAATTTTGTAAAAAATAGTAAATACAATTTCAAAAATGGACTAAATTGCGCAACTCTTTCTTGGTGCTGTCATACAAAAATTTAGGTTTTTGCACATATAGGTACCTACTGTGAAAACGATCAGTCCTATACGTTTTTAGTGTACTGAAAAATTCTTAAGAATATAAAATCCTATGTATGAAATTGGTTATAGTCATGCTTACTGTCCGAAGAACAGTTCTGAAAATATAGGCGAAAATCACTTCAGCAAGCAGAGGGTGACCATATGAAACTACATAAAGGAATTTATATAGGGTCTTAGACCAATTCTAGCTTCTTTACTTGTTATGTAGAAATATTGTCAATATACGATTTGCGGGAGTAATTTTCATAAATTCTAAGTAAATTTCGGTGCTTGACCTGCAGTTAAGATCAAAATATTGAGCTATCTCAAGTTATAAGATTTACTTAATTTATCTACCTCAAGTTTGAGGGTTTTCAATACTTTCAACTCTTTCGCGCATAAATTCCTTGCTGGGTTTTGAATTTTTTACATGATAAAAAAAAATTTCCTACAACATTTTATTGCAACCCAGGTGAATTCATAAGGTGTCCCAAGTTTGTCATTCCGTTTGTAGCTAACGCACATTACGCTGGTATATTAAAATAGGGTGGACGCTCACGCATAATATGTATTAAAAGTTATTTTGATTTTTGAACGTCCATCTGTTCTCATAACTCGCGTGTACTTAGAGTGCTGAAATTTTGTACACAGGCTTTTTTTTTAAATAAGTAAATTTAAGTTCGAAAATGGGACCAGTCGGGCAGCTCTTTTGAAGGGTTACCATACACAAATTTCGTTTTTCGCTATATATTTGGGCACTGCCTGTGTCAACGTAGAGAGTTGAAATTTGATACATGATTTTTTCATAGCAATAGTAAATAAAATTTTAAAAATTGACTAATTCGGGCTACCCCTTTTTGGTGTTGCAATATATATAATTTTGTTTTTTCACTATATATTTGGAAACTACCTGAGAACGCATTTACGAGGAGAGCTCAAATTTTGTACACTGCGTTTTCAAAAAAATTGCAAATACAAGTTCAAAAATTGACCAAATGGGTCAACGCCTTCTTGGTGTTGCCAAACAAAACTTTTGGTTTATTTTCATCTCGGCTATAATAATATTGGTCTTAAACCAATTCTAATATTTTCTCTTGTTTTGCATTTATATGCATTTATGTAATTTACAGCATGTATTATATACTATTACACTAATCAATGATAGATGTTCAAGGCTATATCACTTTTGCTGTTATAATACATTATTACGCAACATCAGAACAAAGTTCTTTCTATCATTCACAACAATACTCCCATTGCCAACATAAAATCTTATCATCAAACAGAGCTACTTAATTTAAATAATAATTAGGATCACAAAGATTATCTCTTGACCAAGACTAAAAGTGATAAAGTTCAATGCAGTAATAGCGCGATAGTGATTTCGAAATTATAACATAACTATACTTATAGGTAAATGACTATTGATGAGGTGCTGTACAGGAAACCAATAACAACTTGTGTACGCAATATTACATATAGTTTCGCGCTAATCAACAAGTTTCTCTTATGAAGCAGCACCAGCAGCAATCTCACGTGGCTATACTATAAAAATAAACAAATGGAAAATTGAGCGGCCGGCAACTATAAATTATTTTCCTATTAACTCAATACCAGTACAAAAACCAAAAACCGCCACTCCACTATATGTAGGTAGGTATATTCCCGCCAAAAAAGTGAAAACATAGTTATATTTGTATAGGAATTACACACATTGTAAAAACCTAAAGAGAAATATATGATGGTGGGTTTCTTCTTTTTCACTTACAGTTTCTTTGCGATGAGAATTTTACGGCAGGAGCAATAGATTCTGTTGCTGCGAGTACCTTTCTAATATTCGCTATTACGCGTGCCATTTTCTGTGTTGTAGTCTAAAACTATAGATCACACTTTTCACTAATTTTAAAATAAATTCTAGTCTAGCGACTAACTTATTTATTATTACTGTTTATAGAGAATGGCTAAGCCAGTGATCAAGATGTAGTCCGTATATGTAAAAACTGAACGCGACTCTTAACCAACTTGACTTGGCTAAACGACGAGTGCTACTACCCTCGAATTCAGTCATTCATTCAATGCTGCAGGCGGCCTAAGCAGTGCTCTAGAATATGAATTCAGCCAGGAATAGGAATCACAGTCAACCACTACAGACTAGCACCACAATGCATATACATATGTTCTCTGAGCTTGCATGTATTAAATATTATTCTCTGCTGAATACTGAACAGAAAATAAAATACCCTCTTTGAGTAAATTTTTTATTAACCGCATGCGCCTTCTGATTGTGATTATGAGTCAGATACGTAAAGTTCCTTTCCTTAGTTTTATGGGGTTTTATCTTTCTTTATGATGTTAAGTTGGTTCAATCTTCTGTTGCGAATTCACTGAATGACACTATCCCATAGGTTTTTTTTTTTTTATATAAATGTTAAAGGTAATATCTCTAAGAAATATTTTACAAAGCATAAAGAAGGTGTAACAAATATTTTGAAGTTCACATTTTTCGGCTAAAATTAAAGAGGCTCGTCTAACTTTTTATATTATTTAAAGAAGAAAAACAAAATATTTCTAAAAATATTCAATTAACTTCGTCGTAGCACTTCTTCGAACAGCTTTCGTGAAAACTGCTCATAAATGTTTTTTTTCCTCAACGGATTTCACTTGCTCAATTATCTGCAACCAGAAATAGTAGATGTAAGTCTCCCAGAATAATTGGCACAGTGAATGTAAAAATATTTACTTTTCGCAAGTGTTAGTTTTCGTAATTAGAGCGACAGCAATATTATGAAGATATGTGAGAAATATTTCATAATATGCCTAATGGATGAAGTTGAAGGACTTATCAAATTAATTTTAATCAGATAAAACTCACGCCCATGATAGAAATGTACATATTTTGGGCACCAACAGATAAATTTATGGCCTTGGGTAGGCGTTAATTTTTATATTCTTATCGTTATCACTAATGTTTGTGCATAATGTTATCATCACCTGGTAGCACAATATAATAGAAATAGAAAGATACTTAATTCTTTGTAGTAGGTACTATATCGCTTTAATTATAGTATCGAAAACGTGTCTTATGATATTTTTATTGACTTTCAAATTTTTATAATGGTGCTTTTGAACATTCCTAGAATGAGCATGGATGATGATTTTCATAATCGAAAATGGTATAAAGGCACTTTCACATCCACTTTGAAACAAGATTTTTGCTCCAATGGTTAATAAAATCATGGGAAATAGGATAAGCCAATAGTTTTGCTAAAAAAATAGTATGTAGGTATATTTCAGATTTTTAAGATAAACACAACTTTTATGTTTTATCGGCCGAATCTTTCCGCCGAAGAAGTTTTTCGGCCGATAAAACATAAAAGTTGTGTTTTTCTTCAAAATCTGAAATAAATATAACTATTTTCTCAGTAAAATTCTTAATTTATCCTATTTCCTTGGATTTTATAATCATTGGAATAAAAATCTTCTTTTAAATTGGAATAAATTGAGTTTTTCGGTTTACATTTTTCTGTTCTTGTTTTTGATGTGAAAGTGCCTTAAGACATCAATTTTTCAGAAAATAAATTTTTTTTTTTATGATTTCGATAGCAGAAAAAGGTAAGGTACACTTCCGTCTATAGTATAAAACAGCATCTGTGGGTAATTAAGCAATTGGCAACAGAGCGGTGCATTAAAGAAAAACATTTGAGCCAGATGTTTTTCTTGAAACAGCTTAATAACCCTGTCATAAAATTGACGACAGAGAAGCAGGATCAGCTGGCTGAGTTCGGAGCAATACTTCGCACCCTTTGAGTAGGAATTATAGTTCTTAATGCATATGCACAAGTTTCAGGCATAAATTATTCAGTAGTGCGTGAGCCATTAATAGTGGGTGTTTAATTTATTTGCTCCATCCCGGCATGCAAGATGATATGCGGATGATTCGCGCATCATATTCTAGCAAAGTTAAATTTTATCGCGGAATATTATCATCTTATTATTGCGGACGTCTCGTTCTTCGGGAAAGAATTTGCCCGAAATGCAAGACTTCTTGATGAATTGCTTTCGAATCATCTAGAGAACATGAAAGCAACACCTGTAGAAGATAAGATAAAGATATCGCAGATGAATCCCGTTGAAGTATCACATGAGCATTGCCTGGCAGAAAGGAAAATCATATCGCCATGGTAATAGAAGAAATTAGATTATTTTGAAATATAACTTTATAAATTAGAGGAGTAAAGTATTATAAATTATGTTATAATATGTAGGAAACTTTACTATAACTTACTCCGAACGCTTTACAGAATAAACTTTTCATGTAAAAATAAACATAAACCGGTTTATATTCCGAAGTTGACAACTGAAAGATATCCTCTAACTATCGCGCTGATGATTGTTCATCTCAATGTTTATTGGGATATTATTGAGAGTTCCTTAAAAGTGGGATGTAGTAAATAGTATTAATTTAATATATTAGTCATAGTAGAATTAGTTTTTGTTATGATGTGTCAATGTGTGATGTTATTGGATTAATGCGGAGATAGCTGGGGTCAGTTTTCGTCCGACTAAATTCAACTGTTGGTAAGTCCACCAACAAATAAAGGATATCCAGGTACATCGCGGAGAAATTGGCAAGAGCCTGGACAATGTGAATGCAGTATTTACGATCCCCATTGAGCCGTAATCACAAAACTTCTTTCTCTTTCAGGAGGACAGTGAAATAGTCAATAAAAAATTCCCCAGACTGTTTTACATAAAAATAATCTTTAATTTTCAATTGGTGTTATATTTGACCTCAAAAATTTACTTTTGAAAATATATTACACAAGAATTCTCAATAGTAGAATGAAAGAAAACATAAATGCCGATGCTTTGCATTAAGTTATGTACATTTTTGATATTGTCAAAACTAAAGGATAAGACATTTGCATAGTTTTGATATTAATTATTTTCTACAGTTTTTAGGAAAATATCTTGGAAAACAAGCTTCATAAAAAAGCCTAAACAAAAGGGGCAAAAACAGATATAGGCTCATCATTTTTTTTTCAACTTCCCCGATAACCGCGTACAAAATTTAATTCTAATTCAATACAGTTTATAACTTAGCACAAGCTTTCAGATGTACATGAACCAGCAAAGTATTTCATGCTATACGCGAAAGAGAAAATGGGGACCAAATTTGACTTAGAATTGAGAAGACTTAGAATAGATAACAAATAAGAATGCCAATAAGCTAAATTAAGTGAAGTAGGACCAATATTTGTGTTGATCTCAAGTTTTCTAGTGTGAAAGCACGATGTACATATGTATATATATAAACAGCTAGCAGAATGGAGCCATTATAAACCTGTTTTCGTTTATTTATCGCGTTTTAGTAAGGATGCTGATTGTTATAAAAATCGGAAACTTTTAGTAATGTGCATAATTTTATATATATCGCTGCAGTGCGTGTTTTCTGTGAGCTCTATTTATAATCAATAAATAAGGATTTATCAAAAAATTGGAGAAAAGTAAAACATAGTAGAACTTTTTACTGGAAAGTTTCAAAAAATAAAGGGTTTTCCAATAAGAGGTGTTATTTTGATATTCAAAGAAAAATGCAATTTTTTGAGATAAATGATCGGATCTTTATTTCATTATAAAGAGGAAGGTATGCCGTTAATAATGGAAAATAACATCAGCCAAATGACCACCACGACCACGCCTACAGGACCATATCCTTTTCATGAAATTTTCCATAACCAAATCGCAAAGTGGCTGCCCTATGTCCTCGATAGCCTCACGAATTCCATCTTTGAGGTCTTGAATCGACGCTGGGCTGTTGGCGTAGACCTTCTCTTTCACGTGGCTCCAAAGGAAGAAGTCGCAAGGTGTTAAGTCATAAGATCTCGGTGGCCAATTGTGATCACCTCTTCGAGATAACACGGTCCGGAAACTTTTCCCGTAAAAGATAAATGGTTTCGTTGCTTGTATGGCACGTAGCGACGTCTTGTTGAAAGTAAACGTTGTCCAGATCAATACCATCCAATTCCGGCCATAAAAAATCATTAATCATCTGTCGATAGCGCAATCCATTCACCGTAACTGTTGCTCCAGCCTCATTTTCGAAAAGGTAAGGTCCAATGACCCCGCGGGACCATAAACCGCACCAAACAGTCACACGTTGAGGATAGAGAGGCTTTTCAACAATAACTCTTGAGTTTTCCGAGCCCCAGATGCGACAATTTTGCTTGTTGACGAAGCCATCGAGGTGGAAATGGGCCTCATCACTCAAGATGAGTTTTCGATGGAATTCCGGATCATTTTCATGCATTTCAAGGACCCAATCAGCAAAGACTCGACGTTGTTGATGATCGGCCGGCTTGAGTTCTTGTGTTAACTGAACTTCATAAGCCTTAAGACCCAAATCTTTATGCAAAATACGGTGTAATGACGTTTGTGGAATGCCTAATTCCAAAGAACGACGAGGAATGGACAAACCTGGGTTTACTTCAACACTTTCGGCTACAGCAGCAATATTCTCGGCTGTTCTTGAGCGACGTGCACGGGTTTTATTCTTCACATCACTAACTTGTCCCGACAGCTCGAATTTTTCTACCAATTTCTGTATTGCGGTCCGACAAGGTGCTTCACGACGACCCAAAAATGTTCGAGTTTTACGAACCGTCTCTGCCACATTTTCACCATTTTTACAGTGAATTTTACTATTTTCAATGCGTTGTTGAATCGTGTATCGTTCCATTTTTATTAATGGCGTATTTTCTACTTGTCAAATGTCAAAAAATGACATCTACCGAAATAGCGGGCTAATTAAAATAACACGTCTTATTGGAAAACCCTTTATTATTACCTACAAGTTTAGTAAAAAAAAACATTATTTTCTAACACTGAATTCACTAAATATTTAGTTCAAATGGAACACGTGACGCACTCATCGGAAATCTCCAGTAGAGTGATGCGAATTGGATGTTTATATTACAACAGTAGCAGTGATTCATACCATGCTTACATGCAGAGTTGAAAGATTGAGTCGAAATTGAGTTGAATTATCAACTTGTGTTTCTGAGCACGTAGGGCTAAGAGATTCAGTTGGTTAAAATATAGTTGAAGTGACAGTTAAACATAATATCTTTTTTATGGTATTTTTGTGATGGAGCTATAAAAGTTATAAATTTTGTTTAGATAAACAAAATAAACTGACAATAAATACACCACCCTTCAAAACTTTCGAGTAAAGAGAAAACAAAATAGATCCCAACTGTTAGCTGCGATAGTAATAGTAAGTAAAACTTTAAAAATGTGCTAAGTCGGCGAATGCCTTCTTGGTGTTGCCATATAAATTTTTTTGATTTTGACGTATACTGTGAAAATGATAAGTCCTATATAAAATGTGTTATAATCATTTTTTGTCCGATAAACCGTTCTAGAAATACTATATGCGAAAAACCATGTCAAAAATCAAACTTGCACATATACGAAATGACATACGGGCAGACGGCAGACCAATTCTACCTTTTTTACTTGTTTTTATATAGAAAAATCATGAAAAAAAAATGGTAACAAATTTTGTTGCTAAGATTGCAACTGCCATTGGTGAAAATGCCAAAGGCGTTTCGTATCGGTAAGAATTCTATTTTTTTCACAAATGTTCGAGAAAAAAAAATCTGAAAAAGATTAGGTGAACGTTCGACGTTATAGATACCAACCTACGCACATTTGTTTTATTGTGAAAAAGTCCTAAACGCGTAAAAATCAAGCTTCGTCTAAAATTTAATCGAAATAAAAAAATCAAGATGGGTGGTATTTGCATTGTTTCTCTTTTTATTTCAAAACCAGTTTAAATATTCTGGGATTAGTGAACTTTTGTCAATTTACACGTCAAAATTTTGCAGCCTTAGAAAAATTACATCCAATAAAATGCTACACATCAGGACCTGAGAGAGAAAATTGCCAAAAATTGTGTATTCATACATCTACCCGTAGAAATTATTTATGAGTTTATGACGTCGGCAACGAGGTAAAAGATAATAAACTCTCTACCTGACTCTCTGATATTACTTAGAATTCCCGGAACTACGTATTAAGCCAGGTTAAAACTATAAAGATAAGAAAATCAATCTTTATTTTTATTTTGCTTAGTAAAATAATTACTTACTTAGAAAGTCCCCCTGAAAGAAGGAAGAGCGTGTTGAGGATTTGTTCTCAAATTTGATGCTGGCTGGCCTGGTCTATCTACACAGCAAAGTAAACCATTATTTTTATGCTTGTATTTAACACTGAACAAATTTAAATAGCTGAATTGAATGCTTCTCTCACCAAAAAGAGGGTGAGTATATGATTCCAAATGAATCTACGTCGAACCGAACAGTTGTGTACGGTAACCGACTCTGTTTGGTCACTTTCGGTTTGTGTGTTTTTTCAAAAATATTTTCGTGCTGTTTTTTTCGCTCGTTTTGTTTATCCGATAGTGAAAGGCATTTAGATATAGTTAGGTACTTGACTTGGCGTAATTAAAAGAAAACTCGCAAATCTGAGTAAGTGTTCTTGCACCCGCTATTCATCTTAATTAGAATCAGCTGTGATATCGCATATTGCTTAATTTGTTAAAGAGGTATCAAAACCGGGTTAATAAATTTATCAAGAACGAACCGGCGTCAAATTTATTTTGTGCTTGAGGTAGAGTGTTGCACATTAGTGTATAACTAATGATATAGAAAATGAAAATTTTTTTGGCCCCTGATTTTGATATTCTGATCTCGTCTGTATTATAAATTGGCAGTTTTTCTGTGAATCACACAAGATCAAATGAAAACGTCCGCTGCTGCTAAGAGGGTAGAGGACAATGCACTCTCCAATCCAATTCCCTTTTGTTATTCCTGCTACATAGTTGGTAGCTGGTAAGCTGTGTTCTCTAGAAATTTATACCATGGTTGGTAACATTCAGGCTAGCTACCGCAGTATTATATTCATCAAAGTAAGTAAGTTTTTAAGACTTCTGTGTGTCAGTGACTGATAATTTCTTATCGCCATTATAATTTTTTATCGACTGTGAACATATATACCTACTTATGCTCACATAAATATTTAGAATAAATTAAATTCGGATTATCAGTTAAGTTTTTTTTTTCTTTATACATATATACTATATGTAACATATCTACATTCATTGTATATGAGAAAATAATAAGAACGCAATAAATAAGAGAAATCCAATCCCATCTAGAAAATGTGATCTAAAATGTTAAAACAAGTTTTGCAAAAGATGCTTAATTCAACGCCAGACAGATATTATATATCGCAAATTAGACTTCTTTGTTTTGTTTTGCAATTTCATTTCCCGCTAACTTCATGAATGAAAAATACATATAATGTATTTGCATTTGGTGTGAGAACTGAGATGAATAGATTATTTACGAATGAATAATAACAAACACGAGATACTATATTCTCATTAGATTAGATATGTACATACATACATACGTATATATAAGATTGCTTTTGTAGCGTCAGCATTTGTGCGCATGTACCTATATGACTGTGAATAAGATAACAGATAGAAACGTTTGAATTTTACATAAATAAAGTGGAGACATTAAAAAAATATATATTAAAAAAACTTTTAAAATAAATAACGTTTGTAAATAAAATGCACTAAAAAGTAAAAAATAATTGTTTTTCTCTTTCTTACTGATATAAACAAGAAAAGTTTAACGCAACATAAAAATTGCTACTACTCAGATTAAATTTTAATAGTTTGGGCATCCATAATTATAATCACAATTGTCTAACTGCAAATCATGCCCAAACTTTCAAGATTTAATCTGAGTTGTAGCATTTCATATTTTTTGTTTATATCACTGAGAAAGAAAAAAATTTATTTTTTACTTTTTAGTGCATGTTATTTACAAAAGTTTTTTAAATATATTTTATTTTCTACATTTTAGTCATACTGTCGAAACTCGACTATCGAAATTCCACTCTCGAAACTCGACTTTCGAAAATCGACCCTCTAAACTCTACTCCCGTAACTCGAATCTCGAAAGTAAACTCTCAAAAATCTACTTTCAAGACTTGACTCTCGAAATTGGCCTCTCACACACGGCCTAAATTGGACGACCCCCACCCCAAAACCCCCCAACTCGTAAAAAAATTTCAGCCCGTCGGAAAGCTTCCCATTCACTCATTCTAAATAAAAAAAAAACCCATCCACGTTTACTACCCTGAAACTCTTTCGCCACGAACGGCACTCTCATGCGCTCAGACACAAACTTTCTGAGTCAGGAGTCTGTAAGTTGATAGAAAGTTATTAAAAAAAAAAGTATTCGTCAAATTGATGAAGTAATTTGGATTCTTAATGTTTTCATCATATTTAATAGGGCGTTTTCACTACATCGAAATCACGTAATTTCGCTGTTTCAACATGATTTCGACGAAATCACCCTCGAAATCATGTAATTTCCAGTACAAAAAACTAAATCGAAATCATCTCATTTTTGCGTAATTTCAATGAAATCACGAAAATTTGCCCGAACGGGCCCATTTTCGGTTTCCACTTTTTCTCAAACTGTATCATTTGACATTTGTTGTATACATTTGTCAATAAATTTGTAAGTAAGAAATTTAAAATTAAATTAAATATTATATTAATAGTTGCTGACATTCATATGGCAATATATCCTTTTAATTACAAAAGCCTTGTTTATGTAATTAATTATTTTACATGCGGATTTGGTATTTAAGTGTAGCACCTGTCAAACGAAATCATCTCAGCGGTAGTGAAAACACCTACAGTGATTTCGAAATAACTTCATCAAAATTACATGATTTTGATGTAGTGAAAACGCCCTATTGGGTACATTTCCAAATTGTGAAATATCACGCTTGGTCCCCCGTACCTCGCATGGAGTGTCTGCATGAGTATTGGCTTTCAGTTGAAAAAAAACCGGATCCGGATCGGTTCCGTCTTTTTCGAGTTAAGCCTGTTTTTGTAAGTTGACGGAAAAATGTCCAATTAAAGGTGCTGTATGAATGACGTCAAAACTAAGAAACTAGCTGTCACTTCGTGACAATTGATGACTCGTTGGACGCCGTTAGTCAGAAATTTTAAGTTGCAAGTTATGACCCTCAATGGATGGGAAATTTTACTATATTTTATAAGCAATACAGAATTATTTCACATTTTTCCGTTAAAGACCATTGTTTTTATAAAAAGCTATCTCGCAGAGAATATAGTAGAGTATAAAATACAATTTAAACATATGAAAAGCGATTTTCTCGAAATCACATTATTTCTAGATATGACACTCTACGGGTCCAAGTGCGATTATAACCTTTATGACAGAATGATACCCAAAGTAATCCTACAACTCAGCATATGTCATTACAGGCGCGTATACAGGGGGGGGGGTCACGACCTCCCCCCACCCAACCAGCGCCCCCTAACCTTCGCAGTAAATTGAATGTGGCGCTGGACTGTAGAGCGAGCTGTAAAAGTTTAACAGGATGATTTTAGTATGGTACGGTTTGATTTGTAAGGTTTGTTTGTCTTCTTATGAGTAGAAGTATAGATGGCACAAGAACTAGATGTCGCATGGCATACTAGAGCAGAGTATACAAATTGTGAATTGGGAAGTGCATTTTGGAATGGACCACAACATGTTTTAGAGCATACCGAAAGCAAATGTTTTTATAATAGCAGTTTTCTATACATTTGATAGACTTCCGCAATACTTCAGATACGAAAAACTATTAATCACTCGACGTATACATCATTCCAAATGTTGTGGTCCATTCCGGAATAGACCACCCAGCCATATAAATTTTGTATACTTTTTTGGTACTGCATGCGACATCTAGTTCTTGTGCCATCCATCTATGGTAGTAGGTAATAGTGAATTGGGTATAATAGTCATTCGCTCATAGCTCTTCGTCTTTTTTTAAACATGTACAAATTTTTTAGAATTTTCTTATGTTTTTATATAGTGTCGAAAAGTCATCTATCATACCTATCACAGGATAATAAGTAATTTTGGAATGCATATTTATTTTAGTATTTGATTATTTAGAAAATGGAACGTAATGCTTAATTTTTGTTGCGCCGATTACTCATATACAGGGTGTTCCGGTGTAGGTGATCCATAGAGAAGGAAGTGATAGTACTCACCTAAACAAACAAAAAATTGTACATTAAAGGGAGGTGTAAGATGCGTCGTTTCGGCGGTAGGGGTTTAAGATTATTAGTGCTGTTTCCACTTTACACCCTGTAAATTTCGTGCTATACACCCTATCAAAGAGGGATTCATCTCAGATGATAGCATACCGTCTAAGCTTTGCAATGAATGCCCAACCAAGTTTTTTTCAAATTTTAACGATTTTCCCGCCAAAATGCATAATAACTATGAAGTTTTTTTACAAGATTTTGAAACCCCGGAATGTTACTTTTAATTTTTACCTACCTAAGTGCAACCGTTTTTGAGATATTCCCGTTTCTATAGTTCTTGTAAAAAAACCTGTATAGTTATTATGCATTTTGGCGGGAAAATCGTTAAAATTTGAATTTTTTTTTGATGTTTTTTCCAATTTTCTGACCTTGAAGTGCTACAACTTACGATGAAGATGATAGGAAGGGTGGTTTGGCATTGCAAAGCTTAGACGGTTTGCTATCATCTGAGATGAATCTCGCCTTGATAGGGTGTATATCAAGAAATTCACAGGGTGTAAAGTGGAAACAGCACTAATAATCTTAAACGCCCCCTACCGCCGTACAATTTTTTATTTTCCTAGGTGAGTACTATCACCTCCTTCTCTATAGATCACCCAAACCGGAACACCCTGTATATGAAAAAGCACACAATTTCGAATTTAAAAAGTGTTATTGTTTCTAAAAATTTGGTCAGCGATCAATAATTTTTTTTACCTATCTGATTTTCCGTCGGTAGACGGCAGCGGGAAGTTCGCTGTCAAAGCAGGTAGAAGTAGGTAAGGAAGTAGAAGTTGGAAGTACAATTTCAACGTTAGGGGGTGAGTGGCGATTGTGAAAGAAGAAGATACTGAAATTTCATTTGTTATTAGTTTTGAGCGTTTTGAAACAGATTTTTATCGAGAATATTTTATATTATTTTGAAAGAATTGCAATGGACCAAAGTGTGGAAAGGAAAAATTTAAAATACAGAAATTAACTAAATTACAATCAAACTAAATGCAAAAATATCACAACTTAACCATTTGTATTTAAAGCGCCTCGAAATATTATCCATCCAAACCATGTCTTTTTTGTCAGACGAGTTGATACTGGTTGCCTTGTATATCAGAAATTATTTTATGATTTCGCACTTCCTCAATCAATTTTTCATCAAAATTCATTCTTTTGAATTTGACGCGACGTCTTACAACCTTGACAAAAATAAATGCCACAACAATTTCATTCGTTTGAATTTGTTGGTAGTACTGTAGCGACGATGGCAAAATTGGAAATTGATCACTCCCTACGGCAACTTCGTCGACCGCTGACCGTCACCCGTCGTAATTTGGGCATTTGCATAAGACACTGTGCTTTTAGAAGTTTGACAAGCGACATTTTTTCGTCGTTTGCCGTTTCCCATCGCAATTGTATTTAAGCCTTGACTTAACAAATTTTGTTTTACGGTTCTTCCAGTAGAACCCTGGTTCCACGCAATTAACGTCTAGCCACCCGTTCATTTTTCATAGTGACACTGATTCAAGCCTGAGTTGTTCAAAATTTTTACGTTCGTAGGGAAGCACTAAAATTTAAGAATTTGAATGACAACGACAACGGTCCAAACGAATTGGTGCATTGATTCTGGTGGTTCACTCTTTCAGACAGGGCCACAAGCATTCAGTGTTCTTATATAGATTTGAACATTTTTCTTTCGAATTTTTATACACTATTGGTTGCTGAAAACGATCAGTTGGATTGATGCCACTAAAATTGATTCTACTATTTTTCTTCACAATTTTTACGGCAAGGCTATAAAAATAAAAACCATTCGCTTTCCTCTGCCTGCGGTAGTTGCCGTTGCTTTGCTTGTACTTTCGTATTAATTCAAGTAGTGTTGTTTAATTTAACGTCACGTTTACTTTTAATTTATAGGAAAAGAATAAACTTGCTACACTAGTTAGCGATGGAGGTAGAAATAGTAGCGAAAGTTGAAAGCAGAAGACTGATAAGACTATTGATAACGTTGTTCAGAAGAAGGCAAGATCAGTTAAGCTCCCATCAAAAGAAATAGTCAGTGACATATCATGCATTTCTACTCCTATTTCTTTGAATGTGACTCAAGAAGCAAGCTTTCACTCTCAGTCATTCACCCGCGACAGAATTGGTTGCGTCACATCTATTTCTGGATATGAGTCCTTAATGTCTGACAGGTTTTCCAAATCAAACCGAAAATTGGATTTTTTGATATCTAACTTAAATATGACAAAAAAAAAATTAAAAGCGACTACTTCCGACTTTTCCCTCCCCCCTCGAACATTTTATTTGTGACCCCCAAGGCTGCAGGTCTGGATACGCGCATGTTTAATTATGTGCGAAAATGGCATTTATGAACAAAAAGAATCTCCAAAGTTTGAAGAGCCCTTTGCAAGCTCTCAGCAACTTCAGCAAATATAAAAAAAAAACACTTTAGGAAAAGAATGATAAAATTAAATGCTGCTCCACCGAAATTGTATGGAATAAGAAAAACTCACAAACCAGGACTATCTATGAGACCAGTGGTTTCTTGTATTAATACACCTGCTTATAACTTGACAAAATTTCTTTATAACAGCTTAACGCAGTGGCTCTTAGCCGGTGCTCCGCGAAACGAAAATGAAGCGGCGTTTGAGAAATTTTAGTAGTTTTTTTTTAAATTAAAAAAAAAATCTAATCAAGTGGACTGCTCAAAAACATTCTAATCAAGTAGGCTGTCAAAAAAAATTCTAATCAAGTAAACTGATATTTTTTGTTCTCATATTGGACGTTGTTATATAAACTCAAAATTTCACCTAGTCTAATATAAATATGCTTTCAATTAATAATTGATTAGATTTTATAAGGAGCGACAAAAAATTTAGTTGAATAAGTATCTTAGGTAATAAATTATATTTGGTGATGATGCAAAAAAATTAATTATGAAGATTCCCGTTTCTAATGATACATTAAAAAAAATAATAAATGAGATGTCGCATGATATTGAGGAAGCTGTTAATAATAAATATTCCAACAGATATTTTGCTCTGCAAATTGACGAATCTGTCATTGATGAAAACGAAATAATTAATCAATTTTTTGGCTGCAGAGAGTTTACCGAACGTACAACAGGAAAATATATTTTTAATTGTATTGACACATATTTAGAAAAATCGAAAATGTAACATATCTCTGAGTAGGAATTTGTACAGATGGATGTCCATCAATAGCAGGATCTATTAAAGGCTTACACTCGTAAAGGAAAAAAATCTACAGACTGTTTTTACATCGGGAAACTTAAGTTTCAAAAACATTGCCAAAAACATTAAAATCTATATTGGATGAAGTTGTACAAATAGTAAATTATATCAAATCAGAACTCCTGTAGGCATACATTTCTAAACAACTTTGTATATCTATTGAAGCTAAGTATGAAAGCTCACTTTTGCAGGCTGAAATAAGGTAAAGTTCTACGCCATTCTATTGGAACTAAAAGACGAACTGCTGTGATATTTCCAAAATGTAGCCATAGATAAAATTGTTAAATATCGTGAAAATGATATTTGGTGTGCTAAATTGGCATATTTAGCTGATATTTTTAAATACATAAATTAAGTAAATACAAGTATTCAAGTTAAATATGAAAATATTTTAACATCCACGGACAAAATAATAATAAAAAAAATTGTTTGAAACATTCGAATAACAAAAACCAAAATACGCTTGATATGTTTTTTTCTTCAATTCAAACGGAAAATGTCATAGATATTATTCCTGCTATAATAGACCATCTAACAATATTGGATGAAAAAAGCGCGTGTTACTTTCCATTTCTTAAATTAGAATCATATGAATAAATCGATACGAAATCCATTTGGCACATTTGAATCTTCAACTACAAAATTATTTTTGCAAGAAGAAGAAAAAAATATTTCATTGTCAACAAATCCCATCTCCATCTAAGAATCTTTGTGAATTGGGGTTCTCAACATTAACCAATATAAAAACTAAAAAACAAGAAAGACTTACAGGTCTAGAAGAGGAAATGAAGGTAGCAATTTCTCATCTATGTAAAACTCACCTGGAATTAATTAATTAATATTAATTAGTTCTGATGCACCGAGAAAGTTTCATGTAATTAAATGTACTCAGCGACCTCGAAAAGGTTGAGAACCACTAGCTTATCGCCTTATATTTATTAAAACATTTGAGTTTATTATAACCAATTCCATACAGTTGGTAGGTACCTACGTAGTATCGGTGACTTCATGTTTCCCACTGATTATATTTTGATTTCACTTGACGTAATATCATTATTTGCCAACATCCTTAAGGATCTTTTTATACATATAGTCAAGGAGTAGTAGACAATGATATCTCAACATACGGATCTAGAATTAGATAGACTCGTACAAGTAACGTTTTCTACTTCAAATTTGGAATAGCTGTGGGTAATATTGCCAACCCATGTATGCCAACATAGTCATGAAATACTTAAAAAAAAACACCATAAGTTAGCTGGAATTTTCCGTACCATTCTTCAAGCTATATGGCGATAATTTTATTTTAGCAGTACCTAAGGATAAACTAGACATGGTAGTGAACCAGTTTAACGAAAAGCTGCAGTTTACATTTGAAAGAGACACAAATAATAGATAACCGTTTCTAGACGTATTCTTAATTATGAAAGAAGATGACTCCTTAGATACCGATTGGTATATGAAACTCACAAGTTCTGTTAGAATATTGAATTTTCTCTCAGATTGTCCTCTACATAAAAAACGAAACTTGATTTTGAATATGTATAACAAGATTTAACATATATATGCTCGTAACAGTATATCGAAAAGAATATTATAAAAATTAAGTCAATTCTGCAACTTCTTTGTTAATAGAATGATGAATACGTTGTAAAGAATACAAATATCCATAATGTTGATACAACTAAAAATAATCTACAGATTCAAAATAAAAATATATATTAGGCTACCGTTTATGTCACTGATAGCTAAAAAATTAAAAGACTCAATGTCCTCTTATTCTTGTAATATACAGATAGTTTCTATAATACGAAGAAAATACATAATATATTCACCAGACTTAAAGACCGGAATCCACAACAATGACAGTCTAATATGATATATAAAATTAATTGTAAGTCATTTGAAGCATGTTATACAGGGTATCCCACGTAACGTGTTCCCTGGGCATTTTTCTCGAAAATGTGAGGAGATATCGAAAAAGTCCTAATAATAAAAGTTTCGCATCGTTAGTCTGGGTCTCGTCTGGCATAGCCAAAGTCCTTGAAAAAGGACTTGGGAAAGGATATATTTAAAAAATTTCCTTTTCGTCCTTATGAAGGATACATTTAGATTGTATTTTTGAATTCCGCAAATAAAACTACAACTAAAATGTTATATTGAAAATTCTAGTTTAACCCTTTATTATCGAGATATAAGACCTCAAATTGTACTCTATGCATCGTGTTCCTTTGCCATTTTTCTCGAAAATCCACACAGATCTCATCATAAGCCTATCTATCTTTACGTATAGTCAACATTTAAATACAAAAGCCACACAAAAAAGGATACGAAAAAAGGATATCTTCGGTTTGGTCCTTTTCGTCCTTTCTGAGGATGCATTTTAGCTACATTGAATAACTGCAAAGCAAATTAGATAAAAAGTGGTATACCTATTAAGAATTCTTCAGTGCAGCCAAAATACATCCTGAGAAAGGGCGAAAAGGACCAAACCGAAGATATCCTTTTTTGGTGTGGCTTTTGTTTTTAAATGTTGACCATATCAAAAGTTAGCCCGGCTTATGATGGGTAGCTTTTGGTACTTGTGGTACTAGCACTTCGATGATATCTGTGTGCATTTTCGAGAAAAACGGCAAAGGAACACGGTGCATAGAGTACAATTTGAGGTCTTATATCTCGATAATATATATTTCAATATAACATTTTAGTTTTAGTTTTATTTGCGGAATTCAAAAATACAATCTAAATGTATCCTTAATGAGAACGAAAAGGAAATTTTTTAAATATATCCTTTCCCAAGTCCTTTTTAAAGGACTTTGGCTATGCCAGAGGATACCTTGACTAACGATGCGTAACTTTTATTATTAGGAGTTTTTCGATATCTCCGCACATTTTCGAAAAAAGTGCCAAGGGAACACGTTACGTGGGACACCCTGTATGTGTCAGACGGAAAAAAGAAAAGACTATAACAATACGGATATGATTGCAAAAATACCAACAGTCACAAAAAAGCATCATTTCGAGGAGGGAGACCATGGTTTTGATTTTGAGAAAACGAAGATTGTTGACTATGGTAATTAGTACAAACATAATATTATGGTGAATTCTTTTCAACAAAATCGAACAGGCACTGAACTGAACTAGAATCTCTCAAATCTACATCGAACTTAGCCCTGGCCCGAACGGAGACAAACTAAAAACAATGCAGGAATGTAGAATACCCGAAAATGTTTGTCCTTTATGATTTTAATAAATTAATTCCACTTTAACAAAATATCCACACATCCACACTTTGATTACAAAATAAATTTAGTTCCAAACCGTAACCACAAATTTTCATGGAACAAGAAAGTTCAAAACCGGTCCAGAAACTGAACATAGAGCCGAGTGAAAAAGCATACGTTCGGAACCAGTTCTGTGTCAATGTGGTGAAGAAAACACTTTGGGCAAAGTTAAGAATCAGACAAGATTTCCGAGTGTTTTACATTTAAAATATACAAGCAAGAAAAGGAAGAAAGAAAAAAAAACTCTAAAACTTTTATGAACAAAGATAAAAAATGTGAAGGCGCAGATTACATGCACCAAAAAAACTAAATGCCGAATGATTCATTTTCATAAATAAATGAGAAGGGGCGGAGTTTTTAGATTTTACTCTCGTAAAATGTTCCGCGCTGTTGTGAAAACTGGTTTTCATGAAATATTGACACAGTTTGGTCACATGTTGTTGCTGTAATGAACACATGTTGTAATCCTAAGATATTTGAACAACACGTGTTTCTGTTTTCATTCGTTTTGCTCTGAAGAGATTAAATGGGAGAAACTCATACTGGATTCTCTGATATTTTCGAGAAAAATGAGAATTTTATTTGAGAGGAATTTTACATCTCCTTTCAGCACTTTGGCCAAAGCGCAATTTATCTTTTTCTTAAAAAAGTGAGGTAGTGTGACCTGAAGTACATTATTATGAATAGTTTGATATGGTTTTGAGAGATTCAATAAGATTTTGTCGTTCGAGTAATCCTACGTTCTCTCGATTTTTGTTTTTAACTCGTTGTCTCAGTTGCACTACAATAGTGCATAGCCAAGTTCATCTCCCCCATTAATGCAAAAGACGAAAGTATATGACATTATTAGTTTCATTTTAAAAAATACGAAAAATTTTCAATTTTGTTCGGTTGCTTCCTATCTTCTTATTAAGTTATCTTTGCTTTAGTTTTAGGAAGCGAACGAGTTATGGTTCAATTCAGGTGAAAAGAATTCACCATTAGTGAAATGATACCCATACAGCTCAATGCCAACATCATTAATTTTCGGACAGATACATTAAATTTAAATCTGTCATATGAACTCGTATAAAAGCACTATAACGAGTGATGATACAAGAGATTGGTACATCTTTTAGTTTTGATAATGTCTTAATCCCACTTTGTTCTATTAGAGACTAGACTATCTGTTTTCCTGTATTTATTATCTAGGATGCCATCTGATAGCGGTAACATTTTTTCAGATAGGATGTTTAATTTTTAATGTGTAATTTTAATAATTATTATAATTCTTATTGGTAATTTTTCTTGAATTAATGTATATATAATTTTAAGGTTTTTACTGTTGTCAAATGAATTCTTTTGTATGTACATATTTTTTTATACATTTTATTTTATGAAGCGTTGAAATACAACGGCAAACGTTTTCACCAACAGAAAGAAAAAAAATGTTTTAATATCCCATACCAGCTCCAGTTAAAGTTTCAAAATACTCAGCAAAGTTAACTTAACAACAAGTTAGAAAACAGGCGAGATTTCCTATTGTTTTCAATTTAAATGTACACAGCTAGAAAAGGAAAAATCAAACTCTTTTTAAAAATTTTACGAATAAAGACAAAAAATGAGAAAGCGCCGATTACATGCAACGAAAAAAAAAGGCGAATGATTCATTTTCGTAATGAAATGTTTCCGCGCTTTTGTGAAACACGATTTTCTGAAATATTGAGAAAGAGTTTACTCCAAAGTTGTTGCTATAATCCTATGATATTTGAACAGGACGTGTTTCTGTTTACATTCATTCTGCTCTAAAGAGATTAAGTGAGTGTAACTCATGCTGAATTCTCTGATATTTTAGAGAAAATGAGAATTTTATTTGACAGAAACTTTACATCTCCTTTCAGCACCTTGACCAAAGCGAAATTTAACTTTTTATTGAACAAGTAAAAAAGCTAGAATTGGTCTAAGACCATTTCTTATGATACCCTGAATGCCCGTATACATATAAAGTTTGATTTTTGAAGTGGCTCTTTGCATATATTTCTAGAACCGTTCCTCGGACAGTAAAAATTATTATAACCAATATCCTAGGATTTTATCTAGGGTATAAAAATTGAGGTATTCAAGTATTAGATCTGTATGGTAACTTTAGAGAGAAAATGTTTGCGTAAAAATCAATTAAAAAGTTTTATGCGGAGGAGGGGATAACTCAAGAAAAGTTACCAGACACTTCTCGAGTAAATTTTGGTAAGCTTTTCATGTGTCAAAAATTTTACAGCTACGTTTTCTGACTGAAACAATATTGTAAATAATTGAAAGAACGGTTTGTTTAAGTAAAACAGCGTTCTCACTTTCTTCAATAGTTGTATTGCATATCAAAGTTACACATCCTCTGGAGCATATGTAAAAATGTGTAACTTTGAGCAAAAGGGCATACATCAACTTACTCGATTTTCTTGATCCGAAAAGTTAACACTAAGTTTGTTTGTAAATTTGTGTAAAAGTTATTACACCGAGTAAAAGGAAGTTAACAACAGATCTATTATCATTCGGGTAATCCACTGACTTATATAACAATGGATTGAGCGTATTGCCATCTTTTGTGTTTTTCAGTGTGCCTTACTTAGCCTTTTTACCTTTTTTTTAGTTCTAGTTCTTCGTATTGTTCGAATATTTTGCGCCCATTTTTTAAATTTAGTTAGTTAGAGTCGTTTTTTCTGTTTTCAGGGCCACTTTTTCTAGTTTTTGTAGTTTAATACCGCCGGAGACTTGCAATTTCAATATTGATATATTGATTTTGGAATTATGTCAAATTCAAATTCTCTGCGTCATAATAATTTAATAATTCCAAGATTTCAATATTCAGTTCAAGAAGACTCTTACTTCGTCCGTGCTATTCGCGCATGGAATCGCTTACCAATAAATATCCAGCGCACTGGTTCGGCGGTCAGATTTAAGGCACTACTAATGTCACTTAATGATTAACATATATCTTAATTGGTTGATTTAATCTAATTCATTTGGGTTGGTTATGGGTTCGGGTCTTTCAATAGGTTGATCAAGTTATATTATATCTTATCTTATAGGCTGTAAATTTGTAAACTTAATATGTAATCTGTAATTTCTGATTTTCTGAAACTTTCTTTCTCTTACAATTATAAATTATGATTCTCTGCTTAAATAATAGAATAATCCGCATTTTATGTACATACTACAAAAGAATTTATATTCACTGATTCTTGTGTACAATTTATTTAAATAAAATTGAAAATTGAAATTGAAATATGTCAATTGCAATATAAAATTTCTGCGGTTTACTATTCTGAGAAATTAATTAGAGAACTTACATTTGATTTATCACTTGATTCTAAAAGGTTCGTGTATTGAATGATAATGTTTTAAACTAGGGTCATATGGCAATAAACCCGTCTACCGCGTAAATTTTTTGCAATTTCAATATTGAGTTCCAATGTACTATATACATAGTGTACCGTGCTTTTTGTCAGTATATAGAGACATACTTGCGGTTTAGCGCAATTTGCAATATTGGAATTGCAAGTCTGTCTCCATTATAAGTCACATTTTATAATGTTTTATTAAATAGTCATATATAAATAAAAGTAGTCCAAAAAAGGTCTAATGAAACCGCTGGCTAATTTAAATCACCATATTTCGAAATTATTTACTTCCATTGTGATTTAAGCTGTTTGTGCTATGACACCATCCTAACCTAGCCTAGCCTATTCATCTCTGTTATCAAATAATCCTATATATGAGTCTATATCGGTCACCATTAATCATAAAGGAATTTCCACGTTCATCTGTGGAGAAATATTATGGTCTTAGGATATTTTTGCACACCAAACAATTACTTTACACGGTTGTAATATCTTGGAATGATTTTAGATTCCTCAGAACTGGTAATTTTGCTCAAAGTTAGCCTCGTCCGACATCAATTTTGAAGAAAAATTTATGATTCGAGCATCAAGAAATAATAGCGATTCACAATAAATAAGACATGTTAGAAAATCAACTGGCATCACATTTTAAACACTTGAGTCTTATGACGGAATAGTTGCAAATTGCAGCGCAACATAGGAACAATTTTGGAATATTCAACTGTACGGAACGTCTTCGTTTTTCAACATTTACAATAATACGCACAAGTGTTTCTAATAAACGAGTTGTTCGGGAGACACCTTCATGTCATACCTATGATCTTCAGTCAATCCTGTCTCCTCAAATCAATTCCGTAGCCGCCGAATTAGTGCCAAAGGTGCCTGTTGAGGATATTGGAGTCCAAATAGTTTATGTATTGTGATTATTTCTTGCATGCATCAGATATATTACAACTCAACTGTTTAGGTGTATAGCGATTATTTTCAAACCTCTTTCGTTTAATCTTCAATAATCTGCAAATAAAAAACAAAATTAAAAAGTGACAAACAAATAAAATGGAATGATTCGTTTTGGGATCATACTCATGTCTATATATCTTTAATATGTTTAAATATCAATAGGAGAATATTGCTTTTCCAACGAAAACTTATTTCACATTTTATTTTTACCGTTACAAGCTTTTAGTTCTGTAGATGATCCTTTATTGCTACGTTCTAAATCAAAGTCGTTCTCTCTAAGACATTATACATTCATCCAAAGTATAATCTCACGATCTGGTTTGTAAAGCTCCTAAAACTTTAGGAGAAAATGATCTAAAACTGGTTTAATTTTTATCAATCTGTTGTCCTTAAAGTGCCAAAACGTTCAAATTTGTTTAAATTTTTTTCTGGAATCGGCTGAAGAATAGCTCCCTAATGTACATTTTTTACGTCACTTATTACAATTTAATACCGAAAATCCAAGAATTGTAACCTCAGACCACATCAATGTATTTTTAAAATTTCTATATCTTATGTTTTTGTTGATGGTTGTATCTAATTGTTTCACACAGTGCCAATATGAGAAAAAGTTATCATCAAATAATAAATCAATAATGGCAGCTACGTTTTCTGGGTTGACAGAAATCACAACCATTCCTGGTTTACTTTCAAATGGTTCTAGTTTGTATAGTGTATCATGTTCACTCCACGCAGAATTAATGATTTCACTTTCAATGCGTCACTTTTTGGAAACAGAATGCAATAGATCATTTTAAAGTTAAGCTTTTCGGCTTCTTAAATTCAATATGAAAAATTGGTGTTGATGACGTGTTTTTTTGATAAAAAAGTTAAATAAAAAGAACGCGTTAAAATTCCGAAGTTTTAACTTTGTTGAGCCATAACTTCAAAACGGGACTGTTGGAAAGGTCCAACGATTATCTATCTACCAAATTTTAAATCATCATCACAGGGTGTAACGTGAAGAAGTTACAGGGTGATATATGAAAACATACCCAAATATATTAAAGTCCCGTTATCTCGGAAACCATTAGATTTCACTCCACTTATGGAATACCCTGTATTGAAAACTAAATTAAAAATTTTAAAGTACGTTGATAAATTAAACTTAATCTTTCAAGAATTCTAACAAACGAATTCTTCTCTTCTTTTCGCAGAAGATATTTAATTTAATGTAAGAAGATAAATTCAGATTCCGGGACTGACTATGACCCGAGGTGTATTACGTCTGTACTGTCAGACGGGAAATGCTTTATTAAAAACACCTCAGACTATTAATCCTTTGCGATTGTTTTGTGGATCAGTAAAACTACTTCAAAAAGATGGAAAACCAGTGGAAGCTATCAGAGGAGTTCCGTACAAAAATTTAGTGATTGGTGTACCTAAAGAAAAGTGGACCAATGAAAGAAGGTAAAGATTTAATTTTGTATTGAACTTGTAAAAAGAAAAAAAGAAAAACATGGAAAAAAATATATTTTCTTTAGGGTAGCAATAACACCAGCAGTTACTTCTATATTAGCCAAAAAAGGATTTTCTATTCATGTTGAAGCTGGAGCTGGTTATGAAGCTAAGTTTAGGGATGAAGATTACATAAACGCTGGTGGAAAAATAGTAGATGGAAAAGCTGCTTTTCAAACGGGTAAATATTATTTTCAGGAACGCAAACTACTATTTTTTATCTTTTTTCTTTTTTTATTGTCATAAGATATCTTACTGAAAGTACGTCAGCCATTGGAATCCGAAGTTCCACTGATGAAAGATGGACAGACTCTCATTTCGTTTTTATATCCAGCTCAAAATAAAGATCTCATAACAAAATTAGGCACTAAAAAAATAACTGCATTTGGTAGGTTGTAGACTACAAGATAGCTTAGTACTGCTATCTAAAAAAAAAAAAACAATTAAAAACAAAATTTTAATTTCAAACAGCTATGGATTGCATTCCACGGATTTCAAGAGCACAAGTTTTCGATGCTCTCAGCTCTATGGCTAATATTGCTGGATATCGAGCTGTTGTAGAGGCCACAAATTACTTTCCAAGATTTTTTGCAGGACAAATAACTGCAGCCGGTAAAGTTCCTCCAGCTAAAGTATTAATTATTGGTGGTGGTGTAGCTGGTCTAGCTGCAGTTGGACAGGCTAAGGCTATGGGTGCTGTTGTAAGGGCATTTGATACCAGATCTGCTGTAAAAGAGCAGGTAGAAAGTTTGGGAGCTGAATTTTTGACAATTGATATAAAGGTGCCATAATAATAGTTAGTTTGATGAATAACAAAAGCATTACCAAAGCTGTCTATATATATATTCAGGAAGAAGGAAGTACAGCTGGAGGTTATAGTAAGGAAATGAGTAAAGCATTCATTGACGCTGAGCATGCTCTTTTTGCTAAACAATGTAAAGAAGTGGACGTAATTATTACTACAGCCTTGATTCCTGGGAAAAAAGCACCTGTGTAAGATTATGATTTTAATAAAAATTAAAAATTATCGTTAAAATTTCATTTCACAGGCTTATACTGGAAGAACATGTTAAATCTATGAAGCCAGGTAGTGTTATCGTAGATCTAGCAGCAGAAACTGGAGGCAATGTTGAAACAACAGTTCCGGGAAAAGTTGAAGTAGTTCATGATGTTGTCCATGTTGGATTGACAGATTTATCTAGTCGTTTACCAACACAAAGTTCTACTTTATATGGCAATAATATTTCAAAATTTTTGCTTTCAATTGGTGAAAATAATCACTTTGATATACGTCTTGAGGATGAAGTAGTTCGAGGGAGTATTGTTCTTAAGGAGGGAGAGCTTATGTGGCCACCACCAATCATTCCAGTTTCAGCTCAGCCACCACCGGCTACACTTCAACCAAAGCCCAGTGAAGTTAAAGCTTTGGTAGAATCTGTAAATCCTTTTCAACAAACACTAAAGAGTAGTTTAGCTTATACTGGTGGTTTAGCAACCTTACTGGCTTTGGGTGTTGCCTCACCAAATCCTGCCTTTACAACTATGATGACAACATTTGGATTGTCCGGACTTGTTGGTTATCACACAGTTTGGGGAGTTACGCCAGCTTTACATTCTCCCCTTATGTCAGTCACGAATGCAATATCTGGAATAACAGCTGTAGGAGGATTGCTCTTAATGGGGGGTGGTCTAACACCATCCAACACTGTTGAGGTAATTTTCTTAATTTCTTAAAGTAACTAGTTTTATAATTTTATATTTATTTAATTGCAAAATTTAATTGGTAGCTAAGCAAATTAACTGATTTAGATAAGCAAAGCATACAACTTAGGGAGACCCTGAAATACCTATAACATGTTCAGTTCATGTATATATATGTAAAAAAAACTTTACATTATATTTTTTGAACGCAGATAATACTGGGTGCCCCGCTGTTTTTGGTGTAATCTCTTACAGGGTGGCAGTTAGCGTACAGCAATCCAAGAAAATTTTGTTCTGGAGGGGACCCCTGCCCCATCCTACATAGATACATTTTTTTATTACAAAGTATATGGGTTCATAACTCCGGAAATACATTAGCTAAAATAGTGCGTTTTTTTTCATTTGATAGTACACACTCTACACTTTTTAATAATATGCGGAAAAAAAGAGGATATAGTAAGTTGCAACCATATGTCGAAATACAAAATTTCTAGAAAATCGGCTTAAAAGTTAGATATCGAAATCGCAAAATGAAAAAAATCGGGTATTTCTAACGGTTATTTGTACACATAAGTGTAAAGTATGGATTATTAAATTTAAAAATAAAACGGCACTGATTTAGTTAACCATGTGTTTTCGGAATTATGAATCCATAAGCAAAAGTCCTCCCTTTTTAGATAACTATGATTTATTACCCGGTAAACTTTCTATTTGTTCAAGATGGCTACTTTTTGGGATTCTCCGGTACAACAGCAAAAGTGAAAAAAAAAAATTTGATACCACCGCAATTATTGTTGGTGGTTTTGGAGTAAATTTAAAATAGAAAACTCTTTCGAAATTGGAATATTTATTATTTAATTTTAACTTTAATTTATATTCATCATATGCTTTGAACGATGACCTTTCCAATGATCCGTCCATCATATGTGTCTGTACGATAAATATTCTCATGTGATACAGAATCTTGTGAAAACACGAAATCAGTTCTTACTTATATGTATTAAAAGATTCACGACCAATACGGATACTTGTTTGGTTAATACGATACTGGAGCAGCATCTCTCTTGCTTAAAATGGAAAATGTGAAAAGTCGTTTTTTTATTGTACTAGGGATTTAGAAAATTGAATTTGTTATTCAGACTATCGATTGACATTAGTTTTTATACCATACATACATACAAGGTGTTTCCACCTAGGAGGTCCATAGAGCCGAAACACACATCAACCGTTTAGGAGTTACAGGGTCATTAAGAAAAAAAAATAGTTTTTCACAAAACACCCTGTATCTTAAAAAGTACAGGGATTACGGTCACGGCTATTGTGGTCTAAACTAAAAATCTCGGATTTTCTTACCTTTTTTTACTTTGACCTCTATTTTTTTTAAAACAGGGTGGTTAGTTAACATAAATTATAATTCAAATTAAGGAGGAGAGTCTACTGTTACAGTTATTATAAAAAAAAAAGTTCTTTTAACGACATTTTTGCAAAAAAAAAAAGAAATAGAGGTCAAAGTAAAAAAAGGTAAGAAAATCCCAAATTTTTAGTTTAGATCACACAATAACTCCTGAGAGGAGAGGAGTGCGGGGCTGGTTGAGCAGTCTTTGGAGAGGCCATGAAACTGCATACAATCAGCTTTAGACGGTGACCATACACGCTTTACTTTTTAAGCAGAGTAAAAATAAGCAAAAATTAGAAGAAAAGAAATAAAAAATAGTTAGAGCACATTTTATTTTTCTTCACCCATTTTATAAATAACTTTTTACAATGAATTATACTTAGGATAGCTGTCAGAGAAAGATCATTACACTAGGTTTACCCGGTGTTTTAAAAACTTGTTCGATGAACGCGCAATCCCTGGGTAAATATTGGAGGGGAAAATTTACACGGTGTTTACATCGAACAAACCTAATATGAATAAAAAAGTATATTGTGAATATTAGATTTAATAAGGTATTACTACTACCACATCTTCCTACCTTCTTTCTTGGTGCAAATTGTCCATACTTTCACCCCTTAAACTATAAAAACAAAAATTTTTCAATTAATCTCTCTGTATAAATTTCTAACTGTACGGTGGAAAAATTATATTAACGCCACATGTACATACATACTACATACCTCATATTTCTTTTGTGGATATACAGAGACACATTATCACTCATTGATGTAAATAATAAAGTAAAAGTTTTACTGAGTGCTGTCTTATTCGATGATCCGCTTGATCGCACTTACCACAGCCAGATAAACAAAAAAAAGGGTTTATCTTAGTATAATTGTTTCGCACACAAAGTCAGTAAAGCTTTAATAAAAAGGAAATGATATATAAACCCATATCTCGCGGTTGTCACGCAAAGTTTAATTTGCGGGCAGTAATTGATTTCAATGACACTTTGTGGCGGAGTCAACTTCACATATTTTACAGGCACAATTAAGTAATCGTAAATTTGAATTTATGGTCTGATCAAGACAATGATGAATAATTGTTATAAGAAATTTATTGTCATGCGTGTGTTTACTTTTTTTTCTACTTAACAATCATAAAGACTACGAAAATTCTTGTTGCCATTCGATACATTCTTGCTGCTACAATGAAAATGAGATATTTAAATACATTTGAAGGGTACAGCGGTAAAAAGATGATAGGCTGATGCCTAAAAAGTAGTTTGCAAGAAAGATGGCTTTTAAGGTTTAAAATTTCTACATCTATAATGATGATTTATTTTATGTTTTTTATGAAAAAACAATATAGGCGTAGGGAAATTTAATTATGAATGGGGGGGGGGGGGGCAATATCATCGTTTGCGATATAAGAATTAAAAATTATTCTTTCAAATTTAATGAATAATCCTATAAATCTTGAACGATGCGCCCTATGATGATGCAAAAAGGGTTTTATTTTAGATACAGAGTGAGAATAGTTATAGGGCACTCTATAAACTATACAAGAAAAATCTTAGCGCCTCTCATCTTCCCAACGACACAATTGCCGACGATTTTTGCTATAATCTTAATATATAAAAATCCAGTGTGACTGTGTTTGTACACGCTAATCTCCGAAGCCGCCCAACTGATTACAATGAAAGTGCGTCCGTCCGTCTGTGCGCACGATTACTCGAGAACACGTATACTTAGAGAGCTGAAATTTTGTACACGGACTTTAAAAAAAAAAGTAAAATTAAGTTCGAAAATGAGACACATTGGGCAACTCCTTCGTGGGGTTGCCATACAAAACTTTCGTTTTCCACTATATATTTGGACACTGCCTAAGGACACATCAATATAGAGAGCTGAAATTTGGTACATGGTGTTTTCATTGTACTACCAAATAAAAATTCAATAAAATAAGTAAAAAACGAGTTTTCAAACAAAACTGAGGCCAAGCCGCATGAAAAAGTAGAAAATAAACTATTCTTCACACACAGAGGTCGACTCAGATTTTATTCGCTGACAATCACCGATATATTTCAGTATGATCAATCAGAGGTAATAAGTGATTTGATTCATGAAGTGAAAGAATATTCAAGAGAAATGTCCCAATCAAAAAATCTGAGTCCACCTCTGTGTGTGAAGAAAGGTTTATTTTCTACTTTTTCATGCGGCTTGGTCTCAGTTTTGTTTGAAAACTCGTTTTTTACTTATTTTATTTTCTGCCTTTTTCATGTTAACTAAATTGTTCTAATATCAATTTAACCGAACTTAATTATAATTTTACTTAATTCTAATTTAATTTTAGTTTCTTACTCTCTTTTCAATTTTCCGTTTTCCTTTTAATTTTCCGTTTTCCTTATATTTCTTTCTTTCTTCTCTATTTTGAGTCAATTTTTGAATATTCGCGGTGAAATTTTGTTGCGTTCATACGACTCGAGAAGTTCCAATCGACTGACCGTACTTCGAACACAATCCGAACAGTTTCGATAACTCGGACTACGGTATACCGAGGTTTCGAAAAATTTGAAATTTTGAAGGCAGTTACGATGAGATGATTGGAAGTCAGCACCGTAGTTGCCTGGAAGTTTTTATTCAGCTTATCATTACCGACATTTTAAGTCATGTTTGGTGCCGATCCGAAAACAAAAATTTTTCGAGTATCAAATCGTTGAAGTACTGCAACGGTTTTCTGAAATTCAAATTATGTTTTAAACAGCGCTTTTTAGCTGTATTCCAACTTGATCCCATATAACATGAATTTTCCCATTATTCCATGTTTTCCACAGACTTTTCCTATTACTATGATTTTTTTTTAAAAATTTACATGAATTTTCCTCGATTTTTCATGATTGTTGAATAGAAAGTATTGATGCCAGTAGGATGGAAAAAAAAATGATTCCGCATAGCTTATAAAACTTTTTTGTCGGAAAATTTACCGGAAAAGTCGGAAAATGCCGGAATTTTCGGAAAATTTTCCAGAAAAATTGGAAAATTCTGCATTTTTCCTGAAACAGATTTATCACTAATCATATCAATGAAAATTTTTCCCATGATTTTTCCGGGTTTTCCATTGAGTTTTCCACAAAAGCAACTTTTTGCAACTCATTTCGCTCTACAACTTTGTCTTAGGTTGTAAAACGCTCAAACGGTTCCTTGGTCGGAAAAACTCCGGAAAAGCGTTTTACATGAATTATCCTCGATTTTTTCTGCAAGTTTTCACCATTGTCGGAGAGAAAGTAATGATGCCAGTTGATAGGGAACTTGATATCGCATAATTTAGAAAACTTTTTTACGGGAAAATTTTCCGGTAAAGTCGGAAAATTCTGGAAATTTTTTTCGGAAAAATCGGAAAACTGCATTTTTCCTGAAACGGATTTATCACTAATCAAAATTGTACCAAATTTTCAAATGATTTTTCCCGATTTTCCGGGGTTTCCATGAAAATTTCCGGTTCAAATTTTGATAAATTCAATTGCCACGTGACATGAACCTGTGTGCCAAATTTCAACTCGCTGTGATGACGAAAAGTGGGTCTACGAGAGTGTCGAAAATAGTAAAAAAGAAATATATAAATATACAGACAGACAAATTCGTGTACGAGTTAAAGGACGGGCTGGCCTCAAAAGTGGACTAAATCGGACAACGCCTTCATGGTGTTGCCATATAAAAATTTTGGTTTTTTACGTATACTATGAAAACGATCAGTCCAAGACATTTTTATTGTACTAAAAACTTCTTCAGAATACGAAATCCTATAAAATTGGTTATAATAATTTTTTCTGTCCGACAAACCGTTCTAGAAATATATGCGAAAAATCAAAGATCAAAGTTGCACTTCTTGATGTTGCCATACAAAAATTTAGTTTTTCACTATATATTTGGACACTGCTTCACGCATCGAAGTAGAGAGTTGAATATTTGTACACGGACCTTCTTTAAAAAAGTTTAAATTAAGTTCAAATATGGGACCAATTGGGCAACTCCTTCGTATGGTTGCCATACAAAAAGTTTGGTACGTGGTGTTTCCATAGCAATGGTAAATAAGATTTTAAAAATGTACTAAATCGGGTTATCCTTTCTTGGTGTTGTCATACAAAACATTGGTTTTTCACTATATACTTGGAAGCTGCCTGAGAAGGCGTCTAGATGAAGAGCTCATATTTTGTACACGGTGCGGCGTTTCCATAAATATTGGAAATACAGGTTCAAAAGTGGAGCAAATCGGGCAATCCTTTCTTGGTGTTGCTATACAAAACTTTAGTTTTTCACTATATATTTGGACACTGCCTACCGCGTCGACGTAGAGAGCTGAAATGTTGTACATAGGCCTTTTTAAAAAAAGGGAAATTTAAGTTCGAAAATGGGACCAATCGGGCAACTCATTCATAGGGTTGCCATACAAAAATTACGTGCTTTACTATATATTTGGGCACTGCTTGAGAATTCGTCGAGTAACACTCTCCCACACATATGAATGTATGCACGAACACTCATTCATGTACACACACGCGCGATCGAGTCAGATAATAGCTTAGACATTATGCATCTATGACCACCCCACCCCCACCGATCTAGGTATCTATATTATCGCCGGGCAACGCCGACGGACTCCTTCTAGTCTTCTAAATAAATGCTTGATCCAGATCACCTTGTATTTGAAAACACACTTAGTTTGCACTAACATAGAAACCTTAAATTTTAGTGGAATTCGTCACAATACAATTTTAGATGAAGCTTCATAAATAGATTAAATCTGGAATTCGGGAAAGTTTCGAGTTTTTGTGTACACTGAGAAAATTATTAGTCGCACACATTTTTAATGTATTGAGGAGTACACTTAAATTAGAAGGTGGACAACCTAATAAAATTGACTATGACATTTTCACAGTCCGTTAAATAGTTCGAAAAAGACAATGTTACTAATTTAAAACATAGTGGCCACCAAAATAAGTCTAAAACTAATCACCTTTTCCCTTTATGTAAATAGCTTTTAATAAAATCATTAAAATTTCAGACTTTAGCAGCTGGAGCTGCTTTAATATCGTTTGTAAATATCTTCGGAGGATTCCTTGTTACTCAAAGAATGCTTGATATGTTCAAAAGACCTGGAGATCCTCCAGAATACAACAGTCTTTATGCAATTCCCGCAGCAGCATTCCTAGGAGGATATGGTTATGCAGCCATGCAGGTATGCATAGTGTAGTTATAAAGTATAAAAAAAAAGATTGGTAAATAAATTTTACTTTCATAGAATTTGCCGGAAATACATCAAATGGCATACTTGGCAGCCAGTTTGTGTTGTGTAGGAGCCCTTGCGGGGCTTTCATCACAAAAGACTTCGCGTTTAGGAAATACTCTAGGAATGGTTTGTAGCCACTCCTCAAAATATACTCAAAATTATACAAATAATGTGTCTATTTAGATAGGTGTAACTGGTGGAATTGCTGCAACTCTGGGTCAAATGGCACCTGATTATGATCTTCTAATGCAAATGGGAGGAGTAGCAGCATTAGGTGGCACTATAGGCTCTGTGATAGCTAAACGAATTGAAATCTCTGATCTCCCTCAATTGGTGGCTGCTTTTCATAGGTAATAATTATGAAGATTTTCCTTTTTAACTAACGCAATTAATTTATTAATTTTTAGTTTGGTTGGCTTAGCTGCCATGCTAACCTGTATCGCAACATATATCCACGATTTCCCTACTTTAGCTACAGATCCTGCTGCAAATGTTATAAAAACTGCACTTTTCTTGGGAACTTATATTGGTGGAGTTACGTTTAGTGGTTCACTTATTGCCTATGGAAAATTGCAAGGAGTTCTAAACTCATCACCATTATTATTACCAGGAAGACATTGGATAAATTCAAGTCTTTTAGCTGGAAATGCTTTAGCCATGGGAGCATTTTTCATGGAGCCCACATTGAGCGGTGGATTAGGCTTTTTAGGTGCTACCTCTGTTATGTCCACAGCTATGGGTCTAACACTTACAGCCGCCATTGGAGGAGCAGATATGCCAGTTGTAATTACAGTTCTTAATTCATATTCCGGTTGGGCACTATGTGCAGAAGGTTTTATGCTAAATAACAATTTGATGACAATCGTTGGTGCTTTGATAGGTTCTTCGGGAGCAATTTTATCTTATATCATGTGTAAAGCAATGAATCGATCATTACCAAACGTTATCTTAGGTAAGTAGACTGAAATACTTTTAAAGAGGCAGCATTGTCACGAATCTTTCATTATAGGTGGATATGGAACTTCATCCACTGGTGGCGGAAAACCTAAGGAAATAATAGGAACACATTCAGAAGTCAACATAGAAAATTGTGTTGAGCTAATTCGGAATGCGAAAAATATCATTATAACACCTGGATATGGTTTATGTGTAGCAAAAGCACAATATCCAATAGCTGAAATGGTTTCAATTTTGAAATCAAAAGGAAAAAATGTGCGCTTCGGTATTCATCCAGTTGCTGGCCGAATGCCTGGGCAACTAAATGTACTTCTAGCTGAAGCTGGTGTATCTTATGATGATGTCTTGGAAATGGACGAAATAAATGAAGACTTCCCAGAAACTGATCTTGTTTTAGTAATTGGCGCAAACGACACAGTTAATAGCTCTGCAGAAGATGATCCCAATTCAATTATTGCTGGGATGCCAGTTTTACGTGTTTGGAACGCTGAGCAGGTAAATCTTTGTTTATACTCAGTATAAAACTTATAATTTGAACTCAATTTTTTTTTTTTTTTTAAATATAGGTCATCGTCATGAAAAGATCTCTTGGTGTTGGTTATGCAGCAGTTGACAATCCCATTTTCTACAAACCTAACACTTCTATGCTTTTGGGTGATGCGAAGAAAACCTGTGACGCTCTATTGACGAAAATAAAAGAAGCCTATGCTTAAAATTTAGTAAATCTAACTCTTAATGACTGTGTTTTCAAGCGATGTACATAGGAATTGTATTTTTACGAAATTTTGAAATTTTTCATATCGTAAAAATTCGAACGTGATTTTTTCTCGATTAGTCAAATTTTTCTTACAGATGTAAATGTTCTACAACTTGTTCAGAGTGTAGCAAAATCAATAAATAGAGAAATACATTTTGAGTATGAAATCGTGATGAAACTTTTTTTTAAATTTTTAAAAATTTTATATTCTGCATTTATAATATTTTACTTTGCTGCCAATCATATAGATGAGAAATCCTGGAGGAATTAAATGGAAGAAATTTAGGCAATGACATATATAAATTTATGTCTCGATTATGCAAATCACGTCGAAATTAGACTTGCTAGAAGAAACAAAAAGATGTTTTGTCCAATTAATTTGGCGTAGTAGAACAAGATTTCACTGATAATTATTTGAGCCAGGAATAGTGCCAGAAGAACGAAACTATAAAACAGTATCCAACAAGTCTATAAGCCATGATAATTTTTCTTCAGGAGGCAATCCTGCACATGGCATACTAAGAGATCCTTATCCTTTATAAAAAACTATTGAGTTTTATTTTTTAACGAACAACTGTAAAAGCCACCTCCTAATTTACCTTTTCCATTTAACATCTGCCACTTACAAAAACTAAATGAGTATAATTATCACTAAACTATCACTTACACCTTAATATCCTTAGGTTGCTGCTTCGGATAACATAAAGGTAACCGTGTAATTAATTACAGTAGCTTTACCTTTGTGATAATTGACAGATTCACGATTGAAGTATGCAGCTGTGAACTATTCTTTTTTAGTTTATTGTTTAGCTATGACTGATGGGATTACGCCTACTGCTGTTTATTGTTATAATTCTTAAGTTGGTTAAACCTGCTTTCTCTCAAGCTGGCTTCCCACGACGCGTGGTTTCACACGCCGCGCCGCGCGAGCACAAGCCAACGCGCCGTGGGAAGGGTCCGGCTCGTGGTGGCGCGAGCTCGCCTGTGCTGGCGCGCCCGATCCATTTCGAGTCGGTAACTTCAAAGGCGCGGCGCGAGCGTGCGCGAGATGGCTCGAGGCGGCGCGTGACATTTACTCTTCATTTCGGCGGCACCGCCCGCAAATCAACTCGAGCCAACACACGCCGCGGAAGTGTATAGGGGCGGCGCGAGCTGACGAGCGTTCGTAGCAGGCTTCCCACGGCGTGTGATTTCACGGGCCTCGCCGCGTGAGCACGAGCTGGCTTGGCTCGTGAAATCACGCGCCGTGGGAAGCCACCTTTTGAATTCTTTGGTTTAGTATATTATGTTAGCAGTTTTGCACATTCGATGTGGGTTTTATAGCTTTTCAATTACAATTCAATATTTTTAAAGCTTTTCATGCCATATAAATTTATTAACATATGTATGTATGTAGCTACATCGTTGGCATACTTGGGAGACTCGCCCTTTGACCACTAACGATCAGGAATTCATGTGAATTATTTTCTTATTATTATTTCCTTCCTGCAACTTTAATTTTTAACCGATGTCTCTTTTTATGCTCGCTTATAATATCGGATATCGATTGTTCTATTTTTATTTGAATACATTTTGGATTAAGGGTTGTTACCCGCCACGGGGTGGGGGTTGAAATATGGCATGTTCGAGAGTATTGTCGATTGGTATACAACTTATTTTGTATGTGATAAACTTATAGGCATTTAGGGTTTGCGCCAATTCAGTTTTCTAATTTATTTTCAACATTTAGATTTATTTTCATGATTCAAAATGTTGAAGCTGTGACAATTCATATTACTTGATTTGATTTCAAGGCTAAAATGATTTTCATTTATACATTATATTTCTAAATTTTAAAAGCAGCTCATACGTCAATCAAATGTATGCTCCCTAATATACTTTTCCCAAGACAACCCTTTCTAAAATGAAAAATGAATTTGTGCTACGAACTGAGTTACTGTAAGTGAAGTGAAAATTAAGAGCTTCAAAGGCAATGTTATCTAGAGAGAGAGAGAGAGAGAGAGAGAGAGAGAGAGAGATTATATTGTATATGTGAATAGAATAGACCACGGAAATTAATTGCTACTGCACAGATGAAATAGGTACATTATAAGAATAGAGCTACAATATTTGGAATGTTTTCTAATTCAGTATTTATATAATTCAAAGCTTATTACTATAGATTATAGTATTATATTTATAACAAGTGAGTAAAATAATAAAATGTAACAAAGAACAGACCACAATTGCCAATAAAAATATCCAAAGTTCAAAATAATCGCGGATTATATAATCTGACAATATATACTTGTTCTTCTTCTATATCCGCTTCATATGAAACTAATAGGTAAATTTGCTACGGTAGTAGATGATTTTCTCAATACAGAACACCTACTAAAATTAGAATTTTCGCCAATTTTTTAAGTAAAATATTCTTAACATTTTTTCCAATGTAAAGATCACAGAAACGAATGCGCCGAAAGGCAGAAAAATTTAGCTATTTATCCAAGCAAACCGCTATTTTCTAATGCTAGTAAGTTAATTTTTTTTATTTGCGAGGAAAATAATGTTATATGTGTGGTAAATAAGATATCAAGAGTTTACAAGTTCACCCCCTTGTAATGTATTTTTGAAAGTTTATAGCTTGCGGTTTTTGCTTAGTAATTACAAACAAACAATATACCTATGTAAGTATATGTGTACTGGTTATGTAACGCTATTTAAACTTAATTTAAGCCCGTTAACCGTTGTGATTTCAAAGATTTTTTGAAACCGAATAGGCGAGAAAAAAATGTTGAACAAATAAAAACTCGTTGTAATAATCTGATTCCCGACTGAATATTTGTTTGCCCCAAAAGTCTTTAAATTTAAAAATTAAATGCTTACATCTAGGAAAAATTATTTGTTGGCTCACAATACATTGACCCATGTTAAGCAACAACATTTTATTTACGCTGCATTCATTAAGCTATTGAGTGCAATGAGTGCGGAATTTGCTCTCAAAGCAGAAGAAAAAGTTATTAAATATTATTGTTGCGACTTGGGTTAATGAATTGAGAACAAAAAATTTACAGAGCTATGCAGTTGATGAATTAGGGTAGGCGTAGTATTGTAATTTGTTTGTTCAGGTATGAACAGGTTATAATCCCTCAATTACATGAATAAATACAGACAAAACAAATTAAGGTAAATTATGGTGGCAGACACTAAAATTAGAATAATAAACATAAACTTAGAGATAATATACAATTTCAATTAAGTCTTCTATATTCTCATTCCTCTGAAAGAATGAAGTCCCTCCGGGCACCTAATAACATTATAACAGATAACGAAGAATAATTATTCGAGCTCAGTTTCGGTGTATAAACTTGTTCAGTGAAATATATATATCAAACTATTTTAATTTATATTCGAAGCCAAACCCAACGAATAGTTTGAGTCAAAACAACTAATCCATCAATATGACTTGACTTAATTAGTACCTACCTACCATATCGACGCCATTTTTATGATTGCAGGTAATATCCAATATGAAGACTTTTATTTGTTGTTATTCAATAAAATTTGCTTAGGTGTCCTTTTTGTGGAGTGCATAATCATACTCAATTCAAGAATAAAATAAATATAAGAAATTTTCTCTCCACGTTATGCTTTGGAGATTTATATTGCTTTGTTATTCAGATAATTGGTGGAGTGATTATTTGACGTCGCTAGCATATTAATTTGAGTTCTACAGAATGTGTTATATAAAATTACCGAATAATGCACGACCTGCTAATATCAACAACATGGGGAAATTTCACTCGTTTCTTAACACCAGTCTATTTCTACTATGAGGATCATGGGGATTCTATGGTGGACGACATATTCTGTATATTAGATGGTACGGAATGGAAAAAAGCAAAACAAAAAATAAAGATAAAATATGTAGTTTATCTATTCACTAGCATTTATTATTCTAACTGAATACCTACAGCTTAAATTCATTCTTAAGATAGATGTCAAAATAAGATTTTTGTGAAGTCTATCTTCCTAAAATGTGGGATATAATTAATATCTGTAAATTGTATAAAAAGCGTATATTTCAATACAATTCAATTATTTGTTTAAAGTCAAAGTGACAAAAAAATTTGCAAATTACTGAAAAACATTCAAACCTCAGCTCAAATCACGAATACATATCCAAGAATAAAACAATGAACAAAAGCTCGTCATTGACCAATAGAGAATAAAGGAACCGCATGATCTATATTACCACTAATAGCAAAGTCGCAATTTTGGCTCTCGGTCCTCGGATCGGACCGTTTTGAATTAAAGCCGGTATAGAATAACAAAGCAGTCCAGCTGGCCAAAAAAGGATCAAGATTGAGCTTCATGAAGCTAATACTATTCTGCGAGATTCCAATCATGACAACCAATGAAAGATTATCGGAATGTCTAACACCACAAGCAGTTCCAATAGCGTACTCAAGAGAACTATTATTGTCAACAAATGTTGTAGTACTGTTCTTGGACTTCAGTTGATGTGTAAAAAGGTTATATTTACCACTGATTCAACGATAGCACAGTTATCGCTCTTGATGTTGGTTCTATAGTGTTCACCAATATAAATCTAATGCATATTAACAAAAATGACAAATCAATTTGAGATTTGAAAATACTTATTGCCATAGATATGCAGGGTGTATCAGATCAACGTGCGTTTCGGTGTACTACGCGATTCCTTGAATTGATAAAAAAAATCGTTCCAATAAACCCTCCAGGAAAAATATTCTAGTTTCCTTATATACAACCCATGAAGGTGATTATCAACTCAGATGATAGTAAAAAGTATAAGCTTTCAAACGAATGTCAAACCATCACTCCACTCCTTTTATGTCGATAGTTATAGGACATCAAATTTTAAAAAAATTGGAAAAAATATCCTAGTTTCTTTGTTGTCTAATACCGTTACATTCTCTTGCTAGATTTAGAAACCTCAGATTGTTATCTTCTAATCCTAAATATGTACCTTCGAAAAATTTTACCTCTTTAAGTGAACTCGTTCTTGAATTATCGAAAGGACGGACAGACACAAGGGCAGACATGCAAAACAATTTTTTTTAAATATAATGCGTGGGTGTCCAATCCATTTTGCTCTACCATAATTATTTCTATGCGTTACAAATGGAATGGAAAACTTAACAGTCCCAATGATTTCATCATCTAGGGTATAACAAATTCCGCCTCAATCTTTAATTAAGATGATAAGCTCCTTCAACATTTAGCCAAACTATACAGGTACTTTCTTAGGGTATATGCACAATAAGGCCAGGCGAGGCTAGGCAATTGAGCGGGGCGAGGTGAAGATACATCTCGAAGTGTATTGTTCACAAAAAGGCGTTCAGTTTCTTGGTAAATCGCGAAGTGAGAGCATAAATTTTGTCATCAGATTCTGATGAAGAAACTTTGTGTTTGTCAAGTAATGCAACTATATTGCATTTTTCAAATAAGTGTACTTTTCACTGTTTTACTTGCCACCCGATTAATACGAAACGTCTGGAATTTAGCGAATTTCATCATCTATAAGAAGATTTACGAACTGATCCTGATAGATTGTTCCAATATATGAGAATACGTATGGAAACCGTCGATTATATTAAGGAAAAATTTCAATATAAACTCAAGAAAACTGGCAAAATTTCCATTCTAAGGATATCAATTTAATCATTTTCTGTTTGTCCAACCGTTTCTGCAGTTTTGCTTGTGTATGAGGTTGGTTTGGGGAATTCCATCATCCACATATATGAATGTTTACGTACTGATCCTCATAGATTCTTCTAGTATATGAGAATGAGTAAAGAACCCTTGAATTATATCAAAGCAAAAGCTTATAAACTAGCGCGCTGCACCCACTGACTTTTAACAATGGACTGAGCGATTTGCTATTTCATGTGGCACAAAAAATATTTTGTTTCTGTATATCACCGATAGAGCACCCTTTAAAACGTTAACTACATAAAAATATGTAAAACTCAACCAATCAGATGATATTTTACAAATATTTTATAAGAAATTAAACTAATTCTGACTTTAATTTTCAAAAGTTATTCTTAACTGAGTCCTGCGTATGGGCAAGAGAGACGGCGCATGGTAAACACTATCTTTACCTTATTCTTTCTGCGGTGATTGCATCTGCAGCCAACATAAAAACATCAAATGGAATAAGTAAACGTTCAGTAAGCAATATTTTGGGTTTGTAGCTCCAACTCTGCCATAAGGCGAAAGAGAGAACTGTAAAACTTGTGCCATTCTTTCCTATAGGAAAATGGCAATACGCTCAGTCCATTGTTATAAGTCAGTGGCTGCACCTCACGAAAACATGAAAAATTTCATTCACGAGCGGGATACCTCAAGGTGTCTTGCCACAGCGTTGATATGAACACTCTCATAGTACAGCGTACAATAATTGTATTTTTTTCAACTGCTGATATAGCTCTATAGCCTCGCCTCGCCTAGCTTCGTTTCGTTGTGCACGTACACTTGATGTAATCAGCATAGTTGTGACATGACATTGGAATACTTTTATGTGGAAATGTATCCGATCCGAAATAATTCCCCATTCTAGCCGCCCATTCGTCATATTTCCTGCGATATTGAAATCCACGGTTATTTTAAAAATAAAACATATCAATTTTTTTCTTATCCCCAACTATGTGATTAAAAAACAAATTGATCTTATTGATGAAATATATAAATTAGAGCTTCTCTTGGATCATGTTTTAGATAATGTTAAAGTGAGGTATTTTCCTATCTTCTTAGTTACCTCTTAAGTTATAAACCAAAATCGTTTTCTTTTTAAAACAAGCAATGAACATGTCTTCTCTACAAAAAAATAAGAATCCATGAAACTTTACTTAACTTTAAATAATTTTCATAATAAAAAGCATAACTTCACTATTTTTGCAAAGAAGAGATTCATTAAAATAGTTTCTTTTCGCCTTAAATAATTTATTGCAAAAACACAAACAAAAATCAATCAATGCCAACTCAGATATGTATATGTAGGCTATTGAGTAGAAATCTTTCACATCACCTCAATCCATAAAATGTTGTACTTAATGAACACATCAAACCATTTAAATGGACCGATTTACGAGAACCATACGAAACTGAGATCACGATATGAGCCATAAACTCTTTACACTGATTAGTACCTAGAACGTGAATAAGTGAAAATTTTTTCAGTAAATAACCGTCGCTTTTCAAAATCTTAAGTTGTAACCTGAGACTACTTGTCCACAAGCCGACAGACACTCAATTAACTTCGCCCTTACGAAATGGATTTCATGTAAGTGAATAAGCTCATTTCACATAAATAATTTGTATTGAGCTAACGTTTTCATTTTAGATGGGTTCTAAAATTCGGATTTTGTATTATAAATATTTTTACTTTGTGCTTTGGTACCCATAATATCACGACATGGTCGAATCTAAAGAGGCAGAAAAGGACTTTGATATATCAGAACAGTGGTGTGATGAAGGTAATTACTTATCGTCTGAATTTTTCTTTTTAAAAGAGAAAATGTCTTTAACAATTTTCTAATTATTGATTAGCTTGTGATGGGCGTTATAACTCCAATGGATCTTAACGATAAGAAGCCTTGGAGACAATTGAATTTAGCAATTAATATGCAGGCACAGTACGCTGTCCCTACAAAACCGATTTATTTGTGGGACAAATGGGATGGCCGTTCTTTGGAGAAAGCAAAAATAGAATTTGACAAATATGGAACATACGTTAGAGATCAATCACGGAAAATCTTATATGCCGCCATTGAATTGTATATGAACCAATCTGGAAAAAATGGTAGAAAATGTCTTGAACGAGCTATTTGTGAAAATGCTGAAATTGATCAATCTGAAGGTGTTTTCGCTGAAATTATTCACCTTGCTCTTAAGTACGTTTAGTTGAAATTTATTAATTATTTTTTAATATTTTAAAATATTTACGTTATGCTCATTTCAGCCCAAGTAGTGATGATAATGTCGACAGTGTTTATCGTGAAGCTTATGAACTTGGAAAGTCTGGAGTAATTTGCCACACATTATATCCGGATTGCCCGTTTGGAGATGGACTTTTGGATAATATAGGAGTTACTAGGATAATTGAATTTTTTAAATAGAATAATTAAAACTGTGATGAAAATAGTCGAACTGTGATTGATTTAGTTACACAAAGTTTGAAATATGGATATATTCAAAGAAAAAGCCTTTATCCTTTAACCTTGAGGTCGGGCAAATGGATATCAACATACTCTAGGTGAATTTGAATATTTCGTTTTTTTTTAGCTGACTGTCCATTCTTTTATTATTATTATTATTGAGCTCTAAGTGAACAATTTAAAACGTTTTGTGCGCGATGATCTTGTTAAAATTTTTAAACCACGATATACATTATGAAGTGGAACTCTGGTTAGGCTCAAGAGCTGGAAACAGACGTTAATGTTGACTCAAGCTTACCACTGGTGGGAACTTAAGTGCTGGATACTAACGTAGTAAAGTAAAAGGCAGCTTTCGTTACTTGGGAAGTTATTTATTAAAACTTAAAAATTTCTTACATTACTACTGCAATATTTGTCTCGAGTTCAATAATTATTAGAGGCAATTGCTTAATTTGCGCAATTTTCCTAGTAAGCAAGAGTTCAATAATTATTTCGAGAAATTATTGCTTATTTGTTTTTGACCTTTTGAAATTTCGTGTATCTACAGTTAGGTTTATTGTCTTATATACAAATCTGAACAATTTTGCAATTATGTAGATCTACAGTTATTTCTATTATTTTTTGTTCAAGTTTGAACATTTTTCCAAAAGAAATTATTTACAAAGATTTAATATTTTATATTTAGGTTTTTTTACATATACTGGTTATAATAATTTTCACTATCCGACGCACCGTTCTAGAAATATATGGAAACCACTTCAACAATCAAACTTGCACAGAGAGGTGACCATACAAAATTATAGTACATACGGGCATTCATCTTGGGTATCATAAGAATAATTGGTCATAGACAAATACCAGCTTTTTTATTTTTATTTTTTTTTGTTAATCTTGGATTTTCGGATTGAATACTGACTTCCTGATATCAATTCTAATACCATTAAGAGGTTTTCTTGCCGTGTCTTTTTAAGTTTTTAAGCCGATTCGATCGTCACACCAATGCAAATCATATTGACAAATTAAATATTCGCAGTAGAAATGGACCAAATGAATCTAAAATATGATTTTAATCTTTCAAACCGACCCGCTTGATAAAGTCGTTCCTCCTTCTCTGTGACACTTGGACTAAGCTAAAGCGCATTACTCCTTGAAAATGACAGAACAGAAGGAGAACAAAAAGAGGAGAAGTGAAGTGATGCCATCTACATAGCTAATATATTGCAATCTGAGGCCATTTTGGACGCTATAGAGAGAGGTCGCATTTAATTGGTAAAGCAGTAATAAATCAAATTAAATCAATTTGTATGGATTTAATAAACTGCTATAAAGATGTGCTTACTTATTTAAAGTGGAAATAGTGGTAAAAGCGCTAAAATAAAGAAAGAATAGCCCTGTGGGGCACGAAAATCTGATAAGTAAAAAGTGTTAAATCAAGAAGGTAGGTGTGTATGTTAAAGTGCCGATTAGGTTAGAACACAAGGGCAGGATTTTCAGAACCCGAAATGAGTTCATTTAGTGATGGAAATATAGGGGGGCCAACCCTTCCCCCCAAATTTGCTGTCCACGACAATTAAGCCACATGGCAAGCGACGCGTAGAGATATGTATGTGTGGAGAAGCGCACCAATACAAACGTTTCAGTGGACAACGGTTCAAGACAAAACGCTCAAAATTCTTCCAGCTCTAGGCAACCACAGAGCACGGTATTACAAACCGGGACATTAAAGCCCTGGTCACAGCGGGAGCGGCGCGGCAAAATAGTGTTCACACCGGGAACGGCGGATTTTATCCAAATGTATTGTAGTGTCGATGAAGAAATTCTGTTATTAGGAGCTGTGGTTGAAAAAAAAACAGAGAAAATCATCAATGATAAGACTTTGGAAATGAAACTCACCGGGATCAGGTTCCATTTTGTTAATTTGGAATGCCTAAGAACGAAGGAATTCGTCAGTTACGTGAGTCTGCACAGGGAACTGTTGGCACTATTTAGAGATTCAGCTATGCGGGGAAGGCCTCAATTTTAATCAGGGGGCTGGAAAAGGATGTAGATGTTGAGGGGGTATGTGCAGACATTGTTTCACAAATTCCAGAAATCAAAATTTTAAAGATATACAGATTTTCCACACCCAATTCGAGGAAAATAGGGATATGTACCATTAAACATTTTCGTAGTTCAAACGGAAGTTAAGAATTTAATAGCATTAGATACATTCTCCACCAGAGCATCTATTGAGAAAAGAAACGTTCAACCATGCATACAGGAGTGTTATGGCCCAATATAAGGAAGATTCTTCTTCCAGCAGCCAAGGGCGCATTCTAGCGAAATAATCAGCAATTGCTAAACAATAGCCTCGCATGGTATTGTTCTGCGACTGCCGGTTATTTTGCTGATTAGCCCAACAGCTGGCAGCGATGAGCGCTTAGTGGAGCAATCGACGATTACAATAATAATTAACCTCGCATGGTAATTATTATGTAAGGCGATTGTTTACTACTAAGCGACTCAGGTGCTGCAACCGGTAGAACAAACGACAAGGTTGTTGTCGTTTGTTTACATCCGCGTTGTGAGCAAAGAAAGCTTACTTCCGAGTATAGGTCCATAAAAGAACAATGACTGGTCTGTCGAGTGCCTGTAGTATTTTTTAGCTGTGAAGTGTTCAGTTCAGAGTCGCGTGCCTCCAAGTTTGTCTTAAGTTACCATAAGGTAAAGTAATTTGTAAGATCTCGCGGTGTCATACATATCGGTATATATGTATAAATATTGTCAAGAATAAAGATAGGTCAGTTGATTCAAAGTGAATAAAGATTTGTAATTGTTTTCACTGGTAATTATTGGTTTTATTTATTGGATTGCTATTGGGACACAACATAATTGGCGCAGTTGGTAGGACTGCGGATACACCCCAATATGCATGCTGTGCGGCGATAAGCACGACTCGGAAGTATGTCTTAGATTCGAAAAGGAAAAAAGATCGCCACCGAGGTACACTAACTGCCAACCAGGTGACCACCCCGCTAGGGCTGTCCCGAGTATTAAAAATATAAAAATAAAAAAGAAACTATTAAGACTATAACTAAATAAAAAATGACAGGCCATACGTAGTCGGTAAATAGAACAGTGAGTAACCTCATTAACCCGCACATTTCCTACGCGAACATCCTCAAAAAGGAAACGGCTTTGATCACAAGAAATTCGCCATTTCTTGATCTCATCAAGAGCATCAGAGATTTCTGGCCTATATATACATTCAGTCCGTAGAAGAGAAAGTACTAGCTTACTACTTACTACTTATATTTTAGAATGAACACTCAAGGATCACTTAAAATAACGTCGATTAGCATAAATTCTCTGATTTCTCATGGAAACCGACTTCCCCTACTAAATATGTTGAAAAACTCCAAACCTCACTTTGCCTTTATCTCGGAAACAAGACTAAAAAATAGACACAGACTACTTTTTTCAAGGATATAATGTAGTAAGAAATGATGCGGGCAGAGGCACTGCCTTCATCATAGCAAATGATATTGAGATTGAAAAAACAACTTTCAATAGTGACATTTTCTCCAAGTGTCTAGCAGTAATCCCGTTTAAAGATAATATAGGGAATCCCAAAAAACTATTAATGGGAAGCACATACATACCCAGTAATGCTCGCCCCTCCATAGTGAAGGAATTAAATCTACTTTATCAAAGATTTCACAATTATGACTTAATCACCTTAGGGGGGGGGGGGGGGGGGGGGGATTTCAATGGAAGAGACCCAAATTGGGGAGATTCCCAACGCAACAGAAATGGAAACACTTTAGCGAACTGGCTAAGCAATGGAACATTTTTGAATATAGGCATACTAGCCTCACCACCTTCCCATAAGGTAAGCATCTGTATTGGACTTCTTTTTGATATCCACAAGCATCTTAGACTCAGTAAACAATAGGAACAGCCCGACATGTATGACCATTGAGGCCCAATCAGACAAGGAAAACATTGCTGAAAAGCCAAAAACGACTCTTCCACCAGAATCTAAACAGACTAAGTATAGAGTATAACGAACTCAACGTGAGAATAAGATGTCTGCGCTAGATAATTAGTCAGAGGGTCAAAATGAAACTGAATAAAGCATTTCAAGAGAGACTGAAAACCATAAACCCATCTCCACAGTCTTTTAATGAGATTGATCGCATTACGGGAAAGCTATTTGGCACTAGCATCGAAAATAACAACCTGAGTCACCTAAACAAGGACCTAATAACCACAGCAGAAAAACTTTTCAAAGCTACCTTACAGATTACTCAGAAAAACTCCAGAACTGGATAGACATCTTGGGACAAGGCTAACAAATAAACTGACCTCCTTCCATAACACAACTTCCGGTAGAATCCTTGCTTAATTCTCTGATATGAATACAGCATAAATACCTTCCATGAACAATAGTACATTCACCATCTCTCAAAAAGTAGCTGAACTAAACGCCAGTCTAAACAAAAAAAAATCTTGCGGTCCCGACAACATATCCAATTACATTTTACGTAAATGCCCTAAAGTATTAGACGATAAACTCGTAATTATTTTTAACAACGGTTACTTCTCCTCAGACTGGAAAATAGCCAAATTACTGCTTATAACCAAAAATAGAAACAGAAAGAACTTTAGACTAATTGCCCTGCCTTCTTCTTCTTCTTCTTTCACTATTGCTTATGCTCCAGAACTGTGGGCTCGACTAATGAGCTGGAGTTCCTTCGCAATGGCCTGACCCTATGAGGTATATAGCCAAAAAAATGTGCCGTGTCCGGCTATATGTTGAGTTGATTGCCATGTCCGGCTAAATGCTGTATGTATTTTATGTGTGGTTGCATTGTTGAAAATTGTTGTATAGTTATATGGTTGTATTATGTTTTATATTTGTTGTAATTTGTTTATATATTTGTGATTGTATTGATATTTATAATTGCATTTGTATTATTTTTGTTTCGTTGTTGTGTATAGGTCGACGGAACACAAGTAAGTTTCATGAAATTGAAACTACCGTTACCGATGCCACGCTTAATTCACTATTCCAGTTGATAAGATCAACTGGTGAGTAAATTTTTTTTATGACGAATACTACACACTAAACACCAAAAATATATCCGAGAGATTGCAAATCCGATGATACATTGAAGGCATCACCAGGGAAAAAGAATCTCTCGGAAAACCCCTAATCTGGTCCAAGCGTCGAAGCGAGCGAATTTTAAACGTCCGACTGCGTTGATGTACAACTTGGAACTGTGCCCTGCCTTCAAACATAGGGAAACTATTTGAAAGGGTTATTGCAATTAATCTCGATAACTTCTGTGTAGAGCACGGTACAGCCCCAAATAAACAGTTCGGTTTTAAAAAACCCCATTCTACAGACCATGCTCTAGTTAATGAAATTACATACCACCTTAGGAACAAAGTGTGTACGGTAGTGATAGATATCGATTTAAAAAAGGCCTTTGATGGAGTGTGGCATAAAGGTATAATATTTAAACTGTTAGAGGTCGAGTGTCGACAGGAAAGCACCAAATTAATTGACAGTTTCTTGAACAACAGATTTGCATCAATCTCTATATGCCAACAATCGTGGAATGCAATTCATATCAAGTCAGGGGTGCCGCAGGGATCAATATGCGGTTCAAAGATTTTTAAAATTTTTATGGACGACTTCCCGCTTAGAAATTTAGCAACAGATAGACCAGCAGCCATTCTATATGCTGACGACACATAATTTCTAGCGCAGCTTTAGAGGAGATCCAAACTGACTAATTACTACAATAATTGGGGTTTCAGAATAAATGAACAAAAGAGTGCGCTCATTTGCTTTCGTAATGCAAGCGGCAAGGGACACTACTCGGCAGTAAGAGAAAGTAAATCCTTCTCGTTAAATGTAAATAATAAGTAAATACCCCTTAAAGAAGAAATTAAGTACTTGGGTATTATTCTTCACAACAGGCTACGTTTTAACCCACATTCCAGGAATGTACTAAAGAAGGTCAGGCTGCTACGGCGATGCTGAGACTTCTCCTTAGCATGAAAGCTCTATAAAAAAACTAAAACCATCGGCTACGGATTTTCGACCTGTTTTCAGATAACCCCAAACGTTGCGAAGGAATTAGAAACTTTCGAAAGAAAAGTTGTTAGACACTGCATATGTAAATTCAGAAAACCAGACAGCTACAAATGGTATTCAAGCAAGTTTTTATATAGTGATGCCAAAATCCTACCGTTATTAACGTACTGAAAAAGCCAGCCTATTCACGAAAGTGTTCACGAAGACGGAGGCCCATGACAACCCTTTAATCAGAAACATCTTTAGTGAAAACAAGAACGATTCACTAAGCGACAACTACTACCTGTCACCTATTAACATATTGCACGTAAACTCCCGTCCTGCTCTCTTGAGTAACCCCACCACACAACTAAGAGCACCCTTCAATGAGAAGGCATCCACATCAAATTAGAGAGGATAAAGAGTCCGAGTCCGTTAAATAATTAGAAGTGTGTTAATCCTAGGTGTGAGGAGGTATGCCAGCAGGTTCGTGGGCATTCCGACTGATGGGCGAATAATTAACCAATTAAAGGTCATTATTCATTATTACATCTTGATATTATACCAGTTATCTAAGGCACACAGATAGAGAGTCATAGAGATATAATAAGACTTATATAAGCTTATACCGATATCCCCTTATATCATACTATAATAGAATTACTTTTACAACTGAGCTAGTAGGGACGTACAACACTTTACAAATTGGCGCCCGAGCAGGGACACTCTTTTCTGCCACTGAGAAAACGTCAGTGAATGAAGTAGAGTATCCATCGTATCTGTATCCGTAGATCAGATCGACAAGAAGAAGATAATACCAGTGAATAAAAAAATACCCGTGAACAAAATTTATATCCGTGTATAAAAAGTAATACCAGTGAATAAAATAAACATGACCGACAAAGATTAACTAACCGTCAGTACCGTCTACCAGCTGAAAAAGGATGACCTAATCACTGAATTAGACCGTAGGGGTTTAAAAACCAGTGCAACCGTTAATGAAATGCGAAAACGTCTTGCAGCCAGTGTAAAATATGAACAAGCTCTCCAAGAGGAGTTACAGCAGTTAAAAGTGGTGTCAACCGAAAACGATACCGCTAAAAAGACACCTCCGATCATCAATACAACCGAAGCACAAACCAATTGCAGTACAATACAACAACGCCTGAATATTACCGACAAGGAGACTCCTTGTAAAATTATACCGAATATACCACCAACACGCCTGAGTGTTACCGACAAGGAGATACCTTGTAATAATATACCGAATATACCAAATATACCGTACCCGATAGAGATCCGAGACCGACCACTTTCAGACGCTGACATTACAGATAAAGTCAGAAAATGGAATGTGAGATTTGACCAAACATGAAAACATGTTATCAAAGTATCCGAAGAAAAGATTTCCGTAAACTATCTGAGCTTATTCAACTCCCAGAAGAGTATGAATACATCCAAGTCCGACAAAAATCTGTCAGATGAACAGACAAGCGCCAAACACACCAGCACTGCCAATAAATGTTTCACGTTTAAGGCGAAAGAGCTGCTGGAGATGTGGACAACTGGATCATCGTATACACGAATGTCAAAATCCGCCAAAAATATTTTGTTTGCAGTGTGGAAAACTAGGTCTATTGACTAAAGATTGTCATGGCCAAAACATGAACAGACCCGAAAAAGACGAAGGGATATCGGAGAGACAAGGCAGCCGAGTATCCCAGAACCAGAAGCCTTAAAAACCAGTCTACCTGACACAACCATGATAGATGTATATTATGAGGACGACCGCTAGTTCATTACCATGTCAATAATTGAAACACTGTGTGCTGCACTCATATGTAGATACTGGAGCTGCAAAATCATTTATTGGTAATGAAGTCAAAAATCTGCTTGAATTCCACAATATTCCTCCGATAACATGTTCTTTGACAACTGGAATGGCGAACAGTAGTGAATTTAAAATCCACCAGGCATATATAGTGGGCACACAGTGGAATAATCACAAAATTTCACATTTATTCTACTACATGCCAAATCTAGCCGAACCATCATACTGGGAGTAGACTTTCTTATGAAAGCTGACATCTCAGTAAAATTATGGAATCAGGAAATTCCACTAGGAATTATGAATATCGAAGAGGAAATATCCGAACCAGCAACATGTACAGTGGGAATACCCGACGAGAGAGACGATATACAGGAAAATCAAATAACCGAGTTTCTGTCCACCCAAATACAAAGATTTGACAAAATCTCCGCACCCACTCCGATAACTCAGCACCACACGAACGAAACACGACCAAGCGATAAAACAACGTTATATTCCAAGGAACCCCGTTTTGCAAGAAATTATAAACTTACAAATTGATGAACTACTTACCGAATACCAGATAGAACCGTCAAAGAGAAGAATCTTCCGTATGTTGGGCCATCACAGCACGATACCCCGCTGCCTTATTAGTTATTTATTCAATGCAGGTACCTGACTAACTTGACCTGACTTACAACTATTCTTACTTGATTCACAACGTCCAGACAAACGGATCTTAATTCGAAATTCTCTAGCTGCCAAGCGCCATCAGTGATCCAGGATTACCGCGAGCCTCCAGCTGCCAAGCGCCATCAGTGATCCAGGATTACCGAGAGATGTACACAGTGTGCCAGAGCTACCAGTGTTTCGCAGGGTGCTCATTTGCATGTTACAAGCTTAGTTAGCCTAGTTCACCTTTTTCTACCCTAGATAAAATCTAAAGGGTATACTAAGTTTGTCATTCCGCTTGTAACACCTCGAAATAATGATGGTAGAGCAAAATGGATTGGACACCCATGAATAATATTAAAAGTTATTTTAATTTTTGCATGTCCGTCCGTCCGTCCGTCTGTGCGCACGATAACTCGAGAACGCATATACTTAGAGAGCTGAAATTTTGTACACGGACTTTAAAAAAAAAAAGTAAAATTAAGTTCGAAAATGAGACAAATCGGGCAACTCCTTCGTAGGGTTGCCATACAAAACTTTCGTTTTCCACTATATATTTGGACACTGCCTGAGAACACATCCATATAGACAGCTGACATTTGGTACATAGTGTTTTCATTGTACTAGCAAATAAAATTTAAAAAATGGACTAAATCGGGCAACTCCTTCTTGGTGTTGCCATATAAGAAGTTAGGTTTTTTACGTATACTATGAAAACGATCAGTCCAAGACATTTTTATTGTACTAAAAACTTCTTCAGAATACGAAATCCTATAAAATTGGTTATAATCATTTTTTCTGTCCGACAAACCGTTCTAGAAATATATGCGAAAAACAACTTCAAAAATCAAACTTGCACAGAAGGGAGACAATACGAAATTTCATACGGGCATTCATCTAGGGTATCATAAGAATTGGTCTTAGACCAATTCTAGCTTTTTTACTTGTTTTTTCAGACGAGCTGACTATGCAGCATAAAAAAAATATTCTGCACTAATAACGCACAGGTAAGTCTTAATGAAAGATATGTACACTGCTAACATGATTTAATCACTTTTCAGATGAGCTGTCTACGCAGTATAAGAATATTCTACACTAATAACGCACAGGTAAGTTTTCAATAAGAAATATGTAAACTGCTAACATAATTTAATCTGTAGTGTAGCAACATTTTTCTGAGAATTTCGGGCGGCTTGTTGTAGTGCATTGCGTTATGGTATCGCGTGATGCTTTACAGCTAGGCGAACTACCGTTTCGGAATGCGTGAATTGAACGAAAAATTGTAATTTATGCGAGTTCTGCGCAAATTCAAATTTCTCATTTGAACAAAAATATTATTTTTCTTTCTTTTACCATTTCAGGGTTTGATATTTTTCTTTTTTTTTTTTTTCTTTTTCTGGAATTCCTAGGAAAGATTGTAATTTGTGCATGCTCTGCACAAGTTGTAATTTTTCCTGTTTTCTCATTTCTAATTTCTTTCAGGTTTTATGCTTTTTGTTGGAGAAATATCAGAGGGCTACTTCTTGAACTTTTTTCGCCCCTTTTCAGGTACCCTGGGAAAATGATGGGGTTTCTCTACAGAAGGTAGAGAAGCCAATAGAGAAAAAACGAAGAGGGGGGGGGGAGGGTAGCGTAAGGGGAATACACTACAGGGTGGGGACGACCCACGGAGATAAGAGTCTCAAGCCAGGCTTTGATACGAGACATAGGTCAGGATATGCAATAAAAGAAAATAGGTTCAAACACAACGCGCCCAACGTGGGGACGACCCACAAGAGTCTCAAGCCGGGCATTCGCTAAGCCCTTGGTTGTTGAGAAACAAAATCCTATCTGCGGCCATGATCCCAGTTCGCCTTGGACGAGGAAGAACCTGTCTATAGATAGACGTCGTCTATCAACTCGCCTCGGCCAATGAGCTGACCTCAATCCCGAGCGAGCAAATCCCTTCGCAAACAGATAGAATTCATCTATCAACTCACTCAGGACGGAGGAAATCCCGCGGGGTGCAGCAAGCGGGTCAAGCTGCAAGGAAATTGAAGAAGGGACAGGAAAGTGAAATCCTTCAGAGGAAGGCTAACCCAGAAGGGGTTAGTAGCAAAGACTGAGACCAACTAAACTTGATAGTTTAGAGATAATACTCTATATAAGAAAATTTCGCTGAGACTCCATCCGCACTCGCTGACGCTGGGACACCTTTTTATTGGAAGAAAATTGAAGAAAAGACAGGAAAGTGAAATCCTTCAGATGAAGGCTAACCCAGAGGGGGTTAGTAACAAAACTGAGACCAACTAAACTTGATAGTTTAGAGATAATACTCTATATAAGAAAATTTCGCTGAGACTCCATCCGCACTCGCTGACGCTCGAAAACACCCACTAGGAAGAAGAATGAAGAGAGGACAGGAAAATAAAATCAGTCAGTAGAGAAAAAAAATGAAAGAGGTTTATCTCCCACCACTGAAGAGCAGTAGGAGGGTTTATGATAACCTGTAGTTCACAAGTGATGCTTCCCGGATGCCTTTTTAGGGCTACCGAGATTAAAGTTTTCTCCGAAAAGTTCTAGTAGGCAATTTCTGCGTCAGGGCAGTGATTAAATAGCTCATAAAAAAACACGAGGTTGGTTCTATTTATCTTGATCATTGGTTTACTGCAGTATCGCAGTAGAAGTCTAACCCCACAGAAAACCCTTACCAAGGGCAACAACCCCAAAAGAAAAGCCGAAAGAATTTATATGCGTAGTGCCTACAGCAAAAAAAAACAACATCTCGCTCACTATATCCATTACTTGGATAGCATCGAAGTGATTCACCTGGAACTGGACAATTAGCACGGTAACAATATAAATAAATTTTGAAAATAAACGCAAAAAAAAAAGGGACGGTGATATTGATGACAAGATACGCGTAAATAAAACTCAATGCGTCAATGAATAAAACTTATAAAGACAGATGTATAGCGTTAATAATAAACATGAAGCGCCGATATTTTCCCTTCATGAAGGCGACGGCATGGCGGCCCAACGCAGGAGACACACTAGTTCCACACAACAAAAAACTAATAAAAACAAATTTACGCCACTGCTGAAATCGCAAAAAAAATAAAATCTCTCTCTCCCTCCTCTCGATCACTCTTCGGCGCCTGCCACTCATTAAGGTGTTGACGCTCAGAATCAGCCTAATCGCTTAAGCCCTCGGTCAGTCTTTACTACGATAAGCCCTAACGTGCACATGGGGGAGGGGGAATTTTTTGCAATGTCAGAGATCGGAACTTGAAGGTTTCCGTCTCTTAGTCAACTCAAGATAGATGAACATCGTTCAACAACTTGACAAGAGACTGAGGTCAACAAATAAAGGAAAGGTGAGAGGTCGGTGATTAAGTGGGTGCTGGTACTCAGGTAAGAAGCCATAGCGGTGATATATATAACGATATAAACCCAAACTAAATGATGTTATTTAAATAACAGCTAGAATACAATACTATGTCTGACTTAATATTGAGATAACTAAGACGGTAATTTAGATAAAATGCAGGTGGCTATGATAAGCTAAAGCTAAACGGAATACTAACCTAAATCAGATACGGTAACTACTATGCTAACGATAAGTACGATATATACTACAAATATAACTGAGATATAGTTAAGGAAACTACACCGTATCCTAAAATGAGCAAAAATATAGCCGACCTATGATATCAGGGGTGAACGGAAATCGTATTCCAACAGTATACATAGCGTACAACGTTCATTGACCACTAATCTACTCCCATCACTTGAAGTTAGGAAAGATTAATGGAGAATAACAAAAGAAAGGAGATCACCTTCACCTCGTGTGGGACTCCGCTCCAAGATCACCGTCCCGGCATTGCATCGAGTTGGATACCAATCTAGAGGATGCTCAACAGCCATCCTCCCGTCAGAGTAATCGAAGTAGCTCTAAACGGAGTCATGGGAGCGGAGCGCCACGCAGGCACGAAGAGTTAGAATTCATAATCGTCCGAACTGCCAGGCTGCATCAAACCAACAAGGACAATGTCAAAATAGATGAACGCCGTTCATCAACGTTCATCAACTTGTTGAATTGAGACAGACGTGGTTCTTCAGACAGGCCTACATTGAGTGGTCGGCTGTTCAGTGGCCGCGAACCGAAGCTTCGCCTCCCAGTGGTGCCCGCAAGCCCAAAGCCCGCGTATATACTGAACTTGTTGGCAACAATATGAATATGTTGCTGTTCTTTATTTATCCAAATGTTTTATTTTATGATGATGTCATGAAAGTAACTGACTGCACTCTCGTTTCCAAATTTCCTTGAGTTCCCATTTTTTTTATACAACACATGCCCTCTTTATTATAAGACTAGTAGACTCTTACATTCCACAAGAAATGCACGAAAAATTAGCCGTCCACAGAGACATGTTACTTTACTTTTGCCCTTTTGCTCCGTTTGCAAGAGATGCCTTCTCATAAAAGATATTTTCAGGCCGACTTTGTTAGATCGGCTGTGAATTCTCATGAAGTAAGTTTATTGGGGAAAGATAATAGTTATCCAGTAAGGAGTCATTCCTGCTTTCCTGTACTATTTGTTTAATCAAATGGTTGGGATGTTCTATTAGACCCTCTAACCTTTTTTTTGAGATGCTTCAAGCGTATGTTAATAGAGGGGGAATGTCAGCTTCCTTATAATGGTATGTGTTAGGGTGCCACCTATAACTGTTAGATCTTTTGAATTTTTGAATAATTTTTCTTTCAAAGGATTCCAGTTCTTCGGCGACAGATGGTGAGATCGAGAACCAATTTGAGAACCCGTCCGTGAGTATAGGTCGTATTAATGTTTTGTAAATCATGAGTTTAGTTGATTGGGACAGACATCTAGAATTAAAGAGAGGCCTCTTCTGAGGCAGTTATTTTGCCCCTTTTTTAATGCTTTTCTTGCTTGGATGTTAAAACTCAATTTGTTGTTAAGATAAATACCCAAGTATTTGATTTCCTCTTTTAAAGGAATTTGGCTCGTGTTAATTTTTAGGGTGAGGGTTTGCTTTCCCTAACAGCCAGGTGAGGGTCTTTCCCACTTGCATTTTGGAAGCAAATTAATACTAAGTCCCCATTTATTATAATATCCGATGAGGATGGGGATAATGCTTTTGATGGTGTCCAATGCCTGGTGCGGTCTATCATGTTCACTTATAATAATTGTATCTTCAGCATCGAGTACTGCCCATTTGTTGCTTTCTTCAGATTCCGCTACAGGGAAGTCATGTAAGTAAATGTTGAACAATTTTGGGCCCAGGATTGATCCCTGTGGTACTCCAGACTTCACTGGGATCAATTCAGAGGACACGTCCCTAATGGCAACTGAGGTCTGTATGTTGCTTAGAAAGCTTAGTAGTAGTCTAGTGAGGTTTGTTGCATAGTTCATATCTATTAACTTGTGTACTAGGCCCTTGTGCCATACTTTATCAAATGCTTTTTCGAGGTCTATGTCTAGGGCTATTGTGCACTTTTTATTTCTTAGCTCGTGGGTGATTCTATTAACCAATCTAAGCACCGAATGATCCGCATCCGCGAAGTGAGACTTTCTGACTCCAAACTGATTGTTGGGTGCAGGCGCGGATCTAGCATTGCAATTAGGGCGGGGGGGGGGGGGGTCATCTTACAAATTAAATCGAGCAAAAAAAAAAGTACTTGGAACTAGGAAATCCGCATTAAGCGGTGTGGATGATGTGTCATTTTTATATATACTTTTTTTATATATACTTTTTTTTACAAAAACTAATTTTTTTAATAGAATAGGGTGCAAACTGACTCCTGCAATTCAACAAGCCAAACTTTTCTCAGTTTTACACACTGGCACATATAATATGGACTGCTCGATATGCTATTTCATGCGGGTACAATTTTTTGTGTCAAAAATAGTTCATACGTCGGTGCAAACATTGAAAAATCCATTGGCGGAAAGTTGAAAAGTGAAACCTCTCGAATTTCTATTAACCCAAATAATTAATTTAAAAACATTTATTTCGACAAACCCACTTATTTATTTATTGTTTACAGCCCTTTCTCAGTTCGCACGTTACATAGAAAAGTGACCCAACTCAAAAAATGCAACTTTTCAGGAGAGCGAAAAAACGAAAAGCTGTACATATAATTAATTCTAGCTTAACGTAGTAATTGTTTGCTAAAAATAGTCTGAACTCTTAAATTTGTTAGTAAATATATTTCTGAAGATTTATATAAAAGAAATTTTAAGTTTTTGTTACCGCAGTTGGCGATTTTAGCTGTTAATCCAGCATCCTCTTAAGTTGTGTCGCTTTTCTTTGTTGCGAAATAAATATTTTTACAAGTTTTTTTTTAAGTGGCTCAACTCAAAATACGATTTTCAAGAATTAAATTCTGTACTTTGAACTTTCTGGAAAAATGTCATAACTCATAATATAATTTGTAAGAAATAAATGCTGTTTTGTGGAAAAGTGACACAATTTAAAATAATACTGTTAAAATGTCGAAAACATATTTACGTTTGTTATGAAGATCGTCACAACTCAAAAACTGACACTGACACACTGTTCTATGAAGAATATCTCTGTTCTTAAGTAACAGAAAAGTGACACTATCGCTATCTAGCGGCAAAAACAATCAGATAGAAATATGCCAATTTCATGGTGTAATTAAAAAACGACAAATTTTGAGTTAGGTCACATTTCTATGTGACGTGCGAATTAGTAGTTGGTAAACGCTATATAGAAATGAGCCCACTTTCTGCAGTGTATTTCTATGGACGTAGTCAGTCCATATTTTAAATGTCAGTGGTTTTACATAAGAACGCTGCAAATATTTTAGAATGTTAGGAGTGTTACATGCCAAAATTACCTGAAAAGGGGCTTATCTCTCTTTAAGGCGAAGAAATTGCCATCAGCAATTGATTCAAATTCCTCAGTTAAAAACAAAAAGTACTTCCCATAGAACGACTTGTGACAAATAAAAGTTTTAAATTTCAACCCAAGTCGTTTCAATAGAAAAAAGCCCCACGATAAATCTTACCTTCAGTAAGATTTGTCGAAAATAAAAATACGATATGTATGTACATATATACCTACATACATATCGGGCGCATAAAATTTACTCGGTGAAGATTTAAACGATCAAGTCTTCACCAAAAAGCCTCCTTTTAGCAAATTGTCGCGAGCGGCATACATTCTGGGTGCAACAATGTATGCACAATAGCAAGACGATGGTTTGATATTTATGAAAATATCAAATTTCATTTTAACCATCGTCCGCCGCGGTAGGCTGAACACTAATTGTAAACAGGTAAAGAAAATAGAAGTTGCGATAAGAAAAAAAAATAAAAGTTTTGTGAAAATAACCATAAGAGGGAGTCTGTTTCGTGGCTTGGGAAATGTTTCTCTGAGGTCCGAAACCCAAATTCCGAGAAAAACCTATACACATACATCACATGCATACAATAGCATTCATTGAAATAAATTTTTATTTTTTTAAGTTTTGGAAAATCTTTTTTTTTAGTTGAATTATATAAATAAAAAAAGTATAAAATAAAAAATAAATTTTTTTAAATAACTCAATTAATTAAATATTTTTTCTTCAAATTTGGGGGGGGGGGGTCATGACCCCCCCCCCCCTGGATCCGCCATTGGTTGGGTATGATATCACGTTCTTCGCAGAACTTGTTTAATTTATCGGCTATAGATATATCTTTCGAAAAGTTTCCCTATAGTTGATAATAGGGAGATCGGTCTAAAGTCTTGATTGCGTTTTGAGTTCTTTGTTTTTACGATGGGGATTAGGTTAGCTTTTTTCCACTCAGATGGGAAATAGCCATTCTTTGGGAAATGGTTAAATAAGGATGCTAGTTTGGTATCTATAAATTTGGGGGATTTGCGTAATATATAGTTAGAGATGCCATCAGGGCCTGATGATTTTTATTTTTTAGTGCTGCTCTGAAGGAGGCAGCTCATTGGATATTGAAGCAGCGTTATCAACAGATAAGTGTGTCAACGGTTGTTGGAAATTAATATTATAGAAATCGTTCCAATTTCTCTCAATCCTACTTTGGAGGGGCTGACCACATTGTGGGGTTTTCTCCGAGTATAGAGTGGAGTAAAATTCTTGAAAGGCTCTTACTTTGACCTCAATTGACGATAATTCTCGATCTTCGGACAGCAAGGTGCTGTTGACGATGTCTGCCCCGAATAATTTCCTGCCGGCTATACGGTCTATCTCTTTAAAAGCTTGAAGAGAAGGGCTGATGTTTTTTAATCTGTCTTGAAAAGTATTGTTAAGGTCAAGTCGGACTTTGTCTTTTATTATTCTATTTAAGCATTTAATCCTGGAATTAAGTTCTTTATATTCATTGTTGACTCTATTGAGGTGCCTGTGATTGTTTTGAGTGTTATGGTTGCGGCAGTATCCCAGCAGAAAATGTGGTCAACGACCGCGAAGTCAAAAATGCTTCATTATTAACCGTTTACTCTATGCGTCAACAGTACATACAAAATGAGCCTTATCAACGATGAAATAGCGTTGAAATTGTAGACATGAGTCATTATAATTTGAGGCAACGATTTGTAATTGTTAGTAGTAAAGTCAGAGTTGAGTCATATGTGAAGAGTATATGACGGTTAACAGTTCAATGTTATCATTGACAAAGTGATTTTTCAAAAATTTTCGAAAAGAAATTATTGTTATAGGTACTTGTATTTTCTAATAAAGAAATCAATTTGTCGGGAAAAAAACGAAAATATAATGTAATCGAGAAGTTCCGCTATGTACCAATTGCAACCGCGGATATGCCAACTCAAGTTATATTAAAGGCAATATTAAATATTATAATATTTAAAAACTGTTTTTCTTACACAAAAATATGAAAAATTAAAAAAAATTATAACTTCATATAAAATAAAATAAAATTAAAGAATAATAAATTTTTTATATATAAATATTTATAATAATTGGTGGGACATCTGAGTTACAAATATCACATTTTTACGTATTTTAGTTTATTTTGCGATCTACAACAAAGCACTTAAGATCAATGCGAAATTTACTAACGTGATGTCAACGTTACGTCACACTTTATTATGTCAACGTCGTGTCATACTACCTTTTGTCGTTACTGCATCATGTATTACTCTGTCAACACATTTTCATCGATCTTTGTCATTGTGGTTTACATGAATACTTGAACTATACCTAAAGTAGAGATCAAGTAATCAAAATATCATGTAAACTCGCATTGACTTCAAGTATACTTGAGTCAAGTAAATCACAAAATTTTGATCGATTTCCTTGAAAAAATTTATGTAAACGCAAATTCAGTACTTGAACATTTTTCATTTCTGCGAGCTATGAAAACGGCAAAGAGCAACAAGAAGAAAGTTATTGTTGTCGAAGGTAAAATGTCACTTCAAGAAAATTTCAATTCATGTAATTGGAATTAATTAAACCAAAAACCCTAGTTGAATTTCAAGTGGATTTCAATTCAAGTACTCAAGTATTCATGTAAACGTACTGTATGACAAGAATGTGACAAAGGAATGTTGACGTCAAGGTTGGAAAACTGTGCCACTTCATTAAAAATAGTCATAAGATAAGCCAATCGATACAAAATATCGTTGACTCCTCGATGACTCAATGAAACTTTTTCCTACTGGGATGTTACACTTGTGCCACTGATAGCTAGCAGCAGTGCTCACAATTGAATGTTCAAGGAATTTTTTCTTTTGCGATTCCTTGAAGTAGTATGCTAGAGACAAGTAATTCGATTGACAAAAAGATGTCGTTCTTTGTCGAAAAATCCATTCATGTCAAAATTTCTTCAAGAAATAAGTACCGATATATTTATTTCTGTAAGGAATTTTGATGTTTGTGTAATAATTTAAAAATTGAAGGAAGGAACGGCGATTTTGCAAAAGGTGAATCAATTTTAAATTGCAAATAAACGAATAAAAATTGTTTTACGTGTATCTTCATTTTTCATTACGAATTATCCATTTCGTGACTTTCTTTATTATTTCTTTATTGTCAGAAATATCACACAATTGCTAACTCCAAATTTTCAAAATTTTTTTGACCTAATGTCAATTTTTCTTCAAGAAATACGTGGAAAAATTCCTTGACCGAATTCCTTAGCTCTAGCATACCGCCCTTTACTCGTGAACCTAAAAGTTGTGAATAAAAAATTTTAGCAAGAATTTGAAACAAACAGTCAAAGGACTTAGGGGATGAATTATTATATTCCATTCCCTTTCAGAGTAATTTCCCAGACTGCCCTGACATAATTCCATCTGCATAAATAATCGATCACCCTCACCCTGCTTCTAGAAAGCTAACACAGTGATCATGAGAAAACCTCACAAAAAAGCGCTCGAATTAAAACGAGCTAATGAGCCTCTAATAGAAAGCTCTATACATATTCTCTCTCTCTCCCTATCTCTGGCTGTATTATGCCACATTAATTCTTCTCTTCGCAATGATAGCTTTCTTTGGTTGAATAAAAAGTTAAAGTGTATTGAAAAAGTGATCCGGAATTATATGGAGATTTTCTTATCTAGTTGTATGTTGTACGTGGCTCTAGCATACCGGGCTTTACATGGTGGTTGATCATGCGTTCAGAAAAATGCAACCAGACACGAATGCGTCTCCCCAAATCAATGTAACCCGGTGGTTACACCTGCAAGTACAGCTTGCATGCAAGCCTCCCTTCCAACACGATTTTTAACTTGACAGCGGAAGGCAGTTCGGTTGATGTCTTATCAGCTTGTATGCAAGTTCATTTAAAAAATGGCAGAGACGTAAACTCTTGCGTATATTGGAAAATTATGGCAATAAAGGAAGTATCAGAATGATAAAAACCCAAGAAAAAAGGAAGATGAAGGTGTTGGTAAATGATGTATTGCAAATGATCCCAGAAAATTTCATTTTCCCGGTATAAATTTATGAATTTCTCTAAGCATTTCGTTTTCGCCATTTTGAAACTGTATAAATGTCAAATTACTATCTCCCAGCTGCCATGATTTTTCATCATGCAAGTTCGCTGAAAGTTGCATGGCAGACGGATTATACGTGCAAGAAGGATGGCAGTGCAAGTTGCATGCAAGCTGTACTTGTAGGTGTAACCCCCGAATAACATCGTGATACCCACCGTCCTAGAATGTGGCCACGTGGCTCTGTGGCCGGCGTTGAAAATAAATGAGTTTTCTATTCTATTCTAAAAGCAATTATATGTTGTTCCTTTGCTTGCACTTGGGCATTTTTCTGCTCTGCGCCTGTTAGGACACATTTTATTCTATTTCAATTCACAGTCGCTATCAGTTTTGCCAGATAGTTGAAAATAAAGCAAAATGTATTTTGACTGAAACTGCTTATAGGTATGTGTTATTTATGATAACTGGCAGCTTAAAGCAGGATTTACATTATGATGGCATGCAAGTTTTACAGACATTGTAAGGGAGATAGTACATCGAATACGGAAATTTATTGATGAGTGTCGACAGAAGCAAACGCGTTCTGCATTTTTCCAGAGCTCCATTTGTCAATAATCGCTTCATTCAGATGTTAATAAAGTGGTAGCGGTCAAGAAGTTTAAGAAATACTTATCATATGTAATTAATCGATAACCCTGCAAGTCTATTCAAAAATCAATCAATGTACTCAACTTTGTAATAATAATAAAATTTTAAATAATAATAATAACATTGTAATTTAATAAAACTATGATAAAAGGAAAACAGGTTAAAATTCTACGGTGGGGTACATATCTCAAAATTTTACTTTGGGCTACTTATGTAGTTGTTGTTTTAATCGAAATAATATTCAGATTTTTTGAAGTTATGCATTTTGGACTTATCATTTGAATCATTTTGAGGACAGGTTCAGTTATGTAGTTAGTACAGAACTACAGAGAAATTTTTTAAAACACCTTTATATACATATGTATATAACTCCAAAACGCCATTTTTGGAGATACTTATGTACTTTTGATTTTGACTAAACACCATATAAAATTTTATACTTACACATTCAAAATTCTTCCTTAATGTATTTCACTATAAATTAACAATACTTTAAATGTTAAGTGCTATTTTCGTATTTAAAACAAAATCCACTAACAAGAAATGGAAGAGAGGAAAGCACCAAGCTAACCAGACATTTTGTAACGTTTGATTTTTTATGAAGAATGGTACACTTATCGCATCGCAGTGGAAATCAGACGGAACGGAACGGAACGCTTTTGAGTTTAGACGTAGCGTGATGATGCGATGATTGCCATAAAATAGTGAGTTTTTGTGGTGCAATTCTCGTCGTCGTTTTTAGTTCTACCAATAATTAAACTACAGTTGTTGAATTTTAACCAAACACAGTCACGGCACGTCACGGTCACGGGGAATTGTAGTTGGTTTAATATAGTACCTTGTTCAGTGTTTTGTATTTTTGGATAAGAAATAATGTTTTAAGCGAAAAAGTGAAGAAGAAAGTTATAACTTAAAGCGCATAGAAAAGTAAGTAATTGTCTATAACCAAGGGAAAGAAAGAAACTTTAAAAAATTGAGAAAATCACTTGTAATGTGAAATGTCAATCTTTGCTGGACTGAAGATGTCAAATATTTTCAGCTGGAGGTGGAGGCCGTCAAGTTTTGGTTCTGTCACAATAATTTTTGTATATTTTCCGTAGTTCTTGGCATTCCGCATAAAGTTTAATTGTTAAAAGGTTTTGTAATACTTTCTTAAAAAAAATTAAACCCATCTAAAAAGTTTTTCCAAAAGAATTTGACTTGTTGATTAATGACGTTTTCCGGAAATTATTTTGCAAAAAAAATTTCAACCATCAATTTTCCCATTACAGAATGTGCAATTTTGGAAAATAATCGAAAAAATGATTATTTTTGAGAACATTGAACTTGATTTGTCGAATACCTTGATTGCTATCGTGTCCAGTGTTATAATATACTTTGCTTGGAAATCAACAAACGTCAGAGAAGATCGATTAGGAACAGCAGTTTTTATCATAGAAAACCGCCGTAGACTGTTGGACAACATTGTACGACAGCCTACTAACAGTGCATATCTTAGTATATATATTTTTTCATATATTTACAAAGAATACTTTAAATCTAATTCCTAATTAGTTCGCAGCTCATCAGCGCAGTCAAACAACTCTAACACTACGGAAGAAATTGAAGTTGAAGAAACAGAGAGGACATCGGCTGAGACCTTAGAAGATTTGCATATTCCGGAGGCTCCTTCCTTCCAAGCTATAATAGATGAAGTAAATGACCTTGCATCATCAAGAAATTCAGAGCCAGATTATCGAATTGCACAAGAAACTATAGAAAATTTAAATCTTGATGAAATTGTCGACGGTGAACGACTAGAAATAATTGAAGAAATGGATAATCCTGATGCTGAGGGTTTGAGAAGAAGACGGTTGGAATTTTATGCGGGAGAGAGTAGTACTTCGCAAGCTTCAGCGAGTAAGTATAGATCGTATGCTATTAGAAAACATAAAAATTATCTAGCTAATTTAATGGTAAAAATCTCAGTCAATTGAGGCAAGAAATTCCCAGTTACACCGTCAATGAATGCACTCTTGAGCGTAGTAACATATTAATTCTTGGCATATTCTGTATTCCTACGGCAGATTTACCAACAGCAAAAACGATCTTGGTTTAATCTTAAGTGCAACCAAGCTATCAGAGCTAAAGAGTCTGTTTTTCGCGCTTATTAATTGTATCTATATTCAGAGTTAAAACAAGACAATACTAGACTGCGCGGAGCACCTGCAAGCTCACTATCTAGAAAATTTTTTTTACCAGAGTGTTAGATGATCAATCTTGGCGAGCTGCCAAGACAGCAAAGACTTCTGGTCTCGTGAAAAATATCAGGAAAAACTTCACCAGTTCTTCTATACTTTCACCACTTAACTATGATTAAGTGGTTGCCTAACTCTCTGGGATAACTTATTGGCTGCAAATTCGCAAGAGCCAATACACATTAGTACGAGAGATGTGTTCAAGGTCCTTAACAGGATCAAGTCTCCAAATCCGCACGCCCTGATGGTTTCTCGCCGCCTGTTACTTAAAAGCTGTGTCTCAACCTTTGCTAAATCTCTGCGCAAACTATTCTTGTCTTATTCGATGCAACACTTTCTAACTGCTTGAAAAGTAGGTCACGTTCAGCCTATTCCCAAAAAAGGAGAGGATAGCGATTTCAATCAATTCGATTCTTTTAAAGGCTTTTGAATCTATCATTAACTCCAAATTAATAAAGTATTTAGAAACACATCAACTCATCAACGATCGTTGTACGAACCTGTAAATGGGTTGTCTCACAAAATTATAAAAAAGGGTGCTGATTTTAATGGTAAGTTAAGCCATTTAGGTTTGAAATTATAAGTGTTTATTAAGATGAAACAATACATGAACGCTTAAACCAAGATACTTATTCTATGTATAAGGTGACTTAATATATTTTTAATAGTAAAAACGTATAACTTAGTTTTTAGTTCTGTTTAAGGCTTTTGCTTCAGTTTTCAATCTGAAATGAAATAGAAAACGCAATGGTTAGTTGGTTATAATACAGGATTACAAACGGTCGAATGGTTTATAATCCATTGAGTCTATGCACCTTAAAACTGTGGATAAAACCTTAAAACGGGTAAATGATCCAAGTATGCGACAGTTATAAACGTAGCAGCGGTTATAGTCTAATAACTCGATGCACCTTAAAACGGTGGACAGAGTCCAGTAATTTTATACCGTTAAAACTTGATAAGCTCTAGGTATGAGAAAGCTATAAACGTTGAAGGGGTATATAATCCAATAATTCTACGCACCTATAAACGGTGGATAGAATCTAGTAATTCTATACCCTTAAAGCTGATATAAGCTCCAGGTATGAGACAGCTATAAACGTTGCAATGGTTTACAGTTCAATAATTTGAAGGAGAATTGGCTATTGTAAAGTATTGTTTTGGATGATTGGTGCTATAACACTAGTGGAGCGGTGTGTAAATATTCCAGTTATAAGGAATACTATAAACGTTAGAGCGGTTTATAGTTCCAGATAGTTATAACAACTCCAGTTGTCTAATTTACAACACCAGAAAACTGGTGGCAAATGAGCAGTTTAAAACACCGCTTGGCAGGCTCGTAATTTATAACATTACTTACGACTGCTCAAATGATACGAGCGTTGTGTCCGCTTTATATAGCCAGTTTGTTGCAAAGACGATTCGTTATTGAGTTTGATTTGACTTAATGAACGACTGTACAATCGCCAATATAGCGTCCGTGGTGGACGCTCATGTGAAGGCTTGCTGATTTTTCTTACGGAACGTGGAACGGCAGTCCATGATTTTGGCAAGTTCAAAATCAGATTTTTTAAAGACTTTTGATGGAGTCTGGTATCCTAACCTTTTAGCCAAACTTAAAGCACTTGGTCTCTCGGCTTGATCTTCTATTATGAATTGAGACTTTTTCACCCTTATTATCGTTATAACTTTAAGTGAGAAATGGCGTTACGGCACAAAAATGGTATTATGATTGTCGTTTAAAGTGACATTTGTCGAAAAAATACGACTTTGTTTAGTAACAATTTCACTCACCTGGTTTTTGTAAGTGTCAGATGTTAGACATGTGTAAGGAAAAGGAAAATGCAAGCGGAAAAAAATAAATTTTATGGTGGCTTTGTAAGTTGTTCATTAAAACATAAAATTCAATAGTTTTTTCTAATTTTTTTTTTGCATTTTTAGTGTAAAAATTACAACAAAAAAACCATTTAAACTCATGATAGATTTTATGGTGAAGCATCCTTTTATAGCTAAAGGGCTGAAATACATCGCTTTTGTCTACAAATGTAATTCATACCCTGACGCTAGGTTAGGTAAGGTAAGGTAAGAGGGGTGCCGCCAGCACACTAGCCGGCATTACATAGACCTCTAGTGGTCCATTGTGTCCCTAGACTTCATGGGTTAACCTTTTGAGCCGCCCCAGATCCATCCTATTTCTCTTACTCAGGATATTTCCAAGAATTTTCCGAGATTCTTCCTGCTTCTCTCAGAAAACTCAGGATATTGAATTCTTTATTTTGCAACTCCCCTAGACTTGAAAAGAAGCCTACTTCTTTTATGCATCTAGCATTTGCAAAGCACGTGTTGGACGTATTCGATTTCCTCCGAGTCCTTACAGCTCCTCCAGAAATCGCTTGCCGCTATACCCAGTCTTCTAGTATGGTCCCCTATGGCCCAGGGACCCGTAATGACCCCTACTAGATTCCTGGTATTTGTTCTGCTGCCATTAAGCGGTACCCTTGTCCTTTTCCTGTCATATGCAGGCCACAATTACCTCGCAATACGGTAGGTATCCATGCTGGTCTACCGGAAGCTTGCATTTTGATAGGCGGCCCTGATGATTTCCTCTTTTAAAGCTCCGATTGGGATCCTCACGTAAGCTAACGCTGCGGAGCTATCCAATTCAGAGCCCTTTTTGGCCAACTTATCAGCCATCTCGTTGCCTGAGTTATCCCTATGGCCAGGCACCCAGCATAGGGTCACCTTGTGTCTTATAGTCAATTCCTCAAGGCTGGTCTTGCATAACTGCACAGCATCCAGCGCCTCTTACCTGGCTATCAGTATAAATGCAGATGTGCCGTGAGGACTCTCTGCACATGGATACCAATGTTGCCGCCTGATAAATCGCTGCGAGCTCTGTCTGAAAAACACTACATTTATCATGCAGCCCCTAAGACTCGTGCCACTGAAAATCTATGGAGTACAGTCCCTGTGCACGTACCAGTCTTGGAACCATTCGTAAAAATAGAAATATCGGATGTTACGACCATCTCCTTCCCATCCCAATTACCCCTGATGGACATCATTGCATTGACACCCCCCCAAAATCAAGAAAGGTACTTGGTAGTCTTTTTCTTCCCTGCAACCACTGCAGTCTATCTTCTGGAGTATATTAGAGTGTCCAAAACCCCTCTCCATCCACCAAACCCCTGCCCTAAGCCTGACAGCACTAATGCCGCTACGCCTATGCAATAGAGGTCCATTGGTATTAAGTCAAGCATGATCTCCAGTGCCGCTGTGGGCGTGGTGCGCAGACACCCAGTTATTCCCACATAGGTGGCCCTCTGGATTTTAGACAGCACTTCCAGTTTACATTTTCTCGTCAGTGCCGTTCACCAGACCGTGGAGCTGTAGCAGAGGATGGGTCGAATTATGGCTGGGTACATCCACCATGGGTTTTAATCCTTAGTTTCCACCAAATATTCTCTTGCACGTGTAGAAGGCCACACTGGCCTTCTTCACGCGTTCTGCTATATTAACCTTCCAGCTCAGCTTGGAAGCAAGGATGATTCCCAGATACTTTGCTTCGCTGGAGAGAGTAAGATCCTCTCCACCCAGCATTGGAAGTCTGAAACTTTGCACCCGCCTCCTGCTCCCTCCTCCCTTACGCTATCTGTCAGTTCTAGTGACAACGATAATAAGGGTTCGAAGAAAAATATCACGTCACACCGTTCGACAACGACAATACGAAAAGTTAAGTGAAGCAAGAGTGACTGCGGATCTTGTCACTTCGGTGAGTTGACAACTATAATAAGGGTGTAAATCTGGTCGCCTAATACGATTTCATAAAATCTGAGCCTCATCCTATAAATGCTGTTGTGCGCCAGGGCAAATTCATTACATCTTTCACACTCTTTTGGACTCGAAAGAATGCAAACAATGCCAAATGAGCTTACATATTTAGATCATTAAATAATGACTTCCTCTACAATTCCTATATCTGACCTAAAATCGAATAGAATTCCCATATCTGGGTCGAGGTTGCTTCCAAGGCCTTAGCTTCGTTAGATATTGTTATATCGACTCGGCCACCGCAGTACCGGATGCAGTTCGTTCCTTAATCGCTACATGCGTGGTCGATGGTCTGAACAAATATCTAGTCTGAACCCTTGCAGATTCTTTCCTGCTCGCAATACTCATGCTGCAAGCTGCACATAACCTTTTACCATTAAAAATACATTTGGCGCACATTTAATTTCGTAATGCTTTTTTATCCCGAACTATCCGAATGTGGAGTAGTCTACCATCTGCTGTCTTTCCTCGGGTTTATAGTATGCAAAGGTTCAAGAGGGACAAACATCAGTATCTCCGTCACTCTCCAGATTGCCATACAAAAATACCCATTTTCACTTGGAAAACGGTTAGTCCCAGATGATTTTGATTCACTGCATTTACTTTGGAATGTACATGTCTGACTTTTTACATTTTCTTATGCTAATTAGAATACTACATTTCAGCATAGCTACGACGGAGGTCCTGAGTGGTTTCATGTCAGCACCTGTCAAGTATAGCTCGAATCCTACGATGCTCTTCACACTCGGACCGATTTTGTGACGCCAAACATCTCTCCCTGATAACATTTCTGTTTCTTCGGATCAGTCTACGTGAAGTGCATATTTGCCGCTCGTACTGATAGGAGCAAGACCTATCTAACATCTCTGTCGTTCTATGGGTAGCGACACCCGGTTGCTTAAAAGCAACCCCACGCCACGCTCATATCCTAGCCCTGTGGGTAGATGTCAATGATTATTCGTTTTTATGAATCATCGTTGAATCTTCCTGCACTCGCCTAGAATACTATACTCTGCCCGCACTACTTACTCCGAAAGGCGCCTCACCAATTTCGGAATGGAACAAGTTCCGTGGGCAACCGACTCCCGTGGTATCGGAACACCTCCACCCAGGTTTCGTAACCGAGGCTACTTACAGTTAGATTTGACAGCTTTGACAGTACGGAACAGAAGCTCCTTAATGACACGATATTAAACGCTACTTCCTTAGAATCACTATTCATTGAGGTGAAATGCTGATATATGAAGTCATATGGACGAAAATATTTTCTAACTACTAACTTCCACGTTCTATAATAATAGTTATTTTACTTACTACAAAGTTGCTTTTAATTACTTTCAGATATAATAAATCGGCAAGAGCAACCAGAACGCCGTGAAAATCTAAATCTCCCATCACAAGATTCTGTAGATAATTCGCATGCTGAGAATTGCTCGAATGAAAACAATGAGAATGAGAACATATCGAAAACGGATAATAAGGGGAGTGCGGGCACTGCTGGCGATTTCCAACAACAACAAAAGTCAGATGAAGTGAACAGTGAATTTCGGATAAAACTAAAGTACTTAAACGATGATTTGCGAATGGTCAAAGGAAGTCCTAATGAGGCAATCGGTGACTTTAAAAAGTAAAAGAATTGCGAAATTGAAAATTGAATTTACAAGTTTAGCCCTTCTCTTTTTTTTATTTATTTCCCGTAGACGAAATTTCACAGTAGAGCTAGCAGCACAAAAGTTAGTTCGACTGGTTTTTAATGGCCATGTTTTGCAGCCAGACTCTAAGACTCTTCAAGCATGCGGTTTATTTGATAATTGTGTCGTCCATTGTCTCGTACACAATAAAAAACCTTTAACGGGCGAGCAGGATGAACTGAGAGGTAATTCCAGTGAAAGTAGAAGCATATTTTTGAGATATTTCGAATTTGTATCTTTTGTTGTCTAGATCAAGCGACACACCGGCAATCGGAAATCGGCTCAAATATCTTTTTAGATAGAATTAATACCGGTCCTTTTTTCATTTATTTTGGAGTAATGCTTGTTTGTGTGGCTATTGGTTTTTGCTGGTTTTGCAGGTATATATCTTGTTCATTCCTTAAAGATATTCCTAATATTAAAGAAAGAATATTTCTAATAATAAATTTCATTCTAGGTTTCAATATAGTTATTTGTTCTCATGGTATTCGACGACAGGATTAATTTTGATGACAGCACTATTCCTATTAATGTTTCCTCTGATAATTCTAATAGAGCGTGATGTTTCATCGACGGCTACGACGACGACGACGACAACAACGACGACAACGATGACGACTGCAAGAACAGAAACTTAGTTATTTGATGGATGAATGTGCTATTTTATTATTAAATATTGAAAAATCATATAATTGTTAACCACGTAAAAACTATTTGCAAGATATTAAATGCCGCCGGCAATCTTTCACTTTTTTTTTTTTTTTTAGAAATATCGATCTGATGGAGAATTCGTATTTTATATAAATCCTCTATTGGGCGCTATTATTATGATTTTACAGGGAACTTCCATTATAATATAATTTTCCTGTATTTGGATCTTATTAATTGTTGTGATCTTTTGAAGAATTTCTTTTGTTATATTTTTGAATAAAATTTATTAAAAATTCTTATCATTTTTATAATTATTCTGAGTTTATAGTAAAAAGTGAATCAATAGAAGAGAGGTTGCCGGAGAAAGCAATCATTACTTGCACCAAAACTGCTAGAACAAAATCTGTCACTGTAAATGATCCATTAAAAGGAAATACATGTCTGACGTTGGGCGTTTTCTTTAAGGAATGTTGGCGGAAAAATTGAGTAAAATGTTGTAATGAATGAGTTATTGGTATTTGCGTTAAAGGCGAGTGTACTTGGGACGTAAAGTTCTGTCCGTTGATCGAACTCAACAGCTCGCCTGGGGTAGGTTTCGACAGGCCAGTGTGCTGGATAGCCATCCTTGCTGAAGTAATAGGGTGGATTAAATAGTAAGTACAATATCAAAAAGACTAAACGCTGGCTGAAAATGTATGTATAAATAAAGTTACTCACGTAAGGCGAACATTCCCCTTAAATTCAAAAGAGGTACCCAAAATAACCTTAAGCGTCCGCAAGGTAACCAATATTATAAAATTTCCTCGGCACGGTCACCAAGTAGTGAATAACGATAACACCACAGCGGTAGCATGCTGTAGGTAGGTATATCGTGTCGCAGATGCGAATGTAGCCTGATTGAGTCCAACTCCTAAGTAAGATCTGGTGTTGCTAAAGTAACTCAACTCCTGTGGTTAGATTGAGAGTAGCTAATATAGCTCAACTCCACAAAATAATAACTCCGAGGCTTGGATCTAAGTGATTTGTTTATTCACTGGGCTTTACTTATTTATAAAATTCTAAATCTGCTTAACTACCTTATTCATAACAGTTATTTGAAAATATTTATTATTTGTGAAGCCCTCATAATAATTCTCGGTCAGCAATCGATATTACTTAACCGTTTGTTAATTGTTAATAATTTGATTTGATTTCGATAGATACATTTTGTGTATTGGGTAAGGGTGACCTACTGATGCTGTGTACAGTGTAATTTGCTGTGTCGCGTGCTTTTCATATGCGACAACTTTTTACTGTTTTCGTACATTAGCATTGTTGTTATGATTATGTAATGACATATTATGTATGTAGGTAGGTATACCACAGTATATTTGACTTCGTCTTTATTTAAATTTTTGGAACCCAATAGCAATTAGTCATATTGGAGAACATTTATTAAAGAGCCTCAGCTTACGCTTCGTTATAACGTTAGGTACATCAAGTAAGAAATAGATAAACGATAATTATCGATTGAATACGAAATTGATTAGAAAACAAACAAAAGTGCAATGAGCAGATTCATTGCGGTCGAAACTTTCTTAGTACTAGAAGTAGTAATGAGCTTGTTAAATATTAGAGAGCTTAAAATAAAATCACTAGTACATAGAACAACTACGATATATAAGCTGTGTTCTTTCGCAGAACAAAAGATACACAAAAGAAAGCCTCATACGTTTTCATAAAAGATTTAAATAAAGCGAACACAAATAGTTCGCTTCAATCGACAGAACAATATGTTCTCTCCAGCATATGCGAGTTCTAGAAAAGTGTACACAAAAGAACACAGCTATAATAAGCAACAAAGATACATAAAAATGAAAGAAAAACAAATATATCTTTCCTCTCCAAAATGCAAACACAGAATCTTTATTATAACTGGGTATTTGAGCTATATCTTTATAACGAATTCACCAAAAATCTCCAACACGATACAAAAAAATTACAAAACTTTTTGTGAGCGGACCAACCCACCCCAATTAAAATAAAGAAAAAAAATATTTCATCTTTGATTGCCGAAATATGTGAGCGTCACAAAAACCTAACATTCTGCGAAGTTTCAAATTCCTACGTCACGTATTGTTAGAGAAAAATGTCTGTGACAGGCAGAGATAAACGCACGAGCGATCTTAAAAGAGTTCCGTTTTTTCCTTTTGTTGTATGGAACCCTAAAAACAGTAAGTAGTAATATGTTCTTATTTTTAAACAATGTTAATTACGGGCAATTGACTAGTTATACAGGCTGTTTCACTGAATGTAAATTCTCTAACCGACAGTCGATATAATTTCATAAATAGTTATTTATTCAATAGTCGAAATAAACGATTCAATTTCAATGTGTCGATTGAAGATGTCGACAGAAAAAATGCTGTCGCGTCGACTATTGTGATCTTTGCCCGGGTCACCCCTTTTTAGTTAGGACGGTTGCCATACTAAACTTCATTTCAGTTTTATTTTCATCTAGGGTACCTATAATATTTTGGTCTTAAACAAATTCTATAATATTTAATTATTTTCAGTGAATTTCAGTCTATAGGGACGAGAAATTATCCAGCTACATTTATTTATTTTATTCCATGGTATTATGTAGGAGGTTACTAAAGAACCCGGGGCCCTACTCTTGATTAACGAAGAATGATTCAGTATTCGTTAAGACTGTCAAAGCTCACAGACATCATTTTAGACGGATTTATATATGTGGAATAAATATGTATCGAGACTGACGTTGTTACAGATTTTTGTGTTGCGATTATATTATCAATAATTAAAAGATTATTGGCACCATTCTTGCAAATAATGAGATTTTATGTGGTTCTCGAGATCCTTTTGTCGTTTAAGATGGCACTTCATGCCTGATATAGATACTTTTAACAGCATCTTCAAAAATGTTAATCCTTTAGTATTATCTCGAAAGTCATTCAGAATAACTGTTTTTCGGTTATTCGGAATATTATGCCTTATGTTACCATCAAGGTGGTGATTAATTAATGAATTCCTTTGAATTTTCACAAGCCTTCTTCTTCTTCTTCGATTTTAGAAGCTGTTAAGGGGATTGAAAATTAATTTCCACATTTTTATAATCAATAAATATGTTTTCTTCTTTCTCTTAAATCTAAAATTACAGCCAATTGTAATCTATCTTTTCTAAATGTATAATGATCCATCAGCTGGACCTATATAATGAAGAGATATAAGCATCACATCTATAACAGTCCAAACTCCAAGTCCACCAAAACTAAACAATTTTCCGATACCTTCCTGCCAATGCCCTAAATAAAATCTGTGGATTGTTTTGCAATAATGGAAATTACAAATATTTTTGAAAACAATTAAAATATTTTTAATAATCTCACCTGTCAGCCCCGAATCCACCAAGTGTTATGCTAATTAAAAGTGCAGTGCTCCATTTGTAACCCTGAGTCCAATTACATTTGACATTTTTCAGAAATCTCCGCTTCCCAAGACATAGAACATCTTCATTGACTGTGCAATTAGTTCTAAAAAGAATATCAACTATTTTGAACCAATATTAAAAAGAAAATGTCTGCAATTACTTATAATATTGATCCACGGAATTGCATTTACCCTTCTGTATGCAATTATACTGCCACAATTCAGTCTGGTAGCAATACCTACAATTCATTGGTCGGATAAAAGTACGTTCTCCCTGTACAAGAAAGATTAAATTATTTTAATAGTTTCATTCCTTTTAGTTAATAGTTATACTGCTTACAGTACATTGTACATTCGTATTTGCTTCACAGATTACATTTAAGTTCTTTCCGTAAATACAAGAGAAGTTATAATTGCATTTAATGCACGGAAATTGTAAGCTTTCGCAATCAACATCAGTCGGACATGAGGCTATTTCTGTTGTCTGTTGAAGATGCCATTAAAACGATTTAGTTCAGTAATTTTACAAATATTCTTACGTTTTTCACTATTGTAACTGGGACATAGTCTGGAACAGTATTGTTCTTTTGAACCTCCGTTTTAGTAGAAACCTCCATATAATTGACGGCTATATAAAGGACAAGAAAATATTCAAATAAGTATCAAATATAAAGGTACAAAATATCGAGGAATCAAAAATTTACATGAATTCACAACCACTCTAGTGCAAGGAGTTGGATAACACACCATTACAAAGTAACCAGTCACCAATTCTAGTTTAGAAGCTTGCAATGTCAACGGAGAAAAAGGTGATATTTTTCACGATGAGGGAAAATAAAAATTACAACACACAAACAATTTGTACATGGATTCCAGCACCCGCATATTTACACCAATACCTCGCTTTACGTAGTAGTTCCGTTCCTGGAAATCGGTAGGTAGATACTAAAATAAAATATTAAAATATATGTTTTTTAAAAAGAAACAAATAATGTCATATACTTTCGTCTTTTGTAAGAATGGGGAGAGGGGAGAAGAATTTGGCCATGCACTATTGTAGTGCAACTGAGACAACGAGTTAAAACATAAATCGAGAGAACGTACGATTACCCGAAAGACAAAATCTTATTGAATCGCTCAAAACCCTATCAAACTATTCATAATAATGTACATCGGGTCACACGCTTTGGCCAAGGTACTAAAAGGAGATGTAAAATTTCTGTCAAATAAAGCTCTCATTTCTCCCTAAAATATCAGAGAGCATCCCACTTAATCTCTTCAGGGCAAAACGAATGTAAACAGAAGCACGTGCTGTTCAAATATCATAGGATTACAGCAACAACTTTGGAACCAACTCAATCAATATATCAGAAAAATCTGTTTTCACAAGAGCGCTGGAACATTTTATCAGACTAGAATCTTAAAATTCCGCCCCTTCTAATTTATTTACGAAAAAGAATAATTTGCCGTTTTGTTTCGTTGCATGCAATCTACGCTTTCAAATTTTTTGTCTTTATTCATTTTTTGTTTTCTTCTTTCTTTCCTATTCTCGCCGTGTACATTTTAAATGTAAAACAGTCGGCAATCTCGCTCATGTCCTACTTGTTATTAGGTTATCTTTGCTAAAAGGTATTCTCAACATTAAAGCCACTACTAGGCTCATTGTTCAAACTCATGATTTATAAGACTCATAGTACAGTTAACTTAATGACAAGTTGGGACACAGAAGAATTTTCCGATTGTTTTACATCTAAAATATATACACGGCAAGAAAAGGAAGAAAGAAAAAAAAATCAAACTCTCTTTAAAACTTTTATGAACAAAGATGTGAAAGCGCAGATTGCATTCAACGAAACAGAATGGCAAATGATTCATTTTCGTAAATAAATGAGAAGGGGCGGAGTTTTCAGGTTTTACTCTCATAAAAATGTTCCCGCACTTTTGTGAAAACTGGTTTTTCCTGAAATATCGTCAGAAACATCCAATGTTTTTTAGTGTAAATCCTAATATTTGAACAGCACGTGCTTCTGTTTACATTCGTTTTTCTCTGAAGAGATTAAGTGGGAGAAACTCATGCTGGATTCTCTAATATTTTCGGAAAAAAAATGATAATTTTATTTGAGAGGAATTTTACATCTCCTTTCAGCACCTTGGCCAAAGCGAAATTTATCTTTTTCTTAAAAAAGTGAGGTAGTGTGACATTATTATGAATAATTTGATTGAATTTTAAGGGATTCAATAAGACTTTGTCGTTCGAGTAATCCTACGTTTTCTCGATTTTTGTTTTGTTGTCTCAATTACACTATAATAATGCATAGCCAAGTTTTTTCCCTCCATTCATGCAAAAGACGAAAGTATATAGTATGACATATGTTTCTTTCTAAAAAAACATGAAAAATTTTCAATTTTGTTCGGCTGTGTCCTATCTTCTTATTAGGTAATCTTTGCTCATAGATTAAGATTAAAAATTGGCTTACAACTCTCCCCTCCGTGCCTGCTTCATGCAGTTCTGTTCATGTATCGTTTAGCGAAGAGAGGTGGACAATAATGGCAGAAACACATCCAGGCCTCGAGGCTTCAAAAATTTCAAAATTTCCAACACGGGTTTTTAAATGATGCAACACAAAACCAAGCCAGCAGTTAGCCTCAAGCCCTAGCCGCAAAGCTCTCTTTGCTCAATGTTCGAAATTTTTATCTCTCAGGCCTACTTCTGTCAACAGATGTACTAACAAAATTAAGATGACAGCACCGAGCCACAGTGTATTGTACAAAGCCCGGTGGTATCATTTTGTTTTCATTTCTCTGAGGCAAGCCTTGAGGCGAGCTGCGAGGAAGCCTGAGGCTTGCTTGGATGTGTTTCTGCCTTAACACAGAATTTTCATTTCAGTCTCTCTCGAATCCTCTGCATTCAAGGTAAGATGTCCACAGTGAGTATAGACACAAGAATTTTCAAGGCTGCGTTTGGATTGGACTCGGTGGATCATCGAACATTTAGTCTGGCTTCAGGCCTAGAATTTGCTTTTTCCGTGATGCTATGTGTAGTATTATCCATATCCTCAAATTGTTTTGGCTCCTCTTCTATTCTTGGAACTGTAGATTTTCGGTGATGCCTTGAATGAGAATCTTTTTGCTTTGATTACAGACACAAATGAGATACTTTCCGATTCATCTAATTGATGTCATAACAATAAATTGGATCTTAATCCATGTGAAAGCCAAGCGATAATTTATCCTTTAGGTTCGAGCGCATGCACGTGTCTAACTTCTTTAGGGTCTTTTGATCGCATTACAAATTTTGGGATGTTGCTAGATCCTAGTCTTACTTAGCATGACACACTCATGCCAATCGTATCTACTCACGAGTTATTTCGATCTTCATCTGTCTATATCTATTCGAAATAAACTTGTTCGGGCACAAAGTTCCTCACACTTCTCTTATGCTAATATTGCAGGCTATAAGTTCTTCGAATTCAGACGACTTCATTTCTCACAGATTGCCAACTCAATTCGAGGAAAAGTGATTAAATCTATTAGCGATTATGAACAAGTAAAAGGTGAACTTCACAAATTTTAGGTTTGGTGCAAAAACAATAATTTAGCTTTCAATATCGGCAAATATGGGGTTATAACTTTCCACAGGAAGCAGAAACCAATCACCTATAATTATGTGCCCTCGGATTCCTCCATTCGCCGTGTGGGTGCTGCTTGTGACTTAGGTGTCAAATGAGACCAAAGAATTAATTTTATCTCTCAAAGAGTATTTCTATGCTGGGCTTTATAAAACATTGGTCCTGAGAGCTCTCGAATCTCACGATAACATTGCGTTTGTACACTTGCTTTGTGAGACCTCTTCTGCAATACGCTAGCCAGGTCTGATCTCCATTTTACGATACACACATCGATCGCATCAAGTCTGTTCAGCGGAACTTCCTGGAATAATTCATTGATTCTTCCACCTTATGAGGATCGCTTGAAGCTTTTAAATATGCACTCGCTGAAAAAAGCCGATGTAACTTTGTGTATCAACTAGTAACGCGAATGTTGATTCTCCCATGTTACTCAGTAAAATCTTTCCGCGATAGTGGACACAATTTGAGAAAGCTACCTTTGTTGCATGTTAACTCCGCAAGGTCCAAACTTTGCATATACAAATGCATATGCTCAATCATTTTTAAGTGTAATACTATTTATCTTTTTTTTCTGCTTATAATTAAGTAACCACTGGCGTTTTTTATGTGCTTGCTAAATTAGCGCTGTTATGGAACGAACGAATAGACCAGAACTAGGAAAAAACTGATATTAGAATAGTTCCAATTTGCTCCTTCCATTTATATTATTGATGTGCTAGAGTCTATGGTGGACTTCGCTCGCTCGCTTTATAATGTACGAGTGCTCACCTATATAATGCGCTCCAAGCTGAAGCTTCTCCGTAAACAGTCAGGCTAATTTCCTAGTTAGTATATTAAAAAAAGCAATCGAGTCAATGACAGTAAGAAAACCCGCGAAATGGGTAGAAAATTCATGGTTTACGTCGGATTTAAGTAAAATGAAGAAATATAAAGTAAGGTTTGAAAAATTTCTGGGGAAGGAAGAAGATTGGGAGCGTTATAAATCTATATATAAGCAATATATACAGGGCCAAAATAAAGAAAGCTAAGAGTAATTTCATTAAAACGAAAATTCGTGGGACCAAAAATCAATGTGGAATACCATAAAATTTTTAGTACTGAAAGACACCAGAGAGGAAGTTAAAATAATCGAATTTGCGGATGGTCACTACGAGGATAGTGCAATGGTGGCTAATAAGTTAAATGATTACTTTATAGATAGTTTAAATGTAATTATTGGCTCTATAGATATGGTTGCATACGTGAACTTGATAGACCCTGTTGGTTGGTGGAGTATCAATCGGGCTTTCGGGGAAGCATTCATGCCAGATCGCTTTGACATGGGTTTTAAGTGAGTGGAAGCTGGCAATAGATCAAGGCAAATTCGTAATTGCAGTATTTTTGGATATGAGAAGAGCCTTCGAGAAGACTGATCGACAATTTTGCTTCAAAAGTTAGAGCAATATGGTATCAGGGGTACAGAGCTACAGTGGTTCACATCGTTCTTGACTGGTAGAGCGCAAGCAACTAAAATTAGTAGTATATATTCGAACAGTAGAGATGTAACGGTTGGTGTTCTTCAAGGTTCAATTATAGCAACACTGTTGTTCATATTATATATTAATGATATGGGAAAAGTAATAAAGCATACAGAGGTTAGACTATTTGCTGATGATGCGCTAATATTTATAACGGGAGTGAATGTTCCAGGTGTATAAATAAGCTAAAAGAGGACTTAACGCAAATTTGTGAGTGGTTAAAGATGAACAGGATGAAATTAAATATAGATAAAACGAAGTGCATGTTTATTAATATATTTATAGACTTGTGTGTGGAAATGGACAACAAAAATATTGACCTAGTCAAGGAAATAAAGTATCTAGGGGTAGTTATAGATTGTAAATTAAAATTTAATAAATGTATAGATTATATTTGTAAAAAAGTGGCAAAAAAGATCTCGTTCTTCAGGAGAATCAGAAACAATATTTCGACAAACCTCATTTCGAATATTGTGCTGCGATATTTTTTATGGTATCTAAAGAAGATCTCAATAGGTTACAAAATCAACAAAGTAGGGCAATGCGAATAATACTTCGATGTAATAAAATAACACCAAGGCAACATATGCTGGATGTAAGACAACGGCTGTGTTTGAGTGTGCTAATTACTATATTTAAAATTAAGAATAATATGATTCCAGGATATTTGTGTAGTTATATTAGATATGTCAATGAAGTACAACCATATTCGTTAAGAAATAATGATAGGTTTAGGTTAAGAAAATTCCAAAATACTAATACGCAAAATATGATAATGTATAAAGGTTTGCAAATGTACATATAATAAAATGCCAATGGAAATAAGAAATGAGAATGAACTAAGAAAATTTAAGAAGAAAATAATTGAATATATTGTTGCGAGCGTGGCCTTTGGTTCGTTATTTAAAACACAATATTAAATATTTAATATACAAGTTCTTTATTTCACTCTAATCTTATACAATTCAGAAACTTTCTAATAATCAACTCAACTTTAATTATCGCTAATACTGTACTTTCAATTATCGCAATCTAATTACAACACTTTCGCACGTTTATTACTTTCGCTTGGTAACACTGCAACGTCTAAGACAAGACTCTTTTCTTGGCGGTGACAACTGTTATATTTATACCCTAGAAACTCTCCAGATTATTCTGGAGTGTTCTATTCCAGAATCTTCTTAACTATTTTATTCATTCTATTCCTGAACCTTCCCGAAGATTTTATCATCAATTCTCCGAACCTGAAGTTGTTTACTCTCCATTGCCAGTAGATGTCACCAGTTTGCTCTTTCTATTGCACGTAACACTGCCCCCTTCTTAAAATTGTTCGTCCCAAACAACAGGTGGTCCACGGTCTTGATGCTCGTAGTATTGACACAAGCGGTCCAAATGAACAATTTTACGCTTGCCTCTTCTGCCACGCTGAATCCTGTTAATTCTAGTTACTACTGAATACGGCCCCTCCCATTGTTGTTGTAGTTTTGGAGAACGTCCCTTATGTCGTTTCGGATTGTACAGCCAAACAAGATCACCTTCGTTAAATCTTGCGGAATTAGCACGTAAGTCATAGCGGGTCTTCATCCGATAAGTATTTGCTGCTAATTTCGTTCTCGCGGCCTCGTGCACATCAGCTAATTGTTGTTTGAGCTCCGATACGTAGTCTTCTGGTAACTTTTCTTCACCTCTGGGGGTACCAAATTTGAGGTCGCTAGGTAAACGCATCTCCCTTCCGAATATAACCTTAGCTGGGGCTTGTCCGGTAGTGTTATGAATGGCTGATCTATAAGCCATTAGGAATATAGGAATATGCCGATCCCAATCGCGTTGATGATAGTCAACTACTTTCTTAAGATGCTCGATCAATGTTCTGTTGAAGCGCTCTACCATGCCATCACATTGTGGGTGTAGAGTTGTTCTGGTTTTTCTTATTCCCAACATTTTACACATCTCTAGGACAGTCCGCGATTCGAAGTTCCGTCCTTGGTCCGAATGAAGTTCGTGAGGCACACCAAACCAACTGACCCAATTCGTTATTATTTGTTCCGCAACTGTGGTTGCCTCTTGATTAGGGATTGCATAAGCTTCAGGCCATTTACTGAAATAGTTAATAGCAACTAATATATAACGGTTACCGATTTCTGGAAAAGGTCCAGCAATGTCTACAGCTATCCTTTCAAAGGGGCTCCGACATTATACTTATGCATTTCTCCTCTGCTTCTGTGTTGCGGGCAGCACAGACAGTGCATCTGCGGCACCACTCCTCCACATCTTCTCGCATATGTAGCCAATAAAACCTTTCCCGTATTTGGGAAATTGTTTTGTTCCCTCCAAAATGTCCTCTAGAGGTTCCACCGTGCATTTCTTCTAGAACATCTTTGACGTTTGACGGCACGACTATCTGCATTCGGAATGATTCGCCGTTAGGTGCTTCCCATTTGCGTTTTAATATACCACATTCAACATGAAGAGAGTTCCATTGAGCCCAGTAACTTTTCAGCTTCTCGCTCCGTTCCGAAATATCCTTCCAGTCTGGTCTTTCCATTTCTTCTTTCCAAGCGAGAATAGGTGAAATGTCCGGATCTTCTTGTTGTGCTGTTCTCAGGCCCTCGTTGTCCCAACCTGTAGATGGTTCTACGGTTACCAACTGTATAGTTGCTGTTGTTTCTTTTTCTTCCACCCGGGCGTAATGTTTGCATTCAAGTTTGCATGGACGTCGTGAAAGGCTGTCTGCATTTCCATGGATACGACCTCTTCGGTGTTGGATTTCAAAATCATAAGACTGGAGTCGCTCTATCCATCTCGCCACTTGTCCCTCAGGGTTCTTAAACTGCAGAAGCCATTTGAGTGCTGCATGGTCGGTGCGAAGGATGAATTTCTGCCCGTAGAGTTATTTATGAAAATGTTTTGTTGAACTTACAATGGTAAGTAGCTCTTTTCTTGTAGCATAATAATTTTTCTCTGACTTTGAAATTGCTTTGCTATAGTAAGCTACTGGAACTTCTTGACCATTCTCCTCCTGCGAAAGCACTGCACCAATACCTTCATTGCTGGCATCCGTGTCTAATATAAATGTTTTTCCCAGCTTTGGATAGTGAAGTACTGGAGCTTCACAGAGCTGTTGCTTCAAATTTTCAAAACTTTCTTTGCATTTATCAGACCATATGAACGGCCTTCCCTTTTCTGTAAGTTGATGTAGGCTTCTTTCTATATCTGCAAAACCTTTCACGAATCGCCTGTAGTAGGTAGCTAAACCAAGAAAACTCCGTAATTGATGTTTGCCCTTTGGAACTGGCCAATTTTTGACGGCTTCTATCTTCTCTGGATCGGTTCTCACTCCTTGTGATGAAACTATGTGCCCTAAATATTTAACTTCATTTTTGAATAGAGCATATTTACTCGCACTGAGCTTCAATTTTGCAAGGATGACATAATAGTAATCGGAAGGACATTCAAGGAACATAAAAACAACTTACGGGACGTACTTCAAAGGCTCAAAGATGCAACACAGAAGCAGAGGAGAAATGCATAAGTATAATGTCGGAGCCCCCTTTGAAAGGATAGCTGTAGACATCGCTAGACCTTTTCTGAAACGGATGGCGGTAACTGTTATATGTTAGTTGCCATTGACTATTTCAGTAAATGGCCTGGAACTTATGCAATCCCTAATCAAGAGGCAACCACAGTTGCGGAACAAATAATAACGAATTGGGTCAGTAGGTTTGGTGTGCCTCACGAACTTCATTTGGACCAAGGACGGAACTTCGAATCGCGGACTTTCCTGGAGATGTGTAAAATGTTGGGAATAAGAAAAACCAGAACAACCCTCTACACCCACAATTGATGGCATGGTAGAGCGCTTCAACAGAACATTGATCGAGCATTTAAAGAAAGTAGTTGACTATCATCAACGCGATTGGGATCGGCATATTCCTATATTCCTAATGGCTTATAGATCAGCCATTCATAGTACTACCGGACAAACCCCAGCTAAAGTCATATTCGGAAGAGAGATGCGTTTACCTAGCGACCTCAAATTCGGTACCCCCAGAGGTGAACAAAAGTTACCAGAAGACTACGTATCGGAGCTCAAACAACAATTAGCTGATGTGCACGAGGCCACGAGGCCACGAGGACGAAACTAGCAACAAATACTGATCGGATGAAGACCCGCTATGACCTACGTGCTAATTCAGCAGGATTTAATGAAGGTGATCTTGTTTGGCTCTACAATCCGAGACGACGTAAGGGACGTTCTCCAAAATTGCAACAACACTGGGAAGGACCGTATTCAGTAGTAACTAGAATTAATGACGTGGTATACAGGATTCAGCGTGGCACAAGAGGCAAGCATAAAATTGTTCATTTGGACCGCTTGTGTCAATACTACGAGCATCAAGACCGTGGACCACCTGTTGTTCGGGACGAACAAATTTAAGAAGGGGGCAGTGTTACGTGCAATAGAAAGAGACAACTGGTGATATCTACTGGCAATGGAGAGTAAAAAACTTCAGGTTCGGAGAATCGATGATAGAATCTTCGGGAAGGTTCAGGAATAGAATGAATAGAATAGGTAAGAAGATTCTGGAATAGAACATTCCAGAATAATCTGGAGAGCTTCTAGGGTATAAATATAACAGAAGTCATCGCCAAAAAAAGATGACCCAGTTGAAACATCAGCTGGAAGGGTCATAGCTAACTGGCTAGATAGAAACCAAGCTAATCATGACTTCATTGTGGTCTCCCCAAGCACCCCAACCTTTCCGCGTTCTGGCTCATACATCGATTTCTATCTTGTTTCTTCAAGCATGATAAGCCTACTTCCGCAAATAATAAATTTCAATTGCACTACGCACCATGCGCCATCCGACCACCTTGCCATAGAGCTAACCATCAAACCAAACACGCCGGTGAGGATACTGACCATGGCCCTACCCACCTCCACCACTCTAACAGATGTCAATTGGAACGATTTCCAGGACAGATTGACCACCCTGTATCAAGGCAACCTTCCTGCCAATAACAGAAACCTCGAAAACTCCGAAATCGACTCACAAATTGAGCTCTTCACAAATTGCTTGCAAAGCAACATAGAATTCTTTTCAAAACCTGTTCCCACAAAAAACTACACATTCAAAAATCTCCCGGCTAGCCTTCAAAGCTTGTACAAGTACAGGCAGAAACTGCGGAAAATCATGAACCGCATCTACCACAGAACGCTCAATTTTCAAAACCAGGCGTATCAATCTGTGTTATCCCAAGTTAAGTGCTTATCAATAATCATTGATGAGCAAACTAAAATGTTCTGCGATGAACAGTTTAGGAAAAAACTGGAGAAGATCAAGCCAGGCCCACAGACTTTTGAAAACATAAACAAAGTCTGTTCCAGGAAGCCAAAACTCCCCAAAGTTATTACCAATAGCCAAGAGAAACTAATTCTACCTCAGGAAAAGTGTGATTCGTTTGCTTCATACTTCCAAAATACCTTCAAGGATAACTCAGAACTTAGTAGCCCTTTCTTTTCCTCAGAGGTCGACAGAAATGTGAACACCTTCCTAGCACACGAGACCTTGCCACAAACTTTTTTCAGCATGGACAATCCAGCAATTTACCCCGAACAACAAGGCATCTTTACCAACCCTCTCGAACTCTTCGTCTTAACAAAGACAATAAACGGTAAGAAATCTAGTGGTCCAGACAAAATTTCTAATGCAGTTATAAAAAAACTACCTCCCATAGCTCTGGACTTCCTGTCAATGGTCTTCAATAACTGCATAAATAACAGCTACTTCCCAGAAAATTGGAAAATCTCACGTGTCTTTCCCATTCCAAAGAAAACTTCGTCTAAAGACATAAAAGAACTCAGACCGATATCACTGATCTCAAACTTGGGTAAGCTCTTTGAAAAGGTCATAAAACAACAAGTCCTCAACACTTGTGAAGACAAAAACATCCAACAGGAATCTCAATTCGGCTTCAAGCCAAAGCACTCCACACTCCACCCATTACTCAAATTCCACACTGATGCCACCAACGCTCTGAACAAAAACGAGTGCATTGTAGGCTGCTTCCTTGATGTTGAGAAGGCTTTCGACTCAGTATGGACAGCAGGGCTTACCTACAAATTAAATCAATTCGGATTTCCAACCCACCTAACCAGATTAATCCACAGTTTTCTTAGTTCAAGAAAATTTTACGTGGAGCTTGAAAATCACAAATCACCACTCAAGGTAGTAGAAGCCGGCGTCCCCCAAGGCTCCATATTAGGCCCAATTCTCTTCAATCTATACACTTCTGACCAACCCCCCAATGAAAATGGCACGTCACTTCTTTATGCAGATGACTCTCTCACGTACGCCCAATCTCGCTGCCCGTTTCTGGCTATGAAAAAAGTCAACCAACAACTCCAAAAACTCGATACCTACCACAAAAAATGGGGGATCAAAATAAACGTTCAGAAATCTGAATTGATCTGCATTCGGAGACCCTTTACGGGTCGAAACTTGCAACCCAAAAAATCGAAACAAATAGAAGCCACTTATAATGGGGGAATAATCAAGCCCACAGATAATGCCAAGTATTTGGGTGTTAATTTCAACACGCTGCTGCGATTCAATCGCCATGCCAAAGCAGTCATTAGAAAAGCCAACTACGCCTACAGCCTACTCAGCCCTATAATATACGTCAGGGACGGACTCTCGACAAACACAAAACTGTTGCTCTATAAGCAACTTATCAGGCCAATAATCACCTATTGTTTCCCCATATGGCACACAATCTCTCCTACCTACATGGAAAGCCTCAGCATACTCGAAAGGAAAATCTTAAGAGCGTGCACAGGGCTCCATAGAAGAAGTAACGGTAAACACTTCCCAAACAGGGTAATTTACGAAGCAGCCAACATCACCCCAATAAAGGAGTATCTCTTCGAACTTGCATACAAACAAGTCGACAAAGTTCCTAACCACCCGAACCCAGTTATAAATAACCTGCCGGACCTTCTCGCACCAGCAACATTTAAATACCTTTCACCCCTGCTCTTAACAGTGCCCGAGGCTAGAAATATCTACCATCTACATGATGGTAGATTAAGTTTCTACGACCACAAAGGTGATTACTACCGCGGGTAGTCACTTCGTGCCACGTTTACTCAGAGAGTGTCTCTGAAGCACGCCAATTTTTTTTAGGAACCATCGAATCCTAAATTCTCCAAACTATCCACCTCCTATCCCTCCTTTTCTCCTATTCCAGCCATCCCACTAACAACTAACTCCTAAGAGAGAATGACACATAGCACGGCTGATATAGCGCATCATCCGTGGAGAAAGAAAAGACAGCGAAACGAAAAGTTTCAACAAATACTAAGGACAACTATCAACATGAGGACAAGAGACGACATCAAATCGGACTGAGGGCTAAAGATGAGCCCCAAGGGAAAAAAAGAAGACAATAACGTGAACATCGAGGGAAATGACGACAAAGAAAATAAACATCGGCGCAAAACACACTTGACTTGACTGACTTGCCAAAAAAAGAGTCTTGTCTTAGACGTTGCAGTGTTAACAAGCGAAAGTAATAAAGAAACGAAAGCGTTAGATTGCGATAATTGAAAGTACAGTATTAGCGATAATTAAAGTTGAGTTGTTTAATTGAAAGTTTATGAATTTTGTATGATTAGAGTGAAATAAAGAACTTGTATATTAAATATTTAATATTTTTTTTTTTTTTTTTTTTTTTTTATATTATTAAGCCAAGCTCAGGGGATACCCTATGATGCAAAGCACAGCATGGCAGGAAGGAGATAGGGAAAGGATTAGGGGATATGAGGAGAGTGGCGGAGGTGCCGATGTATGTCGCCCTTAAACTTCCGCAGATTGTACGCCGGAGGAAAAACAGAAGATGGTAAGCTGTTCCACATTCGCACTGTTCGGGATAAAAAAGCATCACGGAATTTTACTGTACGGCCGAAAGTAATTTGAAGGGTTAAAGGATGAGCGCGGTTTGCAGCGCGAGTATTGCGTGCAGGAATCATTCTACAAGGGATTAGACTAGATATTTCATCAGAACATTGACCATGCATATAGCGATAAAGGAGCGAAAGGCATCCAACATTGCGGCGGTGCTCGAGTGAGTCGATATGACAAGTTATTGCCAAATCGCCAATGAGCTTGAAGGCTCTCTTTTGGACAATATCCAATGAAGCTAAGGCTGTGCGACCAGCCCCGGCCCATATATGGGAGTTGTACTCCATTCTAGGTCTAATGTAGGACTTGTAGAGGAGCGCTAGATTTGACGGGCTGAAATATTTCTTACACCTTTTCAGAAATCCAAGACATTTCGATGCTTTTTTGGCAACAGAGAAGATGTGATCTGTCCAGTTTAACTTACTGGAAATATTAATGCCAAGAATGCTTAGTGACGGTGAATCAGAAATTAATGCTCCATCAAAAGAAACGGGTGTGGTTAAGTTATGATCTTGTTTTAATGAGATAAGACAGCTTTGGGACTTTGATGCATTGAATTCGACGCGATTCGCTTTGCCCCAAGCGAGGATATTGTTAAGATCGTTATTCAATGATCTAGTCATGCAATCTCGTTTAACACATGCAGCATTCCCCCTGGATTCCGCAAGAGTGTCAAAGGAGTAAGCGAAATCAAGAGTACTGTCATCTGCGAAACTATGGATGGGATTGAAAGTAAGGGAAAGCAGATCATTAATGAAAATTAAAAAGAGAGTTGGAGAGATAACAGAGCCTTGAGGTACACCGGCATTTATGGGATGCGGTTCAGATGTAACGCCATCTAATACAACACGTATTTGGCGACTAGATAGGAAACTTTCAATCCATAATAGAAGAGGAGGGGAGAGACCAAGTGCTTTGAGTTTGGCTAAAAGGGCTGGATGCCAGACTCTATCAAAGGCTTTTGAAATATCTAGGGCAACGATTTTAGACTCACCAAAATTGTGAAGACTACGGTTCCAACGTTCCGTAAGAAAAGTCAGCAAGTCTCCAGATGAGCGTCCAGCTCGGAAGCCATATTGGCGATCGTTGATGAGATGATTAGTTTCAAGATACTTCATTAATTTAGAGTTAATGATAGATTCAAAAACCTTTGAAAGAATCGAAGTGATCGCAATTGGTCGATAATTTGAGGGATCGCTACCCTCTCCCTTCTTGGGAATAGGCTGAACGTGAGCTAGCTTCCAAGCGGTTGGAAATTTTCCTGTCGAATAAGACAAGTAGAAGAGTTTGCGCAGAGGTTTAGCCAAGGAAGAGGCGCAGCTTTTAATTAACAGGGGCGAAAAACCATCAGGGCCTGCGGCTTTGGAGACGTTGATCCCCTTAAGGACCCTGAACACATCCCTCGTACGAATGTGTATTGGCTCTTGTACACATTCACACGGGCGATGCAAAACAGGTGTTTGTGAAGTTGGTGGAAGGCGAGAATTTGAAGCGAATCTAGCAGCTAAAATATTAGCTTTATCCAGGGAGTCAACAATCACTTCACCATTATTAAGTAGTGAAGGTATAGAGGAACTGGTGAAATTGTTCCTGATGGTTTTGACCAGGGACCAGAAACCTTTGCTACCTTTGCGGCTTGCCAAGATTCTCTGTGTTTTAAATAATGAACCAAAGGCAACGCTCGCAACAATATTTATGCACATAGATGCTGATTGTTGTAGTCATTGCTTAAATCCATTAGTCCTTTTATATAAATATCTATCTATATCACTACATTTATATAAATATCTATCTATATCACTACATGATTTTACTCACCTATTTACTTACTATCTTATTATTACTATTTACTTAATGTTAACTTGTAGCGGACAGCTTACGTGCTACTTATGCTATCTTTATCTGTTTATCCTGTACTATTGTAAGGCCGACTCTAGCTAGACAATCTTAGTATCTAAACTTTGAACTTTGTACTTACTTATTATCCTGTATCAAACTATTATTATAGATGGCACAAGAACTAGGTGTCACACGCAGTACCAAAAAGGTATACAAAATTTATATTTTTATTGTTTGCTTAATGTTAGTGTTTCTTACTCAAGCTCACTATGCTATATTCTATGTATATATATATATCTTAGGTTCTCATTCTCAATATACTGTAGTGTAATGTCTGTCTTAAGCTCTTCTATTAGATCTATTACTTGTTTGCTAAATGTAGTTTTCTCAGTCTACAATACTTTACTACACTATGTATTTTGCTGTAATGCAGTTTTTGTATTTTAATTGCTGATTCATGCTATTGTTATGCTTTTTCTATGTTCTCTTATGATTTATTTTTCTAAAATGTGTATCTACTATGTAACTGTCTATGATGTGCCCAACGCTCTGCGTGTTTTTGGCACGGGTGCTCAAATAAAGGAATGTTTATGGTCCATTCCGGAATGGACCACAACATTTGAAATGATGTATACGTCGAGTGATTCATATTTTTTCGTATATGAAGAAGTCGATCAAATGTAGACAAAACTGCTATTATAAAAACATTTGCTTTTGGCATGCGCTAAAACATGTTATTGCCCATTCCAGAATGCACTACCCACTTCACAATCTGTATACTCTGCTCTAGTATGCCATGCGAAATCTAGTTCTTGTGCCATATATGCTATTACTCAATGTCTTCGCTTTACCGAACGTTTATGTACGTGGCGCTTATGCCGGGGAATGCAATAAATAAACTTTAAATCTGAATTTCATTTAGCAAGCACATAACTAAGACAAATGTTGCACATAACTAAGACAAATGTTGATTTATGTACAGACTGTTTATGGACGTGGCATCGGCCAGGGTCTTTCAATAAAGCATTTTTTATTATTATATTTCTATTGTTGTACTACTTATATTCATATCATCGAATGTCGTAGAGCCCAACGTAATACGTTGCTTTAAGCAGGGGTTCGGAAATAAATACATTTTGACTTCGAATTGTCCAAAACTAAGTTGGGGTGCATTAATAGATGTTTTTGATCTGATTTGAGACGAGCGGTAGATAACATTACGAACTATACAAGGATAATATAAATCTATTTTAAAGATTTCTTACATATTGCTTTGGCTGCATAAATATCGTTCGCTTCTTTATTTTGAAAGAAACTTAGAAATTTTAACGGGAAAAACGGTTACCTGTTTGTGATTGTTTGATACCATTGAGGAAAAACAATAAAATTACAACAAGTGCAGACTTCAAATTAACTTCAACGTATCTAGCTTCAAACATTGTTTAACATCATAAAAATAAGCTTTTTTCAGATACAGATATTCACAGTCCTATTAATTAAATCTAAAGTAAAACGGCCCAATAAAATAATACTTTATTTACAGCTGTCTTATTAAACGTCAAATTGTTGCGTCAAAGTTTAAAGCCAAAAACACATTTGGCCAACGTATACCTAACTATCACGCAGCACGAGCGAATTTCTGAGCTTGTGCCTAGACATGCCATCACAATAATTTTGCTACGCTGTAGTTCTTTATATGAATACCGAGTTTAATTGTAAACGTCTTCAATTAAGTTACATTTTTTTTATATAAACAATGCCAGGGCCCATGATACAAATATTAACAAGTATGGCCGGAAAATCTGTCAATTGATTGCTTGCCTCCTTTGGCGACAAATGTCAGAAATTTGTTCGTCGCAATTTCAATCGTCCTTTCACAGTGAAAAAAATTTTCTATTTTTAAATTTCTTTGCTTTCCCACTAGCACATAATTACTTTTCCCGAAGTGACGAAGAAACTAATTATTTTAATATATTCAAAACGTATTTCAGTCAATAAAATACGAAAAACTCAAAACAAATTCGCTGGAAATGACAGTAGGCACCTCATGACGTAGCAACACAAAAAATTTCTCTCGAATCGGCCATACCTCTTATCTTTGTATCATGGCCAGGGCCCATACGCGGCCCATATTAGAATCTACCGCGGAGAAAAATTATTGTACTAGCACGTCTAGGCACAAGAGGAGATAAATACTCTCACTTCGTACTGAAGTGTGTACGTTGGCTATTTGTGCGTGACGTGAGTCATTAAAATTGCCTGATTGCGTTCATTCGCGATGTATTCCAGCTTTAAAGCGATGACAGTTATTGTCTGACACTTGACTTGACAAGCATGGCTCAATTCTCTTCGTAAAACAAATCCAAAGTGTTCGTGGCTTCTTAATTTTGGTTTCACTGAATATAACAAAAAATATAAAAATTCTTGAAGAAAAGTGAGTTAGTTCCGTGCAATGGGAGTACCAGCATTTTTTAGATGGCTTAGTAGAAAGTATCCAAGTGTAATAGTTGAATGCACTGAAAACAAGGTTAAAAAAATATTCATAAAAACATAACCTCTAATAATTAATAGATAAAAATATAAATTTACTTTTGCCGATATGTTATCTTTAACAGACGGTTGATGAAAATGGGGTAAATGTGTATGAAGATGCAACACAACCTAATCCAAATGGAGTAGAGTTTGATAATCTTTATCTGGACATGAATGGAATTATACACCCGTGTACACATCCAGAAGATAAGCCACCTCCAAAAAACGAGGATGAAATGATGGTTGCAATTTTTGAATGTATTGATCGCATTGTCAATATTGTCCGTCCTAGGAAGTTGCTTTATATGGCAATTGATGGTGTAGCACCCAGGGCCAAGATGAACCAACAGCGTTCGAGAAGATTTCGAGCAGCAAAGGAAACAATAGAAAAAAGGTTGGAGCTTCAGAGAATTAGGGAGGAATTATTGGCCAAAGGCTGTATACTTCCACCCGAGAAGCCAAAAGAAGAACATTTTGATTCAAACTGTATTACTCCTGGTACGCCGTTCATGGATCGGTTGAGCAAATGTCTGCACTACTATGTGCACGATCGCATGAACAATCATCCAGCTTGGAGGAATGTTAAAGTTATTTTATCTGATGCTAACGTACCTGGAGAAGGTGAACACAAAATAATGGACTATATCAGAAAGCAAAGATCTCAACCAGATCATGATCCAAACACACAACATGTTCTATGTGGAGCAGACGCTGATCTTATAATGTTAGGACTGGCCACACATGAACCTAATTTCACAATTATAAGGGAGGAGTTTCTCCCAAATAAACCTAGACCCTGTGATCTTTGTGGGCAATTCGGTAATATTTTCAATTTGTTGCTTTTCATCGGTGTTTAATCAAATTGCTTTTTAGGGCACGAAATGGATAAATGTGAGGGCTTAAATGCAATTGATGTGAATTCAAGTATTAAACCAGATATCCCTATCTCTGCGGAAGTAAAATTCATTTTTGTCAGACTGAGTGTTTTGAGAGAGTATTTAAAGCGTACTTTGGCTATGCCTAATTTACCTTTTGAGTGAGTTTCTTAAGTCATTTATCTCTTTTCGGCTAAATTAATATCGGTTTTAGATATGACTTTGACAGAGTTTTGGATGATTGGGTTTTCATGTGCTTTTTTGTCGGAAATGATTTCTTACCGCATTTACCAAGTTTAGAGATTCGCGAAGGGGCCGTTGATCGTCTAGTTGAACTCTATAAAAAATGTGCTTATAAAACAAAGGTAAGTCTAGGTTAATATAGTCTTTTGATATAATTTTCACTGACAAAAGATAAACATTGTGCTGAGGGATTTTTTTTGCCGAGCTTTACATTTTGTTTATTTTTGTAATATGTAGGTACTTCGGACACTTTAAACGAGTTGCTTTTTTAAATTTCTTTTCTCAACACAATGCAGATAAATCGTGTCGAATTAGAGCTTTAAAATTTTTTTCATGTATGGTAGAAAAGGATACTCGGTCGCGGACCTTTGATTATTTGAAATGCCGGAAAATATAAAACAATTTAGCAATAACAATAAATAAATGCTTTTCTACGCTCATAATAATGTTTAGCTTGGCACGCACCCGAAATAATGTATAGCGATAATATTGCTAATAAATAAATTATTGTTATTATTATTATAATTCTTTGGCCTTTGTAGCTCACAGTGCATTCAAATTTTGAAGAAAATTTTTAAAGAAAAAATACAACTCTTACACTAAAGGAAATAATTTTTGCATTTTTGATTTTTTTAAAAACATTAAGTATGCTGTAAATTTTTTGAACAGTTTTTAATATATATTGGTATCAGAAGTTACATAGCCGTGGAAGGAAAACGCTATAATTCCATTCAGCCTTAATAAAAGGTGTAAACTTAATAATAAAGTAGAAGGAGGACCACGATAAAAGGAGAGTTACAACAGTTGTCTTTCTTGTCCTAACAGGAGCATTTAAGACAGTGGATAGAACAATTTTATTGCAAAAACTGGACAAGTATGGAATAAGAGGAAAGGAGCAGAAATGGTTCGAACTATATCTGAATAATAGAACATAATGCACAAAAATAAATAACCATCAGAGTTATAAAAAAATTCAAAAGTGAAGCAATTCACGGATGATGAGGTTATATACTTAAACTACAAGAAGAATTAAATATTATTGGTGAATGGTTAAATATGAATAGACTTAAACTTAATGTAAAGTCAATGACCAAGTTTGTTCGGTGAAAACACCATGTAAATTTTTCCCTCCAATATTTAAACAGGGTTTAATAAATAACTAATAAGGAAACGACATATTGGAAGAAAATCTAAGCCACTCGGCGAAATGGGTTAGTGTGCTGTGTTCGTATTCATTTTGTCATGGCAGTAATGAAATCGTGACATTTTTTATAATGCAAATTGCTATGTAAAATAAACAAATTTTTAGCGTCCCCTTATTTTCAGATAATATTTCTTGGCGTTGCCTTTGATAGTTTAATGCACTTATCACAATGAAATGTCAGAAATCAAGCAGAATAGTTTAATAATGCGCAGAGCCCTCTTATCATTTCCATCCCCCGATCATAGGGTCTAACTATCATTAAATTGCTTAAACACGTTCACTGTATTCGCACGATACCCCGCTTCCTTATTCGTTATTTATTCAATGGATAAACCTAGTGTAATGACATTTCTCCGACAGTTCTCCTGAGCATTATTGTAAAAAGTTATTTATAAAATGTATGAAGACAAATAACATATGCTCTAGCTATTTTTATATTTCTTTTATTTTAATTTTTGCTCAAGAAGTAACAGCAACAAATTGCAAATGACAGTACAAAGTGACAAATGTCAAATCATTACTCGAAGAAATTTTCAGTGTAAGTTCGGGGTAGCCCTCTAAGTTTTTCAAAAAACGAGATAGCGTAGCCCTAGGTTTACCCGGGGTTTTCATCGAACAGATCTATTATTAATTCTTTAAACATAAGAACAATATTTATAGAAAATAAACAAATTGTAATTGTAAGGGAAATTAAATATCTGGGTGTCGTTATATTTAATAAGTTAAAATTTAAAAGTTATGTGGACTATTTATGCAAGAGTTTTCCTAAGATTTCATTCTTTAAATTTATAAGAAATAAATTGAATACAATGACTGCAATAAAGGTATATAATACAATGATTAAACGCACCTTTGGGTACTGTTCAACGGTTTTATTTGTGTGCACTAATGACATGATGTCACGTTTACTATGAGGTCTATATTTAAATGTAATAGATATACACATATTGAAGTTATATTGAACACTTTATGCTGGATGAATATAAAACAAAGAGCAATATTTAATGTATTACTATTCATGTACAAAATTAGAAATAACTTTTTGCCGCAATACATCTGTCGAACAGTGGCGTATGTCGGAGAGGTGCAACCATGTACCTTAAGAAACTTTGGAGACTTTAAACAACTAAATTTATTGAGAGCATCACAAGCAAAAAATATGATAATTTATTGAGCTCTACAGATGTTTAACCGACTACCAACGAGCTTAAAAAAATGGAAGGAATTTGATAATATGTGTATAAAAGTAATCTAATAAATTATGTGTGTAATTATGAGCAAATGTAAAAGTTTTACAAAATGAATTGTAATTATATTGTATTAAGTAATATTTGAATTATTTATAAAAGATAATATTATAAAAAGTAGTATTATATTATGCTAATAAATAAATATAATAATAATAAAGAGGACTTGATGCAACCGCTGAGGTTGATGGATAGAGCCGATAATTGTAAAAAAAAACAACAAAAGACGATCAGTCAAACAGAAGATTTTGATTGTGTGATGGAAGCCACCACAATACACAAGTTAAGACTGTGCGACCTACTCCGGTCCAGCTCTGTTGAATCTTATTCTATATTAATATAGATTTTTATTTGGATCGCTAGATTCTATGGGTTGACAGATTTCTTATACTTTTTCGGAAATCAAAATCATTTCGCAGCTTTCTTGCTACATAGAAAATGTGGTATTCTGGAAATGTTAATGCCAATACTGCTAACTGCTGGTATCGAAAATCAATGCACCGTCAAAAGAACTTGAATGAGAATGGAAGAGACGAAAAGTGAATCGCTGATGAAAATTAAGAAGACTCGATATTTCTTTTTAATTTTTATCTGATATGAGCAGAGGGTTCTGGGTCACATCGGCCCCAATCCTAATTAGAAGAGGAAGAGGAGAGATCAAGTGCCAGATTTTATCAAATGTTTTTGAAATATCCACGACAATAAATTTGGAGACTCAGAAAAATTTGATAAGATGAAAATGGGCTCATTTTGCTTCGGCAATTTATATTAACAGTATCAGACTTGCTTTCAGAATCTCCAGACCACCTGCCATGTGCACTTTGTTGAAATTTAATTTAATTTTAGTATTGGTCGGTAGAAATGATAGTTGACAGCAAATTTTGAATATTAACTGTTGCCATGCTCTTAGCTTAACCATTTAGATTCCTTTAGTTTTATAGGAGGCCTGACACAGATTGGATTGATCTTAGAGCACTCACGGCAGCTAGATAGACAGTTATTTGAACATTTCCCAATTTAGTTGGCTTGTAATCTTTACCTACCCTCAAATAACCGAAACAGTATCTTACAAAACGTTCTCTTGTGTTTGTTTTTACTTTTCTTCGGATTAAGGTTTCCACTAGAAGATAGTGAGGGTGTTGTACAATGCAAAAATCACGTGTAGTGTCATCTAAAAGAATATGCTTCCGCATAGTGCTGAGCGTGCTGAAATTGCGATATTGCTGGGTTTTGAGTACAATGTACATTTAGGAGTATTTAAGTGGTACGGTATCAATACCTTTCCTGACATTCTTATACTGGACTTTTATCATGAAATTCTAACGTGTTTCTAAATAATTTTAACTATGCGGATATGAACCCATTATTTTTCTAAGCGTAGAAAGTTCCAAACATATTTCTAATTTAATAAATACAAATTTCTTGCAGGGCTACTTGACAGATTCTGGTGAAGTTGATTTGAATCGTGTCCAGTTGATAATGTCAGATCTGGGCTTAGTGGAGGATCAGATTTTCAAAGAACGACAACGTCGTGAAGAACAATTCAAGGCTCGTGAGAATGCAAAAAGAAGACGTATGGGATCTGCTCCGAACAATTTTGGTAGAATGTTCAATTCTCCTCAATTCGCTCCAACTCCACTTGGACTTGGAATTCTTCCTAATGCAGTTCAGAATCCAAGACAGGAGGCAGCTAATATAAGAAGACAAAATATGCAACAAGTCAGTAGAAATTATTTAAAAGATGCTTAGAATTAAAAAATAATTACCTTAATATTAGGGTCATCAGCATTTTCGAAGCCAATCAGATACGCCAACAGCTCTTGAATCAATGTTACGTCCTGGAAGTAGTAATAATGATGGAGGAGCAAAAGGACGAAAACGGAAGTGTGATGAAACAAATCCCGAGCCACAGCAGGATGAAGAGGAAGATCATCAGAAAAATGATGAAGTTCGACTTTGGGAAGATGGGTTTAAAAACCGTTATTATGAATCTAAATTTGACGTTGGACCTGATAATTTAGGATTCAGATATTCTGTAGCTTTACAGTATGTTCGAGGGCTTTGCTGGGTATTAAAATATTACTATCAAGGATGCGCTTCATGGAAGTGGTATTTTCCATACCATTATGCTCCATTTGCTTCTGATTTTGTTAATATAACAGGATTATCTACGAAATTTGAAAAAGGAACAAAGCCCGTAAGTTATCTTAGATTTTTTCTGATTGCCTTAACACTATTTTATATTGTTTCTATGAATATAGTTCAATCCATTGGAACAGTTAATGGGTGTGTTTCCAGCAGCCAGTAGTTCACATGTACCTGAACCATGGGCGCAACTTATGTCAGATCCCGTAAGCTTGGGAAACCGATTAATTCAGAATCATTCGTTATAAATATTTACTGTTTTTTTTTTTCATTTATAACAGAAATCGCCAATTATTGATTTCTATCCTGAGGATTTCAAGATTGATTTAAATGGGAAAAAGTTTGCCTGGCAGGGCGTTGCTCTACTACCGTTTGTAGATGAAAGACGGCTATTTAAAGCTCTTGAGCCATACTATGGCAAATTAACTCCAGCAGAAAGTCAGTAAATATCAGATATGCATTTTTTATTTGTTAATATCTTTTGTTTCTAGGGCAACGAAATAAATGTGGCGACAGCCGTCTATATGTAGCACCTGGAAATCCAGGCTATACTTTCCTAAAAGCACAGTACAAAAATGAAATTCCGCCAGAGACTGAAGTTCCAGTCTCCTTTCAGGGCATGCAAGGTCAAGTGCTTTTGGCAGATGATAATGTTTCAATTAACGGGTAAGTAGTAATAGTAAATAGCACTTACAGGGTGTTCGGAAGTGATCAATATTACAGGAAGTGTTTTTTGTTTTGTTTTTTATTTCACTGAACTCCACCTACTCCCATTTTTGATGGAATAAATGCATTTCCATTATCAAATTATGTAATGAGATTTACTATTTTGGGTGAGGTCCGAGCCGATTGAAATATTACGTGCGGCATTATAGTATATAGAAAGCTTTTTAGAGAGTAATTACCGTCGGCGGGTTTGAGTTTCCATAGAAATATCAGCTCACCAACCAAGATCATTGTAAAAGTCAAAATTAAAAACAAATTCTATGACGGGATACATTATGAAATCCCTCCAAGTTACAGGGTGTTAAAGATGTGAACCCTTTTAAAGTACCTTGTACATTGTACCACTATATCAACATTAGTTATAAACCATCTAGGACGAAGGGAATTTTCATTGAACCACAAAAATTGTCTTTTGGGTTATTTTTTTTTCGATGCGAAAAAATGAATTAAATAAAGTTTACGGATATTTTATCATATCCTATCCTATTCCCATCTGGAACGGATTGCTGATAGGACTGAACATGTCTTATTAGTTCCTCAGATCTTTGCCAAGTCCAGAAAAGACATTCATTTTCGGTTCAGCGTTTCTGCTGAAGATAAAGCTTGTGCTTGGGACTGCTTTGGCTGATATAGAAAAACAAAATCTACAACCAATCACTTTTCCAGTGTTTGGATTAAACAAAATAACGAACAGCTCATCAATGTGTTGCTTTGGACGTTGCTATGGGGGTCCTTGAACGACGATCTGACCAAAGCTACGTTCCTTATTCAGTTAATTGAAATGGTTCAGTTCTTTTTACACACAAAACAGAAAAAAAAAAACATATGAACCTAGTTTTTGTCCAGCTGTTGCTCTAAAGCGTAGGATCTTAACTAAATCCACAAATGGGTGCTTGAGTTTGATGCAAATCTCCCAGGTTTTTTTGCAGTATTTGCATGATTCGGATGGTAGTTGATTTACCACCATTTTCTTCCCCATATGGTTTGAGGCGTGTAGCGATGATATCTAATGTGAATGAAGTTTGTTTGCACCATACAACAAGGTGATTCCTTGATAACGTCTCCTTATTTCCCTACCAGTCTTGTTATGGTTAGAAAATATAACAGTCTATTCTTCCAATTATCTGGTGCTATTTCCTTATGCCATACACGTGTAATACTAGATCGTAAAAACAAACATTCCAGAAGAGCGCCGAGTTTCCCCTTTTAATCAATTCACAGATAATGGTCGGTTTCAAGAGTTTTTTGTTTCTTAGTTTCTTTACACATGTCTTGAATTTATCAAATAGGTCTACTCTCCATCATTGCTGCTAGCTAAAAACCGTTCAAAATCTTGTTAAATATGTTATGTATTTCGTAGTTTTGTACATAAAATAGATAGATATACCTTACCGTAACGCCCAATGAAGGTATTGCAGGAAAGGATTTATGAAATTTACGACAGAATAACATTTATAAGGTTATTTATTGAAACGAACCATTTATATTTTCTAGGGAACTATATTCACCTATACCAGGACTGCATGATATAGGAGAAAATGAAGTTATCACGGTCAGATATCGGGATCCAGCATATCCTGACGACTATATATTTCCAGCCAGAAGACTTCCGAAAGCTAAAGATCCTCCAACAGTTTTGGCACCAGAAAACAGACCTGATAATTACAAACCAGTTATTGGTTAGTATTATTTTGAAAAACGGTCTTTTTCAGTTTTATAAGTTGCAATACATTATTTTTTAGGATTCAACCCGAATGTACCTACTGCTTCGCTATCAGCAGCTGGTCATCGCATGGTTAATAACTACGCAGCTATACCTCCACCCATGCAAATGAACGGTAAGTTGAAAGTAGTTTCTTTACTTTTTACACATTACAAGACATATAAGAGAAGGCAATTGGGTTGAAATAAAGGATAAATACAGATATGAAGTAAGAAACTTTCTAAGGAAAGATCATTGAGAATTAAAATTGTAACATATATGTACATATCATGCTTATCAGTGGAATTGGGACAAGGCTTTCTCTTTCAATTTGCATATAATTAGACTCCTATCAGATCAGAATTATTCTATACATAGAATTGAAGCTATAATGTAGAGGCGTGTTAAAACTAATTAAATTTAAATAAGGAGCATATTTACAAAACGTAACACGTCCTATATAACAGATTTTTCAGGAACATCAAAACAGATATCGCGGCGCCCCATTAACAATATTTAGTCGGTAAAGGTTAGATAATAACTAAAAGTTGAAAGCCTTAGAATTTTATTATTTATTTATTAGAAATAGAAAAATTATCATGTTACACTTTGACTGAATTGATTGGATATGTTTGATTTCGAATGAATCTTGTATGGGCATGTTTGATTTTTAATGAATTATTAGAAATTTTTATTAAAAAAAAAATGAAATAAATAACCAAAATAAGATATATTTTCCGCTTTCAAACAAAGCAGGACTACACGGAAACCCCAGCAAGATAGAGAGAAAAATTGTTTTTTTTTTTCACCAGAGTATTAGCAAAGAACATCTAACAGAAAGAATACGCATCTCGTATGTTGAAAAGTTTTGTATGGCGGGTGGTTCTATTACGACCCGCTCTCACAAATTGTATGAAACCCTCTGCTTGTTAACGACCCGTCACTCACCCGGTGGTGATAGTACGACCCGCTCTCACAAATTTTACGAAAACTCTGCTTTTAATGACCCGCCACCGCCAGTCACTGGTGGTGAGTTGCAGCTGGCGGGTCTTCATCGTCAAAGCACCAGTACAGCATCAGAGCCAGAGCCTAAACTCCGCATCATGCCCATGTATTGCATTGCGTGTTCTCTTTAATTCTTTTACCTCTTCCTTTGTAAACCGGTTTCATCAAGAATAGTTGTTTGAGAGAATTTTTATTTACATTGCATTGCAGTAAAACAGAGGGAGAATAGTGAGATCAGCCGATGTGACTTAGGAATTTGTGGTCTACAAGCAGTCAGGCAGCAAAGTGAAACATGAAAATATGTGCATGGCTGGCATTGGCGTGTGTACATGTACAGCTATGGGGTGGCGGAGAAAGAGGGAACAGCAATATTCTCTCAGTCTCAAATCTTTGCTTCTTCCCGTCTGTTACCTTCCGACCGCATCAACAAGCAATCAAAAAACTTGTGCAATTTTACAGGCCAGATGAAGCTTCTTGTTAAGTTATATGTTCTTTGATATTAGACAAAGTATCGTGGCAAGCCACAAAGGTAGCAAAGGTTTCTGGTCTGTCGACTTAACCATCGGTAACAAACTCACCAGTTCCTCTATACCTTCGCTATTTAATAATGGTTCACAGATACAAGATGTACAAGAGCAAATACACATCCGTACGAGAGATATGTTCAAAGTCTTTAAGGTGATCGACGTCTCCAAAGCTCCAGGACATATAGTTTTTCCAATTGCCAATTGCAATCACTTCGATTCTTTCGAAGGATTAATTCCTGCATGCAATACTACGGCGCACATCCTTTCACCCTTCAAAATACTTTCAGCCGTGCAGTAAAGTTCCGTGATGCTTTCTTATCCCGAATCGTGCGAATGTGGAACAATCAACCATCTTCTGTTTTTCCTCGGGGTTACAATCTGCGAAGATTCAAGAGTGACATACATCATCACTTTCGCCACTTTCCTCATGTTCCCTAGCTTCTTTATGCCATGCTGTGCTTTGCATTACTAAGCTCGGCTTAATAATATGTATATATAAAAAAAAAGCAAATAGTATTAGAAGTATCTTAAATTTACAATAATAATTTATTTCTATGAAAAATTTAATGACCTCCTTTTGTCATTCAATGAAGTTTTCTGCTCGGTCCTTTCCTCATTATTATCCTCAGCATATATGCTGTTGTCAACATCCAAAACTTAGATTTACCATTTGAATTTTGGTTGTGATCGCCATTCGTCAGCAATTTTTTTTAGAAGTAATTGAAGAAGTTCCTCGTTTTTCTTTTATTTCAAATTGAATCGCCGTCCGACAGTTCACCAGCACTTGCTGCTGATGTTTTTTTAATGATTTTACCAGCAATAAAGAATGCTCAATTCCTGGCTCAAATTTGTAATGTTATAAATGCTGGATTTTGACCAAAGTAACTTTATTCTATACATTCTCCATATTAATTCCACGAAACCAGTCTGGTTGACTTGGAATTGGTGTAAATGTTTGTTTGGAAAGTGCGGATATCTGTTTGTGCTTTTATCTTGTGGTAAAAATAGTGGTAGGCCATTTCGAGATACATTTCATTGTAACACAAATCTGCCTAGTTTCTAGGAAATATTTCAGTTGTCAACTAAATCCAGACACGTCATGAGTTATTTCAATTAACGAAAATGAACGAAAACAAAACTTCAACTCAACTCTTGTTCACAGAAACAGTAATTATTACCATTTCACATATCTGATTCGAGTCAATTTATTGTGACCATCTGTAACAATATTCACGTTTTATAAAACCCAGTCTCTGCATAAAGCTTCCACATAGTTAGCCTATCTTAGTATATATAGTTGCGAATTCTTCCTTAGTAGTTCGTTATTGTTGTATGAACCCTTAAGAGTTTATCTACTCGTCCCAAAAACTGTGACACCTACAGGATAATGTTTTTTATTGTTTTCCGACTTTTTGTGCTTTTTTGTACAGTGGATTTATTGTCGAATATATACATATGTACCTATGCATTAAAATGCATAGAAGCTGATCTGTAGAAAGCTTCTTGAATCAGCGTTTTCAAGTCGAAGAAAAATGTAAACATTTTTGTATGGTTCTTTGATATCAACGATAAATTACAACGAAACATTGCCTTCATTTACTTACAGGTTGCGTCTGGCTGACTATTGTTATACATTTTGCGTAACTTGTAGCATTTAAATTGCACGATACAAAGTACATATGTATATATCCAATTGAATTTGAGAGGCGGTTGTAATGGCCTTCCGTTGCTTTTTTAATATTCAAATAAAATTGTTATTGCCTTTTGTGATAGATGAGATTTTTAATTCTCCTGACGAATATTACCAGAAAACCGGGCCTAAGTGATTGAAAAAGAAAACAGTGCCATATAAATAGTAATAATAAAAAAATCCACATGTACAGATTTCCGTTTGCTATGGTTTGGGTGCCGAGTGTTTCACGGACGTGATTTTCTAGGTTTTCTTTTTTTTTTTTTCCTGCCGCAGACGCGTGAAATAGATCAAGTTGATCTCATCTCATATAAACTCAGAATAATTTCTGGGTGTGAATTGTATATATATATATATTATATTTTTTCATTTGTTCATCAAGTCACTCAATTTCGCTATTTGGGACCTGTTGATGAGTCGAAACCAAGACTTGAAACTTGTTACCCAAAATCAAATGGATTGTGTGATGAAATAACAATTAACAAATTTTTTAGCTCTTTCTACTCGTATATACCGGAGAATCCAAAAAAATGCCTTCTTGAACAAATATAAGTTTTCCCCGGTAAAAAGCTTAAAAGAGTAATCCCTAATTTGGTTTGTTCTATTGATACCACGTTATTGTCCTTGTAGCATAGTGACTTGTGGTTAAATCTGGCCAAACTTATATAGGCACATTGTATAATTTAATAAAAGGTAGAAAACCTTTTTTTTTTTTTAATATTTATTGATATAAAAACCAAGGCTTGCTTTTGCGCCACTTTGACAGATGGCTTGTCAAACAAGAACTATTTTTCCATATTTTTCTACGAATACGTATTTTTCAGCATCAGACACCTCGTTTTTGTTTTTTGTACATATTGCTGTCGAAGTTTCAGGTCGAAAAATTATACTTGAAGTACGATTTGTCGTCTAAAATTAAAAAGGCACAACGTCACGTATAGTTTTCTTGGTGTGTTTTTGCGGTATTTTTCTGTTTAACTGTCCGTTTTGCACCTTTTTGTTTCCTAAAAGTTTTTACATTTGCCTTTTCTTAATTCTGTCCACAGTAGATTTCGAAATATTAATTTTTTTTTGCTACATCCCGCAGAGACTCCGAATTGTTTTTTCAATGAACTTAAGCACCTTTTTTTACACAGTTTTATCTGTTTTCCCTTTCGGCCTACCACATTTTGGTTTTTCCGCAATTGTCTCCGTTTCCAAGAATGTTTTAATTGTTCTGCTAACTGTCCATCGCGTTGTTTTAACTTCTCTTGCAATCTGGGAAAATGATTTTTCCTTTATTTTCCAACCACTTGTGCAAAATTGCATGACGCACGTCTTCACATTTCGAACTCATTTCAATCAATCAATCAGTCTTTCACACGCGATTAACGAATTTATGACGAATTTTAAACCGAATCGATATTTGAAAAGATTTTACGTACAGGCATTTATTTTGGCCTAGGATTCACTTATTACTTTAATACACTTTACACTTTAATTGTTCGAATAACTATTAACTTTAGATTACGCGATGACGGATAGTTTTACAGCTTGTTGCTCGACGGCAAGCTGTATTCTTATCTGATGTCTCACAATTTAGGGGTGTGTGGATTTAATGGAATGGGGAAGTTGGATGGGAGCGAAAGGTCGTGGAATGTTAGAAATTACGTTACCTTCTACAAGTTGAAATATTTCGAAGGTTCTCAGTGGACCAGCGTTGATAAGTCTCATGATGATCAAGCAGCGCCAGGAAGGTGTCTTATCCACGATGGTGGTTCCCTGTGCTAGAGAAAAATGTAAATCTCCTGTTTGCGAGTTAATAAGGTGAAGAGGTAATAAATAGTGGAAGTTTTCAACCTGAAACTGCGTTGAAAGCTGACTAATGAGTGGATTTGGATGTTGAGAGATCGTCTCAAGTTGTTTGACCGCTATAGTTAGGAGATAGTCTTCTATAGGAGTGATGTTTGCACTATTGTACAAAAAGGTGTTGGGAAAGTTGCGTCCATCGGGTCTTCTGTACAATCCTCTACAGGCCCGGAGGACCTTCCTTTCCTTCATGTAGGATGGCGAAATTGTGTGCCAGGAAGCAATAGCTGATAATTGCGCGGATAAGCTGCTTATAAATCAGCAGCTTTGTATCTTTCGGGAGACCGTTTCTCCTTTTAATGATAGATAGGGTTTAGTAGGGAGTGAGCGTAAGCTTTCCTCATGATCAGTTGGCGTGATTGCTAAATTTCAACAGATTATTGAAAGATACACCAAGATATTTGATATTCTTTGAAGTTCGTCATTGACTTCGATTTCAATGTTGTTGGCACGTTTGGCGATATTGGGTTTTCCACTGGTGGGAGGGGTTTCGAATGCAAATCATTTCGGATTTGTTTTAGATTCGATTTTTGATTTTGATGCCTTACTTTCTGTAGAACTCATCGAGCTTAAGAACATGAGACTCCATTTTGGTAGCAGCGAAGTTGGCTGACATGGAGTGAGCATATGTAAGGGAATCATCAGCATAGAGCAGGCGAACTCATTTTGATTACTTGCCGATGAAGGCTAATGAATGCAGTTTATATTGAAAGTAGGTAGCTCATTTATCAGCCTGGTTTTAGTTTCGAGGATTCAGGTAGCAAAAATGAAATTTTATGATTTATTAAAAACCGTGCAATACTTTTTGGGACAGTCCTTATATACATATTCTGAAAACAATTTTCAATTAAAACAGAAAGTGTATTTTTAGCGGCCACCAATTCTCAAGCACTCCGTTATTCTAATCCCCCCTCGGTTTCATAGTAAGTGATAATTCTCTTGAACAAAATTTTATAAGAAGCAAGTTCTTTAGATTATAGTGTTCTTTTAGTGGATACATATTTAGTTTTTGACTGAAAGCCAGAGTTTTGTTGTCTAATTGTTTTTTGATTGAAAATGTAATAAAGCATAATAGTATTGAAAGCATACTAATTTTTTAATTTTTTGGACATGTTACGTTTTGATAGTATGTATGCTCTTATTGGTATTGTGCAAGTCTACACATATTGTTATATCAATTATAAATTGTTCAGTGCTTATAAAACTTTAATTGTATGCATAGCCATGAAATCGCGCAAGAAGATAGATGAAAGGGCCAGCTAAAAGAAGAAACTGGGAGATGCTTTAAAAAGTATAGGTGTTTACAAAAGATTGGTGGAGCGAGTAGTTGCAAGATTCAGGAAGTCGCGTACTATACAAAAAATAAAAATCCTGGTAGAAAAAGAGCCGTTACGACTGCGATTAACAAGAAAAAAATACGAGAAAGAATTCGAAGAAATCAACATCAATCAATGAGAAGACTTGCTGCAGACTTAACAATTTCAAAGTCTTCAGTCTGCAACATTATACATCAGGACTTAAACATGAAGGCCTATAAGAAAAAAAAAAATTCATGGTCTAACGGAAAAGCTGAGAGTTGCCAGAGTGAAAACGTGTCGGTACCTCTTTCAATGGCACGCAGATTCTGAGGGAATTTTTTCTGATGAAAAGTTGTTCATTCTACAACAACAACACAACGTGCAGAATGATCGTTTGTACTAGAGCTGAAAACTGGATCCGGATTTGCTAATATGCGGATATCCGGATACCCGGATCTGCGAACTATCCGATTCCTGAGATCCGGATCCGAACTATCCTGGGTCCGGATCCAGATTATTTGGATACCCGGATTTGAGGAATCGGATTCTAATTGTCTCGGATTATCCGGATAGTAAATTATCCGGATACTTTCAGCTCTAGTTTGTACGCAGTTAGTATGAATGATATCCTTACCAACGTAAGAACAATTGAAAGATATTAGAACATCTCCTCTGTTAGGTCGCTTACACATCGAAAAACGAAAACGAACGAATAAACAGTTCCACACCGAAAATTCGTTTATGCTTACACATCAAAAACGAACGAATAAAAGTTGGGTTGGGTTTCTATCAAATGTAAATAAACGGAAATGAGGTTATGTAAGAACGAAAAGAATATTCGTTCGTGTGTGGAAGATAGTATGGAACGAAAATATACTTGACAGTTCGGAACGAAAATTTGTTTCTCGTACGAATGAACATGAGAATGTGTTTTAATTGAATTAAAGCTTTAAATATGGATATTTTTTTATTGAAACTGCAATTAGAATAAATATCCAATATTTTATTACATGTATTGCGTAAAATTTCTGTTAGTTTAGGACAAAATTTGTGTTATTCGGTTTAGTGTTTTCGTTTTCGTTTTTCGATGTGCAAACGGCCTTATGATGTGGGGTGCTGTTTCAAAACGTGGGGAGTTACCCATCCTTTTTGTCGATAAAGGGGTAAAAATAACAAAGGAATACTACTTAGAAATAATTTGGAAAAATCATTTCATCCTAATGCTACTGAAATATGTGGAGATGATTATTTTTGTTTCTAACAAAATTCAGAACCATTGCATGCCGCCATAGTGTTCAGGAGTGGATGAGACATAATTTGCCGGATTTCATATCTAAGGAAGAGTGGCATTCATCATCACTAGACCTAAAAGGAAACAAGAATTCTTAATTGATGAAATACATATGTTGAAAACTAAACTGCAGGAAATATATTAAAAATGACTACTTTTCTAGCAATTTACAACGGGGTCAAGATTTTTGAAATCAATATTTTTTACTTTTCTGGAAGTTAAACATCGCGTTCGTCAAGATAAAACACCTCAGATTGGTTTATTTGGCATATGATTGAAAAAAAAAACCGGTTTTTGTGCAAGTGTTTTCATAAAAATAATGGTAAAAAATATAGTCCCGATCAGGATAAGGGAATAAAATGTGGATCAGACCGAAACTATTGGGATAAAATCGAGCTAAGGTTAAGGGAAGATATAGAGGTGAAAATATTTCCATCTCTTACCCTAAAAGTTATTTCCAAACATAAAATATTTCTTACTTAAAGAAATATAAAATGAAAGAACAAAAATATTTACTACGACAAATATCATTCTCCTATACACATATTTATCATAAAATATCAACACTGTTCACAACCTGTTTGATTACTGAATGAATGCAACTAAACTACCAATTGACGTCCTTATCTAGTACAGTTCTTATTATATTCTCCGATCTCCTTGAAAACTTTCGTAAAAGCATAATATTTCGAGGACTCAGTCAAGTAACATGTCGACTTTTTGCAATATCTTGAATGAATGAAATGAGCTAGAAGTTAATTACTTATTTCTACTGAAGTACGCTGAGTACGTAGCCTTTAGTGGAATATTCTTAAAACTGTCTACCCTTTCTCCTGTCCGCAACGTTGTGAAATATGCGTACGGTTGCCTGCCCTTACGTTATCCAACTAGACTTAACCTAAGGTAAGTGATGAGGAGCAGAACTTTTTTATTTTTATTTTATTTTTTTGTTTTGTTTATTTTTTATTACAGTTTGTTTCACTTAAACTCCTTCTGATGATAAGTGGAATGGAGTTGTTTCTGCTTCATTCATCTTTGGATGACAACATTTTTGAAATAAACTCTTTGAATTGAGTCGCTGTTGGTGAAAAAGTGAACCACTAATTGGGGCTCATCGTGATGCATAAAAGACGATAAAACTTCCATTCTGCTTCGCTTCCTATCTTTTCCGCTATTCAGTTTTATCAAGTCGCAATTATAATGAGTAAAATTAAGGAAGCAGAAAAAATTTAAAAAAAAAAAAAAAAAAAAAACAACTTTCCACTCAGCCTGTGAAACATTTGAAGAAGTAGAGCAGAGAATATTACAACTCGACGAGCCTGAACTACTATGTAGATACTCTCATTTTATTTATTTATTTTTTTTTTAAAGAAGATTTATCCCCCAATTCCCTTGTCCAGGACTGTATTCAAAGAATTACGACGAGTATATTGAATAAAAGGTTGGTCTCGGTGGGTGGTTGGGTGATGGAAGAGCAGCACCAGAGTATTGCTTTTGGTTGTAAAATGTTTTAATTAACAAATTCTTATTTTTTCTTTTTCTTGTTTTTTATTCGACGCGTTAAATACAACCCACTCACTAACAGGCCTACAGATAGGGAAAGTGAAGCTAAAGTACGCATTGAGGGTCGATTACTTGAACGAGTTTCAGTTTCTGACATTGCGCTGCGCGCCGTTGTACTATTGCTTGCAAGCGTTTTTAAGTGCTTGAGTTGAGTTGCTCTCGTACTTGACTCGGTGCTGCCGGATTATGATACCCTTTTGATTTAATGAAAGGAAAGGAAAATATGGTAAAGGAGCAAACTTTTCTCCTTTTGTGTTGATTTCATAAAAACAATCTAAGATGTAACGATTTAAAAAAAAAGAGCATTTAGGAGTTGTGTACAATTTTTTTTTTTTTAAGATATTTTAATAAATGTTAACTGGATGCTTTATTTACACATAAGATTCGTATTTATTTCAACTATCTTAAATCTCTCTTGAGACATGACCTATAAAACCAAAAGCCTGTGTTGTTTATAACAAGACCCACTGCTTTCTTATACAGTAAGATTGCTTGGACAATAATTTTCTTATGTATTTACATATTTTGTTATGAGAAAACTTTTATCAGCACAATTTCAATATATTATTCAATTCAATTTATTAAGGCGGGGTATAACGAATACAACAAATCATTATTGTAATGCCGGCAGGTTAAGCGGTTTAGTAGCTAGAAATGTTACTGTTATAATATCGAGAATATGATAGACAGTTAGATATTCAGAGATTTTAATAAAAAAAAAAACAACAAACACAGGTGATTAGGTATAAAAAAAGGGTTGGGCACGAAATCCAGAAAGTCAAAATCCAGAGTGATGAAATCCAGAAAGACAAAATCCAGAAAAGACAAAATCCAGAAGTGATAAAAGCCAAAAAAGACTAAATTCAGAAGTGAAAAAATCCAGAAGTGACAAAATTCAAAAGGAATCCAGAAAAAAAATTTATATTCGCTTTTCTGGATTTCCTCTTAGTTTGAATTCTTCATGAGCTCGGAAATATTTCGTTTACGTTAAAAACAAACAAATTATATATATTTTTTACACTTATTCACTATCACTTCAACACACACACTCTTTAATAAATGAGACCTAAGCACTAATTCATATAGTACATTCCAGAGCAGATTAATATCTCAACTCAACAATTTTTCTATGTATTAGTAATTTTCAAAATTAAATTTTTTTTTATTCTAATTCGAATTATCATGCATTTTGGATCTTGATCATCTCAAAATCGCGATCAACATTCAAAATTTCATATAATGTTTCTTAACCACCGTTCAAAAAACGTGACTCATTTGCAGGGATTGTTGGGTTAGCCTGATTTTCACAAAGATGTTAGGTTTCCATCAGAAGAACATGTCATCACAAAACGAAAAATTTCCGAGCTCATGAAGAATTCAAACTAAGAGGAAATCTAGAAAAAAATCCAGAAAAGATATTTTCGGATTTTTTCTGGATTTCAACTGAATTTTGTCTTCTGGATTTTGTCTCTTCTGGATTTTGTCTCTTCTGGATTTTGTCACTTCTGGATTTTGTCTTTCTGGATTTTGCCTTTCTGGATTTCGTATCCAACCCACTCCCAACTATATTAATAACACAGATTAATATAACAACAACGAGGAACGTAAATATGAGAATTGCGTTAAACGAGCGTGTTAATTCATTCCATTTTTAAAATCTTTTAAAAAACTTTTTAATTATAACAATTTTTACATTTCGTGATTTTGACATTTTGTATTCTGTCGTTTTTGAATTTTGTCACGTCTGGATTTTGTCACTTCTGAATGTTTTCATTTCCGAATTTTTGTAATTTTTCTGGATTTTATCACTTGTGGGCTTTATACCTCTGGATTTTGTCATGTTGCCATAAAAAAAATCCCAATGGATCGTACACTCCGTCTGGGAAAAAGACTGATTATGCAGCTATTAATAAACATATCCGCTAATCATTTCCCTATTTCCTTCCTGCCCTGCCATGCTGTGCTTTGCATCATAAGCTATCCCCTGAACTTGGCTTAATAATAAAAAAAAAGGAAAAAAAAAATACCTATTGGGAGCTCTAATGTCGTTCGACTATCGTTTAATTCAGAAATTCAAGATGGATTTGGTTCCTTCAGCAGTATTTTTTTATTCACTGAAAAAATTACACAACAGTATTGCTTCCAGAAAGAATATAACACTTCTTACTGCCCAATCATGAGAATAAAATTACACCGAAAGATGAAGGTAAGATTATTGGCAAAAAATTAAGAAGCTCCTGTTGGCTCATAATAATCTAATACATGGCTAACAGATTATTGCACCATGAATGAATTGAAATTGCTAAAAGCCTAAGACTAGAATTTGAAAAAAAAAAAAAAGAAAAAAAAAAGGAAGAATTCACTTATCAAAGTTTTGCAGATATCCAGATATATTAAGAAATTTAGCCGGCTTCCGACAGATGAACTCTGATCAATTTAGTTAGGGGTGGTTATTTCAATTAAAAGATGAAAAGTTGTGATAGCATTAATAATAATCTATCCAAAATATTATGCTTATGTAACGGACTCGTTTATCGCTCTCAATAACCGAACTCAGGATAGAAATTATTAAAATTTATTTTTTTTAGTTCTCTATGCAAGCACTGACACATATATGTATAATATGGACTGCTTAACTTTCTATTTCACGCCAGCACAATTGTTTATGTCAAAAAGTGTTCTTACATCGGTGCCAACATTGAAAAATTGGCGGGAAGTTGAAAAAATGAGCCCGCGGCTCAAAAAGTGATTTTAATAAAACCTTTAGAATTTCTTCTGCGTATCTAATGAATATGTATATTGCCTTTGGTAAAACAGTTTTTATCAGTAATAGTACCAGTAGCGAAGGTAAATAATACAATCAAATGCGATGAATTTAGACCTATAAATATGCTTCCTTCTTATGAAAAAATATTTGAACGTTTTATTGCTGAACAATTAATGGAATATATTGAAGGAAAGAAATTGATTATAGAGGAGCAATCGGGATTCAGGAATAAACATTCATGTGAGACTGCTTTAAACTGGCTTATATTTGAATGGAAACGCGAGATAGACAGTGGAAACGCTGTGATAGCTGTGTTTTTGGATTTGAAACGTGCATTTGAAACGATTGACCGAGATATACTGCTGAAGAAGCTCTGGATATATGGGGTTAGAGACATGGAATTGGATTGGTTTCGTTCATATTTATCCGGAAGGACTCAAAGAACAAAGATAAATGGCATGTTATCAGAATCATTAGACGTTTCGTTGGGAGTGCCCCAGGGCTCTGTTTTAGGAGTAACCTTGTTTCTGCTATATATTAATGATATCAATGGGATTTTGAAATCGTGCAAAATTGCCTTATTCGCAGATGATACTCTCATATATATATTAGTGGAAGAGATATCGGTAGAATTGTACGGGAAATGAACGTAGACCTAGTCTTGCTGGACAAATGGTTAAAAGGTAATAAATTGAAGGTGAATATGACCAAAACAAAGTATATGACATTCAATATAACTGCCGAATTTCCTATAAGATTAGATGGTGAAGTAATTGAACGTGTAAATTGCATTAAATATCTTGGGGTGTTAATTGATTCTAAGCTAAAACTCAGAGACCATGCGAATTATATATGTGCGAAAATTGCAAAGAAGATTGGATTCTTGCGCAGAATTAGAAGCATGTTAAGTACAAATAGTGCAATAAGACTTTATAATGCACTTGTACTGCCGCATTTCACATATTGCGCAACGCTTTTGTACACGACATCTGAGGAGATAAAGGACAGACTGCAGAAGTTACAAAACAAAGCCATGCGATCAATTTTAAAGTGTAACTTGCGCACCCCTGTGAAGGATATGCTAGAAATTTTGAGTTGGTTAAATGTGAAGCAAAGGCTGTGTGTAAATGCAATGATTTTCATTTTTAAAATGAAAAAAAAAATGTTACCGGAATACTTGCATAAGAACTTGGTTACAACAAGGGATGCTCAGCCTTATAATCTACGAGGAAATGATGACTTCAGGCTGGCAAGATGTAACAGGAGTAGTACTCAAAATAGCTTAATGTACAAAGGATTAAACTTTTTTAATTGTCTTCCATACGCAATTAAGAGTGAGAATAATTTAAATGTATTTAAAAGAGAAGTGCTTAAATTTGTAGTCAGTAAGGTGCAGTGAACTTACAAATATTCCCCTTTTTTATCTGAATTTTATCTGAATTTATTAAAATGTATGTATTTTAATTGTTTTTAGTCTAAATGAATTAGAGTTTCGAATTATATATCAACCTAGGATTAAATTTTTAAATTTAAGTGTTAAATGATGTAAACTTGGTTGCTAAAAGCTTTATTATGGGCTAATAAAATAAAAAATAAAAATAAATAAGTAATAATCTCTCTCTTAGTTGGTACTTGGGGCTCTGACGGAAAGAGTCAGCAATATAAAATTGAGCCCACTTTCTGCAGTGTATTTCTATGAACGTAGTCAGTCCAGTGCAATGCAATGATCAAAATTCCATGAATTTATTCTTATTCGCTTTATTCGCCAGATCTAGCACGCAGCGATTTCCATCTGTTTTCTAAGTTGAAAAAATGGCTTGGAGAGACCAACTCCGACGTAATCGCTGCTGTAAATAGCTATTTTGAAAAGTTAAAAACATTGACTTACAGAGCAGGCATTACAGCTTTGGAACATTATTGGACTATGTAGGGTGCATACAGCTAGCAGAAGACAACGTTGAAAAATAAAATTAATCATTACAAAAAAAAAAAAAAAAAAAAAAAAAAAAATCTTTTCTTAGCGATGCACCGATATTTTTGAATAACCCTCATATTTCCGTTTTTTTTTTAAATTTTGTGTGTAAATTTATTTTATATGACACCCCGGTATTTAAGTTATTCTCCTTTTAGAGCGCTATAATTTATAAATTAGGTTATTTATGGAGAAAAACGAAATCTACGGCAATATTTAAGGTTATCTTAAATACATATTACTATTTTAAAAGCCTTACTATCTGTCATTTTCTTTGTCAAATATCTTTTAATTTGTTGAACTTATTGTATACAGATGTAGAAGATGAAGAAAACAAGAATGTTTAATAGAATTATCGTCAGCAAATGAATATGTAGAAATAAAAAATGCAACACACTCAGATGGAATGAAGAAAACCAATGCACGGAATTATAAAATCGCTATTCTTAACAAAATTCACTTATAAAAAATTTTACGTATATAAAATTAAACAAAAAATAAAATTGTAACTGTATAACATGAGTTATACTTTGTTATACTTATGAAAGCTTAATATAATTTCTCTAGGGCTCGAAATTGAAAAATGTGTACCTACTCCTCAGATTATTGATCAAATTTAGCTTATCTAATGAAAAATAATTTTTGCATTATGGGTTTTAAAGGAGATTAAGCGAGAACTGCAAAAAAATGGTATCATTACACTGCTTTTGGAAAACCGTATTATTTTTGAAGTTATAAATTTTTTAATATTTAGAGCAAGGCAAAAAAGCATATGAAATCGAATAGCAGTATTTAATGAAAAGTTGTAGAAAGCACTAATTAAAATAAACATGTTAAGTTTCAAGACTGTTGATCAAGTAGTTTATGTGAAATAAATCCTGCATACAAGGTCAACATTTTGAAAAAAATAGCTTTAAATTTTGACAACACAGATTTGATTGAAAAACTCAAATACTGGTTTTCACCTTAGATCATATACAGGGTGTCCCGTATGTAGTGTTACACCCGAAGGTCATGCTTAGACAAGCAAAAAATTGTATAGGTGGGGGGAATCCTAACGGTCTCCGAGATAACGGGACTTAAAGATATTTATATATTTTTATAGACCCCCTTATAAGTTCTGAACGTTACCGTATGATGATGATTTATAATTTGTTAGATTGATAATAATCGTTGAACCTTTTCAATCTATCCATCAACATTATAGGGCGTAACGTTCAGAAGTTACAGGGTCATTCATAAAAACATACTCAAATACCCGAATATCTTTCAAGCTCCGTTATCTCGGAAATCCTACCCATATAATTTTTTGCTTGTCTAAACAAACCACTTACGGGACACCCTATATATCAAATAGTATAGTATCAAAACAAGAAAAACTTAAACATTTCTCTTTATGTAGTAGAACAGCACCGATGTGTTAGTTTAGTTATGGAAGTAATAAAACTATAATATCTTCAGGGGGGCCACATAATTTAGTGGTTGAAACAACATTTTTTGGCGTTGCCTTTGTATGGCTGACATAATTTAAGGGGAAGTAAACAAAAACAAACAGGTATTGAAAAAGTTTAAATTTTTTTGCCATGTCTGTTTAATTAAAACACTATAATTTATTATGGAAACAATCATACTTTCCTTAAAAATTATTTCCTACGAGAACTACGCCGATTGTTTCTGCAGCACAGTACAGTGTACTCATCACTATAAGGCTTGTTTTTAACTGTTGATCAAGAGCTTTGAAATTCTCTCTGCGATTCATTTGACATCGTATTTATTGTTTTTAACACTTTTGGCCGGATTACATTAACAACGCCGACGCCGCGCCGGCGTGGTCGTCGTTTTATGTCAAAAATATTTATGCATTACATTACCCACGCCGGCATCGTCGTCGGCGTGGTCGTCGACCCAACTCTAATCCTAATTTTAACGCTGGCGCTCCATTGCTGCCAATATGCAAGATCTAAATCTATTATGAAAAAAACATGAAAAAATGAAATGATATTTGAATTTCTGCAAATAAATGGTTTTATATTAAAAAATGTGACTTGAAGGAAAAGGAAATATCTTTTTTATTATTATTTAAAATTTTATTGCAAACCGGCAGAGATTACAAGCAAATAATTCAACTGTAAAATGTATGAGAAATTAATGTATGGCGGTGCCGCCCAGTGTTAATGTAACTTGCCCGGCGTTTGACGACGACGATGACGACCACACCGATGTCGGCGTTGTTAATGTAATCCAGCCATTTGAATGCCACGGTACTTTTCAGGATTCCGGTTATCTTGTGCAGTTGACATTCAATGTGTTTAAGTCTGCGATGTGCAAGAGAGAGCATCGCAATTGCTGCACGAATATTTTTGCAATCACTACGTTTCATGCGATGACAGATGTCAGATATAATTTTTTTGACATCTAACTTGATAGCTTGCAATTTCTACTAAAATAAGAAATAAATAATAATACAAAACATTAAAAAAATAAAAATATCTATTTAATTGTTAATTATGGAAATTAATATAATTATTTTTTTGTCAAGAAAATCACATGTGTACAGAAGCATAAATGAGTAATGTTGCATGAGTCAAAAGAGCGTCAAAGCTGACGACTTTAAAAACAAGCCCATAATTGAAACTGCGATGTCTCGATTATATAAAATATCTTCCACAAAACAAAATTTCACTATAACTTTTCACTATCAATAACTATATAAATTAATTTTACTTCGTTGTACAAAAAATCACTAAAAGAACACTGGAATTGTTTTCGCACAATCAGAAATGCTCAGAAATATCAAACTGACACAGAATAAGGAGAAGTCGTCAAAAATAGCTATGGAAGCTTCGATTAACCATGTTTTTGAGATATGCTGCTATATCAAAAGTAGAGTGTAATTATTCAAAGTTAATCGGTTAGGTTTTTTCAAAATATTTCGAAAGTACTATATCTTAAGAATATACTGTAAAAATTTTAGACTGAAATTCGAAATTTTGACGAAGTTATAGCACATATATATGTACGCCTCGTAGGAGTGCGCTCAGCAAACGGCTGGACCCCTCTATTATTTATGCGTTACCTTTATACCTACTTCGAGCGTCGGATACCTTTGTGTATACTAAAAGTTTTACCTGTTTCTTCACATACATTTATTTTGGAGCTCAGTTATATTGAAATTCAAAATAAACAGTCAGTGTACGTTCGTTACTTTGTGCGTAAACACCTTCGAAGAGCGTACAAATGGATTGGAAAGGAAACTTCAAACGCATTTTACTTGAAGCAATGTCGGCCGGGGTAATAACAAATTTTCTATAAAACCGATTGGGCTGAAATTTGGATATGTTATTCTATTCATCAATAGTTCTCGCAGGAACTACGATCTTTTTTTTTCGGCCCTAACTTTCCATTTTACAGCCCGATTTCCACTAAAAAAAAGTCACTTTTTTTCCAAGTCCATCATTTTGTTATTTTTAATTTTGGTGAATCTGAAATCATCACATTAGATATCTCGAAGGCCTTCGATAGAGTCTGGCATCCTGCTCTTTTAGCTAAACTTCAGACATTAGGTCTAGATCCTCTTTTCTTAAAATGGATTGAAAGTTTTCTCTCCCGTCGTTCAATTCATGTTATATCGGACCGTTTTATAATTCATGCCGGTGTACCGCAAGGCTCTGTATTCTCTCCTACTCTCTTCCTCATTTTTATTAATGATCTGCTAGCTCTCACTTTCAATGCTATTCATAGTTTTGCAGACGACAACACCCTTCGAATGAGCCTCGTGCTGCCCAGCAGTCGCAAAAATATATAAGATTAATGTTAATTTTCACGTAATTTTCCTTTCCCCTTTTTTGTCTTCGACCAATTCTTATCATACCCTAGATGTATGCAATTTTGTATGGTCACTCCTCTGTAAAAATTTGATTGTTATAATGGTTTTACGCTTCTATTTCTATAACGATTCGTCGGACAGTAAAAATGATTATAACCATTTTTATAGGATTTAATATTTTGAAGAACTTTTCAATAGAATAAAAATGTCACAGTACACGTAAAAAACCACAAACTTTGTATGGCAACACCGAAATAGTATTTACCATTTAACGGATACAAAATTTCAGATCTCTAGGACGCGTTCTCAGCCAGTTTCGAAATATATAGTGAAAAACTAAATTTTTGTATGGCAACCCTACGAAGGAGTTACCCGATTTGTCCTATTTTCGAACTTAATTCTACATAATAATTTTTTTTTATGATGATGCGAAAGCTCAGGGGATGCCCTATGATGCCGTAGCACAGCCTTTGCAGGAAAGGAAGAAGGAAGTCGGGAGGTCCCCGTTCAAATCCCGGACGAATCGGTTATTTTTTCCTTTTGTAATTTATAATTTGATTTAGAATCAAATCAGGCGTGGACTACAGAAGTTGTTCAATAAATTAGATGCACCTTCAATATTTAGAAAATGTTTGTCTTATTGTTTTTTTGGAAATTATTATATTTTTTATTATTAATTTATTCTTTTGTATACATATTATTAGCTGTATTCTTTTGTGTCCGCAGAACAGAGCAGAACAAAAGAAACACAAAACAACTCATCATACATTTTCTTAGAAGATTTAAATGAAGCGAACAGAAAAATTTGTTCTCTCCAATATGTGGGAGTTCTAGAACACTATCTAATAATTTGTTACACTTCCCTTTGATTTAATCACATCCTCTATGCGCATCGGCATTTTTTTTCAAATCATCACAATTATTCCAAATGTTTTCTACAGTTTTTATTTTAAAAGAATATCTGCTGTTGGGATTATGAACATTACAAACTTTGATTTGAGGCGGCAAGCTCAGCAATTTTCTATTGAATTTAAGTCAGGAGAATTTCTGATTTTCGTTTGTAACGAGATTAACAATACATTTTGCTGTATGACAGGGAACTTCATCTGGAATAAAAATGTAATAAGATTTAGTATAGTGTAGAGAATTAATATATGGAAGCAGGACATAGGATAGGACCAATTTGTATTGGCTCTGGTGTATCGTTCCTTCAACAAAATATATGGGACCAAGACCGTCTCCGTTGATGCAGCTCCAAATCATTATCGCCAGTGGATGTTTGACAGTTTGTACTATGAAGTCGTTTTTGTGTCTTTCTTCTGGTCTTCTTCATGGGTTTGGAAAATTTTGTATATTTCTAAAACTTTTTAAGAAAACTAAGAGGAAATAAAGTGTAATAAAAAAGAAATTATTTAACCCTTTTCCATTCATCAACTGTTAGATGCCGATGAAGCTGAGTGCATATAAATCGCGTTTTCTTCATTCAATTCGTCAGCTTAGTATTTTTTGTGGGACGTTACCATTTTAAATATGCCTCGTAGAATCTCCACAAAGGGATATATCCACTCCTTGCCCATTTGGATGCCTTATTATAACACAAGCGAATGCTCTACGTTATCCCCGGCCTTTTCCTAATTCTACGGCAATTTACTGGCTTATTTACTAATGGTGAGATCCCTGACCGAAAATCTCTTCCCACTTTGTCGACTGTGGAAGCCGAAATATTTTCTCTCTTTGCCATATTCCGATTAGAGCTAAGATGTTTTCTAACCGGGCCAAAATCACTTGCTGTTTTTCACGACTGACTGAGCAAAAAATAAAAAATATAATTTATCTGCGCCTCTATCTCTTTTCAGGTATATTGCATATTTTTCGATTAACAGATATCTCAGGAAAGGAAGGTAATGAGATTACCTTTCGCAAAGTACGATTAATACAAAAAAATCATTTCAAAGAAAATGCTACCTGTTTTCTTTTAAATTTCAGAATTTTCACATGTGCGTCTAATTCATTGAACAGCTACTGTATAAGCAAGAGTTTTGGTAATAATCCAAACTCAATATTTTTCTAGCTCTATTGTAACTTGTGGTATAGAATAATTACGAAGTTCGGGACCCTTATTTTAACCTTATAGCAAGTTGATATTACTTATGTATTTGTATTTTGGTTACTCACTATAAGGCTCAATGTACAAAGATAACTCTGCAGGGTATTTTGGATCAAAGTATCTTAAAATATACCTACCATCACACTATTCCTCATTATGAGCAGAAGACAAAATTGTCAGAGCACTTTTCTAGGTGACGCGCGATTAAAGATTTTACCGGCGCGTCTCTGTATTTACTTGGATGTAAAAATTGCTTCCAAGTTCGTAAAGGTCTCGTCGATTTTTAGCTCTGTTAATTTTAAGCAATAGCTTATTAAAGTAGCTTTCGAATTATGTATAGCTTGTTGCTACCTGTTTTGTTTCAATAAAATTAGTCGTATGGCTTTTTCAAAGTATTGTCCATCGCAAGCCACTTCTGTTTCCCTTATTTCTGGCAGCATACGGATACCGCGTCGGAAGAACGCTTCATCTTTTGAGGCTATCCAAGAATCGAGCCAATTTTTGATATCTTCATATGATGTGAAGTGCTGCTCAGACAGGCAATGTGTCATCGACCGGAGCAAGTAGTAATCGGAGAGGGCAATATTTGGCATAAGCCTAGATTGCTAAACGGCACCGTATTTCTTTAAACTTTCAACACTAGTTTCTTTTTACTCACAAATCACAAATATTAAATCAAAATTTTGCGGAAAGCTACAGTTTCAGAGATAATCGACTTTAAAATTCCCGAACTTTGTACTGCAATTTACAACACAATTTAATTAACTCTTATTCTTCTTTTTAGTATTAAAAAGAGGCAGTGATAGGTATGTATATACTGACCCTCCCAAGATTCGGGTTACCAGCATTGCGTTTTTTTATTCATTACGAATATTCAATTGATGTGTAGTAAACAGCATTTACTTAGAATGGAATAGAAAAACTTTTATTAAAGAAGCACACACACACACACACACACACACACACACACACACACACACACACACACACACACACACAGAGGCTGTCAGGGACACACAGAGGCTGTCAGGGACACACACAGGCTGGCAGGGGCAAACACACACACGCGCGCGGGGCGGAAATTTGTAATGATGAATAATATGAATATGAATACGGGGGGTAGGGAGGTTGGGGAGGATTTCTTGTGTGTTTCCAAGTAGTTTTTGACCGGCGCCGCGACATGTGGATGAGCATTATCATGCAGGAGTCCGGCTCAATCTCATCAATTGTGTTCGGTAGAGTGCATCAGTAATGGTTTTGTTCGGTACATGAGTTTTTCCATGAATATTCGGCTTGGCTTTGACGTTGAAGCATGGCCCCGTGGTCCCGATGATTTCTTCTTCTATGGGTTATATAAACTATAAAGTGGATCCATTTTCCATCACCAGTAATTAAACGATGCAAAAAACTCATTTGTTTATGCCTGGCAAGCAGAATTTCACATGTGCAAAATCGGCGTTCAACGTTTTCAGTTCATATGGAATCCAATTTCCTTGCTTTTGAATCATTCCCAACGATTTGCCAAATCCGCGTCTTTGTACACTTTCGACGTCAAACTCACCGTTCTTATACTTTTGAAACCTCTCACCTAAAGCCGCCTCACCTTAATATGCTGCTACAAGCAATCGATGCGCCTCAGCTGCAGATTTCTTCAAATTAAAGAATTACATCAAAAGTTCCCGCGACATTTCCGTGCGAAAAAAGTTATGTGATGCTGATACAAAAGCTCATATACTTCGAGGTTATGGTGTGGCCACAAGTCCAACCTTGCGATATGACGTTTTACATCTGAAAATGTCAACCGTAATATACTGTTGGGGCCATCTGTTGTCAAACGGCGGAAAGTTATTTGTACCTACTCCCAATATTTTCACAGCCAGCTGATATCTATAATTTTTTCATCAGCTCATAATAAATAAAGGAATAATTTGGTAGGTGTACATTATGATACTTTTTATCCGAAACATACATATGAATACAAAATACAAAAAATAATAATAAAAACTTTAATATCTTGTTCGACTGTACGAAAACCTTTCATCTCTCAGCTAGACATTTTCGCTCTCTTTCTATCCTGATTTTAAGTGTGAGATATCATCAAGCAAAGGATGCTATTTGTAGCGAATAATCCTCTGAGCTTAGGGGGATTTATATATAAAATAATAAAAAAAAAGTAAGTAAAAGCCGCCTTGGCATCTTAACTGTACACTTGACATTTCTTAGTTTCCATGATATTAAAAAAAGACATAATTAGCACCATCGTATTTAATTCCTTCTTTTTTTTTTACTACTAAATAAATGTCAGGAAGTTAACAAACCGCGGACTCTTGCATCTCTCTGGCCTATTCATCACGTTCCGTTCAGCACTTATCCCCCCAGGTCTGTGTTCCATTTGAGGTCCTTCAGTGGGGAAGGTGAACATTTCGTGCCTAACATCTGAATATATTTTTAGAAAAAAAAAAAAAAAAAAAAAATGCTCACAGTTAAAGCATTTGTTGTTGTTGTTTTTTACTTGCTACCAACGAGAATTGGATTCTTCCGCAGATACGAAGGTATATAGCACAGACATTCTATTACATACCTACGTCAGAGTATAAAGGTACACATGCATGTATCACACAAACTTCCGTTTCATACATAATGCGCCCAGAACCAGAATATATCCCGGAACACCCCGTCTTCGCCAGTATCGTCCTTCATAGCTGTCGTCAACTTCGCCATCATCATCATCCTTCGTGGGATAGCAGCTGCTCCTACCATACTACATATAGTATATTGCTTTGGAAGGACGACGACGATGATGATGATGTCGACGATGACGACGACAACGACGACGACGATGGTGCACACCTACAATTTATAATTGCCGCAACGGTACGTGCTCGAGTAGTTGATTTCAAAACTCGATGTAAACCGGAAAATTATCATGAAGAGGGGATTCCAGGCGGAATGTTGTTAAATGGTGATGGTAACGCTAAAATGGAATGGGTCGAGGTGGTGAACTCCCAGAAATATGGTGATGCTTGATGGATATGATGGCGGAAAGGCTGCAAAACTGTAAAACTCTTGTGTCACGACTTTTGTCGTGTATTTTTCTTTTCTTTATCTTCCGCCCCTTTTTTAATACTTTTTTTGTTTTTTTAATTCAGCATTCAATGTTTTAGATTTTACTTAAGAAAAGACTTAATTTAAGATTTGTTACTGTGCTCTTCGTAATTAAGTAAATAATTTTTCATGTAAATATTGTGAATTGTACTAAGTACACTTTTTTATTACTTCCACATCAATAGTGTCTGCCCCAACAGCAAAATCAGAACTTTCTTTTTTTGAGTTAAGTAATGAAGTGTTGTTGAAATTGACATTTTTTTTCTTTATTTTTGCTAAAGACAGTAAGGTTAAGTAAATAAAATCCAAAGAAATTTTTTGTTATTACCAAAACTATAAAGTTTTTCAAAATTTAATATTACACTCATTTTGCACGCATACAAAACAACAGCAACGCTTGTGTCAGCTTTGCTAAAATAACGCAAGTTGGTTCAAATTTGTTTACTTAACACGGCAGTCTGTAGTGAGAATCAAACAAATAAGTTTAGTTTGATACCGTTCTTAAGTAATTGGTTGAGTTTTGTTAATTGCTTAAAATATGGCACCAACCAAATATAGTAATGAGTTTAAATTAAAACTAGTTCAAGAAGTTCAGACTGGAAATACACAATATAGTGTTGCAAAAAAATATGGCATTAACCAAAACCCCTAGAGAATACTTCATAAGCCATGAAACAGACTCCTTCACTACTACATGAGAGCCCCAACGGAGTCCTAACATTATAAAATATTTCCAGTGTTCTTATGGAAGATTGACAAAAGTTTGATTTGAATAGCTCCTCCGCCCTAAACTACTACTCATACAGAAAAATTGTGTTCTGATAATCATAAGCTTGCTTTCTTATCTTCCGAATCGAAATAAAATTTTTATACCTTTTCTAACAAAATTATTTAAAAAAATTTATCTGAACCAAATGACTACGGTTCCTCAAACAAAAACTCTCAGCTGAGTAATCATTCCGTGCGTTCAGGTGCACGCAGAATGTCACATTTTTACACACCATGTCGTTCAGGCGACCGAAGCGTTGTCATTTCCCCACCACATCGGTGTGCACATTTTACGCTACGGTCTGGTAGTGTCGTGTCTCGGTGCGCTTAGTAGGTTTGACGCTTAGCGTAGTTTTATTCTTAAAGATTTTTCAAAAATGACATTTCGAATCGAAGTGCACACCAACCGTTCAGGTGCTATCCCTACTTTTTCAATGATGTGATGTGCACACCGATGTGCTTTTCAGCACATCGATGTGCACACCTGAACGCACGGATTGTAATGTCGCTGTGCCGTCATGGCACTCCGTGGACTGATGATATCGAATGTAAAGGGTTTTCCAATAGAGGTGTTATTTTAATTATCCCGCTATTTCGGTAGATGTCACTTTTGGAGCTGTCATTTTTTGACATTTGACAAGTAGAAACTACGCCATTAATAAAAATGGAACGATACACGATTCAACAACGCATTGAAATTATTAAAATTCACTATAAAAATGGTGAAAATGTGGCAAAGACGGTTCGTAAAACTCGAACATTTTTGGGTCGTCGTGAAGCACCATGTCGGACCGCAATACAGAAATTGGTAGAAAAATTTGAGCTGTCGGGACAAGTTAGTGATGTGAAGAATAAAAGAATAAAAGTTAGTGATGTGAGAATATTGCTGCTGTAGCCGAAAGTGTTGAAGAAAACCCAGATTTGTCCATTCCTCGTCGTTCTTTGGAATTAGGCATTCCACAAACATCATTACACCGTATTTTGCATAAAGATTTGGGTTTTAAGGCTTATAAAGTTCAGTTAACACAAGAACTCAAGCCGGCCGATCATCTTGAGTGATGAGGCCCATTTCCACCTTGATGGCTTCGTCAATAAGCAAAATTGTCGCATCTGGGGCTCGGAAAACCCAAGAGTTATTGTTGAAAAGCCTCTCTATCCTCAACGTGTGACTGTTTGGTGCGGTTTATGGTCCCGCGGGGTCATTGGACCTTACTTTTTCGAAAATGAGGCTGGAGCAACAGTTACGGTGAATGGATTGCGCTATCGACAGATGATTAATGATTTTTTATGGCCGGAATTGGATGGTATTGATCTTTCAACAAGACGGCGATACGTGCCATACAAGCAACGAAACCATTGATCTTTTACGGGAAAAGTTTCCGGACCGTGTTATCTCTCGAAGAGGTGATCACAATTGGCCACCGAGATCTTGTGACTTAACACCTTGCGACTTCTTCCTTTGGGGTCACGTGAAAGAGAAGGTCTACGCCAACAGCCCAGCGTCGATTGAAGACCTCAAAGATGGAATTCGTGAGGCTATCGAGGACAGAGGGCAGCCACTTTGCGATTTGGTTACGGAAAATTTCATGAAAAGGATATGGTCCTGTAGGCGTGGTCGTGGTGGTCATTTGGCTGATGTTATTTTCCATTATTAACGGCATAGCTTCCTCTTTATAATGAAATAAAGATTTGATCATTTATCTTACAAAATGGCATTTTTCTTTGAATATAAAAATAACACCTCTTATTGGAAAACCCTTTAGCTGCCTACAGATTCGGATTCCGGCTGCACATACACACGTGCAATTATTACTCAGCTGAGAGTTAGTGAGCGTGAAATGGTAAGGTTACTTTGTAATCAAAAGTATTTTATTATTTTGTTAAGTAAGGTATATAGTAATTTTAGCCTTTGAGAAGGTAAGGAACCAAGCTGTAAATTACTAGAAGACTATTTTCCTGTATGGATAGTAGTTTAGGCTCTATAGCAAATATAAAGTCAATGTTTGGCACTTTTCCATAAGTATCAATATAGAACATTTTAGTGAACGGACTCCCAACGCACACATGTAGATTTCTGTTTCATGGCTTGGGAAATATTCTCGAGGGTTTTGCATTAACCCTTTGAGTACTATATAGGCGCATATATGCGCTCATAGACTTGTCGAACTTAAACGCTTATAGAATTTAAGGATAGTAACGGAATTGGCTCAAATAAATTTTGTACGATAAAACAGACAGTGCCGTTTCTCCAAATGCCAGGTCCGTGCGGTTTCATAGGCCGCCACCAGTTGGCGTTCAATTGGAATGTTAATTTTTTGACATTTTAATTTTTGTTGATATAAAAATGAAATCTGAGAAAACTGAAATTTGGAATATGCAATCTTCTTATTATTCCACTTATAGCGAAAATTTAAAAACTGGACGAATTGTCATTTCATAAAACGAAACTTCCAAATCAATTTTCAGGTTGGAAATTTAAGACGAACCATGCAATATAATTTTGTTAATTGCTCCTAAACGACTTCAATAATAAGTTATGTTTTTTTTTTTTTTTAATGAAAGATGACAGATTATAGATAGTTTTAAAAGATAAAAGGTGGCTTAATGCTGCGAAATATAGTAGAAAGATGACGTTAATTTCTATGTAATGACCGATAAAACGTAGTAGTTTACGGAAATCATCGTAGATTCGTTAATTATAATTGGATCGTGGTTTAGTGAAAAAAGTCAAACGAGATAATTTAATTTTAAAATTTTCTTAATACATGCATTAAATTTTAAAAATTAGTCTGAATTCTAGCATTTCTGAGAAAGAAAAATATATTTTTTACTTTTTAGTGCAGTTTATTTTAAAAGTTTTTTTTAATATGTTTTGTTTTCTACTTTTTAGTCATTACATTTTCGCTAAAAACTCATATAACGGTACATAATCTATCTGACATATGAATATTAATTCGCATCTACGTTCTCTTCCGATCGTTGTGGTGTAATTTTTTTTGACATGAAAAAATTGGAAAAATTTATTTGACATCAAAACTCATATAACGGTTAAACATAGAAAATTGAAATGTTCCCATAAAATATGTAAAATATTAGACAAAAGCGTTTAAAATCCAAGATATTCGGGTGTGAAAAGTCTGCTATAAAGTTTCTTAAAGAAGAATAGATTTAATAGGATTCAGCAAGAGCTTCAATTTGATATCACACACGACCCAAATGGCACAACCCTGACGGTGGGAGCTACCACCCCCACCCCAAAAGTCCCAAAAACGTAATTTTTTTACCCCATCGGAAAGCTGCCAATTCTCATGTAAAGTGAATTTTCACCTCGTGTAAATCCATCCACGTTTACTACCCTAAAACTCTTTCCTTGCGAACGGGACTTTCAGGCACAAAGTTTATTACTCAGGGGTTTGTGAGTAGATAAAAATTAATTAAAAAGGTTACAAAAATGTACACGGTTTTATCACTGACATGTATATAATTGGACTGACTGATCTCCTGTTTCATGTGGCACCAGTTTTGATTTCAAAAAGTATACTCTCACTTGCGCTGTATTTAAATTATTTGGGAATTTACTTATACCTATGTATATGCATGTCAGTGGGATGTACAGAATTTACCACAAAAGTATTTGGGACTATTTGCACTATTGTTAAATTTTAATTATAAGGCGACGGAAGTGTTTTTTACAAGGCTGTTTTGGTTGGCAATACCACCGAATCGTTACAGTTTAGTGGGAAAGTATGCTCTCACGGAAAAAGACAGGAACATGAAAGTGGTGCCATTTGCTTTCATACATTTTTGGTAAATCTGAAATTTTATTGAGAGGAGGTTTGGCGTAATTATTTAAAATAAAACAAAGTTGTGAGCTGCCACTGACACATTGAACAACAACAAAAAAAATTGGGAACACGAAAATGTAAACAAAGAAATATTTTGAACAAATTATCTTGGCATTTTCGTTTTCCCATCCTTTTTTCATTTCTTTTGCACGTATGCAGGATAGAAACTTTTTAGTTTAATTTCAGGACTTTAACTTGCCTGAAAAACGTCCTTCCCGGATTATTTCGGCGATTATTTATATAGCACCGCACATGCACAATTCATTGCTGAAATGTTCACACGTTTATGAACTAAAGTCCATGATTTAATCACTAATTTTGTCACTTCAAATGTTTTTATTTAAAATTAACACAATTTGCGGAACGTTTTTTAATTAAAAAAAAAAAAAACCAAAATAGAAGACCCGGTACAAAAAACACGAATCTGACTTTAATTCGAAATGACATAATTGACTAATGTCAAGTTCCGCCGCCTAAGAACCGAGATTTCTTCACACCGATAAGGTTTTTACACGATATTTCGCTTCCTTTACTTATATGTTCTAAGGGATCAAATCAATTTGAAATTTCCAATGATCCAGTTCAGTATAAAATCAAAAACGGCTATTATATTCTTAGTTCTTCTCTAGTTTAGATCTATCTTTAGCACGATGTTTAAAAGAATTTTTAACATGTTACTCATGTCATTTTTGTTTGACTGTTAGTTCCAATCCGGGTCTGCACTTAGTGCTGTCAAAGTGTTCGCTTGAACTAAATATTACGTCACAGTTCCGATCTGGATACGACCTAGTTCACCTTAGATTGGAACTGAATATTTTCTCGTTTTCAATTCAGATTCATCTACAAACATAAAATCTATTTTTAATCTTTTAAAATATCATATTCTGACAAGTTTGGTAAAGCATGTGTAATGAAATATTAAACTTGGTATAAATGATTTTAAAATATAAATTCTATTTCATGGGCAGTCATACAGTGTTAGGCTCTTCCCTGAGGGGTCGGTATGGTAGCGACATAGTACCGGTACGACATTTGTCACGTCGATGTCATACCGCATGGAGCTCCCTTACGGTCAGACATGCTATAGATCGAATAGGAATAGCAGAAGATCGTAGACTTTTCCACATTCGCAGAATTGTTGATAAAAACACATCACGGAATTTTACAGTACGGTCGAAAGTAATTTTAAGCGTAAAAGCATGTGCGCGGTCTGAAGCGTGAGTATTACGTGCAGGAATCATTCTACAAGGGATCAGACTAGATATTTCATCGGAACATTGACCATGTATGTAGCGATAAAGAAGCGAAAGGCATCCAACATTGCGGCGGTGCTCGAGTGAGTCGATATAAGGAGTTATTGACACATCGCCAATGAGATTGAAGGCTCTCTTTTGGACAATGTTCAATGAAGCTAAGGCTGTTCGACTATCCCCGGCCCAGATATGGGAATTGTATTCCATTCTAGATCTGATATAGGACTTCTAGCGGAGCGCTTGATTCGATGGACTGAAATATTTCTTACACCTTTTCCGAAATCCAAGATATTTCGATGCTTCTTCGGCAGCAGAGAAGATGTGATCTGTCCAGCTTAGAAATATTAATGTAAAGAATATATAAAGACGGTGTATCGTAAATCAGTGCTCCATCAAATGAAACGGGACTGGAGAAATGATGATCTTGTTTTAAAGAGATGAGACAGCTTTGGTTTTAGATGCATTGAAGTCGAATTCGCTTTGCCCCAAGCGATGATATTCGCAAGATCATTATTTAATGATCTAGTAATGCAATCTCATTTGACATATGTGGCATTCCCTCTGGAGTCCGCAAGAGTGGCAAAGGAGTAGCGAAATCAAGGGTACTGTCGTCAGTGAAACTATGGATGGGATTGAAAATAAGAGATAGCAGATCATTAATGAAAATTAAGAAGATAGTCGGAGAGATGATAGAGTCCTGGGGCACACCGGCATTTATAGGATGAAGTACAGATGTAACGCCATCTAATACAATCTGTATTAGGCGACTGGATAAGAAATTTTCAATCCATAATAGGAGAGGAATGGAGATACCAAGTGCTTTAAGTTTGGCTAAAAGGGCGGGATGCTAGGCTCTATCAAAGGCCTTTGAAATATCCAGAGCGACGATATTAGACTCACCGAAGTTGTGAAGACAACGGTTCCAACGCTTCGTAAGAAAAGTCAGCAAGTCTCCAGATGAGCGTCCAGTTCGGAAGCCATATTGGCGATCGTTGATGAGTTCATTGGTTTCTAGATACTTCATTAATTTGAAGTTAATGATAGATTCAAGAACCTTCGAAAGAATCGAAGTGATTGCAATTGGTCGATATTTTGAGGGATTGCTAACCTCTCCTTTTTTGGGAATAGACTGAATATGGGCTAGTTTCTAAGCAGTTTGAAGGATTCCTGTCGAATAAGACAAGTAGAATAGTTTACGAAGAGGTTTAGCCAAGGATGATGCGCAGCTTATAATCAACAGGGGGCGAGAAACCATTAGGGCCTGCGGCTTTGGATACATTGATCTCCTTGGGGACCTTGAACACATCTCTTGTACGGATGTGTATTGGTTCCTGTACACATCCACATGGGAGATGCAAAACAGGTGTCTGTGAAGTGGGTGGAAGACGACAAATTGAAGCGAATGTAAGCTTTATAAAGGGAGTCAGCAACCACTTCGCCATTGTTAAGTAGTGAATGTATAGACGAACTGCTGAAGTGGTTCCTGATGATTTTGACCAGGGACCAGAAACTTTTGCTGTCTTTTCGGCTTGCCAATATTCTTTGTCTAACATTCTGGTCAAAAAGAAAGTTTTCTTTCTGGATAATGGACTTGCAGGTGTTCCGTGACCAAAAAGTGATTGCTTTGAGAATATGAGTCTTATCGTAGACCCGGAATATACAAGCCATGAAGTAAGTCTAAAAAACCACAATCTTCTTGCCTTGTTTACAGCAGGAGTTTTTCATATAAAAGAAACTTGTATTTTGTTCAAACGCTTAAATTTCCAGAACTTTGTTGTACATGCTATTTTTTTTTTTACAACATTTAGAAAGAAAACATTTGGCTGCAATTGTTTTTAACTTTTAGGCGGTAGGACATGTTTAAGATAAAATGTTAGTTCTTCCTCCTTGATGTGTGCAAAAACAGAGTGAACTCTTACTGCATGGCTGTAACCTTTTAATGTGTTGGCGTCATCGCAGACTTCATGGCTTGTATTATTCGGGAAGTTACGGTCCTATACAGATGTCTGTATATATAGTATATAAATGATTGAAGCTCCTGATTTCACAATGGTGTAAGAGAAAATACAAAACAAATTCCTCATTCGTCAGTTTTGCATTCCAAGGGATGATATTTCAAGAAATATTTTAATTCAATTGAAAACAGTTAAATTTAATTAAAATTTTATTCCCTTTATCAAATACATATTTTCTTGATTTTTTTATTTATTTTTATTATTTTTTTCATAATTTTGTCTGAAAGCAAAAAAAAATGAAAAAAAACCACAAATTTTTCCTTAAGACTTTTGTTCGTCTTCTTGTACGACAAAATCATCTGGTAACACAGCACTGATCACAAGTAAACCATCTTTGTTTATAGTTTGAATTTGGCTAAGATCTAGATTAGGTGGCAAATTAATTTCTTGAACAAAATCCGTATTCAGCTTCCCTTTGCCAATATCTTCTTCATGTTTTGCCCGAATAATGATCTTTCCATCTTCAGGATTTACCTGAACTTCGTCTGCTTTGAAGAGGCTTACATCGAATTTCAACTGTAAGATTTGCTTGTCTCCTTCAATTTTAATTATTGGCTCATTATTTGTTGAACATTGTGACATTGAACATTCGTCTCCCTCTTTTCCCTCCTTCTTTTTGGCATCGAAGAATTTCACCATTTCATTTTGGAACCTTTGCATTTCGTCACCGATTTTACGCATTTCTGTTTCAAAGCGTTCTTTCATTTTGGTAACTTCAGCCTCAAGGACTTTCTTATCAAGAATTGGTTTACTTTCATTACTTTCTGCCATTTTCAAAATTGTAATATATTAATTTAATTTAATTTTTTTTTTGTACGATATAATGTGCCAAAGTGTCAATTTTTGAATATTTTGTGATTAATTATTTTTCATTGCTTACTATGTTAAATTTTTGTTTTTTTTGTTTTCACTGATATTGATAGATTACTTGATTATCTACTTTCGAAAAGTAGAAACACAATAGCATAGATAAAGACTGGGTAAGTAGAACAAAAATCTGCAACGCCTCGTTCGAATATATAATCGACGATGCCTCGATGATGCCTCGTCTTGCTGACGTAACTAAAGGGTAAACCAGCATTGCCTCGCTCCAATATAAAATCAACGATGCCGCGACGTGATGTAAGGAAGCCCTAATTTTTTTTTTTAGAATTTGTAGGTATTATTGAAGCCGACAACGAGCGCTTGGTCCGCTAACAATTTTTATGAGCGTAAATGCATAGGTGAGCAATGAGCATGGGAGTAAATGCGACAGAGCTAAAAAATTCTTAAGTTATCGAAGCGATATAAAAGCGAAGCTAACGCGATAATAAATTCTGTTATCTTTTGTTTATTTTACATGAACTCGTGTAAATTATATTTTTTGTTATTCGTGATCTAAAAAAACACTTAAGTTTTGAAGAGAAACTTGGAAATTTATTTTAACTGAGCTATATTAAACACTTTTATAAAAATTACACTGAACTCTGAATTCTTACATAAGTTCTTATGACAACTACTCTTGAATAGAATGATGGCTGCTTATAAATATGTTTCTTTATCTTATTTCTAGTTATCTTGTTTTGATATCTTATTTACAATTTGAGATTCCTTGCTTATTTACATATTTCTAATTATCTTGTGTTGATACTTTATTTACAATTTGTTAATTTGATTACGTCAAACAATTCTGGCCTTATCGAAGGTTCAGAGTTGTTTTGATCAGAATCAGTAATCTGGTTACTCATCGTATTTTCTGAAGAATCAATATTCTGATTCATCGATGATGTAACTTGCATTTACGCTGATTTGTGCCCAAGCTTCAGAGAATTTTAAAATTTTAAAATTTTCGGTTCTATTTTTCCATTCTGAGTTTGCATTTCAGCGTGAACAGATGAAAAATATGTCTTGTTTGTGTTTCTATCAGTGAATTGTAAAAGTTGAACAATTAAATAAATTTAATAAAATGAGATGCTACATTTATAGGAGACTGGGTTAGATAGGTAGGTACCTACAAGCATTTGGATATCGCTAAAGTTATCATTACCACAGTAGATTAATATTCACATACATTTAAATATATCATATTTTGTCGAAAAAGAAAGGCAAAGTGATGTGCTACAATGTTTTGTCAATATTTGCTCCGCTCGAGATTTCGCATTGTCTTCGCAATCTTTTTGCTGGGCATTTTCAGATACAATACTTTCATGTGTGCCGTTGTTGAAAAAATTTCCAGTAAATTTCTAAGAAAAAATTTACGGCTTCCCTTACATCAAGTCGAGGCATCGTTGATTTTATATTGAAGCGAGGTATTGTTGTTGGCTTCCAATAATGCATAAAAATTCAAAAGAAAAATTTCCAGTAAATTTTTAGAAAAAAATTACATAAAATGCAAGGGAATAGATCAAAATCACAGACAGACAAATTGTCATAATCTTTTACTACCTTTACAACATAGCTTGTTTTTTAAGAGTGATTTAAGCAATGGATGTTATGATAATTATAGCTGATGGAGATTACCAATGCAGAAGTTATATAAAAAAGGCAAAAAATTATGTTGAACGATTTTGTGGAGTGCAGAAGGGACGTTGTCCTGTCCTTGTAACTAGATTACGCTTAAAACTGTAAATAATTCAAAGCTCTATCATTGTCGGCGCCATTATATACGTAACGTTTATGTTAATTGCAATCCTCCACTACTTGAGGGAAATTTGGAATCAATGGTTAATATGATTAACTCCAGGATTCAATATAAATCGGAAGCGATCATGAAACAACTACGAGACGAGCTCTTATATGACAATATTTCCATAATCTATTTTAAGAAAATGGAGGAGACTAAAATGTAAATTAAAAATACATTTTAAATAAAAATATTTCTTTTATTTCATTCTTGATTAATTTCAACTCTTCAATATTGCACATTTGAGCTCGTGTTCTTTTATAAATTTCACTTCAAGTTCGTGTTTTTCTTTCGGGAAATATATTTAAGTTTTCTTTATCAAGGTTTTTGCAATTCATGAAGAAACATATAGAAAATTAAGTCTCGATGCGCCTCCTGATGAACATTCATTAAATCGCGCTCATTGGGTAACATGAAACTACTCCCTATATACTAAACCAGAAATAAATAAATATTTATTCTTGTTATCACCGTGTCAGATGACATTTCTACGAGGAAAGTTTGAATTGATTTTTGTGATTTATTTATTTAAATTTTTAAAATATTTATTTTAAATTAATTTTTTGATTTGTTTTTCCGCAAAAAGACTATCGCTCATATGCTGAACAAGATGTTATGCCAAAATCCTTACGCTTCAGCGTCGCAGAGTTTTGATTTGCAACCAGAGTTTGAATTCGGAGGAATTTATAAAATCAATCGTAAAATCAGATTCTCATTTATGAACTCATCATGACACTCATTGATATACTCATTAATAAGCTCATCGTGACACTTATTGCTATGTTAATTAATAAGCTCATCGTGACACTCATATACAAGCTCATCGTGACATGCTTGTTAATAAGCTCATCGTGACACTCATTATGTACTCATCGATGTGCTCATTTAATATTGTAAAATGCACAAAAGAGAAGCAAAGTATACATTTTTAAATAAGTGAATGAGATGCAATATCTCATGCACACTATCTGTGAATAAGTAAATAAATGATTTTTTTTCCCCGGTTTTGATTCAAACGCGAATAAATTAGATCAGGACGTTCATCTGATTACTCATGAGGAGCTCATTGATGAGCTCATCATGATTTATCTACCACGGTATTGTTTGTACACACATACGTACATCGTACGCATATAAACTTAGCACATCCTGCTAATTTCTTCTAGCTAAAATTCGTCACATTAATAAGTGGTTCAAATTTTTAGACAAAAATTTTCCACTTATAAATTCTACTTGGTTTATCCGAGTGCCGCAAAGCAAGAAGGTAGAACAATTACCCAATTTGAAAATTGCAATGAGTAATCTTGCTACCGTATATAGTGGAAATCGGTTAACACGAATTTGTGGGGACCAGCGCCAGGTTTTCGTGGTATCCGAATTTCGTATAACGGTTGTCTTATAAATATAGGTATGCAAAACAAATTCATTTATTTATATTATTCAAAAATTATGAGTACACTTTATGCATGTTAACAAAATTTATTTGAATGAAAAGAAATCAGTAATATTCTTCTGCACACTATGGAAACTATGTTTGCATCAATATAAAGACTGTCCTAGAAAGTAATGCACGTTTTTTAGCCTACTGTAGGTAATGATTTTATGGACCCCACTATAATAAAATTAATTGGAACCGTTAAATGACTCATTTACTTTCCGGTCCCTGGTAACATATCTATTTTGCCACGCTAAAGAACCTTTTCTACTACTAAAATACGTTTTAAGAATGTCGGCGCAATATTGTTTTTTTGAAAACCTTCCGGCAGGACGACGTTGAACCCTAATACACTTGTGTTGCCACATTTACGTCATCGGAATCTCTTGGAAACCGTAGCTTAATGCAATATTTCATGTTATCCGCTTTCGTGTTAAGTGAACTCTAAAAAGTATTTATATGGAACTCTACATAGAACTTCTATGGTAGGCGCTCCGAGATAACCATACTGATGAGACCTCTCTGATCGTTGGGTCGAAAAGTTAAATTTTTCTGAATTTTAAATGCAATTTTCAAATTTATGGACGAACAATTTTCTTTTTACAATAAATCTTAGTTGTTTAGACAAAAAATTTCCACTTGAATTTTATCCAATATCAACTTTGAGATTGTCTTGTAATGTATGACGATATTGATATTTCGTTATTCCAGAAACATAAATCATATCTTTCTTTATGACTAGTCCAAGCGTTTCTGTTTGATTTTTTAATTCGTTTAATCTTGATATATCCTCCAATGTTATTAAAAGTATAAATGTGTTGTGTTACTTTGTTTAAGGAAACTATATAATCGATCTAAACGTACACACCTACCTTTATTTTTTTTTTTTCAACTTGTCAATATTTACACAAATATTACAATTAAAGAGATTAATCTCCGACAACCACATTTCATCTAAATATAAAAGAGCTAACGAACCGAAAAACTTATTTTCTATTATATACCTGTGCGCTCACTTGTGTCGTCGCAATTTGGAAAATGCACCCGCATTCTCTTATTACCTGCTGATGCAATAAGCGTCATTCCTTTCATTCAATTCCGTAGTGGTCTTATTATTTCATTTCTCAATTTGGGGTGAACTGAACATGTAGTAATTACCTATAATAGAAATGAATGAATCACTTGGCCTGAAGCTAACTAACTACGTCTTGAGGTGGCCTTTGTGCACCGGTTTCACACAATTATTGAGGGATCCTCCACCATTCATTGAATAAGGTAAGATCCTCTCAGATAGTATGCTTCACTCACAAACCTTAAAGAAATTTCTGTTGTGTTGTGGTATAGCTATCACGGCACTATAAACTGTGTATTGAGAGTCTCATACTATTCTTCAATATGACTTACTGAGAAGGCACGATACCAAGAAGTTTCCACTTCCGTTAACATTTTCTTAAGGCTTATCATTTCAATGTGAAAATAATTACCTTCAACTATTGAATTTCCAAGGATGCAACCAATTGAAATTATATTGGTAAAGAAAACTACAAGGATCACAGACGAAATACGCTTTTATAGCGGCGAAAAAATATCTTTCATTTTGTATTCTTCAGGGGTTCTTAAAATGTTAATTAGGGAAAGATTTTTATAGAAACCCACTTCGCATTTGAAAAAAAAAAAAAAAAGTAATGCTTTCAGTACCTATATGAAATTCATGACATCAAAGGAAAAGATACATATATCGTGCGAGAAGTATAAAAGTAATCGTGAGAAGATGAGTATAGGTACTTCGTCCTTACATACGTGTGTTGATATGTACTTATGTAAACGGGTTAAGTTTAAAACTAGAAGAAATGATTTGATCAATGTAAGAAGACAAACTATAGTTAATACTTCAGTTATGTTCTAAAGGAGAGATTGTTTTTTACGAATTTCTTTCAAAAACGGCTTATGGAAAGTTAAAAGAAGTTTCAAGAAATTTCAAAAGTGTGGAAAATTTTAAATATCTTTTTCCGACTTTGCAGTAGACATGATGTATCGAATGAAGAGTTTAGATTCTCTGTTCTATAGCCAGGATTTGGTATCAACTTCGTAAATTATTGAAACTGATATTGTGTCCGGTACTTCGTTGATGATGGTAATTCTAATTCGATTACTATTCAGCGTAAAAATAATAATAGTAAAAATATTATCGGGACTGATACTGCGATCGATTACCTCTTAGTTGTCGTCAACATTGTGGATTGCGTGCACTATGCCTGAAAAGGTGATTTCGTTTGTTGCTGCAAAAGTCGGAATTTCTTCTAAGACCTTCTCAAAACCTTTACAACCTCTAAGCTTGTATTGAAGTGTAAAACTGCCCAGAGCTCCATGTCTCGGAACAACAGTGCTGGTTCTTTGGGTGCCAGGTCACAGCAATATTAGCGGGAACGAAAAGGCGGACAAATTTGCATACTCCTCCACAATTAGGATCGCATCAAAACACCTATTTCATTTTGGGCTGACTGCTAACACAGTCGTCTTTGGTTAGATGACCCTTCAGGTAGAACTACAAACAAACTGTTGGTCAAACCTAACCCAAACCTAACTAAAAAGCTATTGGGACGAAACAAGCCAACCCTGAGAGCTGTAGTGTCTATTCTCACTGGGACCTCTCTTCTCAGGGGTCACGTACACAAGATTGGACTTGTTGATGATCCGGCATCTAGGGAATATGGAGTGAAATCTGAAACGGTAACTCATTTTCATTGTAACTATCCGGATCTTTCAGGAAAACGTTACACATTCCTTGGCTCACACCTCCTGGAAGAACTGCACGAAGCCGATAAAGAAGGTTGGAAGGCAATTTTCAACTTTGTTATAGCATCCGGTTGGGACTTATGAACAATTGCTCATAAGTCTGGAGGGTGAACAATGAGCATTATTATGGCTTACGTTCACCCCATCCGGGTCCCAATCTCGTCTCAATCCATCCATCCAATCCTCAATGCAATAAGGAAGTGGTTGTATAGGCTGGGTGTACATGAGATCTTCATTTCTAAATTATTGTTTTCCGATTTTTGGCCTTCAGGAACTTACATTAGGAAACACACTGGATCTTCAGTAAACGATCCAAAAGGACAGATATTATATTATATTATATATTATTATATATATATTATATATTATGCGTGAATGTGCAATCCATTTTGCTCTACCAGCATTGTTTCTAAGCGTTACAAACGGAATGTATATTTATCGTATGATTTCATCATCTATGGTATAAAATAGCACTGTACGATGAATATTGTCGTGGTATATTGTGAAACTGAGATAGGTATCAGGTTTTTCTGTTTTATACAGGGGCACTTTAAAATATGGGGGCATTTTAACACGAATTATTTTCTAAACTACTTTGTGTTATCAACAGGAATAATAACGTCCTGAGAAGAAAGATAACATTAAAGTGACGCTAAGGGCAATTTCCGTTCGAATGTCGCATTTAAAGTAAAGGGGAACTCCCGATAATGCGAGTCGGTTCTTTTGTTTTATCAAATGACTTAGGGGAATAACTTACGTCAGACAGAGCTGTCAGTATTATGATAACATGAACCAAGAGTATGAAAATTTTCTCTGAAAGTAGACCATGAAAAAATGCTGGAAATTTAAAAAATACACTGATACTATACAATGACAATATGATGTTTTTTTAATATGTTAATGTTGTATGAAAATATGTTGGCATATATACCTATAGAATTTCGAATAAGTTCATGGTCTACTTTCAGTAGCTGTACTCTAACAGCTAAACTAATTGGTAATACGTTGTTTTAGGGAGACCGCACACTGCCGAGTCAATTGATTGTCCAGTCAGCGACTGTCACCGACTGATTGATTTTTAACCGTTGCTGATTGACTATCGTGGCATATGCGCATATTGTATCGGATTCTGTCAGTTTAGTGATTCAGTCAAAGACGATGAGTTTCACTGGTGTTTCGATATTCGTTAAAATTTCACAGCGTTATTAAACAATAATTGACCGATTTAAAAATTTGCAATAACAAACATAAACCCTGTAGTAAGTCACTGATGGTCGAAGAGAAGCAGAAAAAGAAGAAGGATTTCAAGAAAAAGGAGAAGAATCCATCCAACCTTTCCGAGCATAAATATGAATGATTATATTTTAAATCTAATAAAATAAACCGAGCTGTAAGATTTACTCCTAAATTACTGGCGGCTTCGAGGAAATTCACAAATAATACGATTTTTTTTCACTTTAAATTTTCAGGATGTTCTATTCAGAAAAGCAATAAGATCTCACCCCGTAAGTACAGGGTGTTACCTCCATGGTGGTCCATAGAGCAGGAGGTGATAGTACTCACCTAAACAAACAAAAAATCGTATGGCAGGAGGGGGGGGGGCATATCAACCGTTTCGGAGTTACAGGGTGATTAAGAAAAAAAGCTAGTTTTTCACAAATCACCCTGTATCTTAAAAACTACAGGGTGTATAGTCACAGTTAGGAGCTCATTGTATGCAGAACTCCATGGCCTTTCGAACGACTGCTCAATCAGCATAGCCCTCTCCTCTCAAGAATTATGGTTGTCTAAACTCAAAATTTCGGATTTTCTTACATTTTTTTTTTTAATTTAACTCCTATTATTTTTGCCATAAAGGTCGTTAACATAGCTTTTTTTTATAAAAACTGTAAGCTGTAGACTCTCCTCTTTAATATGACCTATTACACAATTAACAACAATTAATTGTTTGACATTAAGGTTGCTGATGCAGACTGAGCAAAACAGTCGGTTCGATTCAGTTAGTTGCCAGTCGTTAACATCTTTCTGATTTTTTAGTTGCTGACTGATATAAAATAGAGCAGTTTGTGCTACCGAATGCTGTTGCGTGTAACGAGCAAAGTCAACTGACTTTTTAGTCACCGACTATATATTGTGCAGTGTGCGGCCTGCTTTACTGGTTGAAAAATTGGTCATTGGTTGGCAGGGGCTAGGTGGCTTCGTAAATCGCCGGGCCCTGGGCATATGTAAAAATGGCACTGGTTTTACAGGTTCAGTAGTACATAATTAATTAAGGCCTCCAGTCCAGTTTTATTTTCATGTATTAAGATATAAATAAACTCGTGATCTTATCTGCCTTGATTGTATTGTCTCTCTCGAAAGCCTCAACTACTTTCTCAAAGAGTGATCTGAACAATATGCTCAGTAACGAGTTGCTGGGTGTGTACAGTGTATTATTGTTGGGGATCGGAGACTCTGCAAACAAACTTATGACGAATATCATGTTACGTACGCCCTTGTACGTACACACTAGAGCTGAAAGTGTCCCGATAATTTGCTATCCAGAATAATTAGGATCCGCTTCCCCAAATTCGGGTATCCGGATAATCTGGATCCGAACTATCCGGATAGTTCGGATCCAGATCCGGATACTAGGTTCAAAATTTCCTACAGATTGCATTGTTTCATTGGGAAAATGGAAATTTATATTTTCCCAATTATGCAATGCAATTTGGATGCAATTTTGAACCTCATTTGCTTAGTCTGGATTCGGATAGCTCGTATCCGGATTTCAGGAATTGAAAAGTTTGCAGATCCGGGTATCTGGATATTAGAAAAAACCGGATCCAATTTTCAGCTCTAGTACACGCCAGCTTGTGAAGAGTAAAAAAACGGTAGTATACTACGTATACGTATAAAAAACTGGAATTTCGAAAAAAATGTAGGAATTTTGCGAATTTTTGAAATTTGCGAAGTCACTGCTGCAACTTGTAAACTATTCATCTGATTAAAAAATGTTTCCCATAAAAGATGCTGGAAATTTTATGCTTTATAATTTTCGTAATAGTCATTTTTGACTTAGCTGGCGCTGGAGAGAAGATATTTTTGAAAAACTGGTTTTCGGTACTATTTTTTCAATATAGCGGAGCAACAAACTCGAAATAATAATAAGGACACTAAACTGTACAAATCTTCCAAATTAGAAGTTTCCTTGACCTTTTGTAGTGAAAGCACCTTTTATGTCTTCACTGACTGGCGGAGCTTGGATCGTTGCCGCCCACTATACTTTCTTTTCAAGTTATATTTTTAGTATGTAGTTTTGTTGCCATAATAAACTGAATTGAATTGAATAATAAAAATAGAATATATGTGAACTAGAGGGTAACTATTCAAAAAAGTTTTTGCATGTCTACAAGATTTCTATATGTTTACTGTATGCTAATTGCTAAATGCTAAAATAGAGTTGAATTATTCTAAATATTCTCCAGCATGTTATTTTCATCTCAAGGATCCAAAGGAAATATTACGTTAAAAATCTTTGCTTCGAATGTCATAGGTTAGAAGAGATTACTACTTTCTGACGAGTCCTTGAAACGATTAATTATTTTCTGAAGATTTCAATATCTCTGATTAAAATTTCTCGAGATTATTTATGCAATGGATGGAGTTTCCAGAAATTAAAACTTGAATCGCTTCAGAAGAATTTAGGATCCTCTCTGTGGGATGAAATTTAAATATACATACATAAATACACATGTCTACTTCTCCTCCATCGTTGAAATGTATTCCTTGCATGATACTCGGATATTTTATTTTTAATTTGACATTTGCGCGTAATTAGAAGCCGCCTAATTATTATATGTGAAATGCAAGCACGCCAGAACGTGATCTCTCACTAATCAGCAGATATAATTGCGCTCTGGCAAATTAAATCCCACTCACAGATAGGGAGCTGTTGCAGGCAGAGGTACATACATAGGTCTAGTAGGTATCTTCCTGCTCCATATATTATACACCATCATGCCGCCAACGTCCCCATATAAGAGAGATGAAACTTGCAGGAGAGTGGACTGGGAGAGCAATCTAAAAAAAACTCGTTTTTTTTCAGCAGACTTTTTTTTATTTTTTATTTTTATTTTGCCTATGTGTACAATCTTTGAGTGGCTGATTTCGCTAATGAGGAAAGTCGCACAGGAAAAATTCGTTGTCATATACACGGGGAATGGCACGAATTTTGTTTTTATACGCTCATCGTCAACCAAATCAGAGCTTCCTTAAGCACTTAAGCATAAGCGGAATAGCTCCGGGGCAACGTTAATAACAAGGAACAGGATATGATGCTGCTGCTACTGCTGCTGCTGCTGCTACGTGCGACAAGAGCAATGAAAATTTTCTTTGATTACATCACGGCTAGAGGTAGGAGCGAGCACTCTTCTTCTGGTAAATTTCTGAGATATATACTTTCGCGCAAATATGGATTTCACAGAAAAATTAATTGCTCATTAAATTTAATTCATTAATTATTGTCAGGACCTTTTCGAAATTAAATATAACAATTTTATTTATGTTTCTATATAAAGAGTTTTATGATCGGTGCTGCTTATACCGGAGTCGACGAGAAAAAAAGTTGGAACGTTTTTATTATTATTAATTTTGGGACAGGCTCCCGCCTCCCATCTAGTCACTGCGACCTATAAAATCTGTTATGACAAAAATTGGAATATTTTTGAATTAAGATTTTTTAAACTGGTGAAGCCTAATCAGATTTTCATATTTTGCAATTTGCTGACAACTAAATGATTTTTTTTTGTATTACACACATCTTAATAAGATTCGAACCAGTGCTGCATTAGTCAAAAAGCAAAATGAAAATGTACAACGTAAAAAGAACACTCAAATAGATAAAAACTTTGCAAATCCTCCTTTGTGAAATTGCCGGGTTAGTAAAAGTTAACGCTATTCGATCTAATGCGTTAATAATATTCGCTTTTCTATTTTTTTGCGTACATATATTTTATATCACTGCAGAGTTTGAAACGCCATTTGAGCTCTCATAAGAGTGGTCCTGAAGAAATTTTGGAGGAGGTAATTAGAAGCATAGGGGAGCTTTGTCAAAATATCTAGTCTCTGCTTTAATTAAACGCAAAATAAAAAAAAATTACAAATTTATTTTTAAACTCACCAACTATACTCCACAGTATAGTTCCGTAAAACCCGGCTTTTATCCGGATTTCCGGGTTTCATGGTTAAGAGTCGAGTATACCTTGTACCCGATTCTTTGGAATTGGGCTGTGAGGAATTGATTTGGTGATTTTTCGTCGTCATCAGTCAAGTGGTTTCATTCAACTTAACAAGCCAACCCTGAGAGCTCTATTGTCCATTCTCATGGGGCATTCTTCTCTCAAGAGTCACCTTAACAGGATGAGACTTACTGAAGATCCTACTTACAGGCGTTGCGGAGAGGAATCCGAAACGGCGACTCACTTCCTTTGTCACTGCCCAACACTCTCAGGAATACGATACAGGCTCCTTGGCTCACACCTCTTGGACGAGTTGCACGGGTTGGGGGCCAATACTTAAACTTATAAGAGCGTCCGCGACTGCTCACGGGTCTGGCGTGTGAATAATGGGCCTTGAATTGGCCTACGTTCGAGGGATCCCTCGGGATCTCGTACCTCGTTTTTCAATCAATCGAGTGGTTCAATTTAACTAGAAAAATAGGTAAATATGAAAGACAAATTTAAAACAAGTAATAAAGCTAGAATTGGTCTAAAACCATTCTATTCGATCTAAGGCAGTGGTCTAAGATCAATTCATATGATACCCTAGATGAATGCCCGTATGTAATTTCGCATGGTAACCTATCTGTAGAAACCTGATTTTTAAAATGGTTTTTCGCTTATATTTCTAGAACGGCTCGTCGAACAGAAAAAACGAGATATTTTGAACATATTTTATTAACAATGTTTATTTCAATTAAGTGGGGAAAAGCTTTGGCGATCGAATGTACATAGTTGGAGAAACTTTCTTGTGTAAAAAACTTGACTTTTCCACCTCTCTTGATTGCGAAGAATTGGTGAATCGTGAAAAATGATTTTCTATGAGAAAAATGTTCACAACAGAGCACTAATGGTCATGAAAGAAAAAACTGCAAAAATATATGCGAAATGTAATAACTGGGGTATATATGACGCAAGTGCATCAGACTTTGTTTTCCGGTAGCAAAAACATCCCGAAATTTTTTTCTGAATCGAGAAAAAAGTACACCACCCGATAGTACTCGGCGAAACCCTTAATTTGATATGCAACATTCTGTATTGTAGCCCTCCCCTCCGCCGGGGGTTCCTACCCTCACCCTAAAAGTATGCAGAGAATAATTTTCTTCTACGAATTGTGGCTGGTAATGAGCTGAGGCGGACAGTGAAACCCGTTTTCCGGTCGGACATAAACCTACCGAGTTAGAGCCGATAAAAGGTGTAAAAAATCTAGTACCTCAGTTCGAATAAAAAAGAAGGAAATACTAGAAAAATGAGTATGGGGATGGCTATAAATAGCTATTTAAGCCTTCGAGTATAAGAGTGTGGGTACTCAAACTTCTTCTCAGGACCTAAGGAATTTGATTTTGTACAAGATTTTCCATATACTAGGTCGATATATATATATATAGAGCAGCGTTAAGGAAAAGATCAAGAATAAAGAAGTAGTCATCCAGCTGGAAACACGATTTTTTTTCTTCATAGAATACTGAGGCAAATATCCAAGTATTCATTCCTCATTGAACACCAAGGCAAATAACAAAGTGTTTATTCTTCATAGAATACCGAGGCAATATTGCCAAGTATTAATCGTCAGGATTGAGGCATTCAGCCAGATCCAACGGTAATAAATGCTGTTTAGCCTTTTGAGTATTACGGTGACACACCAATGGAGAACAATCTTACTACATGATATTCAAATTTAATATATCAGAGTAAAAGCAATATACATTTCTGAGTATATTTCTTTTTGAATGACTCAAATCCGTCAAAAAATGACGAAAGTTATTGAAGTTTAAAACAACGGAAATTGAAAATGGCCGCGGCCCGCGAATCTGATGAAGACGTCACGATACACAATACGCACGATGCCAGTCTGTACAATATAATATTTATAAGACTACATTTTATGAAATAAATCCAAAACAAATCCAATCCCGAGCGCTTTCTATCACGGCGGGCGCAACGACTACACTATCGTGACGTCATCAGCCGATCGTTCATGTTAGAGCGCGTTTTTGAGAATGCAGCACTAAAATCGCTATAACTTCGTAATTTTTAATCCGATTTCAATAATTGTTTCACTGAATTAATTGTTTTTTCGACTATGATTCTGCATAATTAACTAAAATAGTCGTTGTTCCTTATTTCTTCATGAATAGATCAGGAATTTCTGTCGCATTGCTGGCAACAAACAGAACAGTATATGCGTTACAATTAACAAAACCATTTCACATAATAACTACATATATACAAACATATGTACATATGTATACATGTATAAGTTAAAAAATGACAGATTTCAGTACCTACGTATGGATGTACAGATTTGTGTGGTCATTTTCCAGCGGGAAACGGAAGGCTGAGTTATGTATTCCGAAAACATTCAATGAAAGGTATGGAAGCAATACGCTCAGATACACAGTTAATTTGTTTTAATGCCAACAGCGGTAAAAGTCATTACTGAGCTAGTTCTAGAAGTACTTCCAGAAGTCGCAACTAGTTTCAAGTATGACTCCACTCCATGTAAACAACTCATTACTTTTACCACCCGGTGTTGTCATAGAGCGGAACCAATTCTTCTCTTCTTGTATTACCAGTATACATATATCCTAGAAGTAATTAACGGAAGCATTACCGGATTCCTTCTTTTTGACTTTTTCAGATTAATTCTAGAAGATATTACTAGTTTACTTTTATTATGAAATTTTTAGAATCTAAAATCTGGTATCTATTTGCAATTCAATGATCCATTTTTATTTTAAGGTATTGAGTAGTAGAAAAAAAAAAAAAAACTAGAAATACTGAGAGATAAAATAGTCTTGAAGTAAATATGATTGCAAAGTACTCATAGTTTAAAATTTAAGGAAACAACCGGCATTATTATATGAAAAAATCGATTACTGAAGTCATTCTATAATCACTTTCCCTTGTAGGATTGTAAAAGCAAATTCAAAGTAGTTCTAGAACTATTTTTCCAAGAAAGTGCTTCAAATCCGTTGCTGGGATCCATTGATGTTCTACGACGGGAAGATATGTATATAAGGTGGCTATACATATATTCATTTGCACACGTACCTCTGCATGACCCGTAAGGTGAAAAGAAGTCTTCTTTATTAATTCTTTGGAAGGTGAAAGGAAACATTCCTTATTAATTCTTTGGAAGGTGAGAAGAAGCATTCCCTTTCAATTAATTCAGTGGAAGCATTCATTCTGGCCATTTCAGGAAAGCGTACGGAGCCATTAAGAATGAATTTTCCGGAAGATTGGAAAGTTTCATTCATTTTACACTCTCAGGAGGCATAGGAAATCTTGGTCGACAATTTCAAGTTAAGCTATTCTGAGCTTACCCCCCAGCAATAAAATCACCTTGCTCGGTTCACTTGCATTTTCAAAAGTCTGTAATGACTGGACTAACAATAATAATAAATAAAAAAATTAAACAAAACGTATTTTTTTTCAATAATCAACGTTTATTATTATACGTTTAATGCACAAAGGGGTCCCTGGAACATGCCAATATAATGCCCTTTGTTCTCCCTTCAGACTTATGAACACTTGCTTATAGGTCTTAACCGGACGCTCTTATAAAGCTCAGTATTGGCCCCCCAATCCTTCTAGCAATGGAAGTAATCAACATTGGACAAACTATCAAAAACGAATTTTTGTTACATAGCTCTGTAACATTTTTAATGGGATCTTTTGATCGAGAGTAGCAGAACGCATACTTTTTTTAGTCTATAATCACTTCATGATACGCTCTGTCCATTACTTTCTTCTCTGTTCGCACTCTATAAGTTTTCTAACATATTCTAATTTTCCTGAAATAAAATATATGTGTCAACTAGCCCCATAGCAATATTACATGGACTGACTCAGAAAAGGACCGAACATCAATGAATGATGAAATCAACAAAGAAAAATCATTTGTTATCAAATAGTTTTAATTAAACTATTACTTAATCACCTGCACTAACACAGCCGATATGATATAATTACTATGCGCTATAAGATTGTTGAACTTTATGCTTTACGTTCTTGATTCAAATTTGTACATAGACAGTATCGAACGTATCGGACGCTCATGTTAGAGGAGGGGGTTTTTTTTTAATGTTCTTTTCGATTGGCCCATTCTTTGGATTCTGGATATTTTTGGAGAATTCGCTTCCTTGGGTGCATTTGGCATCGTAGAAATCTCACTTGCTTTTCTGTCGTTGTGGCAAGTTGCTAAATCACCGCTCTTTTTTGCCACATAAAATTACTGCCCTGGAAGCTGGTTGTATAGTCCGCTTTCACCTAAGTACCGTCATCCATAATGCAGCAGTTGAATTTCGTTAGGAAATATTCATACAAAATCCGACTACTGGATTTTGCAACTTGGTTCTTTTCTGATGTTCTGTCCGGTTTTTTCTGAACATGTAAACATCGTAGGCCTTCTCTTCTTGTAATTCGATGGGTCGTAGCAGATGACGTTCCAGCCTTATCAGCCATATCTCTCAACGACAGGTTGGGATTTCGTTTAAAGTTGTCTATCTTTGTCCAATTTTTGGTCTACCGAACTTGATTTCCTTCCTGACCCGGACTTTCTCTGGACACTACAAAATTCCCGAAATTTACTGAGAACATTTTGAATGGTCGTCTTTGGAATTTTCAACTTTTTAGTAAGCCCCTTTGAGCCATATTCGGATTTTTCATATGTGTGGAATGAATTAATTTGTGACGTTCTTTTTTGGTTGACAGTATAAGAATTTTGCGCCTAATTGCTTGCAATTATAAGTCCAGACCTTTTTATAGATGCAATCACCAGTGTTCCCTAATTTTTTTTACCTGGTGATGAGTAATGGGAGGGATAGGGGGTCGGTTTTTCTGAATCAGTCTTTATGTCCAATATAGGAGAAAATAAAAAAAAAAAAAAAGTTATTTTGATACCTGAATTTTTGAATTTCCCCTCGGTGCTCGTAAACAATGTGTGGTCTATCAGAGCAAGAAACAAGATTTACGGGGAAATTATAGCGAACTCTAGAACAAACGGGCACAAGCCTACATATGATATTTCAAAGTTATCCTGTGTTAACAAAACTCTCGAGAAATACCTCCCAAGCCATGAAACAGAAATCTGTTTGTGTGCGTGCTAGTCCGATTTTCTAAAATGTTTTCTTTTGATTCTTATGATAAAGTGGCTAGACATTGATTTTATATATGCCATAAAGTCTAAAATACTATACATAAAGGATAATAGTCTTCCAGTAATTTTAAGCTTGGCATCTTACCTTCCCAAGGGTTACACTTAACATATACCTTTTACTTAACAAAATAATAAAATAGTTTTGATTAAAACGTAACCTTACAATTTTACGCTCAATAACTTTCAGCTGAGTAATAGTTGCAATAGTGTATGCGCGGCCGTATAGTCCAAATCTCTAGGCAGATTGATTCGAATTCATCGGATCGCGGCACATTTACATATGCAATTATTACTACGTTGAGAGTTTTTGTTTAGGGAATCGTAGTCATTTAGTTAAGATAAATTTTTTTAAAATCATTTTGTTAGAAAAGATATAAACATTTTATTAAAGTTGGGAAGATAAGAAAGTAAACTTAAGACTATCAGAAGACAATTTTTCTGTATGAATAGCAGTTTCGGGCGCAGGAACTATTCAAATCAAACTTTTGTCAGTTTTACATAAGAACACTGCAAATCTAATGTTCGGACTATGTTAGGGCTCTCATGTAGTAGTGAGAGATTCTGTTTTATGACTTGGGAACCTGAACAATTTACTAAGGATCTAAAAAGGTTTAAAACAAAGATATTCATAATCGCCTCTGCTATTTAGCACCATACTATACTGTGTATATGTACAGTGACTAGCAACAGTGTCGGAATGTTTCGAACTTCTTTGTTCGTCACTATTCTGTAGCGTAATTATAAATAATAATAATACCAATTAAACTACATTTATTTCATGCATTAAAAAAAAAATTCATTCCAAAATTAAAAAAAAAAAAGCGGCCATGCCAGTCGGACTCGCACATGAAGTGCTCCGTACCATCGTACAAAATTTAACAATATGTACATCTTATTTATTTTTTCAAATGAGAGTAGGCGTCATTTGAAAAAATAATGCGTACTTATGATAATAATGAATGAGAAGAGAACGAGAAAAAAACGCCAAAATCACGTTTCTTGTATGGGAGCCCCTTTAGTTTTTAATTTAATTTAATTTTTTATTATAACGGCAATAGAAATGCACACTCTGTGAAAATTTCAACTGTTTACCTATTATAGTTTATGAGATACTGCCTGGTGACAGATAGACAACCAGACGGATATCGGAGGTTTAGTAATAGGGTTCCTGTTTTTACCCTTTGGGTATGAAACCCTAAAAATACATAAATATACCAAATTGCCCCATGTGGACAGTTTTGCACGCGCAATTTTTTAATACTTCGTCCAATGGCCCTTGGCTTAGTTGCTGTACTCTTTTCGGCATACTTTCATATAAGTTTTCGATAAGTCTTCCAGGTATGCCTTCCCATTCATTTCCAGAGCTCACGTATTCCCTTTGGTAGCTCGACATGATTTCCCAATTTTCTTTTGACATAACCCCATAAATTTTCTATGGGGTTCATATCGGGACTTTGAGTGGGCAATTTTAAAACTGTATATTTTTCATATTTTAACCATTCCGGCATAATTTTTGCAGTATGCTTCGGGTCCCCATATTGTTGGAAGATAACATACAAGTGAAACATTTTTTAGAAAATCAGTATGAACGAAATCCGAGTATTCTTGAACAAACATCTGAGAATTATATCTAAAATATTCTGGCTAAGACAATTCACGAATACAGAGTTAATAACGCACGAGAGTCAATAGCTATCCAGATAAGACGAAGAAGAAAATAAAACAAGTAAAAAAGCTAGAATTGGTCTAAGACCAATTCTTATGATTCCCTAGATGAATGCCCGTATTAAATTTCGTATGGTCACCGATCTATTCAAGTATTGATTTTGAACCAATTTTATAGGATTTCGTATTATGCAGAAGTTTTTAGTACAATAAAAATGTCTTAGACTGATCGTTTTCAAAGTATACGTAAAAAACCTAAATTTTTATATGGCAACACCAAGATGGAGTTGCCCGGTTTAGTCCATTTTTAACATTTTATTTGCTAATGTAGTAAAAACATCATGTACAAAAGTTCAGCTCTCTACGTCAACTCGTTCTGCGTTCTCAGGCAGTGTCCAAATATAATATATAATATAATGATTTCTATACGAAATAGGAAAAAGTTAGCTAAGATTTGTAGACAACAGCCCTTCAATGTTTATGTCAGTCTCCAATATAAACGATACAGGAATAAGCTTAACTCCATTATTAAAGTCTCTAAAGAACAATACTATCGAAATGAAATATCAAAAGTTATAAATTATCCGAAGAAAGTATGGAACAAAATTAACGAAATAACACTGAAAAATAATCCTAGTAAAATAATAGCAGAAATCAAAGGAAGTGATGGTACTGATTTAACTGATCCATATTTAATTTCTGCTAGACTTAATGAGCATTTCATTGGTGTGGGAGAGCAGATTTCAAATTCTGTTACCGCTGCTAGTAAAGGAATCCAAAATAGATCTGCTGTTTCTCAAACTAATCCTATGATGACCTTTACGTTTAGTTCCATATCTTCTGAAGAACTACTTTATCATATAGCTCAGTTAAAGATCGATAAAGCGCCAGGTATCGATAAGCTTACACCGAGAATTTTAAAAATTGTAGCACATATAGCTCCTCCATTAGCGTACTCATTGAACCTATGTCTAACTCAGGGCATATTTCCATGTAAATTTAAACATGCCATCTTTGTTCCAATACACAAGGCAAATGACAAACGTGATCCAGATAACTATAGACCGATATCGCTAATTTCTAATATCGCGAAGATTTTTGAGAAATGCATTAAGACTAGGTTGGTTGATTATCTGGACCAATACAACATCATTGCAAGTAATCAGTATGGTTTCAAAAATAAATGTAGCACAAGTGATGCAATTTACGATGTTACCAATTTTATAAACTCGGCAGTTGACAAAAAGGAGAAAGTTATCGCGATATTCTTGGATCTGAAAAAGGCTTTTGATACGGTTAATCATGAACTTCTATTACAGAAACTAACATTTATAGGGATTACAGGTACTGCTCTTTCGTTTTTTCATTCCTATCTTACCAACAGAATACAGGCAGTCAGAATTGGCCAGGTAACAAGTGATCCTCTTCGTATTAAGTGTGGGGTTCCACAGGGTACGGTTTTGGGTCCAATCCTCTATCTAATATACATAAATGAGTGTGTAAAATTATTCGAACAGTCAAGAAGGGAGCATATTGTAGCGTTTGCAGATGACACGGTCTTGTTATTTAGTGGAGAAAATTGGTCCTTTACTTTATCACTAGCGCAAAGAGGCATTAATTCAGTGTATGATTGGTTGGTATGTCACAAGTTAGCTTTGAATCTAAATAAAACATGTTTCGTAAAATTTGGGCATGAAAATGCACATTCAAATGTTAATATTAAGATAGAGTTGCAGGGTAATGTCCTCCAGTGCGTGAGTGAAGTGAAATATTTAGGTGTTCTTATAGATCAGAAGCTTAAGTGGGAAAAACATATCCTGAGCTTATGTAAGCGGCTGAGGAAAACAATATATAAAATACTCCTATTGCGAAATATCTTAAAATTTGATCTTTTGAGAATGGTTTATTTTGCTTTAATACAGTCAGTCATTCAGTATGGAATCCTTAGTTGGGGAGCTACATATACTGTCTTGATAAAACCGTTATCAAATCTTCAAAGCAAAATAATTAAGATTTGCTTAAAGAAATCTAAATACTACTCCACCACACAGGCATACAATGAATTTAAGGTAATGACTGTAAGACAATTATATATATTTACCCTATTAAAATTCGTATACACAAATTTATAAAAGTTCACTATCTTCCAAACGAATTATCGTACACGCAGGCAGATGTTGCAACCTTTAGAAATCCCTAGAACTAGTAAATGTATTACAGATAGACATAGTAGTATTTTAGGTCCAAAATTTTATAATGCTTTACCTGCAGAAGTAAAAGAGACTCTAAATGTTTCCAATTATAAAACTGTGTTGAAAAACTGTGTATTTAACAACCAAGATGTCTTTAATAACATTGTCCATTAGTTTTTAAATTTAGAGATTTTGAATTACGCTTACTTTCTCTCAGGTATTATACATAATATATATAATTTTTGAACTAAATGAATTGGTTGCATTGCATACTATAGTATACCTTAATACCTGTAATATTTTTAAAATTTTATTTTATTTTATTTTATAATATTAGTAAGTAGAAAATTAGTAATAGATTAGTAGTAAAAAGTAAAAAATTAGTAATAAATTAGTCACAACCCTCGCACACAAGCTTCGGCTTTTGTGAGTGGTTAGCCTAGATTATTAGCTTATACATTACATATAGAACTTGAATTATGTATTAGGCTGCACTAAATAAATAAAAAATAAATAAATAAATAAATAAATATAGCGGAAAACGAAACTTTTATATGGCAACCCCACGAAGGAGTTGCCCGATTTGTCTCATTTTCGAACTTAATTTTCCTTTTTTTTTTTTAAGTCCGTGTACAAAATTTCAGCTCTCTAAGTATACGCGTTCTCGAGTTATCGTGCGCACAGACGGACAGACGGACATGCAAAAATCAAAATAACTTTTAATATTATGAATGGGTGTCCAATCCATTTTGCTCTACCATCATTATTTCGAGGTGTTACAAACGGAATGACAAACTTAGTATACCCCTATGATTTCATCTAGGGTATAAAAAGATAGGTCACATACTACACTCCGCTTACACGAGGAATTATATCCGACAAATATTAGAATGGAATCCACATGGGGAAACGAAAGGTGTAAAGACCAAGAATCAAATGAAGAAGGACAATAAAATAAAGAAATATATACAAAAGAGGAATGACTTGGACAGAAATCAAGAGAATGTCTCAAAACTGAGTGAAATGGAGAGTCCTATGGTCCCAGGAGGAGTAAAGAAGAATTAGAAAAAAAAAAAAAAACAAAAAAAAAATCATGAAGCAGATGTCACAATATTAAAAAATATACAAATTTACAAACACTAAAATGCTGCAATTATTGTTGAATTGAAAATAAAAATGAAAAAAAATTCGGCACAATCACAGAATATCTGAAAGTCCTTCAAATGTTCAAGTTCGGTAAAGTGCCGACGTTGTACCACCATCTAGGTTTACCATATTGAAATCATACCAAAAACTCCAAAGACATGCGAACATGGCGAAAATCAAAGGATAGAACAGAATAGAGAAATTTCTCTTCGGTTCGGCAATCATTAAAGTGCAAAATTATCCCGTTATTGTGTTCCGAATAAGCAAACGTAAATTGTTGAAGAGGATAATCCAACACTTCATCCAGAAAATGCATAAAATTCGTTGCTTGTCTCTCAAGTGTACGCAAACAAATTAAGCCTTATTCAGCAGCAAAAGCCTTTTACTTAGTATTCATGCCCGAACTGAGGCAGAGATTACTCCTGACAGCAGCAGCAGCAGCAACAGCAGCAGCAGTTCAGCCTTAGGCCATGAATTGCATGTAAAATGTCATCGACTTGCATCTCCGCCCGCATGATTCTCGTATATCTATATCTTTAATAGGACTTTCGTAGGATATGGGATACAAGTTAGATAGCTTGTGAAGTTTGCAGTGGCTGCTGCTTTTATTGCTACTGTTGCCGTGTGTGAACTTATGTAAATTTGTCATAAATAGCGTTAGAAAGAGCTCTGGATGTATGTAGTGATGGTCTCTCCATGCTCTGCTGCTCTGTAATCCAATGCATAGTTAGGGGCTGGCTGGATAAGGAGCGCCAACACAAATTATATACATACATATATAAACGTATACTACAAGTTTTAGCACTATGTATGGACAAGCAAAAAGGCACCACGTCCTTTTACCGTCTTCAAAGTGTTCCTTTCCATCTTTTATTCCTTTTTATTAAAAGAGAAAAAAAACTATTTTCAGTGGCGCTGATGCAAAGGCATATGAATTTGCTTTATGCACATAACCGTTGAGCAAGAGTACTGTAAATCTTGAAATGACCAGCGACCGTGTCTTTGTCGCGTGCAATAATTTCTAATTTAATAATTTACTATCCAGCTTGTTCTTTTTCTTTTTAAATCGCATGCATTAATCGCCTTATCAAATGCCTCTTCATTGGCGTAAATTTTTTGTTTAAACAACGCCAGACTCTAGCGCCATCTGTGAGTCAGAAGAAAAAATCAAAATTTTGTTTTAAGTTTAACGTCGACTGGTGGAAACAAGTAGTTGAAAAACAATTAATATAAGAGTTTCCCATACCCCTTTATGGTGTGGTTTCGGCCATGTAGGAGTATACTGCTACTACTATTTGTTGCCGCTGCAAGTCTGTCAAAGTAGCAAAGTCTGGTACCGCTGGCAGGTACTATGTATTCATATAATTTGAAATGCAAGTAAGTATATGATAAATAGCCCAGCCATGACCGAGTTATATAGGACGAAAGTATAGGAAAAACCTTGTAAAAATTCACATCGACTTGTCCCTCTTTTCGCGCTGCTCTCCCTTTGTTAAGCGCCCTTTGTGGCATTTGTGTGAACATTTATAACAAAACTCTTTTCTCGCTTTGTTGGGTGGTGTTACGACGGTAGTAAGCATATATAAGTGCTCACAGCCAATAATTCATTTTCACCCTGTTTCCATTTGCTCTGGCTATATATACACATACACGTATATACATACAAGTATTTTTCGTCTGAGACAAAATAGGCGAATGAGTGCCCATGGAGCACCTTTGGATTGCACTTTTGAATTGTGTGCTGCAGTGGGTGCCACCCATCCACCGTGAAAGGTAGAAAATAAAGCGTCGAACACAAAAAGTCTATTTAGAACAGGCTTTTGACTGGCACAAGTATTTGTTTATGGCTTCGTCCTTTTTTTTTTTTTCGTTGAACTCACTTTGAGTTTGTTGAAAAATTGCTCTGATTTGATTTTGCATGTAGAAGTGGTCGAGTGCAAAGGACTCATTGGGGCCTTTGTAACTTTTTTACACACCCAACTGTTCTAAACAATAATTAGGTATAATTACCCTTAGTGTGTGTTTTTCTCGAACAGGATTAAGTACTTGGCCAGAAATTAAAATTAACTGCATTTTCTTCCACATCGGCTATTAAAATGTATTGTAATGTGCTACAAGTACTTTTTAGTTTTTTGTTTTTTTTTCTTGCTAATGTGTATTTATTTATTTGGGTGTGATGTAAGGTGAAAGGATTTGAAAGGTATACATGAATTTTATTATTAAGGTACCTATTGCCGCCATCTAGATTGTGAGCACGAAAACAGAACATTGTTAAACTTTACTGATTCGATTATTCATTTTGTATGTACCAAACAGCTTTGCGTCATGATTGATTAGAATTTTTTTTTTTTTACGTAAGTATTTATAGCAGAGATCGTAAAAGTGTTAGTTCCGTTTTGAACCTTGGAATGAAAGGTCCTTTGGGAGCACCATTAGTTGTTATTTACACTCAAATTGAATGTTAGTGTTCTTAGTCTCTGGGTAACGTAGGTAGCCTTTGTAGAGCCAGTGCTTTGTATTCGCAAAGTACATATAAGCTATGCAGTTTCGTCAGATTGTATATAGAAATGTCAGTCATCTAAATATCATATATTTTTTTTATGACCATGATCTAGCGAAACAAGAAGCAGTTTCTGAAATACTCAAGATAATCTGCCCGTATCCTTTAAGATTTCCGACCTATTAATATACTGTGCAACCTCTCTACGGCGCTAGAAAGGCGAATGCAACCTCTCTAAGGCGCTAGAAAGGTGAATGTGTGATCAATTATAGCAATACTTTATAAGCCATTTGCTTAACACTCAATGGTAATCTGAATATCGGAAAAACGACAGTTGTGAGACCGTACTCTTGAGGATTACAACGGAACGTCTAGCATTTGATAGACACGAAATTTGCTCTGTTGGTTTTTTCGAAGGCTTTCGATAGCCCTCAGCATAAGTTACTTTTGGATAAACTCTCTGAGAAATTCAAACTCAGTAATGTTGGCATTTAGTAATTTACGCAGCTGGTTAAAGTGCCACTGTAAAATCGGGTGTTCCTCAAGGTTCTATATTGGGACCACTCTTATTTTGTGTATTTATCAATGACTTGCCTGAAGTAATTCAAAGCTCGAGCATTCAGATGTATGCAGATGACGTCCAATTATGTATATCTCGGCTAGGACCCCTCTTTTAAACTAAATTATGACTTATACCGCATTTACAATTGGGCTGTAAGTACCATTTTGATTTACATGCGACTAAATCAAATTACATGGTGCGAATTGCTTAACAGTGGCATGTCTTGTTGCGATCACATCAACACTGTTTTACAAAGGGTTTATCGTACACTTAGAAGGCTTTGGCTATTTGCCGCGCTCCTCCTCATGACTAGGATTAGAATAATAAAAGCCCTCGTTTTACCATTTTTCTCGTTTGGTAACTTTATAAACCCGTCCATGGATTCTTTCTGCTCCAACAAAATTAATGTCGCGTTCAATGACTGTATAAGGTCTGTTTACGGCTTGAGACGATATGATCATATCACCCCATATCGCTGCACAGTGCTAGGGTGTTCCCTAGAGTTTTATCTTAGCTATAGATAAATACTTAATGCATTTCGCTTGTCTCTTGCGCTCAACAAGAAGTCTTGACCAAAGTTAACCAAAGTTGACCAAAGTTAACCTGACAAGTTAAGAAGTTGTAGAGCAAAATTGGAAAATTGCTGGTGTTTTTTAGAATGAAACAAGTAATTTCATATACTTTCGTCTTTTGCATGAATGAGGGAAAAGAACGTGACTATGCATTATTGCAGTGCAATTGAGATAACGAGTGAAAAACAAAAATCGAGAGAACGTAGGATTACCCGAACGACAAAATCTTATTAAATCCCTCAAAATCCTATCAAACTGTTCATAATAATGTACATCAGGTCACACTACCTCCCATTTTTAAGAAAAAGATAAATTTCGCTTTGGCCCAGATGCTGAAAGGAGATGTAAAATTCCTCTCGAATGAAATTCTCATTTTTCCTGAAAATATCAGAGAATCCAGCAAGAATTTCTCCCACTTAATATCTTCACAGCAAAACGAATGTAAACAGAAGCACGTGCTGCTCAATTAGCATAGAAATTACACTGACAAACATTGGTCATGCTATAAAAAACATTGGCCGATTCCAGTGCTGTCGTTTGGAAAATTTCAAGAGTAGTACAATTTGCTACCAAAGCGGAGTACTTTCGGAAAAAACGGAGTACACGACTATCGAAATTTAATGAATTCAAATTAATTAGAATAGGATCCTGAAATCATATTAGTGTGAATAAAACTCATTTTCATTTAAATGATTCATATGTAGATTTTTAAATAAATCTTTATATGTCTAGTATTATTACATTATTTATATTTTGTTTATATAGAAACAACTGGTTTTTATTTTAAGATTTTCCCATGAATTTTTTTTGTTTCAGCAATAAGAATTTCTTAAGTTTAGTTGACAGCTGTTGATTTAAAAGATTCATTAATTAATTGCTTTGATTCAGGTAATCATACTTGCATGAAGTAAAAAGGTTCTGTCATGAAAAGCTATTCTTGAGAAAAGCATAGTTGCATCTGAGACAACTTACATCTAGATGTGAAAACCTTACAAAAAAGCGGTCGAATTAAAATGAGCTAATGCCCCTCTAATAGAAAGCTCTACACATTCCTTCTCTCTCTTGCTGTATTATGCCACACAAATTCTTCGCAATGATAGCTTTCTTTGTTTGAATAAAAAGTTAAAAAGCTTTTTAAAAAGTGATCCAGGATTATATGGATATTTTCTTATCTAGTTGTATGTTGTCTGTGCCTGCATAAAGCAAATTAACACATAAATTTCATCATTATTTTAATTATTTAATTATTGAAAACTTTTGAATTTTCAAAATATTAGTAAGAACAAGACAACTTCAGTCGCTTTGGTTTTTCTGCATTTCAAATCTTTTACAATATTTGGATCAGTAATGCACAGAAATAATTCTGGTAGAGGAAAATGCATGAAATTAAAAGTTATTTAGATTTTTGCAAGAGCACGTGTACTTAGAGAGCTGAGATTTTGCCTATGGCCTTAACAAAAAACGTAAAATTAAGTTAGAAAATGGGACAGATCGGGTAATTCCTTCGTAGGGTTGCCATACAAAAATTTCGTTTTTCATTATGTATATATTTGGACATTGCCTGAGAACGCGTTGACGTAGAGAGCTGAAATTTTGTACATAGTGTTTTCAATAGTAAATATAATTTCAAAAATGGCTTAAACCGGGCGAACCCTTCTTGGTGTTGCCATATAAAAATTTAACATTTTTCCGTATACTGTGAAAACGATCAGTCCTATATGGCCTTCATGTACTGAAAACTTCTTCACAATATGAAATCCTATAAATTGGTTATAATAATTTTTTCTGCCTGATGATCCATTGTAAAAATATTTGCGAAAAACCGTTTCAAAAAATCAAACTGGCACAGATGGATATGGGTATCATAAGAATTGATCTTAGACTAATTCGAACTTTTTTATTTGTCTGCAATAGCTTTAAAACATATTTTACAAAAATAAGGCTACGTGCATACAGAGCAAAATTTTTGAGCACGTTTAGTTTGTTTATTGTACATATTACCTTTTGTTGGCGACAAAACAGCTTCCATAGAATTTCCAAGAATGGTTTCTTGACATATCCACCCGTCGTGCTCTAAATTAATCGTAATACTAGAAATTATGTTGTCTTTATTATATGTATTTATTGAATTTTTAGAAATTGTTTTAGATTGCCTTTGATCTTCGGATACATTTGCCATATTCATATTGCTTGTACCACAACAACTACATTTAGAAACTTTAATACTGTGTCTGCAAAATTGCCAAGAATTGACTTTAGTACTTTACCTATGCATATACATTTTGGATGCCTTGACACTTAATTCTCCATTAGCGAAAGTGATTTTGATCACATTAGATCTTTACTCTGCCCTTCACAGTATGAAAAACTGTTTCCCCGGTAAATATGGAACAGTTAGTAATCTATATATCTCAAAGAACGTTGAGGCATAGAGTAAAGAAATCTATAGAGACCGAAAATGTATGGCAGAAATTCTCATAGATATTGATCACAAGAGCCGAATCTAACAGCGCCGCATTTTTTAAACTATACTAAAGAAAATGTATTTGCTTATCATGGTTACCGCCATCTGGCTGCCCAGCTCTATATTGGTTCCCTATGCACTTGCGTGTATTTTGACATGAAACTTTGAAAGTTCTTTAGTTTATAGAGAAATACTTCATACGAAGCTTGTATTGTGTGAATGCAGATGTATTTAAATCTGTCTTTCTAATGAAAATATTTGTGCCTTGCTTGTTTTTTTTTGTGATGACTGGAGAGCTACTGTACTGCATCGACTTGCATCGGAGAACTACAACAGCAAGCAATACTAAAAGTTTTTGTTGCGATTTTTCACTTCTGGAGTATAGAGAATGGTAGATTTAATATTTTTCATTGCTATCTTTATCCTATTAATGATGGTTAAATTTGTTTTGTCGAATATTTTCATTTGATCCCACGATAAACTGGTTTTAGGAGTCTCTAAAAAACGGTTGGATCTAAAAATGTCTGTAGGTAGCTATGATTTTACATATAAGGATTATCAAATTGCCTTGATTTCGATATTCACAAAACGTCGAAATTGAACCTAAATTAGATTTGGTTCAAATTTTGAATTTTCTACTCTATGAAAGCATTATAATGTGAGGATTTCTTATGAATTTAGAACATTATGTTCATTTGTTCTTGACACTCACGTCAATCAATAATCTCCTTTGATCCGGATCAGGAAGACAGAATGCGGCTATTCTGAGGTTTCCAAATCTTTCAAGAGAATAATGCATTTTGGCGTAAAAATATTAAAAAAAAAATATAAATATAATAAAAAATATCGGTTAAGCTATTAAATTTTGTGAAATGTTTTTCAAACTGTGCCTGTTGATTCAGCTTTATGAGTAAAATATTCTTTAAGTTTTACAACTTATTTAAAGCTTTGTTTTCAATTTTTGGAAGTTGGTTGGTTCTACTCTTCTGTGTATTCTATGTTAAATTTTAAACACATTTTCATAATTTTATGTGCATCTGCTTCATAAAATGCTTTAATAATATGCTATGAAGCAATACCATCAGAATTGGTCTAGATCATATTTAATTATTGTATTTCGCGCAGATTTTATTAAATGCATAGAATCGTAAATTTAAGCTATTGAATCAGAATCATTTGAAATGTTAGATGATCTTTAGTAACAACAAGATTCATCTACATCTTTTCAGGGTTCCGTACAACAAAAGGATTAAAAACGGAACCCTTTTAAGTCTCTCATGTGTCATACAAGTTTTTATCGAAAAGGACGTGACGTGTCAAAGATTATGAATTTTTTTTTTAAATTTTAATGTAGGTGGGTTGGGCTCCTTAAAAACATTTTTTTTTTTATCTTGTGGGCTGTTACTTTCAAGGATACCAACAAATTTTAAGTAAATTTGTTATAAAGATAAAGCACAAAATGTTCTAAAAAACATTTTTTCCGCTTGAACTATTTTTTACTGCGAACCTACTAACCCTAATAGTATCAAATTTTTAGCTGTAGAAACCTAGAAATTCAGAGCAAAAGGTATTTTTTCGAACATTTTGGGCTTTATCCTTATAACCGATTTACTAAAAAAATTTAGGATCCTTGAAAGTAACCGATACAAACACTTTATAAGAAAAAAAAAAAAAAAATTGGGAGCCCAACCCACCTCATTACAATTAAAAAAATAATATTTCATAATCTCTTTGACTGTTGGAATATGTGCCCGTCATGAAGACCTAACATTCTGCCCAATTTCGAATTCCTACGTCGTTTTCGATAAAAACTTCTGTGACAGACAGAGGCTTGGAGTTACTAAGGATCATCTAACATTTCACATGATTCTGTTTCAATAGCTTCATTTTATGATTCTATTTATTCAGTAAAATCTGTACGAAATACAATAATTCAAATTGATCAAGACACTTCTGATGGTATTGCTTCATTCGATATTATTACATCATTGTATGATGCTGATGCCAACAAAAATTGTGTAAATTTGCTTAGAATTTAGCAAAGAATACAAATAAGAGTAGAACAAAATTACTTTCAAAAATTTGAAACAAAACCCGTTACACAAATATTAATTGGTCTATAGCAGCAGCCATCCATACTTTAAATAAAATGAAAAAATTACATATGTAATGATAATTTTACTCATAAAGCTGAATCAATGGCACAGTTCGAAAAACAGTTTCGAAAAATTTCAGAGCTTATTCGATATTTTTAATGTTATATAGGTATCCTTGCACAGCCCCTATAAAACACCACTGTCATTAGATAATACATTTTCAATGAAATTTTTAAGTAAAATTAAATTCTTCTATAGAGTACGGAAATTGATATGGAGTAAACTGCGGTTTGATGCTTTGTTTTGGCAGTAGAGGAGAGGTTTTATGACTTTAGATACTTTCTTCATTAACTTCCTGTAACTTTCTTATTGCGCATTCTGCGAAGGTAATTGTCATGTCTAAAATTTCCAATAAATGTCCAATCACCTCTCCAAGTCTCCATCCCCATTTTGTCAGCAGTTAAAGTTAAATTTCAGGAACTGAAAATAACAATTATTTTCATTATTCTAACCAAAAAATTATTTAGAAAAAGTTATAGGAGGATTGCTTGGGATGTAGCATTATGATTCTTATTACCGAATCTTCATAAATTTTCTAAACTTTTTAAATTTATGATTTTTATTCGAAATTATAAAAAGCAACATTCTTTTTGTATTTAAAATTAAAAAAAATTTCCAATTTTTTTATAATTCTAACCATTTTACGGCCAAAATGCATGATCACTATAGCTTTCTCTTGAAAGATTTGGAAACCTCAGATTTTTATATTTTATTTGATCCTATAAATATACCCACCTACATGCAACCATTTTTTAGAGCTTCCTAAAAACAGTTTATCGCAGGATCAAATGTAAATATGAGACAAAGCAAATTCGTCTGTCAATATTACTAGATCAATTAAGTCTTAAACGAAATCATAAATATAGCTAAAGAACTTTCAAAGTTTCATGTCAAAATACACGCAAGTGCTTAGGGAACCAATATAGAGCTGGGCAGCCAGATGGCGGTAACCATGATAAGCAAATACATTATCTTTAGTATAGTTTAAAAAATGCGGCGCTGTTAGATTCGGCTCTTGTGATCAATATCTATGAGAATTTCTGTCATACATTTTCGGTCTCTATAGATTTCTTTACTCTATGGTTGAGGTCATTATAAATAATGGCCGATAGTCATTAGAGTCATTCCACAAAAAATCGTTAAAAAAATCGCACTTTCCCAACCCAACCATCACCAATCTCGTTTTTCTTTTGCTTAAAGTTAAGTAAGTAGTTATGAGATAAGAATACAACTATTTATTTTTTGTGCTGCGCCGCATGCTGGTTGAACTAAAGAAATCCTTAAGATTCGCTAATTTTCGGTCTGCTGAGTTAAATTCAAAAAATCATAACTTTGGTTCTGATTATCAGAGACATTACCTTTAGGTTATTTTAAAGATGAGGAAGAAATATAAAAATAGATGGCTTTAAGAAGAACAAAAATATAAGAATATTAAATATATCCTTCATCTTTGAATATCTTTAAATGCATTCACTTAATTTTTCCTTCCTTTATTTTTAGATTAATGCTCATAATAATACATACTTGTACCACTTATATCCACCGATTTTGTCCAAATTTACAGGATAAGTAGGGCTTGACTAGAAATGAAAGTGACGCAAATGAGATATCCACATGATCAAACGAAACCGAAATAATGCATAATGTAGGGGAGCCCGAGGTTTTGTAGTTACCCTTTGGAAAATGTTTAAATTTGCAAATTTTCGCGGAAGTTGTCGCTGTTAACAGAATTTGAACGAAAATCCCAAATTCATTCGGGTAAAATGCCAACCACAGGGGAGGTATAATATATAGATTTTCGATTCTGTAAGTGGCATTTCCGTGCGTTTTCAAAGATAGCAGATGGCGAAAAGTGGGTATGCAAAATTTTTATAGATTTAACTTTTTTTTAAATAGGTAAATGACATCCGATCTTAAAAATTACAAAATACTAGTAAAAGAAATTTTGCAAACCCGATAATATTTACCCCATCTCCCTCAGAATACCCGAATTCGAGAAATAAGAAACTTTTTCCCATTGGTGTATATGAATGACATTTTAACATTGATGAGATTGTGTACGAATATCCTACACAGATGGTAGAAGATAAAATAAATACCCCCCCTGAAAAATAGTTTTTTTTTATTATAATAATATATAAGTAACCCACCGGGGGCTACCACTCTGTAACCCGCTGCCGTACGAATCTCGTAATAGTTTTAAATCATAACAAACTCACAATGAACTTTCAAAAAAAAAAATTTGAGATTCGGTTGGAGATAAAAGTGGTAGCTTTACAGTATATGCTCCTAATTAACGTAAGTTGAAAGCAATCTTATTTTAGAAAATGCCCCTAAACTAATTGCAATAATGACTTCTGGTTTTCTGTAAATGAAAAATAACAGATTATAGATAATTTTAACGAAAAGAAAGTGGCTTAAATGTTGATACCCGCAAGATAGTAATTATCAAAGTTTTCCGAAATGTGTTAATTTTAACCCGGGGCTCACCTACATTATGTATTATTTCGGTTTCGCTTGGCCATCTGGATTTCTCACTTGTGTCACTTTCATTTCTAGTCAAACCTAACATATACGTTGAATTTGGACAAAATCGGGGTTGACGAATAGGGACCCTCTCCTTGTTAGACCAATTATATAACTTTTACTCTTGTTTCGGATGAAGTTTTTTCAAAAGTCGGCCAACTTTGAGAAATATGAGCTAAAGACCTGGATCTACATTGTGCCAATAGCCTCATATTCACATAAGACGCTATACATAGTTACTTGCCCGACTTCGGTTACAACAGAAATTATTATTCAATTAGCGGATAGATTTAAAAAAAAAAAGAAACTAACCAGTGTGAAAACACATCCCACTCTGTTGATTGCATGACTTTTAAAACTCTTCGCTATATCTGCCCCATATAAATTTACATAAATGTACATAAATTTTGACTACAGACGAACCATCTCCTTCCCCCCCCCCCATCTCCTCCCCAACAATCCATGTTTTTTAAATTATTTTCGCTTGCTTTAATTTCCTTTTTTCATGAAATTAATTGCTTCTTTCTTACTGATGCCCCGGGCGTGTGTATTTTTTTTTTTTTTAAGTCAGTCGTTTTACCGAAAGCACTAATTAGTAAAATTCGTTTGAGATACGACGACATAAACCCATCGAGAAAAAATTATTTTCTCCAATTAAACGAAAAAAAAAGAAGAAAAAAGTACTCAACTTTAGACTACACGCTATATACAGATTGCTGCGAGCCTCAATGTCTTCATGTCAAAATTCAAATGCACGCGTGTCACCTCTTCCTTCTTCAATAAAACTCAAACAATGAGAACAAAGTTATCGCATATTCCATAAGCGTTCCCTATTCGAAATAGGTGGAGAAATATTGAGCCGTGCACACCGAAATTCAGACGTTTAAACCAAATACGACGAACCCATCCGAAAATATGGGTATAGAACTGAATGAAATCAACTGGGTTCAAATGTGATTCCTTTAAAAGGATCTGAAACTGGGAGATATATGTAGAAGGGGATTGCCGCATGGAGTGTGCATGACGCCCTCACAATGGGGGGCAATTATCTTTATCACCACTATATACATATATGCAGTGTATTCTCTCTGTTCATTATTTGATTGGGCCTTTTACAAGTACCTACATTTCGAGGGTCAGCTAAATGAAAAAAAAAAAGGAAAAAGACAGAAAGGAGAAGTTTTAAATATAAGTCATTAGGTATAAAGTAATCCGAAGGAGTTATTAGGTTTAGTTTTTTTTTCTAGAATTTTTAAAGCTATGGTTTAGCTGCGGGGTTTTTTTACTTCTAAAGTTAGTAAAAAAATTTGTATATCTCTAAGCCGGACTTTAATTGTTTTCCGCTCTAAATACCTCATCTTAACAATACTCCAAGATCAAGATTATCAATCATAAATCATTATTGCTCAATTACAATTGGTCGTTGCGGTTATATGTTGGTATGTGTATGTACGGTCTAAAGCGCTTCTCTATTTCCCCCTTAGATTTTCCAGCGTGGGACCGGAAAAGAGGGTGGTGCTGTCATTCCTCTACTACAAGAAAATGAAAGGACAAAATTTATTGGCTGCAAACTGTCATATCCTGGTTATGATTAAATCTGACATGCTATTGTCCTCCAATTACATGCGTCACATACATTGGCCTGAGGCTGTTTGTCTGAGGGATAATCGACGCGTGTATCCATGCAAATAATCTTCTGTGTTCCCCTCGTGTTATCTTCCTTAATTGCTTTACACTTAATTTTGTTTGGTTGATAGATGACGGATGTTATAAGTGGAAATATTTTTATTGTTATTTACTTATTTTTTTTTTTATAATGTTTTTAATTATTAGTTTGTATATAAATGAAACACACGCACAATTTGTATATTGTTTGAAATTTATTTTTAGGTTTCTTTGGAACCATTGGTATATTCCTGTACAGTGAATCACAAGAAAAAATTGTTCATTAAAAATTTTAAGTAAAATTGCTCGATTACACAAAGTTTATAAGAGAAAACATGATTTAAACAAGTGAATAACAATAATTTTGGAGAAAAATTAGTGATAAACTTTTCAATAGATGTGGGCTGACATATTTTCATTCCTTTTTGGAGAAATATCCTGAAATAATCTCTTTCTATGTTCATCCGAAACAGTTTTCATATTCTTAGGATGAAAAAAATTCAAATAGAAATGCAAAAAATGGAGTTTGTTCAAAACCATATTGTGCCCGAGTGATTCATTCATAGAAAGCAAGAAGTTCCCCCAACATTTTCTTCCTCTTTTTGTTCCCTGGAAAATTATGGCATATGATTTCATCCGGCTCACAAAGAATTTTTTTTTACTTAATTACGCTTAGCTGTGATTTTGAAGTCGGGGTGTTCTTAAAAAGCCTCATAATTTTTTTTTTTTGGGCCGAAGAATTTTGGTTCCATTGATGCAAACAAACTTTTGCATTAAGAATTTATTGTATCTCTATGTTCTTTTCCTTTAATCCTTGTGTTGGTACTCGCATACTCGGATATGATTTCCTTATAAAAAAAAAAAAATAAAATAAATATAAATATGATGCGGCAAATCTAATAGACTTGAAACTTTGTGTAATATCGTATATAAATCGGATGAAAAACCGAAAAACCAACAATATGTTTCATTAGTCACTACCTGGAAGGTATTGTGCTCCCCCGCCGGTATATTGTATGCTTTGTTTTAGTGCTGGGACATCGGAACGGACCATCGATGTTCATCATCGATGTTGACATCGCCCAATAAGCATCGATGTGGCGATAATATCGATCATATAACATCGATGTACAAACCACATCGATGTTATTAAATTTTAAACATAGAAAAAAATTCGGTTTAGAATATTTTTTTTGCTCTCGCCTTTATTTATAACTTAATAAAAATATCATTCATTATCAATTCTAAATTAAAAGTTTCTTAAAAATAACGATAAATGTATTAAATAAAAATGAAAAATTGCAGGTCCGAAAACTTATCCACAGACTGAAGAAACAATAACTGGCAAAGGCGTTTTCCCTGCAAACTTTTTCTCTTTTGACATGGAGTCTTGCTCACGCCTCTCTTAGACAAGACAGTTCAAGACGTGACAAGCCAAGATATATAAGTTGGTGACGCTGCCATCATTTCAAAGGAGCGCTTAAATAAAAACGTATTTCCAATTGTTTACGTTCCGAACTTTCTTCCGATGCTTCTGTTGTTTTTTCAATCACCAAGCGGATGTAATTAGCACATAAATTGAACTTTGTTGATCCTGAAAAACAACTTGCAGGCAGACGTTTTCTTAAGGGGCCCATACACGGTCACGCATGATTGCCAACACGAGTAGGACAACGATATTGTCACGCAGATTTGACCGTGTGTGGGCCTGTTTGTTGTGTGACACGTATGTCAAGCGGTTGGACGAAAATCAAATTAGTTTGATTTTGAGTGGCAGGGCTACGTGTTTGACAATATATTGAACCGTGTAGAGTGATGTTTGTCACGCATTCATCATTTTTGAGTAAAGTCTATTGAAGAAATGATAGCACTTAAGACTTCTAGCAGCTCTAGAAATGTGTTTCTATCCTAATGTTGGGCAGCATGTTTGACAGTCTGTAGAGAAAAAGCTTTCATGTGTGGCACACCAAGTTGGACAGCATTTTCGCCTTGTATGGGCCGCTGTAACTAAAATAATAAGCAAACCTGTATCGCTCTCCTGTGGCCTAACTTCGTTGGTCTCCATTGAGTCAGGGACAGGAGTGTGATGCAAGGTGACTCTGATTGTTTTCCCCCAACTATTTAAAAGAATTGTGATTGGTTCTACCGAACGATGTTTTCTGCCCCCAGCCTAAATCATTCTAAAAACTAATGATGATCAATTTACCACAAAAATTTTATTGAAATATAAGTATTTTTTTTTCAAATCTAGATAATTTTTTGGAATTTTCTTTTCTTTTTACACTATGCATTTATTCCTTTGCGATAAGAAGCATATAATTCCCTAACATCGAAAGGATAACATCGATGTACGTCGATGTTTTAAAGCGTCGACATCGATGTAAAAATATCGAACATCGAAAGCCCAAACATCGATGTTTTAAAAACATCAATGAACATCGCCCAGCACTACTTTGTTTTATACTAATTCTATGAAAAGTGAAGATGTACATACAACACCTACTGTGTTCTATAAATCACTTTTCGCATAACATAAAAATATTATTTAAGCATATTTTGGGGTAATTTTTTTCTTGTTATAAAGGACTGTATTTTAAAATGTTGAAAAATATGTCTTTGATGTAAAAACTTTACAGGATCAAGGATAAAACGACAAATTTGTATGATTTTTTTTTTTAAAGAATTGAGATTTGAGGCTCGAAAACTGAGGCATTTGCTCATTAATCGAAACATGTTGGATATTGCTATAAAGGAGAAAAGATTCTCTTTGAAACCAGTGCACATGTTTCATCCTGCGATATCCGTGAAAGGACTTATGAGTATTTAAGTGACCACACTTCCTTGTAAAAACGAAAAAAATTCAAACGTAAGAGAGAGAATGCCCACTTTTCATACAACTTTAGGCCTGACACCTCCAGACATGAGAGATGTCTTAAACGATGCATTATGATACTCTAAACATTTATTATTAACAATGTTTATTTCAATTCAGTGGGGGAAAGCTTTGGCGATTGGATGAACGACTTTCTTGTGTAAAAATGCTTACTTTTCCACCTCTCTTGATTGTGCGGAATTCGTGCATCGTGAAAATGATTTTCTAATAGAAAAATTTTCACAACAGAGCAATAATGGTTATAAAAAATATATGCGAAATCTATTAACTGGGGTGTATGTGACCCAAGTGGCTAAAAATGTGTTTTCCGGCGGCAAAAACGTCTCGAGAAAGTTTTTTTAATCGGGAAAAAAGTACACCACCCAATAGTACCCGGCGGGACCTTTCATTCGATATCAAACATGCTGTATTGGAGCCCCCCGCCCGCGGCTTTCCCCCCTACCCTAAAAGAATGCAGAGAAAAATTTTCTTCTACGAATTGTGGCTGGTAATGAGCAGACGTACAGTGAAACCCGTTTTTCGATCGGACATAACCCTACCTAGTTAGAGCTGATCTAAGGTGCGTAAAATCGAGTACCTACCTCAGTTCGAATAAAAAATAGGGAAATACTAAAAAAGTCACTATTGGGATGGCTATAAATAGGGTATAAATGGGTACTTAAACTTCTTCTGAGGATCTAAGGAATTCGGTTCTGTACTAGATACTCCAAAAAGTACTAGATCAAACTTTGCACCCCCTCCCCGCACACCTTTCCCCCGATAGATAGAAATAAACATTGTTAATAAAAAATGTTCAGAGTATCATAATGCATCGTTTAAGACATCTCTCATGTCTGGAGGTGTTGGACCGCCTAAAATGGGCATTCCCCTTTGAGTGGGAGCGAGTGATTTTAGAGAGGGGGTCTGAACAAAAGTATGATCAAGAAAGACACTAAAAAAAATGGCATACTTTATCCTTTTTATTCCCGAACAGCAACAAGTAGTTCAATTTTTTTCTTTATACAGTTTCCTCAAAACCCATAAAGGTTTAAAAACAAAGAATCGAGAGCGCGCTCTTTTTATATAATCCAGGATAATGGAGATTCAGAAAAAGTTCCTACTCACTTTTCTCTGGAACTTCAAAGCTTAAATAAATAGCGTTTGTTTCATGGGTTTGCGATGTGTAGATTTTGAGATATAAATTTTTGAAGTTACACCTACCAAGCAAAATTTTTTTAATTTTAGTATCTCCGTAAAAAATGGAAATGGATAAAAAGAAAGAATATTTCAGCAAAGTACTATTAACAATAAACTCAAAGTTATTCGATCCGAACAGTCTTTACTCGCAATGAAAGATTCCGAGAACTGAAGAGTTGTATGGTTCTCATTAAAAAAATTTGGAGTTCCATGAACACCGAAACAGTGTTCAATGAGATCCGTACATTTTTTGATTACATGTGTCCCTTTAAAGAATTGTAATTATTATTACTCATATATACATATAATTTTACCAATCTCCGGCATATGATAATTATTATTATTTACGGTAAATATTTACAACTTTTTCAGAGATGCGATATATATAGGACTCCGATCGGAAATTCGTTCGAAACCCCTATTTTGTGTAATAATTTCGTGCAAATGTGATTTGAATGTTTCCTTTGGACAGGAATTGGTGAATGTGTATTATTGAAAATAAAAATATTTTGATTTTATATAATATGCAAAACTGTTTATTGCATAGAAATGCAACTGCGCTCCAAAGAAAATTTCAAAGATGTTTGGTTACGTGCGCACTCTTAAAACACTTGCTTCTACAAATATCAAATTACGAATGACACTTTTTCATAACGTATTCTAACCACGATAAAACCTGTGCATTTTACACCGAACGGAGTTTAGATACAATTTTGTTTGGGACCGAACGGAGTTTTAAAATAACAATTTTTGAAGTTTTTCGCTAGATAGAGCTTCGTTCGATGTTTTTGCTATCCGGATGGATAATATTTTTGAGTTTTTTAAACAAAAAAGTCTCATTCGGATATACATAGAGGAGAATTTTTACACCATTTGGGGTAAAAAGTTTAAAACTCCATTATTTAAAATTATCCGAAATGGATTCAAAATTGATGTTATCCAGCAAACGAGATAAATTTACACCGTTTTTTTTTTTTTTTTTACTGTATTGCAATATGTGTTCAAGAACAACTCTATATTGCCCGCTCATTCATTGTTCCCACAATGCAAAACAGTGAGCCAGGTCCTTTCGTAGTGATACACGACTGCTGGTCAGTGTTTCACCATTTTTACGATCAATTATTCATCATAACGTTCCGACGGTGTTCTTCGAATGAATTTATGACTTTCTGTTTCAGCCTCCAGATGGCACTCGTCGGTGAAAATCATCTGCGAGATAAAATCAAAGGCAACACAACAAGACAACATGCATGAAAACTATGAGAACGAATTAAAATAATATTTAACTTCTCTTTTTTCCGATCTTCAACTGTGAAATTTCTATGCTATTTGGTTCAGACTAACCTGGCGGTCTTTACTTTTCATTTTTACAGGTTATTTTATGAAGATCTCCTAGATTTAAAGTTCTTTTTTTTTCATATAATATTCTGCTACTAATATTTCAATATATTCCTCGTTAAGACTTCTGTCTGAGTAGTTTTGAAATATTCTTGCTGTTGCACTGTGTTACTCACAAGCGGTGTCAAGTTATAGTCATGTTCGTCCTTTCCGTTGTTATTCGCGCTAAAATTTATTCTCCGATTCGTTGTTGTATTAGATTTTTCTCTAAAGTTATTTTTCCGATTCGTTCAACACATTGGCGAGAAATGCTTTCCCTTCTAGTTATTTCTAGCTGAGAAAATATTTCTGTTATCAACAGGGTAGAAACTGCATTTTTCTTCTCTTCCTTCCCATTTTCAAGATTTTCAAAGCTAACCAAAAATACTAAGAAAACCGTTCCAAACTCACAAATCAAAAATTTTATTTTACTCACAATTGTAAAACGACGAATGCAAATCAATAATGAAACAACCTTTATATAACACGGGAAAGGTCGAAAGTACGTACTTGAAGTGTAAATGACCGGCTTCATTTATTACTCATGAGAAAGGAACAAACACTTAAAATCGATAAAGATGCAGGTGGTCCTAATTCATTGAGTAGAGACTCTATATTCAAAAATATAAAATCAATTCAATTTGTGGTCTTCAATCGCAGTAGTATGAAACCTATTTAATTACACAATCACCAACAATCGTGTTGATTCGAAACATTTTTTTAGAATAATAATGACATTATTTTAATAATAAACAGAAAAAGCAGTTATTGCAATAAATCATTTCCACTTTAAATTTCAGATCGTCAAAACAACTATAATACATTCAGGCAACGGAACAATTATCAACAACAGGATGGTAATAACAGAAATGGTCGTTGGAATAATAACTCGACTCGTGGTAATAACTGGGAACGACCGGATTCATCTTCTAGTAGTACCAATTGGGTACAAATGGGTGGACCCAACAGAAACAACAATAATAACAATAACAACAATAATAATAACTCATATCAACGACAAAATCGCGGTGGTGGCGGAGGCGGTGGAGGTGCTGATGGTAACGGCAATACTCAGGGTCAGAATTCCCGATTCAACAATCCTCAACAAAATCGATTTCAACAAAATCCTAGATTTGGGAATCAATCAAGAGGTGGTGGAGGAGATGGTGGTGGAGGTGGTGGTGGTGGTGGAGGAGGTAGAGGAGGGCGAGGATTTCAAGGTGGCAGAAATAATTACAATAGACAGTATAGAAATTAGGAGATCACCTAATATACAGGACCGATGCAATATTGCATTTGGCTTGAATTTTAATAATATTTACAAAAATACTTTTGTCTATCTTAGCTGTTTTTTTTATTAAGTTAACTTGACTTTTGCATTTCAACAATAATTTTATGTTTGTAAAAGAAGAAAAGTTGTCATTACCCACATAATTATGTAATAACAAGTAGAAACAAACGAAGGGTGATTAAAAAGTTATTCGAGTACTTTGTATTGGTGAATTATATGTTGTTTGATGATTTTAACAACAATAACAATTTAAAATTTTAGATTTAGCAATTTGAGTTTTTATTTCTCATTTATTGGTAGGTTTATGCCGCGCCGGTAATTACTTAACTACCAAAAGTATTCTTCGGAAGGCGTTTTGAGCACCCTACGTCTAATATACCTATAGGGATTCAACGTTTAACGTTTCATTGTGTGTTTATGGATGTGAATCTGAACGATCAATATGGAAATAAATATTTAGTTCAATAATTATTTGCAATTTCTATTTGATGTTAGATTTAATAAAATTTTATTTACCAGTAATATTTCTTTATTTGTTCATTTATAATAGTTATAGCAAATAGATAACATCATTTGACCTTCATAACGAAATTCCACCAACCTATGATGTCTGAAATATCTCCAACTCCATCCTTGCTTACATCGGGAAGAGGAGCATATGTCGGTTGTTTTGTTACTTAATTTTTTTTTTTACATTCTAGGCGCTCAACAATGATCTACCGACGGTTGTCTTTTCGATTAGTTGCTGAAAGTAACATAAGATTTCTGCAATTACTTCACGAAAGTTAGGTAGCTCACAGATTGTCGTTTGGGGTGTGTGCGTGTATGTTTCGATAAAGTGGTAAAATAAGTGTTGATATACGCAGGTGACTATGGGCAGAATGTGAATCTTAACAAAATCGAAGTGAAGCTGTTTATTATAGAATACCAAGTGCCGAGTCCTAAAGTCCCCCAATTTTGAAGGAAAAACACTTAGTCCGGGCACATATTTTTTGTGGCAAATTGTTTTAAAAGAGAAACCGTTTATTGAACCCAGCCGCGGAAAAGGGCAATAAGAACAGAGACAGAAGCAGGGGCCTACTTTTGTAGTGCGTCCTATGTGATTGAGACACAGTTTCCTATGTTGATTACACATAGCATTGTGATTGTCTGTAAATTTGCAAGTGAAATATGAAGCATTTAATTGAATTAGTGGGGGAGAATCCACTTTTATGCGATATGTTACCGTCCCAAACTAGAAGGAGAGTAAATGATTCCCATAAAGTATGTTGATTTGGTGTTTTTTTCTTTTTAGCTGTTGGAATTTTTGTTTTTTTTTTTTGTTATGAGACACTTAATATATAGCAAGACCTACATAGTGATCAAGTATTAAATACTAGAATGCGATACTGTGAGCGTCAGTATGTCTCGTTTTTTATTGCACTCCAGTGGCCACTCAAAATATCTGGAGAAATTAATGCAAATGCTGTTTTCATTACGTCATCAATGAAATTTCATTAGTCATTTCTTTTTGGTCATAATATGCACAACAAACTATCGGCAGCAATTCGTTAATGTTTTTACAACTGCATAAAAGTCTTCTCCGTTCTTTCTCATATATGGACATCGTAATCAAAATCGTAATTTTAAGGAGAATGAAATTATGAGTAGGTACCGTCGTAAACCTCAAGTGAACAGTTTAATTTTCGAAGAAAAGTTTTAAGTTGAAAACTTCATCCGAATCAATCATCGGATGTACACTGGGTCTACACAGGCTTTTTCTGCTGGCAAGAGGGCGATCACAAATATCAACTTGATATTGGATTAAATTTACGATGGGAAAATTCTGTCAATTTGTCGTTACACGTCGCCAACACGTTAAGGTTGTTACTTTGAAATCAAGGCGCTTGTAGCACATGGCGTTCAAGTTCCAAAGATATTCTCGTTCCCTATAAAAATTTATTAATTTCGCAATGTCGCAATTTTTAGTTTCAAATCTGCCCTTTTCTTTTCACAAATGTTATTTTTCTGTCCACAAAAATCCGTTCTACTGTTAACATATCTGGATTGCCAGAACTGCCTTGATGATGAAACCGGCAGCGTGTAAGTGGTCCACACTGGACTTTGGGCAGATAGTGACATATAAAAAAGCCTGTGTAGACCCGGTGCTAGAGTCTGCCGTAATAGGTTATTGAAGAGCTAGCCAGACCCTGATGAGAGAAAATTAATAATAAAAAAAAATTAATTCTTAATAAAGTGGAAATTTTGCATATTATAAAAGTGAACATATTTCACCTCATTAATTATTATCACGAGTAACCAAACTGCTTAGTTGTTACTTTACTTTAAGTTGACCAAGAGCCAAGATATTCCGATCGGCCCCGTCTCGTTTTAAGTAGAGGAGACTTGATAGGTTTTCCGAAGCTAGATAGTGTCTCGGAGGCTTGGTTTACAAGAGTCAATAAAAATGGAGCTCTCTCCTGTCCAAGCTAGCAGTAGAGTAACACGATTTGTCAGCAAGGAGCGACAAGGAAAATAATTAATACGTGTTGTACAAACAAAAAGAAGAACATATCTTTTTAAAAACTGGAGATGATAGTAGACGCAGAATTTTGAGGATGGACAGGTTTTGGGAGGCGGTTGAAATTGGGAAAGTCCAAAATTAAGTAATTGTTATAGTATTTTAAGATTTTAGTATTTTTATTGTGTGCCCGGCGAAGAAATCACAGCATCGTTGATTTTTGTTTTTTTTTGTGAATAATATTGCAAAAATTTCTCAGGTGTTCAATCACGGTATTGTGAGACTAGACTAGTTGCTATTTCGTAACTTTGAATTTTGGTAATTTGGTGTATTCATCAGCGAACATTACTTGTCTCCATCGCTTTTCCATCTCAGTTGTTGTTGTGCAAACTTCATTCTGTTTGCTGTCTCATCATACATATAACTATCCCCAATACTGCTGATCACCCAAATGGTGTATGTGCTATGGATCCGCCTATTCCTTTAGCATGGCAATCTCATGACTCTGCGCTTGACGGAGACTCCTCTTCTGATGCTGATCTTCGCCTGTCTCAGCGCAATGTCGCTTCGCTTGATATATCGCGTCGTTCTCGTCCAACCCTCACGCACAAGGTTCAACGTAGAGCTCTGAATGTAACGAATGTAACATCTGCAGTGCAGGTTGACTCTAATGTCGGTCGTAATTCTCCTCCTCCGGGCATCGTTTTGAGCATAGTGCAGTCTGCTGTCGTTCCTCGTACCTCGAGTTCTATTACTCTCAGACCTGTTAAGCTTTCGAAAAGTATATTTATTTCAGGTGTCCTTCCTGATACCTCTGAAGACGACATAATTAGCCACATTTATTATTATTTATGTAGCACAATCGTCTGTAAAAAAATTAATTCTGCTCTAAGACGCAATGGACATGCCTTCACTGCGTCTTTTAAGGCTTTCATCCCGCAGGAATCTTTCCCGGCTTCGGTCTCTCCCGAAATCTGGCCTCCTGGGTCTATTGTTCGTGAATTCATTCCTAAAGTACGCTCCGGGCCATCGTCTACTTCAAAAAACTCATCAGCGAAATTTCCTTTTATTACGCCAACGTAACTGGACTTCGTTCGAAGACATCGCATCTTTTTACTGCTTCTAGTAACACTGACTTTAACGTAATCTGCCTCACAGAAACTTGGCTCTATGGTGGTATTCTTGACTCAGAGCTTTTTTGCTCTGGATTTCAGATCTTCTGTCGTGATCGTCATTCTGAATTGAACGCTCCAGTTGGCGGTGGAGCGCTGTGCGCTGTCGGAGCTGATATCCCATGCTCCGTGGTCGGCACTCCAGATTGTGAGGATCTGGAACTTCTTTGCGTAGTTTTGGGGCTTCCTCGTGGGAAGTTATACATCATTACTGACTACGTTCCTCCTAGTTCGCCCTCGACTATCTATGAGTTGCTTGCCACGACAGTTGACGGTCTCCTTAATGACCTTTCGCCCTCGGATCATACAATTATTTTCGGATATTTTAATATGCCAAGCGTTAGCTGCGAACCTTCTTCCGACATTGATGAACTGCTGCCCTGTATTTCAGCTGGACCTCAGCATGTTTTATCCTTCCTTGACACAGTTGCCGTTACAGGTTTGGCGCAATGCAGCGAAGTTTCTAACAAGTCTGGTAAATTTTTGGACCTAGTGTTCTCGTCTGACTCGAGTGCTACATTTGTTAGAGGATGTATGACTCCGTTGATTCCTGAATCCTCTCCCGGCTCTTTATGTTTCTATGTGCTTCGACTATGTTAATGTAGATTCCTCTAATTTAAGTAGTAATTTTTTTCCAAAGCTTGACAACTGGCTCCAACATTGTGACTGGACGAATGTTCTTAACGAGCGGAACATTGACAGAGCTGTTGATGCTTTTTATAACACTCTCTATATTTGTTTTGTTCAATGTGTACCGATTTGTGCATCTAAAAATTCTCACGCAACTCAGACTTTGCTGAGGAGCACCGTACGACACTTAAAAAATTTAAAAAATAAAGCGTTGAGGAGGTTTTGCGCTTCAAGAAATATTGTGCTTTACTGCAGTGTCTGGAATTAGTTCACTTCGCAGCTTCATATTTCATATAATGACTATATTGCTAGTATGAAATTAACGCTTCGTAATTTGTCTTAAAGAGTTTTGAATATTTATCAATTCTAAACGTCATTGTGATGCGTACCCAGCATCATTGAGTTTTGGTGGCTCTGAAAGTGGCGACTCATGTACGGTTGCAAATTTTTTCTCTGAATTCTTTAGTACCGCCTTCTGTGATTCAAACTGTGACATTACTAATACTGACTCCTTTCATTTGACAAGGCTCCCGCCAACTTCCCTTGAAGCTAAGAATCTTGTATTTGACGAAGTAACTGTTACAGTTCATATTTTTATTTTGCCTGATAATATTATAATTGGTTCTGATGGTGTTCCCGCTTTCTTTCTCAAGGAATGCGGCTCGTTTTTGTCCCATGTCCTGAATTATCTATTTAATTTGTCCTTGTCCTGTGGGTCCTTCCCAAAGTCATGGAAATACTTTCTCTACATAAGAAGGGAAGTAAATCGGATGTTTCAAATTATAGGCCCATTGCCAACTTGTGCCATATTGCTAAAATTTTTGAAGCCTTGGTCAGTGACGTGGAGCACTGTATACTGTAAACCATTGGATCTTTCCAGCATGGTTTCTTAAAGGGTAAATCAACCACGACTAATCTGTTAGAGTTTGTTCACTACTGTATACCAGCCATTGAGTCCGGTAAGCAGGTTGACTACGTCTACACTGATTTTAGCAAGGCCTTCGCTAAAATTAATCATCGAATTCTCTAAACCACAAGCTCTCCATTCCTCCCCCCCCCCCGCTTTGTATTCTCTTATCTGTCTAACCGTATGCAGCGAGTTATATTTCGCGGGGCACTTTCTGCTGAGATAGCTAATACCTCTGGTGTGCCTCAAGGTAGTATTCTTGGCCCACTATTATTTATTATATACATCAATGATGTATCCTTGCTTTTACCTAATTCCAGAATACTTTGTTATGCGGACGATGCCAAAATATTTCGTGTTTCTAGTTCTAATGATGACTGTGCTATTTTAAACCTTGACTTAGCAACTTTTCATAAGTGGTGTCCCAATAATTGACTTACTCTAAACGTTGATAAATGCAACACTATGACCTTCGCTCGGAATAGGTCCCCTATTTATTTCAATTAAGTCCTAGAAGGGGGTTCTTTATTTAGGCTTGATTTAGGTGTGATTCTCAATTCTCGCCTTTCTTTTGAGGATCACATCGATTACATAATCAGTTGGGCCAATTCGATTTTGGGATTTGTTAAGGGATGGTCTAAGGAATTTCACTACCCTTACATTACCAAACTTCGTTACTGCACCTTTGTCAAGTCGATATTAGAATATGCCAGCCCTGCCTGATTCCCTTACTACCAAGTACAGATTATTCGCATTGAAGCTGTGGCCTTCCTTGGAGTAACCCTGTAATTTTACCTGCCTATATAGATCGCTTAAACTTGTTATCTTTGCAGATGGTGGAAACTAGATGTAGTATCTCTAGAATTGTCTTTATTTTTGATATTTTGAAGGGAACAATCAATTCCCCACTTCTGTTAAGCTCAATTTGTATATCAACTCCAACCCGATCGATCAGAAGCCAGAACTTTCTCCACCTTTCTTCTTACTATCGAACCACCTACAGTGCGAACGAACCTTTAACTGCCATGTATCGCCTCTTTAATGCGCATTTCGACAGTATTAATTTCAATTTTTCAACACTGCAACTGAAAAATCAGCTCAAATCGGATATTAGTTAAGTTTATCTGCTTCCTTGTTTTTGCTTTCTTCTTTTATTACTTAATCAGAGTTGCCCGTGGCTCGCAATATGGCATACGAAAGGTGGAAGCGATATAAAACCACTAGTTTCAAAGAGGAATACAGAATGCTTAGAAACCGTACTACTCATGCTATTCGGGAAGCAAAAAGACGACATTTTTCAAGGTATCTTAACACTGGGCTGCCTCGTAAAGTTCTCTGGAGTAATCTCAAAAAAGCGAGCGTAGTTGCCGCTGGTAATTCTGGATACTCTGTGGATCCTGATGTGCTGAATGAATACCAATGTCTCATAGTTCTAACCCTGCTCATGGCAGTGATTTTATAAATTCATTACAAACTACAGGTACCTTATCTCCTTTCCATTTCATCAGAGTTTCTACGAATGAAGTTTATACGGCTTTGTGTAGTATCAAGTCTAATTCTTTAGGTATGGATGGGATTTCCCCAAGGTTTGCTAAAATTGTTGCGCCATATACAGTGTTGCCACTTGCTCACATTTTTAACACCTCTTTTACTATCTCAACCTTCCCGCTTAGCTGGAAGTTCTCTAAAGTGATACCTGTACCTAAAGAATCTGGGCGTAATTGCTCCGATTTCCGCCCTATCAGCATCTTACCGTTCTTATCTAAGGTTCTTGAAAAATTAATGTTCTTGCAAATTTCTCATTATTTGCGCATCAATAGTCTCCTTCATGACTCGCAATCTGGTTTTCGTCCTCGGCATAGTTGTACCACTGCCCTTTTGAAGGTAGTCAATGTAATTAGAGAAGCAATAGATTTGGATAAATTAGTTCTACTGGTGCTGCTCGACTTCTCCAAAGCATTCGATACTGTAGATCACGTAATCCTGTGTAGAAAACTCATTACTAAATTTAATTTTTCCTTAAGCTCAACGAAACTTATTTTTAGTTATCTAACAGGTCGTTATCAAACAGTGTTTTCAAATGGTAATTACTCTACCTTTCTTAGAATTAACTCTGGTGTTCCGCAAGGCTCTGTTTTTGGCCCGTTGCTTTTTTATATGCTTATTAATGATTTGTTTGACTGTCTTACTCACAGTGAAATGCATCTCTATGCTGACGATGCTCAACTTTTCTTATCGCGACCCTTAGGACTTGTCGAAGATGGAATTAGTTGTATCAATGAAGACCTAAATTCAATATACCTATGGACGACTGACAATGGCTTGATGCTGAATCCCAGAAAATCATGTTGTTTAGCTGTGTATCGTAATAAATTTGATACGTCTACTTATTTAACCGTTGTACTTAACGATACTGTCATACCCTGGGTAGAGTCTGTCCGCAATTTAGGCGTAGTTATCAATAACACTCTCACTTGGGGTGATCACATCAAATCAATAATACGTAAAATATACGGTGGTCTTCGCTCCCTGTGGACTTCGAGCTATTTTACTTCACTTTCTACGCGAATGTTTCTTGCTCGTTCTCTGCTTATTCCTGTCTTAATGTACGGCTGTGAAGTATTTGGGAAAGTTGATTATCTTAATTTTACCAAATTGCAGATCGCGTTTAACTCCATTATTAGATACATATATCACCTCAGAAGATACGATCACGTGTCAGCTTATGCTTCATCCTTTTTGGGTTGTGATCTTTTAACATTTTTGAATTTTCGATAGGTAATACTTCTAGTTAAAATCATCAAATACCGCAGTCCAACCTACCTATACAGCATTCTCCAATTCGCGAGATCTTCTAGAATAGTTAATTTCATTCTGCCCAAATCTGAATACTTAATTACTAAACGCCTGTTTTTCAGTCATGCCATCAAAGTTTATAATTCCTTACCGCCCAGGATTAAGTTATCGGTTGTGTCGAGATCTTTCGCCAGCACCAAGGAAAGAATTTTTGAGATTATGTGCTCAGGCAGTAGTGCTTGAATAGTTAGGAGCTAAATAGTTAGAGGTTGCTTTATAGTACAGCAGATGTAGCAGGTTAAGTTAAGTAGTGATTAATTTTGTTTTCTTTTTTCTTCCTTGTGTTTTTGATTTAGTTTTTAGCAGTAAATTTAGGGGCTTATTTCTTGTATCTTACCTATTTTATTTGATTTTATTATTTTTTTTTTCTCATGTCTCTTTTTTTTTCATTTATACATATACCTTTATACATACACATTTTTATTTTTATTTTTTGCTTATGATAGATTTAACTTGTACAAGTAAAAAAGATTATATCTTAATTGTACAATGCCTTGGAATAAATTGAAATTGAAATTAAATTGAAATTCTTTTGGTTTTATTGTTTTGCATTTCGTTTCTCTCTTTCTTGCATGGAATAACTTCTTTTGTAATAAATATTGTAACACTCAACTTGATGAATTTTTAATAAATAAATAAATAACTGCATACCTTTTTTTTTAATGGAACTTTATTCAACAATAATTTTTTTCAAAGTTTTAAATAAAAAATAAAAAAAAAAATCTAGTATAAAAACTACCGCTGAATTCTTTTTGTTTTCTCAATACCCAGAGGCTGTTGACTCTTTTAAAGAATGCACCTACCACAGTGTGTGGTTCATTTCAAAAACAAATACTAATTTTCACTATACGTCTTATCTTTGCGTATATCATTAGACGAAACGCAAAGCGATCAAACGCAACATTTCATATTCATTCATATATGTAAGTGATAATTTCATTTAGAAAAGAAAACGCTGCTAAATTGCTTAGCAAACTCCAACCGGGGTTTTTTTTTTATCTGCAAATATAGTTAGAAAAACGAAGAAATGTCTTAATTTCAGATAAACTGAAAACAGTTCATAAAAATGCTCCCAAGAGAGATGTTATGTAAAACGAAATTCTTATATTTAGTATTCAATTTTTACATTTTAAATTTGATTTATCTTAAAACTGTTCGTTGTGCCTTAAATTTTGGAAATGAAAGTTTAAAAATTCGACAAAAGCGTGGGCTTATTTTTGATGGTAGTGGTGTGAACAAGGTAATATTGAAAATTAATAATCTTATCCCTCTGATTATGTATACATATACTATATGTAGGTATAATTAGAGAGAATTTTTTTTTTTAATTTTCCAGATGGTCTTCGGAGCTATTTATCCATTATATTTAGAAGATAGAATTAAATGGAGACAATTCAATTGTGGTTACAATATTCAGGCTCAATATTCGGTTCCCACAAGTCCTCTATACGTATGGGATAAATGGGAAGGACGTACATTGAAATCGGTAAAAGAAAAATTCGATAAGGATGGCACGTATTTTCCTGATGAATCACGAAAATTTGTCTACACGACTTTGGAAACATACATGAACAATAAAGGGAAAAATGGACGAAAATGTTTGCTAAGATCGATTTGTGAAAATGCACAAATTCATGAACCGATCGGAATATTTTCAGAAATTCTTCATCAAGTTATGACGTAAGTATAAGTACTAATTATATAGTTAATATAATATATAATTTCATTAATTGTAATTGTTTATCATCTAGACCTGGAAAAGAAGAGCTACATTATGACTATCATAATGCATACATAGCAGGCAAGTCAGGCGTGGATTGCTTAAGTCTATATCCTCAATGCCCAAAAGGTGATGCCTTTATTGATTCCATTGCAGTTGATATTGTTTAAACTGAAATTTAAATTTCTCACAAGAATGTGAAATAAAATTAATATCCAACGTACGTTTTCTTCGTATTTATATACCTTGGCAATTTATATAAAAAAAAAACGGATAAATCCCTTTTTAATGTGGAAATAATACAAACCACCACCTCCTTACATCCATTAAATCAATTCCTACAATGCGGCTCCAATTTCCTTCCAACTGCTTCGAATAGGTCGCATTTTCGGCGCTTTGTATATTAACAATGCGCGTCTGAAAGATTGCGCTAATCGATTAATTTCTCAAGTGGCCAACCAATGCCAGCTAAGAATCGGCTTTGTGCCTCTCCACCGCATGCAACATAAAATATGTCTCATGAAAGCATTTTGCTTAGCGACCCCCAAAGTAGGAAACTTGTGGCCATATATCATCGTTCATCATTAGTCGAGTAAAAAAAAACAAAAAAAAAACACACACACATAATCAGTTGGGGTTGATTTGGGAATCAGAAAATGTCGACGGGGCATAGCCCGGTGCAATACGATGGTCGAATTGTAACTGCACGAAGAGTCCTGGTCCTGTTGTTCAGCATCAGCCATACTATATGAATATATGGAAAAAAAAAAACCGAACTTCCCTTTTGCATCATATGGGCTTCGAATTGTTTTTCGATTTTTACCAATTGTTCATCGTTAAGTGGACACTTGAAGTTTTTTTTTCGTCTTGGGGTACAAAAGAAATTCCCGTTTCAGTTGATGGATAAGAGGCTTTTGACGAAGGCCTACTGTAGTGTCCCGTTCATTTAACGTTTCCAATTCTATGCGCTCGCAGATTGATGCATAATGGCGCGCATATGTGCTGGAAAAATTCAACCATTCGACGAGAAGAAGTTGCCAGTTGCTTTTTTTGTTTTTTTTTCAGTTATAAACATCTTTACCGTTCTGGAGGGTAAGTTATATGATTATTTTTTATTACTGGGCACTTTGGTAAAATTGAAAAGAAAAGTTCTTGCCCGAATAGTATGTATATGCAATTGTTATATTATGTGGGTAAAATGAAATAAAAACAAAACAAACAAAAAAAAACGGTTTTGTAGGCTTTAAGTATTATAGAGAAGTTAAGATCTCTAAAGATTTCCGGAAGCGCGCAGTCCATTTATATATAAATTCATATTTCCTTAAAATCGCTGTCAACAGTAAGATCCAATTAAAATTATTTATTTATTTTTATTATTTACATTGATTTTATGTACTCATAAATTTTATTAGCTCTGTCTCAGTTTTATATATACCTCCCAGATACAAAAAACGAAGGAGTTTTATAAAGTCCATAGTAAATATAAGCTTTCTGGAAAACGATAAGAATGATGGACAAGCCTAACTCACCTGGATCCAGTTGAATAACGTACCAAAATTTACATGATCTTCAATGGCCGGCTTCACAGTCCAGGCTTAACTCTTGTGTCAATTGATATCAGAAATGACTTAAATGAACCCCCCCCCCCCCTGATTATGTAATCCTAGTTACGTATATTTCTGTGGAACTGTCTCATTTATCTGCTTTATATACAGGGTGTCCCGTAAATGGTGTGATACCCGAAGGCTATGGATAGGTAATACTTAGAAGGAAAAAAAAATTGTACATGGGGGAGGGAGGTAGTCCTAGCTGTTTCCAAGATAACGGGAATCAAAGATATGTGGATATGTTTTTTTTATAGATCATCCTGTAATTTCTGAACGTTACACCCTCTGATGATGATTTAAACTTTGTTGTCGTTGGACCGTTTCAATGGTCCTCCTCTCCGTTTTGTTTTGAAGTTATGGCTCAACAAATTAAAATTTTGGAATTTTTACTTTTTTTTTTTTTTAATTTAATTACTATTTTTTGGATTTAAAACCCCAAAACCTTAGCTTTAAAATGACCTCACCTCTGTACCGAAAATGTAACCCTTTCTGCGGTTTTTGCACTTTTTCTTAAGGGGTTAGGGGTAGTTAGAGACATGAAAAAATTAGAATTTTCAATAATTTTTTTTTTGCTAGTTAATAATTTTATTTTATAAAAGTAATAATATGGCATTATTACATCATGTTTTGACTTGACTTTAGGAAAATTTGAAAAAAAAAAATTTTTTAATAATTTCAAACGTTATGGCTGTTTGTGTTGACCCAGTTCCACAAGAAGTGCCTTGCGGTGACCATCACAAATTCTTGGAGATTCATCTAAAATCAATCGGACAAAAAAAATTAGGTTTTTTTTTGATACATAATCTAGTGCCTGATCGAAGATTTTGTTTTTGTTTTTTTTTTTTAATTAACAAAATGGCGGCCTCAAGAAAATTTTCTCGAGTTTTCTAGGAAAAAACCAATAGTTAATTGTTTATAAAAAATCAAAATAAAAAAAAAATAATCCTTCAATCAGGCACTAGTTTTTTATGTTTTTAAAAAGCTGTATAAATTTCATCGAAATCTACTGAGCAGTTTTCGAGTTACAGTGGTCACCAGTTCAAAAACCATAGTTTTGAGAAAAATGCATTTAAAGTTTTACAGTCGATTTATGTAGAGTAATATGAATTATTCAATTACTTACACTGAGTTATCTGGGCCCATATAATAATAAACCTCAAAATTTTAAATATATATAGTAGGGTATTTATAGATTTAGGTTTTACTACAAAGCTGTAATAAGTTCATGACAATAGAATCCGAAAAACCGGTCGTTTGCAGCTGCCGCTAGCTACCTGCTCTCGACCGTTCTAGAGCTCCCGAGAGCCCTTTGCTAATTGTCGAATAACTCGAAAAATATTTGTCGGATTCACTTTAAATTTTCAGAGAATATTTTTAAGATATTATACTTTAAGAAAATGAAAAAAAAATCGAATTTTTGAAAATTCTGACTACCCCTAACTCTTTAAGCATATCTAGCGAAAATGACTGAAAAAGTTCAATAGGTGGTTGTTTTTTTATGCAGAGAGACAGGAGGTCCCATCCCAATCCATAGCGGCCCATTGTACTGTCATGCTAGAAGACCATTCACCAAAATCTTCATGCCCTCTTAATGAAGCGCATCACGTCTTAGTGAGGAAGGGTTTTCAGCTCTTTCACAGATAGAAGGGCAAACCCGAGAGTATCCAACGACCGGACACGCACACAAAAAGTGTTCGGTTATCTGAGGCTCTCCCTCCAGACAGGACAGACACTCAGCGCTGTCAACAACTTCCAATCTTGTTAGATGATCGTGAAGTGAGCTGTGGCCGGTGATGATACCAAGCACATTACTATATTGTTTCCTTTCGAGTCCCATGAGAAAATCAGAGATTTTCCCATTGGGTCCATCAAGAAACAATTTTGTAAACCTGCAAGTTCGCCCATCTCTACTGATGCTTTCTATAAACATCCTACTGAATAAGTGAAATTTAAAAAACCGAATAAAAACTATAGAAGGATTCGACCACAGAAATACAGTTTAGTTTATGCATACAGGAGGTATACATCTAGGGCAGATTGGGCGTCGCACTCCGTGCTTCAACCATTAACAAACCCTATTGCTTACACAGACGGCTCCAAAACTGAAGAAAATACCAGAGCAGGTATTTTCTATGAGGAGCCTCGTATGGAAATCGCCCTGAAAACCATGTCACCGTTTTCCAGGCTGAAGTCAAGGCTATTCTTGAAGCGGAAAGGTACCTCATCAATGGGGATACGGCGAACAAGGAGATTGCCATCTGCTCGGACAGCCAAGCAACTGTAAAGACCCTGTCAAAACCTTTCGTAACCTCCAAGTTAGTACTGGAGTGTAAAACCACCCTAAATTCCTTCTCGCTGTATAACAGGGTACTCGTTGTGTGGGTTCCAGGTCATAGCGATAGCAGCGGGAACGAAAGGGCGGATGAGCTCGCTTGTATTGGTGCAACCTCAGAGGAATCTTCCTCTACAATCGGGATTGCACCAAACATTCTTGTATCTAAAATTTCAGCCTGGGCTGACTGCCAATACATTCGCCTCTGGCTGGATGATCCCACGGGGTAGAACTACTAAGGAACTGTGAGGTAAATCTAACCCAAATCTGACGAAAAAGATATTGGGACTGAGCAAGCCAATTCTGAAAGCACTGGTATCAATTCTTTTCTCAGGGGTCACCTGCACAAGATGAGACTTGTTGATGATCGTATATGTAGAGGATGCGGAGAAGAGCCCAAAACTGTGACTGACTTCTTATGTCACTATCCGGCACTCTCCAGTAAGCGCTACAGATTCCTTGGGTCACAGGTCCTGGAGGAACTGCATGAGGCAGGCAGGGAGGGTTGGGGGCCAATTTTGAATTTTTTTAGGGCCTCCGGCTGTGACCTTTGAGCTATTGCTCATAGGTCTAGAGGGTGAACAATGGCCCTTTTTGTGGCCTAAGTTCCAGAGACTTCCCCCCGGAGGATTCAACCTCTTTTCAATCCATCCCATGTATACGGATATTTCCAGGGTGGCCAGTATAGAGCAGTAGCTAATAGTACTCACCCAGCAGACAAAAAAAAAAATTGTATGGTAGGAGGGGTCTATATCAACCGTTTTGGAGTTACAGGATGATCAAAAAAATAATTTGGTTTTCACAAAATACCCTGTATCTTATAAAGCACAGGATATACGGTCGGAGTTACTAGCTTGCAACCTATTCAGGTCATACCGCAATTAGCCTATTTTTGTTTTTATTTTAGACCACAATAACACCTGAGAGGAGAGGAGCACGGCACTGGTTGGTGGAAACACATCTCGGTGGAAACACTCTGTTTAGTGACTAAATGAATAAAATCTATATGATTCAATCAGAAGATTTTATGTGCAATTATTTACCAAAACAGTACGCTCACTCTCCGTATAACAGAATACACATGCCCCTAAAATGCTGCTCTGCTGTAAGAGAACTTACAATATGCGTTGTGAGCAATTTTACTAGCTTCGTCTAGTGAGCTATTGGAACCATCAACCACATTGAGTTGAAAGACACTGGAAGCGAAATTTGAAACATGCCACATATAAAATTATTCAAAAGCTTCCAAGACCATTCTCTACTAAGCCTAGACACTTTAATTGAAATTAGTATTGAAAAAAAAAACCTGTGATTTCTTAAAGATGTTTTCATCGAATTTCTTTATGGTCAAAGAAGACAAGAATTATAGAAAATCCACAAAACCACACACACACACACACACACACACACACACACACACACACAAACAAATAAGCTACTAAAAATCCAAGGGAAAAGCAGATAACAACATAAACGAAGGCTATTTAACAATGTGTTTGTATTATCGTCCTTATACAATTAATTCATCTGGTCCTGACAGCTCTAAATGGTGTCACTAATGCGTGAAAATGTTCCAGAATTGACACCATCAGTCCAGGGCCCCTCTATCGTTATTATAGCTTGGCTGTTGACCACCACAATTTCACACTGACGAAATCTTTTGTTGCCGAGAAGCTCTGAATTACCATTTATATGAGTTCGTTCCGGTGTCATTCGGTAGCCATCAGGAGTATGTGCATAGGACATGGGCATGTCTATAGACACCACTATCATATCCAGAAGACTTGTAATGTTCGGAGGATAATGATTTTTTTGGGGTTCAATAATTTATTTTATTTATTGTGGAAATAATTGCCAGGCACTATGGAAAATTGATTGCAAGTTTCATATGTTCACTGTTTAGTCAAAATACGGTGATTTTTGATACGTGTTGTTCCGTATACATACATATATGTATATGTAGAAGCGAATGTCGTTTGTGTTTGGGTCCATCCGTAATTTTTTCAAGAGCAATCGACAACTTCCTGTAACTTTCAATTAATTGATCTCAAAAGTGCACGGCTTTACTGGAGCGATGATATGTAGGTACTCAGGTAAACAAACTCGACAATATTTCAGTTATCTGTCAATCAAAAGCATTAGAAATTGCTGAAAACTTGAAAATTTGAAAGTCATCATTCTTAGTTGGTCGCTTTTTATTGTTGATTTTCCAATAATGTTGCGCTATTAGAAGTTATCCCTGGTTGGTCAAGAACTCGTATTCATATTTTTTTAGGCGGTTAGCTTTATGTAAATAATATTTGCGTTATTTTTATTATTTATCTAAACGTTTTATAATTTTACATAAATAACAGAAAATTATGAAAGCGATGATAATTGAATCCATTTTTCAATTGACTGATGAGGCAAAGCATTAGGTCTGTTCGCGTACTAGCTTGAAAGTACAAACTTGTAACACTTTTTGTAAGTTTTTACTCGAAGGCGTTCGCGTACTCGAAAATTGAGAGAGAAATTGCTTACGTCATCTTTCCTTCCGTGCAATTTATTACTTGATTTAGCTCGAGAAAAATCGTCGAGTAAAAACTTCAAAAGTGTCAATTTTGACAGATCGTCGCCGGTTTTCAGTTATTTTTAAAGTTTTTAGTTAAAAAAAAAAAAAAAAATGGAAAAACCAGTTACTCCTCCTCCAGTAGAAGTAAAATGTTCTCCAAGAACATTTTAACGTATTCAAAGTGGTAAATTAAATTTGTTTATTGTACTATGTGCTAGGAAAATTTCACTTCGTTATTACAGATCCCGCATATTTGCAAGTTTTTACTCGAAGCCGTTCGCGTACTTTGTGAGTGTCACTCTCAATTTCTCTCTTTATCATACATTTTGACGTTTTTCATGTTTTTACTTGAAAAACATACGCGAACAGACCTATTACCACATTTTGTGTCAGTCCTGAGAAAAGAGTATGACAGATACCAGTTTGATTTTTGTTTTGTTGCTTCAATTTCATGAATATAAAGTTGGTTATGAAAATTGGTAGAATTTCAGAATTTTAATTAAAAAACGAATAAACTTGTGATGTGACTAATGAGCGTAGATGGTGAATTAGGTGAAGTTTCCATTGACAATTTTAAATGAGTGTAAAAAGTAGAGGAATTCAATATGCAAAAAGTTGAGATCAAGCTCCGAACTGAGACTTTCGAGTACTAGCTTAGACTAGCTGAGCAAACTGACTTAGGTCGATCTCCTAAGGCTGCGGTTACATTGTGAGAGATTTCGGGCGAATTTTTGTCTCGAGACATCGCGAGATTAATTCATGGCTACACTGCCGACGAAACCATCTCGCGATGTCTCTTTTCGTCGCACGATGTCTCGAGATGAATTTTTCGAATTCAAATCAATTTGAATTTCTCAGGAGTTATCGCGCGATAGTCTGTATGAAAACATGGATTGCGAAAAATTAATTTCGTGTGTACGTGAAAAACCGGCATTGTGGAATCAAAAATTGAAAGATCACGCGAATCGTGACATTTTAAGGAAACTATGGAATGAAGTGGCACTAGAATTAAATACAAAAAGTAAGTAATAAAAAAATTTATTCAGGTTTAATATGAGATGTATGTAGGTGTTCACGTTTTTTGTAAGAATTCTTACTTTTAATTGGAAAAAAAAATTTTTTCGGTTTAATATATAGGTATTTAACGTTAACAGTAATAATTAAATAGCTCCAGCTTCACTGTTAAAAAAAGTTGTGAATTCTCTCCTTATTAGGGCATATGCCCTATTTCCACTACGATTAAATCTTTTTTTTTCTGCACCACCATTATTTGAACATTCTGCTGTCGTTTGTATTTCGACGAGTAAGTTACTCTCATGTACTCATGTATGGAGCAAACCAAATCATCTACTTTGTCTGCATTAAGTTGAATTTCGGTTTTAAAAATTCTTCACTTTGCCGTTAAAATGCCAAAGGCGCACTCTATAGATTTTCTCGCACGAGAAAGCCTACGATTGAAATTGTCCTCTTCTTCTGTGATTTTTTCGGCTTTATATGGCTTCATTAAATAATCTTTGAGAGGATACGCTGCATCCCCAAGAAGTACGTACGGAATGCTCACACTGGTATTGGGCAAAAGATGTTCATTTGGAACATTGAACGTACCTGCTTCAAGTTGTTGGTAAACGGATGATGCCATAAATACACCACCATCACTTTGTTTGCCATATCCTCCTACATTAATACATATAAATTTGTAATTAGCATCAGCTATGCCTTGAAGAACTATATAAAAATAATTCTTATAGTTATAGAACATAGATCCACTTTTCTGAGGACATTTAATTCTTATGTGCTTACCATCAATGCTACCTATACAATTATAGGAAAATTCCACTTCGTCCAAAATTCCTCACTTATATTCCTAAAATATTCCACTGTTGGAAATGGCATGTGCGTTTCGTAAAGATTTTCCCAAATTTCTTTAAACGTTTCATATACAATAATTCGTATTGTAGAGTGAGACATTCTGAAAGAAAAGGCAAGTGATCGAAAACCGCAGCCCGTAGAGAGAAATCTGAAATACAAGTGATAAGAAAATTATGTTACTAAAAATCGAAGAAAATGTTTCATATCGCGTATAATATGTATTTTATGATAACTTTATGAACAATTGGTAAATCACAAAAAGAGGTAAATTTATTCAAATTATAGAGACACCTTATGCATGTGCGCAGTATGGACTTTCTTTATTTATTTAGTCTTTGAAAAATTATATAATTATGGTATATTACTTAATTCATATATCTATTTATACATCCGATTTAAGGCAACGCAGCAAAATTGAAATGGAAAAATCTGCGAGACACTTTTAGACGGGAATTTATGAAAATATCAGCAAAACGATCAGGCGACGCCGGAGGATACTCTATTAAGACAAAATGGGCATACTAAAGGGTTTTCCAATAAGAGGTGTTATTTTGATATTCAAAGAAAAATGCCATTTTTTAGATAAATGATCAGATCTTTATTTCATTATAAAGAGGAAGGTATGCCGTTAATAATGGAAAATAACATCAGCCAAATGACCACCAAATTGTAGCCTCCAAGAATAGATCAACTTAACCAGCAACCTCCACCAATAAAGCTTCCCACCCCTTCACAAATGTAGTCGCAAGGTGTTAAGTCACAAGATCTCGGTGGCCAATTGTGATCACCTCTTCGAGAGATAACACGGTCCGGAAACTTTTCCCGTAAAAGATCAATGGTTTCGTTGCTTGTATGGCACGTAGCGCCGTCTTGTTGAAAGTAAACGTTGTCCAGATCAATACCATCCAATTCCGGCCATAAAAAATCATTAATCATCTGTCGATAGCGCAATCCATTCACCGTAACTGTTGCTCCAGCCTCATTTTCGAAAAAGTAAGGTCCAATGACCCCGCGGGACCATAAACCGCACCAAACAGTCACACGTTGAGGATAGAGAGGCTTTTCAACAATAACTCTTGGGTTTTCCGAGCTCCAGATGCGACAATTTTGCTTGTTGACGAAGCCATCGAGGTGGGAATGGGCCTCATCACTCAAGTTGAGTTTTCGATGGAATTCCGGATCATTTTCATGCATTTCAAGGACCCAATCAGCAAAGACTCGACGTTGTTGATGATCGGCCGGCTTGAGTTCTTGTGTTAACTGAACTTTATAAGCCTTAAGACCCAAATCTTTATGCAAAATACGGTGTAATGACGTTTGTGGAATGCCTAATTCCAAAGAACGACGAGGAATGGTCAAACCTGGGTTTTCTTCAACACTTTCGGCTACAGCAGCAATATTCGCGGCTGTTCTTGAGCGACGTGCACGGATTTTATTCTTCACATCACTAACTTGTCTCGACAGCTCGAATTTTTCTATCAATTTCTGTATTACGGTCCGACAAGGAGGACGATCCAAAAATGTTCGAGTTTTACGAACCGTCTCTGCCACATTTTCACCATTTTTATAGTGAATTTTAATAATTTCAATGCGTTGTTGAATCATGTATCGTTCCATTTTTATTAATGGCGTAGTTTCTAATTGTCAAATGTCAAAAAATGACAGCTCCAAAAGTGACATCTACCGAAATCGCGGGCTGATTAAAATAACACCTCTTATTGGAAAAGCCTTTATGATGATATGTTATTTCTTTCAGACCAGTTCCTTCCATGAGAAGATTCTGGGAACATTCCTCATCTGCAAGAGGATGAACTGGTGGTAACCCAACAAGCACCAGATAAAGAATTACAAATTGCAAGCATATCCAACGAAAACAATTTTTTAGAGGATTCAGTTGTAGAAAATCAACACATGCTACAAATAATACTACTCTCGAAAAGCTTTCGTTATTAGAACAAAATAAATTTAAACAATATAAACTAAACTCTTCCTTAGCTCAGGATGATGATTACCATTTTGCGATGAATTTAATCCCATATTTTAAAGAATTACCCCGTAATAGAAAGATGACCGTACGAACAAAGATACAGCAAATTTTCTGTGAAGAGTACGAACGAATTGAGCACATATCTGAAACGGAAACTCCATCACATCGCAGTTCAATGGAATCAGCATCTACGCCTCTGCTTTCACCACAAGACTCCTCTAATGAAAAGTCTGGAGAATTTACGTTTTCAAATAATTATGAACATGAAAACAGACCATCAAACCCTGTGTCATTTCCCGCTACTGAAGAACAGCAGGATCAATCTCTTGTAAAATATTTTAGTTCTTATGAAACTTACTAGTTATTTCTTCATTTTTTAAATACATTACGAGTATGTTAAAAAAATATCATTTTTTAAAGGATAGTATTTGTTTCAGATTATTGTTTTCAATTGAATGAATTATTTTTTACTTACCTTAAAGTTATGGCTAGTTTTTCTGTTGGTGTAATACATTTCCGAAAGTTTGACTTTTTAGTTAATTTTGCTCTTATTTTATTTAAAGTATAGTAGAATGTTCTAGGTTTCATTCTAAAATATTCACAAAATTTGTTTGAATCTTGTTCTAAATCTTCAAAAAGTTTGTGGAACTCCCCCTTTTCATCCCTTAAAGCAAACATGGGGTGTACCCAATACGATTGTTTTGTTTAAAAGAAATAAATACTTTAATAAAGCACTATTTTCAATTAAAGCGTATTCACTATTTACATCCATTGTATTGTACATAAAGCAACGAACTAAACTAATTTTTTGTCGCTTCTAAATGTAACCAGGTCATCATGAGATAACAAGCGATGACTTGTCGCCTGGTATCGTCTGTTTTTGCGCGATGAAAATTCGCCCGAAATCTCTCACAATGTAACCGCAGCCTAATAGTCCAATCAAATAAGCCGAAAAAATGCTAAAGATCGTATTTAATTCCTTTCAGGCTGCAATTTGGAGGTTTGGTGTAGGGTGGTCCTGGGAGTATTGTCACAAAAATGCGGCATCCCAGGGCCAAAGCAAAGGGGTGAAAGATGATAAAAACTTCCCCGAACGCGTAATAATCTATTTTCCATGCGTGTGGATCGGAAGTGGTGAAATTTTTAAAAAAATTAAAAATGCCATTTTGTTCAAAATATGATTCTAAATAAAAAAGTCCGTGGTGACCAACCCCTATCTCGTAAGGGCGCGACAAGGAAAGCAAAAGAAGCTAAGGGTGGACACATCGCTATATCCACTAATATGTGTAAATTTTTGTTGTTAGCTTATTATGTTTGCAGTTTTGCACATTTAATGTGGTTGAAGTTGTAAGCGATAGTTTTTTTTTGGGAGTTAATTAAAAATTTTATATTAAAAAAAAATATTAAAAATTAATAGATATATTCAATTGGTATTATTGTGATTAAATATGGGTATTTAGAAATGTAGAAATTTTATTGGGTGTTCCACGAATAGTTGTCAACCGCCCAGCCCAGTTATGGACAGGTCTCGGTTAGACAAGCAATATTTTAATGCAAAGAAGGGGTGGATGGTAAAGGGGGGGGGGGAGTACCTGAAACAAATGCTTTTTAATTTGATTTGATTTTTTGATCTGAAAATTGTAAGAGACAATTATTGCAGTCAATCATATTGGGAATTAGCAAAACTTGTTTTTTTTTTAAATGAAAGCATCTGCAAATTTTACATTACCTTTTTGATTAGTCAATAATAAATTTTTAAATAATGTAACGCTTCTATTTTTAACCATCTAAACATCCGAAATCCGACCCATCTAGTCGATACCATTAATATATTACATCCCATTCTTTCCGTGTATCCTGCAATCCCATATCCTACCCCTTCCGTCAAGGAACATTACAAAAATTAAAAACAAACAAGAAATGCACACAATCCAATCTGCTTATTTTTTCCCACGCTTACACAATCGCAGTTAATTAAAACCCTAACAAACATCAGGTGTGTAAAACTGCAGACATAATTGAACTAAAACGCAAGGTATAAATAAATATAAGTAGAGACAGAGGCGAACAAAATTGGAAATTTTCCGTGTTTTTTAGACTGAAATAGGTAATCTCATATACTTTTGTCTTTTGCATGAATGGGGGAAAGGAACTTGGCTATGCATTATTGTAGTGCGACTGAGATAACAAGTTAAAAACATAAATCGAGAGAACGTAAGATTTCCCGAACGACAAAATCTTATTAAATCCCTCAAAATCCTTTCAAACTATTCATAATAATGTACATTGGGTAACCCTACCTCCATTTGGCAAGAAAAAGATAAATTTCGCAATGAACAACGCACTAAAGGGAGATGTAAAATTTCTGTCAAATAAAATTCCCCGAATCCAGCATGAGATTTCCCCCACTTAATCTCCTTCGAGCAAAACAAATGTAAACAGAAAAACGTGCTGTTCACATATCATAAGATTACACTAACAAACATTGGAATTCCTGCGAAAAACATTGGGACAATTTCTGAAAATCGTGTTTTCATAAAAACGCGGGAACATTTTATGAGCGTAAAATCAGAAAACTCCGCCCATTCTCTCTTATTTACGAAAATAAATCATTTGCCATTCCATTTCGTTACATGTAATCTTCGCTTTCACATTTTTTGTCTTATTCGTAAAATGTTCAAAGAGGGTTTGATTTATTTTTTATTTTTTTCTCTTCCTTCCTTCCTTTTCTCGCCGTGTACATTTAAATGGAAAACAATCGGAACACTCTTCTGTGTCCTTTCTTTTATTTAGTTATTCTTTGCTAAAAATCAAAAATTCGAAGGTAAAAGTCATCTCGCTTTGCACAACTAACCAAAATTTCTAAGAAAAAATCAAAAATGTTCCAAATACGTCACGACAGTAAAACATGAACGCAAATATTGCGCAACATATAATCCGATAACTTTCTTCACTCCACCCGTTTTTCTGCTCCAGCAACGAAACATTCACGCTTCTCTTGGTTGCTAGCTCCTGAACCAAAATGTTACAGAATTGAAATAATCGGATACATGTTAGTGGATATAGCGATGTGTCCACCCTTAGCTTCTTTCGCTTTCCTTGTCGCGCCCTTACAAGATAGGGGTTGGTCACCACGGACTTTTTTATTTAGAATCATATTTTGAATAAAATGGAATTTTTAAATTTTTTAAAAATTTCACAACTTCCGATCCGTAAACTTAAGAGCGATCTCATCAAAGCTGTATTGATACAATTTCTTGTTTCGTTCACAATACACAGAGCCAAAACCCTCGAGAATATTTCACAAGCCATGAAACAGACTCCCTCAATACCACATGCGAGGCCCAACGTAGTCCTTACATTCTAAAATATTTGCAGTGTTCTTATGTAAAACTGACAAAAGTGTGATTTGAATAGCTCCTCCTCCTCAAACTACTATTCATACAGAAAAATGGTGTTGTGATAATTTTAAGCTTGCTTTCTTATCTTCGGAACCGTAATAAAACTTTCATACCTTTCCTAACAAAATTATTTAAAAAAATTAATCTTAACCAAATGACTACGATTTCTCAAACAAAAATTCTCAGCTAAGTAATCATTGTAATGTTGCTGTGCCGTCATGGCATGCCGTGGGCTGATGATTTCGAATGTAGCTGCCTACAGATTCGGACTCCGGTTGCACAAATACACATGCAATTATCACTCAGCTGAGAGGTATTAAGCGTTAAAGGGTAAGGTTACTTTGTAATCAAAATTATTTTATTATTTTGTTAAGTAAGGTATATGGGAAGTGTAGCCTCTGGGAAGATAAGGAATCAAGCTGTAAATTACTAGAAGACTATTTTCCTATATGGATAGCAGTTTAGGCTCTGTGGCATACATAAAGCCAATGTTTAGCACTTTTCCATAAGTATCAATAGAGAAAATTTTAGAAAACGGACTCCGAACGCACACATCTAGATTTCTGTTTCATGGCTTGGGAAGTATTCTCGAAGGATTTGACACAGCACAACGGGTCTATTATCATTGCCCCCCCCCCCTCCCCCCACACCCCAGAAAATTACATACATTCCCAAAAAGCATTCGTTAATTCGTACAATCTTAGGATTAAATAAATTGAATCCGTTCGGATCGGAATCGAAAACCCTATAACGAGTTCTATTAAAATCTTTTTAAAATTTTTAAAAACTATTCAGAGATTGCTCTGATTCCACTGAATTTTGACAAAGGCGTGAGCAGTAGGAGAAATCATGAAAAACTATTTTGACAGTTTGGGCGGAAATTTTAATTGATAAACTTTGATATCAATGAAATTTTGAAAATTTCGTAAAACTTTGTTTAATTTTCCGGAAAAAAGCTTTTATAAGCTTTTTCGATTCTAATCTCAACGAACTCAGTAATAAGGCTGATTATCTTTATAAGGAAGAAATATTTACTGCGCAATTAAAAACTTCAATAATATTCTTATTGCGTTACATTAGGAATCTAGATAATAAATACTCCGAGAAACCAAGAAATTCACAGAAAAACATTAAATTTGTCTAGAACCTACTCGAGTCTCGAAAAGGCGAAGGCAACCGGAGAGAGCAAACGACTTTCTGATAAAGTTACTCTAGGTAAAAGTAAATTAGTACACTTTCCATCAGATACAAGGCCAAAGCCATCAGAATATTAGAAGATACATATTTACAATCAAGTCATGGACAACGTTATCACTTACTTCAAAAATTGGTTTGAAAATCTACTTTTGGCACAGCTAGTTGACTCATTTATAAAGTTGGAGCTCAAACATGGAGAAGCATTTGTAGAAAATTATAAAAATATTTTCAATGTAGACATTTTCACCTTACAGGCTGAAACAAAAATAATAAATAATATGTTCCAAAAGAAGAGCATTGTAGTAAATTTGGAAAGACTGAAAACAGAAATTAATAAAGACTTGTGGCAAAATTTATACAATTGCTGCAAGCAGTCGGCTATGAACGAAGCTTTTCCATTGAATTAAAACTTGGCTAAGAGCAACTACTTCAGGAGAGGTTTTCGAACATGGCACATCTAAACATTGATAACGAGATAATTATAAACGAACTAACAGCGCAACAGCTGCTAAATAAGTTTGCAGAAAAAAAAAACGTAAACTAAAGCGTATACAGACTTTAACTATCTCTTTATTAGTGCTTAATAAAAACGTAAATAACTGATCGTTAAGTACATTGGTACTACTTAAGTATTTGTATCAGTACCTGGACTTAAAATTTTTGTAGGTGCAAGTACAAGTCCCGGCACTGGTATTTAACGCTTTTACTACAAATACCGCCATAGCGTGATGTACTTCAGCTCTTGTAAATTATTTAAATACGCCTTCTAATAATAGAGGTTATCTGTATCTTGACAGTGCCTCAAGAAATCTTACGCCTTCAGTAAAATGGAAAGAAAATTAGTGAAATATATGAGTTAAAGTAGGATAGAAATTGACATGCTGGTTCGATATCCTTTGTTGAGAAGGTTAGCAATCAAGTACCACAATCCGCTCTCTTCCTCCGTACATGTGGATAATTTATTTTCGTTTGCACGTCTTGTAAATTCTACACAAAGGCAATCATTATCTCATATAACATTTGTTTTGCTAAACGCAAACTCAAATAACCAATTTCCAAAATTGGAATTTAAAATAGCAAAAGCTTATACGACTTTGTTTCATTTCCTATGTTATTTAACTGGCTATAGATTTTCAAAATTTCTGATTTGAGTTTTTGAAAGCTCTTGAACCTTATAAGTAACAGTATCAGTACCTGGACTTATGCTTGAAAATTTTCAGGTACCAGTGCCGGAACTTGAACTTAAAACATTTGAAGTATGGGTCCTAGTACTTGGAATAAATACTGGGCATTAGGCAGGACGTCACTATTATATCAATTTCGGGTATAGAACTTGAGGATTCTGATTTATTTTCCTTAATATGTGAGAGAAGGAAGAGAGGGGAAGTGGAAAATAAAGGTCTCGGTTCAAGGTATTCCCATTACGAACCATGTTCCCCTATTAGGTGACGTAATATTGTGAAATGTAAAGGAAAGTATGGCACAGATAACACAATACTCTATATCCTCTCTCCGTTTTTCCTATAAAAATGTATATACGTTAGTCACAGAAATACGTCACAGGCTATCAGCTGCAATGTGCCAAAATTTTAATGGGAATTCCTTGTCTTCTATATACCTTGGTCTCTGTTAAGTAAACGTCACCACTTTTTTTATTTTTCTTTTAAAATCGTGCAAATTTTATTTTATTTTTCAGATAAACACTACTTCCTATGATTTAAGAAAAATTTAAATCACGTTTTGAATATTTGAAGGGGACTGTCGGTAATAGAAGAGTGTCGCTTGGGTTCATTGGGACTAAAGAAAAGAATGCACTTTCACTCAATTCGTCAATTACATTATGTACTAATCTATTTTCACAATAATTGAAATGTCAGACTAAAACTATTTCGTAAATATTTGACGCCGTTGGTCTCGATAAGCAATAAATATATCGCCCGATCGGTGAATGTTGACTGACTAGCTATCCAAAAATTGATTAAATGCTGCTGACAAAGCCTGAAACACATTCACGGCAGTAACTTTGACTTCAAATTTGAATTCATCGACTTCACATGGTATCTTAATTGGTTGAACTTTAAGCTGTCACAACAAATGCAGTTGCAGCAGCAGTGAATGCGACTTCTTTGAGAAATTTCAAAGTTGCTGCAATCTTTACAGTACTGACAACTTAAAGAATTGTAAAGTGTATTGCTGGAAAAATAAGAAAAATAAAATGTTTTCAATCTGTCATTTTCTAGTTAGCGTCAATTCTGGCTGTGTATTGTGTTGCGATAATTCTCTAAAAAAATGGAAGAAAAATTAATAAATGCCATGCGTAATCTTCCGTATTTATACGACAAAGCGGATAGTAGGTATAAAAACAGGATTTATAAGAAGAAAAAAAAATGGGTGGAAGTTGCCAAAGAAATAAATCAGCCAGGTAAGATCAAAATATTCGGTTTAAAATGATATTTTTGCTTAATTTTGTTTATTTCAGTTGCCAAAATAAAAGCAAGGTGGCGAAGCCTGCGTGATAGGTTTCAAAGGGAATTTAAAAAAACAAAACTCCCTTCAGGAAGTAAAGCGTGCGACCAATTATATTGGCAGCATTTTGAGGGATTGAAGTTCCTACCAAGGGAATAAGTAAAGACAATTATAATAAATATGGGGAGTTGCTTATTTATTTTAACAGAACAGATACCAATTACTCCGACGAAGAAGAACAGGAGGCCGATGACGAAACCAACAATGCAACCTGGGAAAATTTAATAATAGACGAATCTACGGATTTTTTCCAACAAATTTCGACTCCTCGTAAATGTCGGGATGTAACACCAGAAGTTGGAAGTTCGGAAGCAATGAATTCCAGCTCGTCTGCCTCACTGAGAGGTTCCAACTCTAACTTGCCGTTATCGTTTGGACAAAAACCCAAAACTGGGAACCAACGGGACGTCATTCTGAAGGAAATGACTTCGAAATTTAATAATTTCCTCGACAATGCAACATCTTTCGTTGGAAGTAGGGAAAGTGGAACTCCAGTCAGATATTATAGAAATAATTAGAAATAAGTTAAACAAAACATGATCAACCGTTTTTAGAAAAAAATATATAATATAAATCTCAAATTCCGTTTTTTTACAATTCCTTACTTAACAAATATTCAGCTAAAGTTTCTCTTATAGTAAAAGCTTGTCTTGTGGAGTCTGATGTTTGGAACCGGCGGATATTATGCAAAGGTCTAACTTGTTTTCTCCAAAGTCCTTCAATTAAAACATCTCCATTGTATTGATCTGCAATATTTTGGGGACAGTATGAACCATCATGAAATTTGACAAAGTTGTGTAGAACCACAGCAGCTTTAATGATTTTATGCACATTCCCGGGATTGTAATTATTTGTATATAAAAGAATTATCAATCTTGCAGAAAGGATCCCGAATGTGTTTTCAATCTTACAGCGTGCTCGCATCAAATTTGATTTTAAGGCGAATGCTGCATCGGCGATAAAAAAAACTGCGGTAAAAATATATCGCTATCTTGTAGCTGCCTTGGTGGCGGCAAGTTCATTGTTTGATTTGCAATTCTTTTAACAAATGTAGAAGCTGAGGAAAATACCGCCAACACTTTGGCTTCCGAATTCTCCCATATCCACCAAGGTAGAAGTATAATTTGCATCGCATATGGCTAGTAAAACTATACTATGTGCTTTCTTGTAATTGAAATAAAGAGAACCGGAATTAGGAGGGCACTTTATAATTATATGCTTTGGGTAAATTAGTCTGTTGAAAGAAATCTTCACTTATTCTCCGCCATTCATATTCGCACGGTGGGGCTAAATATGTTGATGAGAGTTCCTCCCAAATTGCCTCGCAAGTTTCCAAAGTTATTTTTGCGACTGTAGAAATACCCATCCTAAATGCCCACGCTAAAACTTGATTTCGTGCACCTTGAGCCAAATACCTAAAATTTAAAACTCACAATGTTTTATAGAAGTATATTTAATATTTGTAATTACGTACAATAAAGTTAGCCCAAGCCTGCACTCTGCACTTATTGGTTCTCTATTGGAACATTTCTGAAGTTTCGCTTTCAATAAATTTAAAAGAAAATCGAATTGAGTAACACCCATTCTTACAACTTTCCGCAATCTGTGGTCATCTTTTTCTTTAAATACTTTGAAAATTGTATTAAAAAATCCTCGCAACTCTCGCTCTTCAGCAGTATTGATTTCTTGTGTTGCGTCCAAATAGTTCGCGTATTAAATGCAAAATCAATTATTTTTATGTATGCTAAAGAAGGAGCACACATACAACAATAACGAATTCGATTTCGTTCATATTTTTGTACAAAAATGTTATACACCTTATTACAATTTTTTTAGATATTAAAATTTTTTTAAATTTTTATACTGCTCCGCAAACAAACTTCAGAAAATGTCTAATAGGCTGTCAAAATGAAGGCGCTGCAGTTAATGTGGCACACATGTGCAGTGGAGTCGACTTTACTGCAACGGCTACTGCAAAGTCGAAGTTACTGCAGTGAATGTGTTTCAGGCTCGATGCTACATAAGAAATAAGAGCTCTTATCCTCTTAACTGGGCTGTCAAAGCCCATTAACAGACATTGGTATTCTACGTAAAGAGTTAAGAAATGTCAGACGTCAGCTGATCTCTTAACTTTTGTGGAGATTTGCTTTAAGAGATTTGGTATTCTAGCAAACGAAAATATTTGTCAAATATCTTTTAACATAAGAGCTCCTCACCGAAGTACGCTTAAAGGCAAGCACACACCGACGCGGTGGCGGTAGAGACGGTGGCGGCGGTGAGATGTAACATATTGAAATGTTTTCGAGCGTTCACACCAAACGCGGTGGCGGTGGCGGTGACAGAAGCGGTGGCGGTGAGTTGCCGCATGTCGCATTCTCACCGCCACCGCGATGGAAAAATTCATTTCAGGTGAAACAGTGCTATCTTCGCAATGAGTGAAGAACTAATTTCAAAAGTAAAATTAAACAAAATGTTGTATGACTTGTCACATCCAGAATACCGGGATATTAGAAAATAAAAATAAAATATGGGACCAAATAGGGATTACCTTAAAACAATATGGTAAGTAGTCAATGCACAAATGTTTTTATTTATTTGAAAATTAAAATTATTTATTAAAATAATTAACAAATCTGTGGCGAATTTCTTGGGCATAGTTTGAAGCTCTTTTTGCATAATTTGGCAAATCGTTTAAGGCCGTTGTTGTAGATTCTCGACCATCAAGATTGCTATCTAACTATGTAAGATCTCCGGATTTTGTTGAAATCAAAAAATTATGCAAAATGCACGCAGCTTTCACAATATTTATTGCAGTTTCAATTTTTACTTCCAACGGCCTATGAAATATCCTCCATATTTGGGTTAAAATTCCAAATGAACTTTCAACAACACGTCTAGCTCTACATAAGCCTTTATTAAATTTTTCTTTGGTGGAATCTTCACGTGCTTTTCTATAAGGAAATGGTCTCATTAAATATGGAGTCAATGCAAAGGCCTCATCTCCAATCAATACGCAAGGAGTAGGTTCGGTTTGATTTGGTAAAGGCCTGTCTGAAGGTACATTAAACGTTCTGTTTGCAAATCTTTTTCCCATAGACGACTCTTCGAAAATACCACCATCACTATTTTTTCCATATCCACCTACATCAATGCAGAGAAATTGATACTTAGGTCCAGCTATAGCCATTAGGGCAACGGAAAATTTGTTTAAATAGCAGTAATAATTCGAACCGGTCTTTGCAGGACATTTCATAGTTACGTGCTTTCCATCTATGCTTCCAAGACAGTTTGGAAATTCCCACTTTTCTGCAAATCCATTTACAGATTCTTCCCATATTTCCTTAGTAGGTTCGGGCATATATATAGGTTGTAGTTGTTTCCAAATTGCGTCACAGACTTGTTCAACAATGCCACTAACTGTAGAAAAGCCACATCTAAAACTGTGTCCAATAGTTTTGTATGAATCCCCAGTAGCTAGAAATCTGAAATAAATATATTTTCAGGTGAGGATTTAAAATCAAAATGGAAAAATTTGCGAGACAATTATGCGAAACATCTACGGTCTCAAAAAAAAAAAAGCATACTGGACAAGCAGTAGTAGGGGTTCATCATTATAAATCATGGCCATGGGCCCAACAAATGGAATTTTTAAAACCATATTTGAAATTCGCGCGCACACATTCAAATGTTTGTAATGATGATGAATCAGAAATTTCATTTGAAAATAGAGATCAGCTTTCACCGGATGATGAAAATACTTTACCAAATACGCAACAAACCAGGAAAACAATGCCTTCCTTCCTTTCAAACAAAACTTCAAATTCAAATTCAAATTCATTTATTCCTGGTGACAGTACATACAAGATTTATAATCTTTTTTAAGTACAATATTATATATTGGTTCTAGAGATAATTGAAAAAAAAACTAAAATATAAAAAGAAACAATCTAAATCAATTTAGTAAGCTTTAGTTATATACCTAATCGTGCAGCTCAAAAGCGAAGATAAAATTTATTATTCAAACTTTAAATGTTAAATAAAATAAAAATGTTATTTTAAGTGGGTTTTAACTAGCGTTTTAAATACACTGACAGTGCATGCTGTTTGGATAGCAACAGGTAAACTATTCCATAGCCGGATGATCTGAGCAAGGTACGAATTCTCCATGACCAGCCTATGAAATTGTGGCATCACTAAATTTCTATTCCGTTGGGATGTTGTAAACAAGAATAACTCTCTAATATACTCTGGCTTATTTGACTTCAGTATGTTATACAACAAGATAACAAGAGGATACATGGTCAAACCTACGTAATCTAAAAATGAATCGAATACAGTCATTAAATGCAGTCTCTAATTTACGTCCACACACACTATCCAGTTTGGGAAAAACAATGCTACCCGAAGTGAAATGAGGCAAGATTAACGATTTCACTAGCATTAGACGAATATTACAAGGTAAGATATTAGCAGAAAGCCAAAGCCTTCGTAAACCAGAATATATTTTCCTCAATTGCATATTGACATTATCACAACACTTCATACTGCTATTCAAGGTTATCCCTAAATTGGTGACTTTACTAAGCATTGGTAGGACGGAGCCATTTAACACTACTGGTGGAACATCAAGCAAATCAACTGAATTATTGTAGAAGCTTATACACTGGGACTTACTAGGGTTTAATTGTAACCTATTATACCTAGCCCATGCGTGGATTCTGTCTAAATCAGAGTTAATACGTTCTATACAATCTTCAATAAGCCCAATTGGACGACTTAAGTACAATTGTACATCATCTGCGTAGAGGTGAATGCTCACATCGCGAACCATTACTGGCAAGTCATTAATGAATAGGCTGAACAACAATGGACCCATGATAGAACCTTGAGGCACTCCTCGCACTAGCGGCAGCGGAATGGATATTCTATCATTGAGCTTGACTTGTTGACTGCGATCAGATAGAAAACTACTGATCATCGATACTGCTGTACTACTAAATTTAAAAGAGGCATAGAGCTTCTGCAAGAGAATGCTATGATCAACGGTATCAAAAGCTTTTGAAAAATCCAAAAGCACCAAGGTGGTAAATTTGTCCTGATCCATAGCACTTCTTATGTCAGTGGATATCTTTAGGATAGCAGTTTCACAACTGTGGTGCGTCCTAAATCCGGATTGCCAATAGGTTAATAAATTATTTTTGTGTACGTGTTCAGAAACCTGTCGGTACATTAATTTTTCAACCACTTTAGATAGAAAGCATAGTATGCTAATTGGACGAAAATCTGCTGGAGATTCTGGAGAAGATTTCTTTGGAATTGGAAGAATATTAGCAACTTTCCAATTGGAGGGAAAGGCGGATGAAGACAAGCATGAATTAACTATATGAAGAATAAATGTACAGATGATTGGAAGCAGTATTTTGATAAAGCGCGGTGAGAGGTCATCAGGGGCCAGTAGCATCAGATTTTATTGAATTAAGGGCCGAAATAAGTTCAACCCTGTTAACGCACCGGAAAGAAAATAGGTCACTGGAATCATGCGAGATACTGCTTACTGAATTGGATAATAAACTAGCCTGATGTGGAGCAGACGTTTCATCAGGGGAGTTACTGATTGAGGTAAAAACGGCATTCAATTCTTCAGGTTGGAAACTGGAGTAGCCCTTGTCCTTACCATATACTCCGATTTCCCGCAGATTCCTCCACAACTTTTTTGAATCAAGGTTAGTATTAATTTTGGAACTATAATACTGACGTTTAGCCAGTTTAATCGCTGTGGTGGTTCTATTTCGAGCAGTTTTGTACAAGGACCTGGCTTCGTAAGTTTTGAGGCGCCTATAACGTTGATATAGATATTCACGCTCTATAATAAGCGTGCGGACTCTTGTAGTAAACCATGGGCAGTAATTCGCATCAGTATATTTCACCCGAACAGGTACATATTTATTATACAGATAGGAGATCAATGTCGTACAGATGTCGACTTGGTCATCAACTAATACGTAATCATATATCCGCTGCCACGGCAAAACCATGCACTCATCAAATAAGGAATCAGTATCTATATTTTTATAATCCCGGAAAGAATACTTAATAGGAGAGTGATTCATGCCTAGCATAAGGTCATAGCTGAGAAAAATGATATCATGGTCGAGTGTACTAGGAGGGCTGATTTGATCGTGTGTAATGATCTTTCCATTATCTGTCACAAGAATCAGGTCAAGAATAGAAGGATTAGACGTGTTGTAGTAAGTTGGATAGAAATTAACAAAATCAAAGTGAAGGGACTGGAGTAAGTGTGTGAATTGATTTGCTAAGGTGTCTTGCCTTAGCAAATTGACATTAAAATCACCACCAGTAATGACGTTCGCATAGCGTTGTGTTATGTATGACATTTTATTTTCAAATTCACGGGCATTATCATAGTTAAAGCAATTCGGGGGACAATATATGGAGCAAAAAACGCACTTTTCATTACCGGTACTAACCTCTTCACATATAAATTCAATTGCTCCATCAACTGAAAATGCGATTTGTTTGGCATTGATCCAGTCCCTAATATAAATCGCTACACTACCACCCAGCCGTCCCTTGCGGTCGTTACGAAATAAATTAAATCCAGGAATCGACACGAGTGATGATGGATTATCCTCGTTTAGCCAAGTTTCACTTACAAAGATAACATGCAAGTTAATATTGGAAAGCATATAATTAAATTCATCCATTTTATTGCGGATGCTTCGTGCATTCATCGAACAAACATTCAACCCAGACGAACGATTACATAAAATATTAAGAAGTATTCGCACCCTGTCCAGATCAGTATAAATATTGCTATCCACACTCATAAATGAGAGCAACACCGTCAGTGAAGTAAGTTAAAACAGATCGAAAAATACCCATTAGATGAAGGTTAATGTAATCTTCGCAGTAGGAGTAGCATAATTAGAGTTAAAGATCACTAGCCGCAGCTTTTGTTTGCACAAAAACTAAGAAAGCTTAATTACGAATAAAAGCTATAAATTATTAATACTATTACTTCTTCAAAATTTGTAATTAATTAATCAAAATATAAAAGGAAAATAAACAAAAGCAAAATTTTAAGAAATTAAAAAACCAAAAAACTAAACAATGTATGCATCATTATCAGCTCCAGCGATATTGGCGGTAGTTATAAAGCAACAGCCTTCAGTTAACAGATATGGAATTTCGGAGTTGCTCTTGGTTTAAAATTCGTATCTCTTTATCATCTACCATTCTCTTTATGTGGATAAAGCCATTTAACGATCGTGCAGAAGTAATTTTCCCCAATTTACGTAACTTGAGCGCTTCTCGAAGAAGAGAGTTATTATGTGCTGTCAAACTTTCATTTATATATAGGGCTCATAGAGGAGAAACCATCCAAATCTGATAGCTGAATTCCCTTACGTCTACGAAAGGCGGATAGAAAAGGTTTTTGCTCCACATTTGAGGAGAAGCGTACAATGATCGGTGCAGCCAGTGCAGATGGTGATGATGAAGATCTGGACTTTAAGCGAAAGGCATCAATATAGGGTGATACTGGAAACTCGATCACTGCAGCAATATTTTTAATCACATTAAGTATATTCTCTTCTTCGTCTTCTTGTAGAAAAAGGAAACAAACAGGAGCAGAACCCTCTCAACCTTCTTCAGTGGAAAAAGTCTTAGAATATTTGGAAAAGAAGGCTACCAAACCGATTGATTGTTATGATGACATTGATCTCATTTGCTTGGGTTATGCCAAAACAATAAAAATATTTTCCCCTATACGGCAAGCAGAAACAAAATTCAAAATTGCTCGGATTTTAATGCAAGAAGAATTAAATCATCAATTGGAGGGAAATAATATAGCCCCTGAGGCCAGAGCCGTTTCTTCTTCGTCTTCAAACAATTCAATGGACTTTTCTTATTCTAATTCTCCAGCATATACAATAATATACGAATGACATTACAATGAATATAATGAACTATTTTGTTTAGCGTATTGTACCTCGTTGAAGAGATGAAATACTCTATTTTTTTATTTCTGAATAAAGGTATGATATGACACAATAATGTTTTTTTCTTACCTTAGTGTAATCGCCAAACATTCTTCTGGATCTATACTTTTCTGGTAATTTGTGTCTTGCTTTCTTATGTCTTCTTTTATCAACTCCAAAATCATATCAAAATTATTAAACGTCATTCGAAAATACGTATAAAATCTTTCTTCATGTTGTCGTAAAATTGGGTACAAAGTATGAAATTCTCCTTCTTCTTCACGCACCAGATTCACTTTATGTTTCCACATTTTTCGTTTTTTCCTAAAATATAGACAATATGATATAAAAAAAGACTGATATTTTTCTATTAATAATATAAATACCTAAGTGGTTGTTCTTCTTCCTCCACCAACGCTAACAGAAGCAACAGTTCTTCTTCAAACTGAACACGCATTTTTCTCAATAATTTTTTCAAAACTAATTTAAACTTGTATATGTTCCGTCAACCGCGCCACCTCGTCGGTGTGTGCTTACATTCACCGCACCGCCATCATTACCGCTACCGCTACCACCACCGCGACCGCGTCGGTGTGTGCTTGCCTTAAATCGCTTATCATGATAGTTGCAGAAATTGTTTTGTTGGATAAAAATGCTGTAAAATAAGAACATATTTATATATTTCGTATATATTATATAACAGGGGTGGCCAAGCTTCACTCCAAGAAGAGCCGAATTCCAATAATCTGTCGTAAGGGGAGCCAACATAAAAATAAACTATCAAAAACATCAGTTGGCATGGAATTTTTATTTTTTTGAATACGTCTTCAAACATATACATACATATATTTAAGTTAAGCTAATGTTTGCTGGTGATGGCATGTGTGTTTGTAATTTAGCCGAGCATTTTCTGAAATTGGGTTCATTGTTAGTAAGCGCGGTACGATTTAATTCCGTTAAATGCTCATTTGTGAGTTGTGAACGGTGCTTTGATTTTATAAACTTCATTGTTGAAAAAAGTGACTCACAACAATATGTTGTGCCGAAAATGGACAGTAATCTGCTAGCAGCTTTCCTTAAATTAGGGTACTTTGATGGTGATACTATTTTCCAAAACTCATTTGTAGATTGTGTTGATTTGTGATGCATTTTAAGACTGTGATCCTCTTGAAGTTCTAATAATTCCATTTCTCCTGTGGCACTTTCATTCAAAATATAATGAGGAATCGATAATCCATCGTTAACTACGTCAATCTCGAATGGATTTACAAGAAAGTTTAGAGAAATCTTTAAATTATTCAAATCATCAAATCGGAAGTGAAATTCTTTTAATAATTCTCCTAATTTACTGTCGTATTTACTCAGTTTTTTTTCATCAATTTTAGAGAGTCTTGTCTTCAGACGAGGAAAGTGATTGAACATTTTTGCATTTAAATCGCGTTTAAAAAGCTGAATTTTTTTAATAAAACTTAAAACAGTTTGAAAAAGATCAGTAATAACTTTATCTTTGCCTTGTAATGCTAGGTTGAGGGATTGCAGGCATTTCGTTTTGACATTTTAAAACTCATACTTGCACACTCATACAATGCAAAGGTATGTTGAAGCAGCGCAACGGAAAATATGGTACGCACTTGCAATAAAAAGTATGCACGAAAACCGATGAAAATGAAAGTATGAAAATTAAATAAAAATTGCTTTAAACTAGGGGGTAGCCTATGTTAAATTTTCGTCATTTAACATTTGTATGTTAAGCCTGTATTTGCGCTAATAGCCTTTTTCGCATACTCATTTCTTCATTTTTGGCTTTAAAACCTCTATTAAAGAATAACAAAGGATTTCGCGTAAGACCGAAAATCTCAAGTGAGTCCAAACACAACTGTATAAAATTACGGGAATTATCCCACTTGTAGACATTTTCGATTAAGAACACAAAATATACACAAATATAATAATTGATTTTATTAAATTACTTCCAATTTTATAACAATTTGAATAAATTATTAAATATGTATTATTTATTTTTTCATTTCTTTTCGAGAGCCGCATTCATTCATTCAAAGAGCCGCATGCGGCTCGTGAGCCGTAATTTGGCCATGCCTGTTATATAAATATGTACAAGTTTGTGAAATATAAAATAATTATACAATTTGATCCATCCACAGAGGATAGTTCTGATCAATATGAGAGACGGCTTGAATTTCAGAATGCTAAAATCTTTTACTTTTAAAGTGATAGAAATGACATAGCCTTACGATAATCTACATAAATCGACAATGGTATTGTCACATTAAAGTTTTGGTAACAATTAATTTTTTTGCTACAGGTTTATACGAAAATCCTGTTGGACGTAACGACGGCTGTGGAACTCTTAACCTGCGATTTAAGTATTAAAATAATAATTTAATTATCATTACGTTCTGTGAATTTATCATAAAATTATTATTTATATCAATAATTGTAGCTTGATTAAAGACGCATACAATTATAGCTACGTGTGGGTTGGTCATATTGGTATTGCCATCATCGCCTCGCCAACTTAGATCATATAACGAAAGGATAGGCTACCTTGTAGTGATAACCAATTTTTTTTTTTGGACACGGGAGGGAAATGACAAGAGGGCTGGGTTTTTAGTTTTTGTCAGTTCGATATTTCTGACATTTCTCATTTCTTAGGTCGGGTGTTGTTTTAGTGGTGATTTGTGAGTGTAAACATAAATAAAAGTGTTTTATAATTTTATAATAGTGAAAACCTGTAGATATTATTTTTTCTGTGCAAGAGATTTGATATAATCGAGATTCCGGAATCTATATTATGGTGTTGAAATGCGCTGTGCTGTGCTGCAGAAACAAGCAGAGTTTGTGTCGTGGGAAAGGATTTTTCAAGCAAGTTTAAAAGTTTTACTAATAAATTATAGTGTTTTAAGTAAAATAAAAGTGAAATAGTTATACAAATAAACAGCCGTGGTAAAAAAATTAACGTTTACCAATGCTGGTTTGTTTGCTTACAATTGAATTGTCATCGGGTGTCTTGTTTGATGTCAATCAAGCAAAGGCAACGAAAAGAAATATTATCAGCAAATAAATGGGGCATTTGGAAGATTCTTAAAAATTTTAAATTTTAAAAATAATTTAAAAATGTTGCTATATAATGAGTATTTTCTATTAAATTTCGTTTATTCGCAAGTTTACTTTTATTTTTCCAAATTTTGCAAATTAGGTTTCCTAAATATAAGTTCCTATGTAAAAAATGGCTTGAAGCTATTGGGCGGATTAGTTTTATTCGCAACTTTTTTTTCAACATAAGATGTCAAAAGCAATAGAAGCTAAAAGGCCACTGGGGACTAAATGAGGTACACGATTCGTCCAGGAGGCATTTACAAATATTTATTTTGTATATTGCATTCTGGGGATACGTGAACCTAATTCTGGTGGTCCCTGGAAACAAGTCACAATGTGCATAAGCAGAAAAGAACCCATTCTGACTTGGCTAAAGAGAAGGAGGACTTATTCTACTTTGCTCAATATGCACAATAATTATATAAACATACATATAATATTCTCTATCAAATAAATTATTCATAAGATGCACATCGAAAGTCATAATGAGTAAAATAGAATAGAGTAATAACAAATTTAAATACATATTAGGCTATGTACTTTTCCTTACGTTTATACCGCAAATAGTTTTTTTTTGTTTTTGTTTTGAAAAATAATTCGCATAACGGTGACAGAAAATTATAATTCTTCAATTATTTAATAAAATTTCTACCACTAAATTATGTACCCCTCTGTGAAAATATCGTAGTTTACTACATCCATGACTAAACAAATACATCGATGCGATTCTTCTACATTAAGAAAAGTGCTTAAGTTTTTCTTTCTCATAGCCTATCCTTTCGTTATATGATTTAAGCTCGCCAAAAACATTATTTCTTCTTCTTCCTTCTTGAAAAGTAAACGTCTTAATTAGTTGGGTTGACTGAAAGATTCTCCAAACGCTCTTATGGCCAGTTTCACAGTCGAGTTTAAACCGAGGTTTAGTTTAAACCACCCTCCAAGTTTAAACGTAGTTTAAACCAAATCGGGTTTCACAGTGCATTCTTTTAGTAACGTTGGTAGTACTGATTAAATTGTGAACTAAATTGGTTATCGCCACCATTGTGAAGCAATTTTGTAATGAATCAATCTGCCAATCAGAAAAAGTAAGCAGATCAGAAATAAAAAATATGTAGTTATATTTTCTAATTTTAAATATGCCAACATTCAAAAAGGATGAACATTTTAGCATAAGTGAAGTTGAGCTATTGCCTTCACTAATGCATAAAAAAAAGATATATAATAGAGTGCAAGAGGACGGTCAAGAATAGATTCGAAAACAAAGTGACAAAGCTCTTTACTTAAACGGAACCTAGCATCAAAATCAACGTCATCCCACTAATTAAAATGCTTTGGCCGATTTCTAATTACTCTCAGTCATCGACAGAGTTGTAAATTTAACTCAAAAAAATCTTCTTCATCGCTAGAAATGTCTAAATCTAAATTGAAATTATTTTCTTGATACAAAAAAAGCAATGCTACTGTCAAAATAAAATTATCCTGAGTTTAAACCGAGAGAGGGCACGGTTTAAACTCTAGTTTAAGCCGGGGTTTAAGCCAAACTGTGGAACTCATTCGTCGAGTTTAAACTAAATATTTGGTTTAAACTCACACTGTGAAACTGGCCATAAGTCAAGGATAGTGTGGGAGTGTCTTCAAACCCTAGAAAAATAAAATTATTCTAATGTGGATACCTGGACATGCGGGCCATAAAGTCAATGAAATTGATGACTGCCTACCCAGAGGCGTATCTAGATTTAATCATTTGGGGGAGCGAGCAGATTAAAAAAAGGCGTCAGTACATAAAAATTAATTTCATTTCATATTTTGAAGAAAAACATAGACCTGCAGCTTCAAGTAGTTCAAACATAAGTATGCTTATATTTTATATTAAAGGAAAACATAACAAAATTCTATTCTTTCAAAATAAAATTTGTATAATTATATGTACATATGAATTATAAATAAATGAGGCATCTACAACAGCCTCCTTGATCTAGGTTTCATTCTTGCAAATGTATCTATATTATAATCCTCTTCAGTAGTCAACTGTCTTTCAATGGAGAGTAAAGCTAACCCAGACAATCAGTCTTCACCCACTGGCGCCACTTGCAGATTCTTCGATCGCTTATAAAGCTGGCTTCCTATAGGCCTGTGATATCACGCGATGCACTACGCTCAGTGCGGAGTGAACGATAGTCGAAGTCAAGTGTAGTCGTTAAATGTCAAAATTTGGCGGAGTGAACGCTTGGGTGGTGACTTGTAGTCGACAAAAAGTCACTATTTTGGTGGCAGTGAACGTGCCCATATTTCCGATTCATTTCGAGTCGGTAACTTCAAAAGAGCGACGCGAGTGTGCGTGAGGTGGCTCGCGGTGGCCCAGCGGGTGTGTCATTTGTCATACAAAAACAACAAAAACGGAATGGCAGTTTTATCAAAACTAGGAAAATCAACTCGGACGAACATGAGCCGTGGAAAGTGTATAGGCCCGGCACGGCCCGGTCGAGCTCGTCCGCACTAAATAGCTTAGCTTGTGAAATCATGCTCCGTGGGAAGGTCCTGGCTCAATGTGGCGCGAGCTTGCCTGTGTTGGTGCGTCCGATCTATATCGAGTCGGTTAACTACAAAGGCGCGACGCGAGTGTACGCGAGGTGGCTCGTGGTGGCACGAGCGGGCGTATCATTTTTCATAAAAAATCGGCTGCAAAACAGCGATAATTTCATCACGATGCATTTTGGAATGGATATTTAGCAAAAAGTAGGCACCGTGCCCCGGAAATCAGCTCGGGCCAACACGTGTCGTGGGAAGGGTAGATATATGCGCGGCGCAAGCTCATCCGCATTAAATGGATTGGCTCGTGAAACCACGCGCCATGGAAAACAAGCTGTAGAAATACATAGGGAATGAAAAGAAAGCTTTATTTAGGATTTGAGCTTTTCAATTTTTGTGTGTTCTGATTAATTTTTGACCTGCATGAATTGCAAGAGCATGCTATTAAATCGATAAAAACTAATTAAAAGAAACTAAATATGTATATATTTCAACTTACTGAATAATTAAAAAGTCTTCTGTACTTTCAAATGCTGACATAAATAGCTGAAAAATAAACATAAGATCGGTGGCTCTGGAAAGGAATCTTTCCGACTTTAATGCATATGTTAAGAGAGAGCCTTGAAAATATATTTTCTGGAAACGCTTTTCTTGACATATTTTCCGCTAAGACAATCCCTTGATGGAAGATTTCCAAAAGATGAAAAACAGAAGCGTCTAAAATATTAGAAATTTCCGGCTATACGTTGAGAATAGAAAGAATATTGAATTAAATCTATACTTACTCTTCTTACCTTTACATTAAATTAATAATAATTTGAAAGCATACCTTCATAATAAAAGCAATTAAAACTTAATATTCACCTATTCTCATGGTATGCCAGAGATATGTACACACATACATACAACCATATAACAACAAAAATAAGAAACAAGAAAAAGCCAAGCGCCAGCCAGGAAATAATAGTCGGAACAAACAAAATGGTGGTGGCGGCTACAGTTGAAGAAACCGGAAAGCCACCCCCGAAAACCCTTAGCCAAAGTTGTTTCTTTTATATTGCATCATCCATCCAGTCGGGTACAATACATGTGCGTACATATTACATGCCTACAACAATACATTCATGTTATGATACGGGCAGATTTTATTTCCAGCGTGTCCTGTACAAGTCCTTCCCTTCGTCATTGTTCTAGATTTCTTGCCTTTTGTTTTATAGATCTTCAGAGTATCCTGGAAGCGCATATTCTTTGTATCCGCACCACATGAAACCTTGTCAAACGATGAGATTTCCATACGAAGACAATGAGCGGAATTTACTTCAATTGTTAAGTCACGTACTGTGAACTTGTTTTCCCTTCTGCGTTCCTTCTCCTGATACCAGGGGGGGGGTATTATAAGTCGTGGGGAAGGAACTAAATATGAGGAATGGCAGCAGTTCGGTGGAAAAGAGGAAGATTCATGACATCTTGTCGTGTTTTGCTGCCAGCGAAATTTTGATTTTTGCCCTCTGAAGGACATTTAAGTGCACACATTTCATCGTTCGCATAAATCAGTTGAATTATTTCGAACAGAGTTTTTGTATAGAGGTTTTTGGTTGCATTTAGTTTACAACTCAATTAGCTGGCTTAGACTGTACTATTTAGGACTAGTTTTACCTAAATCGATCTACCTACGTAGAAAGTAAAGTGGTCTAAACATGTCGCACTACGAAAAACTAGAAATTTGCTTTTTATACCGTAGATGAAATCTAAAGGATATAGGTACTAAGATTTTCATTCCGTTTGTAACACCTAGAAATAATGATGGTAGAGCAAAATGGGTTGGACACTCATGCATAAAATTAAAAGTTATTTTGATTTATGCATGTGCGTCTGTCCGTCCGTCTAGCCGTCCGTCCGTTAGACTGTCCGCCAATCCGATCAACCTAACCATAACTTGAGAGTGCATGTACTTTAGAGCTGAAATTTTGCATACTGGCGTTTTTAAAAAAAAGTAAAATTAAGTTCGAAAATGGGATCAATCGGGTACCTCCTTCATAGGTTTAAAAATTAAGGATTTTCACGTATTCTGTGAAAACTATCAGTCCTAGACATTTTTATTGTACTAAAAAGTTCTACAGAATATGAAATTCTATGAAATTGTTTATAATCATTTTTACTGTCCGACGAACCGTTCTAGATATATTTGCAAAAAATCACTTCAAAAATCATACTTGTACAAATGGGTCGCCGACCATACAGAATCACATACGGGCATTCATGGTACCTATCAGAAAAATTGGTCTTATTTATTCGAGCTTTTTATTTGTATAATTATTATCTGCTACTACCTGATGTTTGCTGTTGCTGATGAATACAATTTCATCTCTGGGCAAGGTTAGAGCGTTCTGTTACATTTTATCTTCTTATGCGTCAGGATTAAACGTTGTGGGCCTGAATGTGAGGAATCTAACAAACAAAACTGACCAATTGTTGAAAATGTTCTAAAATTCATGCACTAATAGTGTAGACGTATACAATATAATGTTCGTGGATTACTCGAGACATTCATTACTATAGTGATTTTATCTACAGGCAACACAAAAGGATAGGCGACGTAACTACATTACATTTAATAAAAACGGTGCGTAACAAAGTAACGTCTATGACTCGTGCACCTAAACATTCTTTTCTTTGTAATAAATTAAATGAAAACTTGCCTGAGAAAACTCTATGGAAAAACTTCCATCCATGGGAATACACCACCGGAAGTCAATATAGATCCTAACGCTTTAACTAACTTCTCTGGCTCAGTGGCCTTAGGTCAGTATGTTGAAAGTGATATATATTCTGATAGCTCTGCTGCACTGATCGTCATTATATCTTAACAACAATGTATTCGATAAAGTCAAATGCCACTGGCATTGGCTTACCTCCAGAATTTACTACTACCACTACAGTCCGCTGATGGATGGCTCTTTAATTTCTGTCTGACAACTTCCCAATTTCCGGACTCTAGTGGTACCTATTTTCAAAAATAGCACTCCCACACAATTAAATGATTTTCATCCTATTTTCTTGCAGAAGTATTGAAGAAAATTATGTATAGGCAAGTTATGGCTCATATTGAAGCTAACTTGCCGTGGCAATCTGGTTTTCGGCCAAAGCATAGATGCGAGACACCACTACTAAAAGTTGTAACAGATACTCTTCCAGCTCTCGACAATGACCACCTCTCAATTATAGTTTTACTCGATTTCTCTAAGGCATCTGATTCTGTGGATCATTGAAATTTACTTCTTAAACTATCTAATAGTTTTCATTTTTCATCATCATCTGTAAAATTAATTGGTAGCTAGCTGTTAAATCGCTGCCAGATTGTAGAGGTACGAGGTTTACGTTCTACTCCATCTTTTCTTCACTCTGGTGTTGCTCAAGGATCAGTCCTTGGTCCACTCTTATTCAGTCTGTTTATAAATGATCTTCCTCATATTGTGAAAAATTCCTCTAATCATCTGTATGCTGATGACGTTCAACTAAAGGGTTTTCCAATAAGAGGTGTTATTTTAATTAGCCCGCTATTTCGGTAGGTGTCACTTTTGGAGCTGTTATTTTTTGACATTTGACAAGTAGAAATTACGCCATTAATAAAAATGGAACGATACATGATTCAACAACGCATTGAAATTATTAAAATTCACTATAAAAATGGTGAAAATGTGGCAGAGACGGTTCGTAAAACTCGAACATTTTTGGGTCGTCGTGAAGCACCTTGTCAGACCGCAATACAGAAATTGGTAGAAAAATTCGAGCTGTCGGGACAAGTTAGTGATGTGAAGAATAAAACCCGTGCACGTCGCTCAAGAACAGCCGAGAATATTGCTGCTGTAGCCGAAAGTGTTGAAGAAAACCCAGGTTTGTCCATTCCTCGTCGTTCTTTGGAATTAGGCATTCCATAAATGTCATTACACCGTATTTTGCATAAAGATTTGGGTCTTAAGGCTTATAAAGTTCAGTTAACACAAGAACTCAAGCCGACCGATCATGAACAACGTCTTGAGTCTTTGCTGATTGAGTCCTTGAAATGCATGAAAATGATCCGGAATTCCATCGAAAACTCATCTTAAGTGATGAGGCCCATTTCCACCTCGATGGCTTCGTCAACAAGCAAAATTGTCGCATCTGGAGCTCGGAAAACCCAAGAGTTATTGTTGAAAAGCCTCTCTATCCTCAACGTGTGACTGTTTGGTGCGGTTTATGGTCCCGCGGGGTCATTGGACCTTACTTTTTCGAAAATGAGGCTGGTGCAACGGTTACGGTGAATGGATTGCGCTATCGACAGATGATTAATGATTTTTTATGGCCAGAATTGGATGGTATTGATCTGGACAACGTTTACGTTTATATTTTAGTAGGCCAAACGGACTAATAGAAGATTGATCAATACCCAATTTCTTGACTGTGTATGTTGAAAAATCTGACATCCCACTGGTGATGTTCAGCAATATCACATTAGAATCTGTTGATTGCATAAATAAGTTAGGCATTCAACTTAACTCAAAGTTCTGCTGCTATAGCTATATCACTTAAATATTGGGGAAATCATATTACAGTCTGTGCCAGTTGTGGATTAGTTCTAGTTGTCTACCAACATGCCTTCGAAAAAAATTAGCCCTAACGTTTGTAATGCCTCATTTCACTTATGGTAGTCTCGTTTATAGCAAGCTTGATTCTATATGTCGAAGAAAACTGGTAGTGGCTTTTAATGATATGGTGCGCTACCTCGGTGTGCTCTAAATATGCAATACCACTATTTCGAACCTCATCTTGATCATCGTAGACTTATATTCTTGCATAAGCTAATTGTAGGAAAAACTCCAATGTACTTGCACGAGAAACTGCATTTTCTGCACTCGTCCAGAAATCTTCAACTTTTCCCTCCAAGGTGTACTTTGTGGGTATGGTGAGCAATCTTACTTTGTTCAGACTATCCATAAATGGAGCTCTCTTCCAAGTAATGTTCAGCACATTAGCTCCATCAGTTGGAGGAAATAACTTTAAAATTATTCGAACAATACTGTTAGCTGTAACAGTGCCAGTCAGTAGCCATACCTTACAGCCGAGTCATCAGCCATTAATATCTTAGTCTTGTTCTGTTATAGTTTTACATTTTGAGCTTGAATTCTCAATTTTTCAAAAGAGTACTGAAAGTCCATATAAAAGTATTGAGGTACTTTTGAAATGAAAAAATATTGAAAAAAAAAAAAATACTATAGTCTTGCAAATTACATGCCGCTGCCATAAAACTGTATCGTGGAAACTTTGAATAATGAATATATAATAGAAGGAGAGAGCAATATTTCTTTCTAGGGTTAATACGGTTTCATATAACGCGGTGTGAACGCGGTGGCGTGTCCTTATAACGCGTTTTTTTGTACAAGAACATCCCAACAACTCAATTGATTTGAAAAAAATTTATCTATGCTTGGACTTAAACGATTTAATAAATTTTTGCATGTAGCATTTAAGGAAATTGAGCAGCCACGGAGCTCATCAGAAGTTTTCTAAACTAGCAAACGTTCAGTTTGCTTTATTGTGTACTGTTTCAATGTTGAACATGCACATATATGTGACTGTTTGTATGCTCTTGGGGAGACTCTCTTTCTCATTTTGTCGTATACCAAGCATTTATCTAACCTACTTTCCTCTCAGTGGGTCATTCATAAATAGCACTGTAAAAAAACTTAATATAGTAAAAATAAAAGTAAATGTAAAAATAAATAAATAATAAATAATAAAAGAATAAAAATAAAATAAAAGTACACAGAAATTTTAAATTTCATTATTGTTTTCCGCAATGTGAAGGAGAAATGTTTACATTTTTCAAAAACCAAGCACGTTGTTTTCTACACACTGTATTGAACAGCTGTTCAAGAGATTGCTCACAAGGGCGGATCCAGACATTTGCTCTAGGGGGGGGGGGCGATATCCCCCATCGCCCCCTATAACCGCACTTGCCAATAGTTGTGGACAGCTCTGTATAGCTTTCCTTCTTCCTTTCAGCATGAAAATTTCATTGAGATTCAGACATCGCCGGAGTCCTTTTATTTATATAATATAAATTCTTGATCCCGTAAGCATAGTAGAATTTAGTCTCACATAAAATAAACGTTATACACTTCTTGCTTGCCTTGGTGTTTTTTATATAAAGGTCGCTTGCATTTCGTTCAAACACCATAAATTCCTGGGCTGGACAGCAATTTCTTGCAAATTAAATGGTTAAAGAAATTTTCAGGGAATGCTTATTAGGTGGGGTTAATATATGTATAAAATTAAATTAAATATTTGCGGGAAAACTGAATCTGAGATTAATTACACCGGCTATGATAATTTTCCAAAGAAACTACTTTTCATCAACATAGTTGGCTGTTCAATAAGTTTTGACGTTCGATAAGAGATGGCGCTATTAGGATCGTCGTTTTATTTTTCTAAATGTGGTACTACTTTTTTATGAACACGTGTGAAGTTTCATGTAGATCTGTCAACTCATTCGTATATTTGCAGTTGTTCAGTGTTGACGTGTCACAGTGTTTTTGTACAATGGAAAAAGTTGAATATCGTGCAGTAATAAAATTCTTATTTTTGGAAGGTTTAGCACCAAAGCAAATTCATGAACGATTGTCAAACGTGTATAAGGACTATTCACTTTCAATTCGAACAGTAGAGAGATGGGTTGCTGCATTTAAAAGTGGTCATACAAGTCTTGAAGACGATCCACGTGAAGGACGTCCAAAAAGTGCATCAACACCAGAAAACATAACAAAAATACAGGATATGATTATGAAAGATCGTCGATTAACCGAGAGAGATTTAGTGGAAGCCCTAGGCATCTCATTAGGCAGTGTGAGCAATATTTTGGCTAAAGTTTTGTGTTACAGAAAGATTTGTGCAAAATTGGTGCCGCATTCGCTAACAATGGAACAGAAACACACTCGTATGCGACTTTCTCAACAACATTTGGAGCGTTTTAGAAAGGATAAAAAGAATTTTGTGCGTCGTTTTATCACTGTAGATGAGACTTGGGTCTACCACCATGATCCTGAATCAAAACAAGAGGCTAAGGGGTGGTGTGAACCCGGTACATTGGCTCCAAAGCGAGTTAGGGTCCAGAAATCGGCCAAGAAGGTGTTAGCATCAGTTTTTTGGGATGCAAAAGGAATTTTGTTTGTGGATTACCTGCAAACTGGTAAAACAATAAACGCAGATTATTATTGTAACCTTTTGGACCAGCTGGATGTAAAAATTCGTGAGAAAAGACCTGGTTTACAGAAGAAAAAAATCATTTTTCATCAAGATAACGCGCCCTCTCACACAGCTCAAAAAACCATCGCGAAAATCAGTGAATTAAAGTACGAACTGTTGCAACATCCACCCTATTCGCCAGACTTGGCTCCCTGTGACTTCTGGCTGTTCTCACATCTCAAAAAATTCATGCGTGGAAAACGATTTTCTTCGAACGAAGAGGTAATAGCAGCCGTGGAGGCGTATTTCGACAGTCTTCCGGATTCTCACTTCAGAGATGGAATCCATAAATTAGAAGATCACTGGAACAAGTGTATTGAAGTTCAGGGAGATTACATGGAATAATAAAATGTATTTCAAACCATAAAATCGTGTTTTTCTTATCGAACGTCAAAACTTATTGAACAGCCTCGGCTTTAGTGAACTTTCGATCACAAAAAAGTGCAAAAATTTTGCTTGTACTGAAAATTCCATAGTGGTATAATTTTAAATTTTTTGAGAATAATTTATGACTAAAAAAGAAAAAATAATAATAAATATAACAAATAACTTTTTAAAAAACTATCTACAGTCTTCCATTTAATTAATTATTAAAATTATATAACATTTGTGTATAAATTTTAAAATTTTCATGGTATACAAATAAAGTAAAGTCAAAGCAATGTAATTTAATTAAGTATTATGATAAACATTAAGAGTTTCAAATTTCATTGTTATTCACTGTAGTGCTAAAACTTAAGCTGCCCATGGGCTAGATTCCGCAACTATGAAAAATATGCCAGTGCAGACGATTTAAAAACTCACCGTGAACACTTAAATGCTGAATGAAAATTTTTCTCTGTTGAATGTTGTTTGAGTGAGAAAATAGTCTTTTTGAAGAAGTTAAGTTCAGGTATAAGAAATGAGTTACATTAATTCGCTAGTAGAAGGCTTAGAAAAATAATAATAATATAAGAAATAATTTTGAAAATTACGCTTGACAAAAACTCACATGAACATCTTCAAAATTCATGACCAAAATGGCGGGGAGAAAATATCAGTTAAAGTGGACAAAATTTTGACAGAAAAACACATTTCCATTTTTGCGGAATCGGAACAAGGTGGTGTACACAAAAGTTTAGGTGAACGCGTAAACTCATAGTTGCGGAATCCGGCTCCAGATCTTGCTTTTTATACCCTAGATGAAATCTATAGGATACTAAGTTTGTCATTCAGTTTGTAACACCTCGAAATAATGATGGTAGAGGAAAATGAATTGGACACCCACGCATAATATTAAAAGTTATTTTGATTTTTGCATGTCCGTCCGTCCGTCCGTCCGTCCATCTGTGCGCACGATAATTTGAGAATGCGTATACTTAGAGAGCTGAAATTTTGTACACGGACTTTTAAAAAAAAAGTAATATTACATGAAGGAGATTTCTCGTCTAACAGACTGAAATTTATTGAAAATAATTTCAATAAATTTACAAAATGCATTTTAAGTGCAAAAAAATTATTGAACTTTTCGACCCAGCGATCAGAGAGGTCTCATCGGTATGGTTATCTCTGATCGCCTACCATAGAAGTTCAATGTTGGAGGTCTCCTTCATGTAATTTTACTTGGTTTATCCATATGCCGCCAGGCAAAAAAAGGGGGAACAATCACCCAATTTCAAAGCGCAATGAGTTATCTTGCCACCATATAATTCACACATACTTTTTATAAAAAAGTATTTATATGGGTAATTGGTGTGACCTCCAACATTGAACTTCTATGGTAGGCGATCAGAGATAACCATACCGATGAGACCTCTCTGATCGCTGGGTCGAAAAGTTCAATAATTTTTTTGCACTTAAAAAAGTAATATTAAGTTCGAAAATGAGACAAATCGGGCAACTCCTTCGTGGGGTTGCCATATAAAAATTTCGTTTTCCGCTATATATTTGCACACTGCTTCAGAACGCATCGATGTAGAGAGCTGAAATTTCGTACATGATGTTTTTACTATATTAGCAAATAAAACGTCAGAAATGGACTAAATCCTTCTTGGTGTTGCCATATAAAAATTTAGGTCTTTTACGTATACTTTGAAAACGATCAGTCCAAGACATTTTTATTATACTAAAGACTTCTGCAGAATACAAAATCCTATAAAATTGGTTGTAATAATTTTTTCTGTGCGACAAACCGTTCTAGAAATATATGCGAAAAACAACTTCAAAATCAAACTTGAATAGATCGGTGACCATACGAAATTTAATACGGGCATTCATGTAAGGTATCATAAGAATTGGTCTTAGACCAATTCTAGCTTTTTTACTTGTTTTGTATATCTTGAAAATTTTAAAATTTATACACAAATAGAATATAATTTTAATATTTAATTAAATGCAAAATGAAGGGAAACTCTAAAGAACTTTTGTGACAAAGTGAATTTATTTTCTAGTTTTTTAATGCGGATTTAGAAGATTTAAATTCTTTTTATTTTATTTTCTATTTCATTTGATTAGAGTATAAATTTTGAATTATTATCGCTCCGATCGCCCTCCGCTTAATTTTTCGCTGAGGCGATGAACGCGGCAGCATTTCCATCCACATTGTTATTTGGAGAACTAAAACATAAAACGACCAACATATTTTAACCAAGAAGAAAATTGACAGAATGAGGAGGATAATTGGCCAATTAGAAAAAAAAAGGATCAGACCAGAAATATGTGACAGTGATGATGGACAATAAAGTAATTTAATATGTATCAAATATAGTTTCTTTTTTATACTTTAGATGAAATCATAGAGTATACTAAGTTTGTCATACAGTTTGTAAGCCACAAAAATAATGCTGCTAGAGCAAAATGGGTTGGACACCCACTCATAATATTGAAAGTTATTTTAATTTTTGCATGTTCGTCCGTCAGTCCATCAGTTCATAGTCCGTCTGTCATCACAATAACTCGAGAACGCTTGTATTTTGAGATCTGAAAATTTGCACGCGGGCTTTTGTTAAAAAAACAAAAAAATCGAAAATATTACCAATCGGGTAACTCCTTCGTAGGGTTGTCAAACAAAAATTGCGTTTTTCACTATATATGTAGGCACTGTCTGAGAAGGTGTCTACGTAGAGTGCTGAAATTTGATGCATGATGTTTTGATAGCAATAGTAAATAAAATTTCCAAATGAATCGAATCGGGTAACCCCGACTTGGCGTTGTCATATAAAAATTTAGGGTTTTTACGTATACTGTTAAAATGATCAGACCAAAAGGTTTTTGTTGTACTGAAAAATTTTTCAAAATACAAAATCCTATGAAATTGTTAATAACCATTTATACCGTGCAACGTGCCGTTCTAGATATATGTGCGAAAAACCACTTCAATAATCAAACTTACACAGATGAGTGTTTGACTATACGAAATTACATTCCCGTTATAGTATCATAAGAATTTGTATTAAACAAATTTTAGCTCTTTTACTTGTTTATTTTATAATTTTATTATATTCAATAAGCTTAAATTCAAAAATTGAACCCCACAAACCCATTACCCTTTATCTCATTAAATTTTACTCCTATATTTACTACCGTATCAATCACAACTTGATGGTTCGAGAACGCAATTTTGATAAAACTCTTATACTACATACATATATATAACGCGATACAAATTCATTCAGTTTGCCTTAAATCCGGATTCCTAAAACGCGGTTTTCATATAACGCGGAAAATGGTTCCATATAACGCGGTATAAATTAATCTAATTTGTCTTGTTTCAATGTCTATTATAATGTTATTTCCATAGTAGGCATGGCCAGGGTTGCATTTATTCTGAGTTATCAAGGTTTTCAAATAACGCGGTACGAATTAACCGCGTTATAGGAGACTTGACAGTAATTAATTTTTATTTTTTTTTTGTCAAAAATGCATTGACAAACTGCACAATATTGACTGTCCTCTACTCGCTACCCTGAAGAAGCAGTAAATATTTTTATTTCAGTCAGCCTGCTATGATTTCCACACAGAAATTGTGATGTGACGTTGGAACTCATATCCTAGCTAAAAAACAAAAAAAAAAAAAACAATTATGACAAAAAATGCGACACACATCCAACAAAATCCAATTGCTCCTAAAATTCAATATTAAAATGTAGCTACAATGTGTAACCTGGAAATCTACCATTTTGAAATAGACAAAGTTAGTCGAACCCTCCAATTGGTCCAATTGCATGCCAGCCAATTGCTTCAACTTCACACACCATCCGCATCCCATTTACCTACATTATTTATTATCGGAAGGGCTGAATTGATGTGAATTGGAGAGTTGAGTTCACGTAATTCTTTTGTAACAAGCAACCGGGAAGCAACAAGGGATTGTACCCCCAAAGGAGTTATTTTGAAGCAATTTAGCGTCTGCGTAAATGTATGCGCCCCTCTATTGGCCGTAAACATGACGGAACGCTTTGAATAATTTAAGAAAATTTTTGGGCAAATTCGTAAATTGTTTTTGCAAGTACTACTCATGTTTACCCTGAAAATGCTACACATATTACCCGAATTCGTATATTACATATAAAAAAGAAAAACCTAAACCGAAATTCGTCATTGTTTTATATTTTCTGGTCCTTCATTTTAAGGACTTTGCGGAGCTTTTTCGTTGCTGTTCAATTACACTTACATGAAAATGTTGCAATTTTCAAGTATTTTATCTCGTTTGATCTCAAAACTGCACTTAATTTCCTTTTATGCATCAAAAGTGTGAAATTGCTCATAAAAGAGCAAGGGTAAATCCTGGAACATTAACAGACTACAAAGTAAAAATCGAGGAAATCTTTAAAGGTCCGTTTTTAATTTTCTTGTATTGTATACACCTACAAAGGTAAGTGTATCGTATCCGCATAGAATGTTGTTTTCCACTCTTTTATCCTACCGTTTCCAATCCAATTACCTTTATATGAGGCTTACGATCTGGGGGTGTAGATTTTCTGCACACGTGGTCCTTATTGAAATTCTCGATACCATCGAATCGTTGATGAAATCAGGATTCCGAGAACGGAAGATTGGCTACATCCCCCTAATTTGAAATTCGAATCGCATTCGTTCTGCACCACTTGAAACTACCAGTAGAGAAGCTAATTGTTGCTATAGCTTCCGTGCTGACGTTGAGATCGGGGATTTAACAAATATTCCTGGTAAATCAAGTTGGATTTCCACCTGCAATAATGTTAATGAAATTGTGCTAGCGATGGACATAAGCGTAACAAGATTCCCGGAGTGGAATACTGGATATATGTGTAAATACCTGAACATATTAAGTATACGCCGGGATTGTAGCAACTCGTCCACGGAATATTATTGCAATATTTTCATCATGTGAATTAGATTTTGTAAAACCGTAATTAAGGCTGTAGCCTAAATTTGATAAAGGTTTGGTTTTAATGGGTGCGTATAAAGTTTGAAATTTTCTAAATGCGGTTGGAGAAGGTGAAAAACTTTGTCGAATACTGTTTTAATTTAAAACACATAGATTTACCCTACAACCGAATAAGTAAATAATACTAGAATGTACATAAATAAATGTAATTTCCTGGTAAGCTTCTCCTTATTTTTGTTTTTTTTAATCCTGGTAAGGCTTTTTAATGGTCGTTAGCATGGCGCTGAAGTCACTATCGTACGCCATAGATCGGACAAATATTATTATATTATTATTTTCCTTATATTTCATTATCATTTATATCATTTATTCCAGTCGTACACAAGATTAGACATCTTTTTTTGTACAATGAGTAGTAAATACGGTTCTAAATACATAATTTAAGGCGTAAAAATAAATAAAATAAAAGAAATACAATTAAAGATTATAAACTAAACTATGCGAATTCAGAAGAAAACAGAAAAAGAAAGAAAGAAAGATAAATCAAACTATCAAGATTAGAGAATCTTTGTAAGTGCGCTAAGAAAGGTCAACTAGACTTTACTTTCAGCTGCTAAGAAGATAAGTAAAAAAATATGGCAAAAATTTAAAGGAACGAATATCAACAACTATATTATTTGTAAACTAATGAACCTCTTGAATGCGATCAAGGAGTTGGCAGATTGGATATTCATAGGAAGATTATTCCATAGGCGTGAGATCTGGACAAGATAAGAATTTTCCATAATCGTCTTATAAAAACGAGGAGTTATTATATTCCTATTGCGTTCAGATGTTGCGAAACTGAAGAGTTCTCTGAGATACTCTGGTTTGCCTGACTTTAGAAGATTAAAGAAGAATATCAATGACCTACGCTGAAGGTAAGAAGTCAGAGGGCACCCAAGCAATCTTGTCCGAAAAGGGGAAACATGATCAAACCTGCGAAGACCAAATACAAATCGAACGCAATCATTAAAGGCAACCTCCACTTTGCGGGCACAAAAGGAATCGAGCTTAGGGTAAATCGTACTACAACGTGTAAAGTATGGCATGAGTAGCGTCTTTACAAGCTTTAGACGAGCAGGTGTTGTTAGAATACTCGCATAGAGCCAAAGTCTCCGAAGGCCGAAGTAGACTTTTCTAATCAATGCGTTAACATTCTCACAGCACTTCATGTTTTGGCTTAAAGTAACGCCAAGATTTGTAACTTTATTTTGCATCACTAAATTGGTATCATCTAAAACGACCGGAGGAATACTATTTCTTTCATAAACGTTGTTGTAAAAAGCAATACACTGCGACTTTCCTGGATTCAGTAACAACCGATTTTTCTTAGCCCACAAGCCTATTCTATCTAAATCATCGTTTATGCGTGCAAGGCCGTCTTCAATAAGTCCAATGGGCCTACTCAAATAGATTTGTACATCGTCAGCATACATATGCACTTTGACGTCACGAACTACTTCAGGTAGATCATTGATGAATAAGCTAAATAGCAATGGGCCCAGAATAGAACCTTGTGGTACACCGTATAATAAGGTGAGTGAGTTAGAGATATTATTATTTACCTTAACGCGTTGGTGGCGACGTGACAAAAAATCTTTAATGAGAGTAAGAGCTGAAGTACTGAATTTAAAAATAGCAAGCAATTTATGCAAAAGGATGTTATGATCAACACTATCAAATGCCTTAGTGAAATCTAGCAGTACTAATGTACTAAATTTGTTTTGATCCAGGGCCAATCTAATGTCAGTGGATACCTTTAACACCGCAGTCTCGCAACTGTGAAAGCGTCTAAATCCTGATTGCCAACGTGTAAGCAGCTCATTATCATCAAGGTACTCAAGCATCTGGCGATACATTAACCTTTCCAACACCTTAGAAAAGAAACATAAGATGCTTATAGGGCGAAAGTCGGCAGGGGACTCGGGACATTTATTCTTCGGTATTGGGAGTACTATCGCAGATTTCCAGACTGAAGGAAACGTTGATGTCGTTAAGCATGAATTGATCACATGAAGAATATATTTACCACAAAATGGATACAATAACTTGAGAAATCGTGGAGACAAACCATCGGGTCCAATGGCATCAGATTTGATTGAGTTAATGGAAATTGACAATTCATTCAGGTCAACACAACGAAAGGAGAATGCACTATGGTTGGCCAGGGGTGCGACCTCGCTCAATGAACCTCCATGAGGAACTACGAGCGTTCCAGCTTGATTTACCATTGAACTTTGGTTAAGTGATTCAAAAGATGCATTAAGTTCATCGGGGTTGAAACCACAATCGACTTCGGCTTTCCCATACACACCAGCCTGTCGTAGGTTGCGCCATAAAACTTTGGGTTGTAGATGGCAGTTCAATTTAGAACTAAAGTACTGGCGCTTAGCGCGACGAATGGCCGCAGTTGCTTTATTGCGTGCCGTTTGGTATAATACACGGGCACCAGAGGTGTTAGATCGTTTGTAACGACGATATAAGAACTCGCGTTCAGCAATTAGCGACAGAACTCGAGATGAAAACCACGGACAGGCATTAGCGGTTATATATTTATATCTAACGTGGACATATTTATCGTATAAGTGAGTAATTAACGATGATAATGTCTCAACTTGGCAGTTAACAGAAGAAGAATTGTTGATTGACTCCCATGGCAAGCGTACGCATTCCTCAACCAAAGCATTTAAATCAATATTATTAAAATCACGATATGAATAAAAGGTGGGGAGACGTACTGACTCAACAGACATATCATAAGAAAGATAAAGTAAGTCGTGATTCAAGATACTATTATTATATTGGTTGAGTTATTTATCACGGAGTCGAAAAATTAGGTTTTTTCATTACCAAGCTATTGCTTATGTTTTCATGTAACGAGGCGCCAATACTGTTGAGGACTGGTGCTCCCATCATTGTACGGCTCTGAATCCGACGAAGACCAGTTTGATGCTCTCTACAGGGAGATGTAAGCTTGATCATTTTGTATTTCCAAAGCCATTTAGACATAATCTGGAGTTTTCTCTTTTTGTTGAGCACCCGGTGTATACCTAGACTCGAAGCTGATGTAGGGGGTGTATCTGTACGAAAATGTAAACGTGGCTATGAGGCTGCTTGCTCAGTGCAAGATCACTTTTGGCTATACGTGGGCCATATCACCGAGCATGGTGAACTGCATGTACACCACCGATAATAAGACCCATCCCTCTTTGTATGAAGATCGAGGACTCAAGTGGGCACTGCAAATGAAAAGCTGGCGAGTCTACAAAGGATAGCTTGCCTAGGTATTGCAAGTTACATGCGGTGCACGGCCAAAGCTCCCCTTGAGATCTTATTAAACTTGGCATTCCAGCCTATTGTCATTTAGAAAGACGTCTAGATTGCGCTCATGGAGATGCTGAGAAGACAGTTTGAGTGGTTCTCTTCATTGCTCATTGGTGTGAGAGATGAAACGGGATAACCCTCTGCACTTCATGTCATTTGATTAGGTCGCCCATTCTGTGTGATATTTCTTGATAGGGAGTCGTGGACTGAGGGGATAGCCCTATCGATATTTCTCCAGTTCGGTTTAAAAATGATAACCTCATAAATGAGTGGGACAGTGCTGGTGTTTACCTGTCTGCCATTAGATTGGAATACTACTCACTTAGACTGTTCACTACTCGCTTGCAGGCTGAGGTCATCACTATGCAATGGGATCCAAGGTAGCACTTGATCAAGAATACTTCCATCTTTTCAGACAGTCATCTTAGTGATTCTCAGAGGCTCTCGGTTGACATCTGGGGGATTGCAGAACGTCTTTATATAAACTATGAATTAATGTCGCGGTGTCTCTAAAGAGGGTGCTTGGGTACATGCGAATTAGGGGGAATGATCGTGCGGACTTGTTAGCCATATCTGGGTCTAGCTGACCCCAGAGCCTGCTAGGGGCGTTGCTACCTTAATAATTGGGTGTATAATCAAAGTAGATATTTGTGCGTAGTACCAGGAGCGATGGACAAGCCTGGATGGACACTTGCAATGGTACGAAACTGTTTCTTGATGAGCAAGATTTTTTGGGGCTTAGAAGAAAAAAATGATGCGCTTGATGTCATTAGTGAACACAGCCCGCTTCACGCTCATCTAACAAAGGCCGGACTTGTTGACAGCCCGAGTTGATTATAGAAACTAATAAATCTACCCACTCGGCGAGTAACAGTTATGTGAATTTGTTTTTCGTATTTTTCGAATTTTTGGTAAAGTTTTAACATTTGCTTATAGTCGTCATCATTGTCGCTCACACTCATTCTTGATAGTGGTTGCATTGTTGCAGTAGTCTGTGTCACAAGGGAAAGAGTCAGATTGTGTATTGGAAATCGTCTTTGATAAGTTGCAATATACAGTAGTATCTCGTTATTCTTCTCCTGGATTATCCAACAAACTTTATAATTTTACTTTTTTTTTTACTAGTTAAAGGACCAATATAAAAGTTTGTATGTCGTCGATTCTTTGAATTTCGTATTCAAAAGACTGGAACAACTCCAATGGTCGAGTTATCTCGTTCTTATATACATATGAGTCGCTGGAATCAATTTGTTTAGTTGAATTTGCATATACTCAATGTATTGAATTTATTACTGCTGTCTTTTCATACATCTTGTGTCTACTTATCTGCCAAGTCATCTTTTTATCGTAATTGAAATGAAATGGATATCATATTGGACTTTCTTCGGCATTAAACAAAAAGCATCGTTTAAGATAGGCTGCGAACCATCGAAGTCACATAGTTATGCTCAAAAATTGACAGATAACGATTTTTTTTTTGCAGCAAATCTGTTGCAATCAAAGCACAAAGAGGCTGCCCATAGGTATGGGCTCTATCGGTCCGACTATGATCATAGTGAATTGCCTAAAAGTAGATTATGCTATACTCTAACCCACCGGGAAATATTGGAAGCCCAATTTTGGAATATAAATATGCAAGGCTCGCTTTATACATCTGAAGAGGACTAGAATATTCCAGTACTAATCTTTTCTAATGATATCGCTTTGTTAAATTACAATGAAAGGCGAACCTCTTTTAAGAGGTCTCTCGGATGCATTTACATAGTTATGCTCCTATTTCTAACTGGAAAGATACATTTGCTAATGTAGCAGTCATTGCAATCAAAAATAAGCATAATAGAACAATTTCATACATCACATGAAAATATTTCTCGTACTTGAGCTTACGCTTAAAGTCCAGGTAAAAGAATTAAAGTTTATTTTAAAAGAACTATCAATAATTTCGTAGGAATTACAATGCCAAATTGTGTAATTTGAATAAAATAAAACTCATCGTTGTTGATTTGATTTCAGTTTTAAAAGCCATTTCCATTCAGCTTACAATTCGATAAATTCATGAAAAATAAGAAGCTTACTTTTTATTTTTTTAATTTTCCCTAGATGATCTGGATTACTTGATATAATATGAGGCTAATTCTACTTGAGTATTTGTATTTTAATTTGTGTATTTTTTGTTTTGCAGAATCCTTGAATTCATATAGAATTTATCTGATTTGATTCTCAATAAATAGTATAAAATCTGTGAAAATCAAGAAAACAAGTATTCAGTTCTAAGTAAATTCCACTCCATAGAGACTCATATAGAATCGTTTTCTGAACGCATACACAAGAGGAAGACTTTAAGTTAAAATAAACTTTTAATGCCATTCTATTACTTCTTTTCTTCGTACCTGGCAAAATAATCCAATTATCGAGATCAAATACCCAATTAAATGAATCAAATGCAGTAACTTACGTAGGATGACTTTTGACTATGGGAAGAACATTTTTTCAACTTTGATCAATCCCTCCTTATATCGGCACGACAGCATCGAACCTTTCTAGTCCCTCTCTTTCACGATTTCCACTTGACCGCGTCCACTAAATTAAGCGAGCTCTCCTGACATCCTTCGAATATTTCTTTTCCTTTTAAGATGAAATTTGCCTTCGGCTAAATTGCTGAAGGGATGAAAACTCATCGGGAAAAATCTTCTAAAAAGACTTGCACATAAACATACATAATGGATGGACTGTTTCAACTGCTTCTCTAACTGAATGGAATGAAGGAATTTGTGCTGTAAAGTTAGTTGACCGACCACCCTGGGTGGTGGGCCGCATTATACATAATATATATAGGGGATGGGGTTGTTGAAACAATTCTTATGAGGGGCTCCAGATATGCTCGTGATCTGATCTTTTGGCCCAACACCGGTATATGTACTTTCAGTTTTCTTGCATCACGGGTGGCATCCACAGCATCAGAATTCTTTTATATTTCTGCAATGACTGCGCATTTAAATTTCAATGATGACGGAATTTTTAGATACCATGGAATATGATTTCCTTCCATTACATCGATTTCCGTGTGAAAATCACGAAAATTTTTCACGTTCGATTTATTTTGCTCATTTATAGATTTCCGATGATGCGAGATATGAAGGAATGTCCTAGACGACATGCTGATTCAGTCTGGGAAAATTTTTATAGTTTTATCGTCACAGATTGACATATCAAAAATGATTTGTATATAGGGGTGATACAGATAGATTGCCTATTTCATGTTCATTCAATCTTTACTAACACCCTCTATGGGGTATTGACTTCTTTTAAGTAATTTTCTAATATTGTCCTACTTCTTGATATGTTTCAGTTCCGGAAGAATGCATGATTTCATAATTGTCATGAGAACCTTTAATTGAGATTGGAGTTCACATCATCTCATTGAAAAAATAAAATTTTTGCATCGATGAGTTTTTCATATGAACCTAAAGTAGCAAGAATGGGTGGGACTTTATAGCAGCCAATAGGATACTAATTATTGTAATTATCTTCTAACAGAGAGTATCCTCATCGAATTATATCTGCTGTTTTGAATTATTAAGATTACAAACGATGGGGTATTACTGTTTTAATAGTAAGTTTTGAAGAATGTTTTAATTAATTTTCAAGCGTACACCTGCTTAAATTTAGTTTAATGATCATTATAAAATCTCCCCGGAAATATGAAGAAATCGTAAATTAGATCGACTCACACAGATAAATTTTTGAAAAAAGTTGTACTTAGTTAGATCCAGTTATAATTTTAGTAAATTCATTAATATTGTTTCGCTACTGAACAAATTTTAAGCAAATCTCCCAAATTGAAGAATATTGTGCTCTTTTGTAAGACATTCACGTTTCCGCATCAATTAAACTTTAGTAATTAATAACAAGTAAACATGGAATAAAAGCCTTGTTTTCTTCAAGCCCTCTTTTCTGTACGTCTTGTTCTACTTTGTATGGAGGACTGAAAAGTGCATATCTGGTATTTTATAGGGATAAGTCTACAAATTATTACAAATAAGTTTTTGATTCCAAAAAATTTACTTCCCTATTTCCATCGAAGGTAATTTGTTATGTGGTCCATTCCGGAATGTCTCGTCAGCTAAATAAAATGTGTAAGCTATGCTCTCGTATTGCATGCGTCATCTAGTTCATATGGCTTAAGTCACTTACAAAAGTGATTATAAAGCTTTGTTATAGTTTCAAAACATGCGCAGTCCACAGTGAAGTTTGTTCCAAAGTTATTGTGGTGTTGTCCAGAATGATCCATTCACTTCCAAATGATGCTAAGTCCTACATTAAATGATGATTTAGCAGTGTGTATGCTGCAAAAAAAATTGTTTTATCCGGAGCCTCATAAAATCAGTCAAGATTACTTTTTTTTTAAATATTGTAAAGCTAAAACAATCAAACGCAGATGGCCTAGAAAACACAATATTATCTCCAGAGATTTTCATCAGCATTATTGTATTAAAAGAGATATTTCACTTCATCATCACTTACCTGCGTGCCTGAAGAAACTTCAAAAATTTATGTTCTAAATGACTGCAAAATACATACAGTATGTATACAAGATAAACCCATCTAATAATATAGTGAATGGGACTCAAAATGTCTACGCACTATAACTAAACGAACGGAAGCAAATCCAATAACGGACATTATATCCGACATAATGGGCCAATCCTAAACGATGCAGTCTGCATACCGGTTTTCTACGGAAGAAGTAAAAGAAACATTGTGCAGCACTTTATAGAGAAATTTTGCATCAAAAATCAATCAGTATTCACTTGTTGTGCCGCACTAATACAACCATAACAAAATATTTCTTATTTAGAATAGTCCGAAAATTCACGTCCTAACTCTCAACTCGAAATCAAATAATGCACGCACACATTCAGTCCCCTATTCCTATATGAGGGCAAGCCTGTAGCAAGAATCCCAGCCTGGAGGCACCAACTCTATTGTTAAACCGATATGCATAAGAATACTCGTCTGGGATGGCCCAATGGTAGTTTAAATACAACCGCATAGAGAAGAAATAGAAATAAATGTAGAAAACGAAGGCCTAATCTGGAATACCGAACGTTCTAAAACCGGGAAAGGAGTAGGTGCAGTTATATATGGCGTGAAAACAAGAGCTAACATTTATCAAAGCCTAGGAAAATACCTCTCAATATTTCAGGCATCTCCATCAGATGCCCATTGGCGTAGCCAGCGTTTTGTTGTGGGGGGGGCAGTAGGGGGCAGACTGACACAATATTGAAGAAGAATATTCTTCAAGCAAGTATTGTTTTTCAAAAATGTGTATTACTTTCTAAAACGTTAATCAGTGTTAAATCCAAGATTCCTTACATGAAGCAAACTATTTCATTGATTGCCGTTGTTTTTTTCAACCAAAGTATGCTTAAATTAAACAACAATAAGAATATTTCCTAAAAACAAGAATAAAATAAGAATAACATATAATTATATGGTTTTCTAAAAAAAAGTTATTTCAAATTCATGGCTCTAATAAATTGTGAATGCATCCCAATAATAGCCCTGAAATTAGAAAATTATTTCTTCAATAAAGCTGGAATTGGTCTAAGACCAATTCTTATGATACCCTAGATGAGTGCTCGTATGTATCTGTGCAAATTTGATTTTTGAAGTAGTTTTTCGCATATATTTCTAAAACGGTTCGTCGGACAGTAAAAATTATTGTAACCAATTTCATAGGATTTCATAGTCTGACGAACTTTTCAGTACAATAAAAACATCTCGGACTGATCGTTTTCAGAGTAGCTGTACGTAAAAATCCTAAATTTTTATATGGCAACATCAAGAAGAGTTTGCGGGATTTATCCCATTTTTGAAATTATACTCATAATTTTTATGAAAACGCCGTGTACAAAATGTGAGCTCTCTACGTCGACTCATTCTCAAGCGGTGCCTAAATATATAGTGGAAAACCAAAGTTTTGTATGGCAAGGCAATTCAACGAAGGAGTTGCCTGATTTATTCTATTACCAAACTCAAATTTCTTTTTTCTCTCGAAAAGCTCGTGTGCAAAATTTCAGCTTTCTAAGTAAATCCGTTCTGGAGCTATCGTGAGGAAGGACAGACATGCAAAAATTAAAATTACTTTTAATATTATGCTTGGGTGTCCAATACATTTAGCTATACCTTCATTATTTCTATGTGTTACAAATGCAATGACAAACTCAGTTTGTCCAATAGATTTCTAGTCCAGTCAAATAAGCCCAAAAAATGCTAAAGATCGCATTTAATTTGTTTCAGGCTGCAATTTTGAGGGTTGGTGTAGGGTGGTACTGGGAGTATTGTCGCAAAAATGCAGCCTCGCAGGACCAAAAAAAAAGGGGTGAAAGACAATAAAAACACCCCCGAACACATGACAATCTATTTGCCGTGCGTGCGGTTTGGACGAGGTAGAATTTTTGAAAAAATTAAAAATGCTATATTATTCAGAATATGATTCTAAATAAAAAAGTCTATGGTGGCCAACCCCTATCTCGTAAGGGCGCGACAGGAAAACCGAAAGAAGCTAAGGGTGGACACTTCGCTATATCCACTAACATGTGTCCGATTACTTCAATTCTGCAACATTTTCGTTCAAGAGCTAGCAACCAAAAGAAGCGTGAATTTTTCGATGAAGTAATGGAAAAAGGAGGGGAGTGAAGAAAGTTATCAGACTATATGTTGAGCAATATTTGCGCTCATGTTTTGCTGTGGTGACGTACTTGGAACATTTTTGAATTTTTCTTAGAATTTTGGATGGTTGTGCAAAGCGAGCCGAGATATGATGATTTTTGCTTTGAATTTTTTCTTTTTAGTTCAATATGGCTGCAGTTTTGCGCATTCGATGGTTTTTAGGGTTTTAGGTGACTGCGATTGCGTAGGCGGGGAAGAAAATAATGTTATGTGATTGTGGACATTTGTTGTTTGTTTTTAATTGTTGTAAAGGGTAGGATATGGGATTGCAGGCTACACAGGAAGAATGAGATATAATAAATTAATAGACTAGATGGGTGGGATCTGGGTTGGTTAGATGATTAAAAATAGAAGCGTTACCTTATTTAAAAATTTATTACTGACAAATCAGTTATATAAAATTTGCAGGTGCTTTATTTTTTAAATTTAATTAAAAAAGGGTTTACTAATTCCCAATATGATATGGTGCAATAATTGTCTCTTGCAATTTTCAAATCAAAAAATCAAATCAAATTAAAAAGGATTTGTTTAATCATATTGATTCTACTTTGTGTGGGCACTTGGTGGAGCATGCTACACATTATGTAAGGTATTATAAATTTTAAGCAATTTAAATAATTTAAAAAAACACTTGGCAATTTATGTTCAACTTTATAAATGTATTTGTAATTTTATTAAAAAAACAAAAAACAGAAAATTAAAGCCGACGCGTTTCGTTCGATTAGAACATTATCAAGGCTAAACGACTAATAATTATCAATTTTGATTGTGCTGGCTAGATGCTCGGAAAGCTAATTTTAACAATAACAGGGTCTAGCAGATGGCTTCTGTTACTGAAATCAATTTGGTCATTAACTAGAAAAGTACCATTCTTCTGTTGCTTTCTGATTTCATAGATTTCGTACTTGTCTAATATTTTTCCACCTTTTAAGCAATGCACCAGTTCTATGTCGTTTAAATTAGCTTAATGTTTATTATCGCGTAGATGTTTTGCAAAGCCAGAATTCGGGTTATTGGATTTACTAGATTTTATGTGTTCAGAAAATCTTGTCTTAAGAGAGCTTTTTGTCTTCCCTATATAAACAGCTTGGCAATCGTTGCAGTTAAGCTTATAGACTCCACTTTTATCCACTGTATCAATTTTAGGTTTTATCTTATTATTGGATAGCAAATTTTTAAGAGCATATCTATTGGAAAAGGCTGGTACTATATTAGCGTTTTTTAAAGTACCTAGTCCTGAATTTATTGGATAAACCTTCTATATGTGGAATTTTCTTATATATGGCATCTAGACTATTACCCCGCACTGAAGAGTAAATGGAATCGACAACTTGATTGAAACATTTTTTCTTTAGAATACAGATAATTGTACTCTCTTTATATCCATTATTTATTGCTATAGTCAAGATGGTGGACAATTCTTTATTAAAATCAGTTACACTAAGACGAACTTTTAATAGTCTGTCAATCATACAGTGAAAACATGCCATTTTTGTATTCCAAGGATGACAAGATTTACTTGCAATTACAGTGTCAGAAAATGTTGGTTTTCTAAAAATATTGTAACATAATTTGTTATTGTTAATTTTAAGCGTCAGATCTAAGAAATTGATCTTATTATTGCCTACTTCTACAGTAAATAAAATATTTTGGTCTAATTTATTTAGAGTTTTACTCACAAAATTTTCAAGTTGTCGTTCGGTTCCCGTCGAGATGCATAGAATATCGTCTACATATCTATTTATTTATTTATTTATTCAGTCTACCGATTTTAAAAATCTTGCAGACAGGAAATATTACATATTTACATATAAGCTATGTATAATATATTTAGGCAAGCATTAGAAACAATCATAGATCATAAATCATTATTAACATAATCATAGACATCATTATATGAGGAATCATTAATTATAGAAATTATTATAGATGCATTAGCTAACATTTTTCCCTTAGAAATGTAACATAGGCACATGTCAATTACAAAGTTATATCGAATATCGTGCTTTTCAGAAAACTGCTCGAAGTCTGTTCAAATTTTGAACTGATTCCTGCATGCTTCGAAAGTACTTATAGTACTTGCTATGAGGTCACTAGCTTGACCAAGAGTGGCATTTTGGCTCTGGAACAATTTACTCAGAACATTCACTATACTGAGAACTGAATGAAATGTGTGTAAGGAAACGACAAATTCTGGTTTCGTAATAATCGCTAGCAATCCAAGTGCTTCAACTGTGTGCTTGTCACGGTGCTCAGTAATCTCTTTTTCCAAACCCAATTTAATTGCATCATAACTTGCCAGTACTGCTTTGCAATTTTCGTAGCGGCAACTCCATCTGGTAGTACTTAGACTTCCCATTTCACGATCGGTATGGATTCCGAGAGTGCTTTGTAATTTTTTCAGGCTCGCATGATGACCAGGTTGTGAGAAGTGAATATACAAAGCTTCGAGGCCGTTAAAAAATGTATTTGCTAGTGAAATATTGGCGCATTAGTCAACAACAACGAGATTTAGTTTGTGCGCTCAACAATGCATGTAAATCGCGTAAGGGTGAGTTTCTTTTATAATTGCCTGCAAACCTCTATTTTTACCAGACATGACGCTAGCGCCATCATAAGACTGTGCAAGAATTGGAACATCACCCAAATGGTGTTTGTTCAATGAATCCAAAATTAATTTAGCCAGTCCTTGTGCATCTCTGGAAGTGGAACAATTGATAAAACCTAGAAATCTTTCGACTATATCGAGACCGTTCGCATATCTTACGGTTATTGACAATTGTTCCTCTTTAAAGCACCTGCCCTCGTCCACACTCAAAGAAAAAAAGGCGCGTGCTTTTGTTTCTTCAACAATTTTGATCAACTTACAGTTATTGATATAAATAATAATTGTATCACAAATTCGTAACATATAATGAGAATTGAATTATTATATTATCATATCGGTTAAGTCTACAATCGAGTTCTGGCAAAATAATATTTTACACGGTCTCCAAATACATATTCCACATCAAAATTGCTGTTAAAATTTTGTCATATCTAAGAGCCAGATTTTGCGTAATGAATTTCTGGTTGTGTTGGTAGTCCTTTCTTACATGTATTTACCCGCCATCCCTATTCTAAGCAAATTGTCAATTTGAAAACGTAAACAAAGGTTTTGTGCGGAGCATCTGTGGTAAAAAATGTTCTTTTTCTACTTTATTTTGAAATAATTCCCATATTTAATTTATATAAATCTTTGCTTCTATTAACAATAAAGATAATTTAGATAGTGCAGTTGCCTCAAACAGGATTTCCCTAATCCAATTTATGGCACGATAAAACTTTGCACTAAATAAAGGTCAAAGATAAATAATTTTGAAAAGAATTGATTCGGTACTTGTGTTAAATTTCGCAAAAAAATTCTAAGTTGACTAAATCTGCTCACAAAACAAAATCACATTTGACAATTCTGCACCAAGCTTTGACAAATCTTTCCTGCAGCGTCTCACTTACTCTTATGAATAATCTCCTGCTCTTGACAAATTACGCTCATGTACACGAATTTTACACGATTCAACCATTCCTGTTTGCTCTATATTCTAAGATTTGGCTTATCACCATTTCTGTTTGCTATACATTCTATGGAGTGAGCTATTACTGCACGGCTGTAGCCGGCCTGTTAAGGCCTTTTAATTTCCAGTTTTCATGATGTCGCCTTCTGGTTTGAATAATAAAGACAAAAAATGTGATATCGCAGATTTATATGCAACGAAACAGAGCGGCAAATTAATTAATTTTCGTAAATATATGATAATGACAAGTGGCGGAATTTTCAGATTTACTCTCATTTAATACCGCGCTTTTGTGAAAGCACTTTTTTTTCTGAGATATTGAAAGAGGTCACCAAAAATTGTTCCAAAGTTGTTGCTGTTTAATCCTATGTTATTTGAACAGAACGTGCTTCTGTTTACATGCTTTGCTCTAAAGAGGGTGGGTGTTATCAGTATTGGGAGATCGTGGGAATTCCATATTCTGGCAATTTCTGCCATTAAGATATTGAAAAGTAGTAAATTAATATGTAGTAGCACCACTGACTTAAAACAGTGGACTGAGCGATTTGCTATTTCATGTGGCACAAAAATATTGTGTTTCTGTATATCATCGTTAGAGCGCCCTTTAAAACGTTTACTACATAAAAATATGTAAAACTCAACCAATCAGATGAAATTTTACACCCGTAAATCGAATTAAATTAAAAAAAATTATTTTCTTGTGTCCAAGTGATATTTTAATCGCTTATAAGCGTTCTTATAAGAAATTAAATTAATTCCGACTTGAATTTTCAAAAGTTATTCTCAACTGAATCCTGCGTATGGGCAAGAGAGACGACGCATGGTAAACACTATCTTTACCTTATTCTTTCTGCGGTGCTTTCATCTGCAGCCAACATAAAAACATGAAATGGCATAAGTAAACGTTCAGTGAAAAATATTTTGTGTTGGTAGCTCCAACTCTGCCATAGGGCGAAAGAGAGAATTGTAAAACTTGTGCCATTCTTTCCTATAGGAAAATGGCAATACGCTTAGTCCATTGTTATAAGTCAGTGAGTAGCACTGATTACTTTGCGCCTAGTTGCTAATGTACTTTTATAGATATCTCTCCTATATCAATAAAAATTAATTAGTTTTCGAAAGTTACGTGAACTGAACTATTCCTTTTGGTGTATGTCTTATGCTTTTGGTACCTAGGATAAAAATGGTCGGAATTCGCATAATATAATAATTTGTGGGAAAAGTCGCCATTAATTCCAGTTTTCGAGAGAATTTTACCCGCAACAATCTTCCAACGGTACTGTAACTTATTCTCTGATGGGCTTGGGAAAAATGAGAATTTTATTTGACTGATAGACATTTAAAATCTCCTTTCAGCACTTTGGCCAAAACGACATTTGTCTTTTTCTTAAAAAATTGAGGTAGAGTAGATATATGAAAAATTCATTATTATGAATAATTTGAAAGGATTTTGAAGTTATTAAAAATTTTGCAAATAATTGAATAAAATCAATTATGCTTGTATGTATATCTTACTACATGAAAGAAGAATGAATGAAAGAAAAAATTGCAAATTATTAGTAATAATTGCTGGGGGGGGGGCACCGAGCCTACACGGGCTTCTCTGGGGGGGGGGGGGGGGCACCGAGCCTACACGGGCTTCTCTGGGGGGGGGCATTGCCCACCCGTGCCCCTACCTCGCTACGCACATGAACATAGTCTTGCTTTCGGCCATCAAAATATAGACCAAAATCATTTTCATCTTCTAGTAATTCTTTGCCTAACTCTAATCGCATTTTTTTTCTTGCTCTTTTTATTGTTATTCGATCGGCTACATTTGAGGTAGTAGTTTTTGTAACCAGATCAATATATTCTGATACATCGCTGACAATGTCGCAGTAGAACGATGTTGAGGACTGTGTTGGCCGATAATATAGTGAAATATTACTGGTTTCATCACCAGTCGTTTCCGATGAGCTGAAAAATACTGCTTTCAAGTCTTGTTCGGTCGCTTTTTTATCAATTTCAATATTTACAGTTTTATTTTCGTGCAGTTGTTTTTCAATTTTTATGAGATTTTTGTCTGTAACTGCAACATCAAACTGTGCTTATAACCATTTTTCAGGATATTCGCTGATCTGGCGATTTGATTCTTTCTTAAATTTTCTGACCTTACTAGTGTCTGTTGAAGTTTTTTTTACGAGCTTCAGAAAATTTGAAAAGCATTCTGTACCTATCGTAGTATTCTTCAGATTTGCCACATCCACCAACTTTGCTATTTTTTGTTAAATACAATTCTTTACATTATTACTGAAGTTGAATTAAATGATTTTAATTAAATTTTTTCTAACTTAAATATGTTTTGAGATAAATATTGTCATTTTTACGTCATGTCGTTTGCGACACAAGTTCTCAACTTGAAGTGTGCTGCACACCATGAAAAAATTTTTCCGCATTTTTAATTTTTAGAAATTAATATTAAGTCAAAATAAACATTTTAGGATCTCAGGGGTTTTAATATAAAAATATTTTTTAAATTGTTCCACCCTAATGTGCATACGAAAACTTCATCCACTCTTGCAGTAACAAAAAAATATACATATATAAAGGGTTTTCCAATAAGAGGTGTTATTTTAATTAGCCCGCTATTTCGGTAGATGTCACTTTTGGAGCTGTCATTTTTTGACATTTGATAAGTAGAAACTACGCCATTAATAAAAATGGAACGATACACGATTCAACAACGCAATGAAATTATTGAAATTCACTATCAAAATGGTGAAAATGTGGCAGAGACGGTTCGTAAAACTCGAACATTTTTGGGTCGTCGTGAAGCACCATGTCGGACCCCAATACAGAAATTAGTAGAAAAATTCGAGCTGTCTGGACAAGTTAGTGATATGAAGAATAAAATCCGTGCACGTCGCTCAAGAACAGCCGCGAATATTGCTGCTGTAGCCGAAAGTGTTGAAGAAAACCCAGGTTTGTCCATTCCTCGTCGTTTTTTGGAATTAGGTATTCCACAAACGTCATTACACCGTATTTTGCATAAAGATTTGGGTCTTAAGGCTTATAAAGTTCAGTTAACACAAGAACTCAAGCCGGCCGATCATCAACAACGTCGAGTCTTTGCTGATTGTGTCCTTGAAATGCATGAAAATGATCCGGAATTCCATCGAAAACTCATCTTGAGTGATGAGGCCCATTTCCACCTCGATGGCTTCGTCAACAAGCAAAATTGTCGCATCTGGGGCTCGGAAAACCCAAGAGTTATTGTTGAAAAGCCTCTCTATCCTCAACGTGTGACTGTTTGGTGCGGTTTATGGTCCCGCGGGGTCATTGGACCTTACTTTTTCGAAAATGAGGCTGGAGCTACAGTTACGGTAAATGGATTGCGCTATCGACAGATGATTAATGATTTTTTATGGCTGGAATTGTATGGTATTGATCTGGACAACGTTTACTTTCAACAAGACGGCGCTAGGTGCCATACAAGCAACGAAACCATTGATCTTTTCCGGGAAAAGTTTCCGGACCGTGTTATCTCTCGAAGAGGTGATCACAATTGGCCACCGAGATCTTGTGACTTAATACCTTGCGACTTCTTCCTTTGGGGCCACGTGAAAGAGAAGGTCTACGCCAACAGCCCAGCGTTGATTCAAGACCTCAAATATGGAATTCGTGAGGCTATCGAGGACATAGGGCAGCCACTTTGCGATTTGGTTATGGAAAATTTCATGAAAAGGATATGGTCCTGTAGGCGTGGTGGTGGTGGTAATTTGGCTGATGTTATTTTCCATTATTAACGGCATACCTTCCTCTTTATAATGAAATAAAGATTCGATCATTTATCTTAAAAAATGGCATTTTGCTTTGAATATCAAAATAACACCTCTTATTGGAAAACCCTTTACATAGATTCCAGGCTTTTGGCTCATACTTTCTAAATCTTGTCGGCTTCTCGGAAATTTCATTCGAAAAGATATTGCTCATGTTAGAAAAAATGGAAATATTGGATGAACTATAAAGGAAATCGATGCACATTAAGTCAATCAATGGCTGCAGTACTAACCCAAGTAACAATTTTTCCATTTTTTGGTGACTGAACGTGATGGGTAGCTTTATAAGGGGTATATAATGGATACTCAGTTATATAAGAATTTGAGTGGTTATATAAGAGTTTTATAATATTACCAATTAGTGACGTAGTTATATTAGGGTTTTTTAAGATTACCAATGGTTCTCGTGGAAGTAAGTTACTAAAGATTTTATAAGTTGGTGATGGAAATGTTGCAATCACCGGTCTATATAACTTAGGGTAACCATTACTAGAAGGTATATAAGAAAGTTTTATAATTGTTTTCATCACCACGTTATATAACTGATTGGTAATAAGTGTTTATTGCCGTATCCGTGGTTACCCTTATCTAACTCGACAGCGTTCAGTAATTTAGGGGACTTCAATAAAAATTGGGAGCTTTCGGTAATACATACATATACCCACTATAAAATATCGTTAAATTGTAGTAACTACGGTGACCGTTATAAACACAAATGACTTTCTGTATCGAATGGAGCCACTATAAAACTATTTTCATTTATTTATGGCGTTTTAGTAAAAAAAAGTGACTGTTATAAAAATTGGAAAATTTTAGTAACGTCAATTTTTTCATATTTGGCCATTTCAATATGGCTTTATTTTCACGATCCGTTGGGACAATACACAAACAAGGTCTTCTTGGCCTGCTTCTTTAATTTGCACGATTTTATATGACATTTTTTTTCGTATCTACGCCATTTTTTCATCTGTGCATTGCAGATAAAAAAAAAATGTCGGTTAAGCCAATTATTTAAATTGCTGATATATGGCTTCCGTTTTAATTTTATATGAAGAAAATACATCATTTTACATATATAATTTTTCTAAATAATGTAATATTACTTTTATCAATTGATATCACCTAAGTGAAAATTTTAAATTTTTTCATATTTAATTAAAATTATTAAACATTGATTATTTCTGGAGCGGTCTGTATTTTTTAGAAGAATCTATGACGATATTCACAGTAAAATTTAAATTGCAGCTGAATTTCACTACGTACATGCCGATAAATTGTAATTCTAAGAAGTAAAAATATTAAACCCTTACATTATAAAAATGCAGTACAAAAACATATCGAAATTCTATGTCAATATAGGATGAATAAATATTTGCCTTATATTGTTTTATAAAGGTAATGAAAAGTAATTTCCCTAACAATTGAATCACTAAAAGTAATCAGTCTAAGAAAATTCCAAGCGTTGTGGAAACGTTACCATCACCATTATAGTTAAACAAAGTTTATAAAAGTAATCGAAACACTACCGTGACCAAAGTAAATTAATCGAGAGTACCCCAGGTTATATAAGAAGTTATATTAAGGTAACCAGAATATTTTTGTTACTCATTTTACAAAACTTTTAGTTATATAACGTTACCTAAATCAAGTCACAGTAACCTTTATATAATCCGCCATTTAAACTCTATAAAGGGTTTATAGTGGTTACGAAGAAGTTTCGAGTACTAGTCTATATATATAACCTAAGTTATATAACATGGTAATGGAAACGTTATGGTTACTACTATATAAAATAAATTGTTTCTTGGGAATCGCCTCGCTAAAACTTAAAACTAAAGATATACTTATTCGAATGTTTAAAAAAGTTGGTCACTGGTCTAGTTACATTGTTAAATGAAGTGCTTAAACACATAAAAAATATAATAGATATATGAGGTAAAATTAATTGATTTGAATTGAAAAACCATCGATGTGAGTAAATATGATACGAAACAATCAGAAAATTATCTAATGTGTTTGCCAATAGACAATTAAATTTTACACATAGATATAATTTGTTTTTAATATTTCTCTTTTGTTAACGAACCAACTATCTGTCAATGTTAAAGAATTAATATTAATATTCCCACCACACATTTGAAAATCATCTTATTTTGACGCTTCAAGTAGAAACTGTAAGGTCGTCGCATGAATAAAATTTCAAAGTCTTACGTGTGAAGTAAAGCAAAAACAATCGTCCGAAGAAAAAAAAAAAAAAACAAGAAGAAATATATGAAAATTTTGCCTTGTCAGCATTCCACAGCTTATGCCTACAATAGATATCTATGTAGATACAATGTGTACGTTACCAACATCTAATATCAATCTATAAAGCATTAGAAGGCTCTCTCGTGTGGTATGAACAAACAACGTGTGGCCTCCAGTCTACATTAAGCATATTTGTGAATACTGACTGACTGACTGACTGACTGACTGACGACTGGTTATGTCTTCTTCAAATATTTACATAAAAAAAAAAACCAAGAAGAAGATGAAAAAATCATTTTCCACCTGTAAAAATCCTTCAACTTGTCACTTGCAGTATGTAATGATTGAAGCAATTCTCGTCACGATCAAGTGCTTACCCTTGTGATCAATGATCATTATCATCATCATTTCACTGAAGCTGTAGAGAGCAGTTAACTGGATCACACTAGAGGAACTTTTAGCTTTCTAATATTTATGTAACGGTTTTCTACAGAAAAATAATATATTTAGTAACTTAAGGCTTGGATGTACTTGATTTTAATGAGATCAGAATTTCTTCTTGTGTATCCTGCTTCGGTAAGATGAGATGTGAGATTTTCACAGTATGACGAAGATTTTTGCAGTGTTTAATTATGGTATGCTGTTTTCTTTTTTATATTGATATTTTGCTATGACTGTTCAAAAGTTAAGATCCAACGAGAATTTATTAAATAAATGTCTTTCAAATCTCTTAAATGTCATGTGGGATATAGGGAAAATGAAGAAATTCATTTGTTTCTTATTGTCGTAATTGGACCAATAATAATCTTATACCCTTTATACACGGCATGATCTAATGAATCATTAGTATTAATATATTCATTAATATGCCTTGTGTCACATAGTATTCATAATTATGGCTCGAAAATCAGATCATAATGAAGTAAACTAATGAAGTTTTTTTTTTCCTTAATTAGAGCTCTAATGATGACAAATTGCTAGAACTGAATGTATTTTGGCATGTAATATAAATCTGAACCTACGCTGTGTATATGCTTTTTTGAAAAATAAGAAGAGGAAATGCACAGTACAAACTATATTATCAAAATACTTTTTAATATAATGGTTTTTTTTTTATTTCCAAATCGTTAAATTGAAAAAAAAAAAAAATGAATAAAAATTAAGTTTACAGCATTCGATCCATTCGGCCTCTTTTCGCTGTCATAAGTATGTCAAAACCATTTTGACAGTACAACTTAATTAAAGAAAAGGCTGTGTGTCTGCAGTTGCCTTTTAAATCATTATGGTCTAATGAGTTGTTAGTTAATTATTCATTAGGAGCGCTGTGTGGCTAGGGCATTAGTTGGGTAGGAATCACACTTTGGTTAAAATATTATAGTTTTCTAAAGGCTTTACACCAACAGTTCTGTTCAGTCCATCGACGAAATATTTCCTCTTACAAAAAAAGGGAAAAGAAATACAAAGAATGCAAATATAAAATAAATAAAAGGAAAAGCACTTATATAAACCAGGAATTTCCTTCTTTTGGTCCACTCCTAAACACTCCAACAAATAGATTTAACACTTAAAATATATAAAATTATTATTATTTATAGTAAAATTGTACAAAAATATCATCAACTTACCGCAAAAGACACGTTCCTCAAGCATATTTACATTTGATATGTCAAATTGACATTACTTCAAATCAAGTGTTCTCGCCGCAATCAGTTCAAGCAAATGCAACAACTGTCGCTAGGGCAACACCGAGAGGCGAAAACTCATTACTGGATACGGCGGCTATATAAAGCCGACGAGCCGCAGTACAAAATCATTCTTGGCTCAGAATTCATCTGATTCGGAGACTAATCCGAGTAACAAGAATATTATTCCCAACCTCATTCTAGAAGATTAATTCTATATTTCAGAGGCTAATTTGAAAATTCCTATCATTCCCTACACCTAAACAGAAGAATAATTCTGCGCATAGATTAATCTGTTACTCTCCTGCTCACATTTAGCGAAGAATAATACTGATGCAGTGAATAATCTGCGCTTCTTCTTTATAGTAGCATTTTGCTACCCATCTGCACACGCGCAGAATAATTCTACATTCAGAGACTAATCTGATTCATTTTTATCATCTACAACACTTTGCTACCTTTGTGCCCTCACGGACGAGCAAAGGTATTTTGCTGCCCTTGTGCCTTCACGCACCATCAAAAAGCTATTTCTTTATAGAAACATATTGATACCACTTTGGGTACAATAAATCTATAGTCAGAGACTAACCTGAATTAGTTTTTCTATAGGAGCAATTTGCTATCCTTGTGCCCTCACTCCCTAGCTAGGAGTAGTCTTACTACCCTGCTGCTCACACGCAATAGCAACATCAACATTTTTTCCCCCTCATTGTGATGACAGATAATCAATTCTGGTCTTCTTCTTTTTTCATAACTAGAAGGTAATTTTAATTTGAGTTTTAATTTGTTTTTTTTTCTTATTTTTTTTTATATTTTTTTTGAAGTTTTTTTATTGAATTTATTGTAATATTAGGTTAAGAGAATTGAATTATTAATAAATTTTGTATTTTAATTTTGTAATAGACTGAGTTCTCCATTTTTTATCGTCATCCGCCCTCCTACGTTCGAGACTAGATCTCACAGTTAATAAATACCTACAACAAAAATATGCTAAAAATTAAGTAGTATAAAGTCACTTTTAATTTTGGAAGTTTTCGAAATTCTGAATGCAGAAAGTTGTTATCCACTCTACGCTGCCATAATGGAATCTATGGTTTCAATTTTGAATGAATTTGATTTTTTTGTGTTGATATTGTCGAGTTCGGAAAATTGTTTTTCCGCGGTTGCACTACTATGTGATAAGCAAGATAAATATTTTATGAATTTTACCGCAGAGCCCTCAGTGGCGGATTCAGGGGGGGGGGGGGGGGGGGGGGGTCGTGAAGAAAAAATATTTAATTAATTGAGTTATTTGAAAAAATATATTTTTTATTTTATCCTCTTTTTATTTATATAATTCAACTTAAAAAAAATTTTATTCCAAAACTTAAAAAACAAAAAATTTATTTCAATGAATGCTATTATATGCATGTGATGTATGTGTATAGGTTTTTCTCGGAATTTGGGTTTCGGACCTCAGAGAAACACTTCCCAAGCCACGAAACAGACTCCTTCGCTACCACATCAGAGCCCTAACTTAACTTAGTCCTAACTCCTGTTATATTTCGGGGCTTACCTTAGCCGAATGCAATCACTCTACGCCGTTTCAGGAAGCTATGATTAAGACAACTCGCACACTTATATTTTATTTATATATGTATATTTTTTTTACTTTTGCTTTGTTCACAAACTTTTTCTTTCACCAACTTCCTCTTATGGTTATTTTCACAAAACTTTTATTTTTTTTTTCTTATCGCAACTTCTATTTACAATTAGTATTCAGCCTACAGCGGCGGACGATGGTTAAAATGAAATTTGATATTTTCATAAATATCAAACCATCGTCTTGCTATCGTGCATACATTGTTGCACCCAGAATGTATGCCGCTCGCGACAATTTGCTGAAAGGAGTCTTTTTGGTGAAGACTTGATCGTTTAAATCTTCACCGAGTAAATTTTATGCGCCCGATATATATGTAGGTATATATGTACATACATATCGTATTTTTATTTTCGACAAATCTTACTGAAGGTAAGATTTGTCGTGGGGCTTTTTTCTATTGAAACGACTTGGGTTGAAATTTAAAACTTTTATTTGTCCCAAGTCGTTCTATGGGAAATACTTTTTGTTTTTAACTGAGGAATTTGAATCATTATTGCTGATGGCAATTTCTTCTTTTCAGGTAATTTTGGCATGTAACACTCCTAACATTCTAAAATATTTGCAGCGTTCTTATGTAAAACCACTGACATTTAAAATATGGACTGACTACGTCCATAGAAATACACTGCAGAAAGTGGGCTCATTTCTATATAGCGTTCTCTTTCGATCTAAACACCAACTACTAATTCGCACGTCACATAGAAATGTGACCTAACTCAAAATTTGTCGTTTTTGAGTTAATTACACCATGAAATTGGCATATTTCTATCTGATTGTTTTTGCCGCTAGATAGCGATAGTGTCACTTTTTTGTTACTTAAGAACAGAGATATTCTTCATAGAACAGTGTGTCAGTGTCACTTTTTGAGTTGTGACGATCTTCATAACAAACGTAAATATGTTTTCGACATTTTAACAGTATTATTTTAAATTGTGTCACTTTTCCACAAAACAGCATTTATTTCTTACAAATTTTATTATGACTTATGACATTTTTCCACAAAGTTCAAAGTACGGAATTTAATTCTTAAAAATCGTATTTTGAGTTGAGCCACTTAAAAAAAACTTGTAAAAATATTTATTTCGCAACAAAGAAAAGCGACACAACTTAAGAGGATGCAGGATTAACAGCTAACCTCGCCAACTGCGGTAACAAAAACTTAAAATTTCTTTTATATAAATCTTCAGAAATGTATTTACTAACAAATTTAAGAGTTCAGACTATTTTTAATAAACAATTACTACGTTAAGCTAGAATTAATTCTATGTACAGCTTTTCGTTTTTTCGCTCTCCTGAGAAGTTGCATTTTTTGAGTTGTGTCACGTTTCTATGTAACGTGCGAACTGAGAAAGGACTGTAAACAATAAATAAATAAGTGGGTTTGTCGAAATAAATGGTTTTAAATTAATTATTTGGGTTAATAGAAATTCGAGAGGTTTCACTTTTCAACTTTCCGCCAATGGAATTTTTCAAGTTGGCACCGACGTATGAACTATTTTTGACACAAAAAATTGTACCCGCATGAAATAGCATATCGAGCAGTCCATATTATATATGCCAGTGCGTAAAACTGAGAAAAGTTTGGCTTGAATGACTCCTGCAGTTTGCACCCTATTCTATTAAAAAAATTAATTAGTTTTTGTAAAAAAAAAGTATATTAAAAAATGACACTTCATCCACACCGCTTAATGCGGATTTCCTAGTTCCAAGTACTGCAGTACTGCGGTGGCTATGCGAACCCCTAATTTCAATGCTAGATCCGCGCCTGAGCCCTATGCCATAAAAAATTCATAAAAAAAAAGAAAAAGTAACGAAACGAGACGCAATTATCGCACATAAAACTGGGGCAAAGCCAAAATGAAGGATTTTCGAAATGCAAAAAATAGCAACAACTTTTGATTTAATGAAATCGTTGCAAATTTGCTACGATTGTAGCCAAGTAGCAGCTATTGAAACTTAAAACTCTCTCAGAAACAAGGGCGGACCCAGACTTTTCGCTGGGGGGGGGGGGGGGGCGGGCAAAGTAAAACTTTTTAAAATTAGATTTGAAAATAAGAAAGTAATTATTGCTGACATTATAACTCAAGTTAAATTATTCTCTGATCCTATTTAAGCTCCCTGACTTTCAAGATTTCTCAAAAAAGCTATTTTATGCTAAGTCAGAGCTATTTTTTGAGAGTCTTCGAGAGCATAGTTCAGTTAATTTAAGCTATGGCCGGGCACTGGAGTAAAAAAGTAGCTCTAGGAAAATTTGTACAAATGATGGAAAATTGGAATTCAGCCATTGCTTTGCATTGGAATTTATTACTTTAAATAATCTCCCGCTGTACCTTTTCTTCCCAATTTATAATTTTTTATTTATTGTTTACGAATTTTATGAAAGTACTGCAGAAGCTAATTGGACGTTCGAGATTATTTCTTGCAAATATTAGCTTACTTTGCCTGCAAACAAATAAGCTCTAGCCTGCACAAATAGTTTAAACTCCGGAGCATACATTTTGAATGCGACCATGAAATCTAAATTTTCGCTATTTATGCAAATTTTAATAGAATTTTCTCCCATTAAATACTCCATTATATTTAAAACATTTCTAATGATGGAAACAATAATTATTTCAAGATAATTTTCTATTAAAATATGGGGTAGGTAGGAAAACTATGGAATACACAGAAAAATAGCTTCTGTTCATATAATCTATAAACATGTCACTAAATTTAGAAATTTGTTAATTTACCTTATTCAATTCAACTATTAAAACCAGCAAATTGACTTTTCGACAGATTTTCGTGGGTGACGAAAGCTTAGAAATATACGATTGGTTTCGGGGAAGACATCTTTATTGCTTACAAATGAAGGCCTCTCTAGCAGGTATAGTAATAAAAGAATACATATGTGTATGGATATTGTATTGAAATTACAATTTACATTAAATAATGAGCGGCAAGATAAATAGCTACTTTTCACAGTTCTGTGGTGCTGTACCGCAACTTGGAAAATTTAGCGGGAAACACAATGCGATGGTCATCAGCGCTGCTAAATATAAAAACAGTTTGGCGGAAAACAGGGTAAATTTTGAAAAAAATAGTAGTGAAGTATTTCTTGGAAAGTCATCATTTCGCATCATTCCTTTATGGGTGTACAGTAAGAGTGTTACAGGATGCTAAGGGTAAATACACCAAAATCAGAAACACCTTTAGGTAATCTGTGGGTTACTGATTAACCGAATCTTGCGTGCGGTATCGTGTCTTATTCTCACTAATTGGCATTAATGAGATAAGTTGTTTGATGAATCTTAACCCTTATATATAAGGCGGTTAGATGTTGCTATCGCTTGTTACCAATTGCGTAAGCTCAATGATGATTCTTCAATATTGCTTGTAAGCTAGCTGTCGACACCAATGGCCGGCAATGAGCTAAAAAGCTGTCCAAAGAATCTTCAATATTGAGCTGCGCCAGAGAGTTGACATTTACCTCACTTGTGGCAGGGGCGGATCCAGAATTCTTGTGAGGAGGGGACGCAGCTATGGTTTAAAAACGGTATAGCCTGGAAACATGACAAAGTTCCAAAATACTCGCCACCACTCGCAAATATCAAGTGCACAAAATTTATCATTTAAAAGATCCGGGTCAAACAGATAAGCTACCACTCTCAAAGAAGAACGTTGCTCAACGTTCAACTTTTGCCACTCTCAAAAGTCAAACGAGGTACTAAATTATTTATTTTGCTTTGGTTTGTAAATGGTGGAAATGTAGAGCTTCCGTATCATCCATTTCGGTTAGTAAAAATGGCGAAATACATTTTATTACAATTCAGGAATCATTATAAACTCTAACTTTGCAAAATACAGGAATTAAAGCGCTGTTAGCAGTCACAGAATAGATGCAATGCAGACCTTGTAAATATATAACTTCATGCCAAGCTAAGATACCATATGATGCAAATCACAGCATGGTATGAACAACATAGGGAAAAGAGCGAAAGGCATCCGACATTGCGGCGGCGCTCGAGTGAGTTGATCAGACAAATTATTGCCAAATCGCCAATGAGCTTGATGGCCTTAAAAGCTAAAACTGTGCGACCACTTCCGGCTCAGATATATAGGAATTGTATTCCATTCTAGGTCTGATGTACGACTTATAGAGTTAGATTCGATGGATGAAATATTTTTCATACATTTTCAGAAATGTAAGACATTTTGATACTTCTTTGGCAACAGAGAAGATGTGATCTGTCCAGCATAATTTACAGGAAATGTTAGTGCCAAGAATGCATAAAGACGGTGTACCGTAAATCAGTGCTCCATCAAATTAAATGGGAGCGTTAAAATCATGATTCTGTTTTAAAGACATGAGACAACTTTGGGACTTAGATGCCTTGAATTCGACGCGATTCGTTTTACCTTAAGCGATGATATTACGAAGGTCGTTAGTCAATGATCTAATCATGCAAACTCAATTGACAGCTGTGAAATTCTCTCTTGATTCCCTAAGAGTGTTAAAGCAGCCACAGAAATCAAGGGTACTATGCTAGGCGAAACTATGGATAGGCTTAAATGTAAGGAAAATCAGGCATACCGGCATTTATAGCCTCAGGTTATTTTGTGAAACACTATTTAGTACAACCGGTATTAGGCGATCAGATAAGAAGCTTTAAATCTATAATAAAAGAAGTGGGAGAGACCAGGTGCTTTAAGTTTAACTAAAAGGGCTGAATGGCAGATTCTATCAAAGAAATTTGAAATATCGAGGGTAACGATTTTGGACCACAACAATTGTGGAGATTAGGGTTCCAACTTTCCGTAAGAAAAGCCAGCAAGTCTCCAGACGAGCGTCCAGTCCGGAAGCCATATCGGTGATCATTGATGAGTTGCTTGGTTTCTAGATACTTCATTAATTTGGAGTTAATAAAAGATTCGAAAAACTTTGAAAGAATCGAAGTGATTGCAGTCGGTCGATAATTTGAGAGATCGCTACCTTCTTCTTTTTTGGGAAGAGGTTGAACGTGGGTTAGTTTCCAACCAATTTGACATTTTCTTGTCGAAGAAGACAAGTAGAATAGTTTCCACAGAGATTTAGCCAAGGAGGAGACACACCTTTTAATTAACAATGGTGAGAAACCATCACGACTTTCGGCTTATGAGACGCTTATCCACATAAGGATCCTGAACACACCTCTCCTACGAATATGTATTGGCTCTTGTATACATCCACATGGGAGATATAAAATAGATGTCTGTGAAATGAATAGAAAACGAGAATTTTGAGGCGAATCTACAAACCAAAATATTAGCTTTATCCAAGGAAGCAACAACCACTTCAGTATTGTTAAGTAATGAAGCTATAGAGGAATTGGTGAAGTTGTTCCTGATGGTTTTGAACAGGGACCAGAAGCTTTTGCTATACTTGATTCCAAGATTCTTAGTTTAACATTTCGGTTAAAAAGAATTTTTCCTCTTCGGATAATGGACTTGGAGGTGTTCTGTGCAGTCCTGTCAACTTGTTTCAATTCTGGCCATGAATACAATCATAAATGGCATAAGAACTAAAGGGTTTTCCAATAAGAGGTGTTATTTTAATTAGCCCGCTATTTCGGTAGATGTCACATTTGGAGCTGTCATTTTTTGACATTTGATAAGTAGAAACTACGCCATTAATAAAAATGGAACGATACGTAAAACTCGAACATTTTTGGGTCGTCGTGAAGCACCTTGTCGGACCGCAATATAGAAATTGGTAGAATAATTCGTGCTATCGGGACAAGTTAGTGATGTGAAGAATAAAACCCGTGCACCTCGCTGAAGAACAGCCGAGAATATTCCTGCTGTAGCCGAAAGTGTTGAAGAAAACCCAGGTTTGTCCATTCCTCGTCGTTCTTTGGAATTAGACATTCCACAAACGTCATTACACCGTATTTTGCATAAAGATTTGGGTCTTAAGGCTTATAAAGTTCAGTTAACACAAGAACTCAAGCCGGCCGATCATCAACAACGTCGAGTCTTTGCTGATTGGGTCCTTGAAATGCATGAAAATGATCCAGAATTCCATCGAAAACTCATCTTGAGAGATGAGGCCCATTTCCACCTCGATGGCTTCGTCAACAAGCAAAATTGTCGCATCTTGAGTTCGGAAAACCCAAGAGTTATTGTTGAAAAGCCTCTCTATCCTCAACGTGTGACTGTTTGGTGCGGTTTATGGTCCCGCGGGGTCATTGGACCTTACTTTTTTGAAAATGAGGCTGGAGCAACAGTTACGGTGAATGGATTGCGCTATCGACAGATGATTAATGATTTTTTATGGCCGGAATTGGATGGTATTGATCTGGACAACGTTTACTTTCAACAAGACGGCGCTACGTGCCATACAAGCAACGAAACCATTAATCTTTTACGGGAAAAGTTTCCGGACCGTGTTATCTCTCGAAGAGGTGATCACAATTGGCCACCGAGATCTTGTGAGTTAACACCTTGCGATTTCTTCCTTTGGGGCCACGTGAAAGAGAAGGTCTACGCCAACAGCCCAGCGTCGATTCAAGACCTCAAAGATGGAATTCGTGAGGCTATCGAGGACATAGGGCAGCCACTTTGGGATTTGGTTATGGAAAATTTCATGAAAAGGATATGGTCCTGTAGGCGTGATCGTGGTGGTCATTTGACTGATGTTATTTTCCATTATTAACGGCATAGCTTCCTCTTTATAATGAAATAAAGATGCGATCATTTATCTCAAAAAATTGCATTTTTTTTTGAATATCAAAATAACACCTCTTATTGGAACACCCTTTAGATGTCGCATGGCATACTAGAGCAGAGTATACAGCTTGTGAAATGGGTAGTGCATGCTGAAATGGATCATAACATGCTTTACAGAGTGCCGAAAGCAAATGTTTTTATAATAGCAGCTTTGTATACATTTAATCGACTTCCTCATCACTTGAGATATGAAAAAATATGAATCATTTAACGTATACATCATTTCAAATGTTGTGGTCCATTACGGAATGGACCACCCAGACATATAAATTTTGTATAGTTTTTATGCCATCTATGATACAATTGATACGCTCGAAAAGCAGACTCGTTCGCTTTTATTACTTGGTTGAACTTATCGTTAAACTAACTAAGAGCGACTTTGCTGTTGTTGAGACCTGCTGTATGAATAAGGGATGTATTCTTGTATGCTAAGACTTAAAATGTTAGTAAGTTCTAATGTGCATTCATCGACATAGCTCGAAGCAAAACAGACCGACCAATCTATTTCTCTAAGATACTGATTGAAAGTTTTCCAATCAGCATTTATATTTTCTTTTTATTTAACATATGAGCTAAGCATTCTAGTAAAACTATTGCATTTTACGAAATAAAAAAATACGTATTTCAAAATAAATCGTTTGCTTTAAATGTAATAACTCACTACACCAATATATAATGATTTGTTTGCCGTCGTGTAGTTGTAAGTAAGTAAGAGTTGTAATTGTTTTACATTGAGGATTCATCAATTTGCAGCTGTTTACAATTAAAACAAACCTTATCCATCGATTTTATCCCCATAAGCTCTATCCTGCTTCAAACACCCCGAGAAAAGCCACGCCTATGTACATACATGAATTTTACAGGTATCAGCACTTTCTGTTTTCTCTATAGAATTTAACAGCCATGACTTAAAGTGGAGCAAGGGCTGCGCCGCTAGCCATAAGGGCTGCGTTCTTATCAAATTGAACGCTTCCAAAAATTTTTAATATTTTTAACAAAAAAGGCAGTAGAATACATTTTGTTAGGAAAACTTCAGAAGATCTATTGGAATTTGTTTTTTTAGTCGCCACTGACTTGAGGTAAGTAGATAATTGCCCTGTAAGGGTAATTAAACTAGATTATGCTGACTGTCAACTATTCAGACGTGGTGTACCTTGTGGAGTCAGCAGGTTATGTCCCGATCTTCTTGTCCCTATGACAATACGACCTGGTGCTGCAGGAAGTCTTGTTACTTTCCAGCTCAGTGTGGTCTGATTTTCAACTTAAAATAAAATAATGCCTAATATGCTCATATCACAGAGAGGGTTTTTGTTTTTGCTACCGGAACGTGACACCTGGGACATCTGGGGACATGTCAGAACCTTGTCAAAATCTATTAACTCCGAAGTGTCAGGTTCGTGTTTTTGTGCACAGGAAGCAGAAAACGTCAAAATATCTAAATGGTCGAGACGCGAAAAATAGTAGTTGCTGCAACAACATGTTTTATTAATAAAATTTCGGTGAATATTGAAGAAGAGGAGTATGAAGATGATGTCATTAGCAATTCGGGCGATATAATTTTTATTGGGAATTTTTGGAGGGAGCGGAAACACAAAATCCACGGGTACAGTGAAAAAATAGTTGAAAAATAGTATCTAAGCGCATTATTTAAGATTTCCAGGGACATTTCCGTTTGAAGAGAAGTTCATTTGAGAAATTACTGGATTTCTTAAACCAGAAAAGCATTAAGAAAGACTCTGTTTACATTAAGAAAGCAGCTGAAGATTACCTTATGGATATTGGGCAACCAGGAAGTCTACAGGTACTGTCTACATTTCGTTATATTTTTCGGTTTGGGATTAATAAATCTTTATACTTTAGATCAGTGGCTGACAGGTTTGGAGTATGTTTATCCACCGCTTTAAAGTCAGTTTTTCGAATTTGCAACTTGCTGGTAGACAATAGGAAGCAGTTCATACAGTGGCCTAAAAGTGAAAGGGCTTAAGGCGAAATGAGGAAATTCTGGCAGATTTGCGGTTTCCCTGGTGTAGTAGGTGCTATTGATGGCACTTACGTACCTATTAGTGCTGCTACGAAGCATCCGGAATCTGACATCTGCATTTCATGCTTTAAATATGCAAGCGGTCTGCACTTCGGACTTGAATAATTTATAAGCGTAGACATAGGTTCACCAGGCAGTATGCATGATGCAAGGCTATTGCGGAGATCTTATCTGTACGAAATGATTCGAGAGCAGAAAAATCTCTTATTTCCTGGCGGCAGCCATGGGATTGGAGACTCGGCATACACTCTGTCAGAAATTCTATTCGTTCCTTTTAAAAAACGAGGAATTTTAAGTGTATCCCAAAAATTGTATAATAAAAAGTTGTCGACCACTCGAGTCGTTATCGAACGGGCATTCGGATTACTGAAGTCAAGGTTCCGTAGACTTAATTATGTATATATATATATGTACAGAACAGACCAGATACCGTTGATAGTTCTGGCATGTGTTGTTCTCCACAAGATATGCATCGAATATGGAGACGAATGTGATGAAGAAGTCATAGTTGAAGATGAAGAAGAACCTGACATTATCGGCAAAAGATGTTTTTGCTGATGGCACCAGGGAAAAAGTAAAGCGGAATTTCGTTATGAGTTATCTAAGAACAAATACCTAATTTTTAGAATTATTAATTTATATTTATATAAAGCTTAAAATATAACTAAACACTAAAACTAAGCAAACATCGACATTATTCTTTTTTATTTGTTTAAAAATTTTTTTACCACTGAACACAACTTGTCGGTGGATTTGATAGTCTCCACATGACGAGTTTGTTTCGCCAACATTCGTTTTTCGTGACACTTCTGTTGCGTCAGCATCAAATCGTCATGGTGCTTTTGTTGACCTTTAAGAAGATCCTCCAACCAATCCAGCTTCCTTTTCCTACGTACAGCTGTACCGAATGGCTGCGTCTTAATTTATTTCTTCATTCATATTTTTAATGTCTGGTATCGCAAGCCCTTGAATTTCGTTCGCCTTAGACACCGGCCGAACTTCGGGACGGTCCCTAAACGATGAATCCATAGCATCGAAGTATGGTCATGATTGGTACCCACGGCCAGAACTTTTATTATTGTCAAAAATTCTCTTGTAGGTTCGCTTTAGGCTTTTCCATTTTGCCGCATATTCTTCTGTGGAATGCTTTAAGTCGAACCCACCAAGAACTTTTTTAAGTTTTCACCAAGCTGATTTGGCATTCCGTACACTAGTACTGAACAAATTCTTATGGTCATGCCAGCACTCAATTAATTGCAGCACTTCATTACCATTCCATTTTCCTCTAACCAAACGTTTGTTAAATTTTCTTTCCTTAAAATATAATTCACACCTACTTACGGCTATTTCCGCTAATGGTTTCTCCATGTTGGGGCTGCGCTTGCTGCTCTGATCCTTCAACTAAATTGTTGGTTTTCAGCTCTTCAAAAAAATCGGGGGTTACAAATATCGTGTCCTCCAAAAAACACGGATGAATGCAGAAATCTCATCCTACTATCCTTTTGTGGCATTTTTCACACACAGTTGTTAGAAGATCCTGTATATAAACGCAATATTTATTATCCATACATACTATTTTATAGGCTTAATAAATGATTTTCGAAAAATAGTACACTCTATTTAAGAACTACATAGCTGAGACAGCGACATGCTTTTTCCTTTCTCCATAAAATTATGTTAACATGACAACCTGATATCAAATCTTTAAATAGTGTGCACAGCTTTTCGAATACAATATACTTACAGTTATATCCTCCATGTTATTCTGATTATTAAAAATTTTTGCAAACACATATCACAATGCAATTATTGTACAAAAATCACAACCTAACCTCTTGTTTATTGTAGATATGTATACAGAGATAAATAATACATGTAATGTAAACAACTACATTCTTTTTCTTTCTTTGACATTTCAACAAGAACCGCGGGGCTCCCAGTCAAGAGCAGGAGTAGCTAGGGTTAGCGCGGGATTAACCCAAGTAGCAAACCAAAACAGGAAGTGACAGCTTCGGGAGTCACGAGTGTCATGACTCTGGCAAATCGAACACAAAATGGACATGAGAGTTAACACGTTATAAAAATCAAAGCCTGCCTAGTTACGGCTTTCTATGTTCGACAAGGTATCACTAGCAGTGAATTTTGTAATGTAAGTAACCCGGTTTACATGGTGTGAGACAAGAGGTTTGGAAATGGGCGCACCGCTATAGAAATATTGCCACATAACCTAAAAGATGCATTTTTCTCTTTCATAACTGAACGTTAGGTCCTGAAGTTTGAAACATTAGTTGTGAACCACCCTGTATAACTTTCTCTTCCCATTTCAGCATGAAAATCTCATTAGCATCCAGATTTCGCCGTAGTTCCTTGATTAATATAATATAATTTTTTGAGCCCGTAACGTAGTATATTTTGGTATACCACATAAAATAGACAGACATAAATAGATACACTTCTTGCCTTGTCTCCTGCTGTTTTTCATATAAAGCTAGGTTTCATTTTATTCAAACACCATAGTTTCCTGGCATTCAAACACCATAGTTTCCTGGGGTGAGCTGCAAATTTGTTGCAATAATTAAAGACAACGTTTTTAAATTTTTTTCCATTAATTTATTTTCAAACCGATAATTTTCGAAGACTGCTAATTAGGCACACGGTAAAAAAATGTTTCCTAAAGTGATTGGCAAAAATTTCTGCCATAAAGCTTAGGTATTTTTCGATAAAATTAGGGAAAGCTCCACCTTGCAAATAGTAGATTATGTTTTTTTATCCCTAAAATGCAGGTAGGTTTTTTCACTAAAATGTGGGGAATTTTAAAATGTTTATTGTTTTTTTTTTCCCTAAAATGTAGGGAATAGATAATAGTACTGTACTTTAAAAAAAAATAAGAATAAGCTGAATACCTCATTTCTTATGTCCCATAATACTCTAGAAAAAAGAATAATATGCGTTTCGTATCGGCAGAGACCTTATACTCTTTAGTACGGCTTATTTTTCTTCTTATATTTTGCTTTTTTAAGCCCACTGCGGTCTTATACAGGCTCTATTCACTTCGAATTAATCTGATTTTTTTTTCAATTTTTTAAATATTTTTTTTCCGTTTTCTGAAATTTTCATTGCTTTCATTCATTCTTCTATTTTTCATTTGTTTTTTTCGCTACCTGCTGATGAGTCCAACTAAGACTTGAAATCAATAAGTTGTGTAATGAAATAAGGAACACAATTTTTTTACTTTTGATCTTGTACTGGAGAATCCCAAAAAGTAGCCATCTTGAGCAAATAGCAAATTTTAATGAAAACGGTGTTTTTTCCTCCAACTTTTATTTGCCTTTTAAATTATGCATCTATTCCTTTTCTATGCGTAATCTCGCTCTTTTTCGGGAAAAATCTTTCCTTAGTTTCTTATTAAAATCGTTGCTCGTTGCCCATATTCAGCAGGATCTTACCGATATTTTTTAACTTTCTTTACATCGTCATTCTTATTAACATATTAAAAAAATAAAAATTCAAGGTCAACAGTAATATTTCATTGCTTGCGAATAAGTATGATATTTTCTACTCTTTGCTATCAGCCCATCACCCACCCTCATAACATCACCCTTTTAACATATTTATGAAGAGGTTGAATCATTAGAGTTTAGTTGCTAACATGATAATCAAGTGGTAAAAATGCATCTATACGTTCTCTAGTATCAGTATTTCCCTTAATTACTATTACTGCTAAGGAAATGTCGTTAATTTTAAAATTCCAGCCAGGTGGTTGGTTGCTGTTGGAATTGAAGCTTTCCTCAAGATTTTCCGACATTAAAAAAAAAAAAAACTGAAAAGTAAGCAGCTTTTTGCAATAATTAATGTAGCCGCAGCTCAACAAATGGCACAAGAGAGTTGAGACGACAGTACAAAGCTGTATTACCTTTTGATCTCAATTCTCATCTAATTACAGCAAATTTCCGTTTTTACTTCGTGTTTGTGGGTATAGACGAGTGCTAGTAGCGTTTTGCGGCGATATCACGCCGAAGATTTGCTTTGATGATGGTATCTAGAGGCGTTTCTTAACGCGAAGAGGTTAATTACAACCCTTTGAGTTATTATGAAATGAGATTTTAAGAGTTTTCCACGTTTTGTTTGTTGTTGTGAAACCTTGATGTGAAGATTCAATTAAATATTTTGCACTGACAGATGCAAGCATTCAGAAATCTTAAGGGCTTTACGAATGCAAATTCAATTTTATTAATTTTCCTCGGTAGACGTCTCGTACTCATTAATATCGTCTTGTGGATTTTACGGTGTATATAGTTAAAAAAAAATAAAAAAAAAAACTATTAAATTTGCTTTTCTTTGGGGTGGAATTTTTAATTGCGAGTTTTTGAAAGAAATTGCCTCTGCTTAGTTCTAAGAGAAATTGACCCAATTTCATAAGCTTAGACTGTTTGCTTAATTTCTTTTAAGGATATAAGTTGTATGTCGTTATCGTCCTGGCTATACTTCACCTTAATAATGTTGGCATTATGTCAAAAATTAGTTAAATATTGACTTGCAGTGTACGACGTCCGTTGTTGGGGTATTTTTCATGTAATGTTTTTTTAATTATATGCATAAAATGTGTATAAATTAGATGTACATACTATATTGCGAGTGTGTGAAGGAAAACTGAAAAATGCAGAAAATATTATAAATATTATTACATATACAGTTTTTTTTTTTTTTTAATAAACTCAACACAAATTATACGGTAAGAAATTTAAATTTATACACTGAAAAAGATGTACGCAAAACCCTGACTTACGTTATTAATTTGCTACAAAAAATAAATCTTGGCATAGCTTGAAAGTCGAAATGACGTAAATCGAAACATTTAACAGACAAACGTTCAAAAATGTTTATTCAAACTTTATTAAAAACTATTGTCCTAATATACAGAGTAATACAGGTCTACCTCGAAGAGATTTGCTGAACTGTACACCGAGAGAACAAAATTAATTTAACCCATCTAAGTGGGCTTGGACATAAAACTTTATATTGGAATTGAAAACGTATGTAAAATTACATTAGTAATTTTGTCTTTTTTACATGGTTTAATCATAGAAGACTTGGATAAAATTGCTAAGAAAAAATTGTTATCTGCCGAAGTTTTAGGAAACTCTCCTTAAATAAACTACGTTTAACCAAAATAGTTCAGCCAATGTAATTACAGTAATTTTCCAAATGTTTTAGAGAAAATATTCTCTAAAATTTATGTAAATTTCCATGAGCATGGTGTTTTTCCGTAATTTTATATATAAAAATTTATTCAAAATTTTATAATGTAAAAAGTTTTTTTTTTATACACTAATGCAAATATCTTTAGAGATTTACGAAATTTAAAGATAAAGAGTTTTAACTGGTTATACAGGGTGTCCCGTACGTACCGCATTTCCTTTATACCACGTATTCCTCACTCAATTTCGAGAAATAAATTGTATGGTAGGAGAGCCGGAAAATGCACGGTGTGGGCGGTAGGGATTTTGTGATTTTGGGTGCTTTTTATCCTAATACCATGCAACTTTCTTGTTATACACCCTATGAAGGTGATTTGCATCTCAAGTGATAGCAAACCCTCTACCGTTTCCAACAAATGCCGAACCACTTCTCTACTCCCTTTCCGTCGGCAGTTATAGGATGTCAAAGTAAAAAAATTGGATAATTTTCCAATTTATTTTTCAATTTCAACGATTTTCCCGCCAAAATGCATGATAACTATACAGTTTTATGACAAGATTTAAAGACTCCGGAATGTTAACTTTAATTTGTACCTACCTAAATGCTACCGTTTTTGAGATATTCCCGTTTTTATGATGCATAATTTCATTTCATTGTTAATTTGCGTGGAATTGCATAAAATTAGGCGCGATTTCTATTATTATTAGCAAAATTAATGAAATTATGCACCATAAAAACGGGAATATCTCAAAAACGGTAGCATTTAGATAGGTATATGTGCATATTCAAATTAAAGGTAACATTCCGGGGTCAAAACTTGAAGCCATATGGATCTAAGTTTGACATCAAAACTATTCCAAAGCAATGTGACTTAAGATTTGCATTTTCTAAAGAAATACGTCAAATAAAACCTTAATAAGAAGACCCTTGATCTATTTCCGAAAAACCTCAGCAAATGTTCACAAGACTCTTAGGAAAATTGCTTAAGATTGTATAACCATAATGGTTTCATCTCTAGTTTAAACCGAGGTTTAAACCAAACTGTGAAACCTATTCGTCGAGTTTAAATTAAATATTTGGTTTAAACTCAGACTGTGAAACTGGCCGTTTGTGGTTTACTTGGGAAAATCACTTACTTAGCTTATACAAAATCGTAGACTACCTACGTAAATTACTTTTAAAAATTACCAAAAGCTTTTGTAATTATTCACTGTGGGCTTGTATAAAATTTTTAGACAACCTACCCAAGTGACTTTTGTAAATATTTCCTAAGTCTTCGTCTATATAAACAAATAGACTTCGATAAATTGCCTAAGAACTCGTGAAACTTATTGCCGAATCTTGGAGAATGATATTTATCGCTTCGATAAGACACTTGGTTATCTTACCATAATTGCTAAGCTGAAATTTCCCAAGTGATTATGTTTATATAGAAAAAATGTTTTTATCTTAGCCATGCCTTGGTGATTTAAGGTGTCGTACCATAGAACTTGGGTAGCTGAATAATGCAGTAGCATTTGCACATTTCAAACATGGTTTTCTTTTTAACAATTTAACATAGGTTTTTCTCAGAGTGCATTAAATTTAATCACTCATTATTTATCTCAAATTAATTAATATCAAACAATTTTTGTTTTTCAAGATTTATATAACTTTTGAGTTCTGAAATTAGAGACCTTAATTGTCACTTTTTAGTTGATATGAATTTTCTTGAATTTATAAGGTTTGAATTTAAATGTTATAAAAATAATTAAATAAAAAAAAATGTTGAGGTGTTATTTATGCAAGTATATTTCTAAAAAGTCATACATTTATGGAAAATAATAAAAATTGGTATGCACATGGGATAGATCTTATCAAAAAGAAAAAACAACGCTTTCCAGAATTTTTTTGTTAAAAAAAAAGGAAATGATAAATTCAGAAAATTAAAGCCACCTTCATTTGTAATAAAAAAAAAAAAATTCTAAAATATTACCTAGCGCCTGAAAGCCACATTTATGTATTTCGTAAGCTGATATTCACAATAAAAATGTCTGAATTCAATATTCACTCTAAAATCCTAAATATTTACATAATTTAGAATAAGTTTCAATTCACAGGTTGTTTATGCAGAGAGCTTATTGGTATTCTATGTATATACGAAAATTCAATGCTTTGTACATACGCATAACCGACCTTACTTTTTACGATGAAATCTGGTAACTATCATTGTTTAATGAAAATCGATTTTTTTATTATGTAGAGATGGATTTTTCAAATGTATTTAACGGTAGATATTTAATATGTAACAACCCCCTGAACAACATATTTTGATTGTTTAAAAACTTTATTAAATTTTCAAGCACATAATTAGAATATAATTAACACATATGTAATTCACCCATATTTTGTTTGAAAAAGTAGTTCCATATACTTGAAGGATATTGACGGACCCAAGGCAAATTCAAGTACCTACTAAGTTTTTGTCTACGCATATTTTATCTGTTGTTTATTTTTTCCAATTATATTAATTAATATATTTTTATTAGTTTTATATAAGCATAAGTAGACAGGCCGACGCAACATGAAAAATGTAAATATGGTTAATATTTGCATGTTACATAAAGTAAACTACGAAAAAGAAAAATTGCCAAACTGATATCATACAGAAACCTCTTGGTGGATTAATTAATTTGAAATTCGTAACACAGGTGAAGTTTGTCTCCAACACCTAAACACCCATCAGCAAATCTCAACATAATCACACAGCAAAAAGAAAAGGAATAAACAGAAAAAGAAAAAGAAAATTAAAAAAGGAAAAATTAATAAAGGTAGAAATAAAAATTGTGAAGTACTTTTAATAAACTTCACATACGAACAGACGATTGAAAATTATAGTAAATTCAAAACAAAACCATTTGGTTTTTTTTTTATGTGAAGATGAATTTTATTCAGATGCTAAATGAGCCGACTAGTCATAGTGTAGAATTTATCACAAAATCTTATTAAATTTATAGTAATAGAGGGGCGGCTGTGTACTTCAGAGGGGCAGCAAATGGAGCAGCAACGGCTGGAGCTGCAAATGCTGCTGGTGCTGCATATGCTGCTGGTGCTGCATATGCTGCTGGTGCTGCATATGCTGCTGGTGCTGCATATGCTGCTGGAGCAGCATACGCCGCTGGAGCTGCAAATCCTGGAGCAGCAACAAGTCTAGCTGCAGGCCCAGCATATGCAAAAGGACTTGCAAAACCGGGTGCAGTATATGCTAAAGGAGCTGCAATAGCAGGAGCGGTGTAGGCAACAGGTGCAGCAGCAATCAAAGGAGCAGAAGCAATTCCATTGTAATTACGAGCAACAACCTGAGAGCTTGTTGCCGTTACAACAGCCGGAGCAGCAACCAAGGGTGCACTGTATGTTAGTGCTGCTGGAGCAAGGAGTCCAGGCTTGCCAAAAGCAGCAGAAATAGTAGCGACGATAACGAAGCAGATCTGAAAAAAATTGATCAAGTTAATTATAAACGGAGCAACAAATTAATTATTCTACGAAAAAAAAAATACTTACGATTTTGAACATTTTGGTTATTAGTTTTCTTTTAGATTGTTGAATGTACAAGAAATGAGGTTTGAATACTGCCAAATATCAAAAGCGAAGGGTTTTTATACTAACAAAATCGAATCCCCTACTTGTAAACAATATGCAATGACATTGGCATACAATCCCGTAATCGGGTGTTAAGTATTGTGGGACAAAACTGCAACACTATAGCTAGACATACTGAACTAATTAGTATTCGTGATCGCATAGCATTCTGTTACGCAATATAAACAAGAAAAGAGGTTCAGAAGTCTCATCACGTTTCGGACGCTTATGTGGATTAGGCAACGGCGAAATGTGTAAATGGTGAGCAATAATCAAAACAAACCAGACAGATGAGCATTTGTAATAAAAAATAAAAAAATAAATAAAAAACCATCAATGGACATTTCACAAGTTTTGATTTTCAGAATTTGTATTTTCCGGTAAATAAAAGAAAATCGAATAAAATTAATATTCTACGAAAATAACAAAATTTCCCCTGCCTTAGAAACGCAAATTTTACCTTAGTTATGAGCCCTCATAATCCATAATTGGAGTAGATTCCAAGGAAAAACAAACAAAAATGTTCTTCAGCTTTTAGGGATTGATCAAACCAACAGCATCCCTTGTTTGCTACCGTAAGGGAGCGAGAGTAGGAGTTGAATGGAAACAGCAGCCCTATAACGATGGTAAAAACAATTTTCAATACGACAGGATTAGAGCGACTCTAATCACCGATTAATTTAATCGCGGACTTAACCTGAATCGCACACGTGTATTCGACACGTGCTCCTTATATGAACACTTAAAATAACAACACAAACAGCAATCAAATCTGAAGTTGGCTGCGAATTTTAATGTTTGATTCTACGCTTTGAGACTCTCTACTACTATATAGCGAAAGGCCAGGAGGCCAGGACCTAAGATCCAGGAATATCTTGCAGTGACGCGTATGATGGCTGCCTTTGTTGTAGCGGCAAGCAGTTATGATTAATGAGTTTGCGATGATTTTTCCCCGGGTTATAGGTGAGTAAGGGAAACGGTCGAAAAGGATTATAAAACAAATAATAAGAACCCTTTTCGCTTGTTATCGAATCGGTGCGACGACGCGACGTTAGTAAACATAAATTTCACTTTACTTTGGATCATTAAAAATTTATGAACGAAAATTTTTCTTCCCTCATCTTGAAATCTTTTATTTAATAACGGGTGGGCAGTAAAGTTAGGGATGTTGGTGACTGAATAGTAAATAAGCTGACTGATTACATTCATTGATAACCTTTCAATTAAATTTCAATAGAATATAGTGATTGCTGACAGCCACTAGTCATAATTAAATTTTTTTTCTTTTCTAATTTATATATTTCGGCATCTTTGGATTCTATTATGCGCGACAGCTTTCAATTCATTCTACGTTCCTGATTATTATTCGTTGCGGTTTTTTTTATATTATTATTATTTTAAGCTCAAGGAATACACTAGAGCGATGTGGGAAGAAAAAGTGGTATAAAATTATAATCAATAATAATGTCAATATACATAAATATGCAACACTTTCGCGAATTGTGAATGCGGGGAAGGGCATAGTGGTGGTGTGGTATGTTCGCATAGATCAGAGAAGAAAACTCATTTCAAAATTTTACTGCACTTTTCTTTTTTTTTGAAAATATTGACACTACGATCAAGAAACTCTTCACCCAAATCGGGTTTCGTGCTGGCCGCTCTACTGGAGACTTACTAATATTCCTTACTAAGCGTTGGAATCAATGTCTCTATAATTTTAAGGAATCTGAAATCATCACATTAGTTGTTATCTCGAAGGCCTTCGATAGAATCTGCTCGTTTAGCTAAACTTCATGCATTAGGTCTAGACCCTCTTTTCTTAAAATAGATTGAAAGTTTTCTCGTCCGCCTCACAGTGGGCCAAAACGACTTGTTGGCTATCAAAAATCTGTAACTTTTGTTGTGTTAAAGATATCATAATGAAATATAATTTTCTTAAAAAAAAAAAAATCAAAATTTAAAGTAGTCAATAAATGAATTATTAATGTTATAAAAATATTTAATTAAAAAATAAATTTTTTTTACAAATTTATACAAAAAAATAAAAATTATATATATGTAGGAGGTACTCAAATACTAATCATTTGGCTGGAACACTTTCAAATATAAGTGGAAAGTGGTAATGAGCAGGCAGTTTCAGGATTCATTGCTGTCCTAATGAGATCGCCCTCGTCTTCGGCTTTAGGCCAGAAACTGACAGTACTTCGGTACTTGTTTTTTAAATCACTTTCAAACGTATTATCTATATTTTTATCTGTGTTTAGGCCATTTTCTCTCGATATCCCCAGCTTCTAAAACGTTTGTCTCGTATTCTCCGACCGAGATGAGATGTATGGATCTGTTGATATAAGCAGAATATTCATGAGATCAACATTTTGCTCATTCTTTGAAATTTTATTGGCATTGTGGACTGGCTCTATCGGATGATGCAGAAGGTTCCAATGTTGATGCAAAAAATTCCAATGTTGATGAAAAAAATTCCGATGTTGATGTAGAAAATTACGATGTTAATGGTAGAAGGTAAAGATGTAGGCGTCGCAAATATTGAAGTTGATGGTTGAGATGACACTGAAGATTTTAGTTCTTTACCACTGATTTCCATTACTGTATTCAACCACAACTAATTGTTTTGTTCAAACTTTCGTGCGTTTCTAGTACTAAGTTGCCACTTTTTTTGAAAGTCCGAAAGAATCGCCAAACTCTTTCTTCGTCCAGAATTTTAACATTATACGTATTTGAAAAAATACGCTCAATCTCTTGGTATTCGATAACATTGTTATCACGGATTATTTTATAAAGTTTACAATACAAAATGTGCATATCGATTTCTTCGTAGCACTCTTATAAATAATATAATAATAATAAATGTAAGCAACAGCCAACACAAATCAAATAAGTATAGTACACTTGAAAGTTCTCCTGGCTCCAAATACTCTTATCGTATTATCAAATTGGAATTTGCCAATTAATCAAAGCAGTGTTGTGTTTGTGTTTCCTCTTTTCAATTAAGATAGAGAATGTTCAATATGAAATATATGTTCCCTTTAAGTACTTTCACCTATCTGCAACTTATGATTTTAAATACACAAGCAATTACAATTTGCAATTTTTCCTTATCCCAGATAATTATAATAATATTAATCAGGTGTCATAAAAAGCAAAGTTAATAATCATCATATGTATGTAGGATCCTCACCAAAACTAAAAACGACAAAACTAATCCATGCATAAAACTTACCCAAAATACGTCCAGTTATAATCATGAGTACAGATCATGCTATGAAAAAAAAACACAAAAGAATACATGCCGACAAATTCCAGCGCTGATAACAGATCAATGCGATAGTGAAGAACACTTCCCGCTACGTAGTCATCGAGAGCAGATCGAATTTTGTTAAGCAGAAACGAAACTTTATATTTGCATACTACTTAGTTACCTAGTTTTAGAGACTTTTGTTGTTTAAATTAAACTAAATAAATTTCTAATAATAATATCTCGCGCTTTTTCCCTAAATAACCAAAATCCTACATGTATTTACCTGGATATAAATTACTAAGCACATACTGAATAGGATGCACATACAAAGTAAGTCAAAGTCAATTAAAAATGTCATAAAACGTAATAATATAAGTTCTTCAAATATAAATGATGTGATTAATCCTAAACGTTTATTAGAAAAATTGTAATTTATTTCCAAAACTAACATTATATTATACAGTCTTAAAATTAATAAGATTTCTGCATTTTCTGCAATTCCTGGGAACATTGTCTGGAAATACGCACATGACAACCAGGTAGACTTTACTTCGAATACGATTTTCTTCGAAGGTCGCAGGTGGTTGCAGTCAAACTGTTTTTTCATTGAGCAGGAGGGCTTCTAATTTAATTTGATGCTAATTAGAACGTGGTCATACATGGCCATTTTTTTAAAAGTTAAAAATAAATACAGATTTGAATTCTTTTTAATTAAATTGCTATTATTCAAAAAACTATTTGACTTTTATCATAACTTCTTGGGCTAATAAAACCTCCTCCTACATATATAGTAAGTGATTTCATTAATAACAATTTAACCTCCCCATACAAATATTTTCACAATAGAACATTGAAATCAAATCATAGAAAACTGAAACATTTATACAAAAAAATGGCATTAAAATTTTTAAAATCTATGACATGACGAAAATCGATTTTTGGTCACCCAAGAATTGTTTTGGCCCGCCGTTCAATTCAAGTTATATTGGACGAAATTACTTCTAATCGTTTTATAATCCATGCCGGTGTACCGTAATGTTCTTTGCTCTATCCTACTCTCTTCACCATTTTTATAAGTGATCTACTAGCTCTTATTTTCGCGCACCACACGCGCTATAACCCGCGCTCACCTTCATACCCCTGAAATCAATTTCGGTCGTACCGTGAAATTTCGCGAATCCTTCATAAGCAGAACAGTACGAATGTGGAATAGTTTGCCATCTTCTGTTTTCTCCCCTCAGCTGTGACCTGCAAACATTTAAGTGTAATGCACACCGTCACCTCCTTGGCTCGACTCTATAATCCTCAATTACCTGCTCCTTCAACCTTTTCTGCCAAGGCTGTTCTAGGGCATCACATGGTATCCCTTGAGCTTTGGCAACATAAAAAAAAAAAGAAAATTGTGTATTGAAATAAACAAGAGTAATTAAATGTTTGTCTTTTTTAAAGATCTCAGACAGGTTTAGATTCACTAACTGCGAGAGGATTCTCATTGCCCTCGATTATGGACAAAGAGCGTTTCTTCTTGAGCCTACAAGAAGTAATTTAAGTAAAACGAATGTAAATTTAAAAAGAAAATATGGAGGGGATGATGATTTCTTCCCATCATTGGCAAAATTAAGAAAATAGACGGAGGGGTAAGAGGTCTATTGTATATCGACAATATTAAGCAGGATTTACATTATGATGGCATGCATTTTTTTCAGAAATTGTAAGGGAGGTAGTTTATTGAAATTTAAATGTTGCCGAAGCATTCACTGCAATATCTCTCACCTACAGTCCCCTTCAGTTTTTAAGTAGCACATTGAAGACGGGTGACGTGATTCACATTTTTTATTTTTCTACCGTTGGAGACGAGTGACGTTAATTCACGTTATTTGAAATTTCAAGCAACAACAAGTAAACGCCATCTACATAGTTCAACCCATACTAGACGACCAGGAAAAGAAAACTTCAAATTCAAACTATGAAGATAGAGAAGTGAAATGCTCGTTACGGGCCAGGATCCAGGACTTTATTAAGGAATCTATGGATGTCATCCGAATCACGAAAAAAGGATTCAAGGGTATTTGATTTCATAATTTTAAAACTGAAACTGTGTCACCTATGTATATGAAATCGTGAAGTTGAGTTCGAAAATTATAAGTAATAGTGATGCAGAAAATAAATATTTTCTATACAAATCCAGATTTTTGGAACTGAAGTTATGTTGGATAAAAGTGGCCGATTCGTCACTGAAGATTTTCCAAATGGCGCAGCAGAAGTATACAGAGTTATAAGAGCTTTCTTATAATATCAAAATAAGTGTAGTAGTGTCTAGCTGTCGGTTGGATCTAATTTTGATTAAGACTAATAGGTAAAAGGTGGAAAAAACCCAAACTTTAATTTTAGACCCGCATAACTCTGGAGTGGAGAGGAATACGGGACTGGTTGAACAGTCATTGCAAAAGCCATGAGGGTTTTTCATACAATGAAATCTTAACGATGATCATATACCCCGTACATTTTAGATATAGGGTGTTTTGTGAAATACTAGCGTATTTTCTTAATAACCCTGTAACTCCGAATAGGATGTATTCATCCTGGAGAATTTGGGAGGATATCAAAAAGTTGGCACTATGTTAGACTAGGCAAGTGTTCATGTTGGCGCGTTGCGAGTAATTCTGAAGAGTTTAGAAGCAGTAAAAGGGGAGAAATAAATTTTTGATTGCAATTGCGTTAAACCGCTATCTTTGCACTGAGGTTAGTGAAATTCTTGTAAATCTGATACTGGTCAATTAATTTAGTCTATACAAAATTTTCCACTTCTATGATATATGAAAAATTGTAATTTTTGTATAGAGATCTTTCAACAAATGAACAAGTAAAATTTACTGAAAATTGTTCTTCTTTTATTGATTGGATGTGCTTAGTTTGTTTTTAAAATTTTTTAAACTTATCATAAATTGACACAGATTGTTTTACAACTTACGTCATGTCATATCCTTATACTATCTGTGTCTTGAGTTTTAAAGTAGTTAACTATGCGCGCAAACGCACCGCTTTATGTTTCTCCAGGCTGAACAGAACCGTTCCAAAGCAGTTGTAGTTGTAGACAAAGCCTGCTTGATATTATTCTGAGATTTATGTATTGTGTGACTTCCTTTCCTTCAACTTCCATTTTCATTTGGTGTTAGAGAGAGCTAGTTACGTTGGCTATATTCAAAAATTCCATTTTCGATTAGTTGTTTTCAAATCTTTACCATAACCAAAAAAATAAACACAAGTCAATTTCAAAATTTTTCCAGACACCTCTGAAAATTTGACGTAAATTTTTACTTTTGCTTTTTTGACAAGCCATTTAAATTTACTAAATTAAGGACATTTTTAACGGAAACGTTGCATGCGGTTTTCCAAAAAACTCTAAAAACCTCAAGTTAATGCTTTCACCCTAATGGCCAATTTACATTACTCGAACGTGCGATTTTACTGACAAAGTGAGTGAGAGGCTCTTATTACTTTGCGCTATTAGAAAAAAAGGAAGAGGTGATTGACTGTTAAAACATTATTTTCCACTCTTTTATAGCGAAGTGTCACTTGTCGCTTTTCATCAATTTGTCAATTTCATAAATTAGTTTGACGTTTATGCTGAAGTTCCTCTTGTTTCAATATGCTGGAGAATTAAGGTAATTACTGCTGGCACAGTATATACATAGACAGAATTTAAAATTTTATTGATATTTGTTTTTATTTTTCAATTAGGTCTAGTACACAAGGTAAAGGTGAATTTACCATGTAATACAGTCATTATTCACCGTGTCTTCCTGATGTTCAAGATCAAATTATTAGAGAATACCAAGAATCGTGGAATAACTACAATCGAAGTAATTTGCTTAAATCTCACGATATTCCTCAGATACATCGATCTACCTCATCGCTCTGTCCTGATAGAACTTTGGTACAGAGGATAGTCCAGTTACAATAGTCACAACAGCTCGTTCGCTTAAAAAAAAAAAATCTAAAATTTCAGTATTTCGTTTCTGTTTTGTTTTAGATTTTAATGATATATTTTATAAAATATAAGTTAAAAAATTAATGATAATAGATTTTATTAATATGATTCGTGTCATTGTACAAAAATTTTCAATCAGAATATCTAAGGCATTTCTTCATCCTTAAAACAATGGAGAAAGTACAAGACAACTACATCAGAAGCAGAATACTCAAAATGGTCAGTGATAAATCCAGGTCAGCATGCTAACTAAATAGGTAGATATCGCATAAACATCTTACATAGCCTGATGGTAAGACGATGATGAAAAAATAAACAGATCCAGCTCCTGCTCATACTCCGCGCAGTCACCAAAAAAGAAGTATCCTCGTCGATCTTTATAATAGCAGTATGTCCTTAGATGCCGGAGAATTACAGCAAACTTGGGAGAGAAATCGCGAATAGTAGTGGTTTCTAAAGAAATCCCCAGTCGCGAAACTTTTATTCCTGTTAATAAATTTATCAGACATAATTTTTTCGTTTTGTACCCTGTAATTTTATTCATCTTCATTACTTAACATAATAAAATTAGAATAATTGTCAACTAAAAATCCATTTTCTGTGGCTAATAATGTGTAGCATGTGCCGAATTTCATTGTTCCATACATAGCTTGCCTTAGTGCTGCTGGCCATATTCTATGGAAATATGCAAAAATTATAATTAAGCGAGAATTTTCAGATATGAATATTTGACAGCTACAAACTTACTTCAAATATTTTTAATTTGTTTGCGTGTACATATTCGTATATGCTAGTAGTTATATGTATGAGTTTACTGCCATAATACTTCTAACTAGAAACTTTTATGGCTAATTATGGCAGTAAAAATTTCCCCTTCGTTGGGGAATTTGACGTTTAAGTCAGTAAAATTGTCCTTATCGTTCTGAAGTATTTCCAGATAAGGGGAAACTTACTTTGTTTTCCAGCAATGTTCGAGTAATGTAAATTAGCCATAAAAGACAAAAATAAATTCCAAGAAACTAAATCTTTTAAATTATTAATTTCACATTCCACTTTCCGAATTATTATCAAATGTAAGAAAAATTCATAAGCCATTTTTCATGGAAAAAGGGCGGGTCAGCAGCATCTTAAAATAGCTGGTGGGGTAGAAATGAAAAATGCTACCAAATCTCTAGCAAGACGACAGTAATTTCTTGAAGGGGTGTACTTAGCATATGGCCCCAATGAATATAAAGCATTTTCTTAAAGAAAAGGGTGCACTGCACGGGATGTGCTGTCAGCGACAATGAATTTGTTTCAGAGAAAAGGGTGGCAATGAAATACAAAATTCAAAAGGATACCAAATTTGCATAGATTTATTGGTACAGCTTGCAAAATACAAAAACTAAAAAAGCAAAAAAACATGAAAAAAATTACTTTCTTATAGGTGACAAGCTCTTGAATAATTTCCAATGAAATTTCATGGTGTGTGGCATCAGTACCTATTCTTTTACTCATGTTAAATTGGAAAATTCAAAACGGCCGTCATCGATTAAACCACTTTGCACTGAAAGGCAAGGCATTCCTCACTCTCGGTTATGGACGAGTATTAACGTGTCAAACTTCAAGTTGGGCAACACTAATTGACACAAATTACAGCGCACAAATAAGGAAGGGAACAACACTTCACGTATACGTGCACCGCACACCAGAAACGACCACAGCGGGTGGTCGATCCTTCCCCTAAACTATGACTCGACAGAAATTTCACTCGTCATCACCTCGTTAAATCTGGACGTTGCCCACCTCCTTTTTTGTTCTCGTGGGCCAGATCCCTTCGTTTTCTTGTGGATTGATAGACATTCAGACATTTCATGCCTCTTCAGTTGTACAAACAAAACGTTTTCAATAACGCGGCGGATATCTGCGATGAATTCCACTGATAGCTTCACCACGGACATTAAGGTGTCAATTGAAGTGCAACAATGCATTTGTTGCACCTAGTTATGAGAGATCAACGCGAGTTCATTGTGTTTTGTTCGTTTGGTCTATAAATAATCGTTTTTTTTTTGCGTTCGGCTGGTTTTTATTTTTAGATTATTGTGATTTATATGAAATAAAAATTGCCTATTCACAAATTTTTCTAAATGCAACTATCGTAGATGCGGCAGATACTTTACGTCATGTAAGAAGTGGGTCACGATCTACAGAATACAAGATCTGTGCAGTAAGAAATGTCAAATTATGTTGACGTGTAACTGAGCCAACAATTTGTATTTTGTATAGGAAAATTCGGAAAATCATATTTTTCTGCGGTGTTTCGAAAAGTGTACGCATAATTTTATTTAAAATGAAAATTTAAGATCAGTTTATTATATTACCCAGTGAAATCGCTGTTTGTTTCTTTTAAAAATAGGGAAAAAATGAATTTGCTAATTTGTGCCAAAATTTTTGGAAAAAATCGAATAACTATATTTTCTTAGATAATTAAGAATAATTCGTTAATAATTGTTTATAAAATAAAAATATATTATGGTAAAATATGGCAGGTTCAATTCAAGAAGTAGAAAATTTACCTGTAATAAAATCTTCTGGCAAAAAAGGAGCGATTTTATGACATTGTAATTTAATCTTTATTTTTTTTTTTGCGGTTGCCACTAGTTCTTATCCATACTTGTCTAACAAAAACAATTCTTTCAGAAGAAAGCGAAATTTTTTAATGTTTTTTACACCTTTCATTTTGATATAGTTTTTGCATGATAATATTGCATATGCAACAATTGTCTTTCAATTCACTTTACAAAAAACACTAATAGTTCATATAAAACCCACATCACGCAATAAAACAACTTGTAAGAATAATTCAGAATATTTGAAAAATTTATTTATAAAAACTCTGTCTTACTTGAAAGCTCCACAATTTGTCTCAAAATGTCACTAACATGGCGCATATCCGGAGTTAGTGCACAGGACGTTGTATTCTGTAGACCAGTAGGGTGATTCTGTGCTCTTTGTCGTTCTATTTAGTCGTGAATTTTGACATATTTTGTCGAGTTTTTTCTTCAACACAGTTCATTTTGTGTCTTCACTATTTCTAACACAAAATGAACTAAAGGGTTTTCCAATAAGGGGTGTTATTTTGATATTCAAAGCAAAATGCCATTTTTTGAGATAAATGATCGGATTTTTATTTCATTATAAAGAGGAAGGTATGCCGTTAATAATGAAAAATAACATCAGCCAAATGACCACCACGACCACGCCTACAGGACCATATCCTTTTCATGAAATTTTCCATAACCAAATCGCAAAGTGGCTGCCCTATGTCCTCGCCTCGATAGCCTCACGAATTCCATCTTTGAGGTCTTGAATCGACGCTGGGCTGTTGGCGTAGACCTTCTCTTTCACGTGGCCCCAAAGGAAGAAGTCGCAAGGTGTTAAGTCACAAGATAACACGGTCCGGAAACTTTTCCAGTAAAAGATCAATGGTTTCGTTGCTTGTATGGCACGTAGCGCCGTCTTGTTGAAAGTAAACGTTGCCCAGATCAATACCATCCAATTCCGGCCATAAAAAATCATTAATCATCTGTCCATAGCGCAATCCATTCACCGTAACTGTTGCTCCAGCCTCTTTTTTAGAAAAAGTAAGGTCCAATAACCCCGCGGGACCATAAACCGCACCAAACAGTCACACGTTGAGGATAGAGACGCTTTTCAACAATAACACTTGGGTTTTCCGAGCCCCAGATGCGACAATTTTGCATGTTGACGAAGCCATCGAGGTGGAAATGGGCCTCATCACTCAAGATGAGTTTTCGATGGAATTCCGGATCATTTTCATGCATTTCAAGGAACCAATCAGCAAAGAATCGACGTTGTTGATGATCGGCCGGCTTGAGTTCTTGTGTTAACTGAACTTTATAAGCCTTAAGACCCAAACCTTTATGCAAAATACGGTGTAATGACGTTTGTGGAATGCCTAATTCCAAAGAACGACGAGGAATGGACAAACCGGGGTTTTCTTCAACACTTTCGGCTACAGCAGCAATATTCTCGGCTGTTCTTGAGCGACGTTCACGGGTTTTATTCTTCACATCACTAACTTATCCCGACAGCTCGAATTTTTCTACCAATTTCTGTAATGTGGTCCGACAAGGTGCTTCACGACGACCCAAAAATGTTCGAGTTTTACGAACTGTCTCTGCAACATTTTCACGATTTTTATAGTGAATTTTAATAATTTCACTGCGTTGTTGAATCGTGTATCGTGCTATTTTTATTAATGGCGTAGTTTCTACTTGTCAAATGTCAAAAAATTACAGCTCCAAAAGTGACATCTACCGAAATAGCGGGCTAATTAAAATAACACCTCTTATTGGAAAACCCTTTACGTATTTAAAACAGCTGATGTCAACGTAATTCCTATAAAATTACGTACCTTTTGAGGAACGAATCCGAAAATTTTGAAGGGATGGTAAGGCCTGAGTTACAATTAAGACTGATCAGTCGTCTAACTTTGAAACTAACTTTGATTTGGAACATTGGCATTATATTTGTTTCACCGTGGCTCATAGCAGTTAGCATACCTCGTTTTTTGTGTAAGATAGAAGGAGAACAAGGAGAATACCACGTGACAACCAATGAACTGTCAACGAAATTATCAAAAACCGCAGTATCGCGAGTTCTAGTACCTACTAGTAGCAACCACAGAAAAAAATGCATGGTATCAAACTTAACTTACTCTTTGAGATTGGAATAGGATGAGATCATACTCCCTCGTTGTCCCCTGTTAAAAAAATTTATATTTAATCTAGATTTTAGGGATTTCTTTATAACTATGAATTTCCTCCGGTCTGCCGAATTACTTTTCCTTTATTGCAGTAAAGTGATAAAAAGCGATGATTTAAGTAAATCAACATGTTTTAGAAATTTATTTTTTTCTCGGGCTGTATTTTTTTTCTGTCAATCTCATTGAAGGAGGTGTAGTCCCTTTTGTCAAAATACCATCATCCGCCCTATCATATATTGTCCTCTTTCAAGTTTTTTTTTTTGCAATTATTTCTTGAATCATACGAAATCGTCTTTCAAACTGCTATGTCTATGCCCTCAAAAATTTACTCAGGTGGAAAATCTCCAGGGTGTTTTGTACTCGCCAACAGGGAAATAAAAATTACATTCAATCGCTATTCATTCGGGGACTTTCAGAGACGACTGATTAGGATGATTATTTTCATTGAGAGGTTTTCAGTTTTTTTTTTTCTCAATATTTTCCATTTTATCTTGGAAGGTAATCAAAATTTGGTCCATTCTAAGAATGTCTTAGCTGTAAATAAGGTTTTCTTTTTGTAATTTGTTCTGACTTGTGTTTTGTATTGCCTTTGAGGGAAAATGTAAAATTTTAATTGCTTTTGAGTTTAGTAGCTTGGAATGGAAGCTTGCGTGTTTGTTTTTATGCTGTTAACATAGAAAATTTTATCCTTTGTTAACTATGATTTTTCTCAGTATCTAGCAAATAGTTTACCTCAAAACGTCAAAATCTGGATTTAATGTATTAACTAGTAAAAGCAATGTCCAATGTGCAATCATTGCGGTGATTCAACCATGTATAGATGCAGGATGTTAGGGATAAGGCTCTACAGCTCCTTAGCAGGCGAGTTTGTTTACCAATATAAAAATTGAAGTGGCCTAGATAAATATATCAATTTTATAGAAAAAAAAAAGATATTGAGTGAGTACCGGACAATCACGCATTTATTAACGCAGCTACAATGTTGGTACCGACTTAGTTTATCTAAACGCCACGTATGTATTGGTTATGTAAAATACTTTGTAGCACGATATATTCTCCTGGAGTAATACACAGGAATTTGTTGTTGAGCAATTAAGCTTTAGGTCATTCCATTAAAAATCGACCAATGTTTCTGGTTGGACAATATCAGTTTTGTCTGATATTTTGCGAAATGGCATGTTAGGTAAGATTACGTTAGGATACCGCAACCAGAGATGATCTATTGTGCCCTCCATTAAAGTGGTTAGGCAAAATCTAGTCTTTTAATGAGCTCGATCATTGCGCTTGGGATTAGATTGCAAGCCTTGTTTGGAGAGATAAATACTTCTTCAGTGATTTGCAACCTTAAGATGTCCAACACCGGAAAAATTGTGATCATTTGACCTTTTTCTTCGCTCTGGATAAAGAGGTAGAGTGGCTGTAAGCCAAGAATGGCTTCAAGTGTTCGTTGAGGACATGATGTGAATGCACCAGGTGTCGCCTAGATATGCTATCGTTTGCACCTTATCAAGTCCTTAGTGGCTGTTTGCATAGTTTTATACCATCAGATCTATAAAGTCATTTTGAGATTTAGAATCCACTTTTTCCCGAAAAGAAAATAAAGTGGCATGTTGCATTTATTAAACATTATGGATGGAATATTTTGGGTTTTGGTCAATTACTTTCGGACTTGTGATTTTTAAAGAATTTGAAAATACTAAAAAATTTATGTTTCTAGTAAGTAGTACCTACATAGTCAAAACATTATAACTCTCGTAATAGAAAATAAATTGTGAATTGTCAATGATGGCTCGCTTTAAGTGGACATTCTATAGATATACACAAAAGATAATGTTCAATCACGAAACGAAGAAAAGACTTTTAGGGCCCATTTTAAGTGTTTCGATTGAGTTCTTAAAAATGAGTTTTTTTTTAGTATGAAGTGTTACTAAGTATTCTCTAAACAAATCTTCAAGTAGGGAGCTGAGTGGGTTCATTACTAAAATCAGCTTTAGAAACTATCTGGTTAGACGATTTAGATAAGGCATTAGAAGTAATTCATATATTGTAAAAACTGTGGTGCAGGTCACACTACAGACAATAAAAATTAATAAGTTCAGCTAGTTTAATGAGATTATTCATGATTTAAGTCTTACCGTTGAAGCCAATTATTGCCTATACCAGAACGGAACCTCCTCCCATTGAACGATGGCTCAACATTAATTCTTGTTTCCTTAAATCGTGGTAGCAATAACTCTGATCATCAGGGGCATCGGGGTTGAACTTTCTTTCGTCTGTGAAGATTATTCTGTGCCTGACAAAAATATTTACATTATATTTGGACAACGGAAAAGTGATTGGAAACCAATTTTATGCCAATTCGGTCAATCGTGGCAGTTTTGGCAGTTTCAAAAAGTGAAAAAATTAATAAAATTAAAATTGGAATTTTAATGTGGAACTTGGCAGGATGGTGAATAACATATGTATACTCAAGATTGATAGAGAAATAATCCTGTATCTCCAAGACCAACCATTTTGTTGTTGTGATTTATTGGAAATGTAAAAAGAAAAAAATTCATGACGAAATATTGTGACCCTGCTTTTGTAGAATTTCACAACTCATGGAGAACCAGTTTCTGCCAAATTGGTCAATCATAACACAAGATCTGGCAATCTAACGAGTCAATTTCATCGAAAAGTATAGATATAAAATAGAAAGATAGCATTGAAATTCTGTTTCAATGTGGGAAAAGACTTCTTTACTTGAAATATTTTATAATAATCACATAAAATTTGTTGTTAAATTGAGAGTGAAAATTTATACATAAGTATGGTTTAATGCTGGTTTTATGTTTTTGATTCCTAGTCTTAGATATTGTAGGGACGGTAATAAACCCATTAAAAAAAATATATAGCCAATAGCATAAATAAAATATTGTTACATACAAAATTTTTATATATGGATTACAATTTGTTGCGCATCCCTTGTTTCGCAACGATTGGTAGCTAAGCGAGCAAGGTCATGGGGGTTTACAAAGAAAAGATTCCGACACTAAAACTTTAATCCAATGGGCGCCATGTGATATTCATAGAAAGATAACACAAAATATTTTTATGTACTATATATGGGGTAGAAATTTAAAGTGCTCACTTGTATGTATAATATGTAGATTATAATTATAAAAAAAAACAAGTAAAAAAGCTGGAATTGGTCTAAGACCAATTCTTATGATACCCTAGATGAATTCCCGTATTAAATTTCGTATGATCACCGATCTATTCAAGTTTGATTTTGAAGTTGTTTTTCGCATATATTTCTAGAACGGTTTGTCGCACAGAAAAATGACTATAACCAGTTTTATAGGATTTCGTATTCTGCAGAAGTCTTTAGTACAATAAAAATGTCTTGGACTGATCGTTTTCAGAGTATACGTAAAAAACCTAAATTTTTATATGGCAACACCAAGAAGGAGTTGCCCACTTTAGTTCATTTTTGACATTTTATTTGCTAATGTAGTAAAAACATCTTGTACGAAATTTCAGCTCTGTACGTCGACGCGTTCTCAGGCAGTGTCCAAATATATAGCGGAAAACGAAATTTTTATATGGCAACCCCACGAAGGAGTTGCCCGATTTATCTCATTTTCGAACTTAATTTTACTTTTTTTTTTAAAGTCCGTGCACAAAATTTCAGCTCTCTAAGTATACGCGTTCTCGAGTTATCGTGCGCACGGGCTTTTAATATTATGAATGGGTGTCCAATCCATTTTGCTCTACCATCATTATTTCGAGGTATTACAAACGGAATGACAAACTTAGTATACCCTATAGATTTCATCTAGGGTATAAAAACAACAACTACATAAACACTAATTTTGTAGAATTATAGAAAAAAAAATACTGGATAAAAACCAGAACGAACAAAGGTATAACATATACTCAACTTAGATAGTCCCCTGGAAACATGGCCCAGAACAATATCCTTAAAAATCCAACAAATCACAAATCTCTGAAACTGCTCCTTTTCTGATCACTTCTTTTTTCCCAGCTTCCCTTTATTTGCTTAATTTGTGTTTCTTTTTTTGTTCTTATCCGTTTTTTCTTTTTAATTTATTAATTTTAGACTTTTTTCTTTTAAGTTTTCGTCTTGACGATCTATCCCCAAGTGTTCACTTCACATACCAGATCGAGACCCCACATATGGCCCTCTTTTTTTTTTTTGCGTCATTCATTTCGAAATTCGGCAAAATCAATGATAATTGAAGTTGGTTGCAATGATACTGCCTTATCGGCATGCTGGAGTTTATCATTTGTGCATTGCATTTTATCTGTAGAACCATACATACTATCATTTAAATACTTGACCATGGTTATTTCTCGTCCGGGCTGTTCACACGTTCCTGTTATGGGTTGATCGCGGAATATTTCATTATAACATTTAAAGGCGGAATTACAATGGACGCAACGGAGCGCAACTGAACGGAGAGAAATGTCAAACCGGTTTTCTTTGTATGCTTTTCAAATGGAGTTGCGCACAGTGGACGGACGAAAACGCAGTCGTACGCAGCAAGTTTAATAAAATCCGAAATTAACGCAACTGAACGGATAAACATAACCTCAAATTAGCTTTGGGATTGTTTATTTTGTTCCGACAAGCGAAACTGTGCTGCGGTAAGTGTGTAATAAGCAGAGTGGAAATGGAATGAAAAGAGTTTTTTGATTTTATCAATATTTGTTTATAAATTTTGGGTCAAACGTCACTGTCACTTTCAATTAATCATGCGTCCATTGTAAGCAGCTAACCTCGACGTCCATTTTACTGCGTAAATTTGACATTTCTCTCCGTTCAATTGCGTTCCGTTGCGTCCATTGTAATTCCGCCTTAATACTTAGCTCATTCGTTTAAGAGGCGAAGCCCATAAGAGGAGGTGTGTGTGTGAGCGCGCGCCTGCGTGTGTGTGTGTGTGTGTTTGCAAGTGTGCGTGTGCGTGCATGCGTGCGTGGGCGTGTGTGTATGCGTGAATGTTTTTGACTGTTTCAGCGGGATAACTATTATGGCTATAGCTACATATATGCCGTAAGGTTTCAATATTGCATTATTATGTTTTGCGTGATGTGAGATTTTTGTTTTGGCTTTGTTTGTGTGATATGTGCATACTTAAGTGCATCAGGAGATGTGTAACATCATGGAGTCCTTTGCCGGCCCTTTTCTTGGACCACTGAAATGAACAAAAGTCGAAAAGTCTACAGTTCACCACATTCGATATATACAGTGGACAACGACTAGAGACTAACACAAGTAACAAATAACCTACCGAAACAGAATAATGAGCCGTAAAAATATACCATCTATTACCTTCCTTATATGTAACATTGATAAATTCAAATAATTCACACCATTCACCACATTCGATATATACAGTGGACAACGACTAGAGACTAACACAAGTAACAAATAACCTACCGAAACAGAATAATGAGCCGTAAAAATATACCATCTATTACCTTCCTTATATGTAACATTGATAAATTCAAATAATTGAATAAAATCCAAAATCTCGAAAAGGAACGGGCTACTTGGATAACGGATTTTTAGATATTCTTTTCAAGAATACACCGATCCTTTTGTTGTAAGATATATAATTTTTCAGTGTTTTTATACCCTAGATAAAATCTAAGGGGTATACTAAGTCGTCATTCCGTTTGTAACGCATAGAAATAATGCTGCTAGATCAAAATGGCTTGAACACCCACGCATAATATTAAAAGCTATTTTGATTTTTGCATATCCGTCTGTCCGTCCGTCTGTATGCCTGTGCGCACGATAACTCGAGAGCTCGTGCACTTACAGAGCTTAAATTTTGCACACGTGATAAAGAACGCAAAAAGTGTTCATCTGAATTAAATCTGCACGAAGCAAGAATAAGGTATGCACTCACTTAGCTAGGAAAATACAGTAGATAATTCTTAGAAATTAGGTACTTAGCACTAACCGGAAATTTCAAGACAAACTAAACAATTATTGAAGGATGCTGTCGGCCTCGCTAGCATGCATAGGGTAATAAAGAAAACTAAAATAAAAAGTAATTTGGTTAAGAAGGGATATCTGACGCGACACTTTCTTGTACCTGCCTAGTCGATTTCAAGTGGCTAGTGCGCGTAGTCGAATTAAATATCCGAGGAGAATAATAATTAGTGCTAGATTATTGACAAGTAGAATACAGGTGGGTGTTTGATAAAAATCAAATATAATTGACTAATTATGTAGATTGTTGGTACATAGATTAGAGTAAAGTGTGTGTAATATTAATATTAAATGGGTATTTAGTTGGAGAATCGTAGGTAGGTCCCGAGAAACGAAAATTTGCATCACACGGAGTGTAATACGTGGGTAGGTCCCGTATTTGAGTGGGGTTTAATCTCTAGTTGAGATTCCAGCCCGCCCCATAAGAGAAAGATTCTTTTGCGTTGGTGTGTCCCGCTACCAGTTTAGTGTATACTAAAGAGAGATTCTTTTGCGTTGGTATGTCCCGCTATCAGTTTAGTGTATACTAATGAGTTAGTTTAGTATGTATAGAATAATGTAGATTTTATTTGTATCCACTGAGTATGTCTTACTCACAAGAACCCTTTTCTTTCTCTTACAGACGATCAGCCTTAAGGTGACATAATTTTATATTACATTTTTTTAAAGAAATAAATTTTACTGGTGTAAAGACAACTATAATTTTGTTTACTTATTCTAACACATGGGCTTGTTAAAAAAAAAAATAAATAAAGTTCGAAAATGGGAGCAATCGGGCAATTCCTTCCTAGGGTTGTCATAAAAAAAAGGTCGTTTTTCACTATATATTTCGATACTGCCTGAGAATGCGTCGCCGTAGAGAACTAAAATTTGGTACATAGTGTTTTCATAGCAATAGTAAACAAATTCCAAAAATGGACTAAATTGGGCAACCCCTTCTTGGTGTTGCCATATAAAAATTTAGGATTTTTATGTATACTGTGAAAACGGTTTTAATGTACTGAAAAGTGCTTCAGGATGTGAAATCCTATGAAATTTGTTATAATCATTTTTACTGTACGACGAACCGCTTTAGAAACATATGCGAAAAATCATTTCGAAAATCATACTTGCACAGAGAGGTGACCATACAAAATTACATACCGTATTCACCTAGGGTTTTATAAGTATTAGGCTTAGTCTTCTAGCTTTTTTACTTGTTTTTTAATTCATTTGCTCGACGTTATGGATCCAAGTGCGGTCTTTCTTCATGAATTCTAATTAAAATTGCACATTTCAAATACCATTTTTGTCCACATTTCAAATACTTTTTTTGTCTAATGCTCGTATAAATATTTTTTAAAAAATAATAATACTAAATAACAAATAAAGAGAATGGAAAATCGATTGAAATAAAATAAAAATGCATTATTAATAAATTAAAATAGAGATTTAGAACAAAAGGCAATTAACTTGCTACGTGGACAGTATGTAAGTGAGTGCTTGTTGGCACGAAAGTGTTTATATAATTGACTAATACGACGGTTTCAATTTGTTCAGTACCTATGTGTTTGTATTCTTTACTAATTATTTCTCTGTCCTGTCTTGTTTGTAACTTTGTTTTTGTTAATATATATGTGGCATTCTTCTTCCAATTCTTGTTATTTTTTCTATTATTATTATTTGTTATATTTATTAATATTTTTAAAAAACTCTTATATACGCACTAGACAAATAGGTATTTCAAATATTTGTAGGTAAGGTACTAAGAATATTTAAAAAGTTGAATTTATGTGCAATTTTATCATTTTTTCTTACACCAAAAATACCTTACAGGAAAAATGTAAAAACTGAAGTTTTCATACGAAAAATTTAATTCATTTAACTTCATTTATAAAATAAAGGGAGAGAGAACAAGATTATACATAGATTAACGACGTTTGTTTTTATCGTCTCTTTTCTTCACTTTTCTCCCAAACTCTTCTTTCTTCACTTTTCTGCTTAAAGTTTTACTTCTACACTGCAAAAATTGGTTGGATTGGCAAAATATATTTCGATTGGCAAAATATATTTCCGCATTCTCCACTTCCAGACGAATTATGTGAGCCTAATATCGTCCATGGGCATTAATTTTTACGATTTTTTTTTATTTTTATTTTTGAACTACTGCCAAAACTGCCACGATTGACTGAATTGGCAGAAAATTGGTTGCCAATCACTTTTTGGTCACCTAAATGTAATGTAATCATTTCTGCAATGGACATCACGTTTGTTTCAATTACATAAGTACTATAATTTTCAAATCTATCGACCTCCATCACACTCCACTCTTGATATGGACACTTCACTTAGTATAATAGTTTTTACAGCGAGGTATAATCTAACAAAAAACAAAAAATCCTTAATTTACTCATGGACATCACCAGAGACATTACTGCACTCATCTCTCTAGCTAAATAAGTAAATGGTACGATTTATATGTACATATACATATGCACTTTATTTTATCGAAATAATACAATCGTGCAGCTCTTCTGCAATTTGTACAGTAGACAAAATTTAACTATTGAATACAATCCTGAATACTTGCTCCTCATTTCAGAAAAGCCTTCCTCGTCTCGTGGTGGCATATCTGAAGAAAATTAATTTAACCATGATTTTCTGTTATCTGCTTCGTAACATGTTTTAATTACCTCTAATTTCCTGTACATCAATAAACTAATTAATTGTCACCATTCATCCCCAAATATGAAATAATGGAATCGTAGTTCGTTCCGCGCAAAATCTCAACAGGAATGACTTATGTCTACACAGAGAGCTTTATCACTAAACAAATCCAATTCTAACGGACAAGATTAAGGGGGAAACACGATTCCACCGTTTCGATCTGATTCATATAAATGTCAAATTATATGAGACGTTCAATTGGACACATGAATCGAAATGGATCGAATCGAAATGTACATGTTGAGCAAATTTCAACTTTTACGGATGACATAACCTAGAAAAATCATCTGTAAAGATTTGTTTATACTCAAAGATGCATGAAAAGGCTTTTGTTGAGAAAATAAGGAAAAGACATGAATCGTATGACAAGAAAAGGATGTTTTCATGGATGGATGTAAAGCGTAAAGCAAAATCTGGCAAAATTTTAAAGTCAAGTGTTTAAAACCGATCAGAACAATTGTGCTCATGCATCCGTTAGATCGAAATGGGTTGGATCGAATCGGATCGAAACGTCGGAATTGTGTTTGGCACTGTCGTTTTTGGTTTTGCGGAGGTAATACAATTTAATGGTATGGAGTAGTATTTTTGAATTAAAAGTAGTAGGTACGGTATAAAAATTTGATAGATACCTTCTCTAAAGATTGCTATGTGCTGTTTAAAACAATATTGCATAATATTATTAAAAACATTTATCGAAATTATAGATTAAAATGTTACTCCAATAATTAGTCCAGAAAAATATATTTCTTTAATACTTACATGAAACTTAACAAAAGTAAATAAATTAATTTTAAATTATTTTTAATTCATGCACAGCGAAGTATTAACTTATTTCGGCGACCTAAAAAAACAATTGAATAAAAGAGAACCCAAATATGTAAAGCAAAGGTGAGTTTGATTTAGCTTTTGCGAAATTCCTTCTGATTGGCTCTTATCCAATGAAAAACACGGCCAGCAAGCTTACAACATATTATTTGTGATATTTTATTAAAAGGTTTTTGGACGGCACCCAATTAGCTGCATTACTTTTTCTTAGTAATTTTTTAACTGTCATTATGCTATTGACTGTTGCAACATTCAAAGAACTCTGGTTTTTGGTCTTGGTAAGCGCAAGTTGAGAAAATATTCTTTCAGTAGCTGCACTGCTATGCGGAAGACACAGTAAAGATCTGATGAATTTGGGTACCTTCCGAAACATTTCTTTTTCTTACTAAATATACTGAGGTCCAAAAAGGTTCAAGGTCTAGATTTTATGGAATCGTAGATTGATTTTTTAAAATTTCTCTATTCAGCATCTATTTCTTCAATTTTATTTTCACCAATTAAATTTAGAATTACTGCAAGGAAAGCTGTAGACGTCTCTGCTAGGCAAGATGGGTTTATACCCTCTACAGCATTTAAAATTTTTGTCTTTAAAGTCGATCCTGGGATGATATTTGTTTACAAAGATGTAAATAATAATGTTTGTATGTTTTTTTCATCTTATTGACTTCTATTTCGGGAAAGACTCCACTGTTCGGCCACCTGTGTAAACATCTTTCTTTCATAATTTTAAAACACTTTTCGTCATCAAAATCAATTCCATTTAAGTTTTCGTCATTTATGTAATCTGCTTTAACAAAATTGTTTAATATCATGTTATAATATGCCTTAATTGATAGTAATAATATACATATGAATGCGTGAAAATTCGGATTGGAACTCAAGATTTATCTTATTAGTAATATTCAGAATATATGCCAGAAATAAAAGATTGATCTTATTCGTGTCATTCCAGTCCGAGTTTACCTTATGAATAAAATCTGAATTATTTTCTGAATCACTTTCAAATGAAAGAGTAAAAGAAAAAAAGATATTGTCTCTTTGGGCTGTGAGAGAAATACAAATAAATATTGCCTGCTAGGATTTCGACACATTTTGGTATCATTTTTGCTGCCGAATGTGTATAAATGAGAAATATTTTCCAAAAATAATATCTTGACACCACTTTTTTTTTTCCTAATCATCACAGAGGCGTTATCGCTTGCAAATCTAATCATATTTTTAATAGGCACTTTAAGTTCTTCAAATAATTTGCGGTCATAAATGGAGTGTGCGTTGCCATTCTCTAATTGAATCACAACAAAAAATCTGTCTACTAATATCTGTTGTCTCATCAATTATTAGCGATGACTTTTACTTAGACTAAATTCTCATACGTTTTCTATTATAACAAGGTATTCGTGGTCTCAGTCGCCTTAGTTTTTCCTAATTTTAAATCTGTAGTCAGTAGCAATGCACTTTATTAATTCTTTTAGTGAAAGCAGCAAATTGTGCTGTAGAATAATCCTGAGCTCATTAATTTAAATTTTTTGAATTTTCCCTTATACCTATTCCTTTTTTTTAGTTTAAATTTTCGGTTGATGTTTTAAGCTCCGCACAGAGATTTGGTGGCGTATAGATTTATCACGGAGATCTAAATGCGGTTTATTGTTTATACATGACAAAATTTATTTGCAGAAGGCTTTTATATCCTTCTCTTCGATCCAATTATAATTTTCTTTCCAATGGGATCAACCTATGGCAACAAGAACTTGAACTTGCACTTTGAGGAATAATATTGCTATCTTCCACTTCTTCAATATTTTCTTCTGGTTCTAAATTCACACATGAACTTTTACTAAAAATCTGGATTAATTTATACTGAGCATTTAAAATGTATTTATGTTACAAAGATCTTTTTACCTTTCCAATCTTGACTCCTTTCCAATTCTATTTCAAGTTAAAATTCCGTAAACGACAGGTCAAGTAAATTATTGCCTGTTTCAGCTCAGAATTTTTTAAATAAATTTCTTAAATATATTTGACGTCAACTTCACACGAAATCATTTTTTTCAGTATGTACTCGAATATTGTTTTTATAACTGACTTTAAATCAAATCCTAATGGTCTAGACAATGTTTCAAATAATTACAATAGCAAAAGTGGTTTTAAACTATTATCAAACCTGCCAAAGAACGACACCGATATTTATATGAACGGGCACATTAATAGGACTCCATTAAGCGACAGAATATTTAATAGGAAAAGTAATAAAATCGATTTTCGTTTGTAATAGAATTGCAAATTATGTAAAAAAATCATTTCGTACGCACTTCTATTAAGTATTTTAAATTAAAAATCTAAAAAGCGGGATTTTTAAATAAAATTGCTTACGGGTAGTACAAACCATAGAGGAGTAGTACAGTAGTACGTGGTACCCAATATTAGTACAAATACTACTATCGTAGTGCAAACGACAGCGCTATTCTGAAATAATCTTTTTTTTAGTGGAGTTATAGTCATTTCCACGACTGTATTTATGTCCGTTATCAAAGTACACTCGATCTTCAAGTAACATAACAAGGTAAGCTGTAAAGGCAGCAAAGGTTTCTGGTCTCTCGTCAAACCCATCATGTATAACTTTACCAGTTCTTCTATACCTTCACTACTTAATAATGGTGAAATGGCTGTTGGCTCCTTGGATAAAACTAACTACAAGACACTATACAAGATTTGTTTCAAATTCTCGCCTTCCACCCATTTCACAGAAACCTGTTTTGTATCTCCTGTGCGGATGTGTATAAGAGCCAAGAAACATTCGTACGAGAAATGTTAAGAAATTTAAAGTCTTCTAGTTGCAGGACCTGATGGTTTTTCGCGCCTGTTAATTAAAATCTGGGCCTCATCCTTGGCTAAACTTCTGGGCAAACTTTTCTGCTTATCTTAATCGACAGGAAACTTTCCAACTGTTTTGAAACAAGTATGGCGACACTTTCATTCCAGACTGTACATTCGATAGATTTAAAAAAAAAAAATAGCTGTAATCGCTGCAAATAAATTCCAGTAAAAGTACTTTGAGTTATCTTGCTAAAAAGTAAAAACAAAAAATAAAAAATGTAAATAGTTTTACGTCAACGAAAAGAGTATTAAGTTAAAAGAGAATCAGAATATACAAACAAAATTGAAGTAATACATATTCCATGCAATTTAAAAATAAATAAAAGATTAGGTAATCAAGGACATTCACTGGGTGACAACAATCGATGTTATTTTCTTATGAAATAAATGAACTTTTTATTTTTTTTTTCAGTGATCCCATTTTGTCGAGTGTGCCCTAATGTGCTGACAGCAGTTGCCTAGCTAGTACGTTCAGCCGTCAACATAAGGTCGTCTTCTTGAGCTCACATCTAGATTGTTGCCGTCCTGACATATTATAATTGCAGCTGTACTTAAACAGAGTCGTCAGGTCGACATAGGATCATTTAATTCTCATGCTATAGTAATTGGATCAGCTTTACGACTGTTTCACTAAGTTCGCAAAGGCATTAAATCAGTTACAAGTTGTAAAAGACAACCAACAGCTTCATTGCAAGGCACCTAAGATCTGTAGTCCGTTTGCCAATCAGTCACGGACTATAGATTTCATCTGGACGTTGCATGATATCTCAGTACCGTTCCTAATCTACTGAAAATTATTTCAAGTTCAAACGTCAAAAGTCGACCGCAATCCATGAAATTAACTATGACACTTTCACCGTATATTCATTAACTGTTCACAGATTTCAGCAACAGCCAGCCCAGTCTTAAGGCCTAACCACAATGTGCATAAGCTTGCATATGCAAGCCTTGAAAATATCATGAATGCTTCCTTATGCATCACTAACATTTGTATAGTATTTACATAAACTGTCAAATTTGCTTATGTAAAGTACGATCATGAGCGTACAGACAGAAGTTGACGAAAGGAATTAAAACTTGACGAACGACTTCTTATTCCTATTGTGGGTTGTTATTATGAAAAGAAATTGCTCGTGGCTTTGCATATGCTAGCATATGCACATTGTGGTTAGGCCTTTATTGATCTTCTTCGATCTAGAAGAAGTATATCATCCGTCAAGAATGAAGCCGACTTCTACCAAAACGTCTCTAGATTCCAACCACAATCAAATGGGTTATCTATACCAGGCAGCCTCCACGAACAGCAGCCATTCAGACCATACAATAATTTTGTGTTCCTTTACCTTCTACTACTAGCAAAACAACTGCAGCCTATTATAAAAAAAAGAAAGAAAGGAGAGTAACAAACCATCATATTATTGACCAATTGCAATCACTTCGATCCTCTCGAAGGTTTTTGAATCTATCATTAACTCAAAATTAATGAAGTGTTTATGGAATCGCAATCCTTGATCCGGCAATATGGCTTCCGGTCTTAACGCTCATTTGGAGATTTGCTGATATTTCTTACGGATTGGAATTTCGGTGAGTCTATAATTTTTGTCCTAGATATTTAAAAATGCCATTGATAGAGTCCTGTTAGGTAAACTTGAAGTACGTATTCTCTTTCTTCCTCTTCTATAATCAATTTCCAGAGGGAATGCCGTATGTATGAAACGAATTTGGATGATTAGATTATTGAATAAAACGATCTTCATGAAATCCTCGCTTGGGACAAAACGAATCGTGTCAATTTAAATATATTTAAGACCCAAAGTTTCAAAGCCTTGTGGCAATAATTTGTCATATCGAATCGTTCAGAGTTTAGTTTCCTACAATTTCGTTCATTTTAATTGCCTCGTCTCCTTCAGTGTTTTTTCTTACAAATTATGTTCCAATCGTAAAAACACTCGATTACCTATCGTAAAAAAATACAACCTCATACTTAAAACGTAAGCCCGACCGCAACTCCGTCAGGCTGTTCCTTGGAAACCAACTCTACTAGTTTTTTTATTCTCTTGGAAATCAAGCTTTAAGAGTTCTAATGAAGTACTTAACCTGATCCATTGTAGAGTAATTTCTGTATGCAATATTAGCGCTGCAAGCCGACTACATTCTTTCACCATTCAAAATACGTTCGGCCGTTTAGTAAAATTCCATGACACTTTTTTATTCCGAACTGTGCGAACGTGGAACAGTCTGCCATCTTCTGTCGTCTTTCGACTTAAAACCTGCGAAGGTACATGTGTGATATACGTACATGTGCCTTTCCGCCATTCTTCTCATGTTCCCTAATCATTTCTCTATCTTCTTCCTTCATGTTGTACTTTGCATTATAGAGTATCCCCTGGGCATATGGTACATACAGTGGACCAGCTTAGAACAAACTACTGAAAGGTGAATTTTAGAATTTTAATTAAAAAAAAAATCTCAAAATTTCTCCCATAAGAGGAAACTATTAAGTATGATACGAAAGTAAATGTGTGAACAGTAACTTGTTGCACAATGGTTGGGAGAAGTATTAGTTTGACAATTCTATGAATCCGAATGGCATGGGAAGTAGAACATACATAGGAACCTTTCTATTAACAATTGAATATATTGCGACTTGGGCCCGGTATTTGAGACAATTTTTTTAAGTTTTCAACGTCTCAGAGAAATCGGAGCCTAAAGCAGGATTTACATAATGATGGCATGTAAGTTTTACAGAAATTGTGAGGGGGATAGTACATCGTATACGGAAATTTATTTATGAGTGACGAGAGAAGCATTGTAACTTTATATAGTTACTGTAACTAAAACATTGTTATTGGCAACCCTAATTTGTCAATTTCGACTACTCGTGCGGCCATATTTATATTTTTACTATAATTTTATGACATATAAGTATCTGTCAAGTTAAATTATTTGTTGAAATAAATAAATGTAAGTTTTAAATTTGTAATTAAATATTGCGAAATTGAAAGTTTTTAAATATTTCTTTATAGAAAATATTGTAGTTATTTCTTAGGTAGTTTTCAGTTCACAAACATTGAGCAGTGCGTCCACAGATTCACTACAGTGGTCCTTTTCCTTTACAATTTGCTAGAAAAATTCCGCCTTTGAGATAATCCGTTATGTGAACACGAAGAGGACTGGAATTATCTTCATCGGCGTTAGTTCCGTAGTGGAATGGAATTATTTTCATGTGAGCACTTGAGTGGATCGAAGTGGATTGACGTTTACATATTAACAGATTACTTACTGAATTTTTTGTTTACTATGAATAAATAATAAATAAAAATTTCGTTATCGTACAAAATGTTGATTGTAGAGCTGAATTACAGCACCATCACCATCATTTTGCTTCGAACTCCTTCGTGCTTTCATTCAATATTTTAGAAATTGTTAAATTATACCTCTTTCCATTATCCGTCTAGCGTAGGTGTGAGGTATTGCAATGTTTGCTTCCGTAGCATTTAAATTTCAATAAGCTATCTCCATTAAAATTTTGACACATTGCAGCTAATAGCCTGTGACGTAATTCTGTGACTAATGTATACCAATTTTTATAGGAAAGAGAGAGTATTGTGTTCTCTGTACCGTGCTTTCCTATACTTTTCACGATAATACGTCACCTAATGGTGGAACATGGTTCATAATGGGAATAGCTTGTATTCTATATACCTTGGGTACGAGCATTGTATATAGGTGCGTTCAGGATACTTATTAAATCTGACCTATACTCAGTTATGTTCATTACTTGCTTTTCTTTGTCCATTCCTTTTTGAAACCTCATATCTGTCGGTACATTGAGCTCATTTCAGTTTATTTTTTTATTTTTACATATGATATCTGACATATTAAAGATCCTCAAACTAATCTCAATAGATACCTTTTTGTTAACTTGTAGATACACTTGCTAAATCTGTTTTGTCTAGTGCCAATTGTATAAATGGTACTCATAAAAGATTGTTTAATTTTGAGTATACTTTTCCAGCAATAAACGTATTGTATTGTATCCATTGAGCTTGGCTTAATAATATTAAAAAAAGAAAAAAAGAATGCAGTTCCATAATATTCACTGTTCCCTAATCCCAATTATTTTTCCTTCTTCTCTTATAGGTTAGAAACAATAGAAATTATTAACGATTCCATTTTTGATTATTTCAATGTTTATTTTCATTTTCTGCAATATATATAAATTTTACATCTCGTAAGTATTTGTGGAATTAAGTTGATTTTTACTCTGCTCTCTCCTCAGCTGATTTTCTCATCTACACACTTTCCTCAATTATACATAATAATAAGATTTTTATATTAATTTATTTATAATAATTTTTTTTTTTATTAATCTTAACTTGCGACTTTTATAATATTACTAAAAAGTAATTTCTGGGGAGAGGGGAGGCTTAAAACTATTTTCTTTTCTTTTCATTTAATAAATATTTTCTAAAATTCGGTTTTATTTAAAACTTTTATAAATTTTAAACATTCTCTCTCTTTTTTGTTCAATTTATCGAAAGTCTTTCATTATTCACACACATATTGATTTTGGTGATCGTTTACATTTTTTTTTTGAGATTTTTAAAAAATAATTTTAAGTAGAAGTTTTACAACAAAATTTTATTATCCCTGTCCAAAAGTTTTAAATTTATTACTTTTTTGTTTGTTTGTTACATGGTTTCTTCAATGTAATGATTTTATAAACAATTTGGTTTTATTTTTGTTTTATGCCAAGACTCACAATTTCATACATTTTATAACTTTTATACACTGACTTATAAAGGTAATTGGTTTTTTTTTCTTTTCTTATTTTCATTTTATATTTATTTACAATTTACACGAAAAAAAAATATTACAAGTGTGGATTTTTTTGCTATGTTTTAAGGCGTATTATACATTTTACGAATTTTTGCTAAATTTTGAAATCAATTTCCAGCGAACTTTTGTTCCATTTAGTGTAAAACATGAATTTAAGTGTAGTTTTTAAAGTTTAATGACTCTCGGCCATGTTTTCTATGGATAGAAGAAGTAAAGAATATGGTACATGTTGGTCCGCGTGTAAGACCGTAAAAAGCTCGCATTCGTGAAAAGAATTTTAATCGGTAAAAATTGTAGTGGAAAGAAAAGAGACTATAAAATATCTACCGTAGTGTCTCGTAATGTTGGCATGCATCTATGGTCTTAATAAGATGGTCAGTGGGTTGTTTTCCTAGATATCAATTATGTTGAATGTGTAAAAGAATGGGGCATTTTGGCAATAAGCAAGTTCTCAGTTAGGAACATTTTAAGATTTTTTTTTTTAAAACGAAAGAAACGCCTAATGTCCTAGACAAACAGCGCTCTTCATGAACAATCAACTAACGACTCTACGATGCTATAAACTAAGTTTTACACATATGTCTTCATTAGAGCTCTAATGAAAGAAAAAAAAAACACTTAATTAGTTTACTTCATTATTATTTGATTTTCGAGCCATAATTATGAATACTAAGTGACACGCGGCATTTTAATGAATAGTTAGTACTAATGATTCATTAGATCGTGCATTATGTCTAGGTTATAGAACCACATCGAATTTACTCTACATAATGACTTCATATTGGTGCCATTTATCACAATCCAGTTCTGCTATTATTAAACAAGATTATGTAAATCATCGCTGTAACTTTGAAGTGTTTACTAATATTTGTGGGGTTCATAGTTTGCTCATAAGAGCTGTACAAATTCTAGACTGCGATCAGTTGTGCTATTTGAGTGAGGGACGTAATTATTCAAAATAAAACGTGAAATTATCGCAACACATAGTTCAGGCTGGTAAACGTAGTTTTAATACATTCAGGTAACATCAGAGGTATAAAGAAAATCATTCTCTCTTTCTGATATTAGATTTATGCTCAGCCGTGTTTTATGATAAAAGTAAAGTAAAAAAAGAATCAAAAATGCGAGAGATTTGATGGTACGATTCAGATAATTCAATTTTAGTGTTTCAAACAGCAGATGAAGGATGAAAGCACTAATAACACGTTTTTGGCATTACTGAAAATGTTGACTGGAAGAAACTAAATATACATCAACAATTTTACCAATGTAACCTTAGAAATGTACAAGGACTGGACTCCTCTCATGCTTTCTTTGAATATTTTAGAAATTTGTTATATGATAATATTTTACAAAGTATGATTCACCAGCCGAACTTGCCTGGACTAGAGTCTAGATCTAGACTAAAAAAGAGATTGAACATTTTGGTTGTTGTTTTTTTTTTATGCTGTACAATCAATTTATGTTTACCTGACGTTGCTGATACAATAAGTCGAACCCGATTGAAAATCACTTGAATTTTATTGACAAGCTGTATAAAATACAATCTAAAGCCATTGGTGAAATTTTTTCAAAATAAACTAAAGTTCGAAAAGGTATCTGCTGATGAACAGATCCTAACAATGGACTTAATATAACTTGTAACAGTATGAGAAGAATAAGTCGAAAAATGGGGCTATACGGGCTAAAATAATTTTTTCTTTGCAAATCTACAGATATTGTCCTTAGCCCTTCCATTAAGGTTCATTCATACAACTAAAACTTCTTCCATTCATGACACTACTGTCTAATCTGGCTTGGAAGTCATAAAAGTATTTAGGAAATATACAAAAAAAAATTATTTTTTTTTTTCACTGATGAAATATGAGGGGCTCCAATTACAATTTAGTAATGCGCCTTAAAATCCCGAAAGAGTTTCAAATGGAAAATTCCGTTGAATCAAAATGAGATTCTGAAAATTCTAAATGATTAAATACCGATTATTAAAATTTTGATTAAATTCTGGTTGTCAATGTTATTCTGATTTTTACAATAGACGCATTTTATATTCACTGGCTCAAAAAGATCTCGCTCAATAGTGTAGCAATTTAGTTACATACATATATCACGTATAGATGCCATTGTTATTATTACTTTTGTACATCATATTAATTTTATGAAAAACTAGCATAGTTTCCATAAAATATAAAATAAATTAGAATTACATTGGAAGACATTAAAAATGAAAATTTTAGATTCTTCGTTTGTATCAATGACAAATTGACAGACGTTTGCTTTGCGTCCCGTTTAATGTTAAAAGTTTACAAACTATGAGTTTCATATTGGAACGGACCACAATACTAGAAATTCATCGATTCCTGAATATAATTTTTGATTTTCTGAAGGTTCATAGAAGGATGCACAATATATAAGTGCTTAGCCGACTTACCGAGTTGTTGAAATCAAAGGAGCTAGTTGAATTTAAATGGGCCGTAGACCAATGTGAAGCTTTCAATTGGTTAAAGGAGATTTTATACAGTGAACCCGTATCAGTATTTTGTGTTTCAAAACTGTACTGCCAGGCTCACGCCTATGTTAATACCATTGGGCTTGTATGTAGGTGTATTGATGCAATAACAGGAGATTATCAGTTGGAAATCAGTATTCTATCAGTATTGCATCGACATGGAAAAAACTACTTCAGTTAAATTTTTAAAGAGCGAATTTAAAACGTTAGAGTTATGAAGAAACTATTTTATCATTTATACTGAGATTACTATTACTACAATCAAAAATATAAAATCGCTTGTATCATGTATTATTCGTTGGTTTTTAAAACTGCAGACAAAATGATTTTGAAATTTCAGTGACTCATGCAGATGTTTTAAGTAGATCGCGCTGTCTTAATGCATGGATTAGTATTAATGCGACAATCAGCGCCATCATGGGACAGAGTATACCTTATCCCAATGAGTACCAGTTTAGGCCAGTACATGCTTGACATTGAACTTACTAGTCACAACGAGACCTGCCTAAAATCTCTGCTGATCTGTGGGTTACAGCTCTTGGTTGATTTAGCGCAACTCCACGCCGAAAGCCAAATATCTAAGCATACATTAATAAGCGACCATCTTTCAGATCCTCGAACGCAGTATGCAATTATTCAAAGGATATACTTTTCTGTTTAAAGAATAATGTCATCTAAGTCTTGTAGACTCAGACACTCTTTCTCTGCCCGCATATGGGCTACCACAACCACCAAGCTGCTCCCATCAAGGGGCCTTCTCTATGTTGAGGTGATTAGCTCCAATGGTACCAAGTTAGCAATGGCGGCTACCCAATGGATATAGCTTCGTAATTTTATAGCATACCAGCCAGTAATTTTATAGCATACCACAGTACTAGTTCCAAGACAAGACTACTAGGTTGTATAGGTGCAGGCTTCACTATGAACACACACATTCATTAAGAATCAGAGTATCTGTGTTGCGTCAGCGCGAAGCAATGATTGATTATTGAGGATGAAATAGCAGAATTTCAAGCTATTATAAGAGTAATGCAAGCTTTAAGCATGAAGTTAAGTTTGAGATAAAAAACAACATAGCCAGCACAAAAAGGAGTACGTTTTTCGAAATAACAGTCTTTACCACCATGTCGGAACTGGCAAGAAGATTGTCGTAACTTTCGCCGTCTATTCTGATATCATACCACAATCATAGATGTCATTTAAATTTTGTAATATAATAAGAAATCAATTCGTATTAGCCGAAAGTGAACTATTAATCCGTTATTTTATTGTAAAGTTGATAAAAGTTACAAAAATTTAGTCAGTTATGAATGGTCTGAACAAATTGTCTATCTAATTTCGAGAACCGTTAGAAGTTATTACCGGCAGACTAGATATTCGAGGGGTATTACAAAATACATGGAAATAAACATATGGAAGTAATTACAGTCACCACCCCTCGTATAAATAGTGCTGTGTAACATGAAAACCGGTCGATTTAAAATTACTGGCGAACTTCCGTTGAACAAGTGAATACTTGGAACCAAAAATTATGAAATTTTCAATTCAATTCTGAATTCCAAGAAAATGCTACCACAAGATAGTTTTTGATTATCTACATACATTTAGACGCTGCAAATGAAAGAAAGAGCAGAAATTTCATAAGTACATATCAATACCAAGTGTGTTGAAGTTCTATGAGATGTACGAGACGAGCGGTGAAAGTACCCTCAGGCCAGGTTATATGTAGTCTTTAGAACAGACATGTAAAGTACTTAAGTACATTGGTACATTAGTACTAGTAACAGTACTACGATGTGGACTTTTAATTTTTAAGTACTGAAAATTTTTTTCAAATACAAGTCCAGGCACTGGTACTAGTATTTATAAGTCCCATATATAAGCTTAAGTATCATATAATTACTAAAGTACGCACATACTACAAATACCGTCAAAACACGAAATACTTCAGCTCTTGCGAATTATTTAAATACGACATATAGAGGCTTAGGAGCACGGACAGTAACGGTCATGATTTTTTCCCAAGAAAAAAATAAATTACACTCGTTGTTCAGTGATTTTTATTTTTAAGTTCCTCAATTACTTAAGTACTTATAAGGTAGGTACTTAAAAGCTGACATGCGGGATTTTTAAAAGGGATATATGGATTGTACCAGTAGTAGTACCAGGACTTGTATTTGTATACTTAAAAAATTTTAAGACCAGATCCTGGTACTGGTTACTTGTACTTGGAATTTTGCAGGTCTGCTTTATGAAAGAATCGTTATTTATTTATTAGTTGATGTGGAAGATATATCTTAAGATAAAACAAAATTCAGTTCTTATCTTCAAAGCTGACAAAATCAAACCTTGGCAATCACTCGCACAGATTGATTCTATTGACGAAATCGAATCGATTCAGGTCAGGATTACGCAAGTTATGACGTTCTCATGACAACATCACCACCCATCGCCACATTGTAAGAATCAATCTACAACAACGCAATCAACTCGAATTTCTTGCCATTGCCAATTGAATGAAACTGAATTGAAATCTTATAAAAAAAAAAAAAAGGCGTTTTTCAATTCACCCTCTTGATAAACATAAACAGGAACTTAGGTCGAATATAGTAGTATTAAGTGAAGAAGTATCATACAGAGAAGACCACCTGCACGTGAACAATTCACTTTAAAAGATCGGATCTCCCATTCAGATGTGATCGAAGAAAATTATGGGATCAATTTAAACAATAAATTGAATTAATAATAATATTGTATTAAGTTTGTCACTTCTTTACCTCGATAAAAAATATTACAATATTACTGATCTCATTGCTTGGATAACTGAGAATCCAGTAGAGAAAACAAAATGTGTTCTACAATTTCAATTAAGGATGCGAGCTCTTCTGATTACGAAATTCTTTGCTTTAACATAAACAATTTTTTCAATTCTCATTTGATACGAGGCTTGGAATAATTTTTTAGTCCATCATCTATCATTTTGTCGAATATCAGTTATATTCTGTAAATTCTAATTGCAAAATGTATTGATGAATTTAATTCAAAAAAACAAAAAAAAAATTAAAATCAAAATAAAATTTTTAAATACAAATATAGTCCAAGATCATTCTAAGTTCATAATATGTATGTATTTATGTAAATATACGCCTGTGGTGAGTACTGTTAAGTATAGGTACGTTTTCTTTTAGTTTTACTTACTGTTTACATTATTAATTTATTGCAGTGTCGATGTATGTGTTTTTGCTTAAGAAAATTATAACTGTTCTGATATTGCAGATCAGATACAGATATTGTAAAAAGTTTGATTTTGTGATACAATACATTCCTTAAACCATACTAAAAATATTGGACAGTTCTGTTTATATGAAACCGTTGAAACTTAATTTTGAACACTTTGGGTTTGATGGAAAATGCGACAATCTATAGTTGTAGAATGAACGAAACCGATAAAAAGAATCTCTTACATTTGAACAATTTTAAAATTGGCCGAGCGTTCGTCAATTCAGTCGTATAAAAAAAATAAATAAAAACAAAAAATTTAAAAAAGAAGTAACCCAGGGACATGTTCGAGAACTACTACTATTATATTGTTGAAATAGAGAGATTTCTTTCTCTTTCAGTAAATAGTTTTTCATACAGTATTGCCAAGTTTATATTAATGCTTTTGTATTACACACATTTATATAAATTAATCACCAAAATGTGGCATAATTTATGTTTACAGAAATTTACTAAAATTTCTAAAAAAATCTTCGAAAGTTAACTGAAATTAACTTCAATTAACTACTTGATATCAATTTAAATTTAAATGGAATGTTTGTGTTTGGATGTAAATAAATTTGACAACAGTGTATTATATTTAGGGTAGTACTAGAGAGGGAGGACATTTCAGCAGCGTTATGTATAGGCGATAATATCTCACATAATATTTCTTCTGTTTTAGTTTACTTCCTCGTAAAATCAGTACAAAAAAAAGTGGAAAAGTATAAAAGTACAAAAAAAAAAAAAAAAAAAACATCATAAAGACTTTAAATACTTTTTTTTGCAATTTTTTTTCAAAATCTTACCGAATTCAATGCATTACGTAAAAGTATTTTGAAAATTGTTTACAAGTATGAATTTTCAGACTTTAGGATGTTTTTATTTAAATGTGTAACGATAAAAAACACCGATTTTTGCTTCCATATAATTCGTGCATACTTTTATTAAGTGTGCTACTTACATATAGACTCCCCCCCCCCCCCCCATTTAGATGAAACTTTCAGAATTAGTTAAGTATTCAGAAATATTTGACCCATGTTTCTATCTTTAGTCTGCCGATCTGAGGTCCTGGATACAGTGTGATTCAAATTTGAACGTTTTCACTGTTTTTTAATTTGTTGATTACTTGGGATCGGGTTACTCGATTCTTTTGTATGATATTTCAAATTAATGGTATTAAATAGGGCTTTCCAAATAAATAAAAACAAAAATAGAAATTAATAAAAATATTGGAAATAAAATTAAATTTTTATTAATTTTAGATTTTTGACCCCCTCCGAAAAAGAACCGCCACCTAAAAAATATTATTATTGAAATGCTTTAACATTAATACATATCATATCAAAAATTTTCGGATGTTTATCTCCTAGTTTAGGAGAAACAGTTATAATTATTTATTAGCGTCTCTGCAAATTTTCATATCAAAACTTAAGAAATTACTCGAAAATAATGATTTTTTTTTATTGTTTTTAGATACCGTAATGAAATATGTATATAAAACTATTTTAATAATAGTTCTGTTCTATTCTTTCTTAAATTACGCACAAAAGAATCGCGTAACTCGATCCCAAGTAATCAACAAATTAAAAAAAACAATCATAGTGAAAACGTACAAATCTGAGTTACCCTGTATCCAAGAACTCACAAAAAACAACAAAGAAAACATACAACAACAAAATATGGGCCGATTTTAATACTTAACTAATTCTAACAGTTTCATATAAATCGGAGGGGTTCGGGACTGAAAATTGATTATTTTGATCGTTTTTGTATGGAATTGCTATACAGGGTGTTTCCCCTTAGGAGGTCCATAGAGCGGGAGGTGATAGTACTCACCTAGACGAACCAAAAATTGTATGGCAGGGGGGGGGGGCAATATCAACCGTTTAGGAGTTACAGGGTGATTCATAAAAAAAGCTAGGTTTTCACAAAACACCCTGTATCTTAAAAACTACAGGGCGTATGGTCACAGTTAAGGGCTCACTGTATGCAGAACTTCATGGCCTTTCCAACGACAGCTCAACCAGCCCCGTACCCCTCTCCGCTCAGAAGTTATGAAGGTCGAAACTAAAAACTTCGGATTTTCTTTCCTTTTTTTTACTTTGACCTCTATTATTTTTGCAGAAAGGTCATTAACATAACTTTTTTTTATAAAAACTGTAAACTGTGGAGCCTCCTCTTTAATTTGACCTACTATACCCTATGTGCTATCTGTATCCGTTAAAGAGTTATTAGCTCTTAACCTATTCTCAAACCTATTTTCAAACGTATTCTCAATGATAATTTGTTTCCTTACCACGTCATTCTAAAAAATATTGTCTAATTTCGGTGTGACCTGAATAGGTCATGAGTTCTTAACTGTTTAACGGCTACAGTTAACACATTGGGTGTACTAGGTCAAATTAAAGAGGAGAGTCTACACTTTACAGTTTTTATAAAAAAAAGTTATGTTAACGACCTTTTTGCAAAAATAATAGAGGTCAAAGTAAAAAAAAAAGGAAAGAAAATCCGAAATTTTTAGTTTCGACCTTCATAACTTCTGAGCGGAGAGGGGTACGGGGCTGGTTGAGCTGTCGTTGGAAAGGCCATGAAGTTCTGCATACAGTGAGCCCTTAACTGTGACCATACGCCCTGTAGTTTTTAAGATACAGGGTGTTTTGTGAAAACCTAGCTTTTTTTATGAATCACCCTGTAACTCCTAAACGGTTGATATTGCCCCCCCCCCCTGCCATACAATTTTTGGTTCGTCTAGGTGAGTACTATCACCTCCCGCTCTATGGACCTCCTAAGGGGAAACACCCTGTATATGAGTGGTTAGGTATCCTGAAATTTAGTCGATCAGCAATCGAGTCAGTTCTATGTGGAGGAGTATATTAATTTATGCGTTGAGTGTATACACATTGTAGAAAAATATGTTTTTTTTTTATGAAATTCTAGACTCTAAAATTATTTCTCATGCATATACATTCAGATATATTAACGTCGTCTAAAAGCAGTAATGAATCTAATGGGCCTTCTGCCATATATCTTATAATTTCTTTGTTTTGTGTATGCAATAAGTAGGCCCTTCAAAAATATGCGAATAACCAAATCTTACTAGTCTGGGTGAAAAAAAAAGTGTAAGACAACGAATTCGCAAAAAATTTAGAAGGAAACAGTTACACAATTTTGATTAAACTAAAATTCAAAAAAATTCAAAAACTGAATCCAATATCTAGGGAATTATATTTTTATAGCCGATTATGTCAACTCCACAATTTTTATGAAATATGTGTAAAAAAATGAAATCGTAAAAAATTTCAAAAATAATTTTGGCCAACCCTATAAAAAAAATTACCAAATTTGACTTATTTCAAAATTTAATCTATAATTGTATAAGTTGTGAGCTGTGATTGAAATTTCATCGTGCTAAATCAGAAGCATAACGCTATTTTCGAAAAAAAAAAATCTTTATTATTATTAATAATCTTACCCGGATTTTACCCGCGTCTGTAGAACTAATACTGTCGCTGATACAGACATGCGTAAGTCACCACTGACTCGTTTTACTGATTTGTTTAAAATTTTGTTACTACTGGTTGTTAGCCCTTTGTAAGAGCAATCGCCCGGAAAGCGAAAGGTCCCAGTTTCAAAATCCGGACCAGACGGTTGTTTTATTTTCTTGATTCATAATTTGATTTAGAATAATTAAAAATAAAAGTTCTTAAAGATTCTTCCATTCCGTTATATAATAATTTTTAATGGTGGAAACTGAAATAATGAGGGAAAGTCATAGTTGGAAATATGTACTATTTACTCTTTCTGGACTTCATTGTCTTTTATTTTTTAGATGAAACAATTCGAAACAGAGAAGAAATTACTTCTTTCAGATTTTAAGTAATAGTGAATATCGCATCGTAATTAATATCTGTATTTTACGATGATATTTAAAAAATGAACAGCAACACAACACGCATAATTGCCAATCTAATTCGTCGTTCTTTTGTCGAAAATTTCTCATCTATGCAATAATTTGTTGCTTTCTTATCGTAGGTTTTTTGATGGTAACAATCGTTCGTGTTTCACTTTAAAAAGGCAATAAATGATAAATGCAAAAAATCACTTTCAGTTTTTTTATTCAAACATTCAAAATTATTAGTGCTTGAGAGAAGATTCTATGTGACTTATTTATCAGTGTTTTTACCATTAATTTATCATCATAATGCGAAAAAAGTATATGTGCTAATTTGACATAAAGCTAATAGACAAAATATCCATGCTACGAGATGTGGCAGAAAAGTAATGAGACTGGCAACACTGAAAGCGATCTGGCAACCCTGCGCTGTTGTCCTTGACAGAGCACGTATATCAGTACCCTTCCATAGTTCAGTGCGAGATTCCACTCCTTCCTTTAACGACGCGATTGTTGTGACTGCTATTAGTTAAGTTGTGTTTTGGTTGTGCCTCACGCAAAATGGAATCGGCAAGTGTGACGTTTGAAAAGTTAAAATAGGCCTATGGGGAACATTCTTTATCCCGATCTCAAGTTTTTCGCTGGCACAAATCAGTTTTGGAAGGCAGCGAACACGTTGAAAATGAACATAATTCAGGGATGCCTTCAATTTCGAAAACCGACGAAAACATCGAATGTGTTAACGCTCTTGTGAGATCAGACCGTCGTTTAACATTAAGAATGTTGAGTGAACAATTAAATTTGAACAGATTTATCGTTCGGTGCCGAAAAACGTCACAATTCAGCAGAAGGACAATCGAAAAAACAAGTATCTTGATCTTCTTGATGGAATCGCTAATGAGCAAGATTTCTTTAGTACTCTCAGACCTTAGTCCGTGTGACTTTGAAGACGGTTGAAGACTTCCAGCGCTGTTACCAACAGTGGGAACAACATCTTCATCGAGCTCAAGGGAACTACTTTGAAGGGGATAATATTAATGTTTGAAAAAAAAAAAAAATCTTTGGTAAATAAAAATCACACCTCGTAACATTGAAAATTATAAACTGTGGACAAAAAGCTAAATTTTATGTTATCCTTTCCAGAATTCTATTGTCAAATTTTTCCAATGTTTCTTTCATTATCAACAAGGTAACTTAGGCATTTTGAAAAATTTGTTAAGGTCACAAGTTAAGATATAACCTTGAAAATGAACATTCAATAACACCTGCTTCGATGAAATTAAATTAGCCGCTGAGGATAAGGTTTTTCAGCTCTCCACGGTAAACTGGATAAATTTCATGCTGAGAAGTAGGAGGATAACCACAACTCTAGGGAACTGCTCAGTCATGATCACCGCAGCTAAAGGCTGCCCACAAACGGGAGTCCTTTCTCTACTTTTGCGGTGGTCGATTGTAATTGATGATCTATTGAAGATGATCATAGTTCGGGATTTAATGTACAAGTTTACTCGTATGACTTAGTGGTTACTATACGAGGCAAGCATGACCAGGTCAAATCCGATCTCATGCAAAACGCCGTTTCCAAAGTTCGCAGGTGGTGCTTGAACGATGGAGTTAGCATAAAGATTTCACTAACGGCTCCAATTCATGATAATATGGAATTGAAATTTTCAGATGAAGTAAAATTTCTGGTAGTCACTCTCGATATGAAACTCACCTGAAATTGGCATCATAGAATCCCTCTACACGTGTCGTCGCTTTATTATGGTAGAGTATGGAGTCTGAAGCCAAGAATGATTTACTGGGTGCACACCATGGTTATTAGACCCATGGTCACTTATATGGCCCACACATGGGGACTAAAACTGATGCCATGAATATTTGCAGCCATGGAATCCTTATTAAATCTTCCACTTCTGCGTTTGCAGGTCAAAGAGGAAGCGATCTCCACGCTATCAAATAGCATATAGATATGTTTCCAGCAAATGACGACAATATATGATATAATCACACCCAAGATCCGTAAGCTTATGTAACGTGGTTTTGGGAGACCGACAATAACATATACAGTTTAAAAACGAGCAGTGGACTCGGTGCAGACGTATACGGCCCCAGAAGTCTTATCTCAAAGGCCCTGGTCTCTACCCCTACAGTAGAGACCGGCTGAGGTATTATCTATAGTAGAATGCTCAAGCCGTTCTCAAGGTTTTATTGTAAGTCAGGGATATATGTAGTCTGGGAATGTCTGCTCACCTTTAAAAATTTATCAATGAGAAACAAAGCTATCCTCCTGGCCATAAATGCAATGAAAGCCAAAAGAAGAGAGAAAACTCGCTTTGTCGGACCAGAGTAATTTCATAGCACCTCAAAGTGTTCCCTCACAGTTAGCCTAAATAGCTGGGAGAATAAAATTAAATCTCTTTATTAGGAAAGGCTACAAAAGAGTTTATCGAGACTTCTGACGAACTCCTACTCCTTAGAAAAATAGAGCTTAATATGATTATCGAGCTCTTCTCAAGCCACTTGTATGACCTATACCAGATTGGCTTGGGTGGGAGATCATCTTCAAATGCTCATGAAACCTCGGAGCACCTGTTCTGGAATTGCGAAGCACAAGCTTTTGCTCCATCAAAATACCTGTGGAATCTCAATTCTAGAAAGGAAATAAATTGAATGGGCACTCACAATAGATCGTTCAGGTCGCAGTGAATGCGAGCTAACACCTCCAGATCCCTCCACAAATCTAATCTAATTTTGAAAATTGGCACATCTGGTAACATCTTGAATATTAGAAATTTTCACCTAGGTAAATTACTTTAAATGCGTTGATGTAAGAAAATTTGCGCACACAAATTTTATAAATTTGTTCAGGTTTTTCTTTTTAACTAAACTTTTTTGTTATCTTAGAAGATTCTAATGAAATTCTAATAAGAAAAAAAAATTAAAAAAAACATTCTTTTAATCACTTCTGGTGCACGAATAGTGAAAGTATAAGTAAAAACTGATTTTGACTTTGTTTGGTGATACGTAAATATCGTAGAGAAATCTATCACAATTGGAATTGAACTGCTTCAGATCTTTTTTTTTTTGTTATTTAAACTATTTATATATGAGATATAGTGAATGTCATCTCTCCACAGAACCAAATATCTGTCGAATCAAGTATATTTGAGAATAAAATTACTGCAAGTATTGACAGACTATGTAGATTAAAAAAAAAAAACAAAACAAAAAATATTTAACTTCGAGCGAGAAATACAAGCTTGGCTCAAACGTGAGCTTTTCAGAGAACAGCTGATATTAAATTTCCGAAAACTTAAGCAAGATTGTAAGATTAAAGCGAATAATACCTATATCTATAGAGCAGTACTAGTTTAAAAGCAGTTCTATTTACCGGCAGGTAAGATTAAGATCTTTCCGAAATAATTTCAGTTGATCCATGTCTATAGTTTTGGTTAAATAACGAGACGTTACAGAGTTCTATAAAGGTCATAGCCAGTAAGTCAACAATTTTATTCACTGTACCCATCATGAACTATAAATACAGAGCCTATTTCATGGGTATTGTACTGCTTGTCGTTTCATAAAGATTTAAATCAGAAAAAATAGTGCTTCATATTTCACGCAACCCAAATGCTAAGCTCAAGAAAGAAGACACTATTGCGACTGCGACGACAGACTTCGACGGCGATATTTATCAAAGTTAGATGTCGTCACTGATATTAAGTACAACTGCGGCGCCTAATTTTTATCTCTTCAAGTTCTTGGACAGTGTGCATATTGGGTTGCCTCTGTTGTCAGCATTGCGGCTGCGACGGCATTTTTAGAACATTTCTCAAGACTCGACTTCGACGGCTGGGCGTTCTGCCGCCGAAGTCGCAGTCGTGTCTCATTCTATTAATTTTCTTATTCTTTAAGCGGGAAACACAGTACTAATATTTCCAACCTCAGCCTCAACCTCAACTTTGACAATTCTGTAGAATATATGAGATTAAGTTATCTAGCACCCAATGACAAATTTGGTGAAGCCAGCCAGGTTGAGGTTGAACTCGGTGTAACTTTGCCACCTTTGACAGCAAATTTATATTATCGGGAAAAAGTGTATGGAAAATTTTTCTGTCAAAAAGTTTGGGAAACATATTTAACGTGAAAATTTGTTCCTACTGTAGTAAATTATTACAAAAATTGGCAGAGCTCAACAGGTTGAGATTCTTAAAGTTGTTCTGAGGGCGAAGTTGTGAAAGTTAGCATTGTGTTTCTCGCTTTAATCGAGCAACGTCGAAGTCTGCCGTCGAAGTCGCAATTCGGTTTAGTTAGACCTTAAGGGAAATATTCGTAAATTCTTGCAGAGCTGACTGACTATTGGAGTCTGAAAGACTTCTCTTTTCAATCCAACTTTCCCTGTCGGGAGTGCTTAATGAGAGAATGTTTAACATAATCACAACTAAGATATCACATGGATGTCAGATGTCGTTAAAAGTCTGTAATTCGTAGCTAACTAAAATTCAGGCTGATTTTAAAACCCCAAGATATCATGCAAAGAGCATGTTTAGCTTTCCCCGAAATGGCCATATCAAGGGGAAGCAATCTAAACAAAATCTCAACAGTATTAGATCACATGGAGCTAGTAATACCCCTCAATTGGCAAACTACATCTTGCAAATTGTTACAGTTTCATTCAATGTTCGAATTCGAATCTTCGACAATCATATAAGTAGAAGTACGTAAAATGCAATCATGCGGGGCAATAATTGGATTTCTTATCCGATGTGCAGCCATAAAGTCTTCCAAACTGGGTGAAGGCTTGATACATTTGAACATGTCGTCCAAAAGGATTCTCTACTTTTTTTTTTTTTTGAGTATAAGTGGAAAATTAGATGCACAGCAAGTTTGACAAACTTTCGAAATTTCACCTGAATTTTCTGACTGAAACCTCGAACACGTCCGTGTAGTGTTGAAAAATGTTTTTTTTTTTGTCAAAATTATATAAATAATATAAATATGAAAATGAAATATTTGTTCAAGAAGAAGAAGAAGAAGAAGAAGAAGAAGAAGAAGAAGAATAGAAATGAATTATCGCTTCTCCATTACCCAAAGATAAAGCTTAAAAAAGTACATAACATTTTTTTGTTTTTTGTTTTAACAATAAAAATCCGTTGCAAAACAATTGGATCAAAAGCCTACCGGAAGGAAGGTAACATGTGCCCACAATTCATTAAAGGAAGCTAAATGTTTACCTTTTAAAGTTTTACGCGTAAAAACTGAAAACAGTAAAAGAATTGTTTTTTCCTATTGATTCGTTACGTGTCCTATGAACAATTTCGAATCCTATACACATCCATTACCAGGCTCTACCTTGCAGCGGCAGGTATCCGCCACACTGTTGCTGATGACTGTTTCCCATGAAATTGTTTTGATTTCGATATGCCATCGCAAGACTATTGGACATAAGAGAGTTATTGCAGGGCTGTTGTAACATTTGTGCATGCTGGCCAGTTCCATTGTAACTGGATAGAAGCGTTGAAGAGGTGTCCGGTGAATGTGTATGCGGCGCATCAGTTGTAATCACATTACTACCACTAGTTACTGTTGTATTGCCATTCCCTACTTGTTGCTGTTGCTGCTGCTGTTGTTGGGATGAATTTGAACTACCTGAACATGGTTTACCATCCTTAACTAAAACTGGTACTGCCACACGTCGTGGTGAACTTGCTGACTGAAAAAATTTAAAAAAATTTAAGAGAATTATTTATTTATAGTTTGAAAATTGAAAAAAAAAAAACATAAAAAATAAAAATAAAGCTTGTTCAAAATCGAAGCAGAATTATAAAGCATAAACGGAAAGGCGGTTTGTTTCATACACCATCATCTTTATTTCGAATACCGCACTCAGCCAGCGTTACCACAAAAAAAATTTCATCGTGTAACACATTGTATATGAAAAAGTACCAAATGAGCCAAAAAAGTACCGCATCCATTAAAATTAAAAGAACTACACTAGGCAGTACAGTGCACTTACTCGTGTATGAAATGGATAGTTATATATAGGTAGAAGAACAAATTTTAATAAGAATTATCAAGTAGACGTATCATCTTGATTATTACAACAATAATTCAACATAAATCATTTACTAATTTCTTCGGTAGAAAGAAATTACAGTAAATACTAGGTTTAATAATTTCTTTATAGGCCACTAAAGCATTTATTACTTTGTAAGAAAAACGATTTTTATTGTCAGTCTTAATAGTATTATTCAAGGTAGAAAACAATCACTTTGCAGAAGCACTAATATGAAGAAGGCTTAAAAGATGCAGAAAAAATTGTGCAAATACTGGCTGATTCATTATGTTTTCCAAATTTTTGCTTAGATCAAAATTTTGTGGAGTTTTTATCATAAAATTGCTCTTCAAAATTATATTCCATAACCTCGCGAAGCTCGGAAAAAACGTAGCTCACTATCTCAATCGTATAGATTAGAAAATCGTTTAATTAAAACTTTAAAATGTGATAGAACTTCGGCTAGAGATTTATTTAATCTGAAAAAATTAGGATCAGTAATATGGATTGAATTTAATATTGGATCACCAAATTCAAATTTTCTTTTAATTTGACAATAAATTTCTATATAGAAATTATGCACATTCGTTAAAAATTTACCTTTCTCATCTACTGCCAAATCAATAATTAATTCCGCACCTTTCATTATTTAATTTAATTTAATGGTTTCAAATTTTCAGACAAAAACGTAATTTTACTTAAATCTATTTCCTGTTCAACATACTCTTCCTTTACGAAATTTTTTAAAATCACTTTGTAAGAGCTACGTATATGTGAAAGAAGTGTATTGATTCTGAGAGATTCTGTTTGAAAATATAAATTTATCTTTTCTATGATTGATAAAATATAATGTAGAAAGTGAAAATACAATTTGATCCCAGGATCACCTAACTTATTAAGGAATTTTCCTGCATTAATATCTTCATAAGTCAAAATTAAAAAATTATGAAAAATAGAAGAATTTTTAAGAACTTTTATTTTAAACGATTCTAAATCAAATCATAAATACAAGAGGAAAAAACAACCGCCTCGTCCGGGGTTTGAAACCGGGAACATTTTAAAAATTCTTCTATTCTTCATCTTTGACCGATTCTAACAAGTGTAGGTTCGGAAAAATAAAAAAATAATGTTTCAGTACATTTTCAATTCTCCAAAAGACATTGGACAACTGCCCCAACCACTGAGTAGGAATCATTTTTTTGTTGTTTTTATTTTGTTTAATATTAAAATACTTCTGAAAAACTTTTAATTCATTTTGCCTTTTGGGGATATTTTTTCAAAAAATAATATACTCCCTTTGCTAGCTCATCGATTTCATTGGAAAGCTTCTCACAAGCACGTGAAATACAAACATAAAGTGAATGTGATGAACAAGTAATTGAAAAAAATATATTTATTTATTTATTTATTTTTTTTTTTACCGAAATTGCACACCACTCCTATTTCCTTGCATAACGCTTGCTCCATCTGAGCCAAAACCGATTAGATTTTATAAGGATATATTCAGGTTTTCTAAATAATTGACGATAGCATTCGTTATACCTTCTGCAGAGGAGTCAAATATTTCTAATCTCTAAAAATTTATTTGTATAGCACATCATTTCATAAAATCTTGCTAAGATAACATAAACATTTTATAAAAGATGCATAAGTGGACTCATCGAAAATTTATTAGACTGTAATTTTTTCGCTATCCTATTCGTTGCATATGGTTCTATTTTATTTTTTAATACTTCAGTAGCTGTCGTTCTTCCGCATTGCAGTCTTGCTGCAAATTTTGAATCCGGGCATATTTTTTTTAGAAATCCGAGTAGGTGGTCCATAATGGAAATAGACAAATTGTGCTCCGTGAAACATGCTAATCACTATAATAATGTATACTGTTTTGTTTTTCTTTTTTATTGGCAGAGTTCACAAAAACTTGCCTTACATCGACAGTGCCTTTAATGACGCGTTTTCGCGTTTTCGTGCCTTTGAAAGTGAGCTCTATTTTCTTACGAAATGGATCTGTAAGTATTGGATAGCAATACCCTCCTTATGGAATTGGATAACAACTTTAGTTATATAGTGTGTGAGCATTTTTTACAAATTTTTTTTAGAGAATTTTAAGACATTTTCAAATGACTGGTGGAATTAGAAATCGTTATGAATTTCATTATTGGCTAAAATGTCAGAGCTATGGGGACACTTTTATGACATACATCGGATAGAAAATACAACAATTACACAAACATCCGCAAACTCAATATAGAATTTAAGTCAGCGGAAGCTATGATTGAATATAATCAAAAAGCTCTTTTCTATATGAAAACTTTAAACATTTTCAAATCGTTGACGGAAAAGCCTTGCATTAGTTCTTATGTCTAACTAGGATTCCAACTGCGACTTCTGACTTCCAAAGCAATCGTATGTAAGTAATAAGCCTTTCCGTGAAGCGTTCTTACCGAACGTCTGTAGCCTATAGTCTGTATACTTCGCCTTTAATATTTCTCTCGTCAGTAATTTACAGAAAGAAATTTTTTAGATTTTTAAAATGAAAATCGAAGGAATTCAATATCAAACTGTTTTTTTTTTTTTTTTTATAGTTTTATAAGCTTATTTAATCAATTACTTAAATAATAAATGGGGGATTTTTGCATGCCTTCACTTAGATCTCCATAATATATTTATTTATTTATTTATCCTGAAATCCCTCAAACTCCATGCGATGTGTACACCCAAAGGAAGAGTATTTCAAACTCTGACACCATGAATGAAAAAGGCGCGAGTGCTAAATAGAGTATAAAACTTTGGTGATAGAAGTAATTGAGTTCGATGAGATGACAGAAGCTCAAGATAATCCCTGAGGTAGTCCGCAGCCATATTATTTAAAATTTTATACATCATTATGCATATCCTAAGATTAAGATAGCTGTTCAAATCACAACCCAAAACTTGTCTAGAAAAGACAGATATGTAATCATACCTCCGTAGACCGAATATATACTGCGAACAAGAATTAAATGCGACATTGAGCTTTCTCCTTCATGAATAATCAAAGTTGCAATATACACCATATGTGAATATCGGAACAAGCAATACTCTGACCAGACGTTGACGGAGTTGGCGTGTTGTGTACCCCTTACATGCCGCCAAAGTGTTCTTAATCCTTGGTAAACTTTGGAAACCGTAATATCAATATTCTTATGCCAGTATAACCTAGAGTCAATATGCATCCCTAAGTTTTTCACTAGTTCCATATATTTGGTGGGGATGTTATCCAAAAACAACAATGGCAAAGAGGACGTTCCGACTTGTCGATTATAAAGAACAATACTCTGGGATTTAGAAGGCTTTATCAAAAAATTGATTCGAGCTAGGTCTTGATTAAATTTAGAAATATTGATAGCCTCCATGCTATCAACAGGAGAGGAGAGAAAAATTTGTATATCAACAGCATAAAGTAAAATCGAACAATGTGTATTAATTAAAACAATATCGTTGATGAATAGCACGAACAACAAAGGGCGTAATATTGATCCTTGTGGTACTTCTAAATAAGTTCTTAATACTGCTGAGCTGCGATACAGTAACTTGAGTACGATCTATTAAATACGAAAGAATGAAATTTGCTGCAGAGCTTCCAAAATTAAACTGATGTATCAATTTCTGGGTTAGTATATAATTATCGACTGAATCAAAAGCTTTAGAAAGGTCAAGTAAGCATAGTACGGTGCAATTATGTTGTTCAATATTACAACAAACAGCCTCAATGAGATACAAGAGCAATGAAATTGTATTATGTCTAGATCTGAAACCGGATTGTTGTTTAGCAATCATACAACGTATGTCAATATAAACTTTAATTTGATTATAAAGAAGACGCTCCAATATTTTAGATAACACAAGAAGAACGGTAATAGGCCTGTAATCTTGTGGACTTGACGGTTTTCAATGTTTTTTTAATTGAAAGTATTTTCGAACTCTTCCATTGTAAGGGGAAATAAGAAGTAGTAATAGCAGTGTTAGAAATATGCAATATTGGTTTTATTATGAATGGAAGAATTTGTTTTAGAAAACGTATGTAAATCTATATTGTCAATTTCAATGGCATTTGATTTAAGAGATTTGATAGCATGAATAACTTCATCAATAGAAAAGTTTCTAATCACCGTTGCGGAGATTAAATATGTAAAGGTCATTCAAATTTAAACGGGAAACATTGGGAATACTATTTATAAAATGGGTGTTGAGTTCATTAGGATAAATATTCACTGTTTCATTAGATTTTGAAATGATACCAGTTTGTTTGATATTTTTCCAAAGTGTTTTCGATGGTTGAAACGTGTTAAGTTTATTCCGATTAAAGTTAAATTTGGCACTCTGAATAGCCGTTGTAATTAAGTTACAAAGTCTTTTGAAATTATTTCTTAGTTCCGATTCACCGTATCGTTTCCAAGTGTTATAAGCGAAGTCGTGTTCCATAATTAGCTCTCTAATTCTATCATTAAATCAAGGTGAATAAAAATGACTTGCACAAGAATGAACTCGAACGTATTCATTAAATAAATTTAAAATTATTTAGTTTAAATATTTTACTTGGTCATTGACATCGGATGTGGAATAAATAAAAGCCCAAACCACCGCTACAGCTTCATTCAAATTTTGTGTGTTGGCTGCTTTTAGATTTCTAAATGTGAAGTGTCGTATATTAGATCTAGTCACCTGAAAGTTAAGAAAAGTGTCCAATGTGGCATGGTGGTCGCTAATACCGGGGTAGAACGATTTAAGTCTGATAACTTATTAAGTCTACCCGACTTGTGATAATTAAATCAAGTAAACTTGACTCATTAATATCATACTTAGTCGGGTTTGAGTTTATAACACATAACGCAATGTTACCTAATTGTGACAGAAACTCTTGCTTCATGCGGCTTTGACTTAAAAAATCAAGATCGTTTGTATATATGACCTACCGTTAGTTAAAGAAATCTCTAATACAGTGCCATATGCCCTATGTGTGACAATCTAATTAACTGAGCTAGTTAGTTACCAAAAGCATGCAAAGATGGTGATTGACAACTACTGAACAAGAAACTTCATCCTGGCACTGGTGATAGCAATTACCATCTTGTAAAGTTACTGTGGTATTAATGAATCCTCAGAAAGGTCTATAATACAAAAATCTCCAAATACATATGATATTTGTACGACATAGTCCTTCAGTAAAATTTCGGACTTACTTTATATCTTAGTCCTTCATATTTCATAAATCTCACTTGTAAGGTCAGGGTCTGGATTATATAACACAGAGAATTGTGGAATTCGAGAGATGAGACTTGATTTGACAGTTCACTTTTCACTTGGAATTCTGTAACTTGGCGAATTTATTTTGAGAATTACCAAATTCTATACTCCACTTGTTAAAATTCTTCGATGTTTTGCAAGTGGAAAAGTAATAAGAAGAATTCCAAACTGAGAATATTGTGTATTTTTGTATCCTAGATGAAATCTATTTACTAAGTTGGTCATTCCATTTGTAACATCACGAAATAATTATGGCAGAACAAAATGGTTTGGACACCCACGCATAATATCAAAAGTTATTTTGATTTTGGCATGTCCGTCCATCTGTCCGTCCGTCTATCCGTCTGTGCGCACGATAACTCGAGAACGCGTATACTTAGAGAGCTGAAATTTTGTGCACAGACTTTAAAAAAAAATTAAAAAAGTTCGAAAATGAGACAAATCGGGCAACTCTTTCGTGAGTTTGCCATACAAAAATCTCGTTTTCCACTATATATTTGTACACTGCCTGAGAGCGCCTCGCCGCAGAGAGCTGAAATTTGGTATATTGTGTTCTTATTGTACTAGCAAACAAAATTTCATAAATGAACTAAATCGGGCAACTACTTCTTGGTGTTGCCATATAAAAATTTAGGTTTTTTAAATATATTATGATAACGATCAGTGCTAGACATTTTTATTGTAGTAAAAACTTCTTCAGAACACGAAATCCTATAAAATTGGTTATAATCAATTTTTTCTGTCCGACAAACCGTTCTAGAAATATATGCGAAAAACCACTGGAAAAATCAAAGTTGCACAGAAGGTTGACAATACGAAATTTCATATGGGCATTCATTTAGGACATCATAAGAATTGGTCTTAGACCCATTCTAGTTTTTTTACTTGTTTTGTTGTATTTTTCCTTAATGCCCCAAACATGTTAGTCAATTGGGAATGGAGAAATAGGAAGTTTTAATAGGAGAAAACCAGAGCTGTACAATACTCATTACTTAATGGGTTTAATACCTCTTAATTATCAATATCGAGGATTTAAGAATTGACAATTCCCAGTACTAAGCCTCCTGTACTGGAATTAAAATTTTACAGTCCCATTCCCGGAATGGCAAGTAATACTTCAAAATACCGGAAAGTAATTGAATTTGCGATTCCATTACAAAAATACCTACAAATTCCCAAAAGTATTTAAAAAGTATTTGGCTATTACTATATAATTCCTCTTTCAATTCTTTTTAAATACTTTCAATTACATTTAATTACTTTGACAACTTCAGTATTAAACATGAATTATGAAATGAACTAGGTCAGTTGCCTTTTTAATTTTATTGTAAAACAAAACTTTTCCATGCTCTCCAGGTGCAATAAAATTAAGTAAAAAAAACTTATAAAAACTATAGACTTAACCGAAAGTGGTAAGTATATTTAAAAACTTATCAAACAAATTAGAAATTAAATATTTAATAATTGTATAATTATCTAGATGACGATGAATCCAATTAATCCAATTAAATGGAGGTGGCTTAAGTCAATTCAACGATCACAGCATAAACGAAGCTACATAATATTGAAAAACAAAACGATCAAAATTATAAGAGAGCAGAGACGGATACAAAAGAAAACGAACTGGAAACTGGAAATATAAATATGCAGAAAAAAGAAATAATAACTGAAATGTGAAGGGATTGGAAAAATAAAACATTAACTAAAATTCTTTTTGTAGATTTGTATTTTTTAAATCCTGTGCAGATTCTAATATGTTTAAAATAAATTTGATTGATTAATTAATTTAATTAATTCTGTAAGAGTGTGGATGGGCACGTCGACATTGATACCGATTTCTCAGTTCTGATTGAATAGAGCGATTATTTTCCTTAGCGGGCTTAATCAACCAGCCTAAAAGCTGGCTCTTAGTGATTTTTCTTTTGAAAAATTAGTCATAACTAAGGCAAAATGGAATTTTGGAAAATTAAAAATTAATTAAAAAGAAAAGAAAAACTAGAATTGTAAATGTTATTTTATAAAAGTAGATATCACTGCCAAAAAAATTACATTTAATAACTGAGAATAATTATTTGATGAGCCATTTCTATTCAAATAAAGTGCATTTAATTAAGTTTAGCTATTGTTTTTTTTGTAATTGCAAATTTAAATATGGAAAAAATAGCAAAAAGTACATATTTTCCTATAGTGTGACTTTGAATTTTTTTACCCTCTTGGCCTACAATTTTTTTAAAGCAAACGTACTTCTCCAAACTACTCAATTTTATTGCACCTTGAGAAAATCGAAAACAGGGAAAGTTTTTTTTTACAATAAAATTAAAAATACAATTGATTTAGTTCATATCATAATTCATGTTTAATACTGAAGTTGTCAAAGTAATTAAATGTAAATGAAAGTATTTAAAAGAATTGAAAGGAATTATATAGTAATAGCCAAATACTTTTTAAATACTTTTAGAAATTTGTATGTATCTTTGTAATGGAACCGCAAATTCAATTACTTTCCGGTATTTTAAAGTATTACTTGCCATTTCGGGAATGGGACTGTAAAATTTTAATTCCAGTACAGGAGGCTTAATACTGGGAATTGCCAATTCTTAAATACTCGGTATTGGTAATTGTAATGGCAATGGTACTTGAATTTTACAGCTCTGGAGAAAACTAACTAAGATTCTCATTTCCCAAATTCCCAAATTCTCCGTGTTACAGAATCCGGCGCCCAGATAGAAAATTATTCTTTGAATCCTTGTAAATTTGAAATGAAACTAGCAATTGAACTCTATGGACATTGTGTGAAACATAGTCGTTTTGCAGTTCTCTCTGTACAAACGAAGTAGCAGAATGCTACTGCAAATCCAATCTAATGAAAAAGCATTTAATTCCACTGTTAAATTAGAACTATAATAAAATGGCGTCTATCTTGAATTTGTTGAATTTTTCTAAGTCACTTTATCTGTCGTGCTAAGGTAAAATACGTTACAAAAGTAATCATAATTTCGAGATAAGCGACTTTAAAGTTTACGGTTATCATTTGGAGGTTAAAGGAGGACCAAAGTTTGAAATATTTTTCTAGAAATTTTTAATAAATATATAAATAGCAAAATCGTTAAATAAATATTATAAGTGGATTATTTTTTTATGCCATTTTTCTATCATACGTGTTTTATAATCTTTCTTATTCCTCAAAAAGCTTTAGGATATATGAAAAGCTTGCAAAAGTTAAAAAGCTCAGGGATCGAATCAGTTATGAGTTTTTACGAAAAAAGTTTACTTTTCGTGTTATTCCTGACCGATAATAGCTTGAAACTAAAAAACCTAAGAGGCTTATTACTTTTTCTGGCGAAAATAAGAAGCCAGTTTAGCTAGAAAAAATAAAAAGCCGGGCTGGCTTTTTATATTTTTATCGAAAAAAGTATTAAGCTTGATTTTCTAGCTTAAAAACAATTACCGGCCAGGAATAACAAGTAAATTAAGCCTGTTTTGTAAAAAATCAAAACTGAAATAAGAAACCAGCTTGGATTTTTATACTTCCGGCTTTTTATTTTTGCCAGAAAAAATAATAAGCCTTTCCAGATTAGTTTTTTTTTAACTTTTTTTCGAAAGCTTTACAGGAATCGAAATGGGTTTCACGAGACATCTTTTGGTATATTCCACTAAATTCCACGATCCAGCTGGTTTTATTTAAAATTTTCAAAATACCAGTTATTTTCGGTCCGTGAAAAAGCTTGATGATATTAGAGTAAAATGAGTGAAAATGCTTGCTCGGTTGATACGAAAAAACAAATTAGGAAGTCAAATTGGTTTTTAGAATAGAATATAATAGAAATATATATTTATTAACATCCCCATTTTTTCGTTTTAAAAAGTAAAATATAAAACGTAATAAAATTTAATTTGAAAACAATAAACTTCAGGTACGCGTAAGATAAAAATATAAATGCGGCTCTATATTCCATCTTCTAAGAAGTCTTTGACAGCCTCGTTAATGGGGATATTTACAAAAAAAAAAAAAAAAAACCTGCCTATTTGGAGAAATTTTTGTGAATCAAATGTTTTATAAGCCCGTTATTTTTCTTTGAACATTGTTCTCTCCTTTTCTCCCGTCAATACTCTTGGGATTTATAAAATTAACCGTTTCTTTATAGGACTCTTCATCAAATCGTCCCTTCCATTGAAGTTTCTATGAGCGTTTTTCTAATTTTAGCTGAACAATGTCAAGGAATAGTTTCAGTTTTTGATTTTGAGCGATTTCTTATTTATCGCTTATAGATCGATTTGAAATTTTTTCAAGTTTCATGCATTTTTCAATGCGAATTTCTGTCAAACTATTAATAGCAGAATAATTATATTTATACCTTAAATCATACATAACGAAGAAGTCTAGTGAAGAACGGCGGGAAAAATAAAAAAAAATGTATTGGAATGGAGATATTAGTTCAGAAACTTCTAAAAAATGGTAAAATCGAAGTTTTTCAAATCAAATTCCTGTTAGTATGTATTCCATTAGATTGTGACTGTATTAGAAAGATAAAGCCTAGATCTAGTCGAGTTTTTTCATTTTTAGTTACGTTTTTTTTATAATTATTTAGCTCTAATAGTACTTGTTTTTTTTCCCGATTTTTCATCGATGAGAAATTGAAATTTGTTGGAATAGAAAGTAAAATAATTTGTTTAACAATTATATGTGAAAAAAAATGTAGGAGAGTTAATTCTTGTTAAAAATTTTCAATTTCTTTGAACCAGAAATATTAATTTTTTCTTCTAAATTGTCGCATGTTGGGTTCCTGTCCTTTACGCTAGATGTCTCTGATGTGGTTTGTGGTCTAAGTCCAGGCTAATTTTATATGAATTTTCTCACTTTCTGGACTAGTAAACCTACGTATAATAAATTTTATTGCTTACAGGCTCGCTGGTATCTAAATTGAAACTTTTGCTGAGCACTGACTCCTCTTAAATCATAGATGTTCTTCATGCGGCACATAATCTTCTCTATGTGTCCGCTGTTATGAAGGTGTGCCCAACTTTGAGATATTTTAGCGTTATAGATCTTGTCGTGGGTAGGCAATAAAATTGGAATATGAATAAAAGTTTTTATTTTGACAGGGGCAGTTGTCCATCCAGAGGATTCTATGCTCAGTGTCTCTATTATGGGCCAAGAAACGGTAAAAATGCTTCTTCCTTTTTTCTCTCCCGGTGATCGCTTCGTGCCATATTGCAAAAGTGCTTACTCTTAGCATTCTTTTTCATTGAGGCAAATATTTTATTGAAAACATAAAGTCTGGATGTGAAGAACGAATCTTTAAATTCAATCATCCTTGGTAATAACACTACTTTTTGCATATCGGCTGAACATAGAATAATTCTGTCGAAAACTTTTCAATGTGCTTTTTATAACACTTCCGAGCAGGTATACTCTGAAAGAATTTATGAAAAGATATATAATATGTAGTTTAAAATAAACTGGCGAGAATAGATTGTCTCGAGTGTAAAAAGTAATTTTTAAACATACTTTTGCAATGTGATGCTCTTTGGATTTTATATATTCCGGGGTAGGACTTGCATCCAACATAGCGCGAATTCTACATACATACCTCAACATTAGAGTTATAGAAACCACCCAGCGGGAAAAATCAAACCACCCAGCGGGAAAAATTGGAATGTCTGACTTAGATAAAGTTTACTGTCAACATTACCTGGAATGCATTAGTAATGAATACATGAATATTCCTTACGTTGACCTGGTTTAGGAAGGCTGGCGTAATGTATTTTTGAGAATATTATGTACCTTTCTGGGAATATTTAGAGAAGGCAAAGGTAATAAAAAAGGTATGTATCTGTATACCTTCATTTGTGTCTTAATCGAAAAGAGATATATAGTAAATTTGTGTGGCTATATTTACACAGGCTAGTTCAAGTGAGTGCGTGCAGGTCGAAATGAGTCATATAGTTTCATTGTTTTTCTAAGAACAATGAAGGAAGAAAAGTGCGTGCAGATAGAAAATACTCTGATTTGTGCATTATTTTCATTTAAGTACGAGATTCGAATAAGTGAAGACGTGTTCATTTTCTACAAGTTTCTGAGAAAGCAGGAAAAGTTCTTCCCTTTACATCTCAAAGAAAACATGAAGAGTGCTTCTCTCCATCTTCCTTAGAGCCTAAATTGAATAGGTCTTTCCAACCTTCCGGAAAATTCATGCTTAATGGTTTCGTTTACTTTTCGGAAATGTCAGAATGAATGCTTCCACTGAATTTAAAACGATTACTCTTTTCACCTGCCAAAGAATTTAAAAGTAATGCTTCTTTTCACCTTCCAAAGAATTGCTAAGGAAGGCTTCTTATCATACCTTATATGTCATGCAGAGGTAAGGTGTGCAAGTAACCACCTAATATACCTTCCCGCCGTAGGACATCAATGCTTTAAAAGAAATAAACTGGGTATGAGAACGTATTGCTTCCATCCCTTTCACAGAACGTTTACGGAATGCATCCGAAATGCTTCCGTTTTCCGGTGGCCAATATTAAGTTTCTTTATTTGTTTCCTATTAGTCTCGTAGCCAATCCGTTATTCTAGATAACTGCTATTAAAATCATTTCAAGTAAACTGAATTGTCAGATGAGGAGGAGCATGGTGCGATTTGTAATGCGATTTTTGCGGACCATATTTAAGTAGGTATGTGCGGCTTTTTATTAACTCATCATCTTTTTGTTGGGAAGTGTGCTTCTATTTCGCTGGTCTGCTTGGGTGCAACTAGTTTGGAACCATGCTCGTCCTGTTTAGATTTCAAGAAAGGATTCACTACAGAATTGCACTTACTATATTCCAGAGTAGTTAAAAAAACAGACAGACAGACTTGATGATTTTCTCCGCCAGACTTAGGTAGTTTATACCTTATTACATTGTTCCTTTGCAGGAAGCGGGCTCAAAGGTGTATTGAGGATAAAAAAAAAACGATTCAGAGGAAAAAGACGTTATCCAACTTTAAGCTGTTTTGTCATGGGACGGGAGCTATGTATCTCAAGGTGAAGAAAATGAGTGCTATTAACAGAAGCAAGCAATTCTAGAATCAAGGAAGTCGGCACAGCGGTGAAATGTTTAAGAGCCAATTATCAGTTGAAAGGGAATTTTTGTGAACAAATCACGTGCTGTCTGGTCCGAAGCACGTGCATATTATATTTTGAACTCATAAGAGAATCAGTATCAAAATAATGTCACAATTTTTTCCATGCACAAGTATTTTGACTACTCAATTTAGCTTGCTTCAGGAAAACAATGGATATAAGGGAGCGCGCTCACTAGCCAGGTTCGAAACTAAAACTCTTCTTTTCTTGATCAGAACCTGTTGTTGAAATTGCCCACCTCTATAAGCGAATCTCTTATTAAAGCGGATGTTCGTCCGAAGTATCAGCAGCGATGGCTGAACCTGAGCACTTGAAGGTGTACGAAACTGTTTCTTGATGGACCAAATAGGAAGTTAATTTAGTGACTTAAACTTTGGGTTCGGAAGAAAACAATGTAGAACTTGTGGTTGGTATCATTATGCTCATCTAACAAAGTTAGAAGTATTTATCCTGTCTGAAAGGAGAGCTTGAGACAGCCGAACACTTTCTGTACGCTTGTTCGGCCTATGCCTGATAGAGACTGGATACTCTTGAGTCTGTCCTCCTACCTACGATGAGCTGAAAGCTCAACCTCATCTGAACCAGGTGCGCTTTATTAAGAGAACAGGAAGATTTCGATGAAAGGTCGTTTTTGTATTTATTTTTTTTTAGCAGATCAGCTCATTGGGCCTCCTTGTACTCCGTGTTCGAGAGCTTTCGCCCTCTAGTCTTGGAAAAAAAACAAACTTGCTTTCGGCTTCGCAAGAGGACCAGAATGATGCGAACGAACATGTTGCAATCATAACGCTTTCGTTAGTTTCGTTTTGCTGTCGAATGTTAGAATGACAATTTAGCATGTGGCTGTTTGCCAGATATCTGATTCATTAACCGGTTTAAGTTTACTCTACTGGCGAGACATATTTTCAATATTCTGTATTTTTCCCCAGACTGGATAATTAATTGGAAATAATTTTTCTTAATTTTTTTCTCTTTTGCGTTTTCCTTCCATTAACATACTTCTTTCATTCTTTGAAAGACTGTATGAACTACAATTGTCATTCAGTGTAGACTGTTCAATGTAAGTTTTCAGGGTTTCAGTGACTTTTACTCCCTTACCCACATACATATGTAGGTATGTGCAAGTAGAAATGGACTGAGATTTTTAATATTCTCCTTAGGATGTTCTACTATCCACTTATAGAAAGGTTCGAGATGAGAATAATGTTTATTTCTTAAAAGAACTCCCCAAATAAGATTTATTCTACTATTCTGCTATAATTACCTGGTTTTGTTGATTTTGTTCAGCCATAGCCTTCTCTTTTGCTTGTCGTTTACATTTGTACCTGTGATTTTGGAACCATATTTTCACCTAGAAATAAAAGAAAAAATATTCAAATAATGTTTTTACTTTGTTAAAAAAAAATATCTTAAATTCGGATAAATCTGCTTAACCTACATAATCTACACAGGTTATAACTCAATACTTGACACAAGAACAAGGGTGTAGTCTACGGGAAAGCGCAAGCTGAATATTAAATGTTTTTGTGTGGTATAGGTGGTACACAGTCTACAAAGTACTAAGCTTTGTGACGTTCGAATTGTCAGCAATAACTGTTAGTAGGATTAGGCAATTCGCATAGCATGTTCTGAACGCTCTCAACCTCCTTTTTGTCTATACAGATGCTGTAGAAGTCGTTGTAAGGCGTTTGAATATAATACTCTGCATGTTTGCCAAAAAAGCATTGTCCCGTGATAACTGCAGTAAAAATTTGCACTTCATTCCGGTTCCATGTAAGCAGAGATTAAGTTTTTCCAGGATATATCTCGGGCTACAGTTATCTTGAAATCAGTTATGTGGTCAGTTCGCCTCATTTGCGATTTGCCAGCTTACAGGCCTGTAAATCTAGAATCCTCTTTGATGATTCTAAGGGCCGGCGACCTATGCATTTATTCACTAGGCAAATATTCATAGCGAAACCATCTCTACTGGATGTCACTGTGACCAAGCACCTAGCCTGGGTTATTACCCAATTTCCCGAGCTCACAGCGGCACCGTTGTTGTATTAGGTGCGATCTTGGTGTTCGAGCTCAGAGCTTTAATTGCAGCTTTGCTGTCAATATAAATCCTGATAAGTCGATCGTTAGGTTCATCATAAGTTGTTTCCAGCAGCCTTGCTGCTTTGCTAATAGCCAGTACCTTCGCTTGGAACACACTATAGTGGTCCGGTAGACGGTAAGATTCTTGCATTTGAGAGAATGCTGCGTATACCCCGGCTCCCACTTCCACATTCCTCTTTACTAGGAATGCTAATTGAGAATGGTATCTCAAAGTTTTGCCTTCGGAAAATGTAATGCGCAGCTTCCCATACACAGTCTTCAAGACAGATCTTCAGTGTTTTGCTATAACTAAAAGTCTGAGGTTATCTAGGAGCCTCAGTCTGTAAGCCTTAATGCACTTTTTGCAGCTATATTTTTCCCATAAATATCAAGGGCAAGAGCCATGGCTGCCGTTGGTATTGTTCGACGAGCACCTGTAATACCTAGATAGGCAGCCCTCTGTATTTTGGTAAGACTTTTCAATTCTGTCGGTTTTTCTAGAGATTCTGTAGTGACTCAGCGGAAAATGGAAGTGCTCAAAGACGAATTCAAGAACACTTCTTTGGAAGCTCGCAGCACTTCCCTACCGTATCCTTGTTCAAATCGTTTTAACATGAGCATGTCTGTAGAGAGAAGCGCTCAGATCCAGTTCTTGGGAAGCCTTGTTAGAACCCTACACTCTTGGACCGCTTGTAGGGTAGCACTCTTGGAGCGCTTGTGAGGTAGCACTCTTGGAGCGCTTGTAGGGTAGCACTCTTGGTGCGCTTGAAGGGTAGCACTCTTGGAGCGCTTGTAAGGTAGCACTCTTGGAGCGCTTTTAGGGAATACAGATAAAATCAAGATAAGGGCTTTCAAAAAATTTCAGTTTTATGCAGAATGCACTCCATAAGACTAAACTCAGGGAGGAGATATGCTTCCGCAAAGATTCCTTTGGCTATGGTAAAAGAGCGCTTCGGAAAAGATATTTTCTGGCTATGTTGTGAAAGCGCTACCCCTGACAAGCGCTTGAAATATTTCCCGCTGGGAAGTTAAGTTTTATTTGTTGTAATTATTCTCTTGTATCTCAAAGCTTATCTTCAATTACAGTACACCTAAAAGGTTAGGGTGTAGCCAACCTTGAGGCAGAGTTCCTATAGGAAGAAGCTACTCAAGCAGAACTCCTAAAGAAAATTTAATTACGTACCGCTAGGAGTACACACCAATTCCCATTGCTTCTTTATTCTTCAGTTAAATTATACAAATTCTACACAATACTGTACTACAAATAATTCACACAATTTCCTAAATTAAATTACATACTTTCACTTATGTACTTAAGATAATTCATCGAATCTCTGTGTGGGTTGGCCCAATTTAAGTGCGTCACTCGAGTTATACATAAGGCGGTCACTTCTTAGGGTTACCAAAATAACTCAAGTATGACTGCATTTGGGTGAATATCTGTTTTGATTAGTATGCATTTTTGGTATTGTATCATAATTTTTATGATTTTTTTATTGAAATGCAATTTGGGTTTACGGTCAAGTCATACAAGTCATACATTCTACCACACCAATATTCCGTAGGTGAGAATAGGTCTTAAAATAACGGTGTGCACCTAGTTAATGATGCCATGGTGTGTACCCCATATTTTGGCAACAATTTTCTCAGAGGCATACAGTGCAATGACCGTTTTTTTCCTCTAATTTAATTTGGAGTCCAACATCACTCCTAGCTAGTTGGCTTTAAAACTGTTTTAAATTCAAGAGTAATGTTACCCAGTTGTGGGGGAGCGAAAGTCAGAATAACTCTAATCCGTGTAAAGACCACAACCTATGTATAGCCCAGTTAGGAAATTTTTTCAATTCTCTTTGGGTTAGTTCGCTGATCGTCGATAAGAACGTCCCTAAGACCAGGACCATTAACCATTAACCACCAGTAACGACAGTCGATTTGAAAGTACCCACTCCTCCTTTTGCAGTACCTCTAGACATCCTCCTGCTAAATTTATTGTTTGTACTGCGTTTATAAGGCATACATATAGGATTCGACTTCTAGACAAGTCTGAGTAACCTGAATGGCCTCTATTCTAACATTGTTATAGTCTCCCTCAATAGTAAGGAATACACCCATACTGCAGGTATTCTTTTTTCTGGATGTTTTTTTTTAATGGTTCCTACTACGTCACGTAGCGCAGTTTCAACCGATTTATCTTGAAATTTCACTCAGCCTTTCAAAAGTCTTCGGAAGAAACTGTATAACTGTAACAGAGATTTAAGTATATTGCAAATATAATACTGCTCTTCTATCATAAAAAAAAAAATTAAAATTAAAAAATAATCATAACAGAGAAGAGGAAGATATAGCTTTTAAAAATATTTTCTACATTAAGCTTAGTATTATTATTTTTATACGTAATATTAAACTAATAACTACTTAACGTAACGGCTCCTGAGCAATACAATTCCTCTAAGAAACATATTATGGCAGCAGCTATCTATATCCGGCTACAAATAATCAAAATAGGACTCAATCAGTACTCCATTGAAACCGATTTGCCCTTTTAGTGCTCAAAACATGTAGGTCTCTAGAGAAATATTGGAGTACCAACTCAACAAATATCTGAGACGAATTCATATGCACTAAATATTTGTAATCTGCAAACTGAATGTGACTTTAAATTGAACTTTTAATGACTACTTCCTGTCTACTTAAGTTTAATACTTAATAAATTTTGCAATTATAATACTTAAGCACAATTAGACTTTAACAAACTTAACTTAACTTAAGGACAAGGCAGAAGAGATTTCCGACTGTTTGGCAACTAGAAAAGAGAAGAATGAAGAAAAAAAAGTCTCTTTAAAAATTTCACGAATAAAGACACAAAATGTGAAAGCGCAGATTAAATGCAACAGAGTGACAGAACGGCGGAATTTTCTGATATTTTCATATAATATTCCCGAGTCTTTTTTTTTTTTCTGAAATATTGAGAGATGTCACCAAAGTTTATCCTAAAGTTGTTGGTGGAATCCTATGTTATGTTCCAAAGTTGCTGTAATTCTATGATATTTGAACAATGCTTGTGTTTACATTCGCTTTGTACTAAACTAAAGGGATAAAGTTTTGTACTATGTTTTTTTATTTTTATTTTTATTTGGAAGCTCATCCGATAGTAAACAACTTACACCAATTATTTACTACCGACTTAAATTGCGAAAAACAAATTGATCTGCATCTAATTAGTAGAAAAGAGACTAAACTTAAATTAAAACAAAGAGCAAAACATAAATACAAAACTACAACTAAAGCAAAGGTAATGTAACTAATAAAAAAGAGATAAAAGATTAGAAAAAAATAGAAGAAATAAAAGATAAAAATAATAAAAATAAAAACAAAATGGGAGGTTACCGTTCATGACGATGAAAAATTCAATTTTTTTTTTACATAATTATCATCCTTAAAGCGTTTAGAATACGTGGGTAAACCGGACATTTTCATATCTAAAGTATTTCAGAATTTACAGCCTCTTGAAAACAGAACTGTGTCCACCGGCTGGAAAACAGGTACACCTGAGGCGCTCAGAGCGCGCTTTCTGGGGAGATCTTTTCTCGCTACCTGTGGTATCCTCGTACATTTCGAGAAACTGTTAACCTTCAGATTCAGCATAATCAGTTCATGGTGCTGGAATAGCTGCTGTAGTAAGCTATCAAAGATTTTTTTTAACGTTAAATTTTATATGAGTTTTTCTGGGAACAACATTTTTTAGCGCGTGGGGCTCTATAGCTTCAAGGGCTAAACCGACTCACATGAATCTCTGCTAAATTGAAAGGAAATTTAATTTGCGGGGCCATCAGGAAGCAAGTTTTAGAAATAGTTTTTTTGTCCATTGAAGTAAAAAACAAAAAAAAAAACAGGGCAAAAACTGGGTTTGTTTTTCAAACGGCTGGCATTCTGTTATTCAGTGTTTTTTTTTGAAAATGAGAACCGTTGAGGCCCTTCAAATTTTACCTAGTTTAATCATTTTCAATCCTATTTGTTTCGGATTTACTGGCAGAGCTGTAGAGTGCCCCACGCAGACCAAAACCCGCCATGCACGGTTTTATTTGATTGGAGCTTTAGTCGTCATTTTGGATATTTTTTTTTTTAAATAAAACTGGAACTTACTCTCCATTGATAGAAGAATAAAATAAGTTAAAACACATTTCCAAAAGTATTTATTTTTTGTAACCTCCCCTTAAGAAAAAAACGTAAAAAATGGTATGAATAATAAATTAAAAACTACTAAGGAAATAAAAAATTAAGAACAAATCAAAAATAAATTTAATTCAAATTCAAAAGAGGAAAAGGTATGAATAAAAACCTTAAATAAACCTTAATACTTAACAAATATCAAGAGGAAAAAGAAAAAAACATTAAAGTTAAAATGAAGGAATGAAAAAACGAAGACACATTGAGAACAGGAAATAAAAATAATAGCAAGAAGCAAAATTAAAATTATATAACAAAAAAAAAAAAATAAGAACACCTTCTAAGAAAGCATTTTATCCATGGCATATATAAGTTGCAGGACAAGAATTTGAAAACGAACGCTAGGAGACTTCAATCTTATATTATTTGTGCGATGCGATTTAGGATTAAATTCTAATAGAATTTATGCTAATTTTTGATAGAATGTCAGGAGCATTAATTTTATTATTAAGCAACTTAAATAAAAATAACTCGTTAAGATAAGAACGTCGATTAAGTAAAGTTGTCATAGACTTAATCTATCGTTATATTCATAAGGGTTCTGTATAAGGGACACATATTCTAAAATACTCCTTACGAGACTATCGTTAAGCAAATGATTGAACTTGTTTAAAAGACTTCGTACATCGCAAATTAAAACCATGGGATACGAAAGCATGTCATCAAAGATCACAGCAAGATTAAAAATATAGTTATAGGAAATACATCATGGTGATAATTCCAGTGCATGACATTCAACTTTATAGTAGAGGTTATATTTTTACATATGCTGATATTCAAAGAAAGGAAATTAAGTTTACACCAGCTAAGTAACTGCTCAATGTCATATTGCAACTGAATGCAATCTTATGGTTCCTTTAATATTTTATAATTTTCGTGTCATCAGCATTATATCAAACAAGATGAACTAATTGCATCTGGTAGATTATTAATATAAAATAAGAATATTAGAGGTCCACGTATAGTGCCTTGTGAGACTCCAGAAGTTTGGATGAATGAGTCTATTTTAAAACCATTTATTACCACTCTTAAGCAACGATAAGTCAAGTATGACTCAAACCATTCAATAGCATTGTTATCAAAACAAAGGAGGATCCAGACATTTGTTTTAGGGGGCCGGGGGGCGATTAAACAATTTTGAATATAATATTATTTATAACATAAGTACATATATTATATAACTTAGCGACAGGTTATGTTTATAGAAACATGTGCACATTGTTAATAATATTTGTTCAAGAAGGCATTTGTTTTTAGCTTTTGCTGTATACCGGAGAATCCAAAAAAAAAAAAAAAATACCTTCTTGAACAAATATAAGTTTGCCCCGGTAAAAAATCTTAAAGGAGTAATCTATAATTGTTAATAATGTTATATTATACATAGATCGGTGAAATATAAGACTGAATACATTTGAGACAATACAAAATTTGATATACCTGTTCACATTTTTTAACAATATGGAACATAATTATGTGTTGCACATAATATAGTATTGGAGACAAGCTAAGTCACGCTTAATTATAAGAAATAAATTGAGGAAAACGAATTTCTACTCTCGAAAAAACATAAAATCTCAATCTGAAGGATTTTCGTAGTATTGGAGAAAATTACTGAAAATCTATAGGATTTTGTAGAATTTTTAACGCAATTTAACAAACATATTGCAAAAATCTATAATACGTTTCGTAAAAAAGGAACGTACGTACGCTTGTGATGATGGAAGCTTGCTTCGTAATTTTTACGAAATGTGATATTATTTTAATAACAAAGGGTTTTCCAATAAGAGGTGTTGTTTTGATATTCAAAGAAAAATGCCATTTTTTGAGATAAATGATCGGATCTTTATTTCATTATAAAGAGGAAGGTATGCCGTTAATAATGGAAAATAACACCAGCCAAATGACCACCACGACCACGCCTACAGGACCATATCCTTTTCATGAAATTTTCCATAACCAAATCGCAAAGTGGCTCGATAGCCTCACGAATTCCATCTTTGAGGTCTTGAATCGACGCTGGGCTGTTAACGTAGACCTTCTGTTTCACGTGGCCCCAAAGAAATAAGTCGCAAGGTGTTAAGTCACAAGATCTCGGTGGCCAATTGTGATCACCTCTTCGAGAGATAGCACGGTCCGGAAACTTTTCCCGTAAAAGATCAATGGTTTCGTTGCTTGTATGGCACGTAGCGCCGTCTTGTTGAAAGTAAACGTTGTCCAGATCAATACCATCCAATTCCGGCCATAAAAATCATTAATCATCTGTCGATAGCGCAATCCATTCACCGTAACTGTTGCTCCAGCCTCATTTTCGAAAAAGTAAGGTCCAATGACCCCGCGCGACCATAAACCGCACCAAACAGTCACACGTTGAGTATAGAGAGGCTTTTCAACAATAACTCTTGGGTTTTCCAAGCCCCAGATGCGACAATTTTGCTTGTTGACGAAGCCATCGAGGTGAAAATGGGCCTCATCACTCAAAGACCCAATCAGCAAAGACTCGACGTTGTTGATGATCGGCCGGCTTGAGTTCTTGTGTTAGCTGAACTTTATAAGCCTTAAGACCCAAATCTTTAAGCAAAATTCGGTGTAATGACGTTTGTGGAATGCCTAATTCAAAAGAACGACGAGGAATGGACAAACCTGGGTTTTCTTCAACACTTTCGGCTACAGCAGCAATATTCTCGGCTATTCTTGAGCGACGTGCACGGGTTGTATTCTTCACATCACTAACTTGTCCCGACAGCTCGAAATTGTCTACCAATTTCTGTATTGCGGTCCGACAAGGTGCTTCACGACGTCTCTGCCACATTTTCACCATTTTTATAGTGAATTTTAATAATTTCAATGCGTTGTTGAATCGTGTTTTGTTCCACTTTTATAAATGGCGTAGTTTCTGCTTGTCAAATGTCAAAAAATTACAGTTCCAAAAGTGACATCTACCGAAATAGCGGGCTAATTAAAATAACACCTCTTATTGGAAAACCCTTTATAAAATGTAAAAATTACGAACATTTCGTACATATTCTGCAGGTGGAGTTGGATAGTATTACACGCACTTTCTTAAACTCCAGAATAATATCGTAAAATTTTCAAAAATAGAACGTGATCGACAAAACTTTAATTAGTAAGTTGCGGAAACATTTAAAAAACGTGCACAATTTAAAGCCAGATTCTCCATGCAGGTGTTTTATTTCTGAATGTATCCAATAATTTTATACAAGTCCTTTTTAAAGCATTGTAAAAGACAATTTGAATATTTTCGTATTTTTGTATTTAACAAATATATTAATGTAAATTTCAATGTATGAAAACTGAGAGAGTTTGGTCCGAAAATAGCTGTTCACGATATCATGGTAGTATGGCTTCTAATGAGGAAGAAGAAGAATAAGTAGCTTCCCAAAAACTCTTTGAATCACCCTTAAAGTTTTCTGCTTAAAGACAATTTTACCCGAAAGGACGTATTCCATCTCTAATTTCAGATAAAATATTTTATCACTAATTCAATATCCATAAAGGGTGTCTCAGAATGTTTTTCGTTTTTATTTTTACCGTTAGAGGCCAAACACATCTCCCTGAGAAATATGACAGATGTCAAAAGTTTTTATTTTAGTAGCGATGGATCGTTTCACGGGACCGCAGCGAAAATTTTGTGTGTGAGCGTTTTATAAGAATCAGGCTAAATGAGTATGAACAATCGGATGGTGCCCATTTGTAAATGGTCCTTTTTTATATATAAAAATTCGAAATTCGTTGATTTCACAGTAATTAAAATGAGTTTGAAGTAATTGTGGTGTTTTATTTTTGAGTTTCGAAAACTAGAAACATTCTGAGACACCCTTTATTACTACTTATTAAAGAAGATTAAAGATTAAAACGGCGCATGGGAAAATCATGAGTATTACATATTTTTTTATATTTAGATGATTATGAGATAAACAACTATCTCGGTCCCTCAGCTCAAGCTGACAGAAAAGCTTCCAATTTTATTTTTCGCCTGATGAATACATTTTTTTACATTTTCTCAGCACTGATGACTGTCACATTGTGCTTAAAGTTGGTGATAATGCAGTTTGGCGGAAAAAGGGATAAAATTTGAAAAAATTACAAGTGAAGTATTTTTTAGAAAGTCTGGACAGTTAGTCATCATTTCGCATCATTCATTTATTGGTGTATAGTAAGATTGCTACAATACCCGGAAATATACCAAAAACGTAAACACCCTCTCCCTTCTAATCGTCGCATTTTACTCTTTCATAACTCAAGGTTCCTCTATCAGCTCCTGAAGTTTGAACCATTAGTTTTGGACTTCCCTGTACAGCTTTCTCTTTCCGATTCAGCATAAAAATTTCATTAGGATCCAGATATCGCCGGAGTTTTTTTTTTTTTTTTTTTTTAATATAATGTAAATTCTTGATCCTGTAAGCATAGTAAAATGTGGTGCCACCTAAAATAGAAAATCGGTCAGTGGTAACCACCGACCGAAATATAGAACCCATGAATGACTTGAATGCGAAGATAGTGGATCGGTTGTGGCCGACATTATACACTTCTTGCTTTGTTTTACTGATGGTGCTTTCCACATAAAGTTAGCTTGAATTTCGTTCGAACAACATAATTGCCTGTGCTGGCCTCCAATTTGTTGCACATTAAAGGCAACGTTTTTAAAAAAATTTTTCCAACAATTTCCTTTCAAATCGACACTTTGTTAAAGAAATTTTCCAGGAGTGCTAATTTGATAGGGTATATGTATATACATATAGCCCTGTTTGTTTAAAATTAAATATTTGCAAGAAAACTGTATCTGATATTAATTACCCTGGCTATGATGATTTTTCCAACATATAGTACACTTTTATTCAAGATACCTTTTGTAAGCATTCGATCACAAAAAAATTCACATATTTTTATTGTAAAAAAGAAAAAAATAATAAATATATAAATTACTTGTTTAAAAAAGCCTTGCTTCAAAATTCACACTAAAAAATAGAAAATTATTACTCCCTTCACTTAGTGAGTACCTACACTGTAAAAGTTGAATTAAATATTGAAATTATATTACATTTTTGTATAAAATTTTCGAGGTACACAAAGGAAACAAATTCAATATAAAGTAATTTAATTAAATATCTTGATAAACATTAGAAGCTGTAAATTTAAATTTTTGCACTGTAGTGTTAAAATTTCAACTGCTCAGACTTGTTTTCTATGTGTACCTTGAAAATTTTAAATTTTGTACAAAAAATGTAATATACAATAATTTCAATATTTAATTAAATGCAAAATGAAGGGAAACTCAAAGAACTTTTGTGATTATACCCATTAAGTCAAGGGAGAAATTATTTTAAATTTTTAGTGCGCATTTAAAAATAGTCGTTTTAAAAATATTATTTTTATATTTTCTATTGCAATTGATTAGAGTATAAATTTGATTTTTATTAGAGCTGTAGGGAAGGCGATCGCTCCAAAACCCATGCTATAATGCCCTAGATAAACAGCGATCTTAATGAAGAAATAACTAACGACTCTTTAGTCTATACTGACTCATTATAAACTGCAGACACACAGCCATTTCTTTAATTAAGTTAAACTGGTTTTGACATACTTATGACATCAAAATCAAAATCAACTTTAAGTCGACTTTATTTTAAATTATTTTTTTAATTTTTATTTTATGTTATTTTATGATATTCATAAAGCACTTTAAGGGTAAAAGTTGACTTTAACTTTAAAACAGACTTTTGATGTCTGTAAGTATACTTTATCTTCAGAGTATTGTGTAAATTTCTTCATTCTTACAAAGTTTTTATTCAAAAAAATAATAGGAGTGTTAAAAAATTTAACAAAAGATGAATATCGATATTGATTAAAGAATGGAAGTAGATTTAGCTATAATTAATTATGTAAATAATTTCCGATGTCAAAAAATATATAATTCTCCGTAAGACCCTTTTGAAATGGATGACATGAATTTTTTTTTCACGATACAGATTTAGTAATAAATCTGCTTGCTGTATAATTGACTTGGTAAAAACAATCTATACTGAAAAGACTGAATAACAGAGCTTTCTTTGATGGTGCTTATTACTTAACATTTTTTTGGAAGAAATACTCAAGATGACTCAGGTAGGAAGTTAAAATTTAGATATAAGTACTTTATTTCAATATGTGATTCTATTAATATAGCATATCTTCATGGAATATCTTAGGCTACAAATCAAGCAGTGGCACTACTTTTACCATATTTCATAAAATTTTTTGAAAGCGTTGAGGACATAGCAGAAGCCAAAAGTAATTTTTATTCTGTGGTTTCCTTCCCAAATGTTATGCGTGCCATCGATTATACACATTTCCGGCTAAAATGTTCTTTAAAAAAGTTGGGAACAGAACTTGCTGGACAATTCATTAATAGCAAACAATTTTATTCTTTAAATATACAGGTAAAACAATATTCATTTAAAAATAAAAATTAAATTGACATTAATATAGTTATATAGTTATAATTAGAATATGGAGCTCATGTGCATAAAAAACAAAATTAGATAGAAGAAACATTGGTCTTTTACTTGGAGATGGTTGTCATCCATGCTCATCAATTCTGTTAACACCAATTTCAAATCTTTTGACTGTAAAAGAACAAAATTATATGAAAGAAAGCATGTGTTAACAAGAGGATGCATTCGTTCTATGTTCTTGTTACAATTTAAAAGATAATTTCGTTCTATATTTGAAAGATTATGAGTTGATCCGGACACCGCAAAAACGATCGTAGTTGCATGCGCTGTTATGCATAATATTTCAAAAGATCGAAACTGAAATAATAGTAGATAATAATATATAAAATATATAATGTGTAAAATATATTTATTATTTCCACTGATTTTTAACTTGCCGTTTTGCTCTATTAAAACCCGAGCATATAATTTTTTGCTCAATATTATTCCAAGCTTTGTTTTTCTTTCCATTTATTTTTGCATTATTTCCTATATTTTCAATAACATTTATATGTATTTCTACTAATTCTCGGAGATAATCCTTTTTTCACAGGGCTAGATACGTGCCCTTATTTAATCCTTATGTATTAATTATACTTTATACAAAAAAGGCAGAGAGAAGTTATAGGTACATTTATGAACTTACCTTAGCTACACATTAATTTTCCATTTTTTAAAAATATCCGTAAAACTAAACTATTTAATATATCCTAAATTGCATAACAACACTTCCTAGACATGGGATATTTGTATTTTCCCAATTTGTTACCATATATGTGTTTAAGAGTATACTTTAGTTAAAACATACTTAAAATTCGTCTATGAATAAGCATTATCTTAATGCCGATTTTAAATATAAAGTTTACTTTTACTAAAGTCTATTTTAGTGTTTGTATGTGAATAGCGCCCTTAATTTTTATTCATTTTGTTTTACAATTTAACGATTTGGAAATGAGAAAAATATTATATTAAATAAAATAAATTTGTAATTTGCTCTTCTGTGCATTTCTTCTTCTTATTTTTCAAATCTGGAGATGCACAGCGTAGCTCCAGATTTATATTATATGCCAAATCTAGCACATTTTTTCTCATTATAGCTATAATGAAGAGAAAAAAACACTTCATTATGACGTATACTAAGTATGTGGCACATGGCATTTTAATGAATAATTAGTACTAATAATTTTAGATTAGATCGTGCTGTGAGTCTAGGGTATAAGCATCTTGCTAAGCACGATAGAATGATCTATCTTGTTTTCAAAAGCCTTACTCATATCAGCATATCTTGCTAAGCACGATAGAATGATCTATCTTGTCAAAAGCCTTACTCATATCAGTATAAAAGGCATCAATTTGTTCTCCCTCATCTAGTGCATCCCTCATCAGCAATAGCATCAGTAAATATAGATAGATTAGTGACTGTAGACCTACCTGGCAAGAAACCATATTGCTTATTAGATATCTGAGGCTTGAGTTATGGATATATGTACAATATTATATATTAATTTTTCAAATATAGTATAAGAGCCAACGCATCTGACACGGTGACAGGTCGGTAGTTTCTGGCATTCTGTTTAATACCCTATTTAAAGATTCGGTAGGCAAAATGGTGCTTCAATTTAGTAGGGAAAAATCTTTCTTTAACAGAAAAATTGAATAATTTTGGAAATCGGATATGCCAGATTTTTTGAGAAACTCATGCTGGATTCTCTGTATTTTCGGGAAAAGCATCTCTTTTCAGCACCTTGACTAAAGCGAAATTTATGTTTTTCTTAAAAAATTAAGGTAGTGTGACTATCTTGTGCCTTAACATCATGTGTACAACAAAAAGAGGAATATATTTTTACATAATATAGTTTGAGAAATTTAGAGGTGTGTATACTAATAAAGCAAATTGTTTCCCAATGTTTAAATAGTCAATAAGAATTAAAAGGGCGATTACCATTTTGTAAGCTTTAATTATTATTGAAATTCAATGCCGAGAAAAATAAAACCATTTTCGGATTGTACCTTACAAAAAAAAAAAAAAACTAAAGAACAGAACATTAGAAATATTTGGTTTGGACCATACTCCATACTCGTATCATACAAGGAAAGGATCAAGGATTTTAAAATCTTCTAGAGGACATACTCGTGAAGGTATATTGAGCACATGCCTGTAGGCAGAAAGAATTATTTACTTCAGATATTTAATTTTATTTATACGTCGATGTTGAAATTTGTAACGGTGACAATACTTGTCCTATACTTCAAGAAAGTGTACCACTTTTGACGTTCCATTTTTTATAATAGAAGATAAAATCCTTTCAAGTACATCCACACAAAATATTTTACAGAAGGCCATGAAGCTCATGCAGAGTATCTATGTAATTTTAGAAAAAATTAAGGTTTTGGAGCATCTCATACAATGTCAAACTTATTGATCTAAAAAAGTTACTTAATTTTATAAGGAAAGAATAAATCATTAACGATAAAATCCATGTAAAATTTTTCTATATATTCCATCACGTCTGAGGTAGCTACAAAAAAAAAACTAAGTCGTGCACTTAGAGAGCTGAAATTTGACAGATGAGCTTTTTTTTTAAAGAAAAGTAAAATTAACTATTAAGTGTTCGAAAATGGTAACAAATCTGGTAACTCCTTTGTAGGGTTGCCATACAAAAATTTCGTTTTTCACTATATATTTGGACAATGCCTGAGAACGCGGCAACGTAGAGTTCTCACAGTGTTTTCATTAAAATAGTAAATATAATTTCACATCGGGCAAACCCTTCTTGGTGATACCATATAAAAGTTTTTGTTTTTTACGTATACTCCGACGAACTGTTCGAGAAATAAGTATACGAAAAACCACTTCAAAAATCAAACTTGTACTGATTGGTGTCCATACGAAATTACATTCGGGTATTCATCTTGGTCTTATACCAATTGTTTTTTTTTTTTTTTTAATAAAAAAATAGACTTCTAGCTTCAAGTAGTATAATTTGAATAAAGTTATCCCATATTTTGACAGAATATTTTGGGATCCGAATTCAAATCACTTTTCATATATCGGGAGTACAACTGCAAGTCGGGTCAAGTAACTGAGATTTTTGTATCTGAGGTCTCGTTAAATCTTCCCCTGTACATACCCTGGACAATACTCCAAATGTAGCTTTAGAAGAGTATTGTGCAGTTTTATTGCACTTAACATTAATAGAATATTTTTGATTAACTGATTAAAATGTCATCCGTAATATACAACAAGTAAAAAAAGGTAGAATTGGTCTAAGAGTCAATTCTTATGATACCCTAGATGTATGCCCGTATTAATTTCGTATGGTGATCCATCTGTAGAAGTTTGATTTTTGAAGTGGTCTTTCGCTGATATCTCGAAAACGGTTCGGCGGACAACAAAATTGATTAGAACAAGCTTAATAGGATTTCATATTGTGAAGAACTTTTGATTACAATAAAAACGTCTAGGACTGATCGTTTTCACGGAATACGTAAAAAAACAAAATTTTTATATAGCAACACCAAGAAGGGGTTGCCCTATTTATTCTATTTTCGAAATTTCATTTGCTATTACTATGAAAACACCATGTAGCAAATTTCAGCTCTCTACGTCCACGCGTTCTTCGGGCAGTATCCAAATATATAGTAAAAACGAAATTTTTGTATTGCAACCCTACGAAAGAGTTACCTCATTTGTACCATTTTCGAACTTAAATTTACTTTTTTAATAAAGCCTGTATGCAAAATTTCAGTTCTCTAACTGAACGTCTTTTGGATTTATCGTGAGAACGGACAGACAGACGGGCAGACGGATGGACGTGGGTGTCCTATCCATTTTGCTCTAGCATCATTATGTCTAAGCATTACAAATGGAATGGCAAGCTTAGTATACCCTATATATTTCATTTAATGGGTCATGTAAAAACAATCTTAATTTACAGTGATCCAGAATATTACCCACATCATCAATACAAATAAGCAATAGAAATGCTCCCATGATAGAACCTTGGGGTACTCCAAAGGCACAGTTTATTGCTCCTGACAAAAATTCGTTAACATTAGTTCTCTGCAACCTGCTCGTTAGAAATGACCGAAACTGTCTTGCTTCTCTTCTTTTCACTACATCTATCGTCTTAAAAGCTCTCTTAATGTCAAGGAAATTAGTGATAATAAATTTACTTCATCATTGGCTTGTTTCCATTCATTATTAGCTAGTTGAGAGGCGTTACACAAGAATGCTGCTTTCGGAAGCCTGACTGTTACTCCAAAATTATGAAAATTATGCTAAACTATTTCGTTATAGTTAAACTACCTTTTCTAAATATTTTTAGGTAAAGGAAGCATATTTACCGGCCTAATATTCTTGAATAAATTCGAATATTTCACTTTTGGTATAGGTACGATAAGCTGTATAAGTTCCTCTAAATTAACCGATCGGAATTATATCTTAGTCGAATGACTACGATTGTCCAAAGAAAATCTCTCAGCTAAGTAATAATTACATATGTAAATGTACCGTGGTTCGATGAGATCGAATGAAATATGCCTACAGGTTCGATACAGACATGCAAGGTTCATATATAATCAAAACTATTTTATTATTTTGTTAAGTAAAAGGCGTATACATTAATAAGTGTAGCCCTTGGGAAGGTAAGGTAATTCGTGATTTCTCTTGGCCAGAATATCTTGCATAGATAGAATCCTCAGGCATTCGTTTATGAACATTTGATTTCGTTTTCTAAGCTAGCTTTCTTCACATCCTATGTTTCGCTTGACTAGAATTAAACTCACCCAGCAGTTGAAAATATTCTCAATTTGGTTATCCACGTAAGGTCGGGTGATTTCCAAAATGCCTAGACTTTTTCAAAAGTTATTCTTGGTTTTATCAACAATTGCCAATCTTCATTTCATTCCTTAGTGTCCATATTATAATCCCTTTTGTTGTTGTATCAGCTTTTCTCATTACATACTTCGTTTAATGTGGCGATTAATATTCGGGAGAAAAACGACATACTTATTATATTCCAGATTTTGGATCGTTCAGTTGTCCATTGAGCAGATTCTTCTCCCAATTCTCGGTAGGTAGATACATGGTTTGAAAGCGTTCTTCATTTGTGTAACGTTCTCTCGTTATTGTTTCTCTTAGCATTGAACCAAAACTTTGATGCTAATTTCTGAATTTTGAGTCACCTTTTTCTCATGCTTGCGTTTGCTGTTCTGAATACAGCTGGTTTTAGCATTATATCCCCAGTAAGTAGCCTAAGGACACTGTGGTACAGCCCACCATGTTCGAATATCCAACAGAGATCATTTCCATCTACAGTAATGCAGATGTGATGAATCTATTTAGTCCTTCGAGTGGCCATTTCGAGAAGTTTAATTGTGAATATTCTTGTGGGGTTGTAGAGTGGATTCCAACTGTTATCTATACTCCTGACATACCTCTATGTTGCTGTTTCTGTTTCAAATTTGGTAGTTCCCAATTGTTTTATGGATGTTGTGGCTCATTGCCCACAACATCTGCATGATTCTATTGTTGGGTCCATTTGTATTACTATGTTTGTTCTTGGAATGGTGCTTATAGTTGAGAATTGAATTCATCCTTTATTTCGTCATTTCTAGCTTTTGCATAATCATAAACGATGATGATTCCAATAAGCTCTGCCTTAACTGTAATGAACCGGTTGCATCCTTGGCTTTAACCATCTCAGAAAAAGTTATTGGATCCCACGTTTTGGCCCTATACCATGCTTCCTAAATTGTTTGCACTTTCCGGGCGTTAACCTAAAAATGCATCTAAAATAAGCATCGATTTTCCGGCGTACTCCTCGCCTGTAAAAATCAGTTTAATTGCAGCCAGGTTGAGTTTCCCTGTTTCTTCAATACTCTTGACATCGAACTTATTTCTCTTAAGTTATCTCTTTTAAAATCTGATTTATACATTATTTGTTGTTATATTCCTCCACACTCCATGAATATTGTTGATAACAAAGGTCTGAATATTTACGACCTACTCATTTCAACATCTAATTTTATCCATGGTAAAGGTAAGATGGATCCTGTTGACGAATTACTACTAATTGGCGATATTAACTTATGCAATATTCAAATGGGTACTAAATTAAGATGACGATGACTATCTTTCACTAAATAACTTGACAACAAGGGAATCACTTTTTCTTGACACTATTTCATATTTTGGTCTCAGATAAATCAGAAATTTTAAGAATGTCATGGTAAGGCACTTAGACCTGGTATTTTCAACTGACGCGGGTAACTTAATAGTTGTTTCCAGCAACTTCCTCACATCATATAATGAGTTCAAGGAACTTTCCTCTACGCTTTATGATAAGTATGTTCAAAGCATGCATACGAAATTATTTAGTGACCCACGCATCTTCTTTAAGTTTATTAATATGAAGAAAAGAACGGACAACTACCCCAATACCCTGGGGTACAAGGATTCTGCTAGTGATGATTCGTCTAAAATTTGCGATATGTTTGCTTCTTTTTTTCAAAATAGCAACTTCAGTCATATGAACGACTCTTATAACGTTTCATTTGCTATCCCTTCAATTTCAGATTATGATATACTCGATCATATAAATGGGCTTCCAAGTGACTTCACAACTGGCTCTCATTGGATTCCTCCAACCTTTTTTAAGTCATATTGCATCTGCCTGGCTGCTTCGCTAAGAATAATTTTCCAAAAATCTCTCGATAGTGGTTGTTTTCCGCAGTTGTGGAAGAATTCTTTTATCATACCTATCTAAAAAAAAAGGTAGTAAAAATGATATCTCTAACTACAGGCCTATTGGAAAATTATCTTGCATGCCTAAATTATTCGAATCTATCATTTACTGGTAACTATCAACTTACTGTAAAAATTTGCTCTCTTCAAACCAACATGGCTTTATTTCGGGCCGGTCTAAAACCACGATCTTGTTGGAATTTGTCTCAGATACCATTGGCGGGTTGGCAAAAGGCTAATAGATAGATTGTATTTATTCAGACTTTAGTAAATCCTTCGACAAGTTATCTGACTCCGTGATACTCTTTAAAATGGAAAAGTATGGGTTTTCCCCTACATTTCTAAAATGGACAGAGTGTTATTTAGATAACAGAACATACCGAATCATACTCCGCCATTCCAGCTCTAAAGTCTTGAAGGCTTCGTCTGACGTACCTTAAGAGAGTCACTTGGGCCCGTTGCTTTTTATTCTGTCTTGGTCAATTGGTGCAAAAGCAAAAATTTGGTACACATTATTGATAAATATGTGGTTATGACTTTCTATAGGAATCAGACACCAATTACTTATCTTCTCGGATTCCTTGATTCACCGTGTAGACTCTGTCTGTGACTTGGGTGTCAAATGTGACCACAGATTGAGTTTTATCTCCCATATAAACTAAATTGTATCAAAAAAGAGTAGTTCTATGCTGGTTTTTATAAAATTTTGACATTTAGCCAGGTCTGGTCTCCATTTTACGGTACACACATCGAGCCATCCCAGACGAATATTCTTGATGCAGTATGCAAACCGGTTTTTTTTAGAAGAGGTGAAAAACCGCAAGGAGATATTTCTCTTCCCTAAAAAACCGGTTTGCATATACTAAATTAAGAATACTCGTCTGGTATGGCCCATCGATCATATCGAAGCTGTTCAGAGAAATTTTTTACGATTTGCTCTCAGGCACTTACTCTGGAATAATTCATTAATTCTTCCACTCTATGAGGATCGCTTGAAGCTTTTAAATTTGAACTAGCTTGAAAAACGTCGCATGTTAGTGGGATTTACCAAATTCACCACAAAAACTTTTGGGACTATTTGTACTATTGTTAAATTTTAATTAGGAGCCAAAGGAAGTGTTTTTCACAAGGCTGTTTTGGTAGAAAAGTTTTGACTACCAAGCTCCCAGATCTGGAAATATCGCTGATCTTCAAGCAATTTCTCGTTCCCAATCGTTACAGTTCAGTGGAAAAGTAAAAAAGAAAAACTGCCTACTGAGATGTATTTCATTGGGTACCTACAGTATAGAAGAATTTTCGAGAAAATATGCATTATTTGTATGATGAGAAAAACTACACAAAAAATAACATCAGCTGCACTAAACAATCTAAGAGATTGAAGACATTGACTTGTATGAATTGGGAATCAAAGAATCTCAAATTTAAGCCAGGAATTCTATTATCGAATAGTTTTGGGTAAAAACAAATGAAGCTGAATCGAAGAGGGAATTTATCGAAACAGACCGAAGATCACCATATATGGCAGTTTCATCAACACGAATACGTCCTTCCAAGTAAAAATACACACATTTTTTACCTATGAATTGGAGAAAATATTACAAAGATTTACAGGAGTTACAAGATCTATATCCTCTCTGACAGTAGAGCCAGCCTTCTGCCTCTTGTATCATTTATATCTAAGCTGATGTAGGATTATCTGTCTGCTAATACAAAAAAACCAAAAAACGAGAAACTAAATTGTAGTTAGCAGATCTGTGCGAATAGGAAATTTTACAAGTTTGAAAGTATCTGATATGGAATTCAAGAAAACTGATCTTTCCGCGAGAAATGCTATCGGAATGAGTGAAAAGCCACTTGAAACTTTACCAGAAAAAAACTGAAAACAAGAAGAAAATTATAATTGGTCCAAGATTAAAATAAAAGATAAATGAAGTGAAAATGCAAAGTTTTGTATGGCAACACCAAGAAGCAGTTGCCTGATTTAGTGCATCTTTGAAATTTTATGTACTATTTTTATGAAAACGCTATGTATAAAATTTTAGTTATTTATGTCGTTGCGTTCTCAGGAAGTGTGCAAATATATAGTCAAAAATTAAATTTTTGTATGGCAACCCTGCGAAGGAGTTGCCCAATTTGTCCCATTTTTGAACTTAAATTTACCTTTTTTTTTGTCAGTGTGCAAAATTCACCACTCTAAATTAACGCGTTCTCGAGCTATCGTGAGGACGGACAAACAGATAGACAGATAGATAGATGGGCGGACGGAAGGAGATTTGAAAATTAAAAAAGCTTTTTGTATTATCCCTGAGGTCAAATCCATATTTTTCTACGATCGTTATTTCTATACGTTACAAACGGAATGACAAGCTTAGTATTCTCTATGATTTCATCATGTAGAGTATAAAAATTTAAAAGGACCTCCCAAATTTCTAAAATTTAATAAGAATAAAATCCAGCACTTCACCGCGGAATTGCTGATATGATACTGCCATATCTGAACATAATTGAATATTCTAGAACCGCTTCGTCGTGGAATGGAAGAGTATTGAACTTTTCCTGCCTGCAACCATGCTTTGAACAAAAAAAAACAAAAAAAAAAACTAATAACTCTACAGAATAGTTATAGTTATGGCAAAGCCTCCGCTGTACGCTCTACGAGATTGTTTTACTTGACTGAATGTTCCCTCTACCGCGCATATACTATGTTTTTCTTTCCCGATTTTCCAAAGATATCGAAATAGTACAGTTGAGATTATAATTCATAGAACTTTGTTATATTTGAGAAGTGTAACAAATGGGAGCCACCGAGGTTGTAGTTTACCTTCTCAATCACAAAATATACTCGTAGTTCAGTGATTATCGGTATAAAACTGCAGCGACTCTTTGTTTGTAAGTTCTTGTGGTATTTTTATTCCTTTACACTACAATAGAGTAAGTACCCCTTGTATGTGTGTAAATTTGTAAATTATTTTACACTTAAAGATCGAAAGTTTTATATTTTGAGCAATTTTTAAAGAAGTTGATGTAAATAAATAAAAACGTAGAAACAATTTTCTCCTCTGAAAACCGTAATTCATCAGTACCTAACTAAAGCAGATGATGCATGTAATATTATTATTTTTACATTAGTTTTCAAAGGATACCCTTTTGTACTTTATTATAGGCTTCACTTTACTGAAGTTTACCTGAAGTTCTTCTCTTATATAATTTGTATAAATAAGTATCTCAAGAGATTTTCAACGTCAATCAAAAATGATAAGAGAACGCTTTTAACTGCAAACGAAACGCTACGGTCCTTCACCGTTGTTGATTCCACTCAACATAGCAATTCGGTCGTTATGTCCGATAGACGAGTCGACGAGGCGACAATGTGACAAAAAATATTGAGCTCAAGTCGTGTGTCTGTTCTAAGGCCCCCTCTAAACTAAATACCGCACCACAAGTGCTCAACAGTTCTCGACTCGACAGCTTTTGATTGAATCGGATGTTGTGTCACATTTGAGACTGTAAATTAAGTGGAGCTCGAATTAAGCAAATAAAATGATTATAGAGGCCACAGCAATCACATCAAACCAGCACAGCGGCAGTGTCCAATAAATGGAGCGCCTATAAATTCATTGCGATATATGTGAACGGTATAAAGTGTAAATGATAGACAAGAATCGCACTATTAACTAACTGGATTCCATACAATTTCTTTGGACTGTAGTTGTATAGTGATGTTTTTATTCCAGAATAATATGTATAATCCTTGTGCAATTTGTACTCCTTGAACGGAGGATGAAGTGGCACGGCGAAATTTCAAACAACTGCTTGCGTTCTCTGTCAAAACAAAGAACTCAAGTGCTTTTGCACTTAAACATCTGCTTCATAGCTGTACCACGATCGTATGTGCTACTGTGTACTGTAGTACTATATAATGTGCTTATATGATCCGCACTCTAAAAAAGGGATCAAAAAAATCGAACCCTTATTATACAGCTGAGGGAATATTAATAAAAACTGTGCCTGTGACCTTATGGTCTTTTTCGATTATTTTTTAGACCCACTTGAATTCTTTAAACATACCCATGCAAAAAACATAGTGCAAATTTTGAGGTTAGGGGTTGAAATGATTCTTTAATTTTTAAAAAAATCATGGAATTATTTATTGTCACCCCAAAGTGACAGATTTTATGATTTTAATTTTTTGACTGACATTTATGAAACACACGGAAGACGGAACACTTCATTTTACAATTGTTGGTAGTTCTAGAAACTAAAATGAATATGCTACAGAGCAATATTCTAAATTAAAATTAACTTCTTTCCATATTATTATATAATGATTGAAAATGAATGTCAAATAAGATAGTTTTAAAGCATTATTTTGAACTATACACTGTAAATAATGCAGGACAATTCCCTAAATTTAAGACAGGTTTTTTCATAAAAATAAATTGTATTATCTCTGATAGAATGGGAAAATCAGTTCAATTTCCTCAAATCAATGGAACAATCAATGAATTTAGGTATTGGTACCAGAAAACCTACCTATATATAGTATGTAAAATTCTCGAATAAAAGGAAGAGAACATTCAATAAAGTAGGTATTATTCTACATTTTTTTATGGAACACTAACAAATGTATTTTCATTAATATAATTCACACATAGTTTTTGTAAACTGTCATATATTGTTTTTCACTGTTTCAGCGTGTCTAGCGCTCCAGCACTAACTTCCATACTACCTACCTATGTTTTAATGAAAAAATATATATACGGTAGTATATAGCACATAAGAAATAAGCTGTTCAGCTCATTCTTATATTTTTAAAGGTGTTGTACTATTGCCTACATTTTATAAAGAAAAAAACAAAACAAAATTTGAAAATTCCCTACATTTTAGGGGAAAAAACTTACCTGAATTTTAGGGATAAAAAGGTGGAGCTTACGCTAATCTTATCGAAAAATACCTAAGCTATGTGGCACAAATTGTTGTCACTCACTTTAGAGAAACATTTTTTTACTGTGTCTGAAAACCTTAGATGTGTACTTTTATCCGAGGAGATGTGGGTAAGTAAAATGACATAGTGTTCTTCATTTTTAATAATTATTTGCACACACCACAAATGAACTGCTTTGTGCTATCCTCTAATCTCCCAAGTAACAATTTTCCCAATTTTTGGTGACTGAAGGTGATGGGTAGTTTTATAAGGGGTATATAATGGTTACTCGGTTATGTAAAAATTTCAGTGGTTATATAAGAGTTTTATAATATTACCAATTGGTGACGTAGTTTAGTTATATTAGAGTTTTTTAAGGTTACTAAAGGTTTTATAACTTGGTGATGGAAATGTTACAATCACCGGTCTATATAACTTAGACTAACCATTACTAGATGGTATATAAAAAAGTTTTGTAATTGTTTTGATCACCACGTTATATAACTTATTGGTAATAAGGGTTTATTGCGGTATCCGTGGTTACCCTTACATAACTCGACAACTTTCAGTAATTTCGGTGACTTTAATAAAAATTGGGAACTTTCGGTAATACATATACCCACTATAAAATATCGTAAAATTTTTTGGTGGCCCTTTAGTAACTACGGTGATCGTTATAAAAACAAATTACTTTTAGTGTCGAATTATAACACTACACGGCGCGCCCAACAAAACTTATTTTAAGAATAACTTGTCACATCCTTCGGTATTTCTTTAAGATATATAACGTTACCAAGGTAACACAATATAACCAAAGGGTATATAAGATCACGAACGTCTGATTTTTGTCACTATAAGATATAAAACATTACCAAAGGTTACATATTATGACTAAAGGGTATATAAGGATCATTTTCGAGGTATGGTAGTTTCTTCAGTTTATATAATATTTCTAGAAGTTTTATAAGGGTTATTCAGCTTATATAATAGAGCCAGAGTTTATATAAAACTACTTGAGGTTTTATAATGGTAATTTGTTCATTTAAGTACAAGCCGCCATTTTTTCATCTGTGCATTGCAGATAAAAAACAAAATGCCGGTTAAGCTAATTTTTCAAATTACAGATATATGGTTTCGTTTTATTTTTATATGAAGAAAATACATCATTTTAGGTATATAACATTTCTAAATTATGTAATGTTACTTTTATGAATTAATATCACCTAAGTGAAAATTGTAACTTTAAAAATATTCAATTAAAATTATTAAACATTGCTTATTTTCGGAGGGGTCTATATTTTTTAGAAGAATCTATGACGAAATTTCAATTGCAGCTGAATTTCACCACATATATACCGAAAAATTATACTTCTGAAATGTAAAAATATTAAACCCTTCCATTATAAAAATGCAATACAAAAAAAAATCGAAATTCTATGTCAAGATAGGTTTCGTAAATATTTGCATATTATTGTTTTATAAAGATAACGAAAAATAATTTCCTTAACATTTCAATCACTGAAAGTAATCAGTCTGAGAATTCCAAGCGTTGTGGAAACGTTACCATCACCATTATAAACAAAGTTTATAAATGTAACCGAAACATTACCGCAACCACTGCTATGACCAAAATAAATTAATCGAGAGCACCTTGGGTTATATAAGGGTTTTAAAGGAAGTTATATTAAGGTAACCAGAATATTTTGGTTACTCATTTTATAAAACTTTTAGTTATATAACCTTACCTAAATCAAGTCACGGTAACCTTTATATAATCCTCCATTTAAGCTCTATAATGGGTTTATAGTGGTTACAAAGAGGTTTCGAGTACTAGTCTATATAACTCAAGTTATATAATTTGGTAATGGAAACCTCACCGTTACTACTATATAAAAAAAATTGTTTCTTGCACATTCATTATGTGTCCATTTATAGCACAGACTGCACTGTGTGAATCGTTTTCCTGGTTTAGACCTACTGTTAAGATTATTATAAATTTTTTCTTAATATGACTATCAGAACCAGCTTAACACAAGCTCGCTACATGAACACGTTTAAGAAATAAACCATCAACAATACATGCGTTTCATCACTTAGTCGATGTTAGTATTAGTATGTTAAAGTAAACATAAACCAAGCACCGGATGAAATTGAATGCTTTGTGCATTTAACAAAACATTTAATAAAACATGCTTAGAAATGTTAACAACAATATGCTCAGCCATATTATAAACAGCAATACTTATGCGATTAACAGGTTCATACATGCTAAAGTTAGACCTTAAGGAGTTAACATGCAACAGAGGTAGCCTTCTCAAATTGTGCCTACTACATATCACGGAAAGAGATTTTGTAAAGTATAATAACGGAGAATCAATATTCCCTTTTAAGAGTTGATACCGCCAGTTTACGACAGTTAGTACCATTGACAGTGAGAGCATACTTTCTGAAATCAAAACTGGTCCCACATGAAACCGGTAATCAGTCAGTCCATTTATATACATGTCAGTGGTTTTATGGTAATAACACTTTAGATGTATAGAAATTGTACTTTCTTGGAAAAGTTATTTATACCAAAGAGTGTAAGACTTCTTTCTCATGAATGCAATAATTGTGCTCTTTCTTAATTAACGCTTAGCCTCAATATGAACTCGCTACCATATCTAGTATATACCCTATAAAGGTATCTGGCACTAAAATAATGATATTACTGGTATAGCCTTTCCATCGACAACAATATGACCAGAATAAGTGAAACAGTAAGTACCTCCATATGTAAGTACCATTTTGAAGGTTGCATTTGCTATTATTCTGGTTATTATCCTTCATTCAATTGTACGTATTTGCATGAATACGTCATTTTTAGATGGAATCTTTGGAATCAATGGATTTTCTATATTCTTGATACCGAGTATAGCAAAACGTAGTGATCCATCTCTGATATGCCTATCAGGTTCTTTTCACATTTTTGTTTTTTAATTTTTTTGTAGAAAATATGTTTTAACGACCACTGAATGGAAGTATGATTGTTGACGTTATACATGCTACAATATCTGAACTCGATGTCGAGGTTACACTAAAATAAACGGAAGCCTTATTAATCGACTTCGGAGCTTTAGATCTTCTCACACCTTTTTTAAATATTTCAAGCTATTCAGCCCTTTGCGAAATCTTCTGAAAAATTATATTTACTCCAGATAATTTTCAATGGCGTCTTTGACCAATTCTAGGTTTTTTACTTGTTTCGGTAAGAATTTCGAAAGTGTTCTCACTGTTTTTCAAATATACGTAAAATATCGAAATTTTCGTATAACAATTCTACGAAGGAATCGAAGGAGCTTAAGGCAGAAGCACATCCAAGCAAGCCTCAGGACTGGCCTCGCTCAGACTTCCTCACAACTCGCCTCAAGGCTTGCCTCAGAGAATTGAAAACAAAATTATACTACGGGGCTCGGTGCTATCATTGCAATTTTGATAGCATATCTTTGACAGAAGTAGGCCTGAGGGAGAATAATTTAAAGCATTGAGCAAAGCGCGCCTTGTGGCTAGGCCTTGAGGCTAGCTGCTGGCTTGGTTTTGTTGCATCACCGTGCTGGAAATTTTGACAACGTCTCGAGGAAGCCTCGAGGCCTGGATGTGCTTATTACAAATTCAATGTGAAATTTAAGTATGCTTACCATACCAAGGTGAACAACTTCTCGTCTCTATAGATTGCAATTCACTGAAAATAATTTCAATGAATTTCTATTATGCATTGAATATGCAGGAAAAAAAATCGAACCTTTCGACCCAGCGATCAGAGAGGTCTCATCAGTATGATTAACTCTGATCGCCTACCATAGAAGTTCAATACATTCAAGTGATATTTACAATTCAAAATGAGTGAAGAAATATCATTTATAAACACACACAGAAATAAACAAAGGCCCGAGGATTGACCCCTATGGGACACCAGTATATACAGCAAAAATTTAGAGGAGTACTCACCACAGCAGACCTTTTGCTGGCGGTCATCTAAATATGACCATATAAGCCTGCAAGCACCACTAGAGAAATTAAATAATCTTTTAAGCTTGTATATGAGTAGTGAGTGATTAACTTTATCAAAAGCCTTGGAGAAATCTAAAAAAGAAAGAATAGTTATCATATGTGAATTCATAGACAAGCGAATATCATCTGGTATCATAAGTAGTGCTGTCGTACAACTGTGTTTAGGTCTAAATCCAGTTTTTTAGTTGAAAATTCGAGAGTCATGTTTCTATTACTACACTGGTAATTTGTTTTCCCTTCGATATCGAGTTCGTTCTCAAAGTTTATGCCAGGTTAGAGATTACGATTTGCTAGAAAATCGTTTTCGAATTATGACGTTTGCAGGGTATTTTTCAAATTGAATTATTGAAATTGTTCGTAAGCAAAAAACTGGAAAAATCGAAAGAAAATCCTTCCCTATTATAGGATTCTATAATAACAGAGTAAATCTGCGGAACTAGATTTCAGCATTGTATGATTGTGGCAGAAAAAGTTCAAAATGGTGATTTTTTAAATAATTCTTATAGCCGTCGTAAATATTAGGATTATATGGTCGATTACGAGATAAATATATCCTAGGATGTCAATGTCATATTCTGTAAAAAAAAAAAAAAACTGAAAATTTGCAGAGAAATTTCTGAAGGATTATATAATTAAAACCTCAAAACTTATTGAAAAAATTCAACTCGAAGCATAACCAATTTGGCGATAGACAAATGGATACCAATATACTGTCATATTTCTCTATCCTTTATCATGAAATGTAAACCTATTAAAATTTGAAATGCTTTTCATGTTATTTTCATACCGGTATATGCCTCAAACGTTGCACTTATTGCATCATTTTATCATCATAGGGCTCTTTTTGAAAATTTATACATGTAAAAATTACACCTTTTCATGCTCTTACATCAAAAACCTTTAAGAGAGAATAGGCAAAAGATGAATCAAAGGAGCTTCTCGATTATGTTGCAACTTGCAGTGTAGCCTTGTTGTCCTCTAAAATGTTTCCTTTTAGAGCAGCTCTTATATGACGTATATCATCAAAGCGTCGCTCGTGTGCCATAATTCCACTCAACTGCGACAAAACAAGAGAAAAAGAAATGAAAGAAAAACTTAAAAGAGAAAAATGAATTAAAGAAGAAGGCACAGAGAGCCGCGACAGGAAAAGATGCCGGGAATCGACGAAAAATAAAAGGCTCCAATTCCGAGGATGTCAAGGAAGACGATAGCTTTGATGTTTTGCGTCAGAACTACTTAAAAACCGTTTTATACCCTCTCAAGCCAGAGGAGTACAAGTGCATGTAAAAATGTAAAATATAAGTGCAAAGCGCATTCATGCTTTGTATAAGTGCATTGTTATTAGAAAGCCTTTTAGCCCCACCTCTCGTTGGTGGCTTTGTGGACTGATGAGTTTTGTTGTTCATCACATTTGCAATTCTCACAATATTCATTTAGTTATGAAAATGAAAAATAAAAATCTAGGTGATTCAGGTGAAATCTGATTACCTTCCCTCGAATTGTTGCATAAGATACCCAAAAGGATTATCTACACCTTGTAAGTAATCGAAATCTTGTCGACATTTTGATTTCGGATTAACTATACTATCTGAGGCCTGGGTCCTCCTCAGTTCCAACCTCAAGTAGGTACTTTTTAATACTTAACGTCTCTGCAAATCGTGTGCAATTTCCACCTGAACGAAGAATGGGTTTGTCAGCTTATTTCGATCATGTCGGGACGGGACCTAGAATAATGCTACATATCAATATATGTATTGAACTGCTGTTACTGCTGCGGCGGATGCTGTGCTGCTGCTGCTGTTATTGCGGGGAGATTTTCCAACAATGAAGCAATATTCAATGCGCCATAGTTGGCTGCCTCTTCCGATGGCACAACCAGAATTTTTCAATTTCCATTGTATCTGACTTTGGTAGATTTTTTTTTTTTTTTCACTAAAGTAGGTACAAAAAAATCACTTTTTCAAGAGAGAACAGGGAGGCAAATTGTCTACTCATCTCAAGTGGAATCTCAATAGTCCTGCCAATATGAGACACTTCTGTTGGCTTTTTGTTGTCGACTAAAATGATTCTTTTTTTACCATATACAAATGCCACAATGCACCGTTTCAAGGACACTAGAGAAGCTCCTATTGAACATTATAGCGCTCTTGATCTCGTTTGTTATTAATTTTTTGTTTTAAATTGCCTTTAAAATATATTACTGGCTGTTTGTGAAAAGTTATCATTTTTAGTATTGTTTGTTCGGCCATGTACATAAATCAAAATGCACCCAAATCAACATTTTATTGAATATGCAAATGCAAAAAGCTCTTTAGAAAATTGCCTTTTTTCAATTGGTTTTTTTTTTTGTTCATAATAAACTGGTAAAAAAATCAATCTCGAATAAAGAAGGAGTCTGGGACTTGAAATGTGTATGATAATAGCTAAATTGATAGACAGATCAATAGAGGAACAAAATCTATCTGGGTTTGGCGATTATTGTAATATTATTTTGTTATGTTACCAGGCCCCTTGCCTCTCCCCCCTCCCCTTATAAATACGCCACCGTGATCAATAATAGATATGTTTGATGAAAACCCCGGGTAAACCTAGGGCTACACCGGGTTAGACTATTTAGTTTTTTTTTTTTAAACCTGGGCTACCTCGAACTTACACTAAAAATTTCTTGGGGTAATTGTTTAACATTTGTCACTTAACAGCTGTCACTTGCAATTTATTGCTGATTGGGGCATATAAATTACTTCTTGAGAAAAAAACATGCAAAACTTAGGAGAATAGAAATAGAAAAATAGCTAGATAGAGCGCATTTTATTTGTCTTGACCAATTTTATAAATAACTTTTTACATATAATTATATCCAGAAGAACTGTCAGAGAAATGTCATTACACTAAGTTTAACCGCCCTGCGTTCAGCCGCACGCAGAATGTCACATAATGACACATTTCTACACACCATGCCATTCAGGCGACCGAAGCGTTGTCATTTCCCCAGCACATCAGTGTGCACATTTTTCTGCTACGGTCTGTTAGCGTAGTGTCTCGGTGCGCTTAGTAGTTTTAAAAATTGTGAAACCAAAGTAAGACCTTGAATGCCCAATAGCTCTCCACTGCCTGTAGTTAAACCGTTAAGTCATTCCATAGTCGTACTGGGAAAAGGAATTGGAAGAAGGTATAGCAGTATGCAATTCACGCGTAGGACTACTAATGTATGCAGCCAAAACTCTCGAGAAATACTTCCCAAGCCTTCCCAGCGGGAAATGGAGCCGCTCACAAAGGAATGCAAGAGCGCTTCTTTAGAAGCTTGCAGCGCTTCCCCACAGTATCCTTGTTCATATCGTTTTAACGTGAGCATGTCCGCAGAGGGAAGCGCTTAGCTCAAGTGCAGATTCTTGGGAAACTCTCGAGGAGCGCTTGTAGGGTAGCACTCTCGGAGCACTTGTAGGGTAGCATTCTTAGAGCGCTAACAGGGAATAGGCCTTTATTAAATATTTCGGTTTTTTTCTGAATGCACTCCGTTTAGCTTTAAATTAAATTAATTTTCAATTAACCGTATACTTCACTTCAACTGACTACTAAAGAATGACAATAATAAATAAATAAAAAACAAGAAGCAATAACAATAAAACAAGAAACTATCTTCAACAAAACTGAAATGAGTTTTTTGGAACTTCATTTACTAATATGAAAGCGAAGAATCAGTTTTAGACATCACCTTGCAGTGAAAGAGTTATAAAACTTTGTGCATTGCATGGGGCAGAAATAATAGAAAAAAAGTGTAAGTTATTCACTGAGTAATTCTTTTATTTAGTGTTTTGGCATGTGTAGATTTAGCTTCATGAAGTATGGATAGTATGGAAGTATGTGAATAATTAGGTATGCAAATTATCTGTGGTAAAATTGTTATTCAATAACAAGTAAAAAAGTTAGAATTGGTCTAAAGCCAATTCTTATGATACCCTAGATCAGCGGTTATAAACCTTTTTTGGTTTCCGTACCCCCTGGCAATTCGTTATCTTAAATTGTACCCCTTTCATTTGAAAAATGTTTATAATTTAAATACTTGTAGTTGTTATTATTTTAAACTTGTTCTAACAATAAATAAATAGCAATAAAATTTCAAGGAGTATGCCCAGAATGTTTATTGATGAAAACTAAAAGATTTTTTATAGATACATAACTTTTAATAAAAAACAACATACTTAATAAATATAAACTATTATAAACATAAAGTTAAATATTCGCAATTTTACATTAATTTTAACTTAATTTATTATATTCAGTGAGATCCTTGAGCTTGCTTTGAGGCAGATAGTTTTTTGAGCTCAGGTGCGATTGATGCAAGGTATAATCTTAAATCTGGAGCTGCATTCAACTTATTACGGTACTTGTTTTTAATAAAGAGATACGAAGAGAATGCTCCTTCCACTAGCACTGTAGTACTTGTAAATGGCAACAAAACGTTAAGCGCTTTAGCAGAAAGCTCTTTATATTCGGTGTTGATATGTGACCAAAAGTTAATAAGACAGAGTCCTTTAAATTCGACTTTCAAAACAGAGTCATTTGAAAGTTCAATTAAGTTCTCTTTTTCTTTAGAAAATCGACAATAATTGTGTAAATTTGTGATTCGACCATCTCTGATTTTGTTGAAATTTCAGAAATTGGTTGATTATATTGTTAGTAGCGTTTTGCTGAAATATTTTCTGTACCCATTTTTGACGGAGTTACGTTATTTTCAAAATTTGAAAGTGAAAAATTTTGCATGGTAGGTTTAATTTCCAAAACTTATATCTCAGAATGTACACATCGCAAGTCCATAAAAAAAATGCTATTTATTTAAGAAAGCTTTGAAGTATCTGGAAAAAATTAGTAGAGGTATTTTTCTGAAAATTTGTTTTCAAGTATAATGGATAGCCCCCCCCCCCCCCCACTTCTCGATTTTTTTATTTTTTTTTTTATTTTAATCCTTACTGGGTTTTGAGAAAGTTGTAGAAACGAGAAAGTGAAACTTCTTGAAGTTTGGCTGGAGTTATTTTTTAAATATATTTTGTTTAGAAAACTCAACATTGATTCCACAGAGGACCTTTCATCGTTTACTACGATATTTAACGTGTTACGATTTATGGTCAATTGTCCCAATTATCGAGCCTTATACTTGATTTCTTGAAAAAAAAAAATGTTATGCAAATTTGCAGTGTTATCCTTGATCCTCAAAAGTTTTTACACCAAGGACATATTTTTTAAATTCTAAAATATAACTCATCGTCAGTCCTTTACAACAAGAACAGAATAACCCCAAAATATGCTACCTTTCAAAACTGATAAACATTTTTATGTTATGCGAAAAGTGAAAAAGTATAACATTTATTGTGTTCTTCAAATTAAACTTTTTAACTTTTCGCATAACAGAAAAATATTATTAAGTTTTGAACGGAAACAGATATTTAATGAGGTAATTCTTTTTATGTTTTAAATGACTATTCACGGGTCATATTAGAAAAGCGGAAAAAATTATGTCCTTTGTGTATAAACTTTACAGGATCAAGGATAATACTACAAATTTTTATGACATTTTTTTCAAAAATTCAAATTTAACGTTCGATTTCGGAGCCATTTGCATTTTTTATTTTGTGCACTCGGCGCAAAGATGACTCATGCTTTGAACATGTTAGAATGAAGTTTCCACAACTTGCTTCAACACCTTGGTCCTCAAATTCCAGTCCAATTAACTAGTACAGAGAAGGCATTATCGAGTTTTTTTTTTTGGTTTTTTTTTTTAGAAAATATTATTCGAACTAGATAAACGAAAAAAAGAGACACTTTTATCTTCCGGGGGTTTCTACATTTCTGAAATAAGTTTGATAATCAGTTTCTTCTCATTACTTTTTCAAAAATATTTGCTTTCACTGATATTTTATTTAACTACGTGCAAAGTGAAATCATGGATATTTGTCACAGCAACGAAAACATTCATGAAACGGTGTCACATATTTGAATTATGAATGGTAATTTTTCAATCCCTGCTGACGAAATTTTAGCATTTATTTCGATCCTCCCCAAAAACGACGGCGCTTACAAAATACATATGAACCAAATGCACAATACAAAATTTTATTTTTGGAGATAATTGACACAATTTTTACCCAAATGGATATTAGATTTGAAAGTATGAAGAAGCTTGTGTTTATTAAATTGCTGAATTACAAGAAATTTGCAAGTTATTCACATAGTTTACCATCCAATGCATTTAATTCCAGGGACCAGAAAATAACTGGTATTTTGAAAATTTTGAACAAAAAAAGCTGGAATTAATTATGATCGTGGAATTTAGTAGAATATACCAAAAGATGTCTCGTAAAACCCATTTCGATTGCTGTAAAGCTTTTGAAAACTTAACTTTTTTTAAAAAAAGCTAAAAAAAAAACTAATCTGGGAAGGCTTATTATTTTTTCTGGCAAAAATAAAAAGCCGGAAGTGTAAAAATCCAAGCTGGTTTCTTATTTAAGTTATGAATTTTTACGAAACTGTCTTAATTTACTTGTTATTCCTGGCCGGTAATAGTTTTGAAGCTGGAAAAGCAAGCGAAATGGCTTGATACTTTTTTTTCGGTAAAAATACATATAAAGCGAACCCGGCTTTTTATTTTTTCTAGCCAAGCTGGCTTTTAATTTTTTCCAGAAAAAATAAAAATAAAATACCTTTCCAGCTTAGTTTTTCTTTAGCTTCAAACTATTATCGGTCAGGAATAACAAGTAAAGTAAGCTTTTTTCGTAAAAAGTCATAACTGACTCGATCCCTGTTTAATTCTATTAAGAGTTCGTATGGACAGTTCTTTGAATTTTGAAAATTGAACAATAAGTTAATTGTGGTCTATAATTCTAATAGTTTCAGAAATTTGTGTGTCAGCGAAATTTCAAAACATATTACTCAAAATGAGCTTCAATCAAGTTTACGAATTTCAAGTTATCGAATTTCAAGTTATCGAAGTTATCGAATGAAATCAAAAGGAAAAATTCTACGAAGAAGTCACACAGGACTTTTGTAAGAAAACTAGGTACATGGAATTCATTTATAAATGAATTATCATCAAAGTAATGTATGAAATGTTCGCAAAAGTTTCTAGATACGTACTTGAACAGTAACATCAGCTGCGCCCCATCTTTTTCATATATTACTATTTATTGAATTTAATGTTAAATTCCCTCTTAAGAGATCCGACTAAGGCATATTTCGTTGTATTTTAAAAATAGGAACATACTACAGTTTTGTGTTATTTTTAGTTTTTATTTGAACTAACTTGTATATTAATTACTCAATATTGGTATTTTGTTTTTTCTCGATCTAAAAAGTAATAGTGTTAAATTTTTTACGATGGTACGGAACCCTTCAAGTGCGAGTCTGATTTTATTCGCTGACAATCACCGATATATTTCAGTATGATCAATTAGAGGTAATAAGTGATTTGATTCATGAAGAGAAAGAATATTCAAGAGAAATGTCCCAATCAAAAAATGTGAGTCGACCTCTGTGTGTGAAGAAAAGTTTATTTTCTACTTTTTCATGCGGCTTGGTCTCAGTTTTGTTTGAAAACTCGTTTTTTATTTATTTTATTTTCTGCCTTTTTCACGTTAACTAATTTGTTCTAATATCAATTTAACCGAACTTAATTATATTTTTAATTAATTCTAATATAATTTTAGTGTCTTACTTTCTTTTTAATTTTCTGTTTTCCTTTTAATTTTCCGTTTTCCTTTAATTTTTCTTATATTTATCCTTATATTTCTTTCTTTCTTCTTTATTTTGAGTCAATTTTTGAATATTCGCGGTGAAATTTTGTTGCGTTCATACGACTCGAGAAGTTCCAATCGACTGACCGTACTTCGAACACAATCCGAACAGTTTCGATAACTCGGACTACGGTATACCGAGGTTTCGAAAAATTTGAAATTTTGAAGGCAGTTACGATGAGATGATTGGAAGTCAGCACCGTAGTTGCCTGGAAGTTTTTATTCAGCTTATCATTACCGACATTTTAAGTCATGTTTGGTGCCGATCCGAAAACAAATATATTTCGAGTATCAAGTCTTTGAAGTACTGAACGATTTTCTAAAATTCAAATTATGTCTTAAACAGCGCTTTTTAGCTGTATTTCAACTTGAACCCATATAACATGAATTTTCCCGATTTTCCATGTTTTCTACAGACTTTTCCTATTACTATGAATTTTTTTTAAAAATTTACATGAATTTTCCTCGATTTTTTATGCAAGTTTTCATGATTGTTGAAGAGAAAGTATTGATGCCAGTAGAACGGAAAAAAATGATTCCGCATAGCTTATAAAACTTTTTTGTCGGAAAATTTTCCTGAGAAGTCGGAAAATTCCGGAAATTTTCGGAAAATTTACCAAAAAAATTGGAAAATTCTGCATTTTTCCTGAAACACATTTATCGCTAATATCGATGAAAATTTTTCCGATGATTTTCCCGCTTTTCCGGGTTTTCCATGGAGTTTTCCACAAAAGCAACTTTATGCAACTCATTTCGCTCTACAACTTTGTCTTAGATTGCAAAACGCTCAAACGCTTCCTTGGTCAGAAAAACTCCGGAAAAGCGTTTTACATGAATTTTCCTCGATTTTTTCTGCAAGTTTTCACCATTGTCGGAGAGAAAGTAATGATGCCAGTTGATAGCAAACTTGATCCTGCATAATTTAGAAAACTTTTTAACCGGAAAATTTTCCGGAAAAGTCGGAAAATTCCGGAAAATTTTTCGGAAAAATCGGAAACCTGAAACGGATGTATCACTAATGAAATTTGTACCAAATTTTCAAATGAATTTTCCTGATTTTCCGGGTTTTCCATGGAAATTTCCGGTTCAAATTTTGACAGATTCAATTGTCACACGACGTGAATGTGTGTACCAAATTTCAGCTCGCTGTGATGACGAAAAGTGGGTCTACGAGAGTGTCGAAAATAGTAAAGAAATAGACAAATTCGTGTACGAGTTAAAGGGAATGGCTGGCCTCAAAAAGAACCTCGAAATTTCTCCCATAAGAGGGCACTATTAGGTATGATACAGAAGGAAATGGGCGAACAGTAGCTATAATTGCACAATGGTTGGCAGAATTATTAGTTTTATGTAAGTACACACCTCGGCAAAAGTATTGCAAATGTATTGTTGAACAGCTGTTTGATTGTAAAGTTATGTGTGTTCCATGGACAATGTAAAAATCAAAATGGCTGTAATACTGTTTGTAACAGTTTCACAGTTCTACCAAACCGAATAACATGGGAAGTGGAACAAAATGTCATTTTTTTTTTTTTGCAGAAATAGGTTTGCTTGTAATTTTGCCCCTTTTCCTCTAGTACAAGTTTATAAATGCTATGAGCTCTCAATCTTCCACTTTAGATGTACATAGAAACCTTTGTATTAAAAATTGACTAGTGTTAATTAAAAACTGTTGAGACTGAGAGGATGAAGTATAGTTACATTATAGAAACTTCCTACTCATGTAACTGTTTTGACAGAGCTGCTCTACTGTATGAATTTACTGTGCTCATGGTACGAAAAATATAAGGTATGCTGATATCTGAACGTGTTTTCGCCATCTTGAATGCTTTAAGCTCTTTATGATATCAAAACGAGCCACTTTTCTTGTCTATGGCATTAGGTTAAAACGTGCACAGTGACTGAATGAAAAAAAAAAACATTTTAATAACAAATAAATCACTTATTGATTTCCATACATAAAGAGTGTCACAACAGAAAAAAGTTGGTCGAAAGTAAATATTAAAAAACGAATGAAAAAAAAGCAAAAAGATATAATGTTAATGTTATTACAATTTCTGTCTTAAGGTTGACTTACAATGGACGCAACGAAACGTAACGGAACGAAAAAAAATGTTAAAGAGGTTTTTTTTGTATGCTTCTCAAATGGATCTGCGCACAGTGGACGGAGGAAGTTGCAGCAAGTACGCAACAGAAACTTACGCAACCGAACGAATGAACATTACATAAAATTTGCTTTAATGGATAGTTTATCTCGCTCCTGCTATAGATAACTGTACAGATTAAGCGTGTAATAAAATAAGATAAAAGAGAAGTAAGAAAAGTATGAGAAAATATAACCATTTATAATAAAGCCAAGGGATTTCAACAATCTCAACAATTTTCTGTACACTGGTATTTTGTCATTCTTGCTTGTTTAAAAAACTGCTGTAGGCTATTTTCTTTCATGTTCCTAAAGACAACATTGTAATATCCCGCAGCAAATTGAGTTTTATAATTTTATCTATATTTTTTCGATTCAATTTTTGGCCCAAACTTCGCTATTATTTTAAATACGTCCATTGTAAGCAGCCAGCGTTCAGTTTCAGTTTTGCTGCGTAAATTAGACATTTTTCTCCGTTTCATTGCGGTGCCTTCCGTCCATTGTACTTCAGCCTTTACCCATAATATAAATGAATAAAACTAAATTTTTCTTAAGTAATCACGAGCTTTTCATTAATGCCCAAAATCAAGGCTTGCATAGTTTCTTCTGTCACTTGTTTGGCTGTTCTTTTTACATTTATTTTTAAATTGTTTGATATTCATAGCTTTACATTTGGTCTTCTTTAAATTACGTTTGACAAAAGCCCAGTATTTTCCAATGGGACGAAGCTTCCCTCGGTACGATGTTGATGTTGTTAGCTTCATAGAACTCCTGAGCCTTTTTATGGTAATTACATGACGCTAAATCGAGCCACAAAGGAATAGAACTATTATGTCTTTCAATAAACAGTAACAGTGTACTTCTCGGGAAATTTCGATATTTTCCTGTTTTTAAACTTTTCCAGAATGGCAACTCGTTGCTTTCCAACATAATTTTCCTATCCAGGTAACTGTGAAAAACTGCTTTCACATATGTTTCATCGTATATTACACAGGAATCAAATTTTGTCAAAAAGTTATAGTTAAGTTTTCTTGACCTAGTTTTAGCAATTTTATCCTTAATTTCGTCTCTATCTCGAGCTTTCTGAACTTTAAATATTTTAAATCTCTTTCTTTCCTTAATCCTTTGACCGTAGATTTCGAGATTCCAGCTTTATCTGCACATGCATCTCGAACGGAAATGTTTGGCTTGTTCTTAAAAATCCTGAGACAGCAGCTTCCAAATTTTTGTCCACTGAACCACGATTTCGTCCTGATCCTGGCTTTTTTTGTATTGACAAAGTTTTATTATAAATTCCCAATACATTTTGTACTGTAGACTTAGCAGCAATAGCTAGTGACTTCATAAGTTGGGATTGAGATATCTATACTTGAACAAAATCGATTTTCGAACTTTCAGCTTTTTGCACTCCATAATGTAAATTCAGTCAATAACTAACACCAAATGTAATAAATGTCAAAGCTTAGTTAAATCTGTACCCAGAAAAGAGAATACCGTTAAATATCACACGCAAATATTGCAGTTGTAGAGAAAATAAAACGACCAGATTTTTTCTGGGACAGTCCCTATTTAAGGGAAAATTTTTAAATTGACTAAAGCAAGATAACAGAGAAATAATCTTTGGTTCCATAAGATCTAAATGTGGTTTACTTATAGGACGCAATGAAAATATTCTGCGTTTAGTGGGTATATCGTTGAAGAAGATTATTCTGAAAACCTTGCTTTAGAATGGTTTTCAAAAAATGAATATTTTGTTTTACGCGAACAGTCACTAAAAGCTGTAGATGTAGGACGGGATGATACTTGCAGGGAAACGGATCTTTAAATTGGAGAAATGAGTTCTATGATAATCGGCCAAGTGCGAGTCGGACTCGCACACGAAGGGTTCCGCACCATCGCACAAAATTTAACACTATTTATACTCTAAAAAACATGTTTCTTGTATGGGGCCCCCCTTAATTTTTAATTTAATTTTATTTTTATTATTTGAGCGGCAATAGAAATAGTCTGTGAAAATTTCAACTTAGTAATAAGGTTCCCGTTGTCACCCTTTGGGTACGGAACCCTAATAAAAAAGGCGTATCCCAAAGAATAAATATAACAGATTCCAAATTATAATAATAATTCTGATCAGTATTCATGAATAGACGAAATTTCCGAAGGTGGGCTTGTAAAGCGTTACAGCAAGGGTTGCAAAAATGGAAGAAATATTCCTGAATATTAACAAAAAACTTATTTACAGGGTGTGTCCCAAAATTTATGAAATATATGTTTTTATAAAAAATTTATTGACATTACCGGTACAAATTCAATTGTGTCAAAACTTCGTCATTTGAGTGCGGTTTTGACCATCGAAAACAAAAAAATGTCGGCCGGAGCTAGATAGGGAATGTATGGTGGCATAAATATATCGCTAGGCGCATAGTCTAGATGCAGCAGCCAGGTAGTGGCGATGTTTCTTCAATCATTCCAAAACACGACTAGTAGAGTACCTATCAGCTAATAACCGATCAGTGATTCGACGGTCAGAATACAACAGATTACGCACACGAGTCAAATTATCATCGGAGGTCATCGTCCACCCCTTCCTGGCCAGTGGCGGATCTAGCATTTAAATTAGAGGCAGGTGGGGGGGTCATCTTACATATTAAATTGAGCAAAAAAAGAAAAACATCTAGCGCCGGAAGTAGCTTAGTTTAGCCACCGCATGCACTGTTCTGACCCTCCTTGAATTTCTTCACCCGCTTTGAAACTTGTACACACGATAGATCAGCCCAGCAGGCTTGCTTGAGCAATTCGAGAATTTCGACAGCTTTTTTGTCGAGTTTTGTACAAAATTTGATCGCCCAACGTTGGTCGAAAGTATTCGCCATCGCGCGTCGTGACGTGGTCTCGAAACTAGGGTGCACAAAATCACCTTAATTTTACTTTTATTTTTAAAGTCCGTGTACAAAATTTCAGCTCTCTAAGCGCATGCCTTCTCGAGTTATCGTGCGCAAAGACGGACGGACGGACAGATAAACGGACAAACGGACATGCAAAACTCAAAATAACTTTTAATATTATACGTGGGCGTCCAATACATTTTGCTCTAGTATACCCTATAGATTTCAACTAGGGTATAATCATTACATGTATAAGGTATCAATCTTTGTTTTTGTTAAGAAAATTTCTAGTTTTTTGTTATAGTTCTAGAAAATAAATCAGTTTTTATTTACCATATGTCATTTTAGGGAAACTTCCCCTACCATGCTCTCTACAGTATAATACAAAAGTATCATGGTTGTTATATAATGTAGCGAGTCTTTCAAATTAGCTAACACATCGAATACAACTTCTATTAAAATTGAATTAAAAATATTTCCCACTACAAACAGGGAATTAATGCGCCAAAAACAATGCTATCCGCTACTACAAAAAAAAAATCTATCAAAGCTAGAAAATCCTTAATTTAAAAACGGATTATCACTTGTGCAAACAGGATTAACGAAGTCAATTTGTCGTTGTTATCTTTTCCTCCCTATTCCTTTTTGTTAATTAAAAATAATAATAAAAAATAGAGAAAATTGCAAGCAATAGTCCAAAAGTCACAGACTATGACAATGACGAAAAGAAGAAGGACCTAAGAAAACATTTTCATGATTCCTTAAGAGATCAAAAAAACCTTTCATACTTAACCACTCGCCTTGTATATTCTGCAGGTATATTCAGAGGATAATAGCTCCCAATCCTAAATATCCTTAAAAAGATTTCTCTTTAATATGAAAAGTGTTTGTCCAAGGAGTTCCCACGAACAAAGTGTCTTTTAACATTTCATGGATGTGTGGGTTGCCGTCCGTCTTATTCGTCATCTTCATCAGAATGGTAGGCCGATCAAATTATGTGAGATGATGCTGTTGATCCAAAGATAAAGGCGAGGAGTAAAAGCATTATATTGTGGTCTAGAAACGTCAAATATTTACCCGCATTATGGGATTTACGCGGGTTTCCCGATTATTACACTTTTTTTTTGTAGAAAATTGAGATATCATGTGCATGGAGGCCTCAATTGAGAAAGTACAGGAAGCAGCACGTTAACAGGGCTAACAAGAGCTAGATTGAATGCAAAAGGAAATCAAGTGATGCGGATATAATGAAGGGAGGATTTTGTTTCTTGTTTTTTTTTTTTTTTGATTTTTTTCCTTATACCTTTGTAAAAAAATTACAAAATAATGAACTCAGCGACTATATGCTCGTTAGACGATTGCTTCACACTAGATTCGAGAGAAGTGTGTTAATATACGCGAGAGTATCTTTCCACATAATAAAAATATTCACCCCAACATTTTGTTTCATCGGCTCATTTCTTCGGGTGATTGTTTACGTTCATCCTTGAACAGTCACGTGTCCGCATTATAATTTTCCCGGTTATTACGATTAAAATCTCCGCATCTATATGATCTGTAAGGGATGGTGATGCTGCATCACCAGAACAAAGGCAGCATACATATAATTGTATGTGTATATGTAGTACATACAATATCAGTGGGATCTAAAGTTTTCCTGGGCGGATAAAAATCAGGAAATCATAATTCTGATGTGCGCCTCTATTATGAAAACCACACGTCCGTTCGGGAAATGGTATTTTGTATGGTTCAACCCTCTTTTCTCTTATTGTCTTGACTGAATGGACCAACGCTTTCTGTTTTCCTATCATACAATTACAATTAAAGTCTTGGAATAATTAGGGAAGAAAGTATAATGGCGCTCCATAAGGAATATTCGTGATATGAAGAGAACAATAGATTTTATATGTGGAAAGTAATGATTTGTTTAAGCAGAGATTACTGGACGCAAAGATCTGGAACGAATTCATATGTCCAAATATTTTGACAATTTGGAAAATTAATTATATGCTTAAGAAGGAGGATTGTTTGTTCTTTGTGTAGGGTTATGGTGAGAATTTTTATGATTTATTATATTTTCATGGAATAGACAAACGCGTAAGTCTGCGTATACTCTTAAAATTTTTCTCGGCTATTCTATTTCACACTGAATTATTATGGAAGTGTTTTATGACAATTTGAAGGGATCAAGCCCAGAATATCTAAACATTTAGGGGTGATATTTTTTTTATGCAGTGGGATTTATATATTTTGTAGGCCATCTTTGTTATCCTTACCAAAGACTTTTTCCATGGTTTTTAGTAAAACAAAATATGTGAAGCTTACAACTGCAACTATACTATGTCACTTCCCAGTAGTTGGTAAGTATTTTAGATTTAACATTCCATACATCACAAAATTACCCAGGGACATCCCATTCTTATCCTATAAATCCCATAGCTTCCCCGGCATAAACAGGAAGTGCTTAGTATGTACTTCAGGCTTTATTTCTAGGAGTTATTAGAAATTTCCTAAAATTTATTTCCTGGAATATCGCACATTAGAATTCTATTCGCTTCTGCAATTTCTTCTTTTTTTGCCGGAGTATGTTTATTGTTGTCATAGAAACTACGTTTATATGTACTAAAAATTTTGTATTTATATTTTGTGCATGTACAATACACCTCTGACATATACTTTCCAGCCATTATTTAATTTTTTCTTGTAAAAATACCTATCCATCAAAACAAATTTCTACAATCCCAGAAACAAAATTCACAGATGTCCCCCACACACCCTGAAAGATTAGGCTACATAGCAGGGTGCCGCTAGACTACTAGCCTCCATCACTTAGATCTCTTGGGGGTCCATTGTGTACCTAGACCTCATGGGATAACCTTTCAAGCCTCTAGATCTATCGTGCTTTCTTTAGGAAACTCAGAATTTATCTAAGACTTTTTACCTAGATTCATCCTGCTTTTCTCAGAAAACTCAAGATATATCTGAACTCTTTACTGTGCAGCTCCCTCAGACTTGAAAAGAAGTAGATACCCAATAGCTTACTTATTTAATGCGTCAAAGCAGGGCATTCACAAAGCACGTGTTGGACGGATTCGATTTGCTCCAAGTACACACAGCTTCTGCAGAAATCGTTTGCCGCTATATCCAGTCTTCTAGCATGGTCCCCTATGGCCCAGTGACCCGTAATGACCCCTACTAGATTCCTGGTACTATTCCTGTCATATGCGGGCCACAATTTCCTAACAATACGGCAGGTACCCCTATTGGTCCACCGGAAGCTTACCTTTTAATAAGCTCCCCTGATTATTTCCTCTTTTAAAGCTCCGATTGGGATCCTCACATAAGCTAACGCTGTGGAGCTATCCAATTCAGAGCCCTTTTTGGCCAACTCATCAGCCATCTCGTTGCCTCAGATATCCTTATGGCCAGGTACCCAGCATAGGGTCACCTTGTACCGCACTAGCAGAATCTCTTGGAAAACGAGCTTTGACGAAAATAAACAAATAAGTTCACAAAAATCGTATTTCGGATGAAAGTTTTGATATAATTTTGCAACTATAAATTCAAGAAAAATTATATCAGATACAGACATGTTCAATGCTAGTACAGCAAAATGGATTGGGCACCCACGCATAACATTAAAAAGTTATTTTCATTTTCGCATGTCCATCTAACCGTACGTCCGTCCGTTCGTCTGTCTGCCCGTCCTCACGATAACTTGAGAACGCATTCATTTAGAATGCTGAAATTGTTCGAAAATTGGACCAATCGGGCAACTCTACCATAGGGTTTGTATGCCAAAATTTCGTTCTTCACTGTATATTTGGGCAATGCCTAAGAGCGCCTAAATATAGAGAGCTGAAAGGGGAATGCCACTTTTACGCGCAATACCTCCAGACATGAGAGATATCTTAAATGATGCTTTCTGATACTGTGAACATATTTTATTAACAATATTTATTTCAATTAAGCGGGGTAAGGCTGGGGGTTCAATGTTTGATCTAGTAAATTTTGGAAAATCTAGCACATAATCAAGTTCCTTAGGTTATAAGAAGAAGTTTTAGTACCCACACTCCTATATTCGGAGGCTTAAATAGCCATCCGCATACTAACTTTTTTTGTACTTTCCCCTCTTTTATCCGCACTGTGGAAATAGATTTTTGGCAGTTTAGATCGGCTTTAACTCGATAAGGTTATGTCAGATCGGAAAACGGATTTCACTGTTTGCCTTAGCTCATTACCAGCTACAATTTGTAGAAGAAATTTTTCTCTGCACACTTTTAGGAAATCCCATTTTTATGTACTCGGGTCACATACACCACAGCTACCACAATTCACATGTATTTTTTCAGTTCTTCCATGGCCATTAGTAATCTGTTGTGAATATTTTTCTGATAGGAAGTCAAGAGAGGTGAAAAAGTCCAAGAAAGCCGCTCAAGCTACAACTGATCGTCAAACCTTTCCTCCGCTTAATTGAAATAAACATTGTTAATAAAATATGTTCAGAGTATCATAATGCATCTCCCTTGTCTGGAGGTGTGGGGTCTAAAGTTGTAAGAAAAGTGGGCATTCCCCTTTGGTACATGAGTTTTCTAAAAATTATCAATTATAGGTATGACCACTCTAGTCATAAGGTGCAATATTAGAAATCATAACGTCTAGCACGCATTAAACGGTCCAGTCTAGTTAAGTAAATTACGAAATTAAAAACTTTGTACTACATTTACATAGCCTAGGATAATTTTACTGTAAATCCCTTCAAAAACAACATTGATAAAATTTTTATCTCTGATTAAAATAAAACTAGTTAACACCTTTATTTAATTTACTTCCGCAGTGGTGAATTGCGCACCACCCAATTCAATTCATGCGTTAAATGCGACATAAAAAAAAAACCCAAAAATAAACCGACGAGGGTTATCTGCAGCACTCTAAGCAAATCATCCCTCTCGTCGCTTAAATGATGCGTAAATCTATACACTTGAACTACCCTCAGATTACTTTTGTTGCTTTTTGCCCCAATTGTTGTTATTGCTGCGTTTGTTGGTTTTTTATCAACCCTCAACTAGGCTAGGTAGGTAGGTAGGTAGGTAGTGCAATTTTGTCCTTGTTAAGCGTTGGTCTCTGTTGTTTTTTAAGTGAATAATGCTGAGCTGGTTTCATGTTGTTATCTCACCATCATCCCTCTGCGTATAAAGGAATGGGGCCCCGTTTCGGATATATAGCTGCAGGCCAATTGTTGTGTTAGTGTCATGACAAAAGATTTTGATCTTCTACACCGATGCAGCAAATCAGCTCCGGTCTATCATCAAATTCACCCTTAATTTCATTGCATTACCCTCAGGGAGTTTTTCTTGTTGGAATTTTTGTTGAATTCGGGACGATCTTTTCTGAGATGTGAAATTGCTTTTTAAATGCCTATCAACACCACTGGTAGCCGAGAAGATTTGTGTTTGCTTTATATTATAGTGACATTGGCAAGGGTGATGACATTAGTGAATAAAGAATAGAAAATCAATCCGTGTGGGGGTGTTAAAATCTCCTTTGTTAACAGCAGATAGAAATTGACATTGGAATATTTTTAATTTCTGGACAACAATGCTGCTAGAGTATTCCAATTGATTTTGTAGGAGAAACCATAAGACGGTTATTGTGAAATATAAGTCCCACTTTAATCAGTAATTGCACTAAAGCTCTGACCAAAAGAAGCCTTCAGGTTGACTGCACATTCTTAACATTTCGAAACACGTACCTATGCGTGCCAAGTGCATATATGGCTTTAGATTTCAAGTGGGCTTGGTGTACAGTCTCACTCTCATTTTCTTCCATTCATTTATGCAGCATGAGCAGTAGCAGAAACAGCAGCAGCAGCAGCAACACCAACAGAAAGCAGTAGCAGGGCATCAGATGCACTATATACACCACTATTCTCCCACAGGTGGGCACCCGGTGGGTTCAGGTAAGTATAAAGGACGATATTTAAAAACATGTTTAAACTTAGAGAGGTCTCTACGTATGTAGATTGTAGGTATGTTTGTGATACTGCTTTATTATAAGGTGAAAACGAATACAAGTATACTCAAGTATGTGTTGCATATTAAAAAAAAAAGGCTGACTGAGATGGATGGGACATCAGACCATAGATGCCATAGATGCCACTCAGTTCTAAATGAAATTTTCCTTTGCTCTTTTCTCGGAACTTTTACCACTCGCTTCGCCCCAAAGATAAGAGACCTACTCTATTCCTTTATTGGCCTTTTGCATTAAGTGAGATAGCTGAAGATTTTCTAAATGGGAAAAAAGAAAAGCGACGACATCTTGTATGGGGCTCAAGGCTACTTATGGGACGGTTAGTTGGTTACGAAATGAATGAATGCACTTCGTAAATACACACATATATGTATATGACATGCACTTGCAGCACTGCAAGACTGACAGATGAACAAAAGTGGAGCTCTCATGGAATCATTTCTAAAACTCTCAAGTGTTGGATCATTCAATTTTCTTTATTATTATTAGTAGAAAGACAGGATGACATTTTCCTGTCATATAAATAGAAATTTTAATAAAAATTACCTTTTTTGAGTAGAATAATGAGAAAATGAGGTCAAGGTGGGGAGAGGAGCGCTATATGGTAGCAAAGTACTATATTCACTGCATAATTTACAACACGGAATAATCTCTAACCTGGGGCTAAATGTTGATGAGTAGTACCATAATTTTCACCTGACACCTGCTATAACTTTTGATTTTACAAAAATAGCCGCGAATCGGATTATGGGTTCGCGATGTTAGGGTTTAGTGAAACCAGGATGCACATGATTGAGGAAAGGCACAACTATATAAATGAAAAATGCAGAGCGAAAGACAGACAACATGACATCGGGCAGAGTGTTTCCTCGATAGTACTCACCTATACAAGCAAAAAACTTTATGGCAGAGGGTGGGGACGGGGCGGCGGCCATATCGACCGTTTCGGAGTTACAGGGTGATTAAGAAATTATGCTAAGTTTTCACAAAACACCCTGTATCCTAAAAAATACTGGGTGTACGGTCACTGTCTAAGGCTGATTGTATGCAGAACTTCATAGCCTTTCCAACGACTGCTCAACCATCCCCGTATACCTCTACCCTCAGGAGTTATTTTGGACTAAACTAAAAATCTCGGATTTTTTTACCTTTTTTTTTAATCTGACCTCCATTTTTTTTCAGAAAGGTCATTAACATAACTCTTTTCTATTTTTATAAACTGTAGACTCTCCTCTTTAATTTAACCGATCACACCATATGTGTTATCTGTATCCCTTAAAGAGTTATTAGGTCTTAACATATTCTCAAAGCTATTTTCAAACGTATTTTCAAAGATAATTTGTTCCCTCAGTGAATGAAAAAACGTAATTTTAATAAAATTTCGTCTAATTTCGATATGACCTAATAACCGCTAAGCGGATAGAATTAGCACATAGGGTGTATGAGGTCAAATTAAAGAGAGTCTACAGTTTACAGTTTGTATAAAAAAAAATTATGTTAATGACCTTTTGCGAAAAAATGAGGTCAAATTAAAAAAAAAAAGGTAACAAAATCCGAAATTTGTAGTTTAGTTCACAATAAAGACTGAGTTAAAATATGACGCTGTCGCGAGTCGCGGACACTGTCGCTAAATCTGTCAAAAGTTAAAATGTATGAAAGTACTCAAGCGCAGGTACAGTGTGTCGCTAAGGGTGTCGCTGACGCTGGTCGCGTTGCTTAAAGTTGAGAATATTTCAACTTAAGTCGATCAACACCTTGACAGCTGCAGTTGAGGCAATTTATTTTTGTAAAACATTGAAATTGTGAGTGAAAATTGTAAGTTTTAAGTAATGCCACAGTATTTAATAACTAGTTAATTTATTTATTTACGATTTAATGATTTTATTTAATAATGGAACGAAAATTCAACTGATGTTAGAGCGTCATCATTGGAACAGCACAAGCAACAGGCACTGCTTCCGCGTCAGCATTAGCAACATCATTCGCGACCGCTTCTCGCGATAGCGTCACATTGTAACTCAGGCTTAACTCCTGAGGGGAGAGATGTGTGGGGATGAGTGAGCAGTCGTTTTAAATGCCATGATGTTCTGCATACTATCAGCCTAAGACCGTGACCGTATACCTAGTACTTTTTAATATAACACCCTTGTGAAAACCTAGTATTATTTCTTAACCACCCTGTAACTTCCCTTAATCTTCAATTCTATGGCTTCTAGACCAACTGTTATACTGCATCATCCGAAATACATAGTGCCTACGACAAAACTGACGCAAGCAATTTGTCAACTGGCGGCGATCATTACGCCGGGGGAGAGCGCGATGGTTTTTATACCTGAATTTAGGGTTAGTTACCTATGTGATTCCTTTTGGGTCCTCAGTGGATTACAATGTACAGAGAATTTCGAGGCTATTTTGTTAAACTTTTATCCCCCGCCTATTTGCTCCCTTTTTGCCAGGGCCTTAAAATTGCTACCATTTGCAGCCTATATCTACGAACTCTCTGGTTCAGGAGATATAAACAAAATCGTGTCAAATTTCATCCACCCCGCCCCGCCGAGGTCACGCACACTATGCATAATGCTCAGGACTCATCGAATTCTTAAATAGAATATATTTTTGTATGAGTATACACAAAGTTACAAAGACACAATTTTCTTGAATATTTGACGAAAATAAAAAAAAAAACCTGAATAGTTTAAGAAATGTTTTGAAAGGAAATATTACAGACTCTCAAAAACGCTTGTAGCACAAAAGAAGGTCTCTGGTAAAAAAGAATAGCCACCGCCGCTAGTTTGTGTGTAGGTAATATTTAAGACTTAACTTGGTGGGATCCATTACATTTTCTACGATAAAAAATTCTGATGAATTAATACCGATTTCCATTAATAAATATATCAAGACCATCGTTTTACCGACACACAAAAAATTACATGTCAATCAATTAGGAAGGATCTGAATGTATCTGGAATAATTGGGATCCGATTACAGAAATTTGGATCCGAACTACACTGTAAAATATGCCGAAATTGTTGCCACAAGGCTTAGGTATTTTTTCCTAAAATGTAGGGAATATTCCCTAAAATTTACGGAATATGCTCACTTAGGGAATATACCCTACAATTTCCGGGACTATTCCCTACATTTTAGGGAATATTCCCTACATTTTGGGGAAAAATACCAAAGCTTTGTGGCAACAATTGTGCCTATTTTTTACTGTGTATCCGGATATCGCGTATGATTGTGTGGTAGAAATACTTAAAAATCGCTGTGGACACACATAGATATATGTACATATCTAGTCAGTCAATCATACATACCTGTATATATGTTAATTTCTGGGATACATAAGCACACGTTGCATATGCATTTTAAGGCTATGTGGTACTTTAGGTATGGTGGAATAGTAATCCGATCCGTGTGTGTGTATATAGTGGATTATGTATATGATTCGACCCTGAAGCGCAGGGTTATGTGGTTATTTTTATCCTCATTATTGTTGATATACAAAGTGTTCCGTAAGTGGTGTGAAGCCCGAAGGATAGGTCATACTTAGTAGAGTAAAAATATGTATGAGTGGGGGACGGAAATCCTAACGCTTTCCGAGATAACGGTATTTAAAGATATTTGGGTATGTTTTCATAGATCACACTGTAACCACTCCACGTTACACCCTATGAAGATGGTTTTAAAATTTTTTAGATTAATAATTCACCGCTTTCCAATGGTCTATAAATTTTTACCCTCTTCTTCTCCATTTCGAAATTATGGCTCAGCAAAGTTGAAATTTTGGAATTATAACTTATACTATAGAAAAGGTAATCCGCGGCATATTTAAAATTTGCGACAGTAAAAGATTATTTTTTGAAAAATTTACTATAGAAAAAGCAAACCCTTCCGTATTTAAAATTTGCAACAGAAAAGGCAATCCTCGGCGTATTTAAAATTTGCGACATTAAGAGATTAGTTTTTGAAAAATTTTCTATAGAAAAGGCAATAAAATTTTTAGAAAGGACAATCCTCAGCGTATTTAAAATTTGCGACAGCAAAAGATTATTTTTTGAAAAATTTACTATGGAAAAGGCAAACCCTGGCGTATTTAAAATTTGCGAGAATAAAAAATTATTTTTTGAAAAATTTACTATACAAAAAGCAAAACCTGGCATATTCAAAATTTGCGACAGTCAAAAATTATATTTTGCAATATTTACTATTATATAGGTAATCCCTGGCGTATTTAAAATTTGCGACAGTAAAAAATAATTTGTTGAAAAATTTATTATAGAAAAAGTAATACTCGGCGTATTTAAAATTTGCGACTGTAAAAAATTATTTTTTTGAAAAATTTACTATAGAAAAGGCAATACTCGGCGTATTTAAAAAAAAATTTGTTGAGAAATTTACTATAGAAAAGACAATCCTCGGCGTATTTAAAATTTGCGACATTAAGAGATTAGTTTTTGAAAAATTTTCTATAGAAAAGGCAATAAAATTTTTAGAAAGGACAATCCTCAGCGTATTTAAAATTTGCGACAGCAAAAGACTTATTTTTTGAAAAATTTACTATGGAAAAGGCAAACCCTGGCGTATTTAAAATTTGCGAGAATAAAAAATTATTTTTTGAAAAATTTACTATACAAAAAGCAAAACCTGGCATATTCAAAATTTGCGACAGTCAAAAATTATATTTTGCAATATTTACTATTATATAGGTAATCCCTGGCGTATTTAAAATTTGCGACAGTAAAAAATAATTTGTTGAAAAATTTATTATAGAAAAAGTAATACTCGGCGTATTTAAAATTTGCGACTGTAAAAAATTATTTTTTTGAAAAATTTACTATAGAAAAGGCAATACTCGGCGTATTTAAAAAAAAATTTGTTGAGAAATTTACTATAGAAAAGACAATCCTCGGCGTATTTAAAATTTGCGACATTAAGAGATTAGTTTTTGAAAAATTTTCTATAGAAAAGGCAATAAAATTTTTAGAAAGGACAATCCTCAGCGTATTTAAAATTTGCGACAGCAAAAGATTATTTTTTGAAAAATTTACTATGGAATAGGCAAACCCTGGCGTATTTAAAATTTGCGAGAATAAAAAATTATTTTTTGAAAAATTTACTATACAAAAAGCAAAACCTGGCATATTCAAAATTTGCGACAGTAAAAAATTATATTTTGCAATATTTACTATTATATAGGTAATCCCTGGCGTATTTAAAATTTGCGACAGTAAAAACTAATTTGTTGAAAAATTTATTATAGAAAAAGTAATACTCGGCGTATTTAAAATTTGCGACTGTAAAAAATTATTTTTTTGAAAAATTTACTATAGAAAAGGCAATACTCGGCGTATTTAAAAAAAAATTTGTTGAGAAATTTACTATAGAAAAGACAATCCTCGGCGTATTTAAAATTTGCGACATTAAGAGATTAGTTTTTGAAAAATTTTCTATAGAAAAGGCAATAAAATTTTTAGAAAGGACAATCCTCAGCGTATTTAAAATTTGCGACAGCAAAAGACTTATTTTTTGAAAAATTTACTATGGAAAAGGCAAACCCTGGCGTATTTAAAATTTGCGAGAATAAAAAATTATTTTTTGAAAAATTTACTATACAAAAAGCAAAACCTGGCATATTCAAAATTTGCGACAGTCAAAAATTATATTTTGCAATATTTACTATTATATAGGTAATCCCTGGCGTATTTAAAATTTGCGACAGTAAAAAATAATTTGTTGAAAAATTTATTATAGAAAAAGTAATACTCGGCGTATTTAAAATTTGCGACTGTAAAAAATTATTTTTTTGAAAAATTTACTATAGAAAAGGCAATACTCGGCGTATTTAAAAAAAAATTTGTTGAGAAATTTACTATAGAAAAGACAATCCTCGGCGTATTTAAAATTTGCGACATTAAGAGATTAGTTTTTGAAAAATTTTCTATAGAAAAGGCAATAAAATTTTTAGAAAGGACAATCCTCAGCGTATTTAAAATTTGCGACAGCAAAAGATTATTTTTTGAAAAATTTACTATGGAAAAGGCAAACCCTGGCGTATTTAAAATTTGCGAGAATAAAAAATTATTTTTTGAAAAATTTACTATACAAAAAGCAAAACCTGGCATATTCAAAATTTGCGACAGTAAAAAATTATATTTTGCAATATTTACTATTATATAGGTAATCCCTGGCGTATTTAAAATTTGCGACAGTAAAAACTAATTTGTTGAAAAATTTATTATAGAAAAAGTAATACTCGGCATATTTAAAATTTGCGACTGTAAAAAATTATTTTTTTGAAAAATTTACTATAGAAAAGGCAATACTCGGCGTATTTAAAAAAAAATTGTTGAGAAATTTACTATAGAAAAGACAATCCTCGGCGTATTTAAAATTTGCGACATTAAGAGATTATTTTTTGAAAAATTTACAATAGAAATGCAATCCCTGGCTTATTTAAAATTTGCGACAGAAAAAAATGATTTTTTGAAAATTTTACTATAGAAAAGCAATGCTCGGCCTATTTAAAATTTGCGACAGTTAAAAATTATTTTTTGAAATATTTGCTACACAAAAAGGCAAAACTGGCTTTGTTTAAAATTTGCGACAGAAAAAAATTATTTTTGAGAAATTTATTATAGAAAAGGCAATTCCTGACGTATATAATATTTGCCACAGAAAGAAATTATTTTTTGAAAATTTTCCTATAGAAAAGGCAATGCCTGGCGTATTTAAAATTTGCGACAGTAAAAAATAATTTTTTGGAAAATTTACTATAGAAAAGGCAATACTCGGCGTATTTAAAAAAAATTTGTTGAGAAATGTACTATTGAAAAGACAATCCTCGACGTATTTAAAATTTGCGACAGAAAAAAATTATTTTTTGAAAAATTTACTATAGAAAAGGCAATACTCGGCGTATTTAAAAAAAATTTGTTGAGAAATGTACTATTGAAAAGACAATCCTCGACGTATTTAAAATTTGCGACAGAAAAAAATTATTTTTTGAAAAATTTACAACGGAAAAGGCTATCCTCGGCGTATTTAAAATTCGCGACATTAAAAAATTAGTTTTTGAAAAATTTAATATAGAAAAGGAAAACCCGGGCGTATTTAAAATTTGCGACAATAGAATATTATGTTTTGAAAAATTTACTATAGAAAAGCAATGCTCGGCGCATTTAAAATTTGTGACAGTAAAAAATTATTTGTTGAAAAATTTACTATGGAAAAGTAATGCTCGGCGTATTTAAAATTTGCGACAGTAAAAAAGTATTTTTTTGAAAAATTTACTATAGAAAAGGCAATACTCGGCGTATTTAAAAAAATTTGTTGAGAAATTTACTATTGGAAAGAAAATTCGACAGAAAAAAATTATCTTTTGAAAAATTTATTTTATTTAACTACAATTTTTATCAAAGCACATGTTATCAACATCATTTTTTCATATAACCCTCTCCACGGTTTTTGCACTTTCTCGTGAATACATCCAATGAAAATGGCTTAAAAAGCTGCTCTCCAAAAGATAATTGCCTATTTACTGGCACTAATTGAACTTTTTCGTAGGATTTGCTTAAACAAACGTACAAAAAACGTACAAAGGATCACTTTATGGGTATAGAGTGTAAAAGGTCATTTTAAAGCTAAGTTTTTGGGCTCCTTAAATCCAATATGAAAAATTGATATTGATGACGTATTTTTGATAAAGCTGGTAGATAAATAAAAAAAACGAAACGAGTTAAAATTCCTAAATTTTAACTTTTTTGAGCCATATCTTCAAAATGAAGGAGAGGAGGGGAAACATTTATAGAACGTTAGAAAGATCCAACGATTATCTAAGTTATCAAAGTTGAAGTTACAGGGTGATTAATGAAAACATATCCTAACATCTTTAAATCCCATTATCTCGGAAAACGTTAAGATTTCCCTCTCCCCACCCATACAATTTTTAGCCCGTCTGAATATGACCTATCCATAACTTTCGAGTTTTATACCACATACAGAACACCCTGTATAGAAGATTCGTTGTTTTGTATGGTGCTGTGCTATAGGCTATGCGATGTGGTGCTGGCAGTCGCTTTTTAAGCATTTCTCACAAAATCAGCAATAAATATGCCCAACCGGCAGATACCGATAGTTTGGCTCTGGATCTGAATAGTTCGGATCTGATCTAATTCCTGAAATTCGGACTAGAATTATCCGGATATAAATTAAGTAAAAACTTATTGAAAATTTCCTCCAGACTGCATTGTTTCAATCGAAAAATGGAAATGAATGAAACAATGCATTCTGAAGAAAATTGTAAGCCTCTTTTGAATTTTCTGGAACTGGATAGCTCAGATCCGGATAATTTTGATCTGGATGGCTTGAATCAGGATCCGGATAGTTAGGATCTGGAGAGTTCGGATCCGGATAGTAGAGAATCTACTTAAATCTACTTAAAACAGACTGAGCATTTTGACTAAAGTGGAAATAGATTACAGATAAATATCTTTTAGAGGAGGGCTTATCATAAAATTTGTTAGCACAGGGCAGGTATATTCAATTCAATTCTATTAAATTCAATTCAATTCATAGAAAAAAAATTTTAATATACATATTTTGAATGTGTAAAATTGCCATCGCCGTGTAAAAGCATTCATAAGAATTCGTAAATTTTCACCTATATATGGATGTGTTGATAGATTTCAAGTTGCATATATTTCAATTGCGAAAAGAACCATGCTGCATTAATTCGTTGCGAAGTTCATTCTGAGTTGCCTAATTATATAATTTTATACATTTGTGAAAATTGCTATCAATTTTCTTTAATTTTACATAGAAATTTAAATTTACTTCCCTACAGTGTAATAATTTTACTACTTTTAAAGAAGAATTTTTCGTATTCACGTATTTTTGAAGGATATAATAATTTTGATGCCATTCATGCCATATACCCAAGTGTAGAAAATTTACTCACTCGTACATACAAAAAAGAAAACTATACTAGCAAAACAGGGAAGACTAATATTAAAATATATTTTTTTATGGACGGAGAATGGATAAAGTCAAGTTAGGTTAGGTTAGATTACGTTAGGTTAGGTTATATCTAGTAATGGCTATCGAAAATTCTGTGATCAACTACCCTTAGACCACTGATGCTCCATTGTGACGCAACCTCATAAGGACCTTACTGGAAATGATTGTTTACTACTGAATGTGTTAAAACCAGCCACAAGAGTTAATCAATCTCAAAAGGTCCCCTAATTTATTTTTGCGAAAAATGTAGCTAGCTATCAATCGTAGTCATCAGGTTTGGCAAGGTTAGGGCGATCACGCAGCAGCTGAACGCTCTCAGCCTCCTATTCGCAAATACAGCTTCTGTGGTAGTCATTGCATAGAACTTGCATGCGTTTCATAAGTTTGTCAAAATGACAGTGTACCGTGATAACTGAGACTCCAGGCTTTACTCCGGTGCTGTCTTCCTAGGATATAGCAGAATATGACTCTGTGGTTAACACCAAATGTTCTAAGCTCACTGCGTTAACGTTAGACTAGATGCGATCTAATGGTGTTCGAGTCGAGGTCAGGGCTTTCATTGCAGCTTGGCTATCAATGGAAGTTCAGTTGTCTCTATCACGAGGTACGTTGTAAGTTGTTTCTAGCAGTCTTACTGCGTTACTTGTAACTAGAACCTACAGATGGAGGGGACTACAGTCTCTGTTAGGAGGTACAATTCTTTTGAAATATACTGAGTATTACCCGGCTTCCACCTCCACATCCATTCTCAAAATATCTGTAAAAACAGATGTTTGGGAGACATTTACCACGCGATTATCTTTTTACTCCACTCTACTATGAATACTGGTTGAGAAACCTTTCTCAAAGTCTAACCGTGAGCAAGTCCTTTATACAGATCTTTAGTATGCTGCTGTGACCAAGGTCAGTGATTATTCAGCAGCCTAGCGCTCTTAGTCTCAGTGCAGTTTTTTTGAAGCATCATTTACCATGAATGCCAGTGGTCAGGAGCCGGAGCATAAATTCTACAGCTGCTGTTTGTGTTATTCGAGGAGCTCCTGAAATATGGAAATAGTCAGCTCTCTATATTTTGCTAAGACTTTTCAAGTGAGTCACTCTCTCCAGAGCACTCCCCCACACCAAAATTCCAAAGGTGAGGATAGGTCTTACAATAGCAGTGTACAGTGTCTTACAATAGCAGTGAGCATATTCTGTATTTCCAGATTCGGAAAAAGATTAAGATTCATATGGGATAGTTGTGGGGTTCATCTCTTTCATACCATCTAATAGAGCTTGTATTCAATTAGAGAAACAAATGAAAAAACATTCAGACAAACATAAAAGCAAAGATGTCGATGAATTATTAAAAATAAGCATTTTGGAGAAAAGTGGAGATGTATTGAAGGAACTGAAAAGGAGCCCGCACTTTTCATAGAACTTTAAGCTGGAAATTCTTCATTTTCATTAGACTGAAATTCTTTAGAAAAAAACGTTTTTTCACCAAAATGAATTTACAAAACCTCTCTAATCGCTGGGTCGAAAAATTCGATATTTTTTCTGCATCTCAATGCATTTTGTAAATTCATTGGGGGAAAACAGACGAAAAATCTCCAGCTAAAAGTTTTACTTGGGTTATCCGAGTGCCATATGACAACAAGGGGAATAATCACCTAATTTTATTATTGAAATGAGAAATCTTGCTACCATATAATTCACATTTGCTTTTGATAAAAAATATTTGTATGGGCAATTGGGTGACCTCTATCATCGAACTTCTGTGGTAGGCGATCAGAGATAACCACACTGATGAGACCTTTCTAATCGCTGGGTCGAAAAGCTCAATATTTTTTCTTCATACAACTTTAGGTCCGACATGAACAGACATGAGAGATGTCTTAAACGATGGATTATGATACTCTCAACATATTTTATTACCAATGTTTATTTCAATTAAGTTTATTAAGTTAATTTCTTGTGTGAAAAGTAGACTTCCACTTCTCGTGATTGTGCGGAATTGGTGTGTCATGGAAAATTACTACCTATGAGGTAAATGTTCACAACAGATCACTTATGGCCATGAAAAAACTGCAAAAATATATGCGAAATATAGTAGCTGGGGTGTATGTGACCCAAGTACATGAAAATGTGGTTTTTAGTGCTAAAAACGTCCCGATATAGTTTTCTGAATCGATAAAAAAGTATGCCACCCGATAGTATACGGCGAAAGCTTTAATTTGATATGCAACATGCCATATTGAAACCATTCCATTCTAAAAGTATGCAAAGAAAAATTGTCTTCTACGAATTATAGCTGGTAATAAGCTAAGGCGAACAGTGAAATCTGTTTTCCGATAAAGTGCGAAAAAATCTAGTACCACAGTTCGAATAAAAGAGGGGGAAATAGGTATTAAAAAAGTAAATATGGGCATGGCAATTTAAGCATCCGAGTATAGGAGTGTGGGTACTCAAACTTTTTCTCACGACCTAAGAAACTCGATTTTGTACTAGATTTTCCAAAATGTACCAGATCAAACATTGATCCCCTGGCGGGGGTGAAATAAATATTGTTAATAAAATATATTCAGAGTATCATAATGCATCGTTTAAGACACCCTCTTATTTCTATTCATTTCGGGCCTAAAATGGGCAATCCTCTTTTATATCAATATTATAAGTAAAGACTTTGAGTCGTTTAATGAAGAAAAATAAGAGACTCCTTAAAGCGTTCTATATTACATTTATGAAAAATACTTTTTTTTCATTGTTTTGTTTGTTTGTTAGGTACTCAGCTAAAGTTTCTATTACTTTTTAAAGTTTATTTGGAATAAATAAGAATTTTTTGATAGTACCTTATTACTTATAGCCTCCAAGGTATAAAAATCAATTTATGTTAAATTTTTAAGTTTTTTTCCATTGCCTCCAAATCTGGAGTAGGAGAATTTAGACGTATAATATGCATAAAAAGCTATTGCCGACGAAAAATAACATTTGAAATAAAAAATGTTGGAAAGAAAACAATTAACTTTTCATATGATGAAAATATATATATGTATATATTTAAAACCTTACAACTAACTACTCTTAACAATTCACTCACCTGTGTCGGCGTCAGGTGTATTAAACTTGCTAAATGTTCTCGTTCTGGCGCTGAGAGGTACCTCTGTTGCTTAAACCTTCGCTCTAATTCATAGACCTGTAATAAGTCAAAGAATCAAATTTTTATAAAATGTAATATTATTTATTTAGGATATAATGAAATATAATAATATATATATATATACTTATACTTAATACTCGTAATGGTTACCACCCTAAACTACAGTTCACTGTAGAAGAAAATAGTATGGGACCTCTACCGTACTTAGACGCACATTAGAGTTATAAAAGAAAATAATTCAATAATAGCTGACTGGTACCAAAAAACCGACTGCCTCACGTAGGTTTTAAGGCTTAGTCACAAGAAATTCCATAGAGTGATCATAGGAAATATTCGGGATATATTGGGCGAGAATTGTTTTCCGAAATCAGTAATATGGAGGCTGTTGTTTCAACATCGCATTGTGGGGGGTAGGAATAGAAATGGATCGGGAGGTTTGTTGAAATTTAAAGATGCAACATATATCCCGCTGTTTTCTGAGAGGTTTCAAAAAATCCTTAATCCACAGCATTACTCCATAAAACTAGGCTTAAAACCGCTCAAAATATTGTAAAACTGTTTCACCAAACTAAAAGATCCTACTCCCAATGAACTACGTTCTGACCTTGCAAAAGGTAATAATAACATGAACTGTCCGATGAGCTATGTTGGAGCAACAGGGCAATTCCTAAAGAATAGGATTTCGAATCATAAATCCGACATAAAAGGGGGAAACCATAATAAAATCACTCTTATGACTCACTGTGCATTATCCAACCATGTTACAGATTTTGAAAACACTTCTATTCTACATAATGGAAAACAATATAAGAAGAGACTATTGATAGAACCACTATATCCATTAAAAAACCTCCAAATACAATGAAAAAAAAGAAAGAATACAGATAATATCAATACTGTGCTCACTTGGAGAGCTTTGGAGAGCTTTGGAGAATGCTAAAGTAACTCAATATTAGTTGAATTTGACTAGTTATTGGATAACCTCCCACAATACTATATAATATCTTTGTTTTTGCCTAAACATCTATGGTTTAATCAATGTTATGTTATTTATCTATTTATTTATTTATATTGTGTTTTGTAATCAATGATTTCCTATAGTTGCTATTTATTATTTATCTTGTTAATGGTTTTCTAATGCTTTCAATTCATAAGTAGCTTTTGGTTTTTAATTTGTATTTTTATTTCAAAAAATACATTAATGTTTATAATAAACTGCGTCCTTGAGAAAGGTTCGGCCGAAACATCGGAGAAATAATAAAATTCTCGTAAAATAAAAGAGGTGCCTTCCTTCCTCCTCCTGATCGCCTAGCCCAAAAATATTCAAATCCAGGAAAAAAAAAAATATTAATATAATGAATTCAGCGAGTTTTAATACTTTGTGAAAACGTAGTGGTTCATGGTCAACAAAAATTCCATAATCTTCTTCTTGTTCACAATCTGCAGTCTCGTGAACGAGACGCGGCAAGTGTGTTTGCCAACTGCCCCTGTTTTATTTATTGTGAAAGAAATGGAAACAAGAAAAAAAATTACGAAAAGTCTTTAAATATAGCATTATAGCAAAAAAAAAAACTCCAGAAGAAGTCCCGCACCCGAAACGTCGAGCAATGAAATAAAAATTATATATTTTACAACAAAACGATCGGTGTTTTTTTTCCTCAAAATAATATTCAAAAACCCGTCGCCATTTTGAGGAAAATTCTATTTTACGAGACGATGGAAACTTAAAGAATCAGTCGATCGAATAGAAAGCAGAAAATTGTATTCAGAAAAGGACGATTCTGTGTTGATCCTGTCTCCCCTTTAAATGGCTCCTGTTGAAACTGCATTTGGCCTTTTGACAAAATTCAAAAAATTTTCATTCATGCTGAATTCACCAAGAGATTATTGAATTGGTAAAGGATATTTACAGCAGTTCAAAATATACAGTTCTTTACAGTATTACATAAACTTAATTATTTAAATTTTAGCACAAATCCAGAATTCGACTTTCGCCACTATTAATACCATGATAACATATCTCGCAACGTAAATTGAAATATCAGAAAAAGCAAGATTCGACTGTTTAAAAAATCAGTGCTGCCCTATGATATTGAGATGTGGAAAGTGAGTTAAAGCATATTACACCATCTGCAAATTTTTGTATATATAGATGATTGCGTCGTGTCTGAAAAATTCAGTAGCAAAAGTGGGATCCCAAACAAAGAATTGTGGAGAAGTCTTGATCAGAGTAAAAACGATGCGGATCAAAATCAAATAATTAACAAAAATATTGCGAAGCTGCCTGTTGGTTGGAATTTGCAAGTAATATGTCGAGCAGGAGAACCGAAAAATAATTGGAGAGAACAGTTTCAAAGCATCATCAAAAGGGAAATCTTCAAATAACCTTAAGGCTATAATATGAAACCGGGTCTAATGAAAAAAATATATTCTTCCTGGAAGACGTGTATAGTATACCTATGAGATTTCATCTAGGGTATAATCAATGTTAGATAATGTTGTGTTGTAGAAAACTACCTGAAAATTTTGGACCAAATCTTGTAATTATTCAAAAGACTATTCGTTGGAATTCATGCCTGTGGGAGTAGGACAACATAAAATAGGAAATTTGGCAGAAAATATTTGAAATGTGCGAGACAGTATTCAACAAGAACCTCTGTTTACCATCGTGCTCAGCAATTGGGTCTTTTATGTAATGCTTTACATAATATTTTACCATTTTTATACTTCAAGTAGTTCCATTACATAAAATTTAAAAAATTGTACATTTTTGACAGTAGCCTGCTATAGGTAAACTGATTGTCAAAAGAGATGCACTGATTTAAAGTTAACTTATGTATTTCGAAAATTATAAGCAGATAAGCAAGAGACTTTCCTTTTTGGAGGTTATATGAAACAAAAAAAAAGAAAATCGTTATATTTCTACAGGGTGTGGAAGGGGACCTCTGCTCTACAACAATTTTTTACTTGGATTGATGTATACTACCATCCTGTGAAAGATTATATACCATATTGGCAGGACACCCTGTATATACACTAGCAAGCAACAGATTACACCTACTACATATGTCTTTTTATTAATTTCCAGATTTGTACGCAGGTATGAAAAATACTTTTAAAAAATTTTACCAGGCTCTTAATGCTCATCAATCTAATGAGTATTTTCAATCATTTTCTCTTCCCGTTTTTTTTTTTAATTATCTGTTGTGAAAATTTATGTATTTAAAGAAGAGCAACTAATTTCCTGCCATAAGACTTGCCACAGAGCGATCTGCCGAGTTCATAAAGCGGCCCTTACACAGCGAACATGTTGTCCAACTTAGTGTGCCACACATGAAAGCTTTTTGTCAACTGCCTATAAATTGTTTGTCAAATGTTTGACAAATGTTTTTTTGCCAATGTTTGTTATGTGTGGATGCACCTTAAGCTATATCAGACCCGGCGCGGTAAAATAGTTGCCGCGTAGGGATTTTGGAGTTAGGTACTCAAAAATACAATCTTGCCGCTGCCGCTGGCGGCACAGTTACTGCGACAGCAGACGGCAGATAGCAGGTTATTGCAGTAATAGTCTTCACAGGATGAGACTTGTTGATGATCCTACATGCAGGGATTGACCCGCTTTCTTTGTCACTATCCGACACTCTCAGGAATACGTTACAGAATTCTTGGCTCACACCTCCTGGCAGGGGCGGATTTGATTACTTGGCCGCCCTAGGCCTATGGAAGATTGCCGCCCCCCTACTCCCTAAAATTGAATGATCTATATCCAGTGAAGGGACCCCAGGCTAGAATTAGCGGAGTAGGCTGCCTCATAAATCGGAGTAGATTTGAAAAAAATTGAGTAGAATTAAAAATAACACTTTCCAACGAATTATTTTATTTAAAAAAACGAAAAAGTATGATGATTTTTTTTGCTGGGTGCTATGGACACATTTTTGAATTTTTAAACGTTGACGTGTGGGTTCACAGAGGGCGCGTCTACTAAAAAAAAAAATATTCCCACCAAGTTTTGCCGCCCCCTAAATCTGCCGCCCTAGGCCCGGGCCTACTCGGCCTATAGGGAAATCCGCCCCTGCCTCCTGGACGAGTTACACGATGCCGGCAAGGAGAGCTGGGGGCCAATACTGAAATTAATAGGAGCGTCCGATTGGGACCTATGAGCGATCGCTCATGGATCTGGCGGGTGAACATTGGCCTTGAGTTGGCCTACGTTCGGGGGATCCCTCGGGATCCCATAACCTCTGTTTCAATCAATCAATCATTGCAGTAATAGGAACACATTTCTCAAGGAACTTTTTATGGAACGTGCCGATCACTTTATTGAATTAATTCAATTACGACTGCTAGAAAGGCTGACGCGACGACTGTAGGTAACTGCAGATTCCAATGTAATACACGCTCCATAAAACGTTCCTGAAGAAAATTTAGGCCTTCATTCACTCGCAATAACTATAGCTAAAATAAAAATAACAAATGCGCCGCGCCGCGTTCAATGTGACCACGGCTTAACCGTACTTTTACATCTAGGATATAAAACAAAAATCATTTTAAAAACAAAATTTGTTTAAATTGACGAAATGTTATAATGATAATGATCACGTCTTGCGGTATAATCGTTTTTCAATTTGATGTTTCCATATATCCCAATGCAGCATACAAAGCTCACCTCACATCAATAGCAGTAGATATAATCTGATCGAAGAAATATTTTCTTCAATATTCATTGATTGTTCCCTAAACAAATAGGATAACAAACATACTCCTTTCTTTTCGATAAAAACTGACCATAATTAAAGTAAACATTGACAGTGGAGAGACAGGTATTTACGAAATGCATAACCATCCAGACTGGACTTGTATACACACACATACACATGGATAATTGTATGCAGATTGAAAAATGCTTATAGATGCATCTAAGTCCATTCGCAACGATGACAGGGAAAAAACGATTTTTCGCTTATTTTTGTGTGCATAGAAGACTTGCAAAGAGGCGTAAAATGGCCACTTAAAGTGAATGTAAAATTCTATTTAATGAGCAATCGGATCTGTTATTGTTTCCATATTAGCAGGAAAACAAAGCCTTTCCCCGCTCGTCTCCCCTTCTGCATATTTATTGAGCTCGCACTGTTGTCATCGAAGTCAAGGTGGTATTCTATAGGTACACAAGTATACAGTAAATCCATACCTACTACTCATTACTTATAGATACTTTTAGTAAACGATGGCCGATGACCTGGAAAATCCAAAACCGATTTCAGATATATGTATATGCGCTTATGCATGATAGATAGTTGTTGCTTACTCTCAGCTCCATCACCATCCAAGGGGACAGATGATGAATCAACAAAAGCCAGTTAAAGTTGTAGGTAGGTAGGTAGGTAGATAGGTACGATGTGCATTTCCCAAAAGACGTACCTGGAAATGAATGTTTTTACAGCCATTAGCAGGGAGAGGATCCTGTGCATTTTGTGTTGTTCGAGTTTAATAAGTGATGAGCTCCTAATTGGCGAATGACGTTGTCGGTGTCGTTGTTTTTTCAGCCCTCTTTGAGCTTATGCCCTTTTGATAATTTGCAGTTTTTCGCTTTTATTTGTTATTGTTTACACTCCTCTCGAAACTGGACACTCTTGTTGTATTAAAAGATGAAACAAATCAGAAAAGAAACAGAAAACAATAGGCAAAACAAGCTGGTGGAGGTTCCATGATGAGAGAGCATTAATTGTTTTTATGCCGGGGCTCACGACGACAACAACACAACACTTGCTCCAATTTGGAGTAGCAAATTAAAGAGAAGAAAATTAGAAATTTCCCATCAAACGAGCAGATTTCTTTCGGATGAACTCAAGAAACCACACGTTTTCTGCCTGTTGTATTCCCGGTAATCCTAACCCTGTTAAGAACTAATATATAAGTTAAAAGTGCTCATAAGAACGAATCTAGTTTTGTAGTTTTGCTTTATTTAAAGACCAGCTACTGCAGCCTGGTACAACTGAAGATTCTATTCCATCCCCTAAAACACACATATTCAGGGGAATGTCTATTTGCCAAGCACTCAAGATGCCAAGTTTCCGACAAATACAAACAATAATAGACGTGTATGAGCCGTTCGTCCTGGTATATATGTTTGTATGCATGTATGTATACCCTCCAATCCGAGAATGGTTTCCTTCTACTGTATTTGTTGCAGCTACCGCCGCTGCTGCTATTCCTACGGCTAAAATACAGGGTAGGTATATATTTACACTAGGAGAAAGAAAGGACTGAAGGAGGTGGTAACATAAGGGTTGCAATTATTCAGCACTACATAGGTGGTGGATACTATAGAAAAAGAAAAAGTATCGATTTCTCGGCAACTGTACGGTTTCTGGTAACTGGTCCACTAAGGCTCCTTCAAAGTTGTTATTCTCTTATTGTAGTTTATATGAATGCGTTTCATGCTTACATTTTGGTGCAAAAACAAAGGCTGAGAGTGTTAATAAGGACGCTTTTTAGCTTCATACAAAGGGTGAAAATATGAAAGTTTCTAAATTTGCTTGTAAGAGCGTGAGAAGAACTATAAATTCGGAATTTACTTTTAACCCTGTGGGCGCTGTAGCAGAAAAGGATGTCTATGTACAGCCTACACTTGGATCACGTTTACTCAAGCAAGACATAAAAATTTTTTAAGTGAAAATATCCAATCAAGACTCTTGGCTGACAGGACTGACAAACATACTGATATACAATAAATTGCTGTCATATGATAGATTTGACAGATACGCTTGGAACAGGAAAATCTTCTGGCCTGCATGCCATCTAAAGCGATAGTACCGGAATTATGATTTCGCCACTGCTTCTGTGATTCTTGATTTCCTGATTGGATGTCGTTGACTGAGGTGGGAGCCTATCGGACATCCCTCAGTTTGCTTCATTGTGTCATTGACGACAGTTCATTCATAAATGAGGGGCGAAGGAGTCGGTGTGTACTTTCCCGAGTCTAGCATTGAATTGGAGCACCCAGTTTAACGGTACACGGTTATGTTTTACAAACTTAGGTCTTTGCCAGCGAAGATAGCATTTGATATGGAAATCAAGGAAAAGGACATGTCTATCATTTCAGATATTCAGGCAGCCTTGATGGCTCTGTATGGCTGTCGGATAACATTTGAGTTACTGGAGCACTACAGGATGTCTTTACATAAGCTTTGTATTTATCACCCAGTGTCTTTACAATAGATACCTCGGCACACGGGAATTTTGGAGAACGAGACGGCGGACTCGCTCTCTAGCTCGTTTTTCTTTGGTTTTACCATTTCATTGAGCGGATTCTCAAAGCGAATGTTCGTGTGAAGCATTAGTAGCTATGTCGAACCTGGGCACTTGCAAAAGGACGACATCGTTTGTTGATAGGCCAAACAGGAAATTCTAAGTAATAACAAACTATGTTTGGTATCATATCACTAGTCACAGCCCGCTTCATACTTATCTAACAAAGATGGGAGTTGTTGATAGCCCAGAGTATCTGCCCTTCCTGATAGAAGAGTTTGATGCATGGTATACTGACATTAACAAGGTACGCCTACTAGCAGGGGCGGATTTCCCTATAGGCCGAGTAGGCCCGGGCCTAGGGCGGCAGATTTAGGGGGCGGCAATTTTTTCTTGTAGTTGTGGGTATTTCATTACATTTTTATACTTTTTCGTTTTTTTCAATAAAATAATTCGTTGGAAAGTGTTATTTTTAATTCTACTCCATTTTTTTCAAATCTACTCCGATTTATGAGGCAGCCTACTCCGCTAATTCTAGCCTGGGGTCCCTTCACTGGATATAGATCATTCAATTTTTCGTGTTTTACAGGGAGTAGGGGGGCGGCAATCTTCCATAGGCCTAGGGCGGCCAAGTGATCAAATCCGCCCCTGCCTACTAGATTTTTGAAATTGATACAGTTACTTCACGGCATAAATTTATATGAAGAATTCAAAATTTTGTTTTAATTTTTTTTTTTATAAATATCTTTAGTAGGTACAATCGTGTGATTCCATGATGCTCAAGAAGATGGCCGACCGTGGCTCATAATAGTCATACCTTATTACTTTTAGTATACCGTGAACTTAAGATAACTGAATACTTTCTGTGGTACATTTGTCAAGCCATTTCCCAGTGCAGGATGCATTTGTTCAACCATTGCAGGATGGATACTTTTATTGGGTATGCCCTCTTATCTGCAGATCATCTGAAAAATATGGCTCACATCGACCTGATATAATTTATTAAGAGGCTGTAGCTAAATCTGATTTTGCCTCCGTTGCACTTCATTAATTAAATATCTGTCAATATACATATTTATTTATAGAGGTATACACACATATATGCAGTGAACAGTGTAAACTAGCTTAAACGAGTCGACCGCACAGGTTTCCATCGCCGGTTGGAGGCAGTCAGTGCGGTAAATGGCGGATCAGAAGATCGTATAAGGCAATTGATCTCCACGGGTCGACCGAATCAGATCTTGCATTGCGATTGCTTGCTATATAAATTTTCATTGAGAGTGAACATTCCCCAATCATCCGCCAATATAGTTAAGTAAGGCCATCCACCTATTAACTAGACTGTTCGTGGAAATACGAGACCAGCCGTATTCTATTTTCCGAGACATATGTTCTTCCACGTCTAATCTAGTGAATACGGGACCATCCGTATTTTGTTCACTGAGACGTGAACGCAAGCTCATTCACGTTTGCTCTAGGTGATACGAGGATATCCGTATACCAATAATCGAGACTTGTAATGCAGTCTATGGACAACTAGCCATATGTGAATCGGTTAAAAATTAAATTAATTATTATAGTTAAGTATTAGTTAGTGGAAATGTACTCCCACTCTTAAATACTTTTAAAAAATAACCAATTGGGGTTAACATACAACATACATACACGTCTTCTTATTTAAATTCATCGTTGGACAACCATTTGACCCTGATTTACTCTAGAGCTGACTCGCACCGAGGCCAACCACGTTACAAGACAAGGATGGTGATCTATGATCGACATTCTCTTTCTACCCAATAAGCAAGAATTCCAGTTGAAAAAAGTTACTGCAGCACTGGCAAATTTTCAGCTCCTGTATAGGTAATGCATCATTGGTGTAGCTTCCAGGTACTATAATGGAAGATGCATCAATGCGCTATATAGATGTGTTTTGAAATTCATTCCACTTTATTTAGGTAAATGAAAAATTCGGGAAGGAAGGAAAGACTGGCATATCCCTAAAAACTCTTATAAAAATTGCACGGAATTGTCCTGGAAATCAATCAGATTTCCTTATTAAAAAAAAAAAAAAAAAAAAACGGAAAGAATATTGAAATTTCTAGAAACATAGATATTCCGTTGGAGTTTCACGTTCAATTCTAACGGGGAATGGAATCATACCATCACCCAACCCAGATGCTGTCATTGAAAGATTTGATGCATGTCTTTATATTGGACACTTTATAGAAAATTTTTACAGGGAAGAAGCAGTTCAAACTATTCCGTGTGCTTCCTGTGAGATCTAGTCTCGGATATGGGAGGGAGTGCCGATTTGTAATGGCCAACTCTGTCATACAATTCAAATATAAAATTTTTATTAATACTTCAAGTATTATAAATTCATTTGCTTAACATAATTTCACAAAATTCATGTAAAAAACTTAAAGCCTACGTTTGTAAAAATTCACTATAAAAATTCAGTAACAAAAAACTTCAAACAAATTAAAAATTCAAATTAAAAAAAAATACTTATTTAAATTTAGTGCTGATACGCTCCCTTGCTTCCTTTATTTCTGGAAAGGAAGAAGACCAGAATTAAGCAATTGTTAACAACTTGAATGTCGATTAATATTAATTGATAAACTGCCTTTGTTGGTGCGTGAGGGCACAAGGAAGTAATCAGACACTCAGATTACCTCTGGTCAGAATTATCTTCTCTGATGGTACGTGAGGGCACCAGGGTAGTAAAAATGATTTGTTAGAAAATCAGACACTCAGGTTATCCCTGACCAGAATTATCTTCTGTGATGATGCGTGAGGGCACCAGGGTAGCAAAGTCCTATAATTGGTACACGAGTCAGATTAGTCTCTGACAGTATTCTGCACGTGCGCAGAAGTGTAGCAAAATGCTACTAGAAAGAAGAAGAGCAGATTATTCTCTGCAGCAGAATTATTCTTCTGCTTATACATATGTGGGACGGAATATTGCAGATTAATCTCTGCGCAGAATTAAACTTCTGCTTAGGTCTGGGATGGAATATTGCAAATTAATTTCTGCGCAGAATTAAACTTCTGCTTAGGTGGGGGACGGAATATTGGAAATGATAGGATTTTCAGATTATTCTCTGAAATATAGAATTAATCTTCTATAATGAGGTTGGGATTAATCTCCAAATCAGATGAGCTTTGAACCAAGAATGATTTTCTGCTGCGGCTCGTCGGCTTTATATAGCTGCCGCATCCAGTTATGAGTTCTCGCCTCTTGGCGATAAAATACGAGCCATGATGGAGGAAATTCAGCCTGTAATTAGATGTAATGACATTTGTCGCAGCATTTACGTTTGTTGGCAGCAATTTTTTGAGGTTGTGGAACTGCCATAGATAATTAGGATTTATATAAGTGTTTGTTTATAACTTTTTAAGATTTAAATACTTTGTGGATTTCTTTTCTTTCTTTTCTAGGAATTAATAGTTCATCGAGAGATTTGAAATACGTCTGTGGACTGAACACTTCCCAATAGCTTCCTTGGAAGGAGCGTGGAAGCATTCCTCTTCATTGGACAATTTATTGGACATTTGTTCAAGTATATTATTGATAAGAAGCTTCCTAGAATCATTATCTATAGGGTATATACTAATTGTTTGTCATACCATTTGTAACACATAGAGTAGTAATAGTACAGCAATTAACTTCAAGTATTTTTAAAAGATGACACTGTTTTCTATATTTTCCACCAATTTCTTTAATGTAATCTTTTTTGCTATGATTATATTAATCACAACAATTCACAATTTATTCTGAAAGAGCGAAAATAAATCAGCGTGTTGCACCTTCCAAGAAGCTTCTTCTGGGATAAATCTGGAATGGATCGTAAATTTTTCATATATATATGCACTAAGTTTATTGCTTTCATAAACATACACGTGGAAGGCCTGACCAGATATCCCACTGGGATATTCTCACTACCAGTACAATAAAAAACTTGGAATCTTGACGCAGTTCTCTTTGGCCACAAGCGCGGAATTCCGTACGGATTTCCAGCTAAACTTGTTATAAATGACATGAAAAACACATGGAATTAGATGCGAATTGCTTAATTTGTAGCCCGCCTTAGCCTCCGTGCTTGGGATTTTTCATCCCCATGCCTCGACATAAAAGAAAAACACCAATGCAATCATCTGAATGAGAATGGTGTTAAATACGAATTTCTACATTCACTTTCTGTGGGACATAGGGGCTGGCATTTATAACAAAAGATTGGTAAAATCAGAAATGACACGTGTTATTTGTAACCTAGAATCTAATACCCTAAACAGACTGTGTCCGTAATGACTTAATTTGAAATTCAATCATTTCAAGGAAATGAAGAGCTACCACACTATGGACGAAAATTATTTCCTTTGCAATGTCATTGACAGTTCCTCAATGTGAGTAAAGATAATGGCAGTGTTCAATAATTTAATTAAATGCTAACAAGAAAATTTGCGAGCGTTTCCTGCTATATAGTTGCAAAGCATTTAGTAGAAGACAATTTTTGTTGTTGAAAAACACCAAAAAGAGAAGAAAGCGAAAAAGAAATTTCTTTCATGATTAGCTTGATGGCTGTCACTGCTAATTTTATTGGAAAAACTTTTCACTTTCCAATAAATTTAGCTCATTTTAATGACGGTTAGGTTGCTCTTTTACTGCAATTTCACTAAATAGAGTAAAATTTGGTCCATTTGCAAATGAGTCCTTGATGAACTTCATTTGTGTGATACACTGTACATTTGGCTCCATTTAATTAAAAATTTAGTCATTATGGAGACAGTCTATCTGGGGTATAAGCCCAGAGTGCAGGATAAAAAAGAAACATAAACTACTTTGAAGCACGCAACAATTGCGGACACATTAGAAGTAAGCTAAGCCGTAGATTTTGGTGTTATTCTTCAAAATTCAATCGAGATATGAATGCTTCTCACTCAACTTTTGAGGTAATTATATGGTAAACAAGGTAATGGAGGGTTAACAGAATTAAACGAACAAAGTAATATTTTTCTATTATTTATTACAGTGCCGGATCTAGGAAACTTTTGAAGGGGGGCAAAGACGTTAGTTACCGCCCCCTCTAACAACGATCTTTATTTGGGATAAATTTTATTACAGTTCCAGGGTATACCAGGCATTATATGTACATATATGATAGATGACCTATTTATAGATACTGCATACCCTAGACCTATGTAGAACCAGAATTGTTAAAAACTATTTGAATTTGAAACAAATGATTGTTAAATAAAACGAATTTGAAATTCAAACGAAAAGTAAGATCCATTATAGATCTTAAATGTCGTTTGAATCTCAAACTGTTTTGAAATAAAAGGAAAGTAAAAAATCGTATCATTACAAATACAGTTTATTTTATACCAGAGACAGACTTGCAATTTTCATATTTATATATTGATAATGCAATTATGTGAATTGCAATATAAAATTTCAGAGACACACTTGCATTTTACGATACTAAGAATTTAATTAGAGAACTTAAACTTGATTTATCACTTGATTTGTCATTTGACTTAAGAAAGTTTCAATTTTACAAGTGTCAAATATTAAATGTCAGAAAAAGTTGTATTAAGTATTAAATTCGGTTCTAAAAGGTTCGTGTATTAAATGATTATGGTCTATAACTCGGGTCATATTGCAATAAGCTCGTATACCGCGTACGTTTTTCGCAATTTCAATATTGAACTCCAATGTACTAACTTCTGATTGTACACCGAGCGTATACCGAGCTGCTTCTCAGTATATAGAGACAGATTTCGCAAAATACAATATTGAAATTGCAAGTCTGTCTCCGCTATTATTAACATAAGGATAACAAATTAAAAATTTAAATTATGTTAGATATTAGTTTTTTTTATTTTTGCCGCTTTTCAATATGAATCTTCTCGGTTAAAACTACTAAAATTTGAGACAGTTTAAAAAAAAAAATCTGTGTAGGAATTCTGGCAAACTGCCGTTCAGATTGAATGGATTTATCCGATTTTTTCCTCAGATTCAAAGGCCTTAACTCCGGCTAAAATGGTTAAATTTTAGCGAGCTTAATAATAATTTTCTGGTAACTTTGTGCTTGTGCCTACTGTCTTATAATCTGTCTACATTCGAGGTAGGATTGATGGATGATGAGGAACCTAGGGTTGCCAGCCACATTTGTACAATTTTTGAATTCATTTCATATGAGACAAAGGTACAATTTGAGAATTTAGCGGGATTTTTAGTTTAATAAGCTTACAAAGGCTTACAGACTTAATTTTAATAGACAGTAAGCTGCTTGACTGTATAAGTATAAGCACAATTGAAAGTATGATATCAGCAAAGCAGCTTTTAAATTCCGGAAAGAAAACTGAAGTGTTAAGTATGGCCTGAAAGATTTTCCAATTCTTGTAATTAGATTTTTTCTCGTTTAGCTATGGGTTCAAAAATCCGTCGTATTGCCGCCCCCTTAATGTTAACGCCCGGGGCAAGTGCACCCGAGTGCCCCCCTATAGATCCGGCCCTGATTTATTACACCGTTAACTTGTACATGGTCCTTCGAGCTTTTTTGGATGCATTAATCAATAGTATGCAATCACGACCACCAGTTTTGATGAGTTGGCCAAAGAACAAACACAAATAGGCTACAAAACCACGAGACTACGTACTTAACTAAGGAATATCTGGAAAATAATGATCCTAAGATAAATCACAAGTCATTATGTTCGTAGCTTAAAAACGAAATTAAGAGATTTCTACCTTGCAATAATTGAAAATGACTTTGACATCATCGCCATCACGAAAACTTGGTTGAAATGTGGGCGGATTTCCCTATAGGCCGAGTAGGCCCGGGCATAGGCCGGCAAATTTAGGGAGGCGGCAAGACTTGATGAGATTTTTTTTTTTAGTAGTTGCGCCCTCTGTGAACCCACACGTCAACGTTTAAAAATTCAAAAGTGTGTCCATAGCACCCAAAAAGAAATTTACATATATGGAGATTACAATTATGAAAATTTTGGATCATCGAACTCGTTTTTTGCTTACTAGTTTACTCCAAGTTCAAACGCATCATTTTAATTTTCCTCCACTATAGATTACAAATATTAGTACTGGGTTATTTGGTATTTTCGCTGCCACTTTTAGTGTTTTACAGGTAGTAGAGGAGCGGCATCTTCCATAGGCCTAGGGCGGCCAAGTTATCAAATCCGCCCCTGGGTTGAATGATAGTATTTCTAATAGTGATATTATTGATGAGAGTTGCCATACAATTTATGGGAAATATTGTTATCCTCTTGCATCTTGATTTTCACGTTGAGGCGTTGTTATGATTGCCGTACGTACTTCTATAATAAGCGAACAAATTCACTTATCTAATGAGTCGGGAATTATTGAACAATTTTGTGTTCGTGTAAGAAACTTCAATATATCTAATTTTCTGGATATCTGCATCAGTTATATTCCTCCATCCTCTTCACTTGAGGTTTATAAGAAGCACATACTCAATATTACAAGTTTATCTGAAACTATCAAGGACCATTTCATATGCTATATGTGTGACTTCAATTTAAGTGATTTACGTTGAACCTAGAAATATGAGGGCACGATGCTAGTAGCTAACAATGTGCCTTCTGAAGCAGAAAGTTTTATTGTAAATAATTTTTTAGGTTAAATTATATACTTAATATTAATAATATTTTTGGTAAAATTCTAGATTTGATATTCGTTATTTCTGACTTAGCAACAGACATTAGCTTTAATATCTCTCTTTATGATTTTGCTCCTTTACAGAATTCTACCGATAAAATTGAATTGAATTTTAACAAAGTTGATTATCTAGGTCTTAACACCTTTTTCTCTAATATCGATTTTGGTCTTTTTTGAAGTATTGTGAACTGCTGAGAGCATATACAACAAGTTTCTTGACGTTGTTCACGAAAACTATATTATTATATATTATTATTTGTCGCTAATCCAAATGTCGTAATAAAGACCCAAAATGGTTTGTAAAAGGTCCCTACAGATTGAAAAATGCTAAGACAAAGGTACACAAGCAATATCGGGCTATTAAAAGCAGCACTGATGAGACGTTATTTCATTGACTTTGGAAGGAATAAATAAATAAATTTGCTTTATTAATTTGCACAATTGAGTCGTATGACTCATTAATACGTGCATACTCTTGTACATAGGTTTTACAAAAATAATGCGTATAATGACTTAATTCAGAAAAAAAAAACAATACTAAAACAGAAAGAAAAGTAAAAAATAAGAAAATATATATATAAAAAAAAAAAGAAATAGAATTAAAAAAAAATAAAATTCAAAATGAAATAAGGAAAATAAAAACTAATAAAATAATAAGCTATATATAGTAGAAAAGAGTAATAAAAAAAAAATAAGTAAAAACGAACAAAAAAAAAATAAGGGCTATTTCCGCATTAAGTATTCACTCAAAGTTTATTAAAATAACTTAAGGCCTTCGTCCATAAAGCCCCGCTGACTCCGAAGTGCCCGAACATATACCGGGAGACTATTCCAGACTCTGACTCCATAGATGAAAAAGGTGCGAGAACTATATAGGAAAAAATTACGAGGAACCCGCAATAATAGCGTACGTTGTGATGACAGAAATTCAATATTATCCTTAAGGAACTCAGCAGAATTATTATTGATTATATTGTGCATCATAACGCATAACAGGTAGACCAAGTAGTGATCCAACTTACATCTAAAAATTTGCCTAGTTACAGCTGACATGTGATCATATCTCATGAGGCCAAAAATATATCTAGCGCAAGCATTGAATGCAACGTTTAGCTTCCTACGACCTGAGCTATCAATATTGCAGTATACACAAGCTCCGTAAGGCTCTGCATAGATATCTGTATGATCAATACGGGTATTCAATTGAAAACAGCATTAGCTCTATCAGTAAGGCCTTTTGGTCCTTTATAAGATCCAAGTGTATTTTTCTAAGATTTTAAATTACTGTTCTAATAAGTCGTTCGCTTTGCACACTAGTTGCAATCTTTTTGCCTACTACATAAAATCTGTTTATAGTAACGAATCTTTTGATGAATCGGACAAAGAATATCCCGTTAACACTGATGCATTCCCTTTAGATGTTGGTCATTTATTGATTAATTCTGATGATGTCTTGAATGGTCTCAATTACACAAGGCCAGATTTTGATGTGTTATGTCAATCACTACTGAAAATTGCGCTGCTTTTAGGACCGATACCTTTATGTAAGATTTTCTACCTATCCTTAAATACTGGTACTTTTCTTGATGAGTGGAAAATTTAATTTATCACTCCTATATTTAAATCAGTACTCCAAAAGTATTGTAGATAATTACAGCCCAGTCTCTGTAATGAAAGTCGTACTAGAATTACTGGATTATATAGTTAACTCTAAGCTTAATTCTCTAGTTAAGAAATATATAGTCCCTGAGCAACAGGGCTTTATTACGGGGAAGTAATTTGTCACTAATCTTACATTAATTTCGAACTATACTACAAATGCTTTTGAAGAGAGTGTTCAAGCTGATATTATTTATACAGATTTCTCGAAAGGAATTTGATAAGATCAGCATTCTTCTCTTTTCATTCATAAGTGGAAAAGTATAGGATTCCACTCCTATTTTTTAAACTGTATAGTGGCCTATTTATATAACCGCAAACAATATGTAAGGATTGGCACGGTTATATCTAATATAATAACGGTCACTTCGGGTGTTCCTCAGGGCAGTCACTTAGATCCTCTATTGTTTTTGTTTTTCATTAATGATATAGCATATTGCTTTGTTTTTCCCGGATGCCTAATATGTATATGCAGATTATTTAAAACTATTTGTTAAAATGAGCTCTTCAAACGATTACTTATTACTGCAGAATGTACTCTCGATATTCTTTTTGATTAATGCGCTAAAAATAATTTACATCTTAACATATCAAAATGTAAAATTGTTACTTTTCATCGCTTCTCTTGTTCTATCTTGTTTAATTATAAAATTAATAAGGCTATAGTCTGTCTTGAACAAATGATACTAAAGATTTATGTGTTATTTTCTCCACTAAATTGCCATTTACCTCATACATTAACACTAATATCAGTAAATTGAGATGCACTTTAGGCTTCCTAAAGCTGAACTCCAAAGACTTTCAAAACATTCAGAGCTTCAAACTCTTATACTTTTCGCTCGTGAGATCCATTCTTGAATATTCATCCATTGTCTGGTGTCCATATTATAATGTACATATTGATCGTTTTGAATCCATTCAAAAAGCATTTAAAAGATTTCTTTTATGGAAAATAAATTACCAAAATGACAACTTACCATCATACACATTGTGAGATGTAAATTGATTGGTCTGTCAAGTCAGATACCTCGTCGTGAGGCTTTCTTTGCTTTTTTTGTGAAAGATATATTTTCGTTTAGAATAAAATCGTCCTAGTTGCTTTTATTAATTAATATTTATGCTCCTGAAAGACCGAATCTTTTGTATATTCTATGCTGAGGATAGAATCAATTATGGCTATCATAAACCAAAATCAAATTGTGTATCTAATTACAATATTTTTACTCGTCACTTGTAGATGTTCGTATGTATAGAGAAAAATTTTAAAGTATGTTTTTCGAAAATGTTTTATGTTTACATAATTATTAGATCTTTTAATGACAATTAATTTTGTTGTTGTTACAAGTGGATTAAGGCAATAATGAATAATTTTTGTTTGCAGAATAATGCTATGCAAGTATGTAAGATTGCTATATTCGGTAGACTGATTCAATAAATCTTAAAATATAAAAACCGTCCAAGCGAGTCGGGCTCGCGCACGAAGAGTTCCGTACCATCGTACAAAATATAACACTATGTACTTTTTATTTAATTTTTCAAATGAGAGTAGGTGTCATGTGAAAAAATAATGCTGTAATTTGAAAAATAATAATAATGCTGTCAGTTGAAGGAAAAAAAATGCCTAATAATAATAAATGAGAATAAAACGAGGAAAAAAACGACGGAAAAATCACGTTTCTTGTATGGGGGCCCCATTTAATTTTTAATTAAATTTATTTTTTATTATTTGTTGTTATAGCGGCAACAGAAATACAAACTATGTGACAATTTCAACTGTCTTCCTATTACGGTTCATGAGATACAGCCCGGTGACAGACAGACAGACGGACAGACAGTCATTGGACCCATAGTAATAAGGTTCCCATTTTTACCCTTTGGGTACGGAAACCTAAAAATCAAGTGTCACTATGTTCGTACACGCTAATCTCCAAAATAAACCCAACTGATTTCAATGAAATTTTGTGAAAGTGTTTAGTTGGTCCAGCTTGAAAGATAGGATAGTTTCGAACACGGTAGATGACGCTGTTGTCCAGATATAAAAAACTGCTTGAGAACGCGTTGACGTGGAAGGCTAAAATATTGTACACGGCATTTTCATAAAAATTGAAAATGCAAGTTCAAAAATGGACTAAATCAAGCAACTTCTTCGTAGGGTTGCCATACAATTAACTGGTTTTTTAGTATTTATTTGGACACTGCCTGACAATGAATACACGTAAAGAGCTTAAATTTGGTACGTGCTGTTTTCATAGCTATAGTAAATAAATTTTCAAAAATGGACTTAATAGGGAAACCCTTTCTTGATCTTGCCATACAAAATTTTGGCTTTTTACTACATATTTGGACACTGAATCACGCGTCGACGTAGAGAACTAAAATTTTGTACCGGGGGTTTTCAAAAAAATGTTAATTAAGTTTAGAAATGGAACAAATCGGGTAACACCTTCGCAAAGTTCCCAATAAGCAAAAATTCTAGATGTGGAATTTTCTAACGGAATTCCAGTGGAAAAAAGTGTCGGCATCCTCTCACACGCAGTTGTTTTTACACGCTACAGCGAACGCCATTTTCAGCTTTACAGATGTGTTAGAGGTATACGAAAAATTGTTAATGGCTTATATTACATGAGCTTTTTTTGTTTCGTGTAGTGTTCTGCAAAACACAGGCGATTGCGAATTGAATTGATGTGTAGAGTGCAGTAGAAAAATTTTTAAAGTATAAAGACCATGACATTAATTCTTACCCCCTGTCTACACTGGCCATGAAAAATTGGTTACCATATTTTATGGTAATATCCATCTTGGAAAAAAAATTTTGTTGTGGGCAAACTATTTTATAAGATTTGATTTTTGGCTGGCCGATGGTGTTATCAAGACCGAAAACGACTGCGATCAAAAGATTTGATTGCATAAAACAATTTGGTGCTCGCCGAGTTAGAAGGGATGAAAAGATTAAGAAAACGAATATGCACCTTTATAGTTCCACAAGCACTTCTTTAGTTCGTAAAAATTAATTAATTTAATTAATTCCGCACGCGTTAGCTTCATTTCAGCCATTTTGTTGATAAACGTCAAATTTATTGCAAGCAATTTTCTTGGCAATATGGTATACCATATATTGCATACCATGGATTATTTCCATAACTACACGGTCTACACTGGCAATTCCGTAGCAATAACATATTGTATACCATAATTTATGGTCAGTGTAGACGGGGGGTTACAAAACGCTAAATCTGTCAAACTTTGTTCCGAATTTATCAAGCTCTATTTCAACATTTTGCAAGGATTCAAGTCATGGCAATTTGATTATTTTCTCTATACTTTCGAAACTTTTTCTATGCTTTGCATCCGACAAATTATTTATGGTCGCCTGTTTAATTAACAAATTCAGAAAAAGCTTTGAAATCCCTAGGAATTCCATATAGAAATGCCATGGAAAAGTCTGGGAATTCCATGCAAAAATTAGATTTCCACGTTCAGTTCAATCTACCAATACAATCAAAGATTTGTAATCTCGACGCAGTTCCCTTCGGCCAAAGAAGCTGAAATCCGTGCGCAAATAGCACGAACTACCAGGTAAACTCGTCAAAAATGACAAAGAAGAAGATCGGAATTCCATTCGAATTGCTTATTGGGTTGGCATACAAAAAATTTGTTACGTGGTGCTTTAATGGCAATGGTAAATGGTATTTCAAAAATGGACTAAATCGGGTTACCCTTTCTTGGTGTTGCCATACAAAACATTTATTTATTCACTATATACTTAGAAACTGCCTGAGAACATGTCGACGTAGAGAGCTGAATTTTTCTACACGGATGGCGTTTTAAATTTAAGCTCAAAACTGGTACAAATCGGGCAACTAGTTCGCAGGGATGTAATACAAAAAATTTGGTACGTGGTGTTTTCATGGCAATGGTATATGGAATTTCAAAAAGAGACTAAATCGGGTTACCCTTTCTTGGTGTTGCCATACAAAACTTTTGTTTTTCACAATACACTAAGAAACTAAGAGAGCTCAAATTTTCTACACGCCGTTTTTTAAAAGAAAAATGTAAAGTTAAGCTCAAAATGGTATAAATCGGGTAGCTCTTTCGTAGGGTTTCCATACAAAAATTTAGTATTTTACTTATATTTTGGCACTGCCTGGGAGCGCCTCAACATAGAGAAATACACTCCTCCACACATATGAATGTATGCATGCACACTCATACACGCACATACACACGTACTCATTCACACACAGATATTATGCATCTCTAAAACCCTACCCCCACGCAGCTAGGTATCTATAGTATTGCCGGGCAACGTCGACGAGCTCCCCCTATTATATATATAAATTAGTAGAGAAAATGGTAGAAAATTAAAAAATGCATATTTCGCAAAGGACTTTCGTTACGAAATAAAAAGATGAAAAGATTGGTTAGCAAATTCAAGCTATACTGCAGAAAGATTAGCTGGGGAAATTTAAAAATCAAGATGAGCACAGCTTATCGTTAAAACATCATTTTAATTTATTGGATACACAAACAACTAACACATTCTCGATGAAAATTCTTAATTTTAGTTTTATTTAATTTCTCTTCACAATCATATGTAAATTCCATGCAATTAGAGTGTAACATCTCATCGCATCGCGATTATAATTAAACAAAAACATATTTAATAATTATTATTTAATTAATTTGAATAGTGCAATAAAAATTCAAATTGTAAAAAAAAAACATAATAAACAACAACTAAAGCCATGCAAATACTCAACCTGAAAATCCGAACATAAAACCTCCATCAATTTCGAAAAATATTTGTGAACAAATCAATCAATAAATCCACAGATATATACGAGTATGTGTCCCAATATAGTTGGTCGGGTAGGGTGGGGTAATATAGAGGTATAAACTATAGGCAGTAAATATGTGTGGATAGTGTTCCTGTTCAGGGACTATGCATTGGCACGGGTACAGGAATATACATTAGTTAGGTACGAGCATATGAAATTCAAATGACGCAATATTTAACATTCTGACTTTATTTGCAAACCGACTGAGTGTTTGATTTGTTGTCATATTTGTGTACTTTTGTATTAGGGGGACCCCAGCCCAATGTATTCCGGTACAATTTGAGAGCCACGATTAGGTATGTGGCAGCCAAATTTCATTTATGGACGCTGTCGCCTTTGTTTACATAAAACTACAATTACTGATAAAAAATTAATATTCCGTTCAATATTTTCAGATGAGTCTTCTTGTTAATGGACCCGGAAGCTGTCATCAACTTGGTACATGTGCTACTGTTTAATTGTGGGTTTGGCATTTTATTTGAATATTCCAAGTATGAGAATATTCGGCTAAAAATGGTACTGAACGTTTGATTTTTTAATTATTTATTTATTTAGTTAAGCTGCACTAATAATTCAAATATGATATGAGAAGCGCATTTGCACAGGTAAAGGTAAAAAATTAAAAAAAAAAAATGTGTTACCAACATTAAATAAAGAACTAAGCAGGAAGTATCCTAACCTTTGAGTACAGTGTACGCGAGTAAGTCACTCAGGTTTAACTTATTTTATCTTAATTTGACTTATCTGAAAGTAAACATCTCAGAGCTTAGCGATTTTTTTTAATTTATTGCTTTTAATATTCAATTCAATTTAATTCATTCAGTCATTAATATAATTCATACAGAAGCTATACGAGCTTATAAAAGTATGATACAAAAAGGAGAAAAAAACAATTCAAACGGATGACAAGTAGGCTACTAATTAATTCACTAAGAAAAGAAATTAAAAATATTGAGTGAATAGAAAAAAGGAAACAGTTAATAATCACGCAAATTCAAATTATACGTACTATATAACAACTAATGAAATTGAATAATCCGTAGTTAACAGGAAAAATTTACCTACACTGACAAAGTTGACGCCTAAACTCAACGCCAGAGGTAGCACTCTGAGGAGTTGCAGGAAGAGAATTCTACAAACGAGCAAGTTGCACAAAGTAAGATGCTTCCAAAATACAACAAATATCTAGGAGCAAGAAGTTTTCAGCTTCTCCTAGACTGGAAGAATAATATTGCATAAATAATATATTCGGACTCACCAGAGCGCATTCAGTTATATAAAAAGATTAAAACCCTGCGCTTCAGATATGTTTCAATCATACAACCGAGTAAGGAAAACTTATTTGTTGTTATATAAACTGATCGGCGTAATTTAAATAAAACCAGTACAATCATTATGCGCAACTTTGAGTTTCCAAACAGAGTCAAGTTTAGGCAAAACTATACTTCCATATATAAAATAAGGAATGAGACTTCTGACCAATTTTAAACGCAGATCCAGTGACAGGCAATCAGCAGTCAATCATAGCCTTCTCATGGCGCACAGATATTTTCCGGAATTTTTCATTAAGATGGTCACAACATTTTAAGAAACAATTGAGCATTACTCTCGCGCTTGTGACGACACTTACAAAATATAGAACCTTTATTTTTAAGGACTACATGGGATAGGTTATTTATACATAGCAGTGGAGTGCGAACAAGTAATATTTTGGAATTTAGTAGGATTTAGTAACAGACAATTTTTCACTGTGAGAGAGATTCTAGCAACCTCGCCATTAATTCTGCTAACACAATCTTTCAATAACCCCACCAGTCTACCTACATACAGTTGGACGTCATCAGTATAAATATTTAACTGCGCACCCTGTACTACATCATAAAGGTCATTAATATAAATTTAGAATAGTAGGGGCCCGAGAACTGAGCCTTGTGTATTTTTATGAAATTGAAGCTATTAAGCTACTATAAATTACCGTGATGAATTGTGCGGTATAAAGTTACGAAAACAATCGCCGAAATTCTATCAGAAATTCATCTTTTAGACACACTAATATATTTAAAGAAATATATCATCTTGATTTATTATTATATGTGAAAAAAAAAATTAAATATGAAATTAGCCATATTTATTTTTTACAAATAAAAAAAGAAAAGAGAAAAGCAATTTTTTTAGTATTACGATAACTAGTCCAACAACTTGATACTGATGTATATTTAGTATTCTAATCGCAGACGCGTTCGACAATACAATGTTTGCTTCAACAGAAAGATCATTATGGAGCTACCCATCGACAGTCGCATGGATAAGCTAAGCGAAATGCTTAAAAAACGAACGCTAGATATGCAAAGAGCCATACACATTATTTCTAACTGGTCAGAAGACAAACGTCTAAGCATCAGTAAAACCACTATTGTCACTTCCACAAGGAGAGGGAAACTTAATCTAATGGCATCCTCCTTGTACGGAACGAGCATAGAACTTCCTAAAGAGATAAAGTTTCTAGGAACTATGACCGATCACAAACTCACATGAAACCAAAATTTGTCGAAGTTTGTACAGAAGGCCAGTTTATGGCGCAAGCAAAATTACAAAAAGTACAAAGACTTGCATTCCTCGGAATAACAAGTGATATAACAACTTGTTCCACATCAGCGTTAGAACCGATGCCAAGCTTACCTTCTCTAAATCTTTTCGTTATAAAGGAAGCTGCTCTTAGTGCTAAATGCCGGCTCCAAAAAACCTGGAGACTTATTCGGTCATCAAAATGCCTCAATAGCCCCCAAGTTTAAAGAGAATACCCAAAACTCTTAGATTCGGGCGTTGCTTTGAAGTGGTTATAGAAGACCATAAAAGCTGAAAGAGCAGCGGACCGAATTTCCCACGCGGATTACTCGTTCGGATCTAATGATCGTATGATGGGTGTGGGAGTCTATGAATCGAAGTGTAAGTTCCACAAGGCCCCAACTGTTTTACAAATAGAAATTCATGCCATAGAAATTGCTTTAGAATTAATATATAAAGAAGCTATCGGCAAGCAAACATACATATTGAAATAAAGACTTTCACTTGAAAGCTGGTTTGGGGCTTTAGAGATCTCCTAGATTTACTAACGAAGGACAATATGTCACCCTTTGATGGGTACCAAGACACATGGGAGCATGAAGGTAATAAAATCACTGACTACTTAGCAAGGAAAGGAGCGGAATCTCCCTTTACCGGACCCAAACCCTTCTGCGGTTTTACAAAAAGACACTTGGGAGGAGAAATAATGTCCAAAATAGAAAAGGCTCATCAGGTGTAATGGCAGAATCTTTCGGGACGAAGACAGTCATCAACTGTGGTAAGCACCAGATTATAATATTCACAGGCATAATGACTAACCATTCCCCACATGGGTGCCTACATGCGTAATAAATGAACAAGACTACAGGGGATAACTGTCGTTTCTGTAACGAAAAGGTAGAATCTGTAGAGCATGTACTCTGCAAATGCGCAAGTTACATACATTGACCTAAAACGTGACCTAAAACATGACATACCAATAAATCATACACCGGATCTACCAGATCCAGACACATATCGAGCTGCGACAAAAACAAAACTTTTGACTTGGTAATACGGAAAAACGCCTCAAACTTGGCTTTCTCACATTTCACAATATCATAGGTAAGACCTTTTCAGATGGCAAGTTTGACTAAATAATCACCCTGTGATATAGATTTTATTATCTTCATTTGTTGAGAGGTGAGAATTTCATTAACCACGAATAACTAAAGTCGAGAAGAAGTTATCCTATCTTATGGAGTACCTCTAGACACGTTTCCTGCTAATACTACTACTGACAAGCTCTGCGTTTATTAAGCAATAATTAAAAATTGTGTCAATCTTTCTGCAAATACAGAATTCGACTCATAAACCACTCAAGACATCCTGAATGGCCTCTGTTTTATCCCTCGATATCAATGAATGCACCCATAGTGCAGTGCTTGTTTTCAACTGACTTTTCAATCGTTCCTACTGCGACATATAGCGCAATTGCAACCAATTTACTTTTTAAGTATACATTCTCTGATCTAGAAATATCATTTCCCTTGAGTAGGTTATCCATGGACTGGACACCTTTAAGGCTAATTGGTTTGAAGACTTTAGCGAGTATCTGTCCACTTCGGCCTGCCTTGGGAATAAAGATCACTTCGCAGCGAATCGTTTAAACTGATTGCGTTATCGGCTATTATTCTTGTCCGTCAGGCATAGGCAGGGGCGGATTTGATCACTTGGCCGCCCTAGGCCTATGGAAGATTGCCGCCCCCCTACTCCCTGTAAAAAACTGTTACGCTCTAACAAAAAAAAAAATCTTTTTGGTGATGGTCTTGGTGTTGTCGTGGTGTCATAGGAATACTTTATGGTTTTGATGCTGCTTTAAACTTTCCTTCCAGAACCACATACCTACGCAACATCAATAATTGGAACAAGGCGGTGTTTGGACGGCAGACCATCATGATCGGTACCAGACTGCGAAAGCAATACGACACGTGAAGTATATAATACGGAAGAAGAATTTGCGGCGATCAGATATGGAGAATAAGCAAATAATTGGAAAGCAGCACAGTTCACGCGCCAAAAACATATAAATAAGACGGCACAATAATTAGAGAACTGACGAAAGAAGCAGAATTTCGGAAATTAGCATCAAAATTAAGATAAGCTAAATTAAGATTATACTATTGTTAATAGTTCCTTAGAGCCAAGTAACAATAATAATAAGAATAGGTACAATTAGTTAACGATCGAATTAAATTAGAATCGATGAATCGAATTTATTAGAATTAGGCAATAAGAGAAATTAGTTTATTTCCGTAAATAGCAGTCGCTGAGCCACTAGGGTAGGAAAGGTATTCTTCTTAAAATTCTCTTTTGTTTCAAATCTCCCGCCATTGTCCGCCAGCCCGCTGCCAATCCGTCGTAAGGTCTTCAATTCGCAAATCTAGTCCAGACCTCTCGCGGCCCGACAAGAAACATTAAAAACAATCATACAAAAGAAAGAAGTCAATAAATGTAAGCAAAATAACTAAGTTGCTTAAAAAGACAAAACAAAATAATTAAACTACTTATGTAAATAGATAAAACAAAACAATTAAATTAACTAAACATGCAAAACAAAACAATTAACTACTCATATATATATATATAAAGCAAAACCAATTAAATTAGCTAAACACGTAAAATAAATAAACAAACCTAAACATGTGAAACAAAAATCTAAATGCCTAAGCATGCAAACCTGAACTAACTATAGAAAAAAACTAAAGTGCGCTGAGAAAACACAAAAATAAGTGGAGGACAGCTTCAATTAAAAAAAAACCGGCAATAAAAGAAAGAAAATTTGGTTATATGCGATAACATCACAAAGTTTACTAAATGATAAAGTTCTACGAAACGAAAATAATCTAAATAAATATCATGACAGTTGTAAGGTTTGGCCGCATTCCTAAATAGCGAACGGCACCATCAGTAAACGGATGGGGAACAGCTGGTAAGAAAAAAAGAAGAAGAGACAGCGAAGTGACAAGGCCGGGTCTCTTTTGGTGAAAAAGTTTCAAGCTGGTAGGAGCCATTTTAGTCGAGCAGTGTAAAGCAGGAAAAGAAAAGTGAGGAAGTAATAAGGAAATCATCAGGATCGTTCTCTTGGTGAAATAAGTCGATTAGCAGGAAAAGTTGTAAAGTTGTCGGCAATACCCGCAGCTAAACGGCGGAGGAAAGGAAAGTTGGAAAAAAGGAGGAATTAAAAGGAGAGGAAAAGTCATTGGCGCAGTCGCCGAAGAGTTCAAAAAAAAGAAACTAGTCGAAAGGGGCTTGGACTAGCCCGAGAAATAGTAAAACACAAGGACTATAAAGGTTATACAACAAAAAAAAAGGAAAAAGGAGGTAGACGACTGGCTGGCGATTTAGGAACATATTGAGGTAGCAAGTTAAGTACTCGTATTTTTTTTTTATTTTTCTTAATTAATTGGTAATTCCAGTACGGAATAATATTTCTTCCCTCGTGGCTGGGTGGCTGTGCTACTTTAATTGATTAATTAATTAAATTAGAATCCATTGTGTGACGATCAAATAAGTATTTCGTTTTTGTTATAATTGTGTCGCGTATTACACTTATACTTTAGGAATTTTCCTTTTTATGATACCTACACGTGGATAGTGACGTAGGTCCGACTTAGATTCATGGTGTGATGAACGGATAAGCTTACCTTCCGTTTGCCTATCACAATTGTGTTGCACATTATACCTATAATTTAAATTTTTATATATATATGCACGTGGTCAGGCACGTTGAATTAACCTGTTTAGGATTAAGGGGGAATTTCCCTTATTGTTTTCATACGGTACATGTGCCGTTTTATTTTACCTTTTTTTTTTTTTTTTTGCTTCTACTTGGTACTTACAGCGTAAGCAGAACTTGTCATAGTGTATATAATTAGGTACAGTTTATAACGTGGAGAAAAAAGAATTAAATAAATAAATAAATGTGGTAATACGAAAGAAGATCAACCGGGAGTATTCAATTCAGGTTTCGTGATCTATCCTCACGCCGAAAAGATCACGTGGCGCCCATTTGTCTCCTTGACTTGCATTTGTATTCGTATTTGGCCTCAAGAATCCCGCCGTCTCCGCGAGCTAGCGTATACGTACTCAGGGTACGTAACATAATTTGGCGCCCAACGTGGGGCCCCACAATGGTATCTTATGCCCGAAGATATCAACATGCAAATGCAACAAGAAAAGACAAAGAAATATGTATAGTTATGTGATTACGAAAGAGTTGTAGTTTTAAAATCGGTTATATGACATAGGAAAAGCTAAAGAAAAGCTGGTAATATTACACTATCAGTTGGAAGTAACATTAGAGGTAACGTTATAGCTTTATTGTTTTATTGCTGCCCAGCGATATAGGCTGAGGAGTTTTTTTTTTGGTGCGGTGTTAGTGATGTGCGGCTAGTGACGCAGACCCGCTAATCTGTACTGGTGAAGAACCTTTTTCTTTATTGTTTTACGGAAATACTCAATCCTAAGAATGGTCACACATGATCAATATTTTTTTTTTTGTTTAACTGATTAGCACAGCCAGCCAGGAGTATAGGTATGTAAGTAAGGTGGGAGCGAATGCACTTTGCCTCCTCCAAGTGTAATGCACATAGAACATGTATCGCAATTAAGTACCTTGAAGAGATTTTCTAATTTATATACGGTTCCAATGATATTTTGTGAGTTGATTTCTTCTTATTTTAATTTTTTATTCTCAACAATTGAATTTCCACTGTGGCCCCAATAGATTTAAGAGTGCGTACAAAGTAGAAATTGAATTTTTTTTTTTATTTAGTCACGTTGCCTTAGATACAGGTACGCAGGTACACTCAACAGTATCGTGCACATGTTTTGACAATTTATTTCGTTCCGCCAGGAGTGATTAGCATATTGTGAGGTATGTATATGATGACATACAGAATCAGAAAAGGGGTATCGTGATGTTGTAGTATATTTCAAGTATGGTGTAGAAATATGGAAGTAAAACTCAGTAGAGGTTAATAAGTAACCCAATCATTTGGACAAGTCGAGTGTTCGGTTATTAGATCAAGAAAATTTCACTGGGCTGTCGATATAACATGTGCGGGTTGACGATTATGTGGATGAATCGTAGGATTATACATTAATATAAATTTGATTTTAAATAAATTTCCTTGAACAACCAAATATTTCTTAGGTTAAATCAACATAGATACATAGATGTAATTTTTTTTTGTTGTGTAGCGTATTATCCATCTACCTATATTATTAGTTGGGTGTTAACCAGGTATAAATTTTTGAATTTTAGCATAAACGTACATATGAGGGTGCATATCTGCATTCTACTTAGAATTTTTGGCATCGTCATTTCCATGCCCACGACTTTGCTAGTGGGTCAGCTGTTATATTCAGGATGCAAGCACGAAGGTGAATGTGTGCTATAGTGGTGGTGTAGCCCTTAAGACGATTGAAGCGTTTGGTACAATTTTATTTATTTTTAAGTATCCTGTAGGATAAGCATAGCGTACATACTGAAGTGATTTGGTTTAATTTGTTTTTTTTTATTTATATTTTAAATTTTAATTTTATAGGTTTGGATTTTACTCAATTCGGTTGATGTTCTTTGGAAAAGGTATTATGAAAGAGAAGTGTCGTTACACAAACAGAATTAGGTGTATATTAACATTTGTTTATCTCGATCGATACGTATTCGTTAAATTTTTTTTTTTTTTTTTTATTTAACATAGTGTGCACTGCAGTAAGCGAATAGTCGGTTGAGCACCCCGAAAATCCGCACAAAAGTTCACCTGGCAGTGTGAAACAAGAATCCATTTGGTGGAATAAGTACACATTTTTGAAATATTGGTGGAATAAGTACACATTTTTGAAATATTGGTGGAATAAGTACACATTTTTGAAATATTGGTGGAATAAGTACACATTTTTGAAATATTGGTGGAATAAGTACACATTTTTGGAATATTCCAAAGTAGGCTTTTAAAGAAGAGTAGGCTTTTAATATTATTGGAGTTATTTGGCACTTATATGAATTTTGCATAAAACCGCCTCAAATACATTTATACAAACAACTTACTAAGCGTGTCCGTCAAACACCAATTAGCAAATTCCGTCAGGAAAGTAGATTTTGGAAGTATTCTGTAGTATTTTGTAGTTCTTCACTGAGTTTTATGAAGAAAAGTTTGAAAGTGTAATGATCTAAGGGCTCTCGCAAGAACAAAATTACCTTAATTAATTTCCGATCTCGACACTACTGGGAAGAGAGGCAGTTAGCATTACTTGGGTTGTGCTAGGAATGAAGTTAGTTCCCCTTGCTTCTAGCACAATAAGCTTTTCTAAGTTCTGTTTATATAATATCTATGTGTTGTTTTACGCACAATATTACGATTGCAATTAGAGGAAGCTCTGCACCACAGTAACTCCTTTGTATTAATTTTTTTTTTTTTTTTTGGAACTAATTGAAATATTTATACAACTTTTGCCATGGAAGTCAATAGGTTGTCTCAGGAAGAGCTCGCGTATGAGATTACGATACGAGGGCTCCAAGCAGGTAAAGTTGAGGAAATGCGATCTAGTCTCAGAGGAGCTTTAAAGTCGGGGCAATCGTTATACGTTAAGCCGTACCCTTTTACATTTGATCAGGATAAGGAGGCTTTGCGGAAAAAGGTAGAGGAAATTAAAGGCTTAGTTGTTACCTTCACAGGTGATGTCGGCTCCGGGGAATATAAGAAGATCAGAACAAAAATAGATTGGGCCTTAGGTAGGGCTAATAGATGTATCGCTAAGGAAGAATCCCAACAAAAGGATAAAGCGGACATTAGGAACGCATTAATCGTAGCTTTGGGTAACTTAGAGGATAAAGTTGAAGGTGATGTGTCGGTGGCAGATGAAGAAGAGCACAATGAGAGTTTGTCTACATCTAGAGTGGTTCTTCAGCCCCCGCCTAAGGTTGAGCTATATAAATGGGGCATACAATTTTCGGGAGACTCTGGTCAGTCTTTGAATTCATTCCTCGAGAGGGTTACCGAGCTAAGTGAGGCTAGGGGTGTCAATAAAACACAATTATTTCGTTCGGCACTGGACATTTTTACAGGTAGAGCCTTGATATGGTATAGAGCTAATAAGAGCAAGTTCAAATCATGGTCAGAATTAGTGTCAGAACTTAGAAAAGAGTACTTGCCTCCAGATTATGATGACCGGCTCATCGAAGAGATCAAACGAAGAACGCAAGGTAAAGATGAGAGCATTGGTACATACGTTGCCGTGATGAATAGTTTATTCACCAGGCTTAGTCAACCTTTACCGGAGAGAGAGCAGCTGAAGATTATTAAGCGCAACGTTGCACCCTTTTATCAGTCACAGCTTGGACTGACGGAATTAGCAACCATCCAGGATCTCGTAGATCTAGGTCGAAAATTAGAATCTGTACGTGTTTCCGTGGAGTCATTTGTACCCCCTCCAAATAAACGCAACTCGCACCTACTCGAGCCTGATCTAGCATACGTATCAATAAACCAACCCACAGTAGCGTCTACTAATAACGAAGATTTTCATCAATATCCAAGAAGACAGTATAGGTGTTTTAAGTGTGGTCAGGAGGGACACATAGCTAGATTTTGTCGTGTCCAGACGGGACGTAGTAATCATCCTAATAACAATAGCCATAGAGACAGTCGAAATTCTGAAAGAACACAAAGAAATCCCCCAACCTGTCGCAATAATTCTAATAACTTATCACGTACTAACCCTGCATCGGGAAACGAAAGGCGAGCTCAGCAGTAGGCGGCGAGTTGAGCTCATATATGTCCCAAAGAGCCGCGAGTTGTGATGGATCCTTTGAGTCAAAAGATAAAGTAAGGGATGCACTCGCATGCTTAATGGATTATGTCTTTACCAAGGTAGAGAACGACGTGCGCCCATACTTAAAAGTGCCAATATTTGGAGTAGATTTTGTAGGGCTTTTGGATTCAGGAGCTTCACGCACCATTATTGGTGGATCTGGGTGGGACACATTGCGTAAGATGGGACTGTGTGTTAGAAGGACTAGATACGAGAACGTGAAATTAGCAAATGGGGATAGTGTTGCAATCTTAGGTGAAGTAAGTATGCCAATTGAGCTAGAAGGTCATACAAAAATTTTCGAAGTAATAGTTGTTCGTGAGATACCATACTCTATCATATTAGGAGCAGATTTCTGGGGAAAGATGGGTATAACGGCGAATTTAACAAATAATTCCTGGAACTTTAAGACAAACGATCCAGTGAACTATGTGTCGGCATTAGAGAGCAAGTCGAAACTCTCCACTGAACAACAAATGGATTTAGACAAGATAATAGACGATGCTAAGGTGAAAATGGGCAAGGGCCTAGGTTGCATCACCCAAATTGAACACGTCATCGAAACGGATTCTAGCCCGATCAAACAAAGGTATTATCCGGTTTCACCTACTATGCAACGAATCATCGATGCAGAGCTAGACGAGATGTTGAAGGAAGGCATAGTAGAACCATCCAACAGTGCGTGGTCATCACCTGTTGTAATGGTTCGGAAAAAGGATGGGACCTATCGTTTCTGCGTAGACTTTAGGAAGCTTAATAAAGTCACGAGGAAAGATGCATATCCTCTACCATACATCTCAACTATTCTAGATAAACTGCGTGACGCGAACTATATGTCCTCCTTAGACATTAAATCGGCCTTTTGGCAGGTTCCAATGTCACCATCGTCTAAACAATTCACAGCTTTCACCGTGCCCGGCCGAGGCTTATTTCAATTCCGTCGAATGCCGTTCGGCTTAACAAATTCTCCTGCCACATGGCAACGACTTATAGACACAGTGTTATCAGGAAACTTAGAAAATCATGTTTTTGTTTATCTAGATGACGTGATCATAGTAACCAAGACCTTCGAAGAACACAAAAAGATCTTAACAGATGTTCTAAACAGATTATGTAGTGCCGGTTTAGTTATTAATTACGCAAAATGCGAATTTTGCAGGTCAGAGTTGAAGTATTTAGGTTATCTGGTTGGAGAAAATGGTCTGCAAGTTGACCCAGAAAAGGTGAAATGCATTCTTGACATACCCAATCCCAAAACAGTCTCAGAAGTTCGAAAATTTATCGGGATGGTCGCATGGTATCGGCGTTTTATACCAACCTTTTCCACGTTAATTGCGCCCATTACGAACCTCTTAAAGAAACATAGGAAATTTGAATGGTCCAAGGAATGCGAGGACGCCTTTCGGATCATTAAAGAAAAGCTCGTAACTGCCCCCATACTCTCCTGCCCTGACTTCAGCCATCCATTCATTGTCCACACCGACGCTTCAGGTTATGGTATAGGTGCAGTACTAACCCAGAAAATAAATGAGGAGGAGAGAATAGTAGCATATTTAAGCCGATCGTTGAATAGATGTGAGAGAAATTATTCAACAACGGAACGCGAATGTCTCGCGGTGATTTGGGCTGTAGAAAAGCTACGACCGTATCTTGAAGGCACGCGGTTTACTGTAGTCACTGACCATGCCTCTTTAGTCTGGCTGCACAATCTGAGAGATCCATCGGGGAGGTTAGCTAGATGGGCATTACGAATGCAGCAGCACGAGTTTGATATTATCCATCGGAAGGGTAAAGAGCACCTACTACCCGACTTTCTTTCTCGAGCAGTGCCTGTAGTACACTGCGTCAACGACGAGTTAAACCCCAAAGACAATTGGTATAAGAGAATGATAAGTAATGTAGAGGAGAGACCGAGTGAATATCCCGATTGGAAATTGGAAAGAGGGCTTCTTTTTAAACATTTTAAGCCGAAGTATCCCGCATTAAAGTTTGAGTCCGACAACTGGAAACAGGTGATACCTAAAAGCGAAAGGAAAAATGTTATTTATAGGGCTCACGATGTCCCTACCTCAGGCCATTGTGGAGTACAGAAGACCTATGATCGACTAATCCAAAAATACTACTGGCCACAAATGAAAGCGGACATTGCAACATATGTGAAAAGGTGTACAACTTGCCAATCTACCAAACCAGTGCTCCGAAAGCCGGCAGGTTTAATGGCTACCAGGAAGCTTGCGAGTAACCCTTGGGAAACCGTAAGTGTAGATCTTATAGGACCTCTACCTCGTTCAACAAGAGGTTATGTCTATATACTCACAGTAGTAGACCTATTTAGTAAATTCCCGATGCTATTCCCCCTTCGGGCGGCGACCGCAAATTCAATTAGCACAGCATTAGAAGATTCTGTCTTTCTACTGTTCGGTGTGCCAAAAACTTTAATATGCGACAATGGACCACAGTTCAAGAGTCGGGAATTCCAGAAACTATGTTCGGGGTATGGCATTGAGATTAAGTACACCGCGTTCTATCATCCCCAAGCGAACCCAGCTGAAAGAACGAACCAAGTTATTAAAGCGATCCTCAGGGTTTATGTTACGGACAACCACCGTAAGTGGGATTTTTACCTAGCTAGAGTAGCCTGCGCTATCCGTACAGCAACCCAGGAGTCAACAAAACTCACCCCCTTCTTTGTAAATTTTGGACGAGAAATGGTTCTTAGTGGAGAATGTCATAATAAGCTAAGCAGTAAAGAAGAGTTTAGTGCCGATGAAAGATCGAAAGCCTTAGAAGAAGTCAGGGACGATGTCAGAAAAAGGTTACAGAAGGCAATGGAGCATAGTAGGAATACCTACAACCTCCGAAGGAGGGATTCTAGGTTTTATATCCACGATCTAGTTTGGCGGAAGAATTACGTATTGTCAGATATGAGCAAATACTTTAACGCAAAATTAGCCCCAAAGTATATCGGGCCTTTCGAAATAAGTAGGGTGGTTTCTCCTTGGACATACGAGTTGTCCAATAAAGAAGGGAAATCGCAGGGAATATGGCATGTAAAGGATCTAAAGCCACATCATGCTTGATTTAAGGGAAGGCAATATGTTAGTTGCATCTCTCTCATTTAAGAGGATTTCGGTATATCAATACTATACTAAGCCCAAAACTCATTCGCCCAAAGTGGTCATGATATAATGGAATATGTGGTTTTTTTGTAGTAAGCTTTATTAATCATCGTTGTTCTCTGGCTCATATGACCCAGCGTTGGGATTGTAGTAAAGATCTCAGAAAATTTATTAAGTATGATGGCTTTCGCGGCCTGTCTTCTCCCACTATATATATTCTCCATATATATATATATATATATTCTCCATATCTATATATATATTAATATTTCACGATCAGTTGGTACAAGAATTCTTATTCCTATGCCACTTCAAGAAAATTTTTTTTTGTTTTTTTTTGAGATTTCAAGTAAATCTCTCGGAGGAAGGGGAAGTGTGTTACGCTCTAACAAAAAAAAAAATCTTTTTGGTGATGGTCTTGGTGTTGTCGTGGTGTCATAGGAATACTTTATGGTTTTGATGCTGCTTTAAACTTTCCTTCCAGAACCACATACCTACGCAACATCAATAATTGGAACAAGGCGGTGTTTGGACGGCAGACCATCATGATCGGTACCAGACTGCGAAAGCAATACGACACGTGAAGTATATAATACGGAAGAAGAATTTGCGGCGATCAGATATGGAGAATAAGCAAATAATTGGAAAGCAGCACAGTTCACGCGCCAAAAACATATAAATAAGACGGCACAATAATTAGAGAACTGACGAAAGAAGCAGAATTTCGGAAATTAGCATCAAAATTAAGATAAGCTAAATTAAGATTATACTATTGTTAATAGTTCCTTAGAGCCAAGTAACAATAATAATAAGAATAGGTACAATTAGTTAACGATCGAATTAAATTAGAATCGATGAATCGAATTTATTAGAATTAGGCAATAAGAGAAATTAGTTTATTTCCGTAAATAGCAGTCGCTGAGCCACTAGGGTAGGAAAGGTATTCTTCTTAAAATTCTCTTTTGTTTCAAATCTCCCGCCATTGTCCGCCAGCCCGCTGCCAATCCGTCGTAAGGTCTTCAATTCGCAAATCTAGTCCAGACCTCTCGCGGCCCGACAAGAAACATTAAAAACAATCATACAAAAGAAAGAAGTCAATAAATGTAAGCAAAATAACTAAGTTGCTTAAAAAGACAAAACAAAATAATTAAACTACTTATGTAAATAGATAAAACAAAACAATTAAATTAACTAAACATGCAAAACAAAACAATTAACTACTCATATATATATATATAAAGCAAAACCAATTAAATTAGCTAAACACGTAAAATAAATAAACAAACCTAAACATGTGAAACAAAAATCTAAATGCCTAAGCATGCAAACCTGAACTAACTATAGAAAAAAACTAAAGTGCGCTGAGAAAACACAAAAATAAGTGGAGGACAGCTTCAATTAAAAAAAAACCGGCAATAAAAGAAAGAAAATTTGGTTATATGCGATAACATTACAAAGTTTACTAAATGATAAAGTTCTACGAAACGAAAATAATCTAAATAAATATCATGACAGTTGTAAGGTTTGGCCGCATTCCTAAATAGCGAACGGCACCATCAGTAAACGGATGGGGAACAGCTGGTAAGAAAAAAAGAAGAAGAGACAGCGAAGTGACAAGGCCGGGTCTCTTTTGGTGAAAAAGTTTCAAGCTGGTAGGAGCCATTTTAGTCGAGCAGTGTAAAGCAGGAAAAGAAAAGTGAGGAAGTAATAAGGAAATCATCAGGATCGTTCTCTTGGTGAAATAAGTCGATTAGCAGGAAAAGTTGTAAAGTTGTCGGCAATACCCGCAGCTAAACGGCGGAGGAAAGGAAAGTTGGAAAAAAGGAGGAATTAAAAGGAGAGGAAAAGTCATTGGCGCAGTCGCCGAAGAGTTCAAAAAAAAGAAACTAGTCGAAAGGGGCTTGGACTAGCCCGAGAAATAGTAAAACACAAGGACTATAAAGGTTATACAACAAAAAAAAAGGAAAAAGGAGGTAGACGACTGGCTGGCGATTTAGGAACATATTGAGGTAGCAAGTTAAGTACTCGTATTTTTTTTTTATTTTTCTTAATTAATTGGTAATTCCAGTACGGAATAATATTTCTTCCCTCGTGGCTGGGTGGCTGTGCTACTTTAATTGATTAATTAATTAAATTAGAATCCATTGTGTGACGATCAAATAAGTATTTCGTTTTTGTTATAATTGTGTCGCGTATTACACTTATACTTTAGGAATTTTCCTTTTTATGATACCTACACGTGGATAGTGACGTAGGTCCGACTTAGATTCATGGTGTGATGAACGGATAAGCTTACCTTCCGTTTGCCTATCACAATTGTGTTGCACATTATACCTATAATTTAAATTTTTATATATATATGCACGTGGTCAGGCACGTTGAATTAACCTGTTTAGGATTAAGGGGGAATTTCCCTTATTGTTTTCATACGGTACATGTGCCGTTTTATTTTACCTTTTTTTTTTTTTTTTTGCTTCTACTTGGTACTTACAGCGTAAGCAGAACTTGTCATAGTGTATATAATTAGGTACAGTTTATAAAGTGGAGAAAAAAGGATTAAATAAATAAATAAATGTGGTAATACGAAAGAAGATCAACCGGGAGTATTCAATTCAGGTTTCGTGATCTATCCTCACGCCGAAAAGATCACGTGGCGCCCATTTGTCTCCTTGACTTGCATTTGTATTCGTATTTGGCCTCAAGAATCCCGCCGTCTCCGCGAGCTAGCGTATACGTACTCAGGGTACGTAACAAAACGAAAAATTGAATGATCTATATCCACTGAAGGGACCCCAGGCTAGAATTAGCGGAGTAGGCTGCCTCATAAATCGGAGTAGATTTGAAAAAAATGGAGTAGAATTAAAAATAACACTTTCCAACGAATTATTTTATTTAAAAAAACGAAAAAGTATAAAAATGTAATGAAATACCCACAACTACAAGAAAAAATCGCCGCCCCCTAAATCTGCCGCCCTAGGCCAGGGCCTACTCGGCCTATAGGGAAATCCGCCCCTGGGCATAGGCCAGAGTCAAGTAATATTCCACTTTTATCCAAGTTTTATTTCATCATACTTTTGTTTTTATTAGCTATTATTTTTCTTTACTTTTTTACTAATTTTTTTTTTTATTATTTGTTTTAGTCTTTAGTAGATATTTACATAGATGGTATATATTTTGACTATGCGTTCTATTAGCTTGATTTTGTTTCCTTATCATCTGGAGGCTCTTCTGCTCCCTTTCTAATTTATGTTTACTCCTTATGTTGCTAGTAGGTACTTATGGCAGCTATCACGATAAAATTCTTCCAATTTTAACTTGATCGAAAATTACCGTCATTATATGAATAATACAAAAAAAAAAAAAAAGTAAATAACCTAGCCAATTCCAATTTAGTAAATCTCAATAAAAAATGCTCACGAATCGATAAAAAAATAAAATCACAAAATAATTCTCTACGAACCTTTTCATTTATACTTTCCCGGACGGTTCGATTTAAAACCAATTTCAAATCGCTTTAAAAAACATTTAAATAAGGGAAAGGATAAAAAATGTATAACAAAAGAGGAATTGTAAACAAAGTTCAGAGCAGCTAAACTCCCCCTTTAATACTGGAAAAAAATAAATATTTGCACAACTTCGTGACGTTCGTTAATCCTGGCGCCCAGCCCGGTCTCCCATTAAAAGGGTATAGACCGCAGTACCTTATATAGATATATATGGGTGGAGCTCAGCAATGAGACTGTGGAGGAGAATCATAATATAAAAAGTCCTGAGAAAACTTCCACCCTCACTCATCCATCGTACGACATTGAATACGAGAGAAACAACCAAAAATTTCAAATTAATGAATTACGAATTGAGGACAAAGCGATTGGTTCGGGGAATGGTACTAGAACTGAGGGATTTATCTTGATCTTTTTCTAGAGAATATGGATGCTGTCTATATTCCTGCTCTGTTAGCTGAAAATGGAATTAAAGAAAGTAACAGAATAAAACTTATGCATCGACAGCAGCTTATGAATCGCTCTTAATAAGATTGCTTCGTTTGCCCTCCCTGCCCCTGGTGATGGTAAAATTGAATAATTTGATAAATGTTGGCTTCGAATTGATAAACCACGAAAGCCCTTATGAATCGAACCAACAGAGAATCGCTTCAAAAGTGCTGTTGAAAGGAAAACCCGAGATTCTTTCGTTCGTGCCTTCGAATACAACACCGAGGGTAAAAAGAGATTGATCTGGGTCACGTACCTACTACATGTCATATATTATTGCCGCAGCTCTTGCTATGCCAGTTGCAAAGGGTGCAGAGGGGGAGAGAGAATATAGATATCATCATCTAAGTACATACCTAACTGTATGGTAGCTAGTTCGAGAATATAAGATGTTGGGTGGAAGACCTCCAACAATGGAGCCCGCATGAACAACTAAAAGCTGAAAAAAAAACAAGAACAAAATAAAATAAAAATCTTTTCCGCGAAGATGCTGTGATACGGTGACAGCATTCCTCCTTTATTAGCTAAGAATACCACTCAATCAAAGGAAATGAACACAGGATGTGAGCGGTTACATCTTGGTTGGAAATTTCCCTCCTTATTAGTGTGGCAAACCAAAAGGTTTTGAACGGAAAAGACCTACACAAACTGAACTGGAACTGGGAACTGCCTTCCTACGATGTCTAAGAAATTCGCAAATTGCTTCAATTAATTACGACTAAAGCCAGAGATCCGCTTGGCTCTTGAAAATTGGAAAGATTCGCATGGACACCCGACCTTTCTTAATGGAATCGTCTTAATAGCATGATGGCTCTACCCTCGACCCTCGTTCAACCGCTGTGTGTTCTATGATTATCAATGTACCAACGAAACGATAACAAACTCTACTACTTTACCCCCCTCAATATAGTCAACGTCGTCGTAGTCATCGTCGTTGTCGTAGTCATTGTTGTCAGTCGTTGAGCACGGCCATTTTGACTTGGTGGATCATGATTATAGTTTCAATTCAATAACGGCATTTAACTACAAGACAAGTATATAAGTATTCAAGCATTGTACTGACCTGCGCCTGGGTGAATAGCACTCGTCGTTTTCTTCTTTGCGCTAGAGGAAATTGCATTGGCTTTGAGTCAGTGACACTGCACGCGGCCAGACTTCCCATGTTACTCATTGCGTGTCCCATTGAACCGCCCGCTGAACTTCCCATTAGTCTTGAGACTGAAATAAATAAAATAAAATGAATTAATTAATTTTTAATGAGATTTCATATTTTTTATGGAATTAAAATTAAAATTGTGCTCAGCCTAAATTTTATAGCAGAACCTATCAGATTTCAGTAACTGAAGAAGTTTTATGGTTTTTGTGCATTGCTGTAAATAGGTATTTCGAAAAACGGGAAATTCCTTCGGTTTTATAATACTAATAAAAGAATTATTAATACTTATTACTTTACTTTACTTATTTCAATTAAACAGGATAAGGCTTGGGGAGGGGGGTCAAAGTTTTATCTAGTAGATTTTGAAAAATCAAGTACAAAATCGAATCCCTTGGACCCAGAGCAGAAATTTGAGTACCCAAACTCCTATATTCAGAGGCTTAAATAGCCATCCCCATACTCACTTTCTTAGTATTTCCCTTTTTTTTACTCGAAGTGAGGTACTAGATTTTTCTCAACTTAGATCGGCTCTAACCCAGTAGGGCTATGTCCGGTCGGAAAACGAGTTGCACTGTTCGTCTCAGCTTATTACCAGCTACAATTCGTAGAAGAAAAGTTTTCTCTGCATACTTTTAAGGTGCCGGTTGGAACTCCTGGGGAGGGGGGGGGGTGGTTAAAATACGACATGTTTCATATCAAATTAATTCAATTCAGAAAACTTTCTCGGGATGTTAAAGCCCATTTTCATGAACGTGGGTTGGGTCACATATAGTACACACCAGTAACTAGGTACTTTTCTCATATATTTTTGCAGTTCTTTCTTCCATGGCCATTAGCGCTGTGTTGTTAACATTTTTCATACAATTTCTCACAATCACTAGAAGTAGAAAGCTCAACTGGGTGAAAACCCAAGAAAGTTGCTCAAACTATATTCGATCGCCAAATTGAAATAAACACTGTTAATAAAATATGTTCAGAGTATCAAAATACATTGTTTAAGATATCTCTCATGTCTGCTGTGAAAGCTGTGTGAAAAGTGGGCATTCTTCTTTGATGGTGGTTTTTGGTAATGCTGTTATGTCCCATAAATACTTTATAGTTTTGATTCTGCTCGAAATTTCTCTTCCAGAGCCATATACTCGATAACAATAACCGGGATATATGTATTTCGTGCAGTAACGCACGCAACTGCCTGAAAAGGTCACAGATATGGCACACAATGCGGGTGTTAATGTTGGCGCGGTTAAAGGCGGTGGGTTATGACTCATTCCAAAGCGTTTAGAGGCGGGTAAATAAGACATTAATATTTTTGATTTCAATCTCGTGAAACCGCTAGTGCAGTGTGCTGAGTGGAATTTTGAGAGTTGTTATTTGAGGAAATATCCGACGATATGGATATTGGTAAGCTTATTGAGGCTATTTGTTATGGCGGGACGCTCAACAGGTGAAATTGGGGTTACGGCATTGGTAAATGCTTTTCTTATTTTACTTTCAATAGTATAAAAAAATAAATACTCAAAATTAGCACTAGTGTCCGAAAATATGCATAAAATCTCTCAAGGTGTTGTTTCAGTTCACTGAACAAGGGATGAAATTCACCAAAATTGCCCTTCTTTAATTGATTGGATGCACTACTGCAATTTTCTTTTTTCTTTTCAATTTTTTTTTTTTTAATTTATAATATGAATTTTCATACAGAAAAACCCGCACTGACTTTTACGTGGACATGTTTAACTCCCGAATATCAATTGTTCGAAGCGACGAAGCCACTTCGAATCGAAGAGAAATCAGCGCATTACCCATTTCTATGTTTTCGTACTTTCTATTTCTAGAGTCTTGAAGCTGTTACCCGTGAAACTGGTCCGGTTCAAAACTCTCCAGCCTGAACACAGCCTTAGTCACCATTACCGGGATTTTTTTTTTCTCATAAAATTCGACGTGGAGAATCGATATCAAAGCATTGTTTTTGGACGAACCAACGTATTTCTTGCCACACTCCAACAAGAACATTGTAAAACTTCAGGACGAAACCTTATTCGCATCTCTCGGATCATCCTCAGTATGGAAGTTAAGATTTAGCTAATTAGTATAATTAGGATAACTAGGGTTGGGGAAAATGATCTGAATTTTTAGTAGCTTAATTAGCCTAGTTAATACAAGTCTAAGAAATTTAGATTTAGATTGAAAAATTAATTTCGGTAGTAGTAAATTATTAATTTTAAATAACAACACAAAATTAGTTGAAATATTATGAACATACAGCCACTTATCCGCTATGCGGTTTAAGAATTCCTTTTGCTAATCTTCTCAAATTATTCGTCAGTTTTCTAGCTTAAGAATTCCTTGCAATATTTATATTTCCTAAACTAGTTCAGACGTCTCGAAGCATCAGAAAAGGCGGAAAAGACAAGTATATATAATATTAAAGTGGTTATACATAATAATGCAATGTTAAATGTTCTTCCAAGTATATTTATTGGTATCGCTGACGATCGATAACAAAAAAATTAATTTTTGGAAAAACTATAAGCTCTATATAAGTAGGCCAAAAGGGGGGCCTGGAGTGATCATAGCTTGCAATAACCCAGGAAATTGAAATAAAAATTAATTACTGGTGGACAATGATAATCTATAAAAGTGAAATATCAATCATTCTCGACACAAGTTAAGTATGCATAGTTTATTTCTTTATGTATATATATATATATACAGGGTGTTCCGTAAGTCGACGTCAAGCCGGAACCGGGTGATAGACCAAATCGTAACAGTTACCAGAAAAATATAAAAAAAAATCTAAGTCATGTATTTTTCAAATTATAGGCATTTCTTTTGTTTTCGAGAAAATGTACACCTTGTGATGGTTTATTAGCTCCTGTTGCTACAAATCTTTATTTTTCTTTTCAATTTTATTTTTCTTATGTAACCTTTTGCTTTAAGTTCTAAGCCAACTGCTCCACCTTGGAAGAAAATGTCACATTTTGCCGAACCAACAATATCAAATTAATAATTCGTTGAACTTTAACTGATTGTACTGAAAAAAAAAATGTACTACGCCAGTCTGGCAAGTAACTTTAAAAGTTGACGCATTTAATAAGGATTCTAAAATGGTACAACACTTGCTACATTATTTCTTAGATTACGGAAAAAATTTTTTTTTTCTTCAAGAAACCCAGTTTCGAAAAATTTCTTTTCACCTACTAAAATTGATTCTAGTGTACCCAAAGCTTGCCTTAAGAGCGTAACTTTAAGATTCTAGCTTGAGTGAGACGGATAGTCATTCCATGAAGTGTTAGTGAGGCAGATAGTCACGCTTTCGAGTCAGAGATGCTAACTTTTTGTTAAATTTAGGACAAATTTTCCTTAATTTTAAAATTAAACACCAATTATTTGGATGCTAAGATTTATTATTTACAAAAGATGTTCAAACTGCCTTCCTTCAGCTGCAATACAAGCTCGACATCTTCTTAAAAAAAATCGGGTTATCAGACGGGAAATTCTTCCGTTGTTGACAAATTCAACTGCTTCCGTAATTCTTTGCCGAAGCTCAGCTAAATTTTCAATTGACTTCTTATAAACTTTCTCTTTTACTGCTCCCCAATAAAAGGAATCTAATGGATTTAGATCAGGTGAACGGGCTGGCCACGAGATCGTACCAGACCGCCCTATCCATCTGTCCGGATATTCTTCATTGAGATATTCTCTAACTTAAAGGGCATAGTGCGCTGGGCAGCCATCTTGCTGATACCACATCTCTCTGTAAATACTTAGTGGCATGTCTTCCAGTAAATTAGGTAAATGGTTTTGCAAAAAAAAATCTAAATAAACTTCAGCATTAAAGACCTCTGCCAACTCAAAAGGTCCTATGACGGTCCACATGTTTATTTTAAAACTATATTGAGATCTATTTTGTCTCATTAAATTCGGATTCTCTACGTGCCACTCGTGTAAGTTGTGTAGGTTCATGTAACCGTCTTTTTTAAATGTCGATTCATCCGACCACAAAATTTTCTCGAAGAATCGCGGATTTTCCCGTTGTCTTTGTAGCATTGTTTGGCAAAACGCAACCCGAGGTAGATAATCCGGAGGTAGCAGGGTTTGTACTCGCTGTACATGGTATGGGTGGAGCTCATTTTTTTTGTAATATTCGGTGAGCTATACTTTTGGGACTCCTGTGCATTCCTGGATTGCACGTCCCGAACTACCTGGATCTTCTTCAACTGCTTGAAGTATTACGTCATCGTAAGATAAGGAACTCTTCCTTCACCATGTACTTGGTTTGGAAGTCGTCCCTCTGTGGAGAGTAGACGATGCACATTTGTAAAAACTCAATGATTTGACGAGCTAGCATCACTATCTTGCTCACTCACATTTCATGCAATAACTCTCCGTGTCACTCAAACTACAGTCTAAAGGTTACGGTCTTACGACAAGCTTTGGGTACACTAGATTCATTTTTAGTAGATGAAAATTTTTTTTCGAAACTGGGTTTCTTGAAGAAAACCAATTTTTTTCCGTAATCTTATAAATAATGTAGCAAGTGTTGTACCATTTTAGAATCTTTATTAAATGCGTCAACTTTTAAAGTTACTTGCCAGACTGGCGTAGTACATTTTTTTTTTCAGTACAGTCAGTTAAAGTTCAACGAATTATTAATTTTATATTATTAGTTCGGGAAAATGTGACATTTTCTTCCAAGCTGGAGCAGTTGGCTTAGAACTTAACGCAACAGGTTACATAAGTACTATTCAGGATTACATAAGAAAAATAAAATTGAAAAAAAGTAAAGATTTGTAGCAACAGGAGCTAATAAACCATCACAAGGTGTACATTTTCTCGAAAATAAAAGAAATGCCTATAATTTTCTGGTAACTGTTACGATTTGGTCTATCACCCGGTTCCGGCTTGACGTCGACTTACGGGACACCCTGTATATATATATATACACCATTTTTTTGTGCCTGATAAGCAGTGTGTAGAGTTTATATATATTTCCTTATGTAATTCAATACCATATTTAGATCAGTGCTGGGCATTATTTGAAAAATTTTCAATCAAATAACGAATTTTTTAAAAAATCGAATAAAAACTTATTCGAATACATTTTTATTTAATTATCAATTTATTTTAAATTATTCGCAAATAATTATTTGTTATTTGGCGAATCATTCCCAAATAATTATTTGTGATTTTCATTATTTGAATTTCAAATAATTATTTGCCAGTCGATTATGAATATAATGTTTTCTGGTGTCCATTAGTTCCAATTTCAAATAATTAATTTTTGGTACACGCATTTGTTTTCGCAAGGTTACTTAATTTACTTTAAAGTTTAGAAGGAATTCAATAATTTTATTCAATTAACTATTTGTGAAGTTTTTGAAGAAAATAATTGGGTTTTATTACCTAAATTACCTAAATATGAAATCTATGTACACTCAAGGGTCATAAGGATATAAACGTGAAATAACTGAAGTTTAACCATATACCTAAGTAGTGCGAATGTACTTGCAGTGTTTCATACTGCAAAGTTTTCATACCTCATTTATAGGGTCATCATGTAATTAAAGTGCTAGTGCATATGAAAAGAGTGATATCTGCCGTCGCCTCCACACACGTATTCTTGCTGCAGCCTTCTGATTCATATACGAATAACAGGCTATGAATGTGTGAGTGCTTTGCATGACAAATCTCTAACCCAAGCAAAGATAACCTAATAACAAAATGAGAAGGGGCGGAGTATCCACATTTTACTCTCATAAAATATTCCCGTGTTTTTATGAAAACAAGTTTTTCTGAAATATTGAGATTTGGTTCCAAAGTTGTTCCTGTAATCGTACGATATTTTAACGCACGTGCTTCTGTTTACATTCGTTTTGCTCTGAACCGATTTAGTGGGAGAAACTCATGCTGGATTCTCTGATATTTTCGGGAAAAATGAGATTTTTATCTGACAGAAATTTTACATCTCCTTTCAGCATCTTGAGCAGAGTGAAATTTATGTTTTTCTTTAAAAAAATGAGGTAGTGTGGCCCGATGCATATTATTATGAATAGTTTGAAAGGATTTTGGAAATGTTCCCGAAGGTTTGATAGTTCTCTCGATTTTTGTTTTTAAGTTAACTAGGGACCGAAAATAACTGGTATTTTGAAAATTTTAAACAAAAACAGCTGGGATAAAGCATGATCGTGGAATTTAGTGGAATATACCAAAAAAATGTCTCGTGAAACCAGTTTCGATTCCTGTAAAGCTTTTGAAAACTTAAATTTTTATAAAAAAAAAGCTAAAAAAAACTAAGGTGGAAAGTCTTATTATTTTTTCTGGCAAAAATAAAAAGCCAGATTGACATTTTATTTTTTCGAGCTGGAAGTAACAGGTTTTGCAGTCGGAAGTATAAAAGCCAAGCTGGCTTCTTATTTTTAGGGACCGAATCAGCTAGGAATGGCCGGTAATAGTTTTGAAGCTAGAAAAGCAAGCGCAACGGCTTGATATTTTTTTCGGTAAAAATATAAAAAGCGAGCCCGGCTTTTTATTTTTTCTAGCCAAGCTGGCTTTTTATTTTTGCCAGATAAAATAAAAACCCTTTCCAGCTTAGTTTTTTTATCTTCAAATTATTAAAAAGTCATAACTGATTTGGTCCCTCTTTTTAACTCGTTGTCTCAATCGCACTACAATAATGCATAGCCAAGCTCTTTTCCTCCATTCATGCCAAAGATGAAAGTATACGACAATATTTGCTTGTTTCTAAAAAACACGAAAAATTTCCAATTTTGTTCTGCTGTTTCCAATCTTCTTATTAGGCTATCTTTGACCCAAGTTTAAATAACAAATTTTCCACTCTAGTTGTATTAGTCAGGCACACGATGTGAAATATGTTTGATTTTTGATCCAAGTTTCTTTTCAAAGTGCAGGACAATTGTAGAGATGTCTCATTGCTTCTTTTACCTCGTTCTTATAAAACCGGTTGCAAAATGCACCAAGAATACTCGGGTGGGATGGCGCAATTAGCTTCACGACTGTCACGTGTCAAAGTGGATGCCCATTCGGGTAAACAAGTTTTTTTTTTCAATAAATATTGTCTCGAAATTGGACTCTTCTGTTCTCCGCTGGATTACATTACAACGCCGACGCCGGCGTGATCGTCGTCGTCGTGGTCGTCAAACGCCGAACAAAATGCCGGGCAAGTTACATTAACACTGGGCGGCAGCGCCATATCTTAATTTCCCTTACATTTGACAGTTGAGTTATTTGCTTGTAATCTCTGCCGGTTTGCAATAAAATTTTAAATAATAATAAAAAATATATTTTCTTTTCCTTCAAGTCCACATTTTTATACCCTAGATGAAATCATAGGGGTATACTAAGTTTGTCATTCCGTTTGTAACACCTCGAAATAATGACGGTAGAGCAAAATGGATTGGATTATTTTGATTTTTACATGTCCGTCCGTCCGTCCATCCGTCTGTGCGCACGATAACTCGAGAACGGGTATACTTAGGGAGCTGAAATTTTGTACACGAACTTAGAAAAAAAAAGTAAAATTAAGTTCGAAAATGAGACAAATCGGGCAACTCCTTTGTGGGGTTGCCATATAAAAATTTCGTTTTCCGCTATATATTTGGACACTGCCTGAGAACGCGTCGACGTGGAGAGCTGAAATTTCGTATGTGATGTTTTTACTACATTAGCAAATAAAATGTCAAAAATTGGCTAGATCGGGCAGCTCCTTCTTGGTGTTGCCATATAAAAATTTGGGTTTTTTACGTATACTTTGAAAACGATCAGTCCAAAACATTTTCATTGTACTAAAAACTTCTGCAGAATAAGAAAACCTATAAAATTGGTTATATATTTCTAGAACGGTTTGTCGCACAGAAAAAATGATTATAACCAATTTCATAGGACTTCGTTTTCTGAAGAAGTTTTTATGCAATAAAAATGTCTTGGATTGATCGTTTTCAAAGTATACGTAAAAAACCTAAATTATTATATGGCAACACCAAGAAGGAGTTGCCCGATTTAGTCCATTATGGAAATTTTATTTGCTAGTACAAGGAAAACATCATGTATCAAATTTGAGGCAATGTCCAAATATATAGCGGAAAACGAAAGTTTTGTATGGCAACCCCATGAAGGAGTTGCCCGATTTGTCTCATTTTCGAGCTTAATTTTACTTCTTCTTTTCAAGTATGTGTACAAAATTTCAGCTCTCTAAGTATACCCGTTCTCGAGTTATCGTGCGCACTGACGGACAAACGGAAGGACATACAAAAGTCAAAATAACTTTTAATATTATGCGTGGGTGTCCAATCCATTTTGCTCTACGATCATTATTTCGAGGTGTTACAAACGGATTGACAAACTTAGTATACCCTATAAATTTCATCTAGGGTATAAAAATAGGGTGTGCCTACTCAACACAGAGAACCAGTCGCGAAGGCTTTCAACATGTTTGGACTTAGTTATATATTGCTCAGAGCATATGGAATTCCCCAGAAGTTAATCGGCTTAGCAATTATAGGTGCAAAGCTCTACATAACAGTAACTTGTCAGACAGCTTTAGTATAAATGTTGGGGTAGGACATGGATGTTTAGCTTTTCCGCTAGTTTTTCCCTGTGTAATAAATAATTGCTACATCAGCACTCTCGACAACAATTTTGGTGGTATATAAAAGGAGCTTTTAGTAAGTCTTAGACCAGCTGAAGTAAGATTTAATTTGACAAAAATCAAAAACATTTGGATTAAAATGTGCAACACTGCCTGTGTAGTCATGGATAATAACAAAGTGATTACCTAAATAGTTCAATTACCGAAACTAGTACTAGATAAGATGTTATTATTGCCCGTATAAATAAATCCAGGGTTATACCTTTTCTCAATTAGTCCACATTTTGATTATTGGTAAAAAAAAAAAAAACAGTGTGGAACCATTAAATTTCGAGAAATCGGAGCATATGATGGAGTAAAAAAAAAACTTTATTTGAGTCAATCTCTGCTTTATGAGCTCCAACTTGGTCATAATGCAACGGAGCCTCATAAAAATTTATGTTTCATCTTTGGACCATTTAAAGTTAATCTGCGTACGGGCGGTCCAAAGATCGTTTCAAAAATTCAGGTCATGTAACATAGATTCTTCAAGAAAATCTCGCACCAGAGAGCCAAAGGAGCTTGATATCGACGTTCTAAGGATTTTAGTGGGTAATGAACTGCTATTGACTACGGTAAAGGTTTATTGTTAGCCATATAATGATTGATAATCACTTGAACAAGCTTGGATTTGTCTACAAATAGTGCTGTTAGATTCTCCACGAATTAAATGAAAACAGTATGGCAGATCAGATTTCTATTACTTCTTCTTTGCTTTTTCGGGAACAACATGAGCCATTCTTAGATCACCTTATTACTGACGAAGAAAAGTAGATTGTGTATGATAATGTAGCTAGGAAACGAATCAAGGTAATGTCCGGTAGTTCACCTTCTACTCTTGCGAGAGCGAATCTCGCATAAAAACAACCTAACACTTTGCTTTTGGTTGTATTGTCACGATCCAATTGGGAGCTGTTTAAACCAGATCAAAGTGTCACGGTATCAGATCTATATTGTATTAACTAACCGAACTGGATGCAAAAATATGCGAACTTCGTCCGGCACTATATATAAACGAAAAGATGTTGTCTTCCAACATGAGAATGCCTTTAAGGACGAAGGAGAGACTCCAGGCTCTTGGATATGAAGTTTTATCGCATTCATCATACTCACCTAACCGGGCTCCATCTAACAACTGACACCTGTTCATCTCGATGAAAAATTGTCTCAAAGGACTAAAAAAAAATCAGGATATTCAGAGGGCAGTAGTAGATTTCCTGACGAAAGGAAATTTTTTATAAGCTGCATAAATGACCTTGCTGGCAGATGGAGGAAGATCATAAAAAACAGTGGTCAATATTTCATTGATTAATCTTAAGTATAAGCTTAAATATAAGAAAACGAAATTTCGCTATGAAAACGACATAACTTTCTCTTACCAACCAATACTACGCCTGTTCAACTTCAATGTAAAGTCAATGTTAAGTTGTGCAAAGTGGAAGGTCACCCAAGCTACCGTTTGCAAAGTTTTGTAAATAGGTATTTACGCTGCATTCTAAAAATTCACTGAACACATGGAGTTTCAAATTTAAAGCTGAGGAGATGATCAGGTTAGGACAGAATAGGATTAATGACCAAATCAAGAAAATATGGTTTTAGACTGGCTAAATTGAAATATTTGATAGGACATAAACCTTTAAAAAAAAACAGGATGACTGGGAATATTTTATGAATAATGAAAGGTGTAAAAAATTTTTAAAGAATTGCATTTGGGGTACCGAATTTGACCGGTTATTTTGGACTGTAGCCTCTGAACTTCCTACAGTCGATTTATACAATTGGAGATAGTTGATCCATAACATCAAAACAAAGTGAAAGGGGATAACAATATAAAATTTTAGAAGGGTCCCTTTTTAAGCTTATATTGCTGTTCGTGCGAAAGACGTTTTCCTATCTAACGATGTAAAGCCTTACAATGTTGTGGAACATCTTGCGAATTTTTTTATGCCAAATTTCGAAGGCCTTGTTTATTGTTCACGCCTAAAAAATTCATGTTCCAGAATCAAATTGATTGAAGGAGGACTTTACGTAAATTTGGATGTTATTCCTGATTTCAATTTTGGAAGCTTAAGTTTGATAGACCTGTATAGAATTGGAACTTTTGCCTGGATGAACTAAGGAGCTACAACGTAAACTGACTTATGAGATAATATAACTTCCGATACACTCTATATTTATAGCTATATAATTTTCTATTCATTTAACGATATATCACAATAATTCGGCGGGCGTTTCTTTGTGAGCTCTAGAATTAAAGGTTCCGTCATAAGATTTTGGCTATTGCACATTAGAGGTAGTTGGTATATTATTAATTTTACTAACATTTAGTCGCCCGCATCCAAAGGAGAAACAATTGTAAAAACTCGTCTTTGATAAAATCATGATGAACAACACCTATGATCGACAATTGACTCGTACAGTCTTCATGGTATACACCTAATAGCAATAGTCCCAGGGCTCTCGTCTTTGCAGATTCCAAAATGGCGATTAAATTAGATTTCGAATAAAATGAAAAAAAAAAGTGAAATCTAGATCTCTTCATAGTAACTAAAATCAAGTTACCTCAGATAGTAGCTCTCTCTTTTATTCGTTCATACCATAATATAAAAAATGCTTTTGAAAAACAAAACATACTCCAAAATATACGCCTTCACAAATTTTCAAAAAGTAAACTTTATTCCTTCAAAAACTACTCCCTTCCTCACCCTTCTTTCCATCATCTACATGCGCCTCAAATAGATTGTTTACGTTCGAAATTGAGGGTCGCCTAGTTCAAATAAACTTCCGTCGAAGCACTTCCATTTGGCGATTTCAAGTGTATCTTTCACTTCGGCAAATGTATCCAAATATCTTAGTATTTGTGCAATGATGGGAATTAATGAAGCCACAGAAATTATATATGAACCTTTGTAGTCCTGCCGATTCCTGCCTCCACCATCACCGCTGGTAAATAGCAAACGGAGGGTAGTTAAATTCGATTTAATAAATTGCTCGTTGATTAAGTCAAGTCAATTTGTGGAGATTGGTTGCATTTGGCTCGTTATCTGATCTGAATGCGGTTTAAAATTAAGAAAGGGTGGGTGAGTGGGTGGATGGGCGATTTGTTTCCAGTGCAATTTGCTGTTTCTACTTAACTACAACAGGTTGCGGCGGGGAATGATGCTCGGTTATTCTAGAATACTAGCAACTCATTAAAATATTCTCATTATGCAAAAGAACAAAAGAGCAGTTTTCTTCATTATTATACAGAAAAATATCACCGAACGAAATCTGAGCAAATTAAAATGAAACGATCTTCTTCTTATAGAGCGAGTCTTCTTTAATTACAGCGCGAATTGTAAGTAGAAAACTTCACAAACAAGTGAAACTTGACCTCTTGGAGGATATTAAAAAAAAAAAAAAAAAAAACCTTTAAAGTCGAACTAAGAAATGTAAAGACTTTCTATATATATAAAAGTACCATCAGCTTCCGTTCCCTTTTCTTATCCTCTTATTATCTTCGGGACGACATGGTTAACGTCGTTGTCGTTGTCGTCTGCATCTTTTCATTTTCATCCGAAAAAAAGTTTGCCAAGCACTTGAAATGTCAAAAAATAGTGCTACCCTTGCAATTATAATCATCTTATGAGACTGTTTTATCCATCATCACGGAGAGAGGAGGGTGAATTCTGAATTCTACTTAGCAATCTTCTTCAGACCTGCAACCCCAACCCATAAATTAGGGAAGATTGGGGGACAACCATCGCCTACCTTCCAAGTCGTCCGTTTTCAAACGATGCGCTACTGCCATGCAATGCCATAATCATCATCATCATCATCATCATATCATCACAATTCCCAACCACTTGCCAATGAACGTCCGCCGCCTGCCGCCACCGCATAGCATAGGTATACTACTTGCGTCTATAGATTCTTTTCGATGGTGGAGCACACTTCCCAGTGATGAGCTTATTGGTTGGAACTTGGGACGCTACTTCTTTATCCTAGGCGGATACATTATCTGGGTCGGGATCGGGGATGCAATTTATGAAAATTTATTCCATTTCGAGAAATCGCTGCAGAAGAGCAAAAATGCTGACGGTAATAGAAAATTATTACTTTCCGTTTATAGATAGATATAGAAGCATATTGCGGTTGTCCTTTATTTATGTGATTTGTGGCAGGTACTTCCTTAAAGTATGTACACATTGTATAATCCGTCAAATACATATGTATATAAGTAAGTTAGTGTGCAGAGTAATTGCAATAAATTGAGTGGTATTCAATGATGAGATATTAAAAATTTTGCTATAAGACAAAAAAAAAAAACAAAAAGAGCAGATTGAAGCAAACTTCTAGAGTATCTTCTCCTCTACCTAGAGCTATAAAATCATAACCTAGAATATGAATATTGAACCTATTCTTCTGAATGATGACATTGTGTGAGGTCCTGTCACCTTGGTACAGATATAAATGGCTATAAAGGCGGGAAAGAGCAATCAAGAACGTTAATTCAATTTCTCAGAACTAGCAATATTGAAGTAGGATATATTCTTCTGCGTAAGAGGCTACCAAGGCATGTGAATTCCAAGGAACATTCCTGAACATTTTTATTGATGAAACTTCAACTTATAGTTTTACACATAAGACAACGAATTGGGCAATGGAAAATATGAATTTCATTTCCATTTGATGGCTTTGATTGCTTGATCCTTATCCCGACTTCTGTACATCAGTTTCAATTAGATTGGACGGAGACGAAGCTGGGATCTACGCGGGGTCCCTGGAACGTACACCACAACAACACTCATTGTTCACCCTCCAGGTTTATTAACAATTGCTATGTCCCAACTACACGCTCTAACAAAATTTAAAATTGGCCCCCAACCCTCCTTACCGGCTTCATACAGTTCTTCCAGGAGGTGTGAGGCAAGAAATATTTAACGTTTTCTTGAGAGAGCCAGACAGTGACAAAGAATATGAGTCACCGATTCGGATACCTACCCATACCGGATCGTCAATAAGTCCCATACTGTGTACTCTGATGTACGTTAGTTAGTTATTATGTTGCAGTAACGTGAGAGGTCCGATCAATGTGCTAAAAGGGCGATATCTCCATCGATATCTATAAGAAGGCGAATCAATGGCGACTTAACCATGATGACTGTTGCATTGCTATGCAACTATGACTAACATACTTAAAACAGGAAAACAACCAAGAAAGTCCTTGATGATAATAAACCCGATCTAGTAACAGGACATTATGGGCTATGAGCTATAGGAAATCATGCTAGGAAACTAGCTTGAACTGCAAATTATTTCTGCTTAACGCTGTAAAGATAGATTGGCAGAGGAGGACTACTTGGCAGATAGGTACTTTTTTCCGGGGCTGGAAGAGTTCCAAAGTAAAGAATTCAGGTCTAATATATCTTGAGATTCCTTAAGACGTATATCCACCGAGGGACGCACGCACCGCGTGAGTTGCACTCTAATTCAATGGACACACTTCGCATTCAACCCGCGATTTTCTCGAAAGCTTGGGAATAAATTTGGAGTGAAGTGGAACCGACTTCTAATATAGCTGAAATACATAAAAAAAAGTTTAATTTTAAATTTAACATGAAATTTAGTTATAAGAAGCGTTTCAACTTCACTCCATTAAAGTTACATAGTACCACCCGCGATTTGTCATCAAGATTTTCATCGGTGATTATTCATTGAAGTTTTCAGCGGAGATTATTCATAGAAGTTTTCATCGATGATTATTCATAGTCACTTTCATCGACATTTACTACTGCAGAAGGGCATCACACCTTTCCTAGGATACGGTATGTTAAATTCATTGAAGTTTTCGTGCAGAAAAGGGCGATGATACATGCCAAAGATGCAAACGACTTCGATGCGGTATTGCATCCATTTCCCGCTGAGACTCATCGTAATATGAAAAGAATTCCGCACGCAACGTTGTTTTCCATTTCAAATGGGAAACATAAAATCTGCACGCATCCAGCACTCTGATCATATCTCCAGCCTGGGCTGTCGTTTCACTGTAATTGCAGTAGTTTCACTGCAGTTCAATGCGTCCTAGTACTGCCATATAGCCCAAGTGCGTAAACTACTGCTTTATAAAAATTATACTGCCAACTACTGCTTTCTAAAGTTTCAAATAAAAATTTAAAATTTTCTAAATTAGAAACAATGTCAATGAGACAATAATTCTATCCATATAAAAAATTCACAATTTATACGTTACGTCACGTTATTCTACTCACAAATCGCTTGTAATGCTCTAACTGTGTGTATGTGTTGTTTTGGCCTTTTAATTTTTATTATCATTACGTGCGGTGAATTTGTGGTACAGTTATTATTTACATATATCAAAAACTTTAACTTGTTTGAACAGGTACACAATCAACCTGGCTGGTAATCAAATAGGAACTGAAGTAGTTTATCAAAATTATTATGATAACACGTCTAAGCACAAGGTGAGCAAATTCCTCTTCCTTGTTCCCCTAGCTTAGCACTAGAACTGATACGGGTGGGTTGGCCCAGTCTCACAATCTGAGTCTGACGTGACGTTTTGCACTTCCTTTGCTTGCTGTTTGTGGTTTTAGAATTGCGGTGTAGTTAAACTTTTCCTTTTTTTTTTTTTTTAAAATAATTTCGGCCGGGAAACTAGGCAAGGGAGGTCCTTCTGAATTAAGTACAGGACTAGGACTTAAATTTGTAGCTGCTATTGGTGTTGCAGCTTATGGGGTATCGCATTCAATATACAAAGCAGTTAACATAACGTCAATACGTTTATTGCATAACATTGAATTTGTGGATCCCAATCGTTTTCTTTCTGCGGAAGATTTGAATGCCAGAAAGACAAACCGTAGAAAAAATGTTAAATGGACTCAACAATTTAGGTCAGCCTGGCTATCGGAATTCCGCTGGCTTCAAAAAAAGAGCAAGAAGCCTTTTTCTAAATTATGCTGCAAGACATTCACTAACAATAAAAAAAAAATTTTAAAAGACATCAAGAAAGTGAGTACCACCAAAAAAATTTTAAATTCCCTAAAAAATCAGACAACTGTAAATGATCCAAGAAAAGCAGAAAAATTTAACAAACAGGCTAATAAGCTTAAAGTAGCAGAATTAAGAAGAACGATGTTTTTAGTTTTTCAGTTTTTGAACTAATTAAAGCTGTTGCTATTGACTCAAAACTCGCCGAAGACCTTAAATGTGGGAAAATAAAAGCCACCGAAACGATTTCCCAGATACTTTTACAGGAAAGTCTCTCCAAAATATCGAACATATAAAAAAACAAGCATTTTCAATCATAGTACAGGGTTTTCCAATAAGAGGTGTTATTTTAATTAGCCCGCTATTTCGGTAGATGTCACTTTTGGAGCTGTCATTTTTTGACATTTGACAAGTAGAAACTACTCCATTAATAAAAATGGAACGACACACGATTCAACAACGCATTGAAATTATTAAAATTCACTATAAAAATGGTGAAAATGTGGCAGAGACAGTTCGTAAAACTCGAACATTTTTGGGTCGTCGTAATAAAACCCGTGCACGTCGCTCAAGAACAGCCGAGAATATTGCTGCTGTAGCCGAAAGTGTTGAAGAAAACCCAGGTTTATCCATTCTTCGTCGTTCTTTGGAATTAGGCATTCCACAAACGTATTTTGCTTAAAGATTTGGGTCTTAAGGCTTATAAAGTTCAGTTAACACAAAAACTCAAGCCGGCCGATCATCAACAACGTCGAGTCTTTGCTGATTGGGTCCTTGAAATGCATGAAAATGATCCGGAATTCCATCGAAAACTCATCTTGAGTGATGAGGCCCATTTCCACCTCGATGGCTTCGTTAACAAGCAAAATTGTCGCATCTGGGGCTCGGAAAACCCAAGAGTTATTGTTGAAAAGCCTCTCTATCCTCAACGTGTGACTATTTGGTGCGGTTTATGGTCCCCCGGGGTCATTGGACCTTACTTTTTCGAAAATGAGGCTGGAGCAACAGTTACGGTGAATGGATTGTGCTATCGACAGATGATTAATGATTTTTTATGGCCGGAATTGGATGGTATTGATCTGGACAACGTTTACTTTCAACAAGACGGCGCTACGTGCCATACAAGCAACGAAACCTTTGATCTTTTACGGGAAAAGTTTCCGGACCGTGTTATCTCTCGAAGAGGTGATCACAATTGGCCACCGAGATCTTGTGACTTAACACCTTGCGACTTCTTCCTTTGGGGCCACGTGAAAGAGAAGGTCTACGCTAACAGCCCAGCGTCGATTCAAGACCTCAACGATGGAATTCGTGAGGCTATCGAGGACATAGGGCAGCCACTTTGCGATTTGGTTATAGAAAATTTCATGAAAAGGATATGGTCCTGTAGGCGTGGTCGTGGTAGTCATTTGGCTGATGTTATTTTCCATTATAAACGGCATACCTTCCTCTTTATAATGAAATAAAGATCTGATCATTTATCTAAAAAAATCGAATTTTTCTTTGAATATCAAAATAACACCTCTTATTGGAAAACCCTTTAGATGAAACAACAGATATAAACACAAAAAAATATCTCTCTATAATTTGCAGATTTTCGACTATGCTACAGGAAAAATTAAAGACAGGTTTTTTCCGTAATTGAAGTGAATAAGACAGACGGGAACTGTATCTATGATTAAATTATATCTCTTTTTGGTTAGTTTGAAATTCCTATTCAGCATCTAATAGGATATGCTGCTAATAATGCTTTCGTGATAATGGGGAGTAAAGGTGGTTTCGAAGAACTTTTCAAAAATAATAATCCACATTTATATGTAATGGGATGTGTATTTCAGTCGCTATACTTGTTTTCTTCAGCGCCAGGAAAAACACCTGGGCAGTGTGGAAAAATTAGTGCGAAATATATATTTATTTTTCTCTCACAGTGCCAAAAGGCAATCGGAATTCAAGGAGTCTCAGGATTATTTCGATGTGAAAATCCATAAAATTTAAAAACATCTTTCACAAGATGGTTAGCTCTTGAAAATGTAATAAACAGAAATCTTGAACAATGAGTACCCCTTCAAAAAATTTTTATATCCTTGAACGAAATTCAAATTTGGCGATAAAGTAAAATGTACAAATGACTAACAAAAATAAAATATATATGTTGTTTCTGTCATATAATTTTTAAAATAACTAATAAAATAAATACAGAGTTTCAGGCAGAGAAACCGCGCGTGCACATTCTTCTTGAAACAATCAAATGTTACTTCAAAAAGATTTTATAAAATTTCATTAAAAGAAATTATTTACAAAATTTCACTGGTGTAGACTTGTAAGAAGAAGTATGCCATATATGTAAATACTAGTCTAATTTATGTCGGGCCTAATATATAACTCCTAATAAATTCAATAACTACCGATGACATTGTATGTAGTTTTTTGCAAATAAATTAAAAAACGGATAAATTTTATTGATAAAATCCTACGCGCAGCAACATGCATAAATCCAAAAACTTTGAGAGAAAGCTTGGTACTACTCATTTCGGGTTTTCCGAACATAATCTAAGAAGATAAAGATAAATACGAAAACTTGGACGAAGAGTGGAGGTTGGTTTTAAAATTAACAACAGCATCCCGAGATCTAGGTCTGGAAAATTTTGGTTTGAGATATTTACATTAAAAAACGTGATTGGAGAAAAAATGATGCCAAACTTGAAACATTTTATAGGTTCTATTCTAAGCTTGCCTCATAGTAATGCTATCTGCAAGTGAGTATTTTTACAAATAAATCGAATAAAAACGAAAACAATAAATTGTTTGCATACACCTACAGTAAACGGTCTAATGTCTGCCAAAGAATTATTAAACAAGAATAGCGCGCACATGTGGAAACCATCTGAAACCTTGCCTTAATTCAAATACTTGTTTTATACCTGAATAGTAAGCGTTTGCGTTTTATTACTTTTTCTACTAAAATATCTACTATTCTACTCTTTAACTATCAAGATTTTAATTTCAATTCAATTTCAATTTTTATTTCCATGCTAATGGAAGCTAATGAATAAACTTAGAGAAAAACGAAATTAATTTAAATAAAGCTAAAAAGTTAAAAGATTGGGAAAAGAGAAATAATAAGAAAATAATAATATTATAAAAATTAAACAAGAATAAAAACAAAATTCAGAATGTAAGTATGTATATAAATTCAATAATAGCAATTAATATAACGCAATTGTATTGATTAAAGAAAAGAAAACAAAAAAGAAGAAGAAATTTAAAAATTAAGATCTGAAAGTGACAATTAAGTGTTTTGTGTTTTGAGTGAGTGCAAAAATAAATAAATTTTGTGATCATAAGTGGTCAATGGGTGAGCATTGGTACCGACGATAGATCTTTGAAAGTTGGCACAAACGTATTACTCGATCAAAGTAAGAGTTCTCCATTATGGAATATCTGTGTCGTGGAATTAATATGTTAAGATATCTAGATGAACCCAGGAAAACAAACTCGTTCTGTAAATAAGAAGGTACACGATGTTGATATATAATTCTATGAAGAAAAATTAACTGCCTTCGAACAAGAAAAGTATTTAAAGAACATCCAAGTATATGCAACCGAAACGGAGAAATGTGATCAAATCGTTTCAGCTCAAAGATGAATCTCGTGCAATTATTAAAAGCAACCTCCAGTCTCCTAGCGCAAGAAGAATCTAAACGGGGGCAAGGGCGGATCCAGACGTTTGCTCTAGGGGGGGGGCGATCGCCCCTTCGCCCCCTATAACCGCACTTGCCATCAGCTGTGGACTGATCTGTATAGCTTTCTCATTTAGTTTTAGCATGAAAATTTCATTAGCATTCAGATATCGCCAGAGTTCTTTTATCTATATAATATAAGTTTTTGATCCCGTAAGCATAGTAAAATTTAATCTCACATAAAATAGACATTATACACTTCTTGCTTGCCTTACTACTGGTGTTTTTCATACATAGGTCGCTTGCATTTCGCTAAAACACCATAATTTCTTCGGCTGGACTGCAATTTCTTGAAACTTAAATGGTGGAAGAAATTTTCGAGGAATGCTAATTAGGTAGGGTTAATATATATATTATCCTATTTGCCTTAAATTAATTATTTGCAGGACAACTGAATCTGAGATTAATTACCCCGGCTATGATAATTTTCTCAACATATTACTTTTCATCAAAATACCCGGCTTTTGTGAGCTTTCGATCACAAAAAAGTGCAACAATGCTTGTACTGAAAATTCATTAGTGATATAATTTTAGATTTTTTGAGAATAATTTATGACTAAAGAGGAAAAAACAATAAATATATCAAATAACTATCTAGAGTTTTCCATTTAATCAAATTACCAAATTACCCAATAAAATATGACAATAAAAGCGTTTTAACTAGTTTTAAATGTAAGTGCTTTGTGTGCGAAATTCCCATAAAAACAGTGAATGTTTTCTAGTATTTTTGATATAGGCTTAGAAAAAAATTACGAGAAGTATGTAATTTAATAGAAAATATTTTATTTCATTTATTTGAATTCAAATTAATCATAAGATTACGGTAATCTAGAAATAACAGCTTTAAAACAAAATAATGGACAAATTAGGAGCGAAATTCTCATAAAAATGCGATATAAAAATTGTCAAAATAAATGAAATATTAAATAAGTCATAAGAATATAGAATGCTAATAATGTGTGACGCCTCCATTTCTATTAATGACCTCATAAATTCGGCTAGGCATTGAGTTTATGAGCTTTTTCAATGTCTCTGATGATATTGAGGCCCAAGCTGATTTAATGGCATTTTCAATGCCTGAACTGTGTCGTATTGCTTTCCATACCCGTAAACATGCCTGGCAATAATCCCCCATAAGTTTTCTATGGGGTTTAAGTCAGGACTTCTTGCAGGCCAGTTCAAAACAGCAATGTTCAAAGCCGCAAGCCATTCTTTTACAGATCTCGCTGTGTGAACAGCAGCGTTATCCTGCTGAAATACAAAATCTTCACCACACAATTCCTCCGCCTTTTCCACCATCATTACTTCTAACATTTCTCTATACATTTCAGCATTCATCCTTGGTGGTACCCAAGCAATTTCTGTTTTGCCGTTAGCACAAAATCCGACCCAGATCATCACACTGCCTCCGCCAAAATTTCTGCTCATTCTTACCTCTTCTTGCAGTCTCTTATCATGCCAGTAATGTGAGAAACCATCAGGACCAGCAAGGTTAAATTTCTTCTCATCACTAAAGATGACTTTATTCTATTCAGCTGTCCAACTCATATGCATCTTAGCAAATTTTAATCTGGCTTCCCTGTGCGATGCGATAAGAGGTGGTTTTTTTGCAGCTTTTTTGAAAACCATATTTTTGTCTGCTTTTAAAATTTGCTGCACACGTCGAGCTGTAACTGGCAAGTCCAGGCTTTTTACAATTTGGGAAGCAAACATTTTCTGTTTGCGAACTTCGGACAATTAAACTTTTTTGTCGTGATGTCAATTTTTTATATCGATCATGACTGGCAATGCATCCATATTTCTCACTTAATCGTAAAAAGTTATGGATAACCGTTATCGACCGATTAATTTTGTTTGAAATTTGCCTCAACGAAAGTCCGCTATCGTGATATGCCGTTATTTTAGCTCTTTCTTCCATTGACAACATTTTTCCACGTGGCATGATAAAAACTGAAGAAAATTGAAAAGAACAATGTAACATAAAAAATTTATGTTGTAATATGTAAATTAGTTTACCTTCCCTTTTAAAAATTTTCCAAAAAAAAACTTTTTATAAAAGTATAATCTCTGCGAAAACGTTGGTGTTTTTATGGGAATTTCGCACGTATCATCCACGCTTTTGTACAACTCAGAAACAAATGTGTTCATGGCCCACAAAACCCAACGCAGATCGCAAAAAGGGCATAACGGTAAACTGATAGACGAATGCAGATGCAGTTTAACTATAAAAAGTGATGATGTCATCTTTAGAACAAAAGAAAAATTTGCTGAATTTTATGACAGTGTGGTGTTTTTATGGGAATTTCGGCCACTGTACTACCTGATAACCACAGCCTCCGAAGGCCACCATAAACCTTACAAATTATTCCATTTACATGGTCACAGCAGCTTATTGAGGTGCTCAGAGTAAAGCCGAGATTTTTAACTTCATTCACAAAAGGCAGGGTAGTTCCATCAAGAATGACCGGAGGTAGCACGCTTATATCAAGATGTTGTCTATAAAAGACCATTGATTGGGATTTATTGGGATTTAATATAACCTGATTTTCGGACACTCCCATCTGGATACTCGCTCCAAGCCAGAGTTGAGGCGATCTACGCAGTCTTCCATTAAACCAAACGGCCTAGTAAGGTAGAGTTGTTCATGGTCTGCCTACAAATGGATGTTACAGTCCTGGATGATATTAGTAAGATCGTTAATGTACAGAATAAACAATATTGGTCCAAGAATAGATCCTTGGGGTACTCCGTAATGTAAAGTTAGTACTTCTGAGAGACGCTCTTCAGCAATTACCTGTTGCGATCTATTTGTCAAAAAATCACCTATTAAAGATATGGCTGACATAGAAAACTTGAATCGTGAAGCTAATTTTGTCAGTCGAAAGCTTCTGAAAAATCCAGTAGGATCAACAATGCAAGATCATTGCTATCTAAAAATTTACAAATATCACTGGTGACTTTTAAGAGAGCGGTATCACAACTATGGAAAGCACGGAAGCCCGATTGCCAGCGAGTTAGGAGGTTTTTGCTTTCCAAGTGTTCAATTATTCGGGAATAAATTATCTTTTCAAGGGGCTTTAGAAAGATAGCATAATACATTTATTGACCTATAGTCAGTTAAGTTACTTGGATTACTAATTTTAGCTATTGGCCGCATAATCTCGACCTTCCAACAAATGGGAAATTCAGAAGTTGTCAAGCAAGCATTGAAGATATGCATGACAGGGTGCATTATATATGGTTGAACTATCTTGAGAAATTGAGGAGAAATTCTATTTGAACCCACTGCATCAGATTTTATTAAATGGAAAGCTTTACTGACGACTTCTTCGATATCAACACAACGGAAACTAAGACCGTCCGTCTGAGCATTCAAGGTATTAGAATCTAGTTCACATGTATCTGTATCTTTTCGAAAAATACCCGAGAGTTTTTAATTGTTCTACAGTCTTATTGGAGGCAGGTTAATCTCCTACGTTTGAAATAGCCAAATTTAACTGCAAAAATCTTGGGATCTACTTTATTTCTAATTGTTTTATAATGATTACGGCTTTCATTAGTTCTTAGTCGCAAAAATTGACGATACAGAAAATCGCGCTCAACAATGACCTCTTGGGAAAACCATGGGCGCAATCGTTCACTTTGACCGACCTTGTTCTGAGAGGTACATATTTGTCGTGTAGATGGTAAATCAGGTTGTAGAAAATATTCAATTTATCATTTATTGATGGGGTTAGATAATACTCATTCCAAGGCAGAGCGGCACATTATTGAGCAAGGAGTAGGTCTAGCATTGATGATTAAGAAGTCTTAAAATAGGTAGGTTGATTATTTACAAGACTAAAGTGTAATGATTGCATTAAAGATTCAAAGGTATTTGCACATAGCATATTAACGTTGAAATCGCCACCGATCATAACATTGGGGTAACTCTGAGTGTACATATAAATCACTGTTTCAAATTCAGTAGCAAGGTCAACATTAAAAAGTGCACGTGGGCAGTAAACGGCTGTAAGTAAGCATTTTTCACTATTGGAACTTATTGGAGGCAGGTTAATCTCCTACGTTTGAAATAGCCAAATTTAACTGCAAAAATCTTGGGATCTACTTTATTTCTAATTGTTTTATAATGATTACGGCTTTCATTAGTTCTTAGTCGCAAAAATTGACGATACAGAAAATCGCGCTCAACAATGACCTCTTGGGAAAACCATGGGCGCAATCGTTCACTTTGACCGACCTTGTTCTGAGAGGTACATATTTGTCGTGTAGATGGTAAATCAGGTTGTAGAAAATATTCAATTTATCATTTATTGATGGGGTTAGATAATACTCATTCCAAGGCAGAGCGGCACATTATTGAGCAAGGAGTAGGTCTAGCATTGATGATTAAGAAGTCTTAAAATAGGTAGGTTGATTATTTACAAGACTAAAGTGTAATGATTGCATTAAAGATTCAAAGGTATTTGCACATAGCATATTAACGTTGAAATCGCCACCGATCATAACATTGGGGTAACTCTGAGTGTACATATAAATCACTGTTTCAAATTCAGTAGCAAGGTCAACATTAAAAAGTGCACGTGGGCAGTAAACGGCTGTAAGTAAGCATTTTTCACTATTGGAACTGACTTCTACACACAATAATTCAAGGTCACGCAATTATGACTGGTACATTGATTTCGACTTAAGGTCAGTTCGAACATAAATATCTATATGTATACTTTTCTTGTCTTTATATATGAATTTGAATAGTTATTTTTTACTGTTTTATAATTTATATTTAAACAAATACCTACGTAATATATGCAGTTCGTTTTTATTTAATTGAATTTTAAGTATTTTATAATATGCGGTAATATGAGGTATATCTATACCCAAATATATTTTACATTACTATGCCTATTACTGTTCGAAAAGCACAACTACTGTGCTTTTTGGAAGCCATAATACATTCTGGTGAATACATTCCTTTAGAGAAGCAGAATGAATCTATAGTAACAAAAATAGAAGTATAAATTCCCACAATCTATGGGGTGTAATGGACCAAATAGTGGTCTAAGTAAAGTGGGCTTAGGTATCTGGCAGCACCCATCAAACTAAGTTAACCATGCTTAGTACCTATATTCCAAAAAATCCTTTGAATCCGCCATTAAATATTTGCATATGCTAGTATCAAAAAGTTTGGTATATCAAGCTGCTGCTGCCACAGGTTCCACATATATCCACAGACCCAACAACAGTAGCCTTCTCGGGTTTGTAGCTCTGATTAGTAAGCATTTTTTTTTCTTTTTTTTTTTTTGTACCACCCCTTTACCATGTCTTACAAGAAAAACTAATTGGTCTTATGGCATAGCTATAGCTGTGTAGATTATTTTCTAAGAGTTTCAAAGAATTTTGTGAAGTGTAATCTTGCAATAAGCAAAGGTATATTTTTCCTAAACGAGAGAGAATCAGACATTGGTTTGCTGGTCACTTCATAATACAGATATAAATGCATTTGGGCTAGTATCTATACAACGCCTGTTTCTCCTATCCCGGTTTTTTCATTAGAAATGCTTAAGTTTTCTCTCTACTTACATGCAAATGCAAGTAAATCACTTTCATATGCTTTTTCTCACGTTAACTTTCGATTTCATCGAAATGAAACGTGCGTCTAAAGAATTCACTTAAAATAATTCTCCAAGCAAATATTTAGATTCTTTGGGACTTTCAATTTGGTCCAGTCAACATACATATACACATATAAACATAGCTACACATATTTCCAGGGGATTTCGTGTGATGTGTACATAAATATATAACGAACAGCATCCAAAATGTTGTGTACTTTACAGATTGAATTTGATCTCGGACTGACCTCTTTATTTGCACCCAAAACGAAATTTCATACTTTTCACCATTTCTTAGAGAATTCTGGACTCTGGAGTATAAAAAGCAAAACGAAAATCATTGACAGGGCGAAAAATGAATTCTTCATCTGCAACAGAGTACTATGGATCCATGCAGAGACGCTTTAAAATCACAAATCGTATTATATGTTGTCTGGAGGACCGACAAAATTTTTCCTCCTTTCGGGCTTGAAGAAAGGATGCGAATTCCAAGCAATGTTTGTTCAGCCAAAGACAGCTAAATCGAAATTTTTTGAAGATAAACATTGAGTTGTTTTCTTTTCTCGTATTTTCTTTCGGTGTCCATCAAGAATCTCATTCACAGACAAAGGAAGTGTCTGTCCAGCATCAAAGTATTATAATAACTGTGTGATAGTCACCATCTATTCTCCACTTAACAATTATTTATAAATGGAACTCATATCAGCGTTTCTTTCTTCAAACAACAATGCCTGTGCATGGAAATTGTTGCACCTGACAAAACTTTGTCCCAAAAGATTGTTCATTTTTAAATAATGCAAGGATTAAGATTTTTTCGTTCTTCCGGGAATATGAGTACATACATATGTAGTACCCACTTTCGAAGAACTTATTCACGAATGAAAAAAAAAGATAGGCGTCAAAGTCACACATTATTACCAGGATCCCATTGAAAGAGCATCCAATGAAATCCGATCCGTGTAATTCAGTTCTTTTGTGATGTGCACACGTTTCGTTTGAGATGAGAGCCTCGGTGCTTTATTCGATGCTGGATGGATTTGATAGAAGCAAGTCACGCCAAAAGTATTATAAAGAGAGTCCAATTGGAGTGTGATTTTCGGCAATAAAAATCATATCAAATTTCATTTTACCAAAAAGGGAACCTCCAATAATTGTTGGAAGTGGAAAGAAATTGAGTTTGTTTTGAGCTAAAGCAAAAGAAGAGTCAATAGAATCTGAGCTGGTACTATATATGGGTATCAATTTCGTTTTTTGTTTTTTTTTTGTTTTTGATATACATGAATGATGTGATGTGACGAGAAGATATTTTATGGATTGTGCCTAACTAATTCGGTGAAAACATACATACATTTATAGAGGAGAACTGGGAAGAATCTAGATCTAGATTTATTTATTTGGATGCGTGTTATACTTTTTCTATAGCATAAATTAGCCAGACAAGCACGAAGGATTTAAAGGAGCTTCTATGTATTTCTTATGCTATGTAACTATGTGCTCCCCATGTCACAATTTTATTGAAGACCCTGTGGAGAGCTAGAAGATGCCATAAAAAATATACATAATAAATTCCGGGAGAGAATTCCCGAAGAAAAAAACAAATCAGCAAAATACAAAATTTAATTTTCTAAACTTATGGAGAAGAAGCAAAATAACTCTCCAGCATAGGATATCCATGAAATTCTGGAAAAATAAATTCAAGAATTAAAAATCCTAAACTCTGAAATATTTAAAATACTCAGCAGCATTCTTGCAACAAAAAATCTGACAAAAAAATACACGACTTTCTGAAAATATGTTGGTCGCTATCATAAAAATAAAAAAATAAAAAATAATAATAAATCAAATTCTCCGGAATTTTGTATTTAGGGATTTTATTTTCTGGGACTTTCCCGGGATTATATTTTTCAGTATTATTTAATCGAACTTTTGAACTTGTCTTTTGTCTTTCGGGACTTTCGTATTCAGGATTTTAACATCCGAGATTGTGTCGTCCGAGTCCAGTATTTTTTCCTTAGACTGGACTGACTCGGACGACAAAATTCCTGAAAACGAAAATACCGGAAGAGATAATACTAGAATTTAACCTCTAAACATAGTGGTCATTAACTCATTCTATAATTATTATACTATGCGCATTACCTTAAGCTCCCACGCTGTTTCAGTAAACAGATTTGCCATGAAACGATTAAGATTGGTCTACACTCGCGAAAATCTTTCATTATACACTGTGTGACCGAAATATACTTTTGAGTGTGATACACAAACGTAAACAATACACAGATTCTGGACAGAATAGAGGGGTATAGCCGATTCGAGCTTAGAATATTCATCTATTATTTATTACCAAAAAAAACTTAATATTTTGGTATCTAAACAGTAAAAAATAATTCCCTGTGGCGACAATTTGTGCCACGCAGGTTAGGCATTTGTCGATAAGATTAGGGAAAACTCCACCTTCGAGAAATAAGATTAGGTTTTTATCCTTAAAATGTCCGGAATTTTTGCTTTTCACCCCTAAAATTTAGAAAATATTCCCTAAAATGTAGGGAACATTCCCTAAAATATAGAGAATTTAAATTGTTGTTTTGTTTTTCACCCAAGATGTAGAGACTAAACCCCCTAAAATTTAGGGAATAGGTAATAGCACCGCACCACTCTAAACCATAGTTGAAGGTAATAGAAGACCAGCCCTTTTAAAACAAGTGAAAAAGCTAGAATTGGTCTAAGACCAATTCTTATTATACCCTAGATGAATGCCCGTATGAAATTTCGTATTGTCACCTTTCTGTGCAAGTTTGATGTTTGAAGTGGTTTTTCGCATATATTTCTAGAAGGGTTTGTCGGACAGAAAAAATTATTATAACCAATTTTATAGGATTTCGTATTCTGAAGAAGTTTTTAGTACAATAAATATGTCTTGGACTGATCATTTTCACAGTATATGTAAAAAACCTAAAGTTTTATATGGCAACACCAAGGAGTTGCCCGATTTAGTCCATTTTTGAAATTTTATTTGCTAGTATAATAAACGAAGGAGTTGCCCGATTTGTCTCATTTCCAAACTTAATTTCACTTTTTTTTTAAAGGCCGTGTACAAAATTTCAGCTCTCTAGAGTCAGAATGTTGAACTGACACAAAATAGCCACTAGGCCCTCTTGTCATCCCCCCCCCCCCCCGGGACCATAGGTCGTACTTCAAATGCTTAAACACGTACACTGTATTCGCACGATACCCTGCTTCCTTATTAGTTATTTATTCAATGGGGAGTAAGACCCAAAAAAATACGATCACTGCCTCATAAGCCACTTAGGCTGGTGGCCGATTGCCGAGCCCAAGTAAGTTAAATTCACGGCCGCTGGCTACAAAAAGCCATGCTTCTTATTATCCATAAATGTATATGTTTTCATGTAATTAATAATTTTTTCCTCCATTTTATTTTTTCGCAGAATTATTAGAACCCAGTATGAAATGGTTCTCATAGGTAAACAAACAGCTTTCTGGCTGATAAACAAAATTTCGATTAATTACAAACCTCCCGCCATATTGAATAATCTTTTAGATTTGATCAAACTTAGCCACAGCGTGGGTTGTGACCTGTGGCCGCGAATATAATTTTCGCATTACATTTAAATTGGTTCAGAGGCGTGCATCCAGTGGCCTGTGGTCATAAATGTATTTTGGCCTTGACAGCCACTTGTAAACAGAATGACACTTGCCTTGAGCACTTCCGGAGCTACGAGCCGCATCAGGAGTCACTCGCGGCTGAGCACTTTCGTACTCTAGCTGTCCATAAGTAGGCTAGATTATGTTAGTTCATTTACAGCCTATATTGGTCTATAATATAATTAGTCTACCCTTACTTACTTTTTACGATCTGCCAAAGAAAAAATAACTTCCGCAAGCCCAAAAATAAATTGCACAGAAATGGTTTGTCACTGTCCTATTGTTAGACTACAGGATATACCGTATGACGTCAATATCCGAAGAAGTCAAAGATTGGATGTAGTCAATTGCATCGTTCAGTGCCTTGTGTGTAAAGACAGAAGTTAGTCATATCATGTCAGTCTTCTTTGACGATAAAGCTTAGGCAACTACATATTTCAACTAGAGCTGGAACTATCCGATTCCTGAGATCCGGATCCGAACTATCCCGATCCAGATCCGAACTATACGGATCCAGATCCAGATCCGAACTATCCGGATCCGGATGCATATTACCCGGATGTAGATCCGAGCTATCCGGATCCAGATTAATCAAAAAAGCTCCAAAATTGTTATGTTTCATTGAGAAAATGAAAATATCATGGAATTTATATTTTCCCAATGCAACAATCAATCTGGGGGAAATTTAGACTTCTTTTTGTTTAGTCGAGATCCGGATAGTTCAGGTTCGGATCCGATTCCGGATAGTTTGGAGCGGGACCCAGATAGTTGGGATCCAGATACTAGGATTCGGATTGCCCGGATAACCGGATTTGAAGAATCGGATCCCAATATCTCGGAAAATCCGGATATTGAATTATCCGAATACTTTCAGCTCTAATTTCAACTATAAGAATGCTGACAAAAGAAAAATCAAGAATATGGTTACGATTCTTGATTTTTCGAACGACGTTGGAACAGATCTGGATTGTTGATATACTAAACGAGGCGCAATTCTTCCTAATCCAAACGAGCTGATATTGGTGGAAGGCTATGTATTTAATTGTAATCTAAAATTATTAATTAATATTTAGAATAGATTCGGAGAGATGATAGAACCCTGAGGAACACTGGTTCCAGGTTTTAATGAAATTGGCGTGGAAGGAGCAGGTATATCGACGTTAAGTCATTAAAACAAGATAATATATATGTAGATCTGGACAGCAAATTATCAATACAAAAGAGTAATTTTCCAGACACCATATCGAAAATTGTTGCGAGAAACATGTACTCACCTTAAAACCGTTACTCTTGAACTTGGAATAAATTTGATTTTTCTAGATACAATTACTTCTCCATTCTGTAGGAAGGATGGAATTGGATGGAAATTGTCAAATTGCTCGCTCTTGAGATGTGTTTGACAAACTCTTATAAAAATTTACAAGTGCTCTACACATCAATTAAACAAACAATTTTTTTTTATATAATACAAAATAAATTTTTACTAACTAACATTTCTGTACAGCCATTATTCACTCCATATGAAGAAGGATGCGACTCTCTTGAATGATGTTTGTTTTATCTGGAGAAGACTAAGCCAAAGTTTTACATTGTTTAAGGAAAAAATCAAAATTGAGCAATAGAGCAAAAGTTGGTTCAGAATGCGGCTTCATACAATTATACCACTCACCACTCAAACTACAGGCCAGATTCCAGATTTTTTCACAAGCAGCCTAGTTACCTTTTTATTCCCATATTTAAAGATGTAATAAATGTATTAGGAAACTGGAGCCGACATAGTCCGTATAACCTAACCATTGTTTTGACAATTTACCAGTGGGGGGGGGGGGGGCTACCAAAATGAGAAGACAGGCAACTGGATCTCCTTTGACGTATGAGACAAAACTCTCTCCATCCCCCAGGCTGTTTATTAATGCAGTCACGAAACATGACTTTTTCCATTATTTTCTGAAGAAGATAGAGAAATCCAACAGCGAACTATGTCGATTGTGCGAAGAAGAAGACGAAACCTCGAAGCATCATACCATATCCAAGTGTCCCACACTTTCAGATTCAAAGTTAAAAATCCCAAATCCCTGGAGAAGCATTTAGCACTCCAAATAAGGTTTCCAAGCTCACCCCCAAGGAAATAATCAAGCACGCAAAGAGGTTAGACTTAGCCTAAACATTTTAAAGAAGGACACAACAGATCAACTTTGTTCGCTAAGTCCGCAAAATCCTAGTGGCCTAGTCACTCCTACTCTTAGGCTTAATCTTAAATGTATTAAGGTTAAGGAAGAGTATGAGTACCTACATTATAAAGAATCAAATAATCAGATCTGGATTTATTAACTCTATCCCAATAATTTTTTTAATTTATATATCTCCCCCTTAGCCAGAAATCGTTAAAATTCAAATTAAATCAGCCGAAAATAAGGTTTTTTTTTTACAATAACTTTTCCTTTTATTTATAAATAAAATAAATAAAATGTCCAACACTGTACTAGCGATATTAGTAGAGGACAAGACTAAAGCTTTTACCACCGCTGCGATAGAAGGTTTGAGCCTATTTGGCATTGAGGAAAGCTTTTCTATTTCTTTCTACTTCAGCGGAGTGAACCAGACGTCATCCATTGCTAGGAAAAAATCAATTCTAAAAACCACAAATTTGTGGAACGGGCATTTCCACTGCTACAGCTCCATATTTGTCGTCCTTCCAAGAATTTCGCAAATACGTATTTTACGATTTATGGAAAAATATTCAACAGAACAAAAAAAAAAAATTATCCCGGGAAATCTATGGGAAATCACTCGTTTTCTTTATTCACGAAAATGTTAGCTCAGGATTTTATAAATCATCCACCATTTATGGCAGGCAAACATAACATAATCGGGCTTTCGCTGATAGAGGGAAGCAGCGAGCTACAGGAGCGATCCGTGTGTACAGAGCAAATCCCGTATTGGTGGAGCAATGGAGTTACGTGGGTGGATTTTCCACGGATATACCTAAATACAGGGAGATATAGAAAAATCTACCCTCTAAATCTCAACAAATGCGCGATATACAAATGCAGAGGATAAAATTCTCGTTTTTTTTTATTTATTGTTGTTGTTTTTGTTATCCTACTTTTTCTATCGAAATACCAGGGATAGATCTAGGGATAGATGTGATGGGAATGAAAAACGAGAATGATAAGTATGAATCATGTCAGGATATCACCCAGGCAAAAATTGCGGGGATGCTAACAACGAATAATAATAAAAATGCTGCTCCTCCGCTCGACTTGCATCAGGAAAATTCAAGCTTAATGTGTTTGTCTGTTGGTATATGGAGAGGGGGTGGGGGGCCATTATGTCGATCTGATAGAATTTTCAAATATGTATGTACCTGTATACCATCCGTAAAAATTGGTTTACATGCGGAAGAGGAGGGAAATCCGTCTTTCCGTACTCTCAATACTTATAACAGTCGTGATTCGGAATTTTTTTGTCATGTTAATAAAAATTCATTTTGTGGATTTCCAGCTCAGATAGGTTTGGATAGATTTTATTTGTTTTGTTTTTTTTTTTTTAATTGTGAATTTTAATTGGAAATATTTTAAATGCTCCTCTTATCTCGGCACACTTTTGTTTTTATCGCTGGGAATAAATTTTATAACCAAATAAATATTTTATCATTTATTTCGGTCGGATACATCCCGGAACATATTTTCATTTATTTTATTACATTTGCATTATTTGAATTAAAAACTTGTGTTTAAGTATTTCAATTGAAAGTGTTTTAAAAACACTGCGAACACGAATTCAAATAGCTTTCTGTGAGTGAGTATAACAGTTTTAATTGCACAGTGGTTGTGATAAGTTCTAAGTAGAAATTCACGCTATTGACCTCTAATCAGGAAAAACATCAATAGTGGATAAAAGAACCGCATGATCTATATTCTCATAGATAGCAAAGCCGCAATTTTGGTTCTCAGTCCTAGGATCGAACCGTTTTGAATCAAAGTGACAAAGTGGACCAGCTGATTAGGAAAGGATCAAAATTGAGTTCATCAAGCCAATACCATTCTGTGAGATTACGATTATGACAACCAATGAAAGATTATCTGAATGTCTAACACCACAAGCAGTAAAACTACTTTCTTTACTCAAATCTAATCTCAGTTCCAATAGCGTACTCAAGAGAACTATTATTGTCCACAATTGTTGTACTACAGTCCAGAAAATGTTGTATTACTGTTGTTGGACTTCAAATGATGTGTAAAAATATTATATTTACCACTGATTCAACGATAGTACAGTTATAGATCTTGGTTTTGGTTCTAGGGTTCACCACTATGAATGTAACGCAAATTAACAAAAATGACAAATCATTTCGAGATTTTAAAATACTTATCGCCGTAGATATGCAGGGTATTTCAAATCAAGGTGCATTCTAGATGGGTTTTATTATACATGAATTAAAACTGAAATTGAAATTATTTTTTTAATCTCAAGTCACCGTTTATGCAGAAAATAATATAGAACCTGTGGCAGAAAATTATTAAGTTAATTTTAAATAGTAACATAGCTTACTATATAGCACGCAATTGCGCGACACTTTTAGAAGGTCTTCTTTCGAGATTCATCCATCCTTTCTGCTTTTCCTGCCTCTATGCTAAGTGGTGCTAACCCATAGAGTTTCGAAGATAATTTTTTATTATTTTGAGTTTGAGAACGAGCATTTCGCGGATACAAGGGTGGCGGGAATCGTTAAAAAGTGAAGCAACAAAGAGTAGACTTCGGAGGAGAAACTAGAACTAATGTCATTCAAAAGTTCGATCAATTGTTTGATCGTGTGTATATCGGGCCCATTTAAATCATGGTCCTCACGCGACCACATTGGTTGCATTGGCATAGCTACGCTACTGTCCACATAGCCGGCGAGGGAGTGGGGACCTGAAGAACTACAGCTATTTGAAGAAAATATTCTAGTTTTTCACGAAACACCTCGTAACTTCCTTGTTGTACAACCTATGAAGATTATTTTGTATTCAGCTGATAAGATAGTAACCCATCTAAACTTTACAACGAATGTCGACCCATTACTACACCCCCATTAATGTCAATAGTTATAGAATGTCAAAATAAAAAAAATTGGAAGAAAATCATAATTTTTTAATTTTTAAAGATTTTCCCTCCAAAATGTGTGATAACCGTTAATTCTCTTTCAATATTTGGAAGCTTCATATTGTTATCTTTTGATCCTAAACATGTACCCGCCTACATGCAACCGTTTTTTAGATATACGAGTTTTTTACATAATTTCACTAATTTTGCTTATTTTGATTTTGGGTGTAATTGCATAGAATTAGGCGAAATTTCTATCGTCAGTAGCAAAATTAACGAAATAATGCATTATAAAAACTGGCTTATCTCAAGAACGGTTGCATGTAGGTAGATTTATGTAAGATCAAATAAAAGGTAACATTCTAAGGTTTCCGAGTCTTACAAGAAAATTTTAGTTATCATGTATTTAGGTGCAAAAATCGTTAAAAACTAAAATAATTCGAATTTTTTTCCAACTGACATGAAGGCGGTGGATTGATGGTTCGTTAAAAAGGTTAGCCGATTTGCTATCATCTGTGCTGAAAATCACCTTCATAGGTTGTATAACAAGGAAATGAGGAGGTATTTCGTGAAAAACTAACATATTTTCTTCAAATAGATGTAATTCCTCAGGGCGATACAAAGAATCGTTTGATATACCGGAAGTCACCTTGATCTGAAATACCATGTATGTAGTTATTCTTCAAGCATTGAATGAAATGCGATTATTTTTACTAAAAGACAATGGAATCTTATGTAGCATCAAATCAACCGGTATATTTTCCTCGGTGAAAATATTAATGCAGCTCGTATATAGTAAACATATAAAATGGTAATAATTCATCCTTTTCTTTCCTAAATAAATGTTCTCTTCAATTTCTTACCGAAAGTACGGAAAAAGCTGATGAATATATGTATAGGCAAATTTTTGAGCATCTGGATTAGAAGGAGCTTCTAGCTGTCATCCTCACCATAGTTGCGAAACGGTAGTAGGTACTACGAGTGTCTACTGGTATTAGAGCTGCACTAAACCAGGATAGTTTGGTTACCTTGATACTGTTCTGTTATTTGCAAGCTTTTGGCGGCATTGACCTTAAGATCCTGCTTTAGAAACTCAATTATTTATTTTCATTTAAATTCCTCGGATATCTCTCTTATCCGGGATTTTTTAATCGATCGAATGTAAGTAGTAAAGTGAATGCTAATACTTCCAGTATCCTCCCTAATCTGCATGCGGCATTTCACCGAGCTCAATACTGGGCCCATTATTGTTTAGTTTATTCATAAACGTGCTCCCTCAAACTTTAAACCATATTCCCCGTTTATAGTATTTGGACGGTTTAATTTTAGAATTTCTACCTAAAGTTAAAAATCTAGATATTATTTTGGACAAACATCTGAAATGCTGCAATAACATAAAATTGATTATTGGTAAGGTTTACGTTATAGTACTTCGTACACTCTGGCTCTCCGCTAAATGATGTAAACTCAATATCTAGAATGGAATAGAAAAAATTTTAGCTAAAAGAACGAAGGCATTATAGTGGCACTAGTTAAGAAAAATCTAAGAAGAATTGTCATAAATATTCGTAAGTATAAAACAATTTATATATTTCGAGTGATGCATATGCTGGGTTTTTGTTTTTGTTTTTTTTTTTCAAATAGAGATGTTAATGTGAAATTTTTGAATTGAAATAATTTGTGGAAAAAAAACTGTTATCGATTGAATCGTTTCATAACGGCCAAAATCTATGCACATTGTACATGTCAACCTAAGTTACACTATATCGCATCAAATACTTTTTATCAGAATCATAACTGATATTACCATTTCATGAAAATTTTTCTATGTTAGAAATATAGCGTTTTGGACTGGACCTCCCCCTATTATGTATCTTCATTGGCATATTGTAAAATTGAATGCCTATTAATAATTTAGAAATACTAATTCAACATAATTAGACAGAAAGTTCTGGGCCTAATCCTTGCTAGTATGTTCATAAACACAAAAATAAGAACGAATCAAACATGATTTCCATGTCTGGTCATAGACACATAAAATTCGATATAGAGGCCACATCTATCATACGTCAGAAGTATGGAGTTAAAAAAAAACTGGGAAATCTTTAACCGACAGATGTACCACGGTAAAACAGAGAACTGAAGAAGAAAAAGTTGAAGAAAGAAAAAATTCAATAGAGCCAAATTATCTAGTAGCTAAGAAAAATACAAAACGGCGGCTCCAATGGAATACAAAAAGAAATTAACAAGATCTAAAAGAAGAAAATCAGCAATTTTCTGCATTGATATATACCAGCTACCCGAAGCTACAAGGCCAACAAGGTGCTCTTTAAGGATCTATCAAACGGTATGTGCTCACTTAAAAAAAAAAGGTGGAAGTCATACCAAGAGTCTTGTGGACAAAATCAAGGTCTTTCTAGAAACTTATTTTCCTGACTCATCTATACCCGATCACCTCGTTTTCTGAGCCAACTAGCACATACCACGGATTATGTAGCATGGGACGGTCTGAAAGAACTACGTCAGGTAAAAATTAATTTCGATCAACACTTCTAGCGCAAAGGCAAAAGAAAACCTCCTTCTCACGAAATCAGAGCTTAAAATAGTTTTAGAGCTCTTCTTAGACTAGAGCCGATACAACCTAAATAAGATTGACTGCCACTGGCTGCCACATTTTTCAGGAACAAGTACCCATAATAGACCTTTTAGGTTACACCACTCTACAAATCGAATCAAGTCTGCTACAAAAAATAAGAATTGGAAAATCTGAAATTATTTCCATCCGACTTGGGTACTCGTCCACTACTAAGCACGACAAATAGGAACTCAATTATTATCAAACAATTATTCGCCCAATTATTACATTGCGGAAAAGTTTCAAAAAGATCTAGATATTAGACAACAGATACTACTCCAATAAAAGGTCGAACGAAGAAGTCAAAGTCCTTTCTATTTCTGTATATGTTATGATTTTAGACCAATATAATATTGAAAAAAATTCGTCATAATTGAAACCCTATCATTTTCAATCTACCAGCAAATATTGCTGCTGCTTAATTTAGATGTATTCCACTTAACCAACTTTTTGACTTTCGTATTAAAGGAAAATATCATCAAGAATTGATCTCGTCGAAAAATCAGCCATTATAAACACTCCCACGAACGAGGATTCCACAATTAGACCGACCTGATCCAAGTTTCAGAACTCCTCAAAATCTCTGAGCCAATCTCATCAAATATGACAAAGTAAACTCAAAGATAACAAACATTAAAGCCTTAAATGGGCAATTACCGCTAATTATAATTGTGAAATTAGGAAAAGGCATTAAGGACAAAATTAAAAAAAAAATAAAGAAGAATTCATTTTGACAAAAGTTGCATCAACTTTGAATTACATATACAGGGTGATTCAGATCAAGATACCTTCCGGTATACCACGCGATGCCTTGAGGCAAGCTGATCAAAAAATTGTTCCGCATACCCCCCCCCCCCCCCCCCCCCCCTAGAAACCTTCCTTTAGGAGTTTGCGGCAGTTGAAGATATTCGGGAACCCTGATGAGAATAAATGAGTATAACTTTTGAACCACACTATAGATTTTGGTTATTATTGGCTTATTAAATAGCCAAGAATAGTAGCTATCGAAAAGTGTATTCCTCTGTATTTTTTAATTAAGCATCTTGAAATTATTCTCAAATATTTCCAAAATTTTGATTTTTTTACACACAAAAGTTTTTGAAATAAATAACGGTATTTATGAAATTTGTATGTGGAACAATTTTTTGATCAACTTACCTCAAGGAATCGCGTGGTATACCGGAAGGTATCTTGATCTGAATCACTCTGTATATGTATGTATCTAAAAACTATCATAAAAAGCAAAATCCGATGGAGTATTATAATTTCCTATTGTGATTTTTAATTTCCGTAATTTTCTCTCTAGTATGCGCATGACTTCAATGTCAAAAACTTATTAGTCATACCTTGTAGTGTACCTAAATGTGAACATATACCATGATTAGAAGCAGGGATAGTAACAGTTACAAAATTTATTGTAAATCGCATTTTTCATTAGTTTAGCTATGAGTTTTACTTTTCAAGTCCGAACAAAAAGGCTAAACTTTACTAACATTTGTTTCAGTCCTTGTAAAATACTTATGAATGATCATTACGAGATGATTAATATTTTTCTCATCACGAATAAAAATCATCTGCTGATTTTTATTTTTCCTAATCACAAATAAAAATCGCATTCTAATTTTTATTCTTTTTGATCAAGAATAAAACTCATAAAGTGATTTTTATTTTACTGATCTACAAATAAAAGTCTCCAAGTGATATTCTTCATTTTCAGGCGACATTATAATTCATATTTTTGAATGCTAAAGTTATCAGTTAATAAAAATTAAAAGTACACTGTGATAATTACTACAAAATTTTAGGTGCGAGGATGTTCAGATGTTAAATTTTTCGTTAATTATCACATTTCATCTGGACATCTGAACAATACCAGCACCTATTATTTTACACAGCACCGTAAATAGTTTATGATTAGAGTCATAAAAATTACTTGGGAATTTTTATTTGTCGACCAGAAAAATAAAAATCACTTCATGATTTTTATTCTTTATCAACAAAAATAAAAATTACGATGCAATATTTATAAAATAAAAATTATTTATAATTAACTCTATACAATTAAGACATGAAAAAAATAGTGTTATAAGTATGCATAGGATGATAAAAAAAGGCTAACTACTAAATTTACTTAGTTACCTGCATAATGTTAGTGCTAGGAAATAAAATAAAACTAAACTAAATTCCTGTAGTCAGAAGATTCCATATCATATAAAAATATTAATATTCTTTCATGAAGATAGGACACTAAATGACATCCAATAACTGAAATAACATATGCATTGATATGGTCAAATCTTCGAAGTCCGTAAATGTAACGAAAAGCTTAGTTCAAGGCAGTATTGAGCTTGCGCATTGATGTGAAGTCCATCTTACTAACAAAAATTTCACAATCATACATAATAATAGGAATAATGAACGTACAAACAATCACACACGTCTAGTGAATAGAGAAGTATAGACCGACGATAGAAAAAGTATACGAAGAGTTCCATAAATCTTAGCAGTGATGCTAGGTTTTATTAAATGTAATACCAAGATTTCCAATGTGATAAGGCATTCATGGAGCAAAATTCATGGAAAACCAAAAGTGTCTACGGTATGTTGGTATTTAGCAATTGAATTATTTTTATTAGGATTGAGGACTAGGTTATTTTGCTTAGACCGATTCAAGACTGCCAAGAGGTACTCATTTAGTTTATCCACACTATCATCAACCAACCCCAACGGCATGGAGATATAAAGTTGCAAATCGTCAGAATAGAGGTGAAATTTAGAGTATTTTATCATATTCGTCAGGTCATTTATGAAAACGGAGAAAAGCAGCGGTCCCAAAATAGAACCTTGAGGTACACCACAATTCGTTAACAAGAGCCCAGAGAAATTTGTTATGGAACTATAGTGAGTGATGGGCTTGAACGTGAAGTCCCGACTGCCAGCATGAGCCGACAGATCACTCGACGGACAGCGTTGACTGCAGGGCGGCACGCTAGCTCGCCTCGGCTCATTGGCGGAGAGTGTGGGGAGGTACCACGAAAACCTGCTGCTGTCGTCAGCCATAATAAAAAAAAAACGTCATGCCTATAAATAAACAAAAGCCGGCACACATTCGGTCCTGAAGGGACCCTTACGTCACTTACCTATATACGCAGTTGAAGGCGCAGTTGTTCTGCAACAAGTTAGCACGCAGAGAGTGAAAAATTGTAGTTGTTGCAAATCCTATGATTGACTTAATTAAAATCAATCGTGTCGTGCAACTATATCGAGATCTAAAGCCAGATTGATAACATATCCAGATGTACACAAATCTGCTTGTACAAAATTTGTTCAAACATTTTGGACAGGAAAGATAAAATATTCTGGAATAGCCGTCTTCGTTCGTTTTCTTATAGGAATTAATTTTGCTCTCTTCCAGATGCGGGGATATGACGAGATTACATAATAAGATGATGTGGATGAATAATATAAGAGCGAAGAACTTTAATAAATTTCGGATGAATGCCATCAAGACCAACTGCATTGGGTTTAATAGAGAAAATATAGCTTCAATAATATTATCATCCATTTCCGTTCTAATTAATGATAGACCATCAGAAAAGGTGACATCGACAAAAAAGCTGCCTATACTGCAAGCAGAAGATGAAGATTTGAGTCCACAATATTATTATTCCACAATTCCAGCATTCGTCAGGTTATTCCAAAGTTTCTTGGTTGTTAGCTTGACATCAAACTTTTGTCTATGATAGCTTGTTTATGATTTTAAAATGGCAGATGTAACAAGATTTCGCTACTGACGATATTCTTCTTTAAGTGATTCAATGCGATAACACTTCCTTCTTTTATATTCCTTATCACATTTGTTCATCAATGAGGAGTTATCCAAGGGCAATTTTCATTTAGAACGCTGAAAGTTTTCAGTGGTAAAATAAAAATAATGGTTATTCCTGATGAAAAAAATATAAATCCATCTCATAATCATTATTGATGACTTCAAAAAATAAAAATCTTTGCTAAGCATTTAACAGGGACTATAACTATTTCGTTCGAACTTTAAAAGTAAGATTTTAAATATAATTGCTTTACTATGATTTTTATATTATTAATCACAAATTTTGTAATTTTACTAGCAATGAACAGAGCCCCTTAATAAGCTGCAAGTAGGCGTAGAAGAGATCTTAATTGGATAAATATTTTTGTGTGTTGTTTTTTCAACGAGAATTTCAAAAATAATCGTTATTTACGAACCCTGAGTTTGAAGTTTGTGATTAATAACAAATATAATACAAAAAAAGATAAACTCAATATACTTTTGACGAGACATAGTGTAGATTGAGGGTCTAGTGGAACTAAAAGTAGTGGCATACCATAAATTTGTCAAACACCCTCAACATCTCATTTTAGAAAAAAAAAAACCGTTATTCGGTAGGTCCGTGTATAATAATTTATCACTCCGCCATTTTTTCGCTGTAACACAGTGTAATAGTTATAAGTACCTGTTTATGGAAATAGAAAATTTGAATAAAAAAAAAATCTCCTTACAACCACTGAAGCTTTCTGCTGATAATTCTCAAAGGATTGCCAGTCATCCAATTTTATTAATTTTAAAAATCCAATTTTATTAATTTTAAAATATTTATATTTATTGGAAAAACATTAACGATTCCCGATTAGATTTCAACATCATCATGACTACAACAAAATATATGTAATTGCATAATTGACACCATGGTTAGTTTCTCTTGTACCATGCACTCTCTGGTGACATATACCTGGACATAAGTAAATCCTTTGCGTTTCACCTGCAATAGTTAGTGAAATATTCCCAGTACACAGTACTCGCTTGTCATGATTTTATTATAAGTAAAGTTGAACGCATACTTGAAGTGCTACGAAAACATTTCGCAACTTAACTGGAGCAGACCCCGTTTAACTAGCCTTTCTCTGGCTCTCGAAAATGCCAATCAGTTATTGCTAAATTCCGTAAGCAAAGACAGCAATGACGAGCGAAATTCTCCACATTGAAATTAAAAAATTTGAATAATTTTCATTTGCGTAGTGTTTGTTTAGTGTCGTGGTGTATTTCTTTTTTTACATTTTTATTTTACATCTTTCTTTTTTTTGCATTATTTTCATAACTAATACTATCGCGTCGTATTAGTTGAAAAACGTGAGCAATGAGATTCCCCTTGGTGGAGACTATTTGTTTGCGCAGCACTCAATGCCAGGTAAATTCAAATAAAAAATTAATTTCTTTGCATTTTTTTCTAATTTCTTCTGTTGTTACTGAGCTGCCTAACCTTTTTCATTCAACAAAAATAGAATCGTCACCGTCACCATAATAATATCTATGGTGTGTGTTAGCATAGGTGACTCGGAAGTCTCGTTGTGAGATGTAAACGTGCTCGCGACGTATTCAAATTTTTAAAAGTCACAGTCAGTTCAGGTCCCCAAACATGACCACTTAATCCAAACCAATAGCTAAGCTCAATGATAAGTAACTATACGCAGCATAATGTGTGTATGTGTAATTATTGTGGTATCCAGTTCCAGGTTTGGTCCATGTTTTCTTAATAAATTCATTTGCTTGGACGTACACGTACCGCACCAACTGTATTGTTGCGGTGATTTGATTACGCATCATTTCTTTGGGGGAATAAAAAATACAAAAAAACAAACTTTAAATAAATAAAGGAAACATCAGGTAATGCCTGCGGCCGAACCTAGATGGAGCCCCATTGTTTGCATTTCATCGAATCTTTGATCCTTCATCCATTCATCGATGACAGTTTTATTTTTCTTCTCATGAATGCCAGAATTTGAAATGTTGACACGCTTAGGAGGAGCGCTGTTATTTTTACTGTGCTGCTGCTGCTGCTGTTGTTGTTGTTTTTATTTTCGAATGTCGTGGTATGACAATTACAAAATTCCTTTCTTCAAGATAAATGTCTCATACGAAATCTCAAATTTCAGTGTGATGTAAAGACTCTTAAGAAAGTTGGATATGTGAGAGGTGTTCAACTGGTGGTAGAAAAACAATTCCAGCCATATATGTACATATATACATACATATACCCAATATATTCCTTAACCCTTTTGAAATTAGAAGATATAGTATGAAATCTTTTTGTGAGTCAACCTGATACCACTAACCACTGCTACTTATTCTTTGGTTTATGGGTATACCCCCAAAATGGCCATATAAGTGTAGGGAAACCGAAATATTTTGTTTTTTGTTTTTAATTCCGAAAATTGTTTTCAATATATAAGGTAAATAGGTAAGTGCGGAAAATTTATATTTATTTTTATTTTTCAATATATATATTAAAATATAACTATTTAGTATACATATACATACATACATACATATATTATACTCACTTGCAAATCTAGGGTCGTTCGCTGTTGATCCATACCATCCCGCTGAACTTCTCATATCTGTGTAGTGACCAGCTAAGGATAAATTGTCTGTTGGACCACAGTAACTTTGAACACCTGGACTATGGTATAGTGGACCCATTGCGTATGGATTTGCCATACTTGTACTACTTCCTAATGCACTCGGTGAATTTACACTGCTACCACTTGAATTTGATCTGGAAAAATATATAAGAAAAATTATTTTTATTTGATCAATTGAAAATAAATAGATAAGAAATGAAAGATTTATTTAAAACAAGATTTTTTATATATTATTATTTTATTAGTAAATAGTATGTTAAATCCCATTTTCTATAAGACCTTCATAGGTAATATAGCAAATCGTAATTGATCGACAAAATACCTGAGGAGCTGGTGTACATTTTATTTTTCGTTTCGGTTATACAGGGTGTTAAAAAAGTATTTTTACTATTTTATAGTATATCCTATAGCTTCTGATGGTGCATCAGAAAAATGATAATAATTTAAAATTTATTGGATAGTTAATTATTGGAGCTTTTGAATAGTCTATAGATTTTTCTCCTCCCCTCATTTTGGCTCAATTTTTTTTTTATTGAAAACTTTTTTTTTCTATCGAACTATGTTGATCACGTTTTTTTTGAGTTCCAAAATTGCTTACATCCTCCTCAAAAACAAGAGAAAAAGTTGTAATTAGTCTAAAACCAATAGCATTATACCCTAGATGAATATAAAAGTGAAATATAATCAAAAACCAAGGTTTTGATGACAACGCCAAGATGGGGTTGTACGATTTAGTTCATTTTTGTGTATTTAAAATTTTTATGAAAACAAAATTTCAGATCTCTACATCGACGCGTTCTCAGGTAGTATCGATATATACAGGGTGCTCCAGAGTAATATATTGATATTTGACAAATGATTCCTCTCGTCCATATAAGTAAAAAATTGTATGGCAGAGGGAGGGGGGAGGGGCAAATATCATCCTACCGAGTTACAGGGTGATAAGTAAAATATGTATGTAGGGGGGTTCTAGATTTTTAGTACTGTTTCCACTTTACACCCTGTAAATTTCTTGATATACACCCCATCAAGGCGAGCTTTATCTGAGATGATAGCGAACCGTTACAATGAATGCCGAACCAGCCCTGCTATCATCTTTAATCTTAAGTTGTAGTACGTCAAAGTCCAAAAATTGGGGGGGGGGTCCTAATTTTTTTAAATTTTAACGATTTTCCCGCCAAAATGCATGATAACGATACAGTTTTTTACAAGATTTAAAAACCTCGGAATATTACCTTTAATCTGACTATACAGATGTACCTACCTAAATGCAACCGTTTTTCAGATATTCCCATTTCTATGATTCATTATTTCGTTAATTTTGCTACCGACGATGGTAATCGCGCTTAATTTTATGCAATTCACGCATAATTAGCAAAATTCATGGGATTATGAATCATAGAAACGGGAATATCTCAAAAACGGTTGCATTTAGAGGTACATGCGCATAGTCAGATTAAAGGTAACATTCCGAGATTTCTAAATCTTGTAAAAAAACTGTATAGTTATCATGCATTTTGGCGGGAAAAACGTTAAAATTAAAAAAAAATAGGACGCTTTCCCCCCCCCAATTTTTGAACTTTGACGTACTACAACTTAAGATTGAAGATAATAGTAGGGCTGGTTCGGCATTCATTGCAACGGTTCGCTATCATCTGAGATGAATCTCGTCTTGATAGGCTGTATATCAAGAAATTTACAGGGTGTAAAGTGGAAACAGCACTAATAATCTTAAACTCCCCCCCCCCTTACGCGGGAACGACGCGTCTTATACCCTCCTTCATTGTACAATTTTTTGTTTGGCTAGGTGAGTACTATCACCTCACTATCATATCAGTTTCGTGTATGGAACTTGATGATTCTGATTTATTTTCCTTAATCCGTGAGAGAAGGAAAGGAGAGGATGTTGAAAATAAAGGTAAGTAAACGACACCACTTTCTTTTATTTTTCTTTTAAAATCGTGCAAATTTTATTTTATTTTTCAAATAAATACTACTTCCTATGATTTAAGAAGAATTTAAATCGCGTTGCCTAATTGGAGTGGACTGTAGGGAATAGAAGACTGTCGCTTAGGTTCATTGGTCTCGATAAGCAATAAATATCGCCCGATCGCCGAATGTGGACTGACTAGTTATCCAAAAATTGATTAAATGCTGGTGACTTATACTAACTAATAAGTACTATACCATGCTTTTCTCTTTCCGGGTGCTCAATACCAAGAATTATAAAAAAATAATGATAAACAATTGAAAAATGTTCGTTGTTCTTCTGACCTTAACATCGCAACCTCAACAAGGACTGCCCTATCTCAAAAGCTTTCTTATTAAAATCGCCCCGAATGTGCACACGTACCTCCATTTGCAGTAGATTAAAAGTGCCGTTGCTTACTTGGAAGCGGAGTTAAGATTTCACGTATGAAGACTTACAAAAATAGTGACGCGATGTCTGCGACTTGTAAAATAAGAATTATTTTAAGAAGTTTTCGTGTGCAGAGTTATTTTAGCGGAAATTATGTTTTAGAATTTAGATTATGTTTCTTGTGGCATCTTACAATTATACACTCTCTGTATTCTCTATAACTTTAGAAATTTTGTGGGTATTTAATCTATGCAATTACATTGGCTCTAGGCATTATATCCACATCTTGTAAGTGCTCAGAGCAATACATAAATAATTTTGGGTAAATAGCTGGGAATACTCATGAGCTGGTATACTTTGTAAACAAAATGTTTATTAAAATCTGTGTACGAAAGTTGAGGGACCTGTCCCAGCCTAGAAAAAGGTCCTAGTTACGCCAATGCATACAAAGCAATGAGAAAGCGTGCTCCAACGATATCTTCTAGCTTGGTATTCTGATCTTGAAGATGCCAATGACAGTGATTTCCTTCTGCTCGTCATTCGACGCTGTGAAAACGTCGACGGCATTAGGATCATCCAAAACGAACATCTATCTTCACAAACTTCTGAAAGACTGTATTCCGCGAATAGTTTGAAAGTGAAAGAAGCAACCGAGAACATCCTGTTTTTACATGCATTTAGCGGCTGTGATACGACATCATCCATCTTAGACCAAAGAAAAACAAAGGACTCAATGCTGCCATTGGGGCGGAAGCCAGACTTCCATACAATAATAAACGTTTTTTTTTTCACTTGCATTTGCAAAGACATAGATTTAGATAGAAAACATATAATCACTTACTATCTTTCGACGATGATTTCTTAATGAGCGAAAGAACAGTTGCGATTGAACCAAATACTTAATTAGTAAATATCAGATTTATAAAAACAGGACTGACCTCATCCGGTCTGGACCCACTGAGTCAGATTGGATACTATACATTACTTTGTGAACTGGAATTGCATCCCAAGTAACAATTTTTCCAATTTTTGGTGACTGAAGGTAATGGGTAGTTTTATAAGCGGTATATAATGGTTACTCGGTTATATAAGAATTTGAGTGGTTATATAAGTGTTTTATAATATTACCAATTGGTGATGAAATTATATTAGAGTTTTTTAAGGTTACTAATGGTTATTGCGGAAGTAAGTTACTAAAGGTTTTATAAGTTGGTGATGGAAATGTTTCAATCACCGGTCTATATAACTTAGAGTAACCATTATTAGAAGGTATGTACATATATAAGAAAGTTTTATAATTACTTTCATCGCCACGTAATATAACTAATTGGTAATAAGTGTTTATTGTGGTATCCGTGGTTACCCTTATATAACTTGACAACATTCAGTAATTTAGGTGACTTTAATAGAAATTGGAAACTTTAATAACCACGGTGATCGTAATAAAAACAAATGACTTTTAGTATCAAATGGAGCTCTTATAAAACTGTTATTATTTATTTAACACAAAATAACCAAAGGATATATAAGAACACTAACATCTATTTTTTTTGTCACTATAAGATATATAACATTACCAAAGATTACATATTATGACTAAAGGGTATGTAATGACCATTTTCGAGGCATGGTAGTTCCTTTAGTTTATATAACATTTCTAGAAGTTTTATAAGGGTTATTCAGCTTATATAATAGAGCCAGAGTTTATATAAAACTACTTGAAGTTTTATAATGGTAATTTGTTCATTTAAGTACAAGTCGCCATTTTTTCATCTGTGCATTGCAGATAAAAAACAAAATGCCGGTTAAGCTAATTTTTCAAATTACAGATATATGGTTTCGTTTTATTTTTATATGAAGAAAATACATCATTTTAGGTATATAACATTTCTAAATTATGTAATGTTACTTTTATGAATTAATATCACCTAAGTGAAAATTGTAACTTTAGAAATATTTAATTAAAATTATTAAACATTGCTTATTTTCGGAGGGGTCTATATTTTTTAGAAGAATCTATGACGATATTCACAGTAAAATTTTAATTGCAACTGAATTTCATAACGTATATGCAGAAAAATTGTAATTCTAAGGTGTAAAAGTCATCAACCCTTACATTATGAAAATGCAATACAAAAAAATATCGAAATTCTCTGTCAAGATAGGTTTCGTAAATATTTGCATTATATTGTTGTGGAAACGACCAACACCATTATAAACAAAGTTTATAAAGGTAACCGAAACATTACTGCAACCACTACTATGACCAAAATAAATTAATCGAGAGCAGCATGTGTTATATAAGGGTTATATAAGAAGTTATATTAAGGTAACCAGAATATTTTTGTTACTCATTTTATAAAACCTTTAGTTATATAACGATACCTAAATCAAGTCACGGTAACCTTTATATAATCCTCCATTTAAGCTCTATAAGGGGTTTATACTGCTTACAAAGAGGTTTCGAGTACTAGTCTATATAACTCAAGTTATATAATTTGATAATGGAAACCTTACGGTTACTACTACATAAAAATAATTGTTTCTTGGGATCTATGCATTGAAATGTAAAATAGTAATCAAGCTCGTTCATAGATAGGGGAGAGTTGTTTTGATTTAGGACAGAAGGAACGTTTTGATGGTAAGACTTAAATAAGAAATTTCTTTTGCTACAATCGTAACAAATAGCTACTTAAGGTAACGTTTGGCTACAGGGATATCCCCTAACGTTTTGGCTACGCTAGAAGATAATAAATTAAAAATGCCCAGACTCTGTCTGTAAGACAGACGAATCTCATTTTAATGAAAAATATATTTAAAAAATAAAAGAAAATTAAAAAAATTAAAAATCAAACAAAAAATTAAAAGTAAATTAAAAAAAAATTTTAAAAAATTTCAAAAATTTACAAACTAAAGAGAGAATCCCATTCCAAGAACGGCCAACTTTAGCTAGTTTTTGAATACGTGGCCAAAATATTTTCAATAACTTTTATTTATTTTAATGCTCGCAAGGTGAAATTATTTTGACTGAACTCACCCTTCATTGTGAGACAAAGTCGATAGCGGTTTAAAAGTTCGTTACATTTCAGGGCTCATTTAATATGCTTAATTAAAAAAAGTAATGCGGGAATTATATGGTATATGGCTTATTCAATGATTTGGCCTTTTACATTTATTAGTACTACCCCATAGCAGCTCAAATCCTGAAAGATTTTTTTTTTTGTCTTAAGTTATGCTGTGATTAATAATTCTAGTCTACTTAAATAGTAAATCAAAGAAAAAAACTATCTTTACAAATTTCGACCCCCATGAAATATTTGTAAACAATTCTTATACAGATAAGTTGTGAAAAATATTTTTTGTATACATATATTATATTTATGTAAGATTTTATGTTTTTTCTATAATTTGCCTACTAAAAACCACTTTTGGGCTACGCTAGAAAACAACACTCCATCGAAGTTAAAGAAGATGCTGGTGGAACTGTTATTTGTTGCATTAAAGACCCCAGCCGCCTTAAGATTCCTGCAAAGAGTTTTGAATCTTGGGTGGTAAATTTGAGCTTGACTTCGAACTGAAATAACATCTTTTTGGTTTACGTATATTGCGAGCCGATTTGTAAAGTTGCTTGATGCCATAAGTTTTACATTTGCGATGAATGTGATAATAATAGTTCCTTTCAGAAATAAGCGAAGATGTTTCTACATAGAATCACCAAGGACACTCAATGATTTGGAATATGACAGTCGAAAGATATATAATTCAATTACCGAGAACACTAACTCAATCGTCCCATTGAGACACAGTCGAATATGCGTGTCCGCTTAATTTAAGGAGGATTTTGCATGTTGAGCTTATTATACTCCCTGAATAAAAACAAAAAATACTTTACACTTTTTTTTTAAATGACTATCAAAACCAGCTTAACACAAGTTCGCTGCGTGGACACATTTAATAAATAAACGGTCAACAATTACACGCGTTTCATCACTTAGTCGGTGTTATTAACGGGGAATAAATATTCCCGTTTAAGAGTTGTTGCACAAAACTTACATCGGTAACCATGCGACGCTTCTCAAGCGAGTGCATATTTAAAAGCTTCAAGTGATCCTCATCGGGTGGAAGAATTAATTAATTATTCCAGGGTAGGTGTCTGAGAACAAATCTTATAAAGTTTCTCCGAACAGACTCGATACGGTAGATTTGTGTACCGTAAAATGGAGACCAGACCTGGCAAGCGTATTCAAGAAGTGATCTCACAAAACAAGTGTACAAACGCAATTTTATGGTAAGATTTGAAAACTCTCGGTACCAAAGTTTTATAAAATCCAGCATAGAACTACTCTTTTTTGATACAATTTAGTTTATATGGGAGATAAAACTCAATATGTCGTCACATTTGACATCCAAGTCACAGACAGAGTCCATACGGCGAATCAAGGAATCCGAGAACTCATAATCTTAAGTGATTGGTGTCTGATTTCTATGGAAAATTATAACCTCACATTTTGAGTACCAAATTATTGCTCTTACACCAATTCTAAAAATTTTGAAGGTCACCCTGTACCTGTTCACAATCGTTAACAGATTTAATCTGAGAGAAAATCTTAACATCGTCAGCATAAATAAAGACCTTACATGTAGCTCACAACAGAGACAATATCGTCAATAGACAGAAAGACGAACAACGGGCCGAAGTGACTCCCTTGAGATACCCCAGACGAAGCCTTCAAGACTCTAGAGATAAAATTGCGAAAAGTTAAGAAATACACTTCCACCCCCCTATAGGACAAATCAATATTTTTATCCCGCACTAACATGAAATAGATAATTTCTAAAAAAAACAAATTGTAACTCGCAAATGCTCAAAATTGTACCAGGATTGGAAATAAAAATTTTATTTTTTTTTTACACTAAAAATATACAATAATTAAAAAAAAAATTAAGCAATTACAAACCTGTATGGAGATGGAGGATTCGTACTCAACTCCAGTTTGCGATAGGACTCTTCAATTGGACTCAATATATCAGTTACACTAAAAGGAGTTGAATGACTGCTGTTCAACAATGAATTATGATGATGTTGATGTAAATTTTGTAAATGTTGTAAATTTGATAAATTATGTGCTGATGCTGCTGCTGCGGCTGCTGCTGATGTTGTTATAGATTTTGGTGATAAGCTCATAACCAAATCGACGCCATTTAAATCTGGTAGTAGTCCGTTCTCGTGTTCAGGATCCTCCGTAAAGGCTCCAGAATTATTATTGGCCAGCGTGGCGGACATACGATAAAATTTTCAATAATCTTTATGCACTATTATTGTTTGTTTTGTTTTCGTTATGAGTTTGTTTATTATTTTTGATGATTGAAAAATTAAATAATTATTATTATTATTTTTTTCTTTCGCTAAGCAACGCACCTTTATCATACAATTAATGATTTTTTTAACATTTACACTAACCACATTGATTTCACTTTTTATACTTAGCACATTTCGCCATTAAAATTTTTACGAACTTTCATTTTTTTTTATATTGTAATCAGGTATATTATTATTATTATAAATTTTAGCACATTTTATTTTTTTAAAACAAATAACTCAAAGTTTCACACGCGATAGTTTATCGATTTATTAGCGATTTGTTGCAGAAAATTCATTATTTGTTTATTATTTTGCACAAACATCCAGGCAGGAATATATGGAAAAAAAATTACACTTTTCAGTGATATTGTTTTTTGAGTTCGAAATGATTTTGAATCGACTTTGATGGATACACGTTATCTGAAATTATAAAATACATAATTTTGTTTAATATGTATTTTTTATTAGAATGTATAGAGCTGTAATTATAGAGAATAAAATTATAATATTTTATCTACATACACTGTAAAAAATGTACAAATTGTTGCCACAAAGCTTAGGTATTTTTTCCTAAATGTAGGGAATATTACCTACAATTTAGGATATATTCCCTAAAATTTAGTGGAGCATTCTCTACATTTTAGGGAGTATTCCCCACATTTTACGGAATATTTCCTATATTTTAGGGAAAAGTACCTAAGCTTTGTGGCAACAATTGTGAAAATTTTTTATGGTGTACGTATGCAAAATTGAAAACCCCAAAATGTTTTTGAAATGTATATCTTAGATTAGATAAGATTAGATTAAGATTTAGCAAGGCGAGTGGCTTTTGCACTACCGCCATTTATTAACTTATTATGCACCGTTTCTTTATAGTTCTTCAACAATCCCACCCTTCCTAGAAAGAGCAGTATTTTTTGGGTGAAGTTTCTTCGAAGTCGGCAGGTTTTCAGAGGTATGAGCCAAAAGCATTCAGTCTATAATATGCAATGGCCTCGCATTCGTATAAGACCTGATCAGATGTTTTATCCTCTTCGACACATAGCCTACTTCCATCAGTGAATGATATGCTTATCTGATGCATGTGTTTGTTGAGTTTACAGTGTCCGGTTGAGTTGATTCTTAGATAGCCTTAAAAGATCCAGGCTCTTCTTTGGTGAAGTTTCTCTAATTGGTTTGTCTGGAGCCTGTCAGTGAAGGCCATCGTTGTTCTATTTGGTTTTGGATGCAGTTTTGAATGGTCAGCTCCAGTTTCATGAGTGGCATGTAAGGCCAGTAAGTCTGCATTATCATTCCCATCAATTCGCTAGTGCCCTGGCACCCATTGAAGTGTTAGATCATTCTTTGTGCCAAGGTTTGTTAATGCTTGAATGTACTCCAACATTAACTTCGTTTTGACCTCAATTGATGAGATGGCTTTCAATGCCGCTTGGCTATCTGTATATATATATATATTTTTATTAGTGTATAATCAGCTGAGATTTTCGTATGTACATCTAGTGATGGCATAGCTATACCTCTGCCTGGAATATTGAGGCGTATTTTCCTAGTCTTTGAAAAAAAAGCTTTTGGCTTTAGGCCATATATTCCTGCTCTTTTTCCTTTCTCGATTTTAGAACTGTATGTGTATCAACTTAAGACTTCATTTGCTAGATTTATATCTATTTCCTCCCTATTTGGTATGGGTATTTTGGGAGGCAGATAAAGATTGTACTTAATGACCATCCTGTCTTCTGACATCCGAATTGGATTTGCTTCTATTCGTTTGATTATAGTGCGTAGACTTTTGGAGTCTAATTCACTATAACCATCTGTCCGGACTCTGTACACCATCTGTCCAGTCACTTTTTCAGCAATTATGCCGAATGCCGGTAGGTGCAACAGTGTTTCTAGAGTAGGTACTGGTAGATATTCAGCACATGGTACCAGTTATTTTAGCTTATTTAGCTTCCTGATGTTTGTCTTTTGTGCACATTTGTTCCACCACACTGCTAGAATATTAGTTATATGGGTCTGACTACTGATTTGTATAGCCAAATCATTATGTTTAGCTTGTGTCCCAATGTTGAGCCAGCCAGTTTTCAATTAAATTCAATTTTATTTAAATAAATTGTACACAAGAATCAATCAATATAAATACTTTTGTAGTACTTAAAAGCAGTGGTTAATATTCAATAACTTAAGCAGAGAATCAGATATTAATAATGGTGAGAGAAAGAAAATTTCAGAATGACAGAAAATGAAAATTACACATTAAATTCACAAATTTACAGCATGTAAGATAAGACACAATATAAATCGATCAGCCTTTCGAAAGACCCGAACCCACAACTAACTCAAATGATTCAGATTAAATCAACCAAGGAGGAGTGCCTGAAATCTGACCGCCGAACCAATGCGCTGGATATTTATTGGTAAGCGACTCCACGCGCGAATAGCACGGATCAAGTAAGAGTCTTCTTGAACAGAATATTGAAATCTAGGAATTATTAAATTATTATGACGCAGAGAATTTGAAAATCTAAGTTGGGTACGCTGGTTTACCAGAGTCAATAATGTTATGAAGAGATATGGGTAACCGACAATGGAGAAACTCAGTGATGGAACACCCAGTAATTTTTTTTTGTACGAGGAAATGTTATCATATCGTCCAAGTCCGTAGATAAATCTAACACAGTCATTGAATGCCACATTTAGCCTTCCTGAGCATGTTGTCCAACATCTGAACATAAACACATATCAGGAGCTGCTAGAACTATTAACTTTCTTCAATAGAATTCACTCAAGATTCAAGAATGACGAATGAGTGACAAACATTGCCTTACACGGTACAATATGTTGCCAAACACGTAGCTCCGCCCCTAATTATCAAAGTAGCTTGATTTTCATTCAACCGCTTGACATACTGCGTATCACACTGTAAAACAGGCGAACGCGTTGGGTTGGCCAACATGCGTGACGGTGTATAAGCCATACACGATCACGCAGGTTGGCCCATTCGAGTATCACAACGATGTTGTCACACAAATTTGACCGTGTGTATGTCTGTTTGATGATGTGACACGCAGTGTGTCAAATGGTTGGACGACAATCATGATAGTTTGATTTTTAGGGGCGGGGCTACGTATTTGAGAACATTTTGTTCCGTTAAGGGGTGCTGTTTGTCACGCATTCGTCATTCTTGAATCTTAAGTGAACTCTATTGAAGAAAAGATAATAGTTAAAAGCTATAGCAGCTCGTGATATGTGTTTCTGTTCTGATATTGGACAGCATATTTGACAAGTGTGTAGAGAAAAAGCTTTCATGTGTGACACACCAAGTTCACCGCTTAAAGCGGCCCATACACAGCGAACATGTTGTTCAACTTGGTGTGCCACACATGAAAGCTTTTTCTCCATACACTGTCAATCATGTTTTCCAACATCAGGACAGAAACACATATAAGGAGCTGCTAGAACTGTTAACTAATATCTTTTCCCACGTTCCCCACTTCTAAAAATCAAACTAATCTGATTTTCGTCCAACCGCTTGACACACTGCGTGTCACACCGTCAAACAGGCACACACACGGGAAAATTTGTATGACAACAACGTTGTCCTACTCGAGTTGGCCAACATGCGTGAGCCTGTATGGGCCCCATAATTTGGTATTAAAAATTTGCGATGTTGAGGTGCCTTGATAATTTTGAAATTTGTGTTTCTATTAATGGATTCAACCAATATAGGTAATGTACTTTTAATACAGCAGAAACTTTTCTTCAGTTAATTTATCAAACGCTTGAGATTAGTATTAGAAGAAACTAATAATTTCTTGTCGATTTTAGTAATTTGTCTTACTATATTTCATGGACAGCCAAAATTTCAATTGATATTGATTGGTTCTAAATGTTGTATATTCTTGTTTGACAATCCCTTCGCTACACACTCATGATGAATTTGAGTACCAATACCTGACAATACTAAGGATTCTTATAATGTTTTTCAGTCCGTAGAAATCCAAGAAATGATCTGTTTCGAGTTTAGTTTCGAGTTAAAAATGAAGCTGTTTTGAATATAGTTAGAGAAAGTAGTGACTCTAAACGATTCGATGAGAGCTCGCAAAGTGTAGTAAAAAAACGTTGATAAACTTTTGTGTACAATTACGTCAAATCTGGGTGAAGTGTCGACAACACGAAAAAATATTTAAAAAAAAACATAAAGCATGGCTAAATGGTAGGATCACATATTCGTTGTTCCCATCACGATCGTCAATTCACAGACCAGGACTGAAAAGAAAAACATTCACTGAGAGTAGCGAGTCTGTAAAAAGAAGAAAAATACGTCAGTTTATTGAACAGACAAGTTCCGAGGAACTGAATTTTGCAGCTAGAATGAGCTGTAAATTGCGAGGAAGAAGAGATGCTAATACTACTGTAAAGGAAGTCGCGTGTTTTTCGTCAAAGCGAGCCACTAAAATTAGGAAACGCTTTAGATCTTCAGAACTCACAAAAATTACAGCAGAAAAAGCTTTGGCCTTGTACGTGGATACCAAAATAACAAAGCAGCAATATATAGCTATTCAAGATAATGCGAAAGATCATTGAGCGAATATTTATCCGTCCTATGAGCATTTGTTATTAGCGAAAAAAATTGATATCCGGCTGATATTGCAGAGATCAAACTGCAATCATTAGTGAATTACACCATAAAAAATAAACTTATGCCAGCTCATGTTAACTGTACTGAGTTGAAGATTATTTTCAAATGGGGTTCTGACGGTGTTACATGACAAGGCCGGTACAAACAGAGATTTTCCAGTGAGAGTGACGGTGATCATTTCTTTTTGCAACATCTCTGGTTCCTTTAAGGTTAATGACAAAGAAATACCTCGAAGAGATTATTTTATAGCAAAATCCATCGACTTTGTCAACAAAATATTGTCGTGCGATAAAAATTACTTTTAAAAAAGAGACACAAGAGTTTGTGTAAGCCAAGATTGAAAAAAATCAAGCTCAGATATCAGAAATTCAATTCAATTCAATTTAATTTATTAGCTGGATTGGTACACAAGATTTGCAATCTTTTGTAAGCACTCGAAAATATAATTTTAGAGAAAACAATGTTCAAATAGTTATTAATAGAGTTAATTTTATATGTTGATTAAAATAATAATGAAATCATAACCAAAACTAAATTTAGAAAAAAGAACAAAACTTATTATTTGATTAATTAATTAGCAGCACTCTTGAAACCATCAGACCTGTGTTGAAGATAGCAGCCTCTTAAATTCACCGACAGTAACCGCTCTCTGCAAGGTTGTAGGTAACAAGTTCCAAAGCCGTGGGATCTGAATGAAGAAGGAGCCTTCCTGAACCAAGCGACTATGACGTGGAATCAGAAGATCCCAACGTCGCTGAGATTGGAGAAACTGGATCTCATCCATTAAGTAGTCAGGGCGTTTAGTATGTATGAGCTTGAAGAGGAATAGAATTGCCTGGCGTCTCAGATAAATATTCAGTGTGCAGCCCAGTATTCTGGGAATAAAATTAGAGACATGGTCAAATCTGCGTAAATTGAAAATAAAGCGAATACAATCATTATAGGCCACATTTATTCGACGAGAGCAATAGCTATCCAATTTAGGAAAAATCAAATTCCCGTAAGAAAAGTAGGGCAGGATGAGAGTTTTCACCAATCTACATTTGATGTCAACACTTAATAATTTAGCAGAGAGCCAGAGTCGACGCAAACCTCCATACACCTTACTTAGCACTGCACGCACATGATCACAGCATTTTATTCTTCCATTAAGAACGACACCGAGATTCGTAGCTTCGCTTACCCTAGTCAATATTTCACCTCCAAACATGATCTGCGGAATATCAGTTTCCAAGCTGTTATTGGAAAAAATTAAATATTTCGATTTATTGGCATTTAACATTAGAAGGTTACGTTGAGACCAATCGTAAATTCGCCGTAAGTCATCGTTAATCCTTACAATGGAGTCTTCAATCAGCCCGAGAGGCGTGCTATTGTATATTTGTAAATCATCAGCATATAAATGGGCACTAACCTCTTGAATAATGTCAGGTAAATCATTGATGAATAAGGAAAAGAGCAGTGGACCTAAAATAGACCCTTGGGGAACGCCACAGAAAAGCGGCTGTAGATCAGAAAGATGATCCCTGACTCGCACATACCTATCGCCTAAGAAGCTCTGTATCAATTGGACGGCACTAAATGAAAACCGGAAAAATGTCAGAAGTTTGTTGAGGAGCATAGAGTGATTTACACAGTCAAAAGCTTTTGTAAAGGCGAGTAAAACCAGTATTGCAATCTCGTCGTTTCATATGAAACAGAACTAAATGGAAGCACGATTACTTGCTTTCCTCAGCTATATTTAACAATGAAAAATGAAATCACTTTATCATTTGGTATATCCAACTTTGTATTTTGCATATCGCCTGACATTAAAAAGTGGTAAATTAGATAACCCGAAAATGAAAAAGTCGAAGTTATAAAAAAGAAAAATTACGAAGAGATATGGGCCTCTTAATAGACGGAGAATATCATTGTTTTGTAATGTAGCGGTAATTGAACACTACAGCTATATTACTGCATTTTAGGTAGGTTAGTGTAGCGGTATGTTAAAATGACAAGATATGTGAGCTTGTGTTTACTGTTGCTTTATTAACCAAAAATTACTTATTTTACGTTAGTCTGAATTCTGTTGTAATTTTTTTTCACTTTAAATGTACTTAATTAATTTAATTAATTATCTGGAGGCATGTATTCTTGAGGTGTCGTAACGTGACACGTGCTCAATTTTATACCTCAGATTTTCACTAATTCACTTTTATTACAATTAATTTCACTGTTTCTTACTTACTATAATTTATGTGTAGCTTAATATTAACTAATCTACGTTGTTTTTTCACATGAAGCATTAATTATGCGTGGCTTGCATGAAGTCAATGCTATGTGAAAAAACTAAATTAAATTGTCCACCACCAAATGTTTTAAGAATATATATCACAAATACTTATCCTAAAACGTTCACCACCAAATTCAAGTCACACCAACTTATTAATTTGATATTAAGATTGTATTGAGAATTAATTTTTGCACTTTTGGATTTCTGAAAACACTGGATCTATGCTAAGTTGCATGTACGATCGCTGTCAAACTAATGAGAGTTTACTTAGGGAGCACCTCCTTTTTATAATGTCCGAGCCGCCATTTTCGGACAAGTTCCACATGAAAAAATGCAAATTTCATGTATTTTTTGCACATTATAAATCCATGCTGTAATGTCAAAATATTCCAAATTATGTGAATTAATTTATTTTTAATTATCCATAATTTTTCCTAATTCATTTATTGAAATATTTCAATTTTTCTAAAACTTATCAATATGGCCGCTCCCTATCATACTATGTTAATTTCCGGTGTGGAACATAAATTCTCTCACGAATTTTCTTCTGTCTCGTTTCCACATCGTTCTCTTTCCCACTCATTATGGGAATTAGAATTACCTTTTTTTCTAAATATTTCCTTACCTGGGCATTTTCGCGTTTTTTAATTATTGCCAACAGGTAGAGCGCGGCCAACTTCGTTAAAGTGATTATTTACTTCGTCGCGGTGACAGTTCGTTTCGCGGTGTTTAAGTCATGAAGTGCCGTGTTTTGTGTGGTGTATTGCTAATCAACAACTGGATTAATTATTAAGGTAAGTTTATAAAAATATTCTTTAAATATTAGTTAATGATTTTCCTGTGCATAATTTGCAAAAATCATGCAAATTATGCGCAAATTTTGTGATGAAAAAGTGATTAATGAAGTGTCAACAATGGTTACAATTGTTGATTTTTCATTAATAATAGTGTGTGTAGCTTTTGCGAGTTTATGTTATTCGCATATTTAAACGTAATTGCATGTTTCGCAATAGTTTATTATGCCAGTAACATGAATTTCGCTGAAAAATAGCAATGTTTATGTTTTCATGTAGTGTTGTTGTTGTACTGCCAAGAAATTTGTTTCTTGGCAGTATGCATATATGTATTTAAATTTTTTTTATTGTACTGTTTAATAGTTAATTCATTTGATTTTATTGAACTAATATATATCTTTTTTTCTCATTTCAGATACTTTTCTTTGAAGATACAGGAGGCTAGTGTTGACTGGATGCAGGATCTTGGAATTCTAGTCTAGGGAAGTAGTAAATATTTTAGTTATTGTTCTAATTATTTTATTTCTTTCCAGCTGTGTTCAACATACTCCCCCCCGTTGAACAGTTTGTTCAACCAAAGCTTCTTTTATTTTTCGGATACCTCTCTTGTGGTAATGATGGAATATTAATTCTCCGTCCTTAGTGACCTTTAATTTGACTTGGTATTTGTCGGGTAGATTAATGAATTTTTCGCGGTTCCTCCGCTGCTGTATTGCCCGAACATTAATACGCTGCAAGACATATCGCGGCAGATATATGTCTACGCCTTCTCGCGTTCGAAATTTTTGAAAGCTATTGTTCCTCCTCATTTCGAACTCATTAATGGTTGTGGTCAGCAGAAGTCTGGATAACTGAGATATCCGACTGCCATTAACCACCACTGTCTGCTCCGGGTGTGGATCCGTAAAGGGAGTCGGGCCTACAAACGGTAAGTTTGTAGCCGTAGTTGAGTTCTTAGCTGCTGCGCTCGTGGATGGCTCTCCTCTGGTTCTGGAAACTTCTTCTGTAGCTCCTCCAACTTCTTCTCGACCTCCTGGAGCCAATTCGTGGGCCAACTCCGGCCTGGGTCTGCCAAAGACATCACATCCCGGGTCACGCAACATCCTCCGCTCCGGGCTTCCTGGTGGGCTAAAGTAAATGTCTTCCAGAATGTAGAGTGTATCATCCTGTTCGTAGGTGAATGACATCTGAAATGGCAACCAGTTAGTATGGCGTAACGTGAATAGAACACAACCCTCAGCCAACAGTAGTACACAAAAGGACAGACACATGACGACACTAAGAACAGGTAGTTAATCTATAGCTAATGGTAGCGGACTAATTTTTGCAATTGGTCGTAGAAAACTACCGTTTCGCGTTTTGACCTTGACTACCCGAACCAGATCATCTGTCCCTGGATGCACTTGTTCGATTATGCCCATTAACCAACTTGTGGGTGGCATCTGATCGTGTTTTACAAGTACCACGTCCCCTACTTGAATATTTGGTTGTCTTGTATACCATTTGGGTCGATTTTGCAATTGGTTCAAGTAATCCCTTGACCATTTATCCCAAAATTGTTTATATAATAGCTGTATGTACTTCCACCGTTTGGAAGGTAGTATTGCTTCATGTGTATAGTCTGGCTCTGGAATGGCATTAAGTGCTTGGCCTATTAAAAAATGTCCGGGTGTGAGGATAAGTAAATCCTCTGGATCATTTCTCACGTAGCATAGCGGTCTAGAATTTAGACATGCCTCAACCTGAGCCAGGACTGTAGAGTATTCTTCAAATGTGCATCTGGAGTGTTGTAATGTTCGGCGTAAATGGTACTTTATTGCCTTTACCCCAGCTTCCCATATCCCTCCAAAGTGTGGAGAGGCTGGAGGATTGAAATGCCAATTGATTTGCTTGGAGGCAAGATATTGTGCTGCTACTGGAGTTGCACCTTTAATTGCTGCTTGCAAATCCTTATCTAAAATCGCCTTTCCTCCAATGAAGTTGGTGCCACAATCTGAGTATATGTCACTACACAATCCTCTTCGTGCTACAAATCGTTTTAATGCAGCGAGGAATGCTTCAGATGTGAGATCTGATACCAACTCCAGATGTACCGCCTTTGTGGCCATACAAATGAAGATGCAAAAGTATGCTTTCAACAATTTTGCATTTCGTAGGTTTGATGCTTTTATTATTACAGGTCCTGCATAATCAATTCCTACGTTAAGGAACGGTCTCGTTATATTCACGCGAGACGTTGGTAGATTTCCCATTAATTGGGTTCTTGTTGCAGTGCGATGTTTAAAACAGATAAGGCACTTATGTATTCGACTAGTAATTCGGCGTCGAGCATCCAATATCCAAAATCTATCTCGACTAGTGCTGAGAACTAGTGATGGACCGCCATGCAGATTATCCACATGCAGTTTGTCAATTAGTATTAGTGTAACGTGATGATCACGTGGTAAGATGATTGGGTGCTTCCTATTATATGGCAATGTTGCATTTTGAAGTCTACCACCTAATCGTATTAAACCGTTGTTGTCCAGAAATGGATTGAGCTTGATTAATTTGCTATGTTGTGACAATGGTTTCTTGCCCAACATATTCTTATACTCTTCTGCGAACGCCGTTTGTTGTACGAGTTTTAATATTGTTACTTCAGCATTATTCCATTCCTGCACAGTGAAAGCTTGAACGAGTTTCGATTTCGGATGCCGACAATTATGTATGAAACGTTGAATGTTTGCTACAATTCGCACAAGGCGAGTATACGACGAATATCGTAAAAGAAGATTGTTGTCGAATTTCGCTAAAAAACTTACTGTAGGCAGTTCTTTAGCTTCTAAATTTGTTTGTTCCGAAATGTCCTTAAATTTCGGCCAGTTGTCCTGTTCTTCAGCTAACCATGATGGTCCATGCCACCATAAATGATTACTGGTTAAATCTGCTGCAGGAATACCTCTGGAGGCTAAATCTGCCGGATTGTGTTTTGTAGATATGTGACGCCACTGTTCGAAGCGTACAACGTCTTGTATTTCGACAACGCGGTTTGCTACGTCGATTTTCCATCGTGCTGGATGTTCCTTGATCCATTGCAAGACAATTGTTGAGTCTGTCCAGGCGAAGATTGGCACATGATGTAGGCGCATATCTTCAAGTGTAGCCTGAAGCAGTCGTGCAAGTAATAGAGCTCCATTAAGCTCTAATCTAGGAATTGTTGTTGGCTTAATTGGAGCTACTCTAGTTTTTGCAGTAAGCAAATTGGTATGAATTAAGCCGTTCTGATCGTCTACCCGTAAATAAACGGCAGCTGCAAAAGCCTTTGTAGACGCATCACAAAATCCATGAAATTGGATGCTTACCTCAGATGAATAGTTGATCCATCTAGGGATTTGTATGTTTTCTATGCATTTTAAGTTACGTTTAAACTTATTCCATTGTTGTTCTATTATTTCCGATACCTTGTTGTCCCATGCACATCCTGTGATCCATAGTGCTTGCATGAGCACCTTGGCTGTGATTACCACTGGTGCCAGCCAGCCTAAAGGATCGTACAGTGATGCGATGTCAGACAGAATGGTTCGTTTAGTTACCTTGGCATGAACTGTCCATGGTTTGGTTATAATGGAAAAACTATCCAGTTTAGGATGCCAGCGAATTCCTAGTGTTTTTACAGATTCCTGGTCTGTGATCGTTAGTGTTTCTGTGAATTCACATTGCTCTGCAGGAAGATGGCTTAACAGCTCTGAACTGTTGCTTGTCCATTTCCTGAGATTGAATCCTCCAGATTTCATCATACCTATTAGCTGATTTAATAAGCATTTGGCGTCATTAAGATTGTCAGCTCCAGTCAGGAGATCATCCACATAAAAATCTGTGGTTGTAACCGTAGAGGCTAAAGGCCATCTTTGCTGTTCATCATTTGCTAACTGTTGTAGCGTCTGAATAGCTAAGTATGGCGCTGACGCCGTTCCAAATGTCACCGTGTTCAGCTGAAAATCCTGAATCTCCTTAGTTTTAGGATGTCTCCAAATGATTCGCTGAAATGTTCGGTGATCGGGATGCATGGTGATCATGCGATACATCTTTTCAATGTCTGCGTTCATAGCAATTTTATATTTGCGCCAGTTGAGCAACGTGGCGAACAGCTTAGGTTGCAGAACTGGGCCCTTTAGTAGATACTCATTAAGAGATTTGCCATTCGACGTCTTAGCTGAGGCATCGAATACTACTCTCACCTTTGTTGTCGTGCTTTCCTTCACAACGGCATGATGAGGTATATAATAATGGGGCTGATTGATATTGGGCGGAGGTATTTCCTCCATATGACCCAACAAGAGATATTCGTCCAAACATCTCTCATATTCAACTTTCAAGTCTGGATTTCTGGCTAATTGTCGTTGAATTCCTTGAAAGCGTTTGATTGCTTGTATTCTCGATTGCCCCAGAGTAGGGTTCTCGTCGTTTACAAAAGGTAACTTAACTTGATAAGTTCCATTATGCAGACGCTGGTGATTGAGTTGATAACTCTGTAGACATTCTTTGTCTTCTTTTTTAAGAATGGGGTTTGTGGGAAATTCTTCTGTTTCCCAGAACTTCTTGAGTTGAAGAGCCACATCATCAGTTGTGATTGTAAATGATGACGTTTTGTGCTCTGCATCATCTATGCTAGACCCAAGCAAAATCCAACCAAATATTGTGTTGACTGCTGTAGGAGTCGTATTTGTTCCTTGCCGTATACCGGTTCGCAATATTTGAGCATAAACTCTTGCTCCTAATAATGCATCTATCCTTCCCGGTTTCCAGAATGTGGGATCTGCGAGTTGCAGTTTCTTTAGCTTCGCGCATTCCTTTTTAGACACTATTCTAGAAGGCAGAGGATCTGTAATGTTCTTAAGTATTAGAAAGTTTTCTTCTAATACTTCTGTAGATCTCGTTGTTCGAGGCCGAAGAGAGAGTATTGTTTGGTGCCTTGAGATGGCTGTATGGCTAGTGTTTAAGCCTGTGATGGAGACTGCAGTTGGGCTTTGTACTGCTCCTAATTTCCTGCAAGCTTCCTCAGTGATGAATGATGATTGCGAGCCACTATCTATCAGACATCGTAGAATATAAGGTTTTCCGCTTTTTGTCTGTGCTACTACTAATGCAGTTGCTAGTAGAGCATTGTGACTTTCTCGGGTTACGAAGTTATGACTAGTGTTTAAGCCATCAGTATTGTTGACTGCTTGTAACCGGGAAAAGCTTTCCTGTGAGGAGCTAGATTGATTAGCTTGACTTGAGCTCAATCTAACTTTGTCATGTGCTGACTTATGCTCATTATGAACAGCTGAGGACCTGGGTTTTTCCTTATTGTGTTCTTCATGAAGGGTGCTATGATGTCTCTTATTGCATTTCAGACATCTAAATTTGCTAGTGCAATTATTTAAGTGGTGAATTCCTAGGCAATTTGAGCACCGACCTGATGCCTTCAATATCTGATATTTGGATGGTATGTCCATCGCTAGATACTTCGGACACTTTTGGAGGTAATGCCTGGCATTGCATGCTGCGCATTTAAATTCATTTGTAACGTGATATGACTTTGTCACATCTGGTGTGGTGTTTGGTTTGTGATGTGGTGTGGACTTAACTAGACTATCTGCTAACGATTCTAAAATTCTTAAACGTGTATTTAAGAACTGCTTAAATGACTTAAATGTTGGGAGTTCTTGTGTGCCTCCCTGCTCTTCTTCCCACATTTTGAGGGTAATGAAAGGTAATTTTTGTACTAACAGATGTATTAGAAGTACATCCCATGATGTCGTATCAACTTCTAAACTTTGCAATTGTTGGATACATTCGTCTGTTGTATCAATTATTGACTTGAGTCCTTTAGCAGACTCTGCATTTAGTTTGGCTTGGTTTACCAAAACCTTTAATTGATGATTAACTAAAATTCTCTTGTTCTCATATCTAGCCTTTAACTTGTTCCATGCTGGCATGTAATCTTCATTTGTGACTGGGGTGTGCCGTAACAATTTCTCAGCATCACCCACTAAACAAGATTTCAGATGATGCAGCTTTTGAACTGGTGTTAGCTTTGTATTGTCATGAACAAGAGAGATGAATAGATCATGAAATGATCGCCATAAATCGTAGTTGCCGTTATACTTGGGCAACTGAATGCGCGGAAGGAATGATTCCTGCTGAACAACAGTTGTAGAATGAATAGGTACTTGTCCCGAGCTTGATGCTTCAGAAGTTGGGACGAATTTCCGCAATCCTTCTACTAATTCTCCCATATATTCGGAATATTTTAACTCTGTTGAGCTATGATTATCTTGGGCTAAATACTCATGTTGCTTTTCATCAGAACTTTCTAATAAAGCCTGATTTATTGCCATATCTGTATCGCTATATATTTCCCATAGTTTCTTCAAATCTGTAATTTTAGTTTCATAAAAGCCTTGTGTTCGTTTAACCAGGTTCGTTTTCTTTCCATTTTCGATTAACTTTTCAATTCTTGCACGCAATATGCTTTCCGTAAGGATTAGTTTATCTACTGAATCCATGTTGATTGATATTTTACGATTAGTTAATTAACCGTGTGGGTTAAATGATGAAGACAATTGAAAACAAAAAACAATTTAATGCCACGTGGGATAAATGTAAATTTAGTCGAAGAACGTAAATTGATACCGTGTATGACAAATTGACGTGAAAAAATATTTATCTAAATTTTCGTTACTAATTTTAGTTAATTTAATTATTCAGCTATTTATTAAAAGTTACTGACATACAAGTTCAGCAATTAACTGTGTAACACGATTTACTGACATGTAAGTTCAATAATTATAATAGAAATTTCGAAAATATTCGAGCTGCCTCGTCTGGGCACCCTGAAGTTTTACGTCTAAGCACGTTTATAAATTAATTTTTGTGTTTTTTAATAAGAACTGCCACGTCTAAGCACAGTTATTATTTTGAAAACTTCTTAAAAACTGCCACGTTTCAGCACAATACCAGTAAGAATTGCTTGACTAATTTAATCGTAAATGAATTATTGTCAATCGCAACAGTAAACAGGCACACATTCCTGGATGGAACCACCAAAAAATGTTTTGTAATGTAGCGGTAATTGAACACTACAGCTATATTACTGCATTTTAGGTAGGTTAGTGTAGCGGTATGTTAAAATGACAAGATATGTGAGCTTGTGTTTACTGTTGCTTTATTAACCAAAAATTACTTATTTTACGTTAGTCTGAATTCTGTTGTAATTTTTTTTCACTTTAAATGTACTTAATTAATTTAATTAATTATCTGGAGGCATGTATTCTTGAGGTGTCGTAACGTGACACGTGCTCAATTTTATACCTCAGATTTTCACTAATTCACTTTTATTACAATTAATTTCACTGTTTCTTACTTACTATAATTTATGTGTAGCTTAATATTAACTAATCTACGTTGTTTTTTCACATGAAGCATTAATTATGCGTGGCTTGCATGAAGTCAATGCTATGTGAAAAAACTAAATTAAATTGTCCACCACCAAATGTTTTAAGAATATATATCACAAATACTTATCCTAAAACGTTCACCACCAAATTCAAGTCACACCAACTTATTAATTTGATATTAAAATCTTGATAGCATGTGAATGCTGTACCTTGCTAGGCACGTTTATTTATGCTATAAGATTGTATTGAGAATTAATTTTTGCACTTTTGGATTTCTGAAAACACTGGATCTATGCTAAGTTGCATGTACGATCGCTGTCAAACTAATGAGAGTTTACTTAGGGAGCACCTCCTTTTTATAATGTCCGAGCCGCCATTTTCGGACAAGTTCCACATGAAAAAATGCAAATTTCATGTATTTTTTGCACATTATAAATCCATGCTGTAATGTCAAAATATTCCAAATTATGTGAATTAATTTATTTTTAATTATCCATAATTTTTCCTAATTCATTTATTGAAATATTTCAATTTTTCTAAAACTTATCAATATGGCCGCTCCCTATCATACTATGTTAATTTCCGGTGTGGAACATAAATTCTCTCACGAATTTTCTTCTGACTCGTTTTCACATCGTTCTCTTTCCCACTCATTATGGGAATTAGAATTACCTTTTTTTCTAAATATTTCCTTACCTGGGCATTTTCGCGTTTTTTAATTATTGCCAACAGGTAGAGCGCGGCCAACTTCGTTAAAGTGATTATTTACTTCGTCGCGGTGACAGTTCGTTTCGCGGTGTTTAAGTCATGAAGTGCCGTGTTTTGTGTGGTGTATTGCTAATCAACAACTGGATTAATTATTAAGGTAAGTTTATAAAAATATTCTTTAAATATTAGTTAATGATTTTCCTGTGCATAATTTGCAAAAATCATGCAAATTATGCGCAAATTTTGTGATGAAAAAGTGATTAATGAAGTGTCAACAATGGTTACAATTGTTGATTTTTCATTAATAATAGTGTGTGTAGCTTTTGCGAGTTTATGTTATTCGCATATTTAAACGTAATTGCATGTTTCGCAATAGTTTATTATGCCAGTAACATGAATTTCGCTGAAAAATAGCAATGTTTATGTTTTCATGTAGTGTTGTTGTTGTACTGCCAAGAAATTTGTTTCTTGGCAGTATGCATATATGTATTTAAATTTTTTTTATTGTACTGTTTAATAGTTAATTCATTTGATTTTATTGAACTAATATATATCTTTTTTTCTCATTTCAGATACTTTTCTTTGAAGATACAGGAGGCTAGTGTTGACTGGATGCAGGATCTTGGAATTCTAGTCTAGGGAAGTAGTAAATATTTTAGTTATTGTTCTAATTATTTTATTTCTTTCCAGCTGTGTTCAACAATCATACACTTTCTTTTAATTTCTTCTTACAGAAAAAGAAACAGTTCTCTACGAAAAAAAGGGAATTAAAAATGTTGAAAACGCCAACTGAGTGTTAGTGACGAAAAAACAACCGGTCAACTGCGAGTCGAACATGCGTACGAAGGGTTCAGTAACATCGTACGAAATTCAACACTATGTACTTTTTTTTTATTTTTTCAAATGAGAGTAGGCGTCATGCGAAAAAAAATAATAATAATGCCGTCATTTGAAAAAAATGCCTACTTATGATAATAATAGTGAATGAGAATAAAACGAGGGAAAAAATGCCGAAAAAATCACGTTTCTTGTATGGGCGCCCCATTAAATTTTTAATTAAATTTTATATTTATTACCTGTTGTTATAGCAGCAATAGATATACACACTCTGTGAAAATTTCAATTGTCTACCTATTACGGTTCATGAGATACAGCTCGGAGACAGACGGACAGACAGACAGATAGACATCAGAGCCATAGTAATAGAGGGTTCCCATTTTTACCCTTTAGGTACGGAACCCTAAAAATGATTAAACTTAGAGATTTAATCAAGTTATACGAATCAAACTATAGTTATTTTTTCTAAAATCCTTATCAATTAGGTTTTTTATTACATATTATATCAGGGAAATAAATTACACTGGAATGGCTTTCCGACCACTCTGCGGCGGGGTAAGTCTGAATTTTCAAATTAGAGTCCTCCCGCCCCCATTTTTTTGCATTTTTGAATTCTGTTTTAAACAAAAAGGAATTTATATTCTGAATATTTATTTTGTAATGTTAATTTCATAAGTTATGAGCATATTTAGAATTTATTGAAAATAGAAATACTAAAAATATCAACAATTTTCATTAGAAACAAGTTTTTTGAAAAATGTTTAATATCTAAATCTTTTTAAAGTATATTGAAGCCAATGCATTTTCAAAAACGTTATTTGAAACTCACTACTTTATAATACTCTATAAAATACGTCGATACTGGCACTTGTCGTTGGTACCTTCTGAAAGGACTTGTTTTTAAGCATTCTCTAAAGGCAAAAATCTAGATATGTCAAATCTGCAGGCCGAGTAGGCCAAGCCACAAGTCCCGAAGGTCCTATCCAACGGTAAGGAATATCTCTGTTCTTTATTTCCACACACTTGAAAAACTGTATACCTCTGTCCCATCAATTTAGATACCATCGATGTAATGTGATCTAATTGTTTGGCTACCAATAATCCTATACCAAACATTTATCCTCCATGGACGCTAATGTTCTACTTCATGAATCCACCTAGAATTTTCTACATATTATGCCGATTTATTTCACCGTGATTTGTAAACATTGCCTTATCTGTTGTAATCTCAATTACAAAAGTTCAAACGATTTTGAAATTCATTACCATAAAGTCCTTGCTGTAAAGAAATGTGATAATGATGAAACTTAAACCGTTTAAGCTGGTACCTATATCTACGAAAAATGCTCCTTATTGAAATTCATGTACCAAGTGGAACTTGTCTTGAACTAGTATGAGAATCCTGAGTAACTACATCTAGAATACTAATTTCAGCATTTTCAATGCATTACTTGAGGTTTTAAAGCTAGCACATATCAACTGAAGGTTCCCAGAGATATTATTGATATCTCCGAAAACTGTAGAATACACACCAACACTCCACAACTACACGACCTGGCTGCTTCTGTGGAGGAAGGTTTCGCCAACTTGAGACCAGTGACCCTGGCATTGAGTTGAAAGATGCAATCTTTTTTAATAGACCACTTCACACACCTTTCAGTACACCAACAACACGTGCACTCTATAACATGCTTATGTTTATAAGACCACCGGATTATACAGGATACAAAATATGGCGAACATACCTCGGAGTAAATATGGGCGTTATGAGAGGGATAACTTACAGAGTAATCTACAGTTATCCTTCTTATTACAAGGACGCTGATGTGACATTCAAATTGTTACATCTCAATATTATGCATCCTAATCAGTTGTCACATATTGACCGGGCAAGTTCAGGGAACCTGCACAGTTTATGCTGGTGAAGGCACCCTGTGTCCCGGATTTTCCACTTGTAACTCGCACGCGATATGCGTCAGTGGATCTACCCGAATTTCGGCATTACTAGGACATCGTTTCTATGGGAACTAAGAGTTTGTAGTCAGGTGAACTGTTTGATTAGCTTCGTATTGACGCTGGGCAAATCTATAATTCACTTGTACTACATGAGACCCAATCTGCATCTAGAGCTACATGCTACAAATTGCAAGCTTCAAGCTATAAATTTCAGTTTGCACATATGGCATACCGTGGAAACTGCTACATAGAGAGCTTCAAGCTAAATGGTGTAGCTGGCTACATGGACTGACTACGTTCATAGGAATACATTGAAATGGAGCTTCGTGTAGTAAGCAGCTTGTATCGTGTAACTCTCGATGTAGATTAGCACTGAGAGTCGAAAATGGAATTGGGAACACTGACCCACAAGACCATGCACAATCACTTAAAAGGCACTTTGTAGCGATAATGAAAGACGTTTGTTTACCTCTTGAACGTCTGGCAACGAAAGCAGATACATGCAACTGTATTTGGTAGCCACTAGCGAGAAGGACAAGTACTCCGTTAGAAATTTACAGCTGGAGGGATGATGGATGCAATTTGTAGAGGTCTATGATATTACAAGCTGCTCTCGCGGGGGTTATTAATTTTTTGTTTGAATTCGGTTTCGGTGCTAATTTGAAAAATTTTATGTTGAAAATTTGCTCGTTTACGAAATTATTTTTGGAAATTTGGAAGTTCTTAAAACTTCTAATAGGGTAATTATCAAAATATAGACAAGTAATAAACTTGTTCATCTGGTAGGAGTTTTTCGAAATTCTTGTATCCGTATATTATCTCTTTTGAGGACTCATTGTTATATAGTTGTCTTTGTTGTCCCTATATGACTACTTATGTTCGTTTGTTATTGTTTAGATTACTTAGTGAATTTTTTTTACTCCTTTTTAAAACCTTTTGCTATTTAATTATAAGAAATTTTATATGAGTAAGCAAATGCAGAGTCTATTTACATTAAAACAAAATATTATATACCCTCAAGTCCCATGAGACTGCAGGCCTCCCTAAATGCTATTCTTAAATACACCACTGGACCATAACCAAACTTGATAGATCCTATGATTTCATCTTGGGTATAAACACTTTTACACTGTTAAAATAAGTCCAATTCACTGCCAAATGTAAGATTTGTTACCTTTCTTCCATTACACAATTTATTATTAGCTAAAAGCTTTTTGGCGTAATGTATGTAGATATAAAAGCGATAACGAGATATGATTTGTCACAGTTATTATTGATGCCAATTACTTTTGGGGGAGAATACTCTTCATCGTCTAGGTAGATTATCCTTCTGTTATATCCACCTTATTTAGATCTTTATTTGCGAAAAAAAGCATATTCTCATTAAAACATATACCAACAAACAATGTTAATTAATCACTTCACTTCACTTTTTGACATAATGGTATTTGTGTTAAAATTAATTGCCTCTCTTCCCGCAAATAGTAAACAATAAAATAATGAAAACTATCCCAAAATAAATATTTCAATCGGATTTTGACTCTCTAAAAACAAATCGAAATCTTGATACTTTTAACGCACAAATGTAAAAAAACAAAACAAAAACTCTAAAATAATTTTATTAACCGCATTAACGAAATTGTAAAAGAAAAAAAATCGCTTTCTCATTTAAAATCGCGGCAATCTTGAGTTTATTTTCGTTAAACTCCTTGCACTGAGTTGCAGTGCATAAATCCATAGCAGGATGCAAGCTCGTATGCTGTGGAGTGGGTACATATCGCGCGCTTTTGTGCATAAACTTTTTACATCAAGTTTTTCTATCTCATAGATTTTATTTCCTTTTTTCTTGCATTGCTTATTTGTAAAAAGGGAATCTTTGAAAATCTCCAGGATCCCCTACATCCTTGCTTCTGTTTATTTTTCATGTTTGTTTCTCTCTTTACAGAGTGAGTAGGTAGTTGCTATGAAAACATAAACAAACTGGAGAAATATACTGGCACTGTTGAGAAGGGATGGGTTGAGGAATGCGCGCGCTTTTCCAACCCATTCCTGTGAATAAAATTTGTGAGAGCTTTTCCTTATTAATTACTTTTTCCTTATATGTTTTATTAATATCTGCATCTTAGGATGGAAGAACAACTGAGGAAGGAGATTTTTTCAAAATTGTTTCTACTTTCGTTTACTTATTTATAAGTATATCGTAAAAGCTCCATTAGTTTCTTAAATTTTTTTTAAAAATGTGCGTATGTGCATGTATACTTGTAGATTATCTTATAATCCGCTACAATAGCTAGGATATGAGGTTCTATCCGGATTGACGAAGTAATTTGTTCCTTATCTCGGATTTGATGGATTAGTCCATATTGTGAAAACTAAAACCATTATCCTTTGGAAATTCGTCAGGCTTTTTAATTAATTTTAGTGCAGACGCTGATAAAAAACTTTCTTATTGGTGGGTTTAAAACGATCAAAATTGAAGAGTCACTCTCTAAATATATTAATTTCTCATCTGGGGTACCGTAGGGTTCAATTCTGGTACCAATTTATATTTAGTCTTTTTATTGATTATTTACCGAAAAATTCTAAATATCAAGATTTACATGTATGCCGACAATATACAGTTATAATATTTGAGCAAGCCTATAGAACTTGTCGATTACTATTTGGGCCGCATAAACGATGATCTAGAAAGAATGAATATTCTCTCAATTAACTTAGATGGCTGTACTATTATCTGGCCACGCAAATAAAAATCAGGATCTTCAAAATTACTCTAAATCAAGAAATGAAATGCTGCGACTAGGTGAGCGGAATAATATAGAAAATATATTATGGCTTCCGGAGTATCTGATTTTGTGGGTGAATTCTATCTGTCAGTATGCACAACTAACACTAGTTTTTCCTCAACTTTCGGATTATAATTCCCAGATTAGATGGCGCATATGATCAAAAGATGGGCATGTGTTTAATAAATGCATGTTTATATACAGGTTTTGCATAGTTAACCATAAGTCATCTTACTTAAATCAGCCATTCGGTTGTCCGTTGTGTTCTCATCTAATACACTAGTCCTTAACTTATCATATTAAAAATATATTCGTAAACTCTTTCAACACACATCGTCGGCCTATAAAAGAAACGTCATATTTCCAGAATATCAAAAGTCAGTTATGGAGAGCTCTTGTATTATCCAAGTTGCTTTATGGTGGAATTATTTGCCTCCTTTTATTTAAGCGGCGGCCAGTTATATCGGTACCTTACATATTTATAATTATGCTTATTGCTTATATCAGATATACTTATGCCCGGTTTCACAATTCAGGCTTAAGCCAGAGCTTAGCTAACACATTGGTGTGTCTTAACCTCCGAGCTTAAGCCTACTCCGTTTCACAGTACTCTATAAACTGAGGCTTTGTTAAACCGTAGATGAAAATTTTTAAATTTTCAACACTGTGGTAATTGTGAATTTTTTTAAAAGAAAATTACCATTGTGGATTAAAAACTAAGCGAAAAAAAGAAGAACTTTTTACTTACCAGTTTGTTGTTGTATGTTTTATAGATATCAAATCCAAAATCATTGTTGCAGAATGTTTCGACAACATAAACTATCATAGACGAATGTTTCGACAGTCGGAACCGAGAATAAAAATCAAAGTCGTCTCATTTCTCAAAATGTTGGGGGCGCCTTATAATTTTTTCACGGGCCACACTTTGCGATACTAAGTATATTATGCATTTCTTCATCTACTATACATTAGATGAATAATTCAAACTGTTCGTTTTCTCCCTAAAAACGTCAAATTGCATGCTGACACTAGCTGACTGACAGCACTGACAATTGGTAACTAGAAAACTATTTTTCGCTTGGAAAATTACAATTTAGTTTTTTGTTTCGCAGCAACATCTGAGGCTTAAGCCTTCGAGATGACGGGCTTAAACCAGTGATGTCACTTAAGCTTTGAATGTGAAACTGAAATATTTATTAAGCTATGGCTTAAGCCTGGACTGTGAAACTGGCCATTAACGAAAGAGTAAAACTCAATCCCATTTCTATTTATTTAGAATGAGGTATCCAAACTCATTTTAAATGTAAAGAAAAACAATTTTCCTCAAAATAATTCATACTTAGATTTTGGGAAAAAAATCTTAATATGTTCCACCATCAACTATTTTGGGCATCTGAGTTCATTGTAATGTAGACAACAGATAGTTCAGGGTTTTACTGCTATCCTGATGAGATCGCCCTGTACTGCTGATCGAAACACACAGAATGCTCTCAAAATTTCTTCACGAAATTTTGATTTTATGTTTTAAATCAACAAACTGGTAGTACCTCGATAATTATCTTTGAATTCTCTGTTAATTGCAGTAGGTTGAATTATTGCCTATAGACTCTGTATGGGTCTCCAAAGAGTAAAACTCAATGCCATTTCTATTTAATTATTTTATGTTGGTTTGTTTTTTTTTCCTTTTTTTTTAATTTATTAATAATATTGTTCTTCGTTTTATTTTGAAACCTTCTACATATTTTTTCCTTACAATACGGTTAACTTTGAAAATAGACACTGAACCAATGTCACCAATTTAATTGTCACTAGATTTACTGCCATTCGGTATAACTCTAACGACAAAATTAAAAAATCTGTTTAGCGGCTATCGACCGCCTTAGTCCTCTTTTACATATATACATCAATTAATAAGACTATGACAGCTCCTCTTAGATCGCTATCGTTTGCAGAAGTACTATCCTGGACATAATCAATTTTCATAAAAAATCAGTGTAATTATTTTATTTTTTTATTTTTTATGTGATACCACCCTGTGCCTGTTCCGCCTTGCTCAACTCGACCGCGGTCCTCTAGCCTCCTTGTAGCTGACGGTTGGAGCATGGCACTGCACAGATGCGGTGAGATACTAGCACAAATTACTTGCAACTATATTTTGGAATGTTATTCTTAAAAATAGCTCAATTCATTTGTTTTTGAAACAATATGGTGTTTTGATATTGGACCACCTCGAGCTCAGAGATTACTTGGAATTTAGGATTCCACATACCTCCTACAAAGGCCAGCTGATATGAAACAAAAATCGTTACGACCAAAGCAAAAAAGTTAATCGGTTAGGGACAATATGTACTTCAAGTAGTCGCAATGACCGCTTTAAGCGCGATTTCAAGTATCTGAGGCAGGACTATTTTAATAGAGCGTTTCCGAACATGTTTAATGATTTTAAAATCGTTGCATCGATTCTGAATCATTTTCATTTAGGTACCAATTGTGGATAACACACAAGCTGAAGTCTTCATCAGCATAATTAGATACAAAGTCAGTCAAAACGTATGTGTGTATGTTTGAACAGCCAGAATGGAAGAGTCTCAGACAGGAGGATGTTTACGGGAAAGAGAAGAAACTGTAATAATTTAAACAAATACTTTGCGTCTGCAGATACAATTCTGACTTTCTCAGCTAAATGACCTTTCGGCTCCAGAAAGACCTATTTCTCATTATTCAGCTTATCAGGAGTTTACTCCTTTCCTTCATCAGGTATTTCTCCCTAAAATGTATGGAATATTCCCTAAAATGTAAGGAATTTTAGGGAATATTCCCTACATTTTAGGGAATATTCCCCATATTTTTGGTAAAAATACCTAAGTTTTGTGGCAACAATATTGCACATTTTTACAGTGTACTATATGGGTTTTCTGGTGCCAAATACTAAACTTATTGAATGTTCCATTGGTTTGGGGAAATTAAACTGATTTTCCATTTCTATCAAAGAAAATTACATTTTTAGGGGAAAATGTGTCTTAAATTTAGGGAATAGTCCTACTTTCCTTACAGTGTAGTTGGAAGATTTCCTATCAGAAAAGAACTGAGCTACTTCGCTCTCAGATGTTAGATATATCAGTATTCTTTCTGTTTTGTTAAAAATGATTGGAAACTACAAACTATTTACTCAAATAACTGAATTTAAGAAAATTAACTTATTGACCCGATGGCAATCATAAATTCGTAGCGGTTACAGTTGTGAAATACATTTATTAAAAATTACTTCTGATTTAAGAGGTGGTATTTGAGATAACAACGAAGTTGGAACTATAGTTTTCATTCACTCCAAGGTTCTCAGAAAATTTTATACTTTTTTTCGGTTTTCATGATCTTTGACTACATTTTAATTAGTAACTTTTTGATTGGTTAGTCACAGCGGATTCAAGTCAGTGAGCAATATTCTAGTTTATTCCCATCCTGTGGGTCCGCTGATTTTCAGTCTATTCGCATCGGTCCCTTCGCAACGAACTCTGTCTTAATCTCTAACCTATCGAAAACACTCATACCTCATCTGCATCTTTGAAATCAAGTCCTGGCATTTTTTTTTTTATATATATATTAATAAGCCAAGCTCAGGTGATACCCTATGATGTAAAGCACAGCATGGGGCAGGAAGGAGATTGATGCAGAATTAAAAAATAAAATTTTCGCAGATTGTAGGCCGGAGGAAAGACAGAAGATGGTAAACAGTTACACATTCGCACCGTACGGGATAAAAAAGCATCACGGAATTTTACTGCATTTTGAAGTATTTTGAAGAGTAAAAGGATGTGCACTGTTTTCAGTGCGAGTAATACGTGCAAGAATCAATCTACAAGGGATCGGACTAGATATTTTATCAGAACGTCTATTAATGAAGTAACTGATAAGAGTATTAAGCTCAACTATAAAATGAAGTGTTGCAATTATGTTAATTCAATCATCTCTAAAATTTAAGGTGACCTGCGGGGACTTTGGTTTTTCGCCAAAATATTGACAAAGGCACAATTAGTTAAAACTGTGTCATATACTAATATAAAGTTTCAGATCTTTTGTATAAATTCTATTAATAAAATGAAATAGCTTTTGGTGGTGTTATCAGCTAACATTCATTTCTGATCATTCTACTTCAGTAACAAAGAATTTTAGAGACTTTTTAAAAATCTTAATATTTTTCTTAAAATAATTTTTTTTAAATTTATATTTATATAAATTAACAAAAGAATAAAATAAATTAATAAGACACGATGCTGCAAATATACTGGCCTAATCAGTGTCGGAAGAAATTATTCATATTAAAATGTTTAGTACCATATTCCAGGAACTCAATTAATAGTTTTTAGTAGTACGTAGGTATGGAAGTAAGAATATTTTATATTTACGTTATATTGGCATTAAATAATGCAAATTTCATTATATTTTAATTATGTACTCTTTTTACACGGACTGAATCTCAGTCATTTTTCTATGTAACATAATAACACAAATATCACAGTAACTCTTAAAACAGAATCAGAAGTGCAAACATTACAAAAAATTATATAAAAGTGTTTGCTTGTGCTTTTAAGCTTTGTGGTTAAATGGTTACAAATTTTTTCCAACATGAGAGTTGAAGATAGTAAGAGATAGTGGAAGAGCTTTCTTGAACTAAAACACGCGACAAAATTCATCGACTTCTCATACAAAAACTTTGAAAGAGTCATCAACTGTTGTTATGCATACCACAGGCTATTTACTTGACTAATTACTGGCCATTGAGCATTTAAGAATATGGGTAAAAACACTGCTGATTCTGCAACGCAAGTATAGGTACTCTGCAAATGCATCGGACTTGTTCAGCAAAGACTCAAATGTCTGGGCAAAAGCTTTGTAACCCCATTAGACGTCCATAAAACGGATCCTAATGAGTTAATATAACCTTCCTAAAAAGGACGAACGTGAACTGGACCTAACACGGCATAGTACAAAAGTTCTTTTGGTTCTCAGTGCTTAAAGGGCGGATGCCCAACCTGCTCCCCGTCATCTGTAATAATAATAATAACATCAGAGAATCAGATGAAGATAATAAGTTTACAGTGCTATCCGGCTATCTGTCTCACTCACACTTCATGGAATGACTCTCCGTCTCACACAAACTAGCATCTTAAAGTTACGGTCTTAAGGCAAACTGTGGCTGCACTAGAATTATTTTTATTAGGTAAAAAGTTTTTTTTCGAAACTGGGTTTCTTAAAGAAAAAAATTTTTTCCCCATAATCTAAGAAATAATGTAGCAAGTGTTATACCATTTTAGGGTCCTTATTAAATGCGTCAACTTTTAAAGTTACTTGCCAAACTGGCGTAGTACATTTTTTTTATTCCGTATAATCAATTAAAGTTGGGTGAAGTATTAATTTTCTATTCTTGATTCGGTAAAATGTGATATTTTCTTCCAAGCTGGAGCAGTTGGCTTAGAATTTAAAGCAGCAGGTTACATAAGAACTATTGGGGATTACATAAGAAAAATAAAATTGGAAAAAAGTAAAGATTTGTAGCAATAGGAGCTAAAAAACCATCACAGGATGTGCATTTTCTCGAAAACAAAAGAAATGTCTATAATTTAAAAAATACACGACTTAAATTTTTTTTAATATTTTTCTGGTAACTATTATGATTTGGTCTATCACCCGATTCTGGCTTGACGTCGACTTACGGGACACCCTGTATATATATACATGCCTTATATATATATATATATATTTTTTGTAATACATTTAAATAGTTCAATTGAACGTAAATACGCATATATATATATTTAAGTTTGTAACGCACAGAAATACTGCTAGTACAGCAAAGTCGGTTGGATACCCACGCATAATATTAAATATAATGTAGAGTTTTGCATGTCCATCCGTCTGTCCGTGTCGTCCGTATGTCTGTCCATCCTCATGATAACTCAAAAACGCATTTATGTAGAGACCTGAAATTTTTAAGTAATATTTTAAAAATGGACTAAATCGGGCAACCCCTTCTTGTTGTTGCCATACAAAGCTTTGCGCTTTTACTATGTAATTGGAAACTGCCTGAGAACGCGTCCACGCGGACATCTCAAATTTTATAGGTACATGACGTTTCTAATTCCAAATACTAGTTCAAAACTAGACCAAATCGAGCAATATTTTCTTAGTGTTGCCATACAAAACTTTAGTTTTTCACTGTATATTTGGACAATGGGAAACTGAGAACGTGTCGATGTAGAGAGCGTACATAGCGTTTTCATAAAAATTGTAAATAAGAGTTCAAAAATAAACTAAATCGGCCAACCTTTTCTTGGTGTTGCCATACAAAAATGTTGGGCTCAATATACAATATTATTGATATTGGTCTTACAATATTATTGATATTGGTCTTACAATTATATTGGTATTGGTCTTAGACCAATTATAACTTTTTCTCTCTTGTTTGTATAGTCCAGTCACTTGTCTGCCCACTTCGAAATTTTAGAAATTCTGATCATTTGAAATCTTCTAGTTGAGTTGTGCACTTGTATTTGGTGAGTTGAAATAAAATTTTATTATTTCTTTTGACTTAGAGTTAATGAAAGTTCTGGAATATAAATATTCTAAAAAATCTCCGTATTTCCTTACCAAAATCTATTCAGAAGCATTACTTTCATTGTACTGTAGATATTCTGAAAAAGCTTCCTTATGCTTAGTTATTGGAGTGCTCCATTTTCCACTGGGATAGTAATCAGTTTACGCATCATACTATTGCACCATTTTCATGTGGAAATCTGATAATCAATTGTATATGAATACAGCTGTATGTTTTAAACTCTCTGTTTATTCTAACATAAAATAGACGCATATATTGGCGTAAATATTAATTGTTTTAAACTCATCCGAGCAATTGTGTTGACGTAAGTCTAATATAAATTAAAAATAGACTTTATTGGTTTATCGTTTAATACATTGTTCATGCAGGACCAGGGTCTCGTCAGCAACATTCGTTCAACTTATTTCCGTCGATGGAAAAGATATCTCGAACTCTCCATTTCTAAACATCTTAGGCGTTGAAATTTCCAGCAATCCTAGTTGGTCCAATAATATTTTTGGGATTACAATAAGCGCGATGAAATGCCTGGGATTCTTGCAATGATGAAAGAAATATTTTACTCCATCAGACTTGGCATAAATCTACAAGTCTTATATCGGGGGCCTAGGTTAGAATATAAATCCCATATTTGGGCCAGGACTTGACGGATTGCATTGTCCGCGTTATATATAGTCCAAAAGAAGGCCTTCCAGCTTATTAGCGATGACATATCAATAGAACCGGCGTAATGTTGTTTGTCTATATTTCTTTTACCGTAACTTCTATGGCTATTGCACTGACGAGATCTCAATGCACACCACACAAGCTGTAACTCGAGGTCTCCCCACACACCCTTGAAGTCAAATTCAGTCATACTGTGAAATTGGGCAATTCCTTCATAAATTGGCCATCCTCTGTTTTTCTCTTCAGCTATGAGCAGCAAACATTCAAGCTCAATAATCCTCAATAATCCTCTATTCGGTACTTCTTCTTCCTTTCCTGCCCTGAGCTTTGGCAGCATCATAAAAAAAAAAACAAAAACAAAAAATATATATATAATATTTCGGAGATAACTTCCAGTATGTTTTAGATATACAAATGGTAGAGGAGTGGACCTAAAATTGATACCTGCGGAACTCCACTGCTAATAACCTTATTCTCATTGTAACTGTTTTCCACTCTTGCACTAATTCCTAAGTCGCTTAATATTTTTATTAATACATTATGAACTATATATAGTATAAAATGCCTTCTACAAATCAAAAAATACTCCAATAACATAACTACTACTAGTGTCGAATTCTCCTATTTCTGAACTCCATTATCATCAGCCATAATAGCTTCCGTATTACTTTCCTTTTGGAATCCATTTTGCTTTTTATCAAATCCACCATTGCTTTGGATAAATGCTGTCAGTTAACTGTGAACATATACAGTCTCTTAATGGAGTCCAATTAAAATTTTCTATAGAAGGACTCTACTGAAATTATTATTGCATTTTTTAGGCATTAAGGTAAATAAAACTCATAACTGCGATAAAATGTTTTAGGACATGTATATTTAAAAAATTATCATAAGAAAAATTGGAAAAAACTCGGAGACTTTTTAAGAGCTTAATATTTTGTGCTTCCTCCTTTGGCAGCAATTAACACCTGTATTCTCATCGGCATAGTGTTTATGTATAACTGAACAGTTTCCTGAGAGTCCGGACTATGGTTTCAAACATCTATGATTCTCAATTTTATTCATTTCCGGAGAATTGCCTGGCCAATCCAAAAGGGGTACATTTTCTTCGCGGATAAAAGTTTTGACAGAATTTGCCGTATGGCAGGGAGCATCATCCTGCTTGAAAAAAAAGTCTTCTCTACTGGGAAACGACTCCCTCAATTGAGGAAGCAATCTTATCTGGACGACATCCTTGCATTGGTCTGGCTTCATTGTACCCTTTACAATGTACAGACGTCCAGTTCCTTTTGCAGAGATGACTGACCAAATCATCACTTTTGTAGGGTACTTCACTGTCGGTATTACGCGGCCTGCATGAAATCTCCCATCTTTTACGCCTTCTGACGTATTGCGCTTTATTAGCAAGGATTTTGAAAGTGTTTTCATCACTAAAGCACACCTGAAATAATATTCATATCTATGAAAAATTTACGTAATTTTAATTAAATTACGGACAAACGCAATTAATAAAGTATAAAACTAAACATAAGGTATATTTAACCGCTTTTCAGAAATCTAAATCTTTGTTCTGATGCTTCCTTGCCCATAGTAAACGTTTTGCTTTCATCGCATAGTGGTCAGTTTAGGCTTGCGAGTGGGTCTACAGGCTTTCATATTCAGTTTTCTGACTTTGCTCTGATTTAATTCACTTTTAATTTCATTCGTGGAAGCAAACCGATTTTCTACGCATATTTTCTTGAGGAGTCGTTCAGTCCATGGTGAAAATATTGACCACACTTGCTCCTCCTTTGAGGACTCCAATCCTTATCATTTTCAATTTTTCCTTTAATCAACCTTACAGAAGCCTAAAAAATATTAAATCTCCTGGAAATTTCTCGACTCGAAAATATTTTCACATCGATCAAGGCCTTAACTTCGTGGATTTTTTCTTTCGTCAGATCGCTGCTTTTACCCATTTTATTAAATATTATTTAAGTTTAATACAAAACTTAAATGTTTTTCAATATAATAAAAAAACACTTCTAAATTATAACACAGTCCATAGACACACAAAAATACTGCAATAATAAAATAAAAACCAAAGTAAAGCGGCCCACACACGATACAACTGTTGGTCCAACTGTTGTACCAATCTGTGTTGGCATACAACCGTTGTATGGTGTGTGGACCAATTGTACGAAGCATCCAACGATCGCAAGCTCGGTTGGATAGTTGGACGTGCATGCAGGTAAACCGCTGTTGTATATGCGACCGTTGTATAGTGTATGTGCTTGTTGTTCAACCGTTGATCCGATTTCATTATCTGTAAGTTTTTTATTGTAATTGCATTGTAAAAAACGAACCAAAATGGTGTCTATTAAGTAAATATAAAGACTTCTGGGAAGAGTTCATTGATATATTATTAATTTTCAAAGACATAATCACAGCTGAAAAACAAATGCACATTTTCTTTTTTTTTTTAAAAATCAATGACATTATTTCGTAATACTATGAAAAATGACACAAGACTGACAGCGGAAGCAATCGGTCCAACAATTGTATCGTGTGTGGACTACCAACAACTGTTGGTCCAACGGTTGTTCAACAGCCGTTGGACCAACAGTTGTATCGTGTGTGGGCCGCTTAAATCTTTCTGATTCAAAATCGGCGAGCGGACTGAGCAAGGTACTTGCAGTTATTTTATGTCATATATAAACGAGTTTGACAGAGATAGCAACATATTCGGTGATACCAAATAAGTAAGAGAGAGTAAGAGAATCCAGGTAGAGGGCTTAACGCATGTCAAATATCAAATAGAGCAGTTTAAAAGGATCTGAATATATTTCTTGGTTAAATTTTTAAGTGCCTCTAATAATTTGGACAGGGACTGTAATATATGGCACAAGAACTAGATATCGTATACCAAAGCAGACTAGCTATACAGATTGTGAAAAGGGTGGTGCATTCCAGTATGAACGGCAACATGTTTTACAGCGCGTGCCGAGAACAAATGTTGCTTTAAAAGCAGTTTCAAATTCATTTGATCAACCTTCTCAATATGGCAGGTACGAGATGATATGAATCGATCGACATACATATCTTTCGTTTCAAATGTTTTGGTCCATTCTGGAATATATCATCAGCCATATAAAATTTTTATACTATGCTCTGATATTTCATGGCAGCAGTGCTACGTGTTGGTAGTTATTTGAATGTTTTCTATCCCTTTCCTTAAAGATTCGCACAATACTTGATCTATGTAGTTATCAAAAAAGTTGAAAACTCTGCCATTTCATACGGAGTCGTTCAAACATTATTAATATTAGTTAGAATGCAAATTTATATCCTTTTGTAGAAAATGGAACAGACTTCAGTTTGAATGTGTATTATCTTTGGTGCATAAAATTAAAAATCCTAGAGTTATATTTCATTAGAAATTATTATTATCTTCTCAGTAAGGGCTAGAGCTTTCAATGTCTTTGGATTTTTATTTAAATCATGAAAATCATTCAAATCTGCTCATTTTTATATAACTATCTTTAACTCTCTAGTAAGAAGCATAATTGAATATATCTCACTAGTATGGAATCCATTTTATTCCACATATATATATATATATATATATATATATATATATATATATGAATTAGAGCTGCCGTTGAGGTATTTTAAAAAAATATATTCAGTACAAAGTGAAAGGAACCCAATCTGAATGCCTCCAGCGAATAAATAGTTTTTCAATAATTTCTCTACATATCCGCAGACTTATTATAAATTAATTTTTTTTTTTCTATAAGATCGCAAGCAACATGGTGAACTGTGCACAGTTAATATCGAAGTTAAGTTAAGTTTAATATTCATCTCGTAAGTCTCATAATTTCTTTGCTTTTAATCTTCCATTCGCCAGAACTATAGTTTTAGAAATAAATCACCAATTTTCGGAGTCCAAAGAAATCATAATATTTTCTTTAAAAATGTGGATTTATTTAATTGTAGAAGTCACTTTAGGTTCAAATAAATGATTCTAAATAACATAGACTTCAACAATTTTTCTCTGGTCTCTGCAAAATGTAAGTCGTGTTAATGTTAATGTAAGTCGTGTTAATATAATTCTATGGCTGCTATTGTTGTGCATCCTCGTATTCTCTATAGATATAGTATATTGTAATTAATTGTTATGCTACTTGAATTTGCTTTCATCTTTTTATAAGTAATATATTCATAATTCCTCACCACCTTCTACTATTATTCTTACTTTTATTATTATTTTTATTATTTAATATTATTTTTCCATTAGTTACATCTAGAATTCTTTTTATTTCAAATTTGTAATCTGAATTTCGTATTTTTTACTACGACTTAACTTAAGTTTCTCAAAATTGGAATGAATGGAAAAATGATATTAAATAATAAAGGTAATAAAATAATAATATAATATAATAATAAGGAGAGCTGAAAAATGAATTATTTTCCTTTTTTTTCCCTGTTTAGGTATAGTTTGACTTTGATTGTATTTTTGCTATTTTTTCTTTATCTTTTTTTAAGTAGTTTATAATAATTATTGTAGTAATTATACTATACGGTAGTACATAATTGGATCAATCACTGTATACTAAATAAATAAATTGCTTGGTAGTCCATGTCTCAAATGCATAAATAACATGGTAAAGAAAGAATCAGATACAAAACTTAAGTAAATTGAAGCAATTTGAAGGAAATCCTCGCTGTGATTACAAGTGATCAATTTTGCAGCATTTGTAAAAGAGACGGAAGTATATTTTGTTTTTAAAGAGCAACTTCGAGCACGTATGATGTTATGAAAGATATTTTAGATTATTGTTAGTAAATATAATTTATTTAGACCTATCTTACTAACATATATTGTTCCAAAGGATTCAGGGCAACAGCAAAAGTAGAGTATTGTGTTTAACTCGTTTCTTTTTTTTTTTCAAAAAATGAAATGTGCTTATTTATTTTCTTTAGTTAGCTTGTCAATTTCGATCTCCTATTAATTAAGTATCTATTGTCGATCTACATATATTTGTAGGTATGTACTCACCATTTACGAACAGGACCTTGGCCAAAGTCTTTTAATAATTTTTCTTTTTTTTTGTATTTGTATTTATATTTCTGAATGTATTACAGAAACTAATTTTGTGAAACCGATGCTTGTTATAATCACCGTATAAAAACATTTCAATTTCTAATTAAAGTTTATTTAAGTGAAAATTGTAAATGTTCGCAAAAGACAAAATCAACACTTAAAATTTAAAAAAAAAAAGTAAAAACTGTTATGAGCGCATATGAGAAAAACTTCGTTGTCTTAATTTTTCCAGCATAGTTCAAGATAATACTTTTACGTTTACCTTCAGAAATCAAGGATGATATGTCCCTACATAAATACATGTTCATGCGAAATATATCATATGTATATGCCTTGACCTAACCTACCCCGTCAATGCCCTACTGAACCCACCCATCAAAAATGTTATAGTTGTTAAAAACAGGGATGTGTGGATGAGGAAAAAATAACATTAACTTAAAAGTTGTCAATTCTTCACCAACTGGAAAGAATATCCTTTATTCTGTGGTAATTTTGTTGAGTGTTGAAAAGAGTTTCGATTTCTTACGTCACTATGAAAATAAGATAAATTCGAAACAACTCTTTCCGATTGAACGGGCAATACGGTATGATTTGCAGTAAAATTATCACCAATTTCGCCTCATTTTTTATTACGCGTAAAGGCACATATTTCTAAAATAAAAAGCTGTCGTTAAAATGTTATTATATAAAATTTCTAACAATTCAATTATACCTGAGATATAAATCACAGTCTTCACCATTAGTTGCGCCAAAATTTTCTAAAATCATCAATATCTTTTTTCAGACTCAAATTTCTTTAGAATAAAATTCTGAATTGTGTCAGGCAATCAGGCTTTCGTAAGTTTTATTATTGTATATCGGCAGTGTTAAAAGTATCTTCTGGCATAAGAATTTCTCTTGATGAGAACTATTTTAGTAGCATAGTATTTTATTATTTTTAAAATCTTCGCGAGTATCGACCACAGCCGCCTCTTGTTTAAACTCCACACTTTCTTCAGCCTAATGCAGCTCTAGACTTGATAATATCCTTTCTTAATAAGCGATGGCAGCGAATATATGTGAGCGATACCTCCTCCAATCTGGCTCTTGTTTTCACGTGAAGTTCCACAGGGATCGACTCTGGGATCACTACTATTTAGCATGTTTATCAATGGTTAAAGATGCAAAAACTCACTTGTATGCAGATGATCTCCAAATATATCTGAGCAAACTAATTGGGCTTCTTGAGGATTGTATGGTCCGAATAAGTGAAGACGTTGACAGAATTAGCTCGTTCTTTGTCTACATGCAATGGTTTGCTATTCAATCCTAAGAAATCACAGTGTATCTTCTACATACAGTAGTAATCTGAACATAGCAGATATGCCACCAGTGAATCTAAATCGCTATACTATACCCTTTTCAAAGAGAGTCACTAATCTTGGAATAGTTTTGAATAGTGAAATGAAATTTTGTGGCAATGTAAATATTTTGATGAGGAAAATTTACAGCGGTCTTCACAGGTTGGGGCTTTCAGCTAGCATTCTCGATTAAGGAAGTTTGATATTAATATATGCTCGTAGGGTTGAGGTAGCATATAATGATTTTATACGATTTATCTTTGGACTTCTCAGCTTTGACCATGTCTCCTCTTACCGACTGCAATTACTTGGCTAACCGTTGGTCTCCTACCTGGAACAAAGAGCATCGTTATATCTTTATAACTTTGTTGCATTCAGGTAAACCCGATAAACAACAACTCGGCGAAATCGAAACATCACAATTCATCGCTACAGAAAAACAGTCATGAAAAGTTTATACCTTGTCCAAATTGTTCGTTTATGGAGCACTCTCCCTTTAGGTATACAAAAGGCTGGTACGATCAACACGTTTAAACTACTTATATGAGTACGTTTCCAGTCTTCTTAAATGTATACCCATACATCTTATTCTGTTTTTCGCAGTAAACTATCATTAGACTTTATATGTACGACTTTTTTTTTCCTTTTTTTCTTTTTCTTATTTTTATCATAGTTTAACATATTCAGTTTATATTGCTATATTGAATTTAAGTTATTTCTAGCTCCGGATAAAATGTCTTGTGTACTATGTTCAGAATAAATAAATATTATATTATCCTGATTTTGATTTTACTTGAAACCAGCTGGAAACTCCAAGATCAGCCACAAATTCGTAGAATATGCGTAATCAAATATGCACGCCGATTTTTGTGTTTTGTATGAATCATTTAAAATAAATTAATACTCGAAAGATAGTTGGTGGATATTTTGTTTCATTTCAATTCACATACATTATATTATCAAACGAATTCCTTTAGGAGTATCATCTGAATTCCTCTGTAATTTTAATCTTCCATCTTCTCTTGTCCATAATATATCCTTTCATGTCAGAGTTATATCACTCTTCTAGTATTTTTTTTTTTTTGTTACATTCTTGACAATATTTTGACCTAATACGTGTTTAGAAAAACAATTTCTAATATGGCTAAGTTGAAAATGGGAAATTTGCCATTATAGTACATACTTGCTGTTATGCAAAATTTCTCAATTTCACCGTTTCAAATAATCGTGTTCAGATTTAGAATCCCAATAATTGAAAAAAAAATAAGTTTGCTCTACATCAGAGAAACAACTGCTTTGAGTATTGCTTGGTGTTTTTTTTTATCCATCTTTTATTAAAACAAAGTTTAGACAAACCACTTTTCACCTTTCTTAATTACTCTTTTGTATGCTTCATCCAAAAATGTATACGTTAGCGAAATAATTATAAATCCAAGCAGAAAAAGAAAGAACGAAACAGTTATATCCAAAGAAAATTTTATTTCATGATATTTTTTATCTAATCTTAAACTATTAACAAAAATTCATCACAAATTTGTGCAAATTAATCACTAAAAAAATAAAAAAAGACACCTTTTTCCAAGAATTAAGACCGAAATAATTATAAGTCCACCACAAAATACTAACGATTTTAAATCAAATTAATATGATGCTGGATCTCCTTCTTTTCGATTAACCTCAAAATTCCTTGAATTCATGGAATTGTTTAGTTTTTGCAGAATTTCTGGTTGAGTCTCATTCCAGGCACTTCGAATACCATTCTTAAGGTCTAACAGGTTGTTGTACTGCTTTCCAAGCTCATAAACTTTACGTACAATTATACCCCATAGATTTTCAATAGGTTTTAGATCTGGACTATATGGGGGCCAGTCTAAAACCTCAATTTCTTTGTCTGAAAAGCATTTCCTTGCCAATTTTGAGATGTGAAATGCGGCACTGTCTTGCTGGAAGATGAAATCAGCTCCCATTAGAGATTCTGCGTGATCTATCAGTGACGTTTCCAACACGGTGATGTAATCCTCTGAAGTCCTTTTATGTGTTAACCATGCTGGAGGCAGTTTTCCTTGAAAATAAAAGGCAACCCAAATCATAACAATACCACCATCAAAGTTACGCCTTAAATCGTGCCAATAATACTGCATGCCATCTGGACCATCCAAATTGAATGTTTTTTTTTCATCAATGAAGAGCACACACCTCCAGTTCTTTCCAAAATCCATGTATTTCTTTGCCCATTCTAACCTCTTTCTTTTGTGTTGCATTGCAATGTTAATGCAGGTTTCTCCAATCGTTTTACAAATGCAAGATTTTTATCAGCCTTAAGAACTTGTTGCACTCGTCTTGGATTAACTTTCACTAGCAAATAATTTTTCATTTATGGCCTTAAAAATTATTTGCCTTTTTTGCGGCCAGTCCGTTTATTTGTTCCGTACTTTTTGCATAATCAGCAAAAGTTCTTAACAATTGTTGCAAACCTGCCTAATTTTTCTGCAATTTTATGTGTGGAAAGACCAGCATCTCTACTTGCGAGAATTTTCCCTTTTTCTTCTTCCGTTAATGCTTTCCCACGTGACATCTTAAGAAATGTAGTAAAAATGTCTGAAAATAAAATTTATCTCTAAGGAAGTGGTCTAGAATTATTTTCAAATACACGCAAACCTCGATACTATATATTTTATAATTTTACCAATAAAATAAAAGTTCCAATCTATAGATATTTACGTTGGTCTTATAAATATTTCACACCAAGGAATAACGATTTAGTAGAAAATGACCTGACTCACGCAAAATTTTTCCGAATGCGTAATACCATAGATGGCACAAGAACTAGATGTCGCATGCCATACTAAAGCAGAGTATACTTATTGTGAAATGAGTAGTCAATTCTGAAATGGACCATAATATGTTTCAGATTGTGACGAATGCAAATGATTTTATAATAGTAGTTTTGTATACATTTGATCGACTTCCCCAACACTTCCGATACGAAAAAATATGAATCACTCGTCGTATACATCATTTCAAATGTTGTGGTCCATTCCGGAATGGACCACCCAGCCATATAAAATTTGTATACTTTTTTGGTACTGCATGGGACATCTAGCTCTTGTGTCATCTATGGTAATACGCACAAGCATCCAGATCGAAATAAAATGTGTATACCTTTAGGAAACATGTGCAGAGTGTTTCTTTATGAAAAAACTAAAATTTTTAAATGGGCTTATAATTATTTCGATGGCGTATGTAAGATCGATTTCTTCCTGACATTCTGAAACCAAATACAAAACGAAGAATAGAAATGATAGTTAAAAAATGCGATGCAAGGACAAAAAATGTACGCTAATTGGTACAATCTTCCTATTATCCTGACAAAATGTCCACAAATGACATTTAATCTGACGATTCCTATTCGATTGAAATTTGTCGAACAACTGATCTGATTCTATAATCGAAGCAATTAAAATATCGAAAAAAAATCCAGTCATTGAGGATGGATCTGAATCATTCAGCAAAATAGACAATGATGGATCCTTGTTGATTTAACTCTTATCGCTATTCATACAATTAAGGAAAGTTATTGTGGGTGATGCAGAAAGAAACAGTTATCTGTATATAAGTTTATCCTGTCTTCGCTGTATATAGTATGCTGGTACAAAACCATGAAATATGCTTATAATCAAATAAAGCTTTTTTTCAAATCGCTCTAAAAATTCTTCTGATGCCAAAGAGAGGGTATTAAGACGATTCTTAAGAGGGTATTACGCCTCGTATAAATTATGATATATTTAAATATTCTTTAAAACTATAAGTACCCCAAAGTCTGTCAGTCTGTGTCATTTCATCCAAACAATATTAATCAAGAAAAACAAAACAGCTAGACCAGGAAAGCAACACTGTAAAAAATGTACGAATTGTTGACACTAAACTTAGGTATCTTTCTCTTAAATGTATTGAATATTCCCTAAAATTTACATTTTACGGAATACTCGCCACATATTGGGGAATATTCCCTACATTTTAGGGAAAAATACCTAAGCTTTGTGGTAACAATTGTGTAAATATTTTACTGTGTCGATAAATTCCTTAATACCGTAGATAAAGTCACTGGACTTATATCCTAGTCCTTCCTTTCGAAATGCTCAAAAACGATTTGTGCAGCAGTTTAATAGATTTTTAGATTTATACAGCAATTTTTTAGTAAGTATATTTTAAAAACGTGTTCGAAACCATTTTCTTAGTGGATGTGAAAAATGTATTTTTTTTTTTTTATGGAAATGTTTCATGATTCTATATGCTGGGTAGGTATAGAAATACCAGAAACTAAAGTTACCCCCATTTTACGGCAGACACGGCAGCCATTCAAAGTCGACTCTCCAACGCTTGGTGGCCAAATTCGAGACGACCGGTTCGATAAATGATTAGCGATTATACGTACGTCAAAGGAACGCCAGATCGGCAGAGAACATCATCTCTGTCCGTGAAGGTGTGCAGGACAACTCGAGGCAGTCAATTCCTTGTCGTACACAAGAACTCGGATTTTCGAAGACTTGAACTAGGCGAATTTTTCGTCGAGACTTGGGCCTGCATCCTTACCAGATCTAACAGACCCATGAGCTCAAAGTTAAGGACTATAGACAACGCCGTTTGTTCGCTGACTGGGCTTCGGAGCATTTGGAAGAGGACCCCAATTTTGGACGAAAAATCATCTTTAGCGAAGGGGCGAATATTTGGATGGATAGCTGTGTTAACGAGCAAAATTGTCATATATGGGACGACACCGACCCACACAAGATTCACCAGGTGGCAATTCATCCACACAAAATGACTATTTGGTGCGAATTGTCGGCCGGCGGTGTCATTGGTCCGTACTTTTCGAAAACGATGTTAGTGAGGCCATCACCGTCAACGTCGAGCACTACAGATCGATGATAACTAATTTGTTTTGGCTCGAATTGAATGATATGGACGTTAATGACATGTGATTTTAATATGACGTAGTGCTTTCCACAAAGCGAATGCCACGATGGACATTCTTCATGAACGATTTGAGGGTATGGTTATCTCTCGTATAGATGACGTAAATTGGCCAAAAAGGTCATGCGATTTGACCCCGCTAGACTTTTTCTTGTGAAGTCGCAGGTCTCTTCCAATAACCCGCAATCGACCAATGCCCACAAATTTAACATAACTATGGGAATGCAAGAAGGAATATAGCTCCAAGTGATATAAATTATTATAAATCAGTAATATTATGATACACTTGAGTTGAATGGAAACCCTCTTAAAGCTGAATGGCTCTCGATTCAGAGCATCCAAAATTTAACTATGTAGTAGTAGCGTGAGTCTTCATTCTAATCAAATTAACTCCTTAGCAATAATACTTATAAAACACTATTCAAAATTATGCACATATATGTATATACAAAACCGAATATGTGCGAACTACTAGATCTTATCGTCACCACGAAAAGCTTTTTAGAATTAAAATGAATAAATCATTCACTTTTTATCAAGATAGAAATTTACAAATTATAACAAGAAATATATTAAGAAATTTGGAAAAACAGCTCCGGTAGCATTTATAAATATGTTTGGAAAATCTGTGTATGAAAAATGATAAAAATTGGCATGTAAATGAAAAAGTTTTTAGAAACCGAAAAAAATTACACGGTTTTTGTATGTTTTTGATTAAAAAACCAAATGCCACCTTTTTCAAAAATTTAAGCCCAACTGCATTTGAACTGAAGAGTTTCTAATATTTTTGCCGAAGGTTTCATATCAATATCATAAAAATTTTGATACAAAACGCTTAAAAATTTATTCAGCCTTAAAGCACTTTATAATTTTGGTGCAGTAAATTGCGATGATTCGACAGCAAAAATTTTTGAAGACGGAGTTCCTGTTTTTAATAATTTCTAGAAAAAAAATTAGTAAAAACGTATTATTGGAAATAATTTAAGTTTCTATCTTTACACACAGTAAATGACATTTATATGGAGATGATGCGCAACTTTATTTTTCTAACCAATCGGGTTCTATCGTGAGAATGTTATATCATGCATCGCCATACAATTGTGGTCTTCTACTAAAAAACTTTAATTAAATCCTGATTATAATTTTTTTTTTGCACCCTCCCATTTTAAACAGCTCAATCTGGTTAAAAGTCTTATTGGCCATATAGATGTGAAATCTTTTCCAAACTTGATCCTTTTTCTACTAGAATTCTCATGGTGGCATTTAATTCGAATATCCGTTTTATCTGTGGCCTTCGTTGGCTCGAACATGTATCGCAATACACAGATTCGGTATTTGGTTGTCAAATGCAATTTTATATAAACTATCACGCGCAATTATTTTATTGGCTAAAATAATAAAATTTCGAAACTCGCGTTACTTGTATGAAAAAGTCATACTTTACTAGATCCTTTAGATTCCAGAACTATATCTCTTATACAGCCTGGGGATTCCTATCACTTAGTATGGAGCGCCAATATCTTGTCTCTGGCATTAAAATTATAAATTCATTGCCACACCATTTAAGACATTTACTTGGGTCAAGTAGGTACTGTCAATTTAAAAAACGGAACTCAATTAATTGAAAATGGTTATACGTGTATTCTCCTTATAATTATATAGGAGGCTAAGTATATGTTGTTTGGAATTTAATTTAGATAAATAATTAATTAATTTAATTAATTAATGATTTTATTAGTTAAACTAACTAGATGTCAGTTCCTTGTGCAGGTATCTTCTTTTTGTCTTATTTTTCAACTCAATTTTTAGTATTTAATAAAATCCAGAGTCTTGTGTTACTACAAAGTAACAAGTAAGTTTGAAATAAACTGAAATTTAAAACTGAAATTGAAATTAAATATGAAGCTCATTAAAGCTTGTGAAGATAATTATAAAATCACATTTGTAGTCTTGCTGCCCATTGGTATTCATTTACTACAGCAATTTTACTAGACGTAGATGTAGCATGTGTCAGAGCAATGAAAAGAAAATGACGCAAAATATTAACTGATTGCAAAAGTACAGAGATATTGTATCTACGATTCCAAAAAAAAAAAAAAACTCTCCCAGATCTCTTGAAAAAAAAAACTAATACTGAAAATCTGCTGCTTAAACGTCCAGAAAACTTTAAATCTTTCTTAAGTAAATGCGGAAATTATCTGGTGAATATACTTAGAACTAAATTTTTCTTTTTTATCACACCATTAAAAACTAATTTGGAAGTGAATGTCGAAATGGTGAAAATACCTAGGTTGCCCGAATTATATTTGGTAGCTTTGCCCATGGTAAAAAGCGTTTAGCTCTTCTGTCCTTACAAATTAGTTTTATTCTGAATAATAACACAATTTAGTGATAGGCTGTCTATACAAAGGAGTAGTTTCTTGAAATATAGTTTCAAATACCATACTTCTATTGTAATTTGGTTATACTTAGTTGGAGCTGCCATCCGTCCGAGTTTCCCCGGATTTATCCTAGTTCAGAGAGCGTCCAGAAAGCGTCCGGACGAAGTTTTTCCAAATACCGTCGGGGTTTTAAAATTTTCGAAAACATTAAATAAAAATCTTATTTTTGCGTGTACTGACAGACCGACTAGACTCTTACTCAACATAATGTTCAATGCAGTAGTGGAAATGTATAATCTTTACAATAATTTAATAAAATTTACTGGATGTGTTTTCCTAATATAAATGAGAATACTCCATTGACTGCTATTGAAAATACGGTTATATTTTTACAAAACAAGAAAAAAATTGATAGATGAGAGAGTGAATTTAAGAACTTTCAGTCAAAATCTAAGCCACCAAATACGTTTTTAACGAAAAATCAACTTCGACTTAATTTATTTTAAATATCAAAAGCTCATTTGAGCGAGATATTCAAGATTGCACAGTTTTTTTTTTTTTTTTTCATACCAACTCATAATTCCAAGGAAGAGAGAGTGTTTCCACTAATTTCTCACTGGACAAAAGAAAAAATTATAATTGATTTTTATAAAGTCATAATGTAAAGGTACACGGCGACAGACCTTTGATATCTAGTGTTCGGTTTACAGAAATTAAAATCTCCAAAATGTTTAGACGGCAAGAGACTTTTTGGGTCTGGGGATGAAAAATTAGGTCTCTGGAGACCATAAGAAAAAAGTCTCTAGAGACATTGTCAAGAAAGAGATTGCTAAAAAGAAAATATCTCAAAAGTTATTAAAATTTTTATATCAATCGAAAAGTGAAAAAACTTAAACAAATTGGGCTTGTTGTAAAAATTTTACGAGATAAATGATAACACAACAAATTTGTATGGCTCATTTTTTTTTTCACAAATAACCAAATCTCTATTAATGAAGAAAACTCTTTTCCGTGATATTATCTACTATCCAAATATGAGGTTTTAATAATTTACTAACAACATTATTAGTATTTTTATTTAAAGAAACTAGAAAAATTAAAAAGATGATTTTTTTTTTTGTCTTATAAAAGGTATTCTTTATACAATTTTTCTGAAATAATCTAAAGACCTTTAATATAATTACACATACCAACAATTGGAAAATTTTAAGGATTTCAAAATCAGTTTAAGTTTGATTTTATTCAGGCTGCATGCATCGCAAGACAAAAAAAAACTCATCTATCAGCAAAAGAAGAACGTTGGGAAAGTGCAAATTTCGTTCGATTTTCTATAGAATGACCCTGTAATAAATTTAATAAAAACTTTGGCAAACTCACACCACAGTTAACTGATAGAGCCGTACACATAAATAGTTTCCAGTGACCTAGAGATGAAATATTAGTAAACTTCGGAGACCGGAGACCGGAAACCGAACATGGAAACCAGTTTGGTTTGAAATACACAACGGGAGACCGGAGACCAAAAAAGTCGCTACAATTTTCGCATCTCCAAAGTGTATACATGGTTCGCTGGGTCAGAGACCGAGAAAGTAATTCTGGAAGCTAAAATCTCTCACCACTTTACTTTACATTTACTGAGCAAGGAAACTGTTTTGAACAGAGACCGAAAATAACTGGTATTTTGAAAATTTTAATCAAAAAGATCTGGGATAAATTACGTTCGTGGAATTCAGTGGAATATACCAAAAGATGTCTCGTGAAACCCGTTTCGATTCCCGTAAAGCTTTTTTTTATGAAAACTTAACTTTTAGAAAAAAAAAAGCTAAGAAAACTAAGCTGGAAAGGCTTATTATTTTTTCTGGCAAAAATAAAAATCCCAGCTTAAATTTTTATTTTGTCGACCTGAAAGTAACAAGTTTTGAAGCCGGAAGTATAAAAAGCCAAACTGGTTTCTTATTTTCAGGGACCGAATCAGTTATGAATTTTTACGAAAAAAGCTTAATTTAGTTGTTATTTCTGGCCGGTAATAGTTTTGAAGCTAGAAAAGCAAGCGCAATGGCTTGATACTTTTTTTCGATAAAAATATAAAACGCTAGCCCGGCTTTTTATTTTTCCTAGTCAAGCTGGAATTTTTTTTTTTTTATCAGAAAAAATAATGAGCCTTTCCAGCTTAGTTTTTTTAGCTTGAAACTAAAATCGGTCAGGAATAACAAGTAAAGTAGGCTTTTTTCGTAAAAAGTCATAACTGATTCGGTCCCTGGTTTTGAAAGCTAAAATTTTTAGGTTATACAACCATAATTCTTTAGATGAGAGGGGTAAGGATCTGGTTGAGCAGTCGTTGGAAAGGCCATGAAGTTCTGCATACAATGAGCTCTTAACTGTGACGCCCAATAGTTTTTAAAAAACAGAGTATTTTATGAAAAACTTCCTTTTATCTTAATCACCCTGTAACTCTTAAACGGTTGATATTGCCCCCGCCCCCCCCCCCCCCCCCCTGCCATACAATTTTTGGTTCGTCTAGCTGAGTACTATCACCTCCTACGGGGAAACACCCTGTAGAATGAAAAAGAAAATTTTTGTATGGAAACCCTACAAAGGAGCTACGCGATTTGTCTGATTTTCAATTCTAAATACAAATTTTTTTTTAAAAATAGTATAATTATATTATATATAATATTTCAGCTATCTATCCTCAACGTGCTCTCGACTTATCGTGACGGACATGCAAAAAATCAAAATAATTTTTATTTTTATACGTGACTGTCCAATCGATTTTGTGATACTATTATTATTTTGATATTTTTGCGCTTTACAAACGGAATGACAAACTTGGTATACTCGATGAGCAAGAAGCGTATTTAAAGGGAGGATAAGGGGTACGGTTGCTCCCACTAGATTATATTATCAAAATGTGGCGACAACGAAATCTAGATTATACCAATTTAAGCATAATAATAATATACTGAGAGCCTGTCCGAATTCAAATCTTTGCTTCGATTTCGTCAGGTAGTGACGTTACACAAAAAACTCAGCTATTAGAAGAATTGGACGATGACGAAGCTAGCCTATTCCATTGTACTAGTTAGTTGTTATGTTAATTAAATCCTTCAAATAATTCAAGAATCAAGTAATAAATTTGGTCGAAATAACCAAATATTATAGATTCAGTTAACATATTTATGGTTGATTTTTTAACTTACTCCACAAAGTTGAATTCTATCATCATTTTAGATAAAATTCAAAGTAACCTAAAAAAAATGTTGAAAGGAACATTTCGTTTGCTTAAACTGTATACAACTTTTCAAAAAAGGTTGCTTTAACACCAAAATTGGATAGGCTCAGAGTTTACATAATTATAAGATGAATTAACCATCAATTTAAGTTAATTTTATTCCAATATTCTTCTCAATGTATATACACAATTCTGAGTACCGTATTTTAAGAAAAAAAAAATCAAAAAATATGATAAGAGTATACCATCTATATATTACCAGTCAACTAACCCTTTTTTTTTGTAATTGATCCTTTCTATGTATAAGGTGTAACGATGAAGTGTGCTCTGGGGAAACGTGTTAGGTATATTTTATATGAAAAATAAGTATACTTCTTATTTATCTATTTTTATGATTTTCTTTGTACAATTTATTTCCTAAAACATTATTATAATAAAATAATATACAAAATATCATTTTCATTAGTTTCCGTCACAAATTAGATTTCCGTATAAGAGCTCACCTATTACCTACCGACCAAAAGGATAACTGGATCAGTAATTATATTTCAAAGTGCAAAGAAAAAACTAAAAAGTTTTAAAATATATTATTTAGAAAAAACAATAGTTGATTTTCTTAAAGTATAAAGCCCAAAACATACTCCTAAATTCTGTTAAGTTCGATTACATTTTCAACACTTTCTGTAGATCTTTGCCATGTTGACACAGTTTTTCTCCACTCTAACTATAATTTCCTAAGCACGCTTACATCAGCAGCCTGCATAATATATGTTGCGTTTGGTGGTAGGGCATAGGCATATAAAATAATTTCATTATTATGACAGTATTTGCTAAGTTCAGTGTTAAATGGGATTTATGTCCATCTACAAAACATATAATTGGCCTTTGAGCTTTGTTAACTTTCAGCCATTTATCTACACTGTAAAAAAAAAAGTAGGACTATTCCCTAAGTTTAAAACAAGTTTTTTTTTCTAAAAATTAATTGTATTTGCTCTGATACAAAGGGAAAATCAGTTTAATTTCCCCAAATCAATGGAACATTTAATGAATTTAGGTATTTGGCACCAGAAAACCTATATCGTAGGTAAAATTTCTGAAATGTTAAGCTTTCTCAGATATAAGGAAGAGAACATTCAATTAATTAGGTATTATTCTACATATTTTATGGAAATTTATTTTCGTTTATATAATTCACACATTGTTTTTGAAAACAAATCATATACTGTTTTTCAATATTTTGTTTGAGCATGCCCAGCGCAACAACATAACTTCCGTGTATGGACCATAACCCATAAAGTGCCAAACACAATTCCGACGTTTCGAGCCGACTCGATCCAAACGGATGCATGAGCACAATTATGTTCGGTTTCAAATACTTGACTTTAACATTTTTCCAGATTTTGTTTTTCATCCATGAAAAAATTCTATTTTTATCATATACCTAATTCATATCTTTTTTTATTTCCTGAACAAAAGCTTCTTCTTGCATTTTTGAGTATAAAGAAATCTTTACAGATGATTTTGCTAGGTTATGTCATCCGTAAAAGTTGAAATATGCTCTCAACTTCTCCATTTCGATTGGATCCATTTCGGTGTAATGTGTCCAATTGCACGTATGTCTCATATAAGCAAATTTGACATTTGTACGAATCGGATCGAAACGGTGGAATTGTGTTTCGCCCTTAAGATATGAGCTATTCAGCTCATTCTTGTTTTTTAAAGGGGGCGGTGTTCTATCACCTCTGATGGAGTGTGGTACTATCACCTATTATATTCCCTAAATTTTAGGGAACATTCCAAACATTTTAGGGGGAGAAAAAACAAAACAAAATTTGAAAATTCCCTAGATTATTGGGAATGTTCCCTAAATTTTAGTGGAAAAAAAAACAATAATTGAAAATTCCCTACATTTCAGGGGAACAAACCTACCTGCATTTTAGGGATAAAAACCTAATCTACGTTTTCCAAGGTGGAGCTTTCACTAATCTTATCGACAAATACCTAAGCTTTGTGGCACAAATTGTTTCCACTAACTTTAGGGAATTATTTTTTACTATGTAGCCCATTAGCAACGTACTCAAAAACGATGTCTCCCTTCATCCATCTAGATTCGGAATCAAATCTTTGGAGGGCGTACGTAGGGGAAAACTATGCAAAGTGTAACGATCTCTTCACTTGCGATTAAGGTAAATAACACGGTATTAGGGTCTTTGTTTCATTCTCTGGTTTGATTTCGTATAGGTATGTTCCGATATTCTTTTCCAATACCAATACCCATCCAGGTTTTGGACATAAACTAAATCCTGTTTCATCCCCATTTATAATTCTTCTGGGATCATTTAGTATGTGTTCAGCATCGATTAGTTTCAAATAATCTTTCAATTGTTCGAACCACATGCCTTCCCTTGGTGATGCCTTGATTATCTTCTATACTGTACCCAGAAGACCTTCTCCCTTATTGGGAAAACCACATCTGGTCTATTTAACACACTATTTGACTACTTTTTTTTTCTGAAAAGTAAGCACAGTAGAAGAGCCAGGATTCGAATTTTCTTTAGGAAGTTTTCCACTTAGCTTTTCCCTGTATTCTTACAGTGTACATAGTTCTTGTCACCCCGAACATTTTGCTAGCTTTTCTTATTGAATTTCGCTCTATCCAAATGCCATCTAAAGCTGCTTTTAGCCTATCTTCTGTGTAGATTCTTGATTTTGAAGATATCTCGTTAAAAGAAAAACAAATCATCTAACAACAGCATTCCAACTACGAAATATCGGGTTCTCCAATAAGAGGTGTTATTTTAATTGGCCTGCTATTTCGGTAGATGTCACTTTTGGCGCTGTCATTTTTTGACATTTGACAAGTAGAAACTACGTCATTAATAAAAATGGAACGATACACGATTCAACAACGCATTTAAATTATTAAAATTCACTATAAAAATGGTGAAAATGTGGCAGAGACGGTTCGTAAAACTCGAACATTTTTGGGTCGTCGTGAAGCACCTTGTCGGACCGCAATACAAAAATTGGTAGAAAAATTCGAGCTGCCGGGACAAGTTAGTGATGTGAAGAATAAAACCCGTGCACGTCGCTCAAGAACAGCAGAGAATATTGCTGCTGTAGCCGAAAGTGTTGAAGAAAACCCAGGTTTGTCCATTCCTCGTCGTTCTTTGGAATTAGGCATTCCACAAACGTCATTACACCGTATTTTGCATAAAGATTTGGGTCTTAAGGCTTATAAAGTTCAGTTAACACAAGAACTCAAGCCGGCCGATCATCAACAACGTCGAGTCTTTGCTGATTGGGTCCTTGAAATGCATGAAAATGATCCGGAATTCCATCGAAAACTCATCTTGAGTGATGACGCCCATTTCCACCTCGATGGCTTCGTCAACAAGCAAAATTGTCTCATCTGGGGCTCGGAAAACCCAAGATTTATTGTTGAAAAGCCTCTCTTTCCTCAACGTGTGACTGTTTGATGCGGTTTATGGTCCCGCGGGTGGACCTAACTTTTTCGAAAATGAGGCTGGAGCAACAGTTACGGTGAATGGATTGCGCTATCGACAGATGATTAATGATTTTTTATGGCCGGAATTGGATGGTAGGTATTGATCTGGACAACGTTTACTTTCAACAAGACGGCGCTAGGTGCCATACACGCAACAAAACCATTGATCTTTTACGGGAAAAGTTTCCGGACCGTGTTATCTCTCGAAGAGGTGATCACAATTGGCCACCGAGATCTTGTGACTTAACACCTTGCGACTTCTTCTTTGGGGCCACGTGAAAGAGAAGGTCTACGCCAACAGTCCACCGTCGATTCAAGACCTCAAAGATGGAATTCGTGAGGCTATCGAGGACATAGGGCAGCCACTTTGCGATTTGGTTATGGAAAATTTCATGAAAAGGATATGGTCCTGTAGGCGTGGTCGTGGTGGTCATTTGGCTAATGTTATTTTCCATTATTAACGGCATACCTCCCTCTTTAGAATGAAATAAAGATCCGATCATTTATCTCAAAAAATGGCATTTTTCTTTGAATATCAAAATAACACCTCTTATTGGAAGACCCGTTATAATATATATTTTACTTGGCCATAAATAAATGCTTCGAAGTAAAACCTGCATTAGATAGAGGCCAAAAATTTAATTCATTTGTAGAATGGAAACGCAACTCCATAAAGCATTTATTTTATATTTTTATTTTATGATTTAAATAACTGTAGTGTAAATTACTACAATAGCTTGAAGTTTATTTAATTAAAAAATAACTTTTTTTTATGCTGTCAAGCTTATTTCTTTGAAGGGCAAGTAGTCCCTCAAAGTAAACGTTTCCAGTGGATTTTATAATAATATTAACTTTATATATATAAATTAATTTTGTATATTAATTAAATATGCTTCTGATTTTCTAAAAAAATATTCAAAATAGCTGTACTACTACTACTTGAAATTTAAAATCTGGCCATGTGTGGGTGGTTATTAAAAATTCAACAGAAAACAGATAATTTTGCTGTTACTACGTAATTTTTCATTACTTTCCGATCAAGTTATTAACTTAACAGGTGTTTGATAGACAAATGTCCACTTAAATAGCATATTTAAAAAAAAAATGCAACTAACATTCAATAAAAGGTTGCACATTCACTTAAGCAAAATGAAAACGATAAACTTAGTTCCGCGCATTCCAAAGGAAAATTAGATGAAAACTGCACTGACAGGAGTGCGCAATATAAAATCAAAACTTTTGTAAAACTTAGATAAGAACCCAGTTATTTTTATTAAGACATTTCAAAAGGTTTTAATGTGTAAATTGATGGATTTATTTTTGTACTTTTGCTAGAGTGGCCGGGAACTAGTGATGGCCGGTAATAAGTGCGTTTACCTTACCTAGTTTACTATTTTTTCTCAATTACCTACTGCAGAATGGAAAAGTGTTTTAAATAAAAAAGAATTTTCCATGGAAACGTGCAAGAGGATACTTCGAAAGAAAGAGTTATGGCTCTTAACTTTTTCAACGGCACGATATGATAAAATTAAAAACATTAACAAAATTTAGTCAAACTGAATAATTTATTCGATTTATTGAACAAAAAAAAATATTTTAAATTAATATTATCTAATTGCAGAGTCCTGTGTAAGAACATGGTATGAATTTATACCACTACACATAATACAATTACTTTTTATGAAAATCTGTAAAACATGTTTTTGTTTTACGAAATCACATCATAAGGCTAGTTTTCTTTTTTATCAGAATATTTTCTAGTTTAGTTTAGTTTCATTTTTGACGTTCCTGCAAAGATTGTTTGTAGTCGACGACAAAATTTATTAAAAAATTAAACGAAAATCTTATGCTTCCGTTTGTGTCTCTTTCGATCAACGTCGTAATATTTTTTTTAGCTGATCAAACTTATCTCAGTATTAGTCATATTTGAATTAAGTAATAACTTCGGGCGGGACGAAGAACTATCAGTCTTTCTTCGTGTAACTTTAGTTACTTTTTCAGGATCATGGAAATTTGAAATCATATTAATTGTCGAATTCACCGCGTGAGAGTTTGCTGTAATTTTTAAAGTCTGATTGTAGAAATTTAAAAGTTACATATGTAACCGCTCTTATCGCAAAGCATCCATACTTTTTATGGGTCTTTTTGATATTTTTCCAAGAGCATACCCGGTAAGGGTTGTAATAGTTTGCTGAAATTCGGAAAATCTATGTTAGGCATCAATGACGAATTGTTCAAATGAATATTTCCTAAAATCCAACTAAACATTTTGACCGATATCATTTTGGATATATGCATACATAATATGTATATGGGTCGTTCAATTCAAGTCTACATACTAGACTACTACTTGGACTACTATATGTTCAACGGATTCATCAGTCCCTTGGATCGTTTGAAGGAAGACTTTCAATAATTTCCGATGGACCATAGTGTGTTCCCTAGATTTTTTTTTTTTTTTTTGGTTCAGTTATATGAAAATTTCTGCTCAAGCTTTTCCATTCCAAACTTTTTTTTAAATCGCTCAGAATAATTTCGTCATCAGTTTCGAAATCATTCCTTGACATCTGTCTATAATGTTTCAACCCTAAAAGACTAAATAAGCTATAGTTTGGTAAAATTAGCCTATATAAGGCTGAGATATTTCGAAAGTAGATTCAATTATTCGTATTCAGATTTCTCATAAAACGGTAGTAAGTTAAATTCTTCCATAATATTTTCTTCATCTTCAGACTCTGAGTCGAAAGGAGTGCCTATTTACCAATTCTACGGATCCACATTCATTATATCAAAAAACTGCCGCGATATGTTCCGAGCTCAGAATTTTCCGATTCATGACTGTGTTCAATTTAATTTTAATAAGAAAATATCCTACCTTATAGGTACCTTTTAATAAAAAAATTACCTGTTTTCGTAAAATTATTATTTGCCCGGTGGTATAAAAAACTAGCCACTTAGTCTAACCTCTCAAATCTGTTTAAAAAAGTATTCACAGTAAATGCCAATATAATTTCCAATAATCGTGGTATAGTTTAAAATTAAACTAGAAACAAAAAATCTTAATTCGCCTGGACACGATCCAATAAGAATATAATACCGTTATCACTTTCACAGTAGGCAAAATATCTTATGTTTTTCATGGAATTTACGTATACCTACATCTCATTGCTCTTACCAATAATATTAAAAATTTGTTTACAAAGAAAATATTTCGAGAACGAATCCCCGTATGGCATTGAATTTGTACCGTTGCCCAATTTTGAAAAATGTGCTAACAAATTTTATACTATTGCCCCTGAAAGAATTAAAAGGTAAAGTGCACGAAATTTTTAAAATTTCAGAAATATTTTAATTCTCTCAATTTTAAGTATGGTCTAAAGAAAGCCACTTGTAGCTACCTTTCAGAAAAAGAAAACGTTTAGCTTTCATTAAGAAATACATACCTACTACAATGGACTCTAAGGTTTATCTAAAGCTAGGAGCTCAAAATTGAGATATCTGTGACAGAACGTGTTATTAGTAAGTAGAATAAAATCTTCAACCCAAATTGTATACGTAGATCCGTTAAGCTCCTATGTACTGTAATAATTTGAGGATTTAGGTATATTTTTCCGAGGTGCAGGCCGCCTACACCTTGCAGATGGTACTATTAACCCAGAACGGTACCAGATAATTAAAAAAAAAAAAAAAAAAAAAAACAGTAACAATTTCCTACTCTTCATTCCTTCTCTACAATCTATTGAAAGTGAATACATTTCCTAGTAGACTCAAGGTCTTGGCCAGAATCTCTACTAATTATGTATTTTTGTTTTTTTATTCAAATTTCTATTTAAATTAGTTTCATTACTTTTTCTCGAATTTTCTTTTTCTTTAATTTTTCCTAAAATTTTCCTTTATTTGACATAATTAACAAACATTTTTTTCAAATAATTTATTTGTGTTGTGTTATGTGTTAGTCCTGACTTATCATCACCAATTCAGACTTTGTGAGCAATCATTACAAATAAAAAAAAAGCCAGAAATTTGGATTCGTTGAAAATAAAAATTAAGAACATTTCGAAATCAATCACAATGTGAAGCCTTGATTAATTCTATGCGCCTAGTTATAGTGGTAAAATAATAAGTAGACAATCTTTTATGGTTGCTTCTTGAAATCAATTATAATTAGAAGAAGGGGGGGTTGGAATATTTCGAGACCCGAATAATATACTAATCTACAGGCAATTATCTGCCTACTGTATGAAATTTTTAAAAGACAAGTACCATATTACTTGTCAGTTACTGGGTTTGTAGCCGAAAAGCAAAATTTCATAAAGAAATTTGAAGAGTATATACTGCGTGTTTCGATCAGCAGTTCAGAGCGATCTCATCAGGACACCAATGAAGCCCTGAACTGCCTGCTGTCTACATCACAGTGAACTTTAGAAAAATATAAATATGAATTATTTAAATGAAATTGTGTTTTATTAACATTTTTATATATTTCGATTTTTAAATAAATCTTTATATATCTACCACCAACTGAGTTCACTATAATGTATACAGCAGGCAGTTTAGGGTTTCATTGCTGTCAATTATTATTTTTAATTTTTTTAATACCTGGAAAGTTTTTTTTGTTTTCGTTAAAGTTGATAGTGAGACGAATCTACACTTATTGTAGTTTTAGCTATGCATGAAGTTTACATTGCATTAAATATAATTAATTTAAAATTATATTAACAAAAAACAAAAAAAAAACATGAGTAAGCGAAGTATTTTCTGTTTGGATTGTATCTATCACAAAACAAAAAAGATTTTCAACGAATATAGAACAACTTTTATACGTTCAGATATTAATATTTATAATAAATTCTTAAAAATGTAACTAATAATTAAAAAAAAATTAATAAAGTTAAACCTTTTAAGTACAATTTTATATCCACTAGATGAGACTGTCCGCAACTGTCGCCATATAGGTAGTAAATCCTCCTTTAAAGCATCGTTCACATATAGAATCCAATTAAATTATTGGTAAAAATAACTTTAAACGCGCACTTTGTTTTTATTTATTTATATAATTTTTTTTTTCTTTTACTGTACATCGACACTTAACCGGTTATTCACAATTTTCCAAAACAAGGAAAATCAATTTATTTATATATATCACATATTGGTTAATGCTTATCAAACTATAAATATGTTATATATATTTACACGGAAATTCACTTAAGGCTACATTCACACACATATCATGCAACCTGATTCAGAAACTTTTCAATGAGAGTTGGTTTGTTGTTCATTAGTGCAAATACCTACGAAGAGAGAAAAAAAAACCGAACAAAATAAAACCGCAACAAACTGAGTTCTAGTCGCGTTCAAGGTGCTTCCTACAACTTTGTGAAACGTAAACAAACTTAAAAGCGGAACTAAGTATAATCTCTCGTATACGGATACAATTAAAATTTCTAATTCGTCCTGATCTTTACCGGAGAGGATAACCTCGAAACTGTTATTAGATATTTGCACTATTCACGTCCTATAGGAATTATAATGTAGTTTAGTATATATATATATATTTTTTTTTTACATAAGTTATACACAGGGTGACACGGCGACAAAGGATATATACCTACAGTCGAGAGGCTGCTTGTTATCCTGATTCTTTTACGTATTACATATCATATTTTTTTGATATGCACACGTGTAGACGAACTTTAGGTGATGAATATTTTTCCTTTTGTCGATGAGGAAAAAAAATCTAGGAGCTCAGCACAGACTGCGAGCAAATAACAACAACAGCAACAACAGAAAAACAAAATTTTTCAACACCTCTATATGTGTGTAGAGGATTATATTTATTTATTTATATTTTTTTTTTCTGGCTAAGGACGATACCACTCGACACGATTCCGTCAAATGAAATAAGAGGTCTGAACAGTACTGACGAGTGCTTCTCAGATGGCTTCTGGATAGCCCTCCAAGAAGACTGGTATTTCACACACAACACATACGACACACAACAAAAACAACAACCCGCAGCAATGCACAACTAAAAAAAAAAATTGTCTTCATCGGCTGTTTTTCTTTCTTTATAATTTTTTTTTATATTATTTTTTGTTGTTGGAATTTTGTTAGCAACTTCACACACAACTAAATGGAATACTGGGCAAAAACTGGTTTTTCGCCTGTCATCACATCACATAGTATAATTTCGCACACACACTATCGCTCCCCAATGAACCGAAAGTACCATCCCTCACAGCACTGAATACAAATCAATGAAAAGGTAATTTTGAAAAGGCGTCAACCCAGCCAGCACACACCTATGTTCAATTGGTTATATATGTATCGTATATCTCGGAGGAACTCCATTGTCGCCTTACCAATATATAAATCAAATTCCCAGTGACTGTTCAGTTGTTTTCACCTAACCCCCATACGCAGCACCCTTATTTCGGGGCAATTACAAGAGTATAGTAGTTGCACCGGTGAACCAAACTAACAGCAGCCCCGAGCCCAGTGATCATAAATCATCTAGCTGTGATGCTGTCAGGACGTGGAACAACAAGTCTGCATCTATATATGTACCTACACACATCATCGGGTATAACCCAACCCTTGAAATTTTTTACACTTTCATCTCTATACTTACCACCTGAATTCTGGACAAGAGGGTAGTCTATCTACCTACCTACCTACCTACCTACCTATAAACACACATTCATACATTTATCCATATCCATATAGACAAGCCTTGTGCTTACATGGTGTATATTCTCCAGCTAACAGAAAAGTAACGTGTAATCAAAATCTCATCATTACCGACCGGACCAGAATTCCAGGGGCGGAGCTCACAATGGTGCTTACCAACCAGAAGAAGTGAAACCAGTTTCACCATCTCTCATTAAGCTGTTGCCACTTCAATTGGCCCCTAGATTTGTATGTGTATTCTATGCTGGAAGGGAATGGATGCTGTGGTGGTCCACTCCAGCATATCTGGATATACGTGCAACAGAATTCCCCTCCACTGAAGCGATGATCTTTAAATGGCAGCTTTCATCATCATAATATCGTACGCGCCAAAATGCGCACATGTCGACTTTTTTTTTTTTCTGCTTAACTTTTTCATACAGTTAGACGTGGGGATATCGAGTAATATACTAACGGCGCATGCGAAAATCTTATTGTTTCTCTCTCTCTCTTCTCTGGGAAATTATTTTTTCTCCAAATTTTAAATTCTCATCTCACACCCTCTACACGGCTGATATATGTACTTATGCGAAATAATTAACAGCGCATGATCATAACTGCTTATCTCGCTCTATGAAGAAAAACAGAAAATTAAAATCATACCAAAAACCCGTAAAAAAAAGAGAAAAGGAGAAAAAAAAAACAATTAAAGCGTAGTAAAAGTAAATTCCATCCTTTTGAGACGGTCGATAATGGAAAATGTTAGTTTTGCCTTGTTTTCTCTAAGGTTCCCACACTTTTTGGTAATTTTTTTTTTCTATTTTCTTTTATTCATTTATTAACTTTCCTCCTTTCTACTATAAAGGAAAATTTAACTTTTCCATAACTGTGGCTCCGTATATTTGGGTGAATAACGAATGGACGGAATTCTTTTGCTTATAGATAAATTCATATAGAGGCAAGGTAGATAGGTATGTAAATAGATACCTAACACAGTGGGATACAAAAAATATGTCTGAAATTTAATTAGGTACCTACCTACCTACATATAATAGTTATTGTTATATATTTTTGACTTAACCTTCACCTTGATAATATTAACAACTGCTGGGTACTTGGATATTTTCACCCTTAATTTTACTTTCTATAAGTTTCTTTGTATTATTTTGTATGAGAAATATTTAGGTAATTAATTTTCCTTGAATAAAAAAAAATTTAATCATGATTTATTTAGCATAAAATTAATTCGGGATTAAAATATTTCGGCATCTGAAACTATGAAGTTTTGACTTATGATTGTATTATATATGCGTCACCTACAGTTAAAAATAATAATTATAATAATAATTTATTTATAGGCTACATATATACCTACACAAGATTAACAATCTTTTGTTAGTAGGTAGGGTAACTGTACTAGTATTCGGACACTTTTTATTTAATTTAATAAAAATAAGAAAACTATACGCATTAGCCTTAGAACTCCATTAGAATTTTATTTACTTAAGCTTTTTAGATGCACATCCAAAATTTGGCTAACACACGTACACTGGAAAAGAAGTTTCTTTTGTCGCAATTTGTCGCAAAGCAATGCATTTATTTTAAGGTACTATATTTGCCGTAAATATGCCGAATTTGCTATCAATATTCTTAATTCTACCAAAATAAGCCAATTTTTTTCATATAAATACAGCGTTTATTTGAAACAGCCTAATTTGGTAGAAATAAGCGTAATTTCACAAAAATTAAGGAAATTTGTTTATTGATCGTCATCTCAATTTATTTTACCAAAATAACATCTTCATTGCTACCAAATAAATATTTCTTTAAACGAAAAAAGTCAGTTTATTCAGTGAAAATATACACATCGGTTTTGATCCATTTATTCATTTATTACATTTATTTGTCTCAAACAAATTTAATTTAATCGTTGCAAATAGATATTTATTTCAGAGAAATAAATGTTATTCAGGAAAAACATAGGTTATTTCCATGGTGCCTATGTTCCTGTTAACATTTGTTTATTTCAGAGAATCAAATGTTATTCGGTATGAATAACGTTTATTTCTCGTACACTGTTAACAATTTCATGTTACAGATAGTGTACAAGTTTTTTAGTCACAGTCGGTTTGAAGTCTTCATCGTGCGAGTTGTTGTTGAGGACTTTCATAAAATTGGTAAAAGCATTGTGCACATTGTAACGTCCCGTCCCGTCATTTTCTTGAATTAAGACTAACATCATACTTTATAAAATCGATTACAATTTTGAACTCGGTTGTCATTCTTGTGAAGAAACATGGTTTGGGTGTATAAAATATATTTTTTGTGATAAAAATGAAGAAGTTTATTTTGTATACAAAAAACTTCATACAATTGGCGTTGACAATCATATTAAAAGTTATGTAGTTAATTTTAATAGTAGCTGTTAAGAAACTTAAATCTTTCAATGAAGTTCCAAAAAAAAGGCATTTTCTTGGTGATGGACGATGTGCTATATCTATATTCAATAATTGAATTCATCAATGTGATATATATTATTCGTTAAAATTTTCTTAGTCTTTTCTGAAAGCGAATTTATTTTTATTAAAAATGGCAAATAAATATATTTTTATATTACCGGAAAATGGTCTTTTGACTTTCAATTCAATTCTATAATAATAACAAACAGTTGTTTCAGGGAGTGAGCTAAAAACTTCAGGTAAATATAAATTACACAAGATTTCAAGTATATACATATCCATATGTACGAGTATATATGTATTTACTTATTTATTCATTTGAACGAAGCAGATAATCGTCGGAATACCAAATACACAACTAATTTGCGGGAAGTAAAGGCCTGCTTCCCAGGGCAAATCAAGATTTATTCTTATCAAATAATATTTATTTAGTATAAATTCTAGTTTGATTTTCGTTACATATTTGGTCGTTATCATGATCAGCGTTGGAAAAAAGCTGAAAAATTCCCGTTTTTTTCAGAATGGCTCGTTTTTTTCAAGTTTTTTTTTGAAAAAAAAAAAAACAATAAGAACGCGTTACCGAATTTTTCAAGTTTTCTATGAAAAGAACGGAAAAAAACGAGACGCTTTGAAAAAACCCCGAAAAAAACTGGAATTTTTTACTCAATTCCAACAAATAAAAAATTTGGTTTTGATATAATACGTTATTTCTACGCTCTTTCCAAGTCTGTCACAAATCTATTTCGATAGGTTTTGTTATTTTTAGTACCCTAGAAACATTAGTGCTTTTCAATTGCATTATGTAATATATTTCTCTAAATACTGCATATTTACTGACTTTTGATGACTTAAGTAATCCGAAATTCCCGACGCCACTGTAAATTTAATGAAAATGAGTCAGTTATTTTCAAAGAATCTTCTTTTCAAAATGTGGAAATTACGCAGATTGAGGAGTATTTCTCATGAAGCAACGGCATTATTCAATCTGATAACACAAGTGAGCAGTAAACGTTCATCACACGATATGACAGTTAAATAAAGTACATTTTATTAGTAGTGCGATATAATATTTGATTGATCGCTGGATCCCAGATTTCATAATTCTGTTGACCCTAATTTTGAAGCTTTAGCGGATAATGAATTCCTTCAAATGACTCAATACTTATCCCAAGTAGCTGATTCCTCGCAAAAAGGTACTTCTGAAATATTGGCTAATTTCGCAGAATATCAATCAAGGAGCACTTTCTGGAGTAATGACTTGATATGGCAACCAGTCACAAATATTCATCCTCGCGATTGGTGGAAAGGATTTTGTTCATCCAAACCGCTGTCTTCAATTGCTCTTAGATTATTGAATTTACCTCCATCATCTGCAGCCTCCGAACGGAACTGGTCAATATTTGGACGAACACGCACAAAAGACAGGAACCGTCTAGCCCCTGATCGCCTGTACAAACTTATTTATGTAAGGTCAAATTTGCAATTTTTGCAATCTGACAAACCGTCAGTTGAAAACATAGTTTGTAGTGACAGCGAAAGTTGTGATGATAATTAATTTGTTTTTAAAGAAATTATCTTTAATTTAACATTGTGGAAATGAAAGAATGCTTATATTTTTCAATTAAATTTTTCCGAAAAATACATGTTCCGTTGAAAAAAACGTTTTTTTTTTCAAATTTGCCGTGTTTCTTTCCCTTAAGTATACCATCTGTATTTTTCAAATTTTTCTTGAAAAGAACCGAAAAATACCAATAATTGTTTTTTGCAGGAAAAAAACATTTTGTTTTTTTCAGAATTTTCAACCCTAATCATGATGTTTGTTTGAAATATAATTAATTACATTGGAACATATATTTATTTGCAACAAATATACTTTATTGTGATTTATTGTTACTAAATAATATTTAATTTTTCCAAATAAATAAAATATTTCAATCAAAGAACATTTATTTGACTGAAACAAATAATCATTTGATACAAATGTATCAATAATTTTACATTCCACAGTCGATTTGTGCGAAATAAAATTTGTGTCTATCAAACAAGTTAATTATTTCCAACAAACTAATTACAAATATCCTAAATAAACATCATAAATCATAAGAAACAAACGCCTATTTGGTGGAAATAAATCATTCAAATAAATCCTTTCTTTGAAAGAAATACGATATTAATTTCGCCGTATTTAAATATATGTTTTATTCCATATAAATAAAATTTATTTAAACCAAACAAACTGTTTTTTTCAGTGTATCGTTTTTGAGAAAATACTTATTAGTCTGTGTATGTACTTCACGTCAGTAAGTTTTATGTAAAGTGCAATTAGTCCATTGGACATCAGAGAAAGTGAGATAAAATTATTAAGTATTGCTTTATTTAGTTTAACTGTCTTTGTTTTGATTGAATATTGTGTTTTATTAGTACCTAATAAATCAAAATTATGATATATTTTTTTTTAAGTTCATAAAATTTTTGGATCTCCGGTAACTAAAACAGAAAAAAAAAACAATTTTGTTTAATTTCTGGACAGGCTGTCCGGACACTGAAAGTATGCTCCCAACGAGAATGTTTCCTGCTTACTGTCTAATACAAATATAAAATATGTTTTTATAGTACAAAAAAAAGTTAAGCATGTTTTTTTATTAGCCTTTAGTATTCGGGTGCATTTTAAAAAATTCCATTTCTGCTGTGCGACTACTAAAATGGCAGTTTCAGTATTCGGACAAAAATATTTAATTAATCGATTAATTAAAAATAAAAGATACCTGACTAGTAAATAATCATAATAATTTTTAAAATAACGGATAACAGTACTTATGCATACAAACCGAAAAAACGTTTAAAATGATCCGCCAATAATACAGAGATGACTTAAGCTATACTACATCGATGTAAGAGAAAATTAATTGAGCATTATAAAGTGTGCTGAAAAATAATTATGGAATGTTGTTGGCAAGTGTGGAAGTTCACTTAAACAAGATAACTTGGTCAACACTGTGCAACATATTAAGAAAATGGTCGACGAGGAAAAACATGGCTCAATTTCTTCTTTAAACGAAACACATCATTGGCTGCAAGACAAGCAGAAAATATCACCAAAGGCAGAGCAGTGATTGCTATTTTTGAAATTGCTCGAGAACTGGACCAATATTTAAAAAGTATAAATAAATTATCCTGCCCGAATACTAAATGGGGATAAATCGAGTTTGTTTTTTCTTTGTCCGAAAACCAGTAAAGTAATTACATGCCGTGGATTCAAAAACGTTTATCAAATTTATACCAGAAGATTTTATTTTCTGCAGGCAGAAAAGTGTTCCCCAATTGTAGCCTTTTCATATTTGTGTCACGAAAGGATATTGTAAATAGCATCACAGCGAAACTGTTTTTGGGAACATAAAAAGGATGGATGAGCAGCGATATCTTTTTCGAATATGTAATTAATGGCGGAGCTAATGGGTGTTTCGAGGAGTAAGAAAATACCAGACCGCATCAGGCACCGTTTTCATAGACGGCCACAAGTTACACTTGACATTAGAGCTGAGTGAAAATTTCAATGATAAAAGTATAATTTTATATCCATTGCCAACAAACACCACTCATATGATGTAGTCAGCTCACCTCAGTTAGAAAAAATCGTTCGAGAGTGGCACTCAAGAATGTTGGCCAACTTATAAAAAAAAAAAAAAAAAAAAACACAATCTGTCCTTTGCTGGATACTCCAACGAAATCAAAAAATTTGGAAACACCATAAAAAATACTTCAAGAAATATGGGCCTTACCTACCCTTACGACCCGAACACAGTTGTTTTCAGTGAATGTGTGAAAAATGTGGTTGAAAATTCTGCAGCTACTCGAAATGCTGATATACCAACTAAAATGCAAGAACCAATTCCAGTACAGAAGTTTTACACTGCTATTGAGGTTATTGAGCTAATGAATCATAAGTTAAGAATGAGAAATATTCCCGAAAATTAAGTGTTGGACATCATCAAGAAAGCCGAAGAAGCGTTACCAGAACTAGATCTTACTTTCAACGATCTGACGGGAGGCACATAAGATTTGAATGATGGCGAAACTTGCAACTGGTAAGAGTACTAATTAGCTATTGATTCTAATTAAAAAAGTTGCAACTATTTCTCCAGAACCTATTCGATGCCGTATTGAGAAGACTAATTGAAAAGGAAATATTAACAACAAAACTAATATGCGATAACTTTTTTGATACTATTGTTTTTTTAGTTATCTACTTTATAATATTTTTAAAATTACTTAGGTATTTTTCTTTTTTATTGCATTATTACCAAGTTTGAAGTATTTGCCTGTATAAATTCTTTAGTTTTTTAAAGTGAAAAGTGCCTTCAAATGTGTTCATAATTCTTTCAATTAATAAAATGTATATAGTTTTATGAAAAAGTTAAAAAGCTCATTTTTGTTTATTTTTAAGAAAAAATGGGTTATAAATTTCTTCCAAAAAGCCAATGTCCGGACACTGAAACTGTAGTGTCCGAATACTAAATGTTGGCGTCCGAATACTAGCTAAAAGAGATCATTTTTTTTTTCAAACCCCAAAACTATAACAAAATACTATTAAATGACATAAAAATATTTACTTGTTAAATGTAAACAGCTTAAATAATAATAAAAAAATAAAATATATTGTATATTCGTAATAACAATAAAATGATTGAGGACAAAATTAAGATGAAACGTTAAGTGTCCGGGTACTAGTACATTTACCCTACTATAAGATTGATCGGAGCTAGAAATGTAATACTCAAACGCATATAGTAGGGGAAATCGGGGCACTTAAGCTTTATTAGTTTTTATCTTTAATTTGGAAACTCAAATAATACAGGAAATCATCACATATTGTGACAAATTTAATTCTCTACAAAAGCTAGGCTAAATATTTGAAATATCGAGCCGTTTTAAATTGTAGAACCCATTTTATGAAATTTTTACATCCCTAATAACCATTTCCAAGGAATAGGTATACATAGAAATTCTAAAGAAATTTTTCCGTCCAGACTTATTATTCCTTGGAATTGTCTAAGTAAAAACTTAAGACTTTTAATGGAATGTCTATGGGAAATGCAACGCTGTCCAAATAATATCAAGACGATATATGCCAAGGATTAAATTCAGATAAAATCATAGGAAATTCTATAGATATTATCTCTATACTTTCCAAGAAATAAAATCAAACAACCAAAGGAAATTCCGTGGATATCACGACGACATTTTCTAATTAATAAATGTGGAAATAACCAGAGGAAATGTTGTGGATATCGAGCCGATATTTTCCCAGGATTAAATTCGGATAACCAGGGAAAACTCTGTGGATTACGATTTCAATATTATTTTCAATATTGAGTTAAATAAAATAGAAATATCGAAATATTTATTAAACCTATCCAGAGATGGGCATTTTTTTATTAATAAAAATAAAAGATAAATAAACCGAATAAAATGAAAAATCGAATAAAAATTTATTTGATTACAAATATTTTTCGTTATTTGATGAATTATTCGCAAATAATTATTTGTTATTTGGTGCAAATTATTTGAGTTTCAAATAATTATTTTTTATTCGATCGTGCGTTATTTGATGAATTATTTGTGATTTTTTATTATTGTGATGGTCATTATTTGAATTTCAAACAATTATTTGTCATTCAGTTATTTTACCTTTATATCCTTATGACCCTTGAGCGGACATAGATTTTTGATTGTAATACATTTTAACTAAATTCACTAATAATATGCGTTTGCTTTTAATAAATTCCGCTCTTCTAAATGCTCATCAGTTAAAGAGCCGCTTAATATTGTGGCTTGCGAAAAGAGCCTTTCTACAGGTGCTGAAGAAGGAAGTGGGGTATTATATTTTAAAAATATTGCCTTCAGAACTGGGTAGTCCTCTAACATATTTAAATCCCTTCGTGGGTCTTTAAGGTATCTGGAAAAAACGAAAATTGAAAAAATTAAAGTACTTACTCGTACAATCAATGGCTTTTAAGATTAAATTTTTTTTTTTTTAAATTTGTTGTCACTTACTTTAAAACCTGAAGCTCTATGCTTGATGAAGGCTTAGCTGGATCAATATCTTCATCTCCAAAAAAGAAGTCATCTTCTTTTCCTTCATAATTAGTGCGAAGTTCAATGCAAGTTTCTTATGCATTTCCAACCATCGATATAAAATACGTCCTTAGCCTTTCCCGGTGATCGACATCAACTGCAGCTAACCATCGGCCTTAAGCAACAAGAAATCTTGCGGAAAAAAATGCTTGTGCCAAGAATTAATTATATGAAATTGGAACTAATGGACACCAGAAAACATATATCCATAATCGAATGACAAATAATTGTTTGAAATTTAAATAATGACCATCACAATAATAAGAAATCACAAATAATTCATCAAATAACGCACGATCGATTAAAAAATAATTATTTGAAACTCAGATAATTTGTACCAAATAAAAAATAATTATTTGCGAATAACTTAAAATAAATTGATACTCAAATAAAAATTTATCCCAATAATTTTTTATTTGATTTTTAAAAAAAATCGTTATTTGATTGAAAATTTATTCGAATAATGCCCAGCACTGAACCTATTTTATATCTTAATATATAAAAATCCAGTATCACTGTATTTGTACACGCTAATCTCCGTACCGCCCAACCTATTTCAATGAAATTTTGTGAATTTGTTTAGTTGGTCCCAGCTTAAGAGATAGGATACTTTTGGGGCGCTGTTGTCGAGACGTAAAAAACTGCCTGACAACGTGTAGATGTGGATAGCTGAAATTTTGTAAACGGCGTTTTCATCAAAATTGAAAATACATATTGAAAAATGGACTAAATCGGGCAACTCCTTCGTAGGGTTGCCATACAAATATTTCGTTTTTTAGTATAAATTTACATACCATCTAACAATGACTGCACGTAGAGAGCTGAAAATTGGTATGCGGTGTTTTCATAGCAATAGCAAATAAAATTTAAAAAACAGATTAAATCGGGCAACACTTCCTTGGTGTTGCCATACCAAATTTTGGTTTTTTACTATATATTTGGAAACTGTCTGAAAACGCGTCGACGACGATGGTCGAAATCCGTCGACCCCGCCTTTTCACTATATAAGTATTTTAACACAGCTTCATGCATCGAAGTAGAGAGCTGAAATTTTGTACACGGGGCTTTTTTAAAAAAGTTTAAATTAATTTTAAATATAGGACCTATTGAGCAACTCCTTCGTATGGTTGCCATACAAAAAATTTGGTACTTGGTCTTTCCATAGCAATGGTAAATAAAATTTTAAAAATGGACTAAATCGGGTTACCCTGCCTACCGCGTCGAAGTAGATAGCTGAAATGTTGTACATAGACCTTTTTTAAAAAAAAGGAAAATTTAAGCTTGAAAATTAGACCAATCGGGCAACTCCTTCGTAGGGTCGCCATACAAAAATTTTGTGTTTTACTAAATATTTTGGCACTGCTTGAGAACTCGTTGACTATTAGAGCAACACTCTCCCACACATATGAATGTATGCACGCCAATCATATACGCACACACGCTCGAACACACACACACACACACACACAAGTACGGAATAGCGCGATCGAGTCAGATAATAGCTTAGATATTATGTATTTTTTACCACCCTACCCCCACCCCCACCCATGAAGGAGCCTATATTATCGCTGGGCAACGCCGACGAGCTCCTTCTAGTATATATATATATATGTACAAAGTTTTCTCAACATATTTCGACCTTAGATCATATAACAAAAAGGATAGGTTATGAGGAAGAAAAACTGAAGCATTTCCTTCATTTAGTGGAACCGCATGTATTCGTTTTAGTGTGGAAGTAGTACCTAATTTTCACACTGGGCATATAATTTAGTGGTTGAAACTTTATTAAGTATTGAAAAAATTCAATAGAAGAGATCCCCATATATAGTGCAAAATTTTTAAATTAGTTTTTAAGTGTAGAATTTTATAATAGTTTTATAACTTTTTAAATTTTTAAGAATTTTCCTACTGCCCCGTTTATTTTCTGACAATATTTTTTGACGTTGCCTTTATATGGCTGTTGTAACTTAAGGCGACGACAATGACAATTCTATTTTAAACAAATAAACTCGCATTGGAAAATGTTAAATTTTTTTGCCACGGCTGTTTATTTTTATAAATATTTCACTGTAATTTTATTTACAAAAAAAAACTATTAAATTTTCTTGTAAAATGATTTTTCACGACAATAACGCCGGTTGTTTCTGCAACACAGCACGATAATTTAAACCTCCGGAGTCTCGATTATATAATATCTTATTCACAAAACAATATTTCGCTATTGTTTCTTACTGTTATTAAGTATAAACTACTTCTAATCACTTCTATAATACAAAATAACTAAAAGAAAACCGAACTTGTTTTTATTAAATCTGAAATGTCAGAAATAAATCAGAATTGTCGAACTGACGAACAACAATGCGATACCCCTCTTGAATTTTGCACAGCGTTATATGATCTAAGATTTCGCAATATATTTTTATACTTTTAAGAAAGTTGTGTTTGGCAATACAAATATTTTTATGTTATGTGGTGGTGAAGTTAAATGTTATTATTGTTGTTGTTTAGGTCTTCCAGCTGCCTGCATAAAACAATTTTACTTAGAAGTACCGTATTTATTAAGAAAAGAAGTGTTTACTTACTTAAGAGATTTCCGGGATGAAGATTTTCTCAGTGCGTCCTTAACTTTAGCAAGAGTTTTCTTGAATGTGCTCGGTCTTGACTGTATCCCACGTTAGTTGGCTTACTACTTCTTCAGAAAATGAATTTAACACACACTTTCTGAAAAAGTTGAAATACATTCTACGAAAGCCTTGTGTCATTTAAAAATCAAATAAAAATGAAATGCAAGGCTCTTACGATTTCATTGACATTGTTGTTCTTCAAATTTTCTTTTAACTTGTGAAAAGTGTTAGAGTTTGCGATAAATATTTTTTGATTTCCGGGCTGAAAGGCTTGGACGGACGAAGAAGCTTGTAGTAATTTAACTGCCGTACTTTCGATGCACCTTGACATTTTTTGTTGAAGATCGTTAATGCATTTTTCAACTTTATCTGTGAGTTCGTTCATTTTTCCAATTATATTTTTTTCCATTTCCTTTTAATGACTTTCTGGAATAATTTAAGGCAAGATTAATCATAAAATAGTGACTACAACTCGATTTTAAAGTACCTGTAACATATTCTGCTTCATTCTCTTTTCCCGTTGTTTGGACAAATGTAATAATGTCATGTGCGAAGCCACTAAAGACGTTTATAGTCAGTGTTTACTGAATTAATTACGACACTAAGTAATTACACACCGATTTATTCGCATGACTCTTCATGAGCATCTGAAGTTACTGATGCATTGCTAAGAAAAATTTAAACAAATTCGAAATTTATCCAATGTTTATTTCAACTTAGGATTTTTAGAGGACAAAGTGTGGACAAAGTTCACCCATCAAGCTCAAGCTTGGACTTTTAGCGGACAAAGTTTGTACAAAACTAAACAGAATCTGCATCATATCCAATGCTTGTCTCAATGAATTCCATACAAGCGATATTTAATAGAATTCAGTACGCAAAATAAAAATTAAAATCACCATTCCTGTTTGCTATATATTCTAAGGTGGCAATAATTCGTCCACTCAGATAGAGACATTGAAATATATAGATAAATATAAATAAGTACAGGGTGGGCCAAAAGTCACCATGGGGTTTAAAAATTAAATTGGTAACATATGGTAGGATGAAAAAAAGGAAGGGTAAGGTAGGGTGGGGAAACATGCTTACCTATGAAGAACAGACAGTTGGCTATCATCTAAAAAAGGAATGAAGAGAAACGGTCAACAGGGTGTGGAGCAATGTACAAACGAAAAAGTTAGTTATTTTTAAACTTCATGGTGACCCACCCTGTAGATAAAGTTCTTTTCGATGCACATTTAGAGATAAGAAAAAAATCTAAAAGAAAATTTTTTTTTATATTACTTATAATATAAAATATCAATTATACCTGCCAATTAAAGGAAAACAATACAATTAAAAATAAAAAACAATATAACAAGTAAAAAAGCTAGAATTGGTCTAAGACCAATTCTTATGATACCCTAGATGAATATGAATGCCCGTATTAAACTTCGTATGCTCACCGATCTATTCAAGTATTGATTTTGAAGTTGTTTTTCGCATATATTTCTAGAACAGTTTGTCGCACAGAAATAATGGTAATAACCAATTTTATAGGATTTCGTATTCTGCAGAAGTTCTTAGTACAATAAAAATATCTTGGACTGATCGTTTTCAAAGTATACGTAAAAAACCGAAATTTTTATATGGCAACACCAAGAAGGAGTTGCCCGATTTAGTCCATTTTTGACATTTTATTTGCTAATGTAGTAAAAACATCATGTACGAAATATCAGCTCTCATTGTCTCATTTTCGAACTTAATTTAACTTTTTTTTTTTAAAGTCCGTGTACAAAATTTCAGCTCTTTAAGTATACGCGTTCTCGAGTTATCGTGCGCACAGACGGACAGACAGACTGACGGACGGACAGACGGACGGACGGACATGCAAAAATCGAAATAACTTTCAATATTATGAATGGGTGTCCAATCCATTTTGCTCTACCATCATTATTTCGAGGTGTTACAAATGGAATGACAAACTTAGTATACCCCTATTATTTCATCTAGGGTATAAAAACTAGGAATACCAATAAAAATTCTACTTGTTTACTGAATTAATTACGGCACTATGAAATTAGACACCGACTTATTAGTATGACGCTTCATGACCATTTGAAGTTACTGAGCGCAAGCGTGCCTTCCAGTATTGATAAAAGTTGGAAAAATTTAGGAAAAATCCGAATTTTATCCAATGTTTATCTCAACTTGGGACTTTTAGCGGACAACGGTTGGGCAAGACTGAGAAGAATCTTCATTATATCCAATATTTGTCTCAATGGATTCGAAACTAGCGATATTTAGCGGACATAGGTAGGATAAAGTTGTTTAGGCACGGACGCTAAACTCGGGACATTTAGCAAACAAAGGCTGGCAAAAATTGAAAGGAAACTTCCAATGTTTCTCTCAACGTGTTCGAAGAGATTTTTAGATGGACAAAATTGTTTGCGTTTTCGATCTTGACACGTGGGAGAAAATCAGAAATTTTTCCAATGTTTGTCTCTTCTATTTCTGGACAAAACAATTGGATACAATACAGAAAATTTCCTTCAAAATAATCGGACAAAAGAAAGTACATCGGTCCAATGTTTTTACTCTTAATATTGGACAAAGATAGGACATTGAACTCATGGTTATACTAGGGATTGCACGGTATTGCCCCAAGGGCTGGATAAATACCGTGCACTACTAGGGGCAATACCGTGCAACATTTTTAATGGAAAATATTACGTAAAAATAACAAATAAATATCCAAAATTTACTTACACATTTTATTTTAGCATTTTATTTTAGCCTACATAACGTTGTCTATACTATTTCATAAAACTTGTAATAAAGCTAAACAGGGTGTTTCCCACTAGGAGGTCAATAGAGCGGGAAGTGATAGTACTCACCTAAACGAACCAAAAATTGTATGACAGGGGGGGGGGGGGCATATCAACCGTTTAGGAGTTACAGGGTGATTAAGAAAAAAAGCTAGTTTTTCACAAAACACCCAGTATATTAAAAACTACAGGGTATATGGTTACAGCTCAGAGCTCATTGTATGCAGAACTTCATGGTCTTTCCAACAACTACGCAATCAGCTCCACACCCCTCTCCCATCAAAAATTATGATTGTATAAACTAAAAATTTCGGATTTTCTTACCTTTTTTTTTAATTTAACCTCTATTATTTTTGCAACAAGGTCGTTAGCATAACTTGTTTTTTATAAAAATGTAAACTGTAGACTTTCCTCTTTAAGTTGACCTATTACAACCTATGTGTTAACTGTAGCCGTTAAACAGTTATTAACTCATAACCTACTACGGTCACATCGAAATTAGACGATATTTTTTAAAATGACGTGCTAAGGGAACAAATTATCGTTGAGAATAGGTTTGAAAATAGGTTTGAAAATAAGTTTAGAGCTAATAACTCTTAAATTGCTTCAGATAGCACATTGCGTGTAATAGGTCAACTTAAAGACGAAAGTCTAGAGCTTACAGTTCTTATAAAAAACAGTTATGTTAATGACCTTGTTGCAAAAATAATAGAGGTTAAATTAAAAAAACAAAAGGTAAGAAAATCCGAAATTTTTAGTTTAGGCAACCATAATTCTTGATGCAAGAGGGATATGGGGCTGATTGAGTAGTCGTTGGAAAGGCCATGAAGTTCTGCATACAATGAGCTTTTAGCGGTGACCGTATACCGTGTAGTTTTTAAGATAAATGGTGTTTCGTGAAAAACTAGCTTTTTTTCTTAATCACTCTGTAACTCCTAAACAGTTGATGTGCCCCCCCCCCCCCCCCCCACATACAATTTTTAGTTCGTCTAGGTGAGAGTACTATCACCTCCCGCTCTATTGACCTCCTAGTGGGAAACACCCTGTATAGTCAAGCCAACAATAATATGACCGTAAAAAACCTTTTACAAAACTAAAACGGCGCACACTACAATAAGCTGTGAGGGCCTATTTTTAAAACTATATAAAGCTTTACTGGACTTATCTGGATTACTCTTTGCGATAATTTGCAGTCCTCTATAAAACCTTTCATAAAACTAAAAGCGTAATTTCAACTCATCAACCTGTCCCCGCATAACATTATGAAAACCATCATAAGAGATTACTCTTTAGGATTTTTTATTCGGCTTAACTTATATTTGTTCAAGAAGGAATTTATTTGAATTCTCCGGTATATAGCAAAGCAAAAAAATGTTTTTAATTTGTTATTTCATCACACAACGCATTATATTTTTGGTGACAAGTTTCAAGTCTTGGTTTTGACTCATCAACAGGTCCCAAATAGCGAAATTGAGAGACTTAAAAACAAATGAAAAAATAGAATAAATAATAGAAATGAAAAAATTATATTGATAAGTCAAAACCAAGACTTGAAACTTGTCACCAAAAATATAATGCGTTGTGTGATGAAATAACAAATTATAAACATTTTTTTGCTTTTGCTATATACCGGAGAATTCTTGAACAAATATCAAATTTTTTTAAAATAAAAAGGCATTGGAAATACTATTTCAGCAAACCTTTTAGACTTCAAACTTCAAAATAAAAGTGATCTTTAAATCCATACTGTAATAGAACCAAATACAATAATTTAGTAAAATGTTGACATGTAATTCAATTTGATGTAAGTATGAATATAAAATACAAGTGCAGTTTTAACAATTTGATGTAGCAAATTTTACGGCGATTGAAAATTTACTGATTATGTCACATAGGATAACTCGAAAAATAATAACGCGCCTCAGAAATAATTAAAATTAGTAAAAAGTGTGGACTTCTACACGTGCAAAAGAATATTAGGCGGAAACTGGGGGCTAGCGGCAATTAGCGCTGTCAGGCTGAGCGCAGGAGATTTGGTGGATGGAGAGGAGTTTTACACACTCAAATAGACTTCAGAAGATAGACTGTAGTTATTGCAGGGAAGAAACAGACTACCAAGTACCAATATTGTCTTTGGGGGGGGGGGGGGTGTCAATGTAATTATGCCTACCAGAAGTGTTTGGGAGGGAAAAGGGGTGGTCGTAACATACGATATTTTTTTTACGGATGGTTCCAAGACGAGTGCGGGCACAGGGGCTGGAGTGTACTCTAGAGATCTCCAGTGGCACGAGTCTTATACTCTGCCTGACAGATGCAGTGTTTTTCAGACAGATTTCGCAGCGATTTTTCAAGCGGTAATATTGGTATCCATGGCAGAGAGACCGATACGTACACCTGCATATACACTGATAGCCAGGTAGCCACCAAGGCGCTGGATTCTAAGTGTGTAAAATCAAAAGTGGTGCAGCTATGCAAGACCAGTCCTGACGAATTGACTATAAGGCACAAGGTGACCCTATGCTGGGTATCTGGCTATAAGGATATCTCAGGCAAAGAGATTACTGATGAGTGGGCTAAAAATGTCTCCGAATTGGACAGTTTCGCAGCGGTAGCTTATGTGAGGATTCCAATCGGAGCTTTAAAAGACGAAATCATCAGAGGCGTCTATCAAAAGGCAACCCTTCAATGGACCAGTACGGATACCTGCCATATTGCGAGGTAATTTGTGTCCTGCTTATGACAGGGAAAGGACAAGAGAGCTGCTTAATGGCAGCAGGACAAATACTAGAAAGCTGATAGGGGTCATTACTGGTCACTGGGCCATAGGGAACCACGCTAGAAGGCTGGGAATAGCGGCGAATGTTTTCAGCAGGAGCTGTAAGGACTCGGAGAAAATCTATGTCTGGAGGAGCTGCAAAGTATAGAGTTTAAATAAATCCTGAGTTATATGAGAGAAGCAGGATGGATCTAGGTTAAAAGTCTTAGATATATCCTGAGTTTCCTAAGGAAAGCAGGATCTGGGGCTTGAAAGGTGATATCATGGGGTGTAGGGCACAATGGACCTACTTGCTTAATTCGAGTTTTATGCCATAAGAAACTAACTTAGGATAAAAATGGTGCTTACTACATGGAGAGAAAAGTTAAAGTTTACGACAAACGTAACCCGCGTTTAAAATGCACATACGATTGAATTCGTTTCATTCAATTACTTATCTGTCAAATCAAATGAAAACATATTTAAATTGAAGGATTTTCTAAAAATACATGAATGCGCTCAGGTTGAACAACAACCAACTTTCTAATTAACAATGCACTTTTAAAGGAGAAATAATTCATATCGAATACTTTGACATTCAGTATGATTGCTAAATGCTTTTGGGGTCTCCATAATCGATATATTGTACGGTTTGAAAGTAAAACACCTTCAATTTGATCGTCAACACAGTTAAATTTACAGCCATTTTTGAAACTTTGTTTCAGTCCTTCATCACATTTCGAATTTGGATTTTCCTTTTTGCAACTTAAAAGTTTTTCATTTAACTTTTGATGTTTCGCCTATGCCCACTTATTTTAATACCCTTCTATAAGCTGAACTTGCAACAGAAAAATAAGAGTACATTAACGAAGCGCACATTTCCGAAATTTTTCCCGGTTAATAGGAATTAAAGCAAAATTTCAGGTAAAATGGAAATTGTGGCACAAAAAAAAAAATGGTTCAATATTTCTTCGTCAATTAAGAAATATTACATCGAGATGTTCGAACTGATGACACCGGGTCTGTCCTTCGTTGGGTTAATCAGTTACCATCAACAACTCCTTCGTCATCATCAAACATGTTTGTGCTATAGGGACTCAAAAAATTTGCAATTTTTTTAACAGTTTATAATGTTGAAACGAATGCGAGATTGGTTGATGTGCATATTTTTAAACAACATTTGAATTTTAAACGTGTATGAAATTCAATTTGAACAAGATAAATATAAAATTTCTTGAGCATTTTATGTAGTTGAAATGATGATGTGAATATTTTTGTAATCAGGATACATGCGATCAATATGAATATGAACATTTCCTAAGTGTTAAAATAAACGTTACCCGCCATTGACACCATTTCGAACTAAAAATCGTCTAGTTTTTAAACAATGATTTCATTAAATTTGACATGTTCATTTCTCTCCGGTAGACGGCCTTCTGCTCCAGATCGTGGAGTTTCTATCGCTGATAAATACATACGTGATGGATCTGTTGGTGACGAAAAAGAAGGACTCAGTTTCGGAGAAATAGTTTGAACTTTTTCAATTACAATCAATAGCTCATCAGCCCTCTGGCCAGTTGCAGCGTTTAGTTGTCATTTAAAGCATATACTATATAAGCCTCCCGTCAGATCATTGAATGTAAAATCTAGTTTTGGTAATAATTTTGTCGAAGCTTATATTGCAGCTTCCTTCATGATGTCCAAAATTTGATTTGACATTTCCTGAAATCATTCTTTTATATAAAATTGTAATTATCACTCAGCTTCAACATCAAGTACGACTTGTGGTCGTCCATGAAACGGATGCCTTTTTACGCCTTGAGACACTCTTTGACGCCATTAACCACATATTCCTATTTACGATATCTTTTATTAGCACAAATATTAAAAGACTACAATTATGGTAACATCTTGCAGCATGCTTAAAATACAATTCGTTTTCTTATAGATGTCGTTCGTATGACTGCAGTTGTTATTTCACGGTTGGAAATTTGACGCTGCAAACGCATTGTCAAAAAATAAACCAAACATATTACAAATTTCAGACGAATATTCGCTGCCAGAATCTTTCTACCTCATGGTATTAGGGTAGCTGTCCGTTTTTTCTTCATATTAATTAACTTCAAAAAATGTACGCATGCTTTGAATATACTCATCATAAAGTATGGTGGAAAGGTTTTTAAACTAACTACCTACAGCATCTGAGGAAATTGTTGTGACTTTTAAGAACTTTGTCTCTCATATAACTTTTACACAGTTTATTCTTTCTATTTTTAATGCGTTTCAGTTCTTTATTGAACTATGGCGGAGATGTTTTATAGAACCGCTGACGCTCGCGGGCAACAAGAGATGAAACTAAATCGAAAAGAATTATGTAAAACTGAGAAACGTCTTCATCAAGACTATTGCACTATTATAGATATATTATATATGATGAATAAGTTTTGAGCTATCTTCAACTTCACAGCTATCGTTTACATGAATTCCAGCAGATGCTACACTTATATTTTTTCGATTAAAAGTTATTTATTTTCTAAGTTTTTCTGCAACATTTTATATGTACTTGCCACTTGCCCAGCTATTGGCTATCCAAAGATTAGTTTTAACTTTTTGTTATAACAGTTAACTATAATAACGAGGTGAAACCCACAAAACATTCTGGATTGGGTTAGGTCCTTAAATCAAGGGCTTTTGAATTTTCTACCTTTACATACATGTACCGCAATTTTTAAAGATTTTCTAAACCTAAGTCCTGTTGGTTTTCTGATTAGCTGGCGCTTTATTTATATACGATTATAATTATGACTAAAAATCCAAGAAAAAATGTTCACTTACTTTACACAGTCCATACCTGAAAATTTCTTTGTTCACATAGTGAAAAGTTTTTGAATAAAATCCCTTCCGACCCCTTGAACCTAATCTCATTGAAAGCAGAGCCGCCGTGTGTGATACTGAGGGTACTTGAAGTGCATACGTACGAGTGAAAAGTAAAAAAGAGTAGCTGGAGTTCGGTGTGTAAACCACTGCCCTCAATACCCGGCGACGGCGTCGGCATAGTGGCACATTTCAAAAGTACATTCCAATGAATGCCAGCAGACCATGATTCCGTTAGCTTTCAAAAGTTTTTCATTTTTTTTTTTTTTATTTTTTATAAAGAGCTATCTTCATCGGTATTACATACTGAAATTGAAGAAAAAACTTTTCCCCGCAAAAGGGTTAATTCCTCTCCATTTATGGCCACATCCTTGCATTTGTGGGCTCCTTCAAAATGCATTCAGATAATCTGACTCTCATATATAGGTAACTACATCATATGTCTCGCCATGCCCAAGAGGAGATAGACTTAAGCGCGCCCTTCGACACACAAGTTCCAGCCATATGCATCCAATAAATGATTATAAAGAGGAATGTAGTCTCTCCCTGAAAAATGTGGAGCGTATGTGGAACGTGTATACCGAAGAGGGCCAGTTTTAAAGTACTATAATTCTATTCGCTTGTCCGTCTGTCCGCGTCTGCACGACTATCGAAACAAGGTGTCGTTGAAGTGCGCTCTAGCGCGGCCCGACGAACTTCGAGTGCTCAAAGGACTCTTCTGCCATTATATAATCATTAAGCTCTTCTGTTTGTGTTCGTCCTTATATGAGTACTTACAACAAGTATGGATGTAGATACCGGCACGACTATATTCCCAGTCCCGGGACCCGGATCACTCCGGGAACGACTGACTTCATACAACCGATGATGGGGAGAGAGCTCTCGCACACAGAAGCACTAACTGTCGCAGGACATCAATGGCCAATAATCTACATTCATTATATACATATTCATGCACACTCACCCAAATATGTGCCCTTTCTACACACATACGCGTACGTAATGCAACCATAAGGAAAATGTGTGTATACCCGAATTTATGCGAAAGGATATATCAGGCGTACAGAAGAACTTTTTAGATACACTTATGGGTGGGGGGGGGGGGGGGTTACGTCAGTGCTACCTTGATTCGACGTCGTGTTCCTTCATAGTCCATATACAGTCAAGGGTTTAGGATCTTTTCAATTGTAGAATTTATTTGAAAAACTAAACTCAACCCAACTCAAACTGAAGTTGCATGTGTGTGTTGCATGGCATAGGCATTATAAATTTAGCCTTGCTATGCACTGCACAACTCGCAGTTACTAGGATGCTTTTTGCAGAGGGTAGGGGGCATGCGGTATAGGTATACACGGAGCACTTTTATTTATCTCTGTCTGCTGAGTAATCAGAAGGCGTAGAAGTACCCTTTCGACATTTTTTCGGTACACAAAGTATCCACGGTCAGACGTTATTGGATTTTGATGGTTTTGGATTTTATTGCTATCAATCGGATGCAGTTAGGTTTACTTGGAAGCGGGTAAACATTGAAATTTATTGGACCTGGATTTTTTCATATGAATGTTGATGGACCCCTTTGAGATATTCACGTTTATATCAAGGTCTATATTTGGTTTTTATTTCTTGGCACTAGTTAACCGATATCTATCTAGACTCGAAGCTGACATGGGGAATGGATGTCGAGGATAAGGTAAACATAGTTCTGTACACCTATATAATAAGGCCCATGCTGACGTAAGCCTCTTCTGTATGGTGTCCGAAGACGCAAGTGGGGAAGCTGAGTGGCCTGCAAAGACTAGTTGCCAAGGCATTACGGGCTCCATGCGATCTACGGCAACACTCGCCCTTTAGGTTTTACTAAACCTGTCACTCCTGGATCTTATCAGTGAGGCAAATACCAAGAGACAGTTTGTACTCAAGGGGATTTTGGGATGCTGTTGCTATTGCTCCTTGGCCTGGGGTTTGATGCGGGAAAATCTTCTGAGCCACATGCCCTTTGATACGATAGTATCGGAACCTCGATTTAGTCGTCGATTCTCTGTGAGATTGCCTAATAGGGAGTCATGTCCTCTACAAAATTTCACAGCCGGCGCCCTCACAATAGAAGGGGTCGGCGGTGATGTTTATTTTCTCGAACCTGGAATTGAATTTGAGTACTAAATTGGACCTTCACTATTGCAATGGCAGCGCATTTATCCCTTGATATGTATGAAGATCAACCAAAAAGAATATTACTATCCGTGATGGCTCTGAATGGCCTTCGGAAAACATCTAAGTTGCTGGGGGACTGCGATAAGCTGTGTATCCGATTCTCTACAATAGAGTACTTAGACACGGGAATCATAGGAAATCAGAGGGCGCTAGTTAAATTTGGCTCCTTTTCTTGGACCACAACCTTCTTTTGGCATTGACATCTCAATGATCGGATCCCTCATCCAAGCAGATGTTCGTACAAAGCATCAGCAGAAACTGGCAAGCCTTAAAAATTGCAGGTATACAAAACTATTTCTTGATGGTGGTCGGTATAATCACTAGCCACAGCTTACGTTATTTTTCCCTAATAATTAACAACAAAGTCAATTAAGAAGTCAATTTAAGAAATTATTAAGTAAAATTTCCTTCCAAATTTACTTTAAAAGAGAGTGTCCTTTGAGGTTAAATTCTTAAGTTTAGTTTACCTAATTTTAACCAAAATAGCTCTATCGGCCATCGATGATAGGAAATTTAACTTTCAATATTACTTGGGATCTTTCGAGGTCGATCAGTACAAAAAATCTAAAGACAAATACAAAAAGAAATCCAGCATGTCTTTAAAAGCTAATTTTTAAGCGCAAACGGAAAAGTACCTTGGTATAATACAAAGATATATAAATTTTACAAAAATTATAAGAAATCATTATCAAATCTGCATTTTTTTCAAATAAATATTCTCTTTGAACAAAAGGATATGGTAGAACATCCCCAAAATATTAAATCAATTTATATTGCTGGCAAGGATTACAAAGATATTAAAATGTCACAGAGCGCTCCATGCTTAATTATGTTTAAAGGAGAGAGTTTTCCCTACTAAAAGTTCTACTACAGAGCTTGCTTAGAACTTTGCATTTACATATATGTAAGCATCGATTTTGGTAGAACTCTATTATGAAGAACTTTTTCTTTTACGCACATTTTTATTGTCACATTGTCTCTAAAAGTTTATTAGGTATCCGTAAAACAAGTCAATCGCAATCTTCTTTTGAAAAATAATTACGAATTACTGACATATTGGATTAGAATCAAAAATTTTTTTTTATAAATTTCATTTAATAATATTTCTCGAATGGCAAAAAGTTAGCAAGAAGCATTATTTTGCTTCCAGCAAAACCAGAAGTCTACTTCAACTTCAGAGAATCTTGCACCTGACTGTAAAATTGACTTTGACACGGGGCGGCCTCTTTAGAGTCCTGTCTAAATGTCGTGAAGACAGTTTTACTTGAGCATCCTCTAGATTACTTGTTCATATATAAGTGGTCACCGTATCCACAGTGGCTGAGATTCAGGTACATGTATACACGTTGGGGCTGGTGGAATACGATTGTGTTAATTTAAACCGAACCAAGGCACAACTTCAAACGCGGTTCTCCAATTTACTTTCTTATTGCCCCAAAGAAAGGACTCATTCTGCTTTGTTTGTTGTACCAGCCGTAAGAAGTGGATGCCCTCAGTGGCATAATCCATGTATTCTTCCGTAGTTATATATGGAACATAATAATATACGGATTCCAAACTAGAACCTCGCCAACAACATAGCGGTACTACATAGGTACAACAAACTGTTCATACCAACATACCAACCATGCTTTGTTAACGAGCTTAATTTTAGTTTTGGCACGATTTCACGGCTTTTTGAAAGTTTTGTTGTAAGATGATTAACCGCACATGTAAAATGCCCTCTAGTCCTTGCTGCCTTTGTCTTGGCTTGAGTTTTTCTTGTAGTTGTAATGTTAGAAGCATTGCCTTTATATGGTTCGCATGTAAGACCACATGAGAGTTCTTCAGAGTCTTTGGCTAAAGAATTTATTTTACGTTTCTGTGATAAGTTGACAAATTGTTGTGTAAATTACCTGAATACAGAAATGCTTTTTACTTTGAGCTTAATAATTCTTGCTTTTCTCCTTGTTTTAGCTTTGATATAAATTTTTTTTTAATGTTATACACAAGTTTTTTATATTTATAATATTATTATAATATTTCCGTCTCAATTTTATTAATCTGTGCTGACTAAGGTCAAAGAAGTGAACTAACAATAATTATTCCCTTGGGTTTGCTAACTAGGTATGTTTGTTTAGCCTAGCATGTAAGGTACATTAGGTCTGGAAATATAAAGTCGGAAATAAAATCTAGAAAAAAGAAGATTAAAAAACATCTGCTAGTATATGTACACTGAGTCTTCTCTGAAAAGTCAAGCATAATTATGAATTTTCCATTCAACGCGATGAAAACTTCGTGATTTCCATTTTGAAATAAGAAAACTAAGTCGCTTCTGCAGAAGAACTATAAGTATACATACTTCCCAAGTAGACCTTCTTGTAGTGTAGGAAGGGGGTAGACCTAACCCAAACCTAACGAACAAGCTATTGGGACTAAGCACGCCAACCGTGAGCACTCTGATGTCAATTCTCACTAGGCACTCTCTTTTCTCAGGGAACACCTACACAGGATTGGGATGTATGCAGAGGATCCGGCCCTCTCAGGAAAGATATACCGATTTCTTGGCTCCTCCTGGACGAATTGCATGAAGCTGGCAATTAGGGTTAGGGGCCAATATTGAACTTCATAAGAGCGTCCAATTGGGAGCTGTGAGCGATTTCGGGTAAGTCTGTAGGATGACCAATAGGCCTTGCTGTGGCCTGCGTTCCAGGGATCCCGCCCACGGTTTCTCCAAACCAAGTATATATCTAAGGTAGTATATACCTTAAAAGCAAGCTCTTCCTGTTATATTCCTTGTTGGCAATTGGCGTCAGCAGATGAACACGAGCCTTATGCATTTGTCGATTTGAACGGACTTGAAACAAATAGTTTAGTCACGCTTAGCATATACACATGGTTCGAAAGCTGCAACTCAAGGGCACTGGGATCTACCCCAACCGTATATTCTAAGCAGAAGGACTGACTATAGAAAAACGCACAAATACATGCAAACGGCTCAACCATCACTATATTCATGGATAGACAACCCGCTTCCGAGGTAAGATAGTTTATTATTAGTGTCCATGAATCCTCAAAATATCGTCAAGAGGAACTAAAATCATCATAATGTAGGTATAGGGGCACGATGGCCAATAAGCGCAAAAAACATTGCTGACGGCATTTCTCGGACCAGGATCATTCTGCTGCCTCAAAACTATCCTACAATTCTGGCAGAACGACAAGGACTACGCCGAAAAAATCAACACCATCACCTTTCCTGTTGAAAAACAAAAGAAAAGAATTCCTCCTTCTTAGGAAATCAACACTAGAAAAAATTACAGGATTCTACTCAGACTATTACATAATTTATGGGTAGGTACTACTTTTAAAAATTTGACTTTGCTGAAACTCTATCCTACTGCCTTTGCCTGGATCAATTGGGTTGGAAGTGCGTAGCATTATTTCCATCCCGAATAAATAGTCACTCATCCAAACAATGTGTCGGACTTAAATGCCAAAATATGCACAGTTTATCGGCAGTCCTAGAATGAGAATAAACTAATAATAGGGATTCAGAAAATATATTTCAAGTAACGGAGAATACGAGACCAAATAATTTAACATCCTTTGTATAAATTTATTATCGATATAATTCAGAGGCTCAAATTACAAATTACATTTTTTATGTTTTCCATATACTATAAAAAAATCCTAACTGCACGAGGATTTCTAGTTAATATTAGGGATTATGATGTTTCGCGCAAGGTGTCGCTCTTGGAAGTATCATTTTCTGATTCTTTACCTTTTTTATGTATTGATAATTTTGACATATCAAACAAATCATTGTCTTTGCTTTTATCCATCCAGATGAAACAAATAGTTTCGCTAACAAATGAAATCAACACGCGAAAAAATTGTAGAACGGTGGTTCAATAAGAGGGTCGTAGTTCGCTAAAAAATGAGCCACAAATATGGGCATCCTATCTTTCTTGTCGCCTCAGATACCAACGAAGCTGTACGAAACATGCTGGTTGAAGACAAACCATGTACCTTACAGGAATGACGAACCATTCTTGCAAGAGCATCTGACCTCCTGAAATATTTTGCACATATTGTACGGTATTTACTGCTATGAGCTAGAAAGCAAACTAAATTTACAGCAGTAAATCTCTTCAAACGAAGATAAACCAACCAAAGCGAAATAAAAATTGGAAAAAACTGGCAAAACGGGAAACAAAATGCCACAAAGGCGAATGCCCATTTTAGGCTCGACATCAACAGACATGAGAGATGCCTTAATGTCTTATGATACTCTGAACATATTTTATTAACAATGTTTATTTCAATTAAGTGGGGGAGGGCTTGTGGGGTCAAAGTTTGATCTAGTACATTTTGGAAAATCTAGTACAGAATCGAATTCCTTAAGTACTGAGAAGAAGTTTATATACCCACAATCCTATACTCGGAGGCTTAAATACCCATCACCATACTCACTTTTTTAGTATTTCCCTCTTTTTTATTCGAACTGAGGTACTAAATTTTCCCCACCTTAGATCGGCTCTAAGTCAGTAGTGTTATGTGTTATCGAAAAACGGGTTTCAGGCCCAAAATACATTCACGGCCAAAAACCACAGGCTACTGGATTCAAGCCTCTAAAGCAATGTAAATGTATTGCCAAAATTACATTCGCGGCCACAGGCCATAAGCCACTTTGTGGCCGTGGCCAAGTTTGATAAAATCTCAAATTTTGTGGCTCGTGACTCCGGTACTACCAACATTGAAGTATAAGAATGGTAGATTATTCAATATTTATCAGTGAGAAAAGTTGTTTATCTGTGTGAACTAATTCATACTGGGTTGTAATAATTCTGCAAGAAAATAAAATGGAGGAAAAAATTATTAATTACATACATGAAAATACATAGATTTATGCATAATAAGAAACATGGCTTTTTGTGGCCAGTGGCCGTGAATGTAACTTACTTGGCTTCAGTAGTCGGCTACAAGCCTCAAGTGGCTTGTGGCTAGAGGCCGTGAATGTATTTTGGGCCTCACTGTTCGCTGCAGCTCATTACCAGCTACAATTCGTAGAAGAAAATTTTTCTGTGCATACTTTTAGGGTGTGGATAGGAACCCTAGACAGGGGGTGGTGATCCAATACGGCATGTTGCATATCAAATTAAAGGCCTCGCTGAGTAGTTCTTTCTTTCAGTACAATTAGTTCTCTGTTGTGAATATTTTTCTCATAGGAAGTCATTTTCCACGACACATCAAAAGTCCACTTTTTCACCCAAGAAAGTCGCTCACGCTACATTCGATCGCCAAAGATTCCTAGGCTGAATTGAAATAAATATTGTTAATAAAATAAAAATATGTTCAGAGTATAATAATGCATCGTTTAAGACATCTCTCATGTCTGTTGATGTCTGACCTAAAGTTGTATGAAAAGTGGACATTCCCTTTTCCAACCTAAATTTCTCATCTTCTGGGCCCCAAGAATATTACGTCCCAACACAGCCGATTTTTTTTCCTGTAGAATGGGTTTAAACTAGTCTCGAGCTCTGAAATCAATTCAAAGAGAGTACAATTGTGATCAGAGAAGATTAGGTTGGGTGTTAGTCAGTTGTTTTTTTGTGGTTCGTTGTATGTACAATATCTATACTTCCTACCATCCACTGAAGTACTTGGAAAGGTAGGGATGAGAGAATTCCCGTTTTATATATCTACCACCAGAAAGTTCGTATTGATATCTTTGTTCCGAGAGATTGTCCAAAATGGGTTTCTTGCAATATTTTGCTCCCATTGAAACATCAACCAATAACTGGAGCCCTATACATCCAATTAATATAGACTAAAACTTGAACTCCGCCCTCGGATGCTTGGTATACACTATCTTCGGAGCTCCTCATTTCAATCAATAAACCATTCAGATCGAAAGAAATAATCGTCGACGTCGGTATTCGTTTCGTTAACTTGAATATCTTCAACTATGCCAGCTTGATGTTAAATTCAAATTTATAATCTTTCTCTTTCAGTTTGTTCAGGTGCTTATCATTGATGACACGGTGTTGCCCATTCGTCCTTAAAAACTGTAGGTGTATGGAACTTCAGATAGTGGCGAAGCTTGCTCGTAGATATATTGGGAAGCCGAATGTAGTGGGCTCAACTCCATGTGCAGATCGAGCTGAAAATGGGTTGACTGGACTCGATCATTCTTTGCTGTGATAATCCTATAAAGTAGTCGAGTTGGCAGTTAAAGGCTGGATTTTATTTTGTTTACTTAAAAGTTTTGTTAGATTGTATATTTATTGGGAGTTTATTTTGTTTATTTAAACTTTTATAACTCTATCACAAAAAATACTATAAATAAATAAGATGTTATGTTTCACTGTCATTTCACCTATATTTGGACCCATTTTCAACTCAATCTTTCAATCCTGCATATTCAAAAACACGGTTCAAAAACTCAACTCAATCTCTCAAATCTGCATGTAAACATCGTAAGAGCCGCGGTTCTCCCTGGTTGGCAGTGAGTTTCTGGTCAGCTACTTCAGATTTACCTCGTTAGGATTATAGCATACAGATTATAGCTTCCCACTCTTTCAGTTTCCGGTAATAATTTTAACTGACAGTGGTGTCGGATCACTTCGGTTCGGTCTTGGGTCTCATCAGTTGGACTATATAGCTGGTTGTTGTAGTGTGTGTTTTTTTGAATAACTGATTACGTGTGACATCGCGCATTTCATGCGTTTCTTAATGTAATTAAAATGGACAGGCATTCCGAGCAAACGTAAATGAGGTCTCTCTCTCTCTCTCTCTTGGTACCTAGTGTGTGTGGATTGTATTTATCAAGAACCGCTTTGTACATATGTACTACTACCAGCCTAGTCACGTTTCTTAGTGATACTGGTGACGCGACATGCCGCGATTGATCTTCATTTTCTTCCCTTATTTTTGATTTAATTCACTGATGATGTTTCCCTTGGCTATTCATTGTGATATGGTTCTGCTTTACTATGAATAATACTCGTTACTCTACTTGATTGTCTGAACTGCCACTTGAGTAGAAGCAAGAAATGCTGAGGCAGAGATTTTCATCGAAAGAGGTGTTTTTTGTGTCCGCAGAACAGGACAAAACAAAAGATACACAAAAGAACGCTCATACATTTTCATATCAGATTTATAAATGAAGCGAACAGTACAAATAGTTCGTTTCAATCTACAGAACAATTTGTTTTCTCCAGTATATGGGAGTTCTAGAACAAGGTACACAAAAGAACACAGCTTATGTATCTATATATGGTCACACAACCATGTCCAGAAGCCTCATCCTGACAGTATGCTATTTAGCAAAGATAGCTTAATAATTATTACGTTATCTTTGCTATTTAGACACTAAGTTGGTAGAAGAGTTCAGTTTGAATAGCATTAGTCTTTTTAGAATGATAATTAGCCATATTACCCTCATCTCCAATTAATATACAGTCTACTTCGAATGTTCGATTAGTTATATTCTTCAGAATCTCTATAATAAGAACATTAAACCCTATTTAACCAGTTTCCATGAATAATACATTTCTTCTTCTTAATCTCCTGTCAAATATTCAACAAATCATCGCTAATCACACTAATCAAATCAATTTTGAATAAATCGATACGGGATAAGTGAGAAAACCTCCAACTTGACCTTGAAAAAACTTAGATAACGTACACACAAGCACCATACAAACAGCAGCAGCAACGGAAAACAAGAACGATGCTCTTAAGGGTCAGAGATTTACTTGAGTGCAACATCCCGAAAAGTTTTGAATTTATAAAATGCGATAAAATCAAGGACTTATGCGGAAATGCTGAACTGATAATGTTGAAAAAACTTCAAATCAAGGGGATAAGGAGGGTTGAAAAATGACAAAATTCGGTGATCATCCCGAGGAAGTTTTTTAAGGGTGCTTCTGCCCCTTTCGGTCAATGGTACTCATATAGAGAGTTCTTCTACAGTCATCCAACCAAATAGGCAAAGGCAGACAAATAAACATGAAGAGAAAGCCATCGTATAATATACCTATACCTCTACAATGGATAGGTGGAATAGGTGTGTACAATCAATATGCATATACACATACATACATACATACAAAGTTGGTGCTGCAAAGCTTACACTGGATAAGTACCTACATTGTATCACCCCACAGATGAGCCTGACTCGAGGTTTTCATTATATTTTTGACGCCAATACAATGTCACATGGAGCACTTTTGATTCGAGCAGTTGAACTTATACCCGGCAAACCCATATTTATATGTTTAACTTGCTTTATTGCATCCAGGATCCTGCCTAGCTTTTATGTGTGTGTGTATATTTATTCATTTATTCCTTCGCCAAATGTATGAAAGTATATGTGAATCCTTGAAGATTTACCTGTAGTTGCACAAAGAGCGAGGGGCGGAGGACTACAAAAAACGCATCCAGGTAGACGAGTGCTTTTAATATACTTCAAGTCTCGTTTTTCGTTGTTTCACGAAGCTTATGCCAGGCTTTCATTGGCACTTTGTGGAGGCTCTTAAAATTGCATTTTAAGCTCCTTTTTACCATTTTACCTCTCCCTGATTCCATTGTTTGAAAGAGAAAGGTTTTAAAGCCACCATGCGTTTTTAACCGGTAGATAACCAAAGTGCACGACAGGATGTCAAGCTTCTGTATACGTACATATACTTTTTCCTTCACAAATGGGTTGCGGTTAGCTGATCCCTTACATTATAAGCAACAGTTAACTGCAGCTGTATACTAGCTATACTTCCCAGTTCAGTGTTTGAGGATCTGTTGACTCTTTTCCGACACGAAACCTAAAATATAGTCAAAATTTAATTAAGAATTAAATAAACAGATGAGAAATCTTTAAATACACCACTTAGCAATTAGAAATTGTCATGAATTAAGTGGATTTGGTACCTTCAGTAATATTAATCAAATTACACGTGATTAATTCCACCGCAGTATTCTTGTTTGACATGGGGCTCAAAGCCGCACCACCTAATCTTGTTTCCATCCTTAACTGTAATCCTAGAGTAATCAATCTAATTCCGAATGAATACAAATCGCATCAGGTCATCAAAGCCTTGATGATGGGTGAACTGAATATGTTAAGTGGCAACTTTACAAACCCCCGGGAACGCCCTCGATTCTATCTGAATATGTACGAAAGTGATGCGCCCTTGAGGTCTTATCTTGAAAGCCGGCGATTAAGTTTTGTTTCATATTCAGCAGAGGCTCTTGCTTTGTCGTTGGTTGCCTTGTAATCAGCGTTCACTTTACGTCATCGGCCTTTGTATACCCACAAAGTATGTAGGTATATACACTTATCCAGCACAACTCCTCTATTGTTGTCAGGGTTCCGGGAGTCCAAACCTCTCGTTCTCTTACAAATCGGCTTTATTATTATATATACATATGTATGTATGCATATATATATATGTATGCAGAGATACAAAGTAGCATTTTGTCAAGGATTTAAGGATAATTGGCCGAAAGTGGAGGCTGTTTCTCTACCGAGATAAAAGGGATGAGTATTCTGTAAAACATCTTAATCTGGCGGAATTGTAATTTGTAGATGGATGGATATAGATGGATGACATTTAGTTACCTGGTGAGTAACTACTGTTTTGAACGATGGAAATGGGAAAAGGGATCAACAGTAATTGGTAATTGCTTGGAAATCAGAAAATGATGAGAACCCTGTCTTTGTTAAGAATTGGCATGAATAGATGAATGTTTTGCAAACAGTTAATAGAGTCTCGACTATATCTTTTCTTTCCTGCAATTAATGATAGAGGAATGACTGATATGAAGTTTGTCTCTCTATATTTTGTCTTGGGCTTGTTGTTTCATTGTAAAGAAGGTTTAGTTATTTTAAGATTAAGATCTAATGCATTCGGAATGGGTAGGTACATATCTATTATGTAGGCACATACCTATGATGTAGGCACATACCTATGATGTAGGCACATACATATATATGTAGGTATATTCAGGATCTTTAAAATGTTATAGCATCTTGCTGTTGTTGATTATTATCAAGGGAAAATTGCATAAATCTAAAGAAAATAAGTAAAAAAGCTGGAATTGGTCTAAGACCAATTCTTATGATACCCTAGATGAATGCCCGTATTAAATTTCGTATGGTCACCGATCTATTCAAGTTTGATTTGATTTTGAATTTGTTTTTCGCATATATTTCTAGAACGGTTTGTCGCACACAGGGGCGGATTTCCCTATAGGCCGAGTAGGCCCGGGCCTAGGGCGGCAGATTTAGGGGGCAGCAAAACTTGGTGGGAATATTTTTTTTTTTTGGGTATTTCATTACATTTTTATACTTTTTCGTTTTTTTAAATAAAATAATTCGTTGGAAAGTGTTATTTTTAATTCTACTCCATTTTTTTCAAATCTACTCCGATTTATGAGGCAGCCTACTCCGCTAATTCTAGCCTGTGGTCCCTTCACTGGATATAGATCATTCAATTTTTCGTGTTTTACAGGGAGTAGGGGGGGCGGCAATCTTCCATAGGCCTAGGGCGGCCAAGTGATCAAATCCGCCCCTGGTCGCACAGAAAAAAAGATTATAACCAATTTTATAGGATTTCGTATTCTGCAGAAGCTTTTAGTACAATACAAATGTCTTGGACTGATCTTTTTCAAAGTATTCGTAAAAAACCTAAATTTTTATATGACAACAGCAAGAAAGAGTTGCCCGATTTAGTCCATTTTTGATATTTTATTTGCTAATGTAGTAAAAACATCATGTACGAAATTTCAGCTCTCTACGTCGACGCGTTCTCAGGCAGTGTACAAATATATAGCGGAAAACGAAATTTTTATATGGCAACCCCACGAAGGAGTTGCCCGATTTGTCTCATTTTCGAGCTTAATTTTACAAAATTTTACAAAATTTCATCTCTCTAAGTATACGCGTTCTCGAGTTATCGTGCACACGGGCGGACGAACGGACGGTCGGACGGACGGGCATGCAGAAATCAAAATAACTTTTAATATTATGAATGGGTGTCCAATCCATTTTGCTCTACCATCATTATTTCGAGGTGTTACAAACGGAATGACAAACTTAGTATACCCTATAGATTTCATCTAGAGTATAAAAAGGTCATGTTAAGTATTAAATATATGTAACCTATCTACACTGATTCAAAAATTAGTTTTTCTTCAATTTTAAGAACAGTGTTTCCTTCATTTTAAAATAATACTTCTCAACTTTAAAAATGTTGTTTGTTAATATTAATGCTGGTGCCTTGCTTTGCCACTTTTTAGTCCTATAGTATTATTTTTAACGTTTTTATGTAGTATCCCGTGTAACAAATCTGAATTCCAGCGGGAGTTTATCGGAGCCCCTCCCCCCCATACTTAAATATGTAGAATTCAAGCGGAACATTGCTGATACTCACAAGCTCCTAATGAGACACATATTTCTGCAGTCATTAGATATCGTTGACATAACTGAATCAGGTACTTTTTAGTATCATTGCTAAATACTGACATTAGCTACTGAACCGTTACTGCAGATTAGTATAGATTATTCACTTTATTTGAGTACAGAAACAATACTGCATATCAGTAAAAATCTAGTACTAGACTACAGGGCCGGATCTATGGAGGGGGACCAGGGGCAACTTGCCCCGGGCGCTAGATTTAAGGGGGCTGCAATACGACGGACCTCTGAATCCATAACTAAACAAGAAAAAATCTAATTACAAGAATTGGAAAAAAATTTCAGATCATACTTAACACTTCAGTCTTCTTTCCGGAATCTAAAAGCTCCCTTGCTGATATCATACTTTCAATTGTGCTTATACTTTTACAGTCAATCAGTTTACTGTCTATTAAATTTAAGTCTCAAATTATACCTTTGTATCATATGAAATGAATTCAAAAATTGTACAAATGTGGCTGGCAACCCTATGTACCCCATCATACATCAATCCTACCTCGAATGTAAATAGAATATAAGACAGTAGGTACAAGCACAGAGTAACAAGAAAATTATTTTTATGCTAGCTAAATTTAGCCATTTTAGCCAGAGTTAAGGCCTTTGAGTCCGAGTAAAAAATCGGATAAATCCTTTGAACCTGAACAGCAGTTTACTAGAATTCCTACCCAGTTTTTTTTTTTTAAACCGTCTCAAATGTTAATAGTTTTAGCAGAGAAGATTCATATTGAAAAGCGGCAAAAATAAAAAGCTAATCTCTAACATAATTAAATTTTTAATTTGTTATCTTTGTGTTAATAATACCGGAGACAGATTTGCAATTTCAATATTGCGTTTTACGCTCAACCGCAAGTCTGCCTCTATATACTGAGAAACAGCTCAGTATAAGCTCGGTGTACACTCAGTATGTAGTATACATTGGAACTCAATATTAAAATTGCGAAAAACGTACACGGTATACGAGTTTATTGCAATATTACCCTAGTTATAAACCAGAATCATTTAGTACACGAACTTTAGAACCGCATTTAATACTGCAATGTTGGCTACAACTTTTTCTGATATTTATTATTTGACACTTGTCAAATTGAAGTGTCTATTTCGTTTTTATTTTTCGTATAGACAAGTAATTTTATAATATTTCCTCGCGTTTTGTACGTGCGCGGAACTTTCTCAAGTCAAATGACAAATCAAGTGATAAATCAAATGTAAGTACTCTAATTAAAATCTTAGTATCGTAAACCGCAAGTGTGTCTCTGAAATTTTACATTGCATTATCAAAATATCAATTGCAAGTCTGTCTTTGGTATAAAATAAACTGTATTTCTAATGATACGATTTTTTACTTTCATTTTATTTTTTTGTTTGAGTTTGAGATTCAAACGACATTTAAGATCTATAATGGATCTTAATGCTTATTTGAATTTCAAATTCTTTTTCTTTTGTATTTATTTCTAGTTTCAGAGTATGCAGTATAAATAGATCATCTATCATATACATATGATGCCTAGTATACCCTGGAACTGTAATAAAATTTGCCCCAAATAAAGAACGTTGTTAGAGGGGGCGGTAAATAACGTCTTTGCCCTCCTGCAAAACTTTCCTAGATTCGGCATATTGATTACAATGCCTGTGTGTCTATTGATTATACGTCTTTATTTGCATATATCATCCTTTTAACAGCATTACTTACATTTATAAAATCTGAGAACATTAACAAATCCTTTCTGCATATCACTTGGATTTGAACCTGAGTTCCGGCTACATGTACGCTTAGTATGGTAAGGAATATTGTCTAATATATTGGTTATATAAAAAGTCTCCGCGGTTTTTTGTCACTAGATGGTATTGATGCTTATATATCGGGCAACACTCACCCCATTGTGTCAAACGGACATGTGCTTAAAAGGTGACATTTAAAGTAACATTTTTGTGAAGATTGTTTTCTAATTCGTTGCTCGTATAAAAGTTATATCGATTTGACAATGAGTGAAATTTCTAAAGAAAAATGCTATGTGATGCTTTTTTATTATAAAAAAGGTAAAAACGCTACAAAAACATGCCGAAAAATTTGTGAGGTATATAGTGAGAATGCTGTGAGTGAACGAAGGACCCAGGAGTGGTTTGCGCGATTCCGTTCCGGAAATTTCGATGTCAAAGATGCACCTCGCTCTGGTCGGCCAGTCACTGAAAAAGCCAATGAAATTTTGCAAATGGTGGAGCAAGACCGGCCCGCAAGCTGTCAGGAAATAGCGGAGGCACTAAACATCCAACCACATGACAGTTTGGAATCATTTGAAAAAAGCATGCTACGAAAAGAAGCTCGACGTTTGAGTGCCACATGAATTAACGTAAAGAAATTTGATTAACCGAATTACCATCTGTGACGCAACGAACTCAAACCATTTTTGAAGCGAATCATCACAGGCGATGAAAAATGGGTGAAATACGAGAATATCAAACGCAAGCGATCATGGTCAAAGGCTAGTAACCCTCCACAAACAACTTCAAAGCCTGGATTAACGGCAAAGAAGGTTATGTTGAGTGTTTGGTGGGATTGGAAGGGAATTGTTCATTATGAGCTGTTGCAGCCTGGCGGAACCATCAATTCGGTCTTGTACTGTGAACAACACTCGACCGTTTGAAAGAAGCAATCCAGAGAGAGCGATCAGAATTGGCCAACAGAAAGGGAGTTGTTTTCCATCATGATAATGCGCGGCCACACACATCTTTGATGACTTGGAACAAATTGACGGAACTTGAGTAAAACTGATTTTCAATAAAAAAAAAAAAACTTTTGCTCAAAATTGTACCAAAAAACCGCGGAGACTTTTTATATAACCTACGAGCTTAGAGTGCCTAATCTCAGTACATAACGAATATTGATCAAAATGTCCGATATCTTTCAGAAGTTTTACTGGTGAAGTTTATGTTCTGTAAAGGATTTTAAGTAAAAAGTTATCCAAAAAATAAAAATAAATACTAATTTCTATTTCAACATAAGTATCGAAAATTTCGCAATATCACACTTATTGCAATAATGGAATTAAAAGCTTAAAAAGAAAGATTATAAATTATGAAGGTATACAAGTGTATAATGAAAGGATAGGTCTTTATTGAATATCTTTAGTTTTAGCTATTAATATAAATAAAGAACAATTCCTGGAAGTTATTCAAGATCAATGTCTTACATTTGAAAAAGTTACTGAAAATATTGAAGGAAGAATGTTATTGGAGTAATAGTACGGATGCTAGAAAAGTATTGTGTACACACCACTGACATATATAAAATGGACTGCTGATACTACTGAAATTGCTTACATTATTTGACATTATTATGGGATCACTTTTCTATAGTTGTCTCGTTTTGGTTTAACTACTTTATTCCGCGGAACTACAAACAATAAGTTCTATACAAAATACACCATAGTCCAGTTTCAGTTCAGTGGTTTTCCAAACGAATATATAGAATACAAATAGATGGCAATACAATATTTGTAATCCTTTCTCTGTCCCCCATAGCTACATTTAGGGGCAGGTAGACAAAAATTGCTTAATTTTATTTCTTTAAAAATCAAGTTTAAAAAATATTTGATGTTTTAGGAGATAAGCTTCCAAAAATAGAAATAATTTCGAATGCTTCTGTAATTTGTTGAACTTTTAATATGAATATTAAAGCGAAAGTAAAACTTGAAACTAATATAATTGTCACACCCTGCCAAAAAAAGTTGACCCATATGAAATAGCAAATCAGGCAGTCCATGTTATATATGTCAGTGGTACACACACTTCGTCTAACACCGAATACTTCAACGAAATGTCAAATGGTCAGCATTTTCATTTTGGATTTGAAAAGTCCTTAAAGTCATTACTGGACTCATACAAGCAAAACACAATTGAAAAAATTAATTAATAATTTAGAAACGTTTTTTTGTGTAGAAGGGAAACCTACATCAGCAAGTGGAGGAAATAGTTTTTGGGTTACTCTTGGTTATGTTAATAATTTGCAACTAAAAGTATTTCCTGTCGAGATTTTCTATGGATCCGGTAAACTAGACAACTTCAATATATTTTTGAAAACATTTGTGGATGAAATGATTGGTTTACTTAATATTATAATGATTATATATATTTATTTATTAGCATAATATAATACTATTTTATACAATATTAGGGTTTAAAATAATTCAAATATTACTTAATAAAATATTACAATTCATTATCTCAAAAATTTTTTTTAAATTTGCTCATAATTGCACTTAACTTGTTAGATTTCTTTTATATATCATCATATTCCTTTCATTTTTTAAGCTCGTTGGTAATTGGTTAAACATCTGTAGGCCTCGATACATTATCATATTTTGTGCTCTAGATGTTCTCAATAAATTTAGTCTAAAGACTCCAACGTTTCTTAAGAGATATGGGGTTGCATCTCTCCGACATACGCCACTGTTCGACAGATTTATTGCGGCAAAAGGTTATTTTTAATTTTGTAGACGTTCATCCAGCATAAAGTGTTCAACATAACTTGAATAGGTGTATATCTATTATATTTTAATATGGACCTCATAGCTTTATTTTGTAGACGTTGTAAACGTGCCATCATCTCATTAGTGCACACAAGTAAAACCGTTGAACAGTATTCAAAGTGGGGTTTAATGATTGTGTTATATATCTTTATCGCAGTCATTGTATTTAATTTATTTCTTAAGCGTTTAAAGAATGAAATCTTTTTGCATAAATAGTCCACATAACTTTTAAATTTTAACTTGTTATCTATAACGACACCAAGATATTTAATTTCATTTACAATTTCAATTTAGTTATTTTCTATAGAAATTGGACTTATGTTGGAAGAATTAATAATCATTGACTTTGTTTTATTTATATTAAGTTTAAGTCTATTCATATTCAACCATTCGCCAATAATATTTAGGTCTTCTTGTATTTTACGTTTACAATCGCTTTCACATTCACCAGTAATATATATAAGAGTGTCATCCGCGAATTGCATCACTTTTGAGTTCTTTATAACTATTGCCATGTCGTTAACAAATAGAAGGAATAAAGTCGCTGCTAGTATTGTCCCCTGAAGAACTCCGATGTCCACTGCTATATCAGTAGATAATGTATCGTTTATTTTTGTGCATTGTGTTCTATTATTCAAATATGATTCAAACCAATCTTTTCCTTTCCTCCTATTCCATACTTATCCAGTTTTTGCAATAAAATTTTTCTATCCATTGTCTCAAATGCTCTTTTTAGGTCTAGAGCACCGCCGCAATGTTGGATGCCTTTCGCTCCTTTATCGCTATATGCATGGTCAATGTTCTGATAAAATATCTAGTCTAATCCCTTGTAGAATGATTCCTGCACGCAATACTCGCGCTGCAAACCGCGCACATCCTTTAACCCTTCAAATTACTTTCTTCGGCCGCACAGTAAAATTCCGTGATGCTTTTTTATCCCGAACAGTGCGAATGTGGAACAGCTTACCATCTTCTGTTTTACCCCCGGCATACAATCTGCGGAAGTTCATATCCCCTAATCCTTTCCCTATCTCCTTCCTGCCATGCTGTGCTTTGCATCATAGGGTATCCCCTGAGCTTGGCTTAATAATATATAAAAAAAAAAAAAAGTATTTTAATTCTCCTTTTATCTTTGTCCTCCTTCCACTTTGTTATTATTAAATTTATTGCCGTTTCACAAAAGTATCCATGACGGAAACCGGATCGACATTCTGTGATTATAGAATTAGTTTCGAGGTATTTTATGAGTTGTAATTGTGTTGCAAGCATGTTTATCGGCCTGTAGAACTCACAGCTCTTATTTTTTTTTACTTTTTCAACTGGTACGACAACTGACTGTCTCCAGCTATCAGGAAAGACACCATTTTTTAATGATTCATTGATAATATCAACAAGTACCGGTCCCAATTCTATCATGCACTCAATAATCATACAAGCGTTCAGCATATTCAAATCTCTTTTATGATTCATATTCTTTAATATAGTTTTCAAATCATTTACATTTATTATGATGATTATTAATTCAAAGAATTACACAATAATTCTCCATTCCTTTGTATGTGACACACCAGCAATGGTTTTGATCAAGCAAATTAAATCACATGGAGCTTATTTTTGTTGTCAAAAGTGGTAAACTCAAAATAGTTCATCCAGAGATAAATGCTCCACTACGTATTAATGCATACTTTAGAGAAAGGGTTAATTTTTCGGATACAAAGGATGAGAATAAATCATCATAAAAGAGACAGATCGATATTTGAACACTCCTATTAATATGGTGGATAATTTTGTGTTAGATAAGATGAATCTTATCGATGAAAGTGTATGCAAGAAGCTACTTCAAATATTGTTATAGAAACCAAGTTCTCGGTAAATTTAGTTTTACTACATTGTAAAAATTGCATAAATTGTTTACACAAAGCTTAGATATTTTTCCGTAAAATGTAGGGAATATTCCCTAAAATTTAGGGAATATTCCCCTACATTTTAGGGAAAAATACCTATAAGCTTTGTGGCAACAATTGTGCAAATTTTTTGCAGTGTATGGTTCATCTATTAAATCAACATCTGGAAGGTTGTTACAAGTATTTATGTTGTGAGTTCCAACGTAAATCAAGAAGTACAAAATTCCTTTCCTACATGAAAGCTTCAGAATTCAGAGTTTTCTTTATACACAGACCCAATCGTTCTTAAATCGTACAAAAATAAAAATCCAGAGTTGTTAAGTCCGGTGATCGGGGAGGCCAAAGAATATCACTTCCACGTCCAATCCATTTGTTTGAAAACCGCTGATTTAAGTACTGCCTGCGCGGAAAAAAACGATTGCGCAGAATGCCTAAGTTTTTATACAATTAGTCCAATAAATATAGTCGAAATTATGATTGCAACAAAATATAGCTCTTTAAACCAAAATATTAGTCCCAAAACTCTAGTGCGCATAGCGTCACAAATATAGCGATTGGTCCCATTGATATATGCCAAACTACAAAACCATTTTAATGGCCATTAACGCCATGTAATGAGTTAAGGCACAGAAACATATATCCAAAAGCACACAAGACAAATATTTATAGCTGCAGATGTCACTAAGTATAGAGCTGTAAGCTGTTCTTATTGCTGCTTCCGCCAAAAATTTAGCAAATTCTGCCATTTTAGATAACAGAGAAATTAAAATTTATGGGAATTATAGCATTTTAGCATGACACTTGACGGAGCTATAAAAAGGCACCATTGCAACAAGAAAGGCAAATAATTTAGTGGTTTATAGCATTCAAGACAACTTTTGTAGAACTGTAAGTTGTTCTTATTGCTTCTTCCACCAAAAATTTAGTATTCTATGCTATTTTGGAATGCAGAGAAATCAAAATTTATGGCAATTATAGTATTTCAGCATGGCGCATGACAAACCTATAAAAAGGCACCATTACAACAAGAAATGCAACAAATTCAATCCTGTATAGAATTTAAGACAATTTTTGTAGAACTGTAAGCGGTATCAGATGAGTTGATTGCTGTTAATGGAGGTCCTTGACCGAGTTCTTTTGGCATGTAGTAGAATTCAAAATTTGTAATAGAATCTGTATGGCTGTCGTATCCCTGATCTATGCACATAGATGCGATTATATATTATTACAGTGATTAAAATATAGAACTCATCATGAAGAGAATACTGAGTACATACCATTTTCAGAAAAAAATATTAAATTTTCGCAAGCTTTATTTTAAATAAAAAATATAATATGTACATATAATTTACATGGATATCTTACATTATTTTTAGAGTAAATTAAAAGTTCATTTTGTTTGATTAAAAATGATTTCACAAAACATAAGATTGAGGTTAGGAATATATGAGTACTAAAATAAGACAATTCTATCATTTCAAGATGAGAAGTTTCTTTTAGGATTATATCATATTATAATAATGAAAACCTAATTTTCGCTTTATTATTCTATTCAAGAAATTGAAACTTATCAAAATCAGTCAAAAAGAGTAGCTTGAATATAGATGCATTTTGCTCCTTCATACATATCTAATTTAGCTTTTTATTATAATATTCCCAAGTATATATTATTTTCCAGAAAAAAATATTAAATTTTCGCAAGCTTTATTTTAAATAAAAAATATAAATTAATATAATAATTTACATGGATAACTTACATTATTTTTAGAGTAAATTAAAAAGTTCATTTTGCTTGACTTATAAATAAGTTCACAAAACATAAGATTGTGAATGCAAGTTTAGGAAAATATGAGTACTAAAATAAGACAATTCCGTCAATTCTATCATTTCAAGATGAGAAGTTTCCTCAACGCAATGACATATTTTCTTAAAATCGTAATATAATGTCTGAAGGACTGACAAAATAATAATAACACTTGTATGATCAAGAGTTTTAATGCATTTTATTAGACCAAATTTTGGATAATTTTCATGCTCACCAATATGTATGACTGCGCCAATTTTATATTTAGTCCCCCTATATTCAACCCAATTGTAATAATTCACGTTATTACAACCACTACCGAGAACTATAAAAGCAGGATTAACAAAAGATAATTTCTTTCCAAATACACATAAAGGCGAGAAGGGATTGTCATTTACTCTTTTAACTTCACTTAGCAAAAATCTTGTAGCTATAGTTTGACAAATATTCTTACGAGACGTGGTAGAAGTTGCTATACTTTTAAGATCTTTGTGCTTACCTTCAAAGCGCATAGACCACAGTTGTTTCAAAGGACCAATTTTTTTCATAATCATGGAATAGTGCAGCATAATATGGTGCTTTGGTTTGAGAGGTAATTCGAATAATTCTATAAAAAAACTATGATGAGCAGCAACAAAAAATTCCATATTTTTTATTTCTTGTTCTGAAATTGTATCAAGCAAAGCTATGTCGAAGATATTTTTCAACAGAATAAATAAATTCCATGCGTTATCATCATCTGGGATCCAGTCACCGATTAACACACCTAAAAATCTTATTAACCAGAGAACCTCAGAAGCTGAATATTTTATTTTATTTGCCTTTAAATGATCTTCAGATATTTCCTGGGGTTTGTTGATGTGTTCATATTCACCAAAATCAAATAAATGTATTCGTCTGTTAAGTTCGTTTAGAGTAAAATATTTATTCTGATGAATAAAGCGTTTCAACAAGAGAGCAATTTCAAAGTTGCATACACCTTCTAGCATATCATGCATGATATCAACTGAAAAGTTTTCTGTAATAAAAAAACTTTTAAGTTCATTGAAAATGCAATAAGAATGGATCCCAGTAACTGATAAATTTTTTTTATTGAAATCTGATTCATAATTAAGCTTATTTCTTAATAAAGTGTTATCTAATTTCACTGCCTTTTCAGTTGTATTCCTATGCATCTTGCAAAATCTGCAAAAGAAGTTCGCGCGAAAACACTCCGTAAATCCCAAAATAGAATTAAGTCCCTTGTTATCTCCCACACAAACTGCTAAGACAAAGTAGAATTTTTTATTCGATATAATTATTCCTGTTTCTTCCAAATCTTTCATTTCATCAATAACTTGTTGAAATATTCGATTTCCGAAGTTTTTTCTATCTATGCTATTTAAAAGCATTAGAAGAAATATATTATCTAATCTAGATCGATAAGAAGGTGGTATGAATGGCAAAGAAATATAAACTGCCCCTAGATTTGCGAGCCCTGATCTGGACCCAAGTGGGTTGTTCACCTCAAATTCGTCAAAATAAAAAATATATGGTAAAGTTATGCAATTTTTTCTACAATGGTGAGAGACTTTTTTTTTTCCAAAAATCCGTTTGAATTATGTTAGTAATGATATTATTTGAGGCTTGTAAAGATTTTATGTAATTCAAAACTTCTTCTATTACGCCGGGTTTTTCAAAAAACTGTCGCAAAACATCTTTTATTGAAATAGTATAGCACTTTACAGGTATTGTTTGCAATATAAGATTGTTTTCCAATCTTTTTGTATCACTACGCGCCCCTACAGTAACAGATCTTGCAGCAATTAAAAGTGAGTTTTTCTTTAAAATTTGCTCTCTCCTATATTCCGTCGATATATTCGATAGTGATTCTCTTAGTGTATCGTAGACCATTGAAGAAACTTCAAATTCACCATATTTAGAGAACTGCTCCACTAAGTGAAGTGCTTTTTTAAAGACAGTACCAGTTATATAATCTGTTAAGATTTCTAAAATATTTTGAATGTTTTTTTTGCAAATTGTTTTTTTGCTGTATAACTTCGCAATAAGATACACGTTTTCTTTGTCAAGTGCTTGCATATAGCTATTTATTTCTTCTGATATATTAAAATTATCATTTTCTAATGACTGATTTTTGGAAATAATCGGTGCAAAAATTTGTTCGTTTTTTTCGATTGGTCCGATATTATTAGTTATATGAATATCATTTTGAAAATGTTTGATTATATGACGGCTATAGGAATTCCTGCTTTTAAATTTACGATCTTCCGGACATTCTTTACATAGTAAAATATTTTCTAAACTATGGTAAATTCTTAAATGCTCCATTAATAACTTTGGAGAGCAACAAATTTTGTTGCATTTAAAACAATTCATTTTTCATATAAAAAAAAAACAACTAAAATAGTTCTTACATTAATGCCTAAATTGCGTACCTTGAAAATATTGTTTAAATTTTTACATCGGTTATAAGTTGATTTACGGCAACATAATTCTTATCATGCTCCGTTGATATATCATAAATAGCCTTTTGTAGAAAAAGCCATACAGCTTCGCAGGACTCCGGATACTTAGCATTTAAACTATGAAAAAGCTTAAAGCAGACATCGACAGCGGTAACTGGTGAATCTTTAATAATATAAGTCAAATCTTCTAGAATGACATAGCAGACTTTAGCGTCGTCTGAAATATATAAAATAAATACGGTAATCATACAAAATCTTCTAATTAGTATATTTGCACTGCACTAAGGCGCTTTCGGCAAGCATATTTCTCAGTGAGTTAAGTGAGATATTCTTATTTGGATCACTGAGACTGCACTTTCGGTGAACTGTCTTAGTTCCATTTTGAGCTACAAAATTCGAACGCAACCACTGAGCAATTGAGACAAGTGAAACTGAATAGCCTTATCTCAGTTGACTCAGTTTCATTATTTCGTGATTTTAATTACTAATTAAAGTTTAATGAGCTATTTGAATAAACTAACAACCTTTCTTCAATTTATTACTATCCAGTTCCGTGGTCAAAATTATGCAAATGTCAAAATTGGCAAATCAGAAGATTGGTTTGAACTGAGACGGTTGCTCAATATTTTGTTTCAATTGTCTCACTGAGACAGTGCTTGCCGAAAGTCCCTTAATAATAAAGAATAAACAGCAACTATTAGGAAAAAAGTCACCAAAAGTTGACATGTTTGTAGCTCAAACTATTTAGCTTTAAAAAATAAGAAATCGATTACTTACGAACTGAGTCTCCAGATAAAATAACTAGGGGTTGAACGGTAGTTTTATTCTCTTTGCACTTTTTGTGAAGTTCGGCAACCTTTTCCGTAACCAAATTAGCATCCTGTTTACGAAATGAGTAAAATTAATATTATTAAAGCTAAAAGATGTTTGTTACTATTATTCGTTAGAACGCTATTTTCAAGAAAAGTTATGAAAATTATAATTTTGAAAATCATAATGCAATTCACTTACAGGAATATATAATATAAAAGAATCCGAAACTTCCTCTCGAGTGTATTTCACACGCTTGGAATCTATTGACCGTTTTCGCCCATATGCGCTGTTCACTAATAAATAAGGTAATAAAAAGAAACCAGTCACGTCTGTTTTAAATTCCAATAGGTTTCTAATCTGTTTAACATTTTTATGTGAGGCAATTTCAATTAAATTTTCATTTATTCGAGACCAATCTGTGAACATTTTGTTAACTGAATTTGGATATATTTGCTCAAAATCGCTTGTTAATAGATAACATCCAAAGGAGCTCCTTAATGCTGGAAACATATGAAGGTAACTATATATACTATAGTTTAAATCTTCTGATTTTATTTTTGAAATTCTATGTTCATATGTTTGCTTCCAATAATGCTCAATCTTTTGTTGAGGCTCTAAATTATTTTCCAAAAATTTTAATTTTCCTTCCAAATCTTCAATAGTAAATTTCGTTCTATCAAGAACTTCAATTTCAGCGAAAGATGGGGTAGCAGCTTTTAGATTCTTCTTGAGTCTGTTATACACTTCCCATAATTTACCAGAGGCATGAACTTTGGTTGTGGAATTGTATGGAACGAAATAGACAGCAGAATTTTCAGTTGGAAATATTTCTATTATTTGATCGACAAATGAAAGAAAGCGCTCTTTCGTTATTTTAAAAGGTGTGTTGGACTGCTTGCAAGTATCGAATTCCTTGTGGATCACTACATTTGTCAACAGTCCTCTCTCTCGATTTTGTAGCTTATTATATTTTTTAAAGAAGTTTAATACAATTTCACCGTTGGCACATTTAAGATATTGTCTGACAGTGCTCTGAGATTTGGCTAAATCAACTGAATCGAGAGAGGTAGAAGAAAGAATACTTGAAAATTTGAGGACATTATCTGGATTTTGTATATTACGGGAGTTGGGGTACACAATCGCTGAAGCTAAAATCTATTTAAAAAACAAATTTTTTTTATAAATTAATTTGGTTGGTTTGTGCTTCACCTGTCCCAGGTTATTAACCAATGTTGTGTCTCCTATTGATTCATCGGTTTCAATATTTATGGAGGAATTCTCATGTAGCACAAACGAATCAGATATTGGTTCGCTGACTGTAGATGCAGTTGAAATAGACTAAAAAAAAAAACAATAACATCCTTAAACTGCCTCAGGAATTTTGGAAAATATTTATATGTATACTGACCTCAGTTCGATCGTATAGCTTTCTGTACGCAGACCAAAATGCTTGCCGAGGTCCGGCCTTTAATATCATATCTTTTATAGTTTGATAATCCAAGTTGTCAAAAGAATGCTCATCGAACTCCTCTTCTATAAATTCAAACAAATTCCGAGGAATTAAAAAGCCCGCCATATTCAGAATAACTTATAAATAAAGAAACGAAAATAATTTACGGACGGGTTGAACCGTCTAAGGCTGGACCCAACTTTTTTTACATTATTGAAATTTCGACAATACAGGGAAATATTCAGAAAATCATATGATTTTGTTTGTTACCACCACCATAAAAGAAAATATATATAAGAATGTTTCATATCGAAAGATCAAAGAACTGCAAATGAAAGCAACAGCGGTTCGTATAATTTCAATTTCATTCCACCGTTTCATAAAAACAGTCTACGTAATTTTCGATATGCAGATATAAAAAAAACGTCCTGCTATATGTGGACTTCAGCAATTCCGATAAATATTGATATTGAAATTATTTTTAATCGTCATTAAGCGCTCTTAATTAGAGGAAATACAAAAAATTATTTTTTCCGCAGCACTATTAGAAAACTTCACGTCGAGATACAATTCACAAACGACAATATCCATGCATATCTTAGCGCAGAGTAATCTATGACGCTTGATCACGTACACTGAAATAGTGACGAAAAACTTTCTATATGCAGAAAAAAAACAAAAAGTAGGACTTGCTTTCCAAATTTTATGCTTTAAACCATATTCTCTTAATACATTAAGTCACTGTACGCGTAGCATTTAAGCTGGGTTTGTAATAAAATATTTTTGAATTTATGATAAATGCTGAGAATTTCCACTAAATATTGAAAACCTTTTGAAAATATAACGAAAAACTAACTAACACCTCCGTATATTATATTATATTCCATGGTTATAGGGACACTCAAAACTCATTAAACACTCTTTCTATTTATAATTATTTTTAAATAACTTTAAAAAAATCAACATGATATATTACTTAAGACATATTATTGACACTTACCAATAAATTTTTCCAGGTGGTGAACTTGTCCCATCATTTTTAATTTTGTTTCGATGTAATCCATTGCAGCACTTTAAACACAGCACACACTATTTTTACAACCTTCTTCACTAAAATCGAATGAAAGAATGAATTGACCGATTTCACTTGACTCAGAAAGCGTCACCCGCATCGCAATTAACGGGAGAACTCGATCGAGACAGATGATCGTGTATGCGAAGTTTTTGGCACACATTCCCACTTTTATGGTTATGACTATATGCTTAGTTCTCAAACTATACTTATATGCAAATGAAATTTTCACTTACACTATATAAAAAACTACAAATTATTAGCAGAACAGGGGCGTACTTGGGAACTCGACTCAATCAGAATCGAATCGAGTGTGTAAAACTTATAGATAACTGAAAAATAAAACAAAATTTCACGACTGTTTACAGGAAAAATCCACATATTTTCATATTTCCAGGAATTTTGTTTAATATTCATTCGTCTATATAATTTTACACAATCGACTCAAGTTTTTAAATACCCCCCTGAAAAGATCTGCTCCATAGATTTATTTAAAGTATTTATGTACAAGGCATTTTGCTACATAGGTATATGACACTGAATATTTCTTAGCTGGAAAGCAACAAATTTCTAGCCGACCTTCTTGTATATACAGCATATAATGTATTTTATTGAATATTTCCTATCTGTGTGTATTCCTATACGAGGTTGTGTATTTTACTAAAAAGATGTATGAAAGAACGCTATATGGATTGCATTGAGTAGACCCCGATTGATATATTATACAGTGTTGCCAATCTTGCTAATTTTATAAGAAATTTTGCTTTAATTTTCTGCAATTTTTTCTTGCAGTTTTTATTGCGTTGAGATCTATATTTTATAATCAGCAAAGCCTTATATATGGTCATTTTATAGAAAATAAAATGCTTATAATGCTGTATAGCTTGTGCAATAAATTTTGTGTTCCGAGCTATTGATTTTTTTTTTCCGTGTGACCCGTATTCCGTAGTGTGCTAGAGCAGCGTCGTGTTGAAACCACATTCTGTGTGTGACGTTGAGAGGAGGGTTGTCAATTATATCCTCCGAAGTTTTTTGGAGAAATTCCAAATAATTGTCACTAAATAGTGAAATATAAATATATTAGAGGGAAATATTATAGGACCTACTAATGGAATCCCAATTATTCTTGCCCAAATACGGACACGGAAGACACTCTGAAATCTGGCTGCTCTGGTAAGCCTCGGGTTTTCCTCTGCCCAGTAGTGTTGGTTATGAATATTCAAGATTAGATTCTTTGAGAAATTAGCCTCATTTGTTCATAAGATATTCCTCACAATATTATTATGTTGAAGTAACCATTGACAAAATGAAAAGTGCTTTGAAAAGTCTGCCTGCTGTAGCGCTTGCACTTGAGTGTACTGCTACGGATAAAATCTTTCTTCATGCAAACGCCTCTAAACCTTGAATTACAAAAGTATCTTGAGCTTAATTTTCATAATAAAAACAAAATTTAGTAGTACTGCTTACATATTAGGATTGCTTCTTACCAAATATAATACAGTTTCATTTTCGCTATTGGGTCTGTCAGATTTCGACTCGCGGAAAAATGATTATTGACCATTCACATTGTTTTATTTAATAACGACAAATTAAAATTAATAGTGAAAATATGTCCTAAACATAAATCTTAATATTATGAAGTAGATTTCACTTGATTTTCTTGCTTAAATGCTTATAAAAAATATTGAATTTCGAAATAGTTTCTTTTAAGTATAGGCAACATACCTGCAAGACATCTTTTCCCATATCTCGGGTAGTACTCGAGCTAGGCTAATAATGTTGGATTTATCTGAAAAGTAACAGATTAGGAATGTTTTCTGTGGTTACAAAACAGTTTGCTAATATCGCTACTTTAGGAGATTTTTGAAACTCAAAGAATATAATTTTTCGAAGAGAAAAGCATTTTTGAAGTTATATCGTTAATTTTATACTTATCCATAAACACCATTTTGAAAGCTATTTATTACAATTGAAAACCAATAGTAATACGAATAAAATAAGACCATCAAAATGGTGGTTTAGTACGTAAAACGAGCTGAGTTAGATGCAAAAAAGCGTTGCAAGGACCACATTTTCGAAAAAATCTAAAATCCCCCGTAATTTCGAAAATAACACGAATTCGAAAAAATTAATCTAACTTTTTGGATTGCAAATCATCTTATAGTGGTTTCAGTGGAACACCTTGGACACAGTTTCATAATTTATTATTATTTGTCGATTAGAAACACTAAAGATGTTGCAAAATAATATTGCATGAAATAAAAACTGTTTAGGAAATTAAACTTGTTTTGATTAACAAAATAATTCATTTTTAATATTACCTACTGAAAAATGTGCTCCTCTGCAGATTTTATGTCAAACAAAATTGAGCTTGAAGGAGATAGTTTTATATAAGCATTATATTTGTCTGAATTTTTATCTCAATTCCAATACATTGCGTTTAATACAACCGTACTATTTTCAAAATTGATTACAAACATATTTTAACCAAAATTTATACCATTTTTGACAACAGTAATTAGATAGGATGGCTCAGTTCATTCTTATTATATGTCAGTGGCTTTATGTCATTCATGCTTTGTATAAGCTCTTCGCTTCAAAAAGCAGTAGTTCTCCAGTCATTACAAAAAATAACACATGACAAAAGTATTTTCATTAGAAACTTAAGAAAGTTAAGAAAATCAATTACATTTTCAGTCATACGATACAAGCATACAAGCTTTGCATGAAGTATATTTATCTATACTACATACCATTCTATTATATTCTGTTTATAAAATGACGTAAGTATTATTGTCACCAGCTCTTAATCGATGGATAAACAGTATGGAAATAGTGTGGAAAGCGTTGCATGTGAGCTTTCAAATAAACAAAGAGCCCTACTGATTTAACTAATGTATTTCCGGAGTTATAGCGAAAAACCTTTTGTTTTTGAAGGTTATGTTTTGATTTAATTAATGTACGATACCACTCTGTTAAAAAATTTTATACCTGTACTATACTGGCAGGCTGCCCTGATTATATTTATACTCCTGGCTGAGATGTTCTTTAGGTCCATTTCTCACGGATCACTATTAAGCCACAAACAGTGGTGCCGCACAATCGCTTAAGATAGTGATACGAGCCATATTTAAAAATATATTGTTCAGAATTAGAGTGTTCACACAGTAAAGGCACTTTCACATCGAAACCGAAAACCGATAAGTTCTACACCAAAAATTCGCTTTTGCTTTCACATCAAAAACAGAAAACTTTTTTTCGGTTAAATAGAAGTAATTTAATTATCATAAAAGTTGTGATGAGAGCTCATACGAAAAAGCGTATTTCAATTTTACTTCAAAATCCCATTCCATATTATAATAATATAATAAATAATAAAATAAAGTAATATAATTTTCAATGTAAATAACAAAATTGAGGTTTAGTACGACCGAAAAAACTTTTCGTCCCGAAACGTTCCACATGTGGAAACCGAAAATAAATTGACATATGCAACCGAAATTTCGTTTTTCGGACGAAAAAAGATAAAAGTTGTGTTTTTCTTAAAAATCTAAGATAAATAATTTTATTAGTAAAATTATTAGTTTATCTTATTTCCCATGATTTTGTTAATCATTGGAGCAAAAATTTTGTTTTAAACTGGAATAAATTGGGTTTTCGATTTACATTTTTCGGTTTTCGTGGCCACAATTCTGTGCAGGGGCGGATCTAGCATTGAAATCAGAGGGGGCCATCTTACTGCAATTAAATAATTTAGCAAAAAAAAAAACATCAAATGGGACACCATTTGTCCAGTGCTGTAAGTCGCTTAGCTTAGCCACCGCAGTACTGTAGTGAGGTACTAGGAACGTTTCCGCATTAAGCGGTGTTGATAATGTGTCATTTTTTAATATAATTTTTTTACAAAAACTCATTTTTTTTAATAGGGGTGCAAACACATTTGCAGGAGTCATTAAAACCAAACTTTTCTCAGTTTTACAGACTAGGCAACATATATAAATGGACTGCTCGATATGCTATTTCATGCGGGTACAGTTTTTTGTGTTAAAAATCGTTCTTACGTCGGTGCCAACAATGAAAAAACCATTGGCAGGAAGTTTAAAAGTGACTTTAATAAAATTTTTCGAATTTCTGTTGAGTATCTATGAATATATTGCCATTGGTAAAACACTTCTTATCATTAATTAACAAAAATAATTAAATTAAAAACATTTATTTCGACGAACCCACTTATTTATTTGTTGTTTACAGTTCTCTCTCAGTTGGTACTTGGTGCTTAGACAGAAAGAGAACGCTATATACAATTAATAATAATAATAATTTTATTTGGGAAAAAATGTACACAAGATTACAAATCTTTTGGCTGTACTTAACTAAAAAGGTGCTAGTGTATTATATTCAGTTCAACAACAAAAGAGAAAGAATAAAAAAATATATATATAAAAAGAATTAAACTACAAAAATAGAAAGTAAACTATAAAAGCAAATATACTATAAAAAATAAATAATAAGAAAACTATATTAAACCAATTCAACCAATATTTCTTAGCATATCTACATCAACATAACAACTAAAACTGAGAAAATTCAAATTAAAAAGAAAAATGTGTAAAATACAATAATTAATCTCTGATTAGCTAAGTAAAAGTAAAGAAAGAAAAAAAAGAGAAAAGAAAGAACAGTCTTATTTCTGCTGTGTAGAGAAAGTGTAATAAAACATATAGTTTGTATTCATAATATGTGAACCCTAATGAGTTTTTTAAAAGCACTGATGGCGCCAACACACTGAGTGCTAGATGGAAGCGAATTCTACAATCGCGCGACCTGGACCGGAAAAGAACCCTCCATTTTAAGTCTCCTAAATTTTGGAATTGTAATATTTAGATTGCGTGGAGATATCGACGTTCGGAAAAGCTCTCGAAGGTATTCTGGTTTGCCATTGTGAAGTAAGTTGTATAGGAAAAACAGAGCTCTATGCTTTAGATATGCGGATAGAGAGCACCCAAGAAGCAGATTTTTATATGCTGAGATATGATCATACCTTCTGAGACCAAAGATATAACGGATGCAATCATTAAATGCAACTTCGACTCTTCGGAGACAGCTGCTATCCAATTTAGGATATATCATACTTCCAAAAGTAAAGTGGGGTAAAATTAACGCTTTAACTAGTTTCATTCTGATATTTGTAGATAAAATTTTTGCACAAAGCCACAATCTTCTCAACCCAGCATATATTTTACGAATAATCGAGCTTACATAATCGCAGCAGCTCATGTCCTGATTCATAACAATACCCAGATTTACCGCTTTTCTTAAATAAGGAATAGCAACATCGTTTAAAAACACTGGAGGTATATCATCTATATCATAGATACCACTATAGAACGCAATAGATTTTGATTTTTCAGCGTTGAGCAACAGCCCATTACGTGATGACCATTCGGATATTCTGATGATATCGCGATTGATACGCTCAATACAATCCTCTGAGAGTCCCATAGGTCTGCTTAGGTACACTTGCACATCATCAGCGTACAAGTGTACAGTAACATCATGTACTACTTTGGGAAGTTCGTTGATGTAGAGACTGAACAATAATGGGCCGAGAACTGAGCCTTGGGGCACACCCCGTAGAGTGGGCAGCAAACTCGAAACCGTTTGCCCAGCTTTGACATACAGATAGCGGCCATGGAGAAAGTTATTGACCAATGATATTGCAGATGTACTGAAATTGAACTCTCGAGTTAGTTTGGACAGTAGAAACTTGTGGTCAACACATTCAAAAGCCTTCGAAAAGTCAAGTAATACTAGAGTTGTGAAGTTGCCTTCATCAAGTGCAGCTCTAATATCAGTGGATACTTTCAGTACCGCTGTCTCACAGTTATGATTTGAACGGAAACCTGATTGGCATGGCGATGGTAGCCGATTATTCTCGACATAATCAACAATTTGCAGGTACATTAGCTTTTCCACCACTTTAGCTAGAAAGCATAAGACACTGATAGGGCGATAATCGCTTGGAATTTCTGGAGACGACTTCTTCGGTACTGGCAAGACCGAGGCAATCCTCCAGCTTCGGGGAAAAGAAGAAGACATTAGACTCGTGTTCACTATATGCAAGATGTATTTTGTTATATGTGGAAGCAGCAGCTTAATAAAGCAGGGATGTAGATTATCCGGGCCAATTGCTTCAGATTTGATGGAAAAAATAGCAGAAACCAGTTCATCAGGGAAAACAGCACGAAAGGAAAAGTCACCAAAATCAGATGCGACTGGAGGTAAAGCCACGCTATTACTGTTTCTGCTGGACTGACCATGTAGTGCTTCAATGGAGGGATTATTGAGCGCAGTGAAAAAGGAATTGAGGCTTTGGGGGTTATAGTCACATTGAGCTTTATCTTCCCCATAAACACCGACCTTCCGCAAATTTCTCCATAGGGTTTTAGTAGGGAGATTAGGATTAAGCTTTGAGCTGTGATAAACATACATAGCTCTTCTAATTGCTGAAGTTGTCTTGTTACGTGCAATACGATAAGCTAATAAAGCTGCATTTGTTTTAAGTCGCCTATATCTGTGGTATAAGTATTCACGCTCTGCTATGAGCACTTTAACCTCTCTAGTAAACCATGGGCAACCAGAGGATCGCTTACGTCGTGTTTTAAGTGGGACATATTTATCAAATAAGTATTTGACTAGAGTTGTGAGATTATCAACTTGAGAATCTACAGATATAGAGTCGGTTATGGCGCTCCAAGGTAAATAAACACATTCTTCAGTAAGGGCTTCTACATTTATGAGCCCACTTTCTGCGGTGTATTTCTATGAACGCAGTCAGTCCCATCCCAGCAAACAAAGCTTTTAGATTTCGTTACGAAATTGAAACGAGTGTCGTTGGAATTCAGCCGATTTTGGAATGGACTTTATCGCTAAATCTTCAATAATTCTGTATGAAACGGTTGACCAGAGTTCGGAAAGAATTGTCGTTACGATTTCTAGAAGAAAATAGTGAGGAATTCTGAAAGCTTTACCCCTTTTCTCTGAAAGCTCATTGAAGAGCATTGCCAAATATGTAAGTTTTTATTTTCCCATATTCCACACAAAATAATACAAAAATTAATAATTATCTTTTACGGAAAACTCGGTAAACTTTTTTAACATAAAAATTGTCGTTAAACAATTCATATAGAAATTTATAGCAGTTTCTTTACAGTTAATTACGTTTTTTTGTACTCTATTGCATATTATATAAGAAAATATAAACTTATATGGATAGTTGTTACCTGCAATTCAAATTAGATCATAATTATAAAGCACTAAAAAATAAATTAACATTCGTAAAGCCCATTAAATTAAATAATTGAATGACCATAAGAAATCGATATAATTTATTAATTATTAATTGATATATTATAAAAAAAATAAATTTCAGTTTAATTTGAAAAGTACACTGTCCGTCCAAGCACTAGATTATTTATTTTTGCAGAACTCTGGAAAATACCGCTTATTTTTACCGCAACTTTTCTTCTTAAGTGAAACAATGCGCACTGTACAATCACTAGATTTCAAATAAGCGACGCGGCGTAATTTCATCATATGCTCCCAACAGTCTGCTAGAAATCGGCACGAAATCGAAATTAAGAATTCTTAAGAAATTTCTTGCATAAAGAGCTACGATTTCGGTAGGATAAATAGTAGAAGTCGTCAAATATTCCAATGAAATGGAGGAAAAGTTATTCTATAAGATTTCCGTTAGAGTTATATAAGATTTTCGGAAAATATTTTTTTAATTATTTTTTCTTTTCCGACAACAGTCCGACTTGTCGGACTGTCTGAAAGCTTTGTTTGCTGGGATGGTACAAAGTATGCTGGTATGAAATGAAAGCTCTTTAAAGCTTTCTGTGGCGTTATAATGAGCCACTTTTTCAAATGAACATAGGAATAAATAAACTAAATACTATATTCTGTTCAAATGATTATTTTGTTTGACTTCTTTTCCTTTTCCTCCGTTAGAGGTACAAATAAGTTCTTTCAAGGATATTTATTTTGCATCTCCTGTATTTCTTCTTTTGGATAAGTCTTTTTCATTTTTCTTTTCCAAGCGCTATCATGTTTTAAATCATCTATTTCTCCAATTTCAAGATCCGATCCCTACAAATATTGCTCTGTTCTAATCTACAGCTTTTAATGACTACTTGCTCTTAAAACAAAATATTCATTTTGTGAAAACCAATCGAATGTTGGATTTTCTCAACACAGAATATTTTCATTGCGTCCTATATGTGTAGTCTAATTTAAAAAAAAATTAAACTCAACGAAAATAGGAAATTAAAGTAGGAGAAATATAAATAGTTTACGATAACAAAATGTTAAAACGAAATTACAACTTTTCTAAGATTTTTATACGTTTTTAAATGGAACTAATTCAACATACCTAATAAGTATGATCTTAATCTATGTATACTTAAAGTCTGTAGTAGTAGGGTGGTCATTCAAACCACCTTTAGATCTTATAGCACTAAAGAAATTATCTGATTATCTATGATATTTTGATTAAGTCGACTTGTATGTAAGGATATAGTCCATTTTAAAATACCGCCTTAAATATGAATGCAAATCTGATTAATTTGTTATTAAAATGCCTTTTATGCATTCATGCACTGTGCACGTTTTAACTTAATGCCATCGACAAGAAAAGTGGCTCGTTTTGAGGTCATAAAAAGCTTAAAGCTTTCAAGATGGCGAAAACACGTTCAAATACCAACATACCTTATATTCCTTGTACCATGGTCAGTCTATATTATACATGTCAGTGGTTTCACATAAGAACGCTGCAAATATTTTAGAATGTTAGGAGTTAGGGCTCTGATGTGGTACTGAAGGAATCTGTTTCGTGGCTTGTGAAGTGTTTCTCAAGGGTTTTGGATCACCCAAAATTTGGGTACCAATATCAAATTCTGAGAAAAACCTATACATATACATCACATGCATACAATAACACTCATTGAGATAAATTATTATTTTTTTAAGTTTTGGAATAAAAATATTTGGTATAATTTTTTCAAGTTGAAATATCTTTTACTTTAAATTTGGGGAGGGAGCGTCCTGACCGCTCAGAACTCCCCCGCTGGATCCTTCAATAATTCTGTGGCAACTTATTCTCAGTCGTGGCTGAATTGTGGCAAGTCTTTTCTAGAAATCGCTTTGTGGCGCGTTGTGGAAGTAGCAATGGCCATAGCTAAAAACCTATTTATTTGAAGCAGTGTATTCATACGAACCACTACTCATATGCTGCAGAGGTTATCTTCAAAATAAGAAATAAGTTTCGTGGGAGTGGATTTTAAAACATAAAAAATGAGTGAACTTCACACAGACAATTTTTTTATATAAATAGAAAATAGACCGTCTACCTGGAATACAGGTACTCCATTATACGTGAATAAAAATGAAAAAAAAAATGAACAGTTTAAGAAATGTTCTGAAAGAAAAAATTCCAGCCTCTCAAGCGCGCTTGTAGCACAAAAGAAGCTCGTATGAAAAGGAAGTCGCTCGATTGTGGCACAACTGTTTGTGGCACAATAGTGGCCCGTGTGGATGGTCCTTAGTATTGATTACTGCTTCATAAGCCATCAATTGATTCTGTTAAAATTTTATTGCCGTTAAATTAATTTTGATGTTAGTACAATTAGAAATCATTAACCAACTTAAGGATATCTAGTTAGCTCATATGAACCAGACCCCTTGCAGCTCAATATCTATTATTGAAACTATTCTGAAAATCGAATCATGAAATGATATTTAAAATGTTAAAAAGAAATTCAAATGATGAATTAGCACACAGCCTAGGTACTCGTACGTATGGACTAGCGTAACGCCGTCGATTTTTTTTTTTTTAACAATTACATCCATTTCCATATTGTACTTACTATACAGGCATAGGTACATACAAATGGTAGAGTAACCAAACATATGCAGGCACTACCTATGCGCCGCGTACATATAAGTACAAATAATATCCACTTGAAATGTTATAAATAAATTCAGAAGTGCATTATGCGAGAACCCTTTCAATAAATCTATAGTGATTTTCTGGGACAGAAGAGAATAATTTCGTTCAGATCAGACTCGACTGTCGAAAGGGCGCACCACTGAAAGGGACGAGCAGAGTACTTCATGGACGTAATCCTGTTTCAAGTGCGTTAATCGCAACTTAAAATCATTTTATTTCACTGCTAAAATAACGGCAGACTCTACTATCCTCCTCAGTGTTAACTATTCACACTACGTGAATGTTTTGATGGTAGGTACATAAAATGTCCCTTCCAATATCACTGTTATAGAATTTACTGCGTGAAAACCTTTTTGACTACACAATTGAAGGCCGTATAATGAAAGAATTAAAAACAGACATATAAAAAACAATTACCAGTGGGATGAAGAAGATTGGTGAAGTTTGTATTTTTTTTTTATCCCACAAGATTGCTCTAGTACTTCACGCTCTTCAGTTTTTATAAAATAAGTTTCGCTTGACTTTGAATTAAGCATCTTGTTTACACTTACAGCCGGCCACACACACTCAATTAAAACTGTGCAGTTTTTCGTGATTTTAAAGCGAATGCTTAGGCTTAAATGCATTAGGCCTGAAACACAATTGGAGCTTTTCAGCGAGCTTGAGATTTGTTGATAATGTAAATCAATGTAGAAGAACACAATTGAAGCTTTAACTTTTTTGCCAGCTTCAAGCTGACTTGAGATTTGATCAAATTGCAAATTTCAATCTCAATGACTGCCAACTTGAGGAAATTTTTAATGTTGCCAACTGTGCAAATGTCGAATATCAGATGAGAAAGGCTTCTGTTGACACATTTAAGAAGTAAACAACTACTAAAAATATTAAAATGGAAGAAAACTTATACAGTTAGTAAAGATAAGCAGTTACTGTGGGACATAAAATAAAACTCAGTATTATTTTTACATTATGTACATCTCAAAAACTGTCCAAAAAAGAATTCATCACGGAAGAGTCGATGAATTGGGCAGTGAATTCGTTCAAACCCTTTAAGTCCCCGGGCAAGGACAGCATTTTTTCAGCTGTCCTTCAACACTTGGGCGACATATAAATTAGAAATCTGGTCCTCTTATTTAGGGCCTGCATTAAGACGGGCTATACTCCCATGCTATGGCAAGAGGTTAAAGCTGTGTTTATTGCTCAATAGATAAGGCATATTGACCAATAAGCTTGACTTCTTTCCTACTCAAAATACTTGAGCGTATCTGCGAGTGGCAATTGAGATGTTCCATACCCACAACATCAGCACGCGTATTGAAAAGTATAACAGGGACACTCCACAAGGCGGTATTTTAGCACCTTTTTTATGGGTGCTCATTATGAATAACCTCCTATCAACACTTACCCGGAGGGGATATAAGGTGGTTTGTAATGCCGACGACCGGGTAATATTAGTCACTGGTAGTTATGGATCTGTACTCTGTGAACTGGTGCAAAACACAATCCGACTAGTCATAGACTAGGCTACGAATTTTGGGTTATCCATCAATCCACTCAAAACAGATCTATGCCTTTTCACTAAGAAAAGAACATCCCCAATCTGATACCTCGGTATCACACTAGATAAGAAGCTAAACTGGAAACCGCGAGGTCATAGCGAATAAGACACTTAGAGCCTTCGCAGTGTGCCGCAAAGCTATACGGAAAAGTGGGGACATAAACCACGAATGATCTTATGGATCTACACTAGCGTCTTCCGACCAATGAGAGCCTATGGTTCTGTGGTATGGTGGAAAGCAATGGATTTCGCCAATCAGTGTAAGATATTGGATTCAGAGACTGTGCCTTCTTAGCGTAAGCGGTGCACTCAAGTCATCCAGTACTCAGGCTCTCGTGGTTATCCTCAGCATACACGCCATGCAGATAGATATCAAGAAGGGAGCATCAATCGCAGCGCTGAGGTTGCATCTCAATCAGAAAAGCGAATTTAAATCAATAATTCCATCTAGGGCAGATTGAACGTTGCACTCCGTGGTTCAACCATTAACAAACCCTATTGTTTACACAGACTGCTCCAAAACTGAAAAAAATACCGGAGGTGCCCCGTATGGAAATCGCCCTACACCTTGAAAACCATGTCACGATTTTTCAGGCTGATGTCAAGGCCAATCTTGAAGCGGGAAGGTAAATCCTCAACGCAGATACAGCGAACAAGGAGATTGCCATCTGCTCGGACAGCCAAGCAGATATAAACGCCTTGTCAAAACCTTTTGTAACCTCCAAGTTAGTATACTGGAGTGCAAACTCCCTCTCGCTGTATAGCAGGGTACTCGTCGTGTGGGTGCCAGGCCAGGTCACAGCGATATCAGCGGGAACGAAAGGGCAGATGAGCTCGCTCGTATTGGTGCAACCTCAGAGGAATCTTCCTCTACAATCAGGATTGCACCAAATATTCTTGTATCTAAAGTACGGCCTGGGCTGACTGCCAACACAGTCGCCTCTGGCTGGATGATCCCACGGGCAGAACTATTAAGGAACTGTGGGGAAAACCTACCCCAAAACTTGACGAAAAAGATATTGGAACTGAGCAAACCAACTCTGAACTCTAGAACACTGGTGTCAATTCTCACTGCGGGCACTCTTTTCTCAGGGGTCACCTGCACAAGATGAGACTTGTTGATGATTCTATATGTAGAGGATGCGGATAAGAAATCAAAACGGTGACTTGCTTCTTATGTCACTCTCAGGCACTCTCCGGAAAGCGCTACAGATTCCTTGACTGAATTTTGTTAGGGCGTCCGGCTGGGATCTATGAGCTATTGCTCATAGTTCTTGAGGGTGAACTATGGGCCTAAGATCCAGAGTCTTCCCGCCGGAGGACTCAAACTCTTTTCAATCCATCCATTCATCCAAAAAAGCATGAATTTATCGTAATTTTGGAAAATCGGAAGTGTTAACTGTAGTTCCTTAATAAAAGTTCCCAACATAAACAAGTTAAAGTTGCAAATGTCAAAAACACCAGTTGTTTTCAATTCGGCTTTTTTCAATCAGCTTTAGAAGAAATCTGGCGATAAAGCTGGCTAAAAAGTTCCAATTGTGTTTCAGGCCTTAAACCTAAACCCTCGTGAATACTTTACAAGCCATGAAAGACACTCCCTCACTACCACATGAGAGGCCCAACGGAGTCCTAAAATTCTAAAATATTTGCATTGTTCTTATGGAGAACTGACAAAAAATTGATTTGAATTGCTCCTCCGCCCTAAACTACTATTCATATATGTAGAAAAATGTTGTTCTGATAATCTTAAGCCTGCTTTCTTATTCACCAAACCGAAATAAAATTTTTACACCACCTTTCCTAACAAAATTATTTAAAATAATTAATCTGAACCAAATGACTACGATTCCTCAAACAAACACTGTTAGCTGAATAATCATCGTATATAACGTTGTGCTGTCATGGCATGCCATGGGCTGATGATATCGATTGTAGCTGCCCACAGATTCGGTGTCCGGCTACACATATACCCATGCAATTATTACTTAGCTGAGAGTTAGGGAGCGTAAAATGGAAAGGTTACTTTGTAATCAAAGCTATTTTATTATTTTGTAAAGTATTATGGTGTAAGGTATATAGTAATTTTAGCCTTTGGGAAGGTAAAGAACCAAGCTGTAAATTAGTAGAAGACGTAGTAGTTTAGGCTCTATACAATATATAAAGTCAATGTTTGGCACTTTTCCATAAGTATCAATATAGAACATTTTAGAGAACGGACTCCCAACGCACACATATAGATTTCTGTTTCATCCCACTGGGAAAAATAACGCTCTAAGAGCCCTCCTGAAGCGCTTCCATGGAAGCTTGTAGCGCTTCTTTTCCCTATCCCAGTTCATTGCTTTTTAACATACGCATGTCCACAGAGGCAAGCCCTTCAATACTGCTCTAAGAAGCGCTCTAGGAGTGCTCTAAAGGATTGCCGAAGAAGTTGTTGAATGTGTCTTTCCAAAAGTTTTAATGGACTTTTTGAATAGTCATCGTAGTACTTCTTCCTTAATATCATAAGACGCCTGCAAGAGTGCTTCCTGAGAACAGCGTTGAAGCTCATGCACTTGCTTGTGATTATTTGTGGTATAAATTTTATGAAGTTGATTAAATATACTTATTATATACATTATAAGCCAATATTCTCCCGTACTGAAATTATTGTAGATTTTGGCTTCAGAAAAAGTAACAACTCTTTGGAAAGCTACCGCCTCATTCCACACTCAGAATGACAAATTTCTTCGTACGCACAATAGTGGAAAAATCCACAGTTTAAATTCGTGGAAAATTAGATGAAATTAGCCCTTCTTGTTTGTTGTTCAGTTGGAGCTCATCAAATAATCTTCTATAGAGCTTCCAAACGATTGCCCTAGAAGCACTTGAGTTTTCTGGATAGGTCAGTGAATATGCTTCTAAAGAGCTGCCAAATAATGGCTAGAGAAGCGCTTAAATTGTGCTTCTTTCAGGAGCGCTGGTTTTTGTCCCAATGGGATGGCTTGGGAAGTGTTTTCGAGGGTTTTGGCACACGGCATGCCATGACAGCACAGTGCCATATACAATGATTACTCAGCTGAGAGTTTTTGTTTGAGGAATCGTACTCATTTGGTTCAGATATATTTTTTTTAAATAGTTTTGTTAGGAAAGGTGTAAAAATTTTATTTCGGTTCGGAAGAGAAGAAAGCAGGCTTAAGATTATCAAAACACCATTTTTCTGTATGAATAGTAGTTTAGGACGGAGGAGCTATTCAAATCAAACTTTTGTCAGTTTTACGTAAGAATACTGCAAATATTTAAGAATGTTAGGACCAAGGTATATAGAAGACAAGCTATTCAACATTAAAATTTTCACACATTGCAGATGGTAGCCTTATTTTGTATACCTTGGTTAGGACTCCGTTGGGCTCTCATGTGGTAGTGAGGGAATCCGTTTCATGGCTTGTGAAGTTATTCCAACTCAGTTTAGAATTGCAAAAATCTGCGCGGATGAGCGAGCGTGGTAGGTATAATGTCTTCAATAAAGTAGGTAATCTAAGTTTAGATCAAGGAAATATTTTGTACTACAAAATCTTAAAAATATTTTTTTAGAAGCCTATTCTCCCAATACCCCCTCCTTTGGAGTTCAACATCTTAAAAATATTTTTTTAGAGGCCTATTCTCCCAATACCCCCCCCCCCTTTGGAGTTGAAAATGTTAAAAGTATTTTTTAGAAGCCTATTCTCCCAATACCCCCCCCCCCTTTGGAGTTGAAAATCTTAAAAATATTTTTTTAGAAGCCTATTCTCCCAAAACCCCCCCCCTTTGGAGTTGAAAATGTTAAAAGTATTTTTTTAGAAGCCTATTCTCCCAATACCCCCCCTTTGGAGTTGAAAATCTTAAAAATATTTTTTTAGAAGTCTATTCTCCCAATACCCACCCCTTTGGAGTTCAACATCTTAAAAATATTTTTTTAGAAGCCTATTCTCCCAATACCACCCCCCCTTTGGAGTTCAACATCTTAAAAATATTTTTTTAGAGGCCTATTCTCCCAATACCCCCCCCCTTTAGAGTTGAAAATTTTAAAAGAATTTTTTTAGAAGCCTATTCTGCCAATACCCCCCATTTGGAGTTGAAAATCTTAAAAATATTTTTTTAGAAGCCTATTCTCCCAATACCCCCCCTTTGGAGTTGAAAATGTTAAAAGAATTTTTTTAGAAGCCTATTCTCCCAATACCCCCCCTTTGGAGTTGAAAATCTTAAAAATATTTTTTTAGAAGCCTATTCTCCCAATACCCCCCCCCCCTTTGGAGTTCAACATCTTAAAAATATTTTTTAGAGGCCTATTCTCCCAATACCCCCCCCCTTTGGAGTTGAAAATGTTAAAAGAATTTTTTTAGAAGTCTATTCTCCCAATCCCCCCCCCTTTGAAGTTGAAAATCTTAAAAATATTTTTTTAGAAGCCTATTCTCCCAATACCCCCCCCTTTGGAGTTCAACATCTTAAAAATATTTTTTTAGAGGCCTATTCTCCCAATACCCCCCCCCCCTTTGGAGTTGAAAATGTTAAAAGTATTTTTTTAGAAGCCTATTCTCCCAATACCCCCCCCCCTTTGGAGTTGAAAATCTTAAAAATATTTTTTTAGAAGCCTATTCTCCCAATACCCCCCCCCCTTTGGAGTTGAAAATGTTAAAAGAATTTTTTAGAAGCCTATTCTCCCAATACCCCCCCCCCCTTTGGAGTTGAAAATCTTAGAAATATTTTTTTAGAAGCCTATTCTCCCAATAGCCCCCCCCCTTTGGAGTTGAAAATGTTAAAAGAATTTTTTTAGAAGCCTATTCTCCCAATACCTCCCCCTTTGGAGTCGAAAATCTAAAAAATTAGAAGCCTATTCTCCCAATACCCCCCCCCCCCTTTGGAGTTGAAAATCTTAAAAGAATTTTTTTAGAACCCTATTCTCCCAATACCCCCCCTTTGGAGTTCAATATCTTAAAAATATTTTTTTAGAGGCCCTTTCTCCCAATACCCCCCCTTTGGAGTTCAATATCTTAAAAATATTTTTTTAGAGGCCTATTCTCCCAATACCCCCCCTTTGGAGTTGAAAATGTTAAAAGTATTTTTTTAGAAGCCTATTCTCCCAATACCCCCCCTTTGGAGTGGAAAATGTTAAAAGTATTTTTTTAGAAGCCTATTCTCCCAATACCACCCCCCTCCCTTTGGAGTTGAAAATGTTAAAAGAATTTTTTTAGAAGCCTATTCTCCCAATACCCCCCCCCCTTTGGAGTTGAAAATCTTAAAAATATTTTTTTAGAGGCCTATTCTCAAAATACCCCCCCCCTTTGGAGTTGAAAATGTTAAAAGAATTTTTTTAGAAGCCTATTCTCCCAATACCCCCCCCCCTTTGGAGTTGAAAATCTTAAAAATATTTTTTTAGAAGCCTATTCTCCCAATACCCCCCCCCCTTTGGAGTGGAAAATGTTAAAAGAATTTTTTTAGAATCCTATTCTCCCAATACCCCCCCCCCCGCGGTTGGCTGGTTCTCTAGTAGGTGGTGGCAGGTTGAAGACTGGTACTGCCGGTCGAGTATTGTGATTAACAGGCTTTGTGTGAGTCTTTTTCGGGAACGCACCTGTATACTCAGTGAAATCGTATGGCGTGAGAGGGGATCTGCAGATCGGGCAATTTGACCGCTGTCCAATCCACGTTTGCAGACACGCCTTGTGAAACACATGTCCACAGACCGTCTTCACTGCCTTCCTCTGTCCTGTCCAGTCGCCCTCCTGGCAGATGGCGCAATTTTCAGGCATCTGTATTGGCGCATCAGTTGCTGGCGATGGTGTTCGCACTGTAGCCATTGTGTATTCAGTCGTAAATCAAGCAAAAAGGTTTTCAAACCAAGGGTTTGGAATAGATATCAAAAAAATTTCAAGGAATTTGAAAATTCGGAAGAGATAACAGGCTCTTCACAACGTGAGGATGACGAAATACTAATTTAAAGTCGAAGGTTTGGGCGAGATACTAATATCAAACAAAAATCTTTCCCAAACGTTCGAGGATTGGGACTAAATATTAAGATTTCAGCAAAAAAAATTTGTTATCAAAAGTTCGTTTTATCAACAGTTCGTCGAATAAAAATTTTCGTTCTAAAAGTTCAATTAATGCGTTTCAAAAAATGTTCCTATCAGAAACGTACGATTTCTCCTTCACTTCCCGAAGCTAACTCTCAACATAAAAGGCATCCAGATCGCTCCCTCTCTCAGGTCAGAAATATTGATGCAAGCAAGCGACGTGAATGTGTGCATGAAAAAATGTTTGAGTTCTCACAGAAATCTGGGAAGAGTCGGGTTGGAGAAGCTAGAGACTGAAAATGATACTAGAGATTCTTCAGCCAGGCAGTTAGCAGTATGCCAACTCCTGATTACCGAAGGTCTCCAGCATCACTTCCATCCCCCAATAACTCTTGAATTCCTCTTCATCTCATTGTCGTTCCAGCTGACCTTCCAACTGGACAGAGTCATGAATCTGGTCAACTAATTAGCTGAAAGCCAAAAAGCCGTCTCACAGATTCACAACTCTGTCCAGCCAGTTGACCAACAGAGACATGTCTCCGTGAGAGCACAAACAAAAAATATTTTGTGAGGCGACCTACCATTTCCATGACACAAGGCCGCGGGAAAGATCATTCCGAAAACAAATTCAAAAAAACTTCAAAAACTTTAAGACGTTACGTTACTTTACTTTACTCAATTCAACTTTCAAAAATCAAAATATCAAAACTATCAAAAATCTTTACTTTACTTTCATCAAATCTCAAACTAGCAAAACTTTAAAAATTCTAACGTTACTCTACAAAAAATTTCAAATACCAAACAATTAGACTCAGGTCCGCATGTAACTTCCACTGGATATGAGACTTGAGGTCAGTCAATTAGCAAAGTGCCAAATGACCATCTCACTCTAAATCCCTGTCCCCAGTAAAATTTACACTTAGACCACCAAAGTCTAACTGAGGTGGCCCCACGTTGAGCGCCATTTTTGTTATGGACAATGATGAGTGATTGGCTTGGACGTAAAGTCCAGACTGCCAGCATGAGGTGACAGATCACTCGACGGACAACGTTGACAGCAGGGCGGCACGCTAGTTCGCCTCAGCTATTGGCGGACAGTGTGGGGAGGTTCCACGAAAAACCTGCCGCTGCCGTCTGCCATAATCAAAAAAATATTTCGTGCCTATTAACTAAAAGCCGGCACACATTCGGTCCTGAAGGGACCCTTACATCACTTACCCATATCTAGTTGAAGACATAGATGCTCTGCCTTCTTTGCATGCCCCATCCTCCTATCTGACTCTGAGGGCAAGATTTTTTCAGAGTCCCTAGTTGACCTGTAAAGAGAGACTAGCTAGCTAGACGACCTTCACGTGAGAGGGCTCCAGAATAGTGAATGGAGAATAAAAATCTTACTATGCCATAACGTTATAAAAGGTCATTTATTCATAAGTCGGAATATGATGCGAACCTATATATTACTGTAGTCAGGGAGCGTAATCAAAAGAACACATTTGTTTGGATTATCTTAAACTCATTTACCTGACTCTATATTCATAAAAAAGGAATCGAAAAGTTCTCTCTATGTGACACATAAACATAAATACTATACTAGTACAATAATTCACCAAATATCCTCGAATTCATTGTGTAATACTTAAATACTAATGATATACTATTGTGGCAATTAGACAAAAATAAAAAAAAATTGTGTATCACTTACGTACTTTTACTGCTGGGAATCTCCCGTAGAGGCGCCTCCAATGGTAAGATGCTCCACTATTTCACTGTTGAATTGCAAAGAAAAATAAATTTATCCCTGCCTAAATTGCCAAAACCCCATAGTAGGATGATTCTGCTACCTACACGAGCTATTCTATGCCTTAGTTTACGTCTTGTGCGCTACGATGATGCGACCACCCCGATGGGGGGTTACTGTAGACAAATACCAGCTTCATGAACTTTCTTCCTCCGAACGATGACGTTGCGGTTAGATACCAATTAGTGTAGTAAATGTTCGACACTCGAAATTCGGTCCAACACCGCATTCAAACGTATATGCCTATTTAGCATATGAGATAACACAACGTGGGCGAGTAAATGCACCCCATCCACTCAGTCCCCACGCCACAATTTGTCAGTCTGTCCTGTTCTGTCTCTGGACCTGAGGCTGAGAATTAATACTTTCATAGTAATAAGTTGATACATTTGTTATTTACAGGTACCTGAGAATTGTTATTTAACCCTAACTGAAACCGTGTAAGGGCGTTTTTACCGTTCAATCTGCCGTCACCAAGAAAAAATTTGATTTATAGCAGGCCGTGTTGCCAATTCTAGCTGCGTCTATTAATAATACTTCTAGAACAGATGTTTGAGCTGTTCTAATATGAAGCTAAGGTAATAAAGCTGCTATTGCTAGGTCTTTAAAGACCGATGCTGTTCCAATATTTTCTCTGATGAGCAGGTGGCGGACCACTTTCCTGCTAATGTGAGAATATTTTATCAATTTTGAATATAAGTTATTAGCGGGTGTATATATATCCTGGAAACTTACATGATAGGCTGCTCTAATCGCCCCGATGACGTTGGGAAAAATCTGATAATTTTAGCTTTCACTTTTTTTACTTCTTCACTCTGTGAAGATTTGACAAGACAGATGTCGATTGTTTTCTTCTTCTTTTTCATCAGCCTGTCAGAGCTCGTTCATCGAGTTTGGGGTGGGTTCAGCTGTAGGTTTCCACAGGCCGGCACACATGCTGCAGTATTTCTTCGTGTAGCGTATTGCTATATGCAATAAGCTACGACCATAACAATTGCCATAAGCCACTGTCAACTGAGAAAGCAGTTTTCTCTCGGTCCTCGGGATGTATTTCCACTTGCCTGTAACCACTCTTTAAATCCAGCGTGGAAAACCATTGCGCTCCGGAAAGGGTATCCAACGTGTCATCAATCCTTGGTAATGGATAGCTATCTTTTCTCGTCGCGTTATTTAGTTGGCGGTAGTCTACAAAGAATCGGGTGCTGCCATCCTTTTTCCTAACCAGAACAACCGGCGATGTCCAAGGGCTGTTAGATTCCTCTATTATGCCTTGTTTCTTCATGGAGTTCATCATGTCTGCAACTCCTGGTTGTTTGGCTAATGGGAATCTTCGTGGTGCCTGTCGAATGGACCTGGAATCTCATGTATCGATCCGATGCTGGACAAGATTTGTTTTACCATAGTCATCATCATTCATTGCAAATAATTCCGAAAATTCTTCGATCACCTCTTTGGCATCATTGTGTTGTTGTTCACTTAAGGCACTGGACGAAAGAAGTTTCTGAACCTATTGGGTAGTAGCTGGTATAGGTTTTGCCTCCCTGACATTACGATTTGGTAAACGGCTTCACAATTTCCAATTATAGCACCTTCTTTTAGTTGTTCCTCATTTTCGGACGTGTTAAGCACTCTGACTGGTATCATCGCTATCATCATCTTCAAGTAATTGGAGGTACTTCATAAAATTCGAAGTACTGGGGCGAGTTTTGTCTACAATTGAAACTGTGGTTCCTACTTTTAGATTTCCCACTTGAGCTTCAAAAATAATGTCGTTAATGCATTTCTTTGTAATTTTTTTCTTTCTTTCTTCCTTTTCTTGCCGTGTACATTTGAAATCTCGCCTACTTCTTAACTTATTATTAATGTCGTTTTCGTTTGAACATCCAGGTTCGCTCTGGAGGCAACCCCGTTCAATCGAACGGTTTCAGAGTGCACCTGAAAAATTTTGCTTGTATATGTATACTAACGTCAAAATACCTATGAACTTTTTGCGAAAACTGGTTGGTAATTAGTTTGCGGGAAAATTTTGAGGATAATATAATAATAGTAGAGGTCTTAATAATAATTGTTGACTTTAAAATTAATTAAATAATATCAAATAACAACTAGAGTTTGTTTGTGTGAGTGAACTCATAGTGTACCCGAGTAAATTTTCAGAGTGAAACTGATGCTTTTTGGGTTGCCACCAGAGGCAACCCATGACGTCATTTTTGCTTCAAACGAACGCTTTGACAGCACTTAGGTTGCCTCCAGAGCGAAACTGATGTTCAAACGAAAACGACATAAGTTAACTTTGATTATGAACGAGCAAAACCACGTTTTAGCGGAAATCACCACACACGTAACGTTTTGCCCACGTATTGCCCACATTTTAAGAAAGATTTCTGGCATGACCAGAATTCTGGTTTTAGTAGACATCCGAACCTCAAAACGTGGTAGTTATGTGAAAATGTTTTAGGTTATGTTTGATTTCATTGCCAATGAGAGGTTTTCAGTTGCTTGTTCTAAGTTGGGCTACTGTAGAATATACTGTGCCCGGGGTTTTGTGCACTCATCGAACAAGTTTTTAAAGCACCGGGTAAATCTAATGTAATGACATTTGTCTTGCAGTTCTTCTGAATATAATTAATTGTAAAAAGTTGTTTATAAAATGGGTGAATACAAATAAAATGTACTCTAGCTATTTTTCTATTTCTTTTCTTCTAATTTTTGCTTATTTCCGCTCAAGAAGTAATTTATATGTCGCAATCAACAACAAATTGCAAGTGACAACTGTCAAACCATTACCCCGAGAAATTTTTAGTGTAAGCACGGTGTAGCCCAGGTTTTTCAAAAAACAAGATAGTCTAGCCTGGTTTACTTGGGGGTTTCATCAAACAGACCTAATACAACTAGGAGAAAATCTCCATATAAACCCACTTTAACTTTTCATTCAACCAAATAAAACTATCATTACGGGGAATTTATGTGGCATAAAGCAAAAGAGAGAGAATGCCTAAAGCTTTCTATTAGAGAGTTAAACAATGACATTTCTTCTGTCAAAATTATGTACGTGGTTGTCCACTTTTGTAAGGATAGAATTGGAAATAAGTTTGGTTTGTTAATATTTTGATAAATGTGAGTATAAAATAACTTTCAAAATTGTTAATAATAAACAATATTTATTATTTAACAGTTTTTTTTAAAAGCATTAGGACGTAAGTGTAATAATTTTTGGTTTTAATGGAATTGTAATTCTGTTATGGCTAGCAAAACTAGTTTGTTTTATTAGTATATTATTAAAATTGAATCTTTTTTTCTAGTATGGCTATAACTTGTTGCGTAAGGAGTTGTTCTTCAAGAACTGGACGCGACAACGTGAATTTTTACAGGTTTCCAGCGGTAGTAAACAAGCACAATTTAAAGGAACTTTCGGAAAAAAGAGTTCGGCTTTGGCTGTCAACTAATTCACTAATTTGATTGTAATAAAAATATAATTAGATTTGACTGTTTCCTTTACTTCCTTCCAGTAAGTTTTAAAATTCGTGATGAGTTTCATTTATCATGAAAGAAATTTATAAGAGAGCTTGCATTGTTTTAATGAAAGAAGAGCTTTAACTAGTTCATATATTTATTTGCACTTTTATTATTAAAATTTTTATTTTTATTTCAGTCGAGTGTTATCACAATGCTTAAATACAACAATATAAATAACGAAAACATAAAATTCATTCATGTTGGTCCAACAACCACCCATGGTATTAGCGGCTTTTCGTTCAGTCATTGTGAATGTTTTACCTGTTTAATAGGGAATATAAAATAGCTTTTATAAAATATTTTCGAGTAAAGCTTAAAATTACTAACATACTTTTCCAATTACAATGGATCCGTTGGTAATTTTCCTGCAGCTTATTTCCTGGATCCTCTAAAATTTATAGGCTTCAAGAGACCTATATGAACGAAAAGCCTCCTTTGTATAGTTGCTTTCTCGGTTTATCAAATAATTTGCGACATCAAAGTATCTGAAAAAAATGTAAGATTTAAATTAATTATTTTTTAATAAAAAAAACAAAAGAAATACAATCGATCTACTTTTTCCTATTAAAATAGCAATTAACGAACCCCTGAATATTCAATCGTTATAAATATATCAACAACATTACTATTAATTATAACGTCTTACCCAACATTTGAAGGCAAAGCATCTTTACACCGCTTTGTTTCTAATTTATATGGATCCAAGCCATCACAAAATCATTGTTTCGTCTGTACCTATTACTAATATCACAATCCATCCTGCAATATATAATTTTAATATTATTTATATATTTAGTTGGAAATTTATAACAAAATTGCTCAAACTAAAATATTTCACCGGTAGCTTGTGGACAACCAAAACAAATAGTTGTGATGTTTCACATCTAGATGTAAGCACGTAGTGTAACTGTCTAATTTAAACTAATGGACACCCGTCAACCTGTCTTCCGACAAACCGTTGAGTGTGAATTTGTAATTGTCAAAACAAAGCAAATGACAGCTATGGCCGGCTGTCAATATACTACCATAAGCAGACTGTCAGCCGCCACACCCGTCAATTCTGTTAGATCACACGCTGCCATGCAATCTGACATTATTAAATCACAAATAATTACTGAAATTGATTAGAAAATTTGTCGAACAAAACCATTCCATGCTCACTGTGCTGCCATCTCTGTATCTGAAGAAGTACTGAAGGATAACAAAAGATTTGAACTTCTGAATGTGTCTAAGTTTTCGCCTGTCTAGTGGTTACGGGGGCTAGCTCGTCGCACCGTGGGTAAGTGACACAATCTCCGTTCATGTTGAGTTACTTGTTTTTTTTTTTTTATTATTATTTACAGGCTCAAGGGATACTAACGAAAATATAACAACTTGCAATTGCAGACGGACGGACAGACAAAATGGTTAAAAAAAAATTCCACACCTCCTACATCATCGGAAGGGAAAGGGGAGTAGAACGAAGGACCCCCAGGTCATCACCACTACACCACACCACACTCGGCTTTACTGATTCATATTTGGTTCCATTGATAATTCAAAGGATATATAGATATTTAATAAAAATTGCAATATATTGGTAAGGAAAAGCAAATAAACAAGCTATTTATTAAATGTTTAAATAATTTACCTTCGTACATATAACCACTACACCACACCACACTCGGCTTTACTGATTCATATTTGGTTCCATTGATAATTCAAAGGATATATAGATATTTAATAAAAATTGCAATATATTGGTAAGGAAAAGCAAATAAACAAGCTATTTATTAAATGTTTAAATAATTTACCTTCGTACATATAACTGAATTCCATCAGAGAAATTCTTGATGACATGATATTTAATAAATAGTTATTTAAAAAAAATATTTTTCTTTCTTTCTCCCATTCAATTTTTCCTTGGTTTTTCTTTTTACAAAAAAAAAATCTAACTTTTATTTGTGCTTAAAAAATTATAACTTAAGATATTAATCCATTTAATCATAACTTTATATTAATTTTCATTCATAAATTTTATCAAATATTTTTTTTTCTCTCTCTTTAAGCAATATAACATGCTATTAAATAATTTCCTTTCTAGTTAATTCATATGAATTTAATGATTATATATTTTTTCTTTTTTAATTTACCATATTACTTTTCTTTCAACCCAAACTTTAACCTCAATCTCGTGAATTATAGTATTTTTTCTTCTCAAATTATCAGTAAAATTAATTACACAATTATATCAAATTGTTTTTATTTAACGAAATAAACTTTTCTATTTGATTTGTATGAATTTATTGTTATTTTTATTTCTCAATTCGCCATTTTATTGTTCTTCCTCAACTCAACTCAATTTTTATTCAGTTCAGCTCATATCAAACTTATTATTTTTTTTATTTTTTTTTTTATTTTATTGTATTGTTTATTTCATTTTTAATTTTTATGATGGCTTAACCATTCAAGAATTTCTCCTGACATTTCCTCACTTATAATTTTTGCACAAATTAACTGCGCCATTTTCTTGGACGCTTTCCATTAATATAAAAAAAATTCACCAAAGCAATAAAAACTTAATTCCTTACAAAATTGCCAACAAGTATCAATAATCAATTATTGATATTCTAATTATCACATTCGCTCCATTTTCTGGAACGCTTTTTCATTATTATTTTAAAATTCACATGCGCGATTTTATTGGACGCTTCCATCAATCCTTTTAAAATATCAACACTCAAGCCACTCAACCCTCCTTCCAAATCAACGCTCTAGCCAAGACTCTTTTCCTTACCACTATCTGCTAGTGATTACCTCATCTTTTTTTTTTTTTAAACTGATCACAAACAAGCGCATGAACGAGATAACTAAAAACTTCTTGATTTTCATTCAACCCACTTTTTATCCTCTGACAGCCGTCAGGGGTGCCGCGTTTACAGCGTGCCAAGGCTAAGAGTCAATTTCTACAAAAAATCAGGTTTATGCGCAAGGAGTTTTGTTACAGTAGTAAGCGCGAGCAATGACATATAAATTATTATATATCACCTCAAATCGCAAGTGAAAACTGCACAGCTGTCCGATCAGAAATTGTGCTATTGGTATACTGCTCGTGCTGCAGCTTAGAAAAGTGCAGCACGGAATTTTTCTTCCCCCGAATGCCTCTCATTCAAATAAAGTGTGCTATGGTGCAGCGTGTGGGCGCTAATAATTAATTTGTGTTTACCTGGCATGCATATGTGTTGTATGTATGTCAGCGGTGATTACCCCGGAGGTGGTTTAGTCAGCCACTCGTGGGGCTGAATGGTTGCACATCACTGACATATAATAAGAATGGACTGAGCCATCCATCTAATTCCTACAGTCAAAAATGGCACAAATTTTGGTTAAAATGTATTTGTCTATTTGAAGCTCAAAATGTACACTGAACTGTAACCAATTTTGGAAACAATTCGGCTGTATTAATTGAAATGCATTGGAATTGACATAAAAATTGAGACAAATATATTGCTTATATACGTCTATCTCTTACAAGCTCAATAAAGTTTGACATTAAATCTGCAGCGAGCACATGTTTCAGTAACATTAAAAATTAATTTTTGTGTTAATTAAAACAATTTTTATGTAATGTAATACTATTTTTCAACATCTTTAGTGTTTCCAATCGACAAATATTAATAAATTATGAATCGGTGCGCAATTGTACGAAATAAAAGGTTTTCACAACCTGTTCAATATTTGTGCCATTTTTGAAACAGAACGCTCAGTCCATTCTTATTTTATGTCAGTGATGCACATACATGTTTTTTACCATCCAATCGTGCGTTGGAGGGGATTCTGGAAAAAATGGGAAAAAGGTTATTGTTTGGAAGCTTTTACAATTGCATGCATATACATTACGTCATACGCGTGGAATTCCGTGAGAGGGAGTAGGTAGACAAGACCGTGGAATTTTATTATTCTTATAAAAATCGTCTGAAGTTGTAAAACTGCCTAAAATGGATAAGCAGGTAGGTATAGAGTTTATATTTATTGTACTTGATAATCACTAGTTGTGTGTATTTTCTTAATTTCAAGCCGTGTGTAGTTCCATGTCCAAATTTCAATCCTGTTGAAGATGCAGAAACTCTTCGTGGTGCCATGAAAGGCTTTGGGACGGACGAAGAAGTCATAATAAATATTTTAACATCACGCACAAATAAACAAAGGCAAGAAATAAAGGAATGTTTCAATAAACAATATGATCGCGATATTGTCGAAGACTTAAAAAGCGAGTTAAGTGGCGATTTCGAGAGTGTAATTGTTGCACTAATGACACCACCCAACGAATACTTGTGTAAAGAATTGCATAAAGCAATGGACGGAATGGGTACTGAGGAAGACACTCTTGTTGAAATTATATGCACGAAATCGAATAAAGAGGTTAAAGAGCTTGTTGCTAATTACGAGCAGTTGTATGATCGCCCTCTTGCAGAACATATGTGTAGCGAAACGTCTGGACATTTTCGCAGACTTCTTACGTTAATTGTTACTGGTACCCGTGATCCAGATGGTGTTATCGACTCTGATAAGGCAAAGGAAGATGCAGCACTTCTATATTCGGCTGGAGAATCTAAACTTGGAACAGACGAGGAAGTTTTTAATAGAATCATGGCCCATTCAAGTTTTGAACAGCTGAAACTTGTGTTTGAAGAATACAAAGAATTATCAGGAATGACAATTGAGCAAGCAATTAAGCATGAAATGGATGGTGAATTGCATGATGCTATGATGGCAATTGGTAAAATATGCTCTAATTTTTTTTTAAATTTATAAACCTTTATATGTTTTATACTTATATATGTACTTACATTAGTTGAATGCGTCCAATCTTCTGCTGCATTTTTTGCTAAACAATTGCAGAAAGCAATGAATGGTGCAGGAACTGATGATAGTCGCCTAATAAGGATAATTGTTAGCCGATCAGAAATTGACTTACAAAATATTAAGGACGAGTTTGAACGTATTTACGATCGCACCTTGCTTAGCGCTATAACGGTAACTAAAGTTCTTTTTACTCATACCAATTTATTGCTCAGAGATTTAAAATTTCATATTAGTTTTGTTGACTTTTAATATATTGACCTTTATATCTTACATATTCTATCTAATGTTACATAAATTGCCAGAAAAAGTGCAACACTAGCTGGGTTCCATCAAAACCGACATTAATCAGTTTCTAAAGGCACATTCCAAAATATATACATAACCGAGCCCACTGCCCACTTTGTTTTAAATCTGATCAATCTCTGCAAATTGATAGGTATGTGGCTAAGATACAATTAGCACTCTTTTTTTTTTAAACGATAGTAGTAACAGTTTAAAAAGTGTTGTATCTGCTTTACCTTCTTCGAACAGATTTCTTTAAGGTCTTTGGAGCTTCTTGATGTCTGGTCCTAGCAAATTTTGCAGGGAAGTGAATAAGGGTAATCTTTTCATTACCATAATCGTAGTTACGTTGTGTATTTAAAGAAGCATCCAGCTGGTCAGTAGCCCGTAATGATTTTCGTTACCAATGTCGGTACAATCCTTACTTGTTTCATTCATATTATAGACAAGTCATTGGTATGGTACAGATAGTTAGTAAGTAAGTAAGTGAATTTATTTAGCATTTTTTGCTATTCATTACAAAAGTCATATAATTATACTATAAGTCTAGCTCCTTTTCCTTATCTTCTGCATTAGTTTACGAATTTAATAAATAATTTTAACAAATTCAAGAACTTTTCTCTTAAATATCCTAAAATTATTCTCAAGTTTTACATCTAAAGGTAACTTATTGAATATTTGAAAGCCCTTATATACTAAACTATTCTGAGATAAATTATCTCTATACAGTGGCAGCCTAAAATCATTAGCATTTCTTAATTCGTAAGGTTGTAAGTCTCCAACATAATTCATTAATTTACTTAAATAGCTCGGCATATCACCTGACTTAATTCTAAATATAAAAATTAATAAATTCATAATAATTCGTTGCTTTACACTCAACCAACACAAAGAATTTAACATAAATATGATAGATGTGTATCTATTGCACTTTAAGATGTTTTAGTTAGGTTTATCCATCTTGTTTTTTATAGACATTGTGTGAATTTTCCCTCTTTACAGCGCTCAGCGGAACGTTAATAAGGAGCAAAGTGCAAAAATGTAGTTTTATTCAAATATGAACCAAATAACGAATAAATCGAAAGATTCATTCTTTCCCCCGACCTGTATTCAGTGTTTTTTTCATCTCGTAAACTGTTTTTATACTCAATGAAATCTCATCGAGATCGAGTATACTAATAGTGAATTCTTTTCTGTGGTTCGGTGTTAAGTCTGCCACCGAATCTGTTATTCTCGTGCTCTTTTCTTCCCACTGGTATGGTGAAAGAATCGGGAAATGACAGATTCGATGGCGGTGGTTACACCGAGTTGCAGAAAAGACTTCGCTATAAGTTTATCATTAACTTTCGTAACACATAGAAGCAATGCAAAATAAATTGGATAGATAGAGAATGTGGTATTAGCATATATCCGCGTAATTGGTCAGATTGAAATTGAATTCGAATTCGAGTTCTGCTTTTTCATTGCTGAATGGGCAGGTAAAGCACATTCAGCAAGCAGTGTACCTGAGGTCAATTGTCAAAATAAAAAGGCATTAAAGTTATTGTTATTATAACAGCGCAAATCGGGCATTATGAAAGTAAAGCGATTCCTTGAAATTGCCCCGTACACTTTTTTCATTCCAATGTCAGTTTCCCAGTACAATGATCGTGTAGACACTGGAAAATAACTACTAAATAATAGTGTCCCAATAAAGCATTTCATTTCATTCTTTGTAATATTCACAATAAAAAATTTTTGAGGGGCATAGTTATTTGTATTCAGGATCAAACAATCAATTATCTCGTCATCACTGGGCGATATATTGTTTTTCGATCCAATCTCAAATTCAAATTCGGATCCAAAAATTACTTTATTGAATATGAGTAACTTTAAGCCTAGAGCAATAAAGTCCTTACTTCTAATTAAGCTTCACTATTAACAATTCTGATGATAAAATCATATTACATATTCTGTTGTCTTATCATAAAATTATATACAATTGACCATTTAACTCGCAATTCATGATGCTTAATTCTTAGCACAGTTAGGGGCCAATCTCATTCTGCTACACGAAAATTTTTTGGGTCAATGTCGATACATGCCCAATTATAATGTTGATCTCTTGGTATGGTTTCTCGGGTTACTGACATTACATGTTTGCAAATCAATTCGCATCCTGTTTGCTAACAAGTACATCATCTAAATTGTCACCATCAACGGTATCTTCTATTGTGATTTCGGCATCAGTTCGTAGGTGGCTGCTTCACTCAAACTAAAATCTTAAAGTTATGGTCTTACGGCAAGCTTTGGTAAACTAGAATCATTTTTAGTAGATAAAAAGATATTTTTCGAAACTGGGTTTCTTGAAGAAAAAAAAATGTTTTTTCTGTAATCTAAGAAATAATGTAGCAAGTATTATACCATTTTAGAATCCTTATTAAATGTGTCAACTTTTAAAATTACTTGTCAAACTGGCGTAGTATTTTTTTTTTTTTTTTAGTACAGTCAGTTAAAGGTGGGTGAAGTATTAATTTTCTATTCTTGGTTCGGCAAAATGTTACATTTTCTTCCAAGCTGGATCAGTTGGCTTAGAATTTAAAGCAACAGGTTACATAAGTACTATTCAGGATTACATAAGAAAAATAAAATTGAAAAAAGTAAAGACTTGTAGCTAAAAAACCATCACAGGGTGTACATTTTCTCGAAGACAAAGGAAATGTCTATAATTTAAAAAATACATGACTTAGATTTTTTTTATATTTTTCTGGTAACTATTATAATTTGGTCTATTACCCGATTCCGGCTTGACGTCGTATAATACATATTATGTCTTTCTAAACGCTTTTTCTAGTTCAGAGCAACCAAGTTGCTTTTTACGCTATCGTCAAATTCACAGTCACTTCAAAATGCTTGCTCTGAACAGACTCTATGGTAAGTTAGACGATTTCTCTGCTCGTTGAACTCTGTATAGATATATTACCACTTCGATTAATAAATTTATTAAAAAACAGATGGCGTTGTTGACATATGTATTTATGTTTGTATGTTGTTTACAGTGACTATAATTCAGAAAAGAATACTTCTTCAATATGCCAGCACTGATCCTTATATATCTTTAAAAAAAACTTTTTATGTATTAACGGTGTTAAAGCACAGTATATTTATACAGTAGCCCAGCTTAGAACAAACTACTGAAAAGTGAATTTTAGAATTTTAATTACAAAAAAAAAACCTCAAAATTTCTCCCATAAGAGGGAACTATTAAGTATGATACGGATGTAAATGAACGAACAGTAGCTAGTTGCACAATGGTTGAGAGAAGTATTAGTTTTATGTAAGTACACTTCTCAGCACCAGCCTGCAAATGTATTGTTCCATTACCAAACAGCTGTTTGATTGCAAAGTGGTGTTCGTTCCATGGACAGTGTAACAGATTTTGCGTAATGAATTTCTGGTTGTGTTGGTAGTCCATTTTTACATGTGTTTACACGCCATCCCTATTCCAAGCAACTTGTCAATTTGCAAAAAGTAAACAAGGTTTTGAGCGGGGCATCTGTGGTAAAAAATGTTCTTTTTCTACTTTATTTTGAAACAATTCACATAATTAATTTATATAAATCTTTGCTTCTATTAACAAAAAGATAATTTAGATAGTGCGGTTGCCTCAAACAGGATTCCCTAGTTTATAATCCAATTTATATTTACAAGCACTGACCGAGCATTTCATTTCTAATTTTCTAATTGATATGAAAATTTTAATAGGCACTAGTGGTACTATAAAGCTTTGCACTAAATAAAGTTCAAAGATAAATAATTTTGAAAAGAATTGATTACGTACTTTTGTTAAATTTCACAAAAGAATTTTAAATTGTACACGAATTATACACGATTCAACCATTCCTATTTTCTACATATTCTAAGGTAATAATGCTTGTGACACTTTGATATTTCTACCAAGCCGAATGGCATGGGAAGTGGAAGAAATTGTTTTTAGCTTTTTTTTTTCTTGCAGAAATAGTTTTGATTGTCATTTTGTCCTTCTTCCTCTAGTACAAGTTTGTGCATGCTGTAAGTTCAGTTTCTTCCACTTTAGATTTACATAGGAACCTTTGCATTAGAAATTGACTATTGTGTTAGTTAAAACCGTTGAAAGAGAAAGTATAGTCTCTTTATAGAAGCATCCTTCTCGCTTGACAGTTTTGACAGAGCTGGGCTACTTTATGATATATACTGTGGTTAAAGTATGGACATGAATATTGTCTTAATACGACATCAATAACATAACATAAAAATATTTTCACTTATATTTTATTCATAATTATATTAAATTCTATGACCTGAATTAAGAAAATGAAGTTTATCTAATCGACTCTATTGCACCATAACTGAATAATAGCAATAATTATAAAGCTTAATTGAAAATCGGCAGTTACAAAAGTAAGAACCAATATACGCTTGACTTTTCACTTTACTTATAATTTGTAGGTACATACATTATGTACAAAATATCTTTCTCGACATATTATTAATTTTCTCATTTGTTAATTTATTTCCATTATCCTTATCATTTTACATCAATATCATGTTCGTTTTTGTTATCGTGTCTTAATCGGATAAGCGAAAAATTAAAAAAATATTATTAACTTCAGATAAGAAGAAAGTTTGGAAAAGCTGATCTTTAAAATATTTTACTTATACCGTTTAAACGTTTTTAGGGAATATTATTAAAATATTCCTAGCATAATTTTTTTGTCCATTATTTTCTGTTCAGAATACAATAATTTATTTTTATTTCATATTCCAGACCGAAGTGTCCGGAGATGTTAAAGGTCTATTGATCTCTTTACTGAAAGAAGCTTAAATAATGCACGGAAGTCCGAGGGAAAAGTGAACTCTGCTTCGAATTGCTAGGAGCTTACATAAGCAGTAAGCAAATGTATGAGCTAAAGATACGTAGGTTTGTGTGCATTATATCCAAGCAGAATTGATTTAAAGCAGGATAATATAAAAATAGTTGCTTATATGTATTCTGTAATATGCACTTCATGTTTGATAATTTATTGGACAAATAAAATATAATATGCACCTTTGATCTACTTTCTTTATATTATCCACGGTCGCATTTCCTTATTTATAAAAGGAATGAAGCACATTATGAGCAAATTGGATGTGATTTTCTTCATAATATTTTTTAAGGGTATAAGCATTTTCAGTTGCAATATACAGGGTGTCCCACGTAACGTGTACCCTGAGCATTTTTCTCGAAAATGTGCGGAGATATCGAAAAAGTCCTAATAATAAAAGTTACGCATCGTTAGCCAAGGTATCCTCTGGCATAGCCAATATCCTTGAAAAAGGACTTGGGAAAGGATATATTTAAAAAATGTCCTTTTCGTCCTTATTAAGGATACATTTAGATTGCATTTGTGAATTCCGCAAATAAAACTAAAACGAAAATGTTATATTGAAAATTGCAGTTTAACCCTTTATTATCGAGATATATAAGACCTCAAATTGTAATCTATGCACCGTGTTCCTTTGCCCTTTTTCTCGAAAATGCACACGTGGGACACCCTGTATAGAACAGTGAATAGAAACACAGGCGAGTGGGATAAGTAGCCGGCAGGTGGCAACGATTCAAAAGAGTTCGATTTATTCGAGTGGTTAAAAATTGTTTTTTTTTACCGGAAAATTTTCTCTAGTATTTGTATGTTTTATTGCTGTCGAAAAATGGCGTACAGAAGACCATTATTTTTTATACCCTAGATGAAGTTATTTTGATTTTGCATCTCCGTCCGTCCGCATGATAGCTCGAGAACGCGTGCACCTAGACAGTTGCAATTTTGCATATGGTCTTTTTTATAAAAAAGAAACAGAAAACTAAGTTCGAAAATGGGACAAATTGGGTAACTGCTTCGTAGGGTTACCATTCAAAAATTTCTTTTTTCACTACATACTTGGACACTACCTGAGAGTTTTGTACGTAGTATTTTCATAAAAATGGTAAATACAATTTCAAAATTGGACAAAATCGAGCAACCCCTTCTTGATGTTGCCATATAAAAATGTAGGAATTTTACGTATACTGTGGAAACGATAAATCTTATAGTTTTGATGTACTGAAAAGTTCTTCAGAATAAGAAATCCTATAAAATTTGTCGTAATCATCTTTTATTTTTGTCCGACGAACCGTTCTAGAAATATATGCGGAAAATCACTTCAAAAATCAAACTTTCACAGATGGGTGACCATATGTCATCTAAGATATCATAAGAAATGTTCTTAGACCAGTTCTAGCTTTTTACTTGCTTTTTAGCAATTTAAACTGAAACTTCCGTGCACTACTGAAAGTAAATAGTTTGGACATACTGCATGCGTAGAAACCTTGGGTAGCGAACGGATTACTTTTTTGGTTGTAGATTTGGCAAAATGTTGCAAGTTTATGATTTTTTAAAGCTAAGGTGCCGAATCTCACCAAATTGTACCGCCGGTGATACCGTTTAAGTAAATAGCACAGAGTAGTATTGACCGAACAAAATTATTATATACATATATGTATATATTATATACTTAGAAAGTTGAATTCATTTCTCTAGTACTTTATGTCACATTTTCTGTCTTTAAACTACTTAACTACTTGTGAAAGTAAGTAAGTAAGAATATCGCATCAAAATTCAGTATTGAAAAGTACAACCCGAAAAAAACGAAACGAATAACGCATACATGTATGCTGGTTTAGCGGTCAGGCTCAGTTACTTACTTAATAGTTCCCTCTTATGGGAGAAATTTTGAGTTTTTTTTTTTTTATAATTAAAATCCTATACATAATTCACTTTCCAGTAGTTTGTTCTAAGCTGTTCTACTGTATGTATGCTGTTGCGATGGCCTAGCTACGCTGTCTTTTATGTTTTACCTCTCCTAGCGCATCACTCACCGCTCGGCAATAGGAAATCGACGTAAAGCCACTCGCAGATTGGCGATCGCTTTAGATTTTATTTGCAACGTACCTTTTAGAGAATAAGCAAAAGCCTTGACGAATAATATTATTACTCGATAATTTACGGTTAAAGAGATTAATTTTAACAAGAAAACTGCAAAAACTAGCAATTTGTAAAATAAATAAAAACCGATTGGCGTCAAGTGAATTTAACATATTATATGAAGATCTTCCCAGAAATCCTGAACAATTTTTTGTACTTCTACGAATGTCAATTAAAACTTTTAACAAAACTTAAAAATCGCCTGCAGAAAGAAAAGCCAATAAGTTCAGAGGAAAGACTTTATACAACACAAAATTACACCAAAACTTATGGGCAACGCGCACAGCCACCGCTCGGTGGCAATTCAACGCTCTTCAATGTGAAGACTTTCTTAGCGTTGGCCTGGCTAAGCTGTATTTTACCTCTCCCAGCTCATCACTCACCACTAATCAAAACTTGCTTAATTTTATCATAATTAGCTTTAGTCTCTTGTGTATATTCATGTTACGCATCCAAAATTGACATGCTGATTTCTGCTCTTTATTTTTAATGATCCTTCACACCCTTTACATAGAGTTTGTATGTTATAGAAATAGACTGCATAATCCGCAAAAATCAATCACAGCATACCTATATCCTTTTTTTATGGAATTATAATGCATTCGTAGAAAATTTAAGAAACCTGTTCGAGTACTCCTTATGGCACAACGTCCCATCGTTAAGAAAAAATAAAATTTATATAAATAATGAAAAATTCAAGAATTATAAGTTATATTATAAGTTTTGACAATAACCGTTATATAGCTGGTAGTCTGTTTTAAAAATGTTGTAGGATCGTTAAAGTATTTTTGTCCCAGAACGGCTTGTCAGACATACAGAATTTCGCAATACATTAAAAACGTCTGGAACTGTCTGTTTTCTCAGTAGACCTGAATTATTAATATCAGCATCACCGTTGTCTCATAAAACATGAGGGTGATCATTGGACTTATTAGTGGTCTAAGTTTTTAAGCTCCTTATAAGGTTCAATCTTACTAATTATTATTATATTATTTATATAAAATACAAAAACAGTCTAATGGAATATTGTTTTCATATATTTCAGTCTGAAACTTCAGGAGACTACAAAAGTGCGTTATGTGCATTGATCAAAGGCGCATAAGTTTTCATCTGTAAACGAAAAATGGCTATAGGTATATTTTAATGCAGTAATTTAATTAGATAAATTAATCTATGGGTATATATGTTCGTGTGTCTTTTTATTATTATGATAGTAAAATTCCAGATACTTCAACTAGCCTGCTGCATACACACGAGCAATTCTGGCGAACTATACTGTATTGTATTGCACTGTACGTATAAATTTTCTCTCATCTCGATAACTGACTTACCGAATCAGAATGAAATCAGGCTCTGCTTGATATTCGATGTGCTAACCCACCGCATTGCTCGCGTGACTGTGGGGGCCAGTTGGCAGATAAAGGTTTCTACAATATTTTGAAAATGTAATTTTGAATATGTATAATAAAATAATTTTGCATTTAAATTCACATATATAGGAAGTACTCAATTACTTACGATTAACATGAATCATTTACATTGATTTATACATTATTGTTATGCCTCGTATAGAATTGTCATCTTGTCGATTAAAATAATACCAAAGCAAAGCTTCTGAGAACAACCTAATCTTAAAGCGATAACCCAGTAGGCTCGGCTTTCTTCTTCCGCTGTTTATTTTTCAGAGCAGCCCAGGGGCATTAACTCTTATAGAGTCGACGCAGAGCATCCAAAGGGCATTAACTTCGGCGTAGACCAGCCCAAAGGCATTAGCTCTTTTACTTGGAGAATCTACTAAAGCTCTTAGTCCAGTAAGGTAAAGGAGAACAGTATCGATGACCTACATATGATTTATTGACGTCAATTCAATATTCTACCACTGCGTCGATTCTTCGAATAACTAGATATGCTCATATAATAAATAGAAATTAATATATTTTTTTTTATATTTAATAAAAAACTTTTTTATTTATACTTAAGCTATTTTATGTCTTTTTTTTTTATATCTTTTCTATTTTCTTTTTAGAATGTATTTTTGTTTTTTTTTTTTATTTTTATTAAACCTTTTGTTACATAGATCAGGGGCAAGATGTTATAACTTCGAAAGATTCGACGTTCGCCAATTTATCGATCGTCGGTATGTTGTAACACTTTCGACAGGCGATAGTTTCGATAGAACATCACTGAGTTTTGTTGAAAATGATAGTGCAAGCGAAGATTATAAAATGTATGGAGAATTTAAGAAATTAGATTTAAATGTTACATTTTTTAAAATTTATTCAATATAAATGATTTTATATATTAATTATATAGATTCTTCAAGCTTTAAGTTATAAAACTTGTAAGAATGTTTCTTGAATTCAAAAATTAATAAAACAGTACCTTTTTTTAGGCATATCCTAACCTTCGCTGCCTTAAAAAATTATTAACTCCAATTTTATTATTATTAAAATTTGTATACAACCAGAAAAAAAGGAATTTATAAATGTCATTTATGCTAGGGGAAAAAATTCGGAAATAATTTCGAAACAAGCAAAATCGCTTGTTGAACGAAAATCTTATAACATACCTCCAGAGCGAAATCTTCGCTTTGATGATCGCTTTCGTTGCGAAGTTATGTCATCACAGCGGGGCAAGATGTTATAACTTCGAAAGATTCGACGCTCGACAATTTATCGATAGTCGGTATGTTGTAACACATAGAATATCACTGAGTTTTGCTGAGGGGGATTGTACAAGCGAAGATTAAAAAATGTATGTAACTTTAAGAAATTAGATTTATATGTTACATTTTTTTTAAATTTAATCAATATAAATGATTTTATATATTAATTATATAGATTCTTCAAACTTGAAGTTATAAAACTTGTAACAATATTTCGCCACGGGAGGAAGAAATATTCCGAAATGCAATGTTTCGTTCGGGAGGACGGGCAGCATACCAATATTACTGTAAGAAAGTTTTGGCCATTTTAAAATTGTGAAATTTGTGATCGGACGACTGTTCAGTTCTGCCTATGATTTGAGGTGATAATATAATATTTAAATTCGTAATAAGAATTTAAGATACAATTATTATTTATATCAATAATTGTAACTTGGAGAATAGAAGAATATTAACAACTTTTATTTTTAAGGATTCTAAATCAAATCATAAATACACGAGGAAAAACCACCGTGGGTGCGATTCCCATTGGGGAAAAATAAATAAAATTAAATTTACAATTTATTTATGCGCTTTTATCGTTACTGGTTAATGCCAGCTGAAAACAAAATGTGGCTTAATAGGCTAGTTACAAATTAAGAAATACAGGAGGGAAAATCAAGGTATATAGAATACAAGTTATTCCCATTATGAATCACATTCCGCGAATTATCGTGAAAATGTATAGAAAAGTATGGTACGAGAACACAATAATATAAAAATTTTGACAAATCACTGGAAATTAGAAGTTAAATTATGCTCAAGAGAAATGTCATTACATTAGATTTACCCGGTGTTTTAAAAACTTGTTCGATGAGTGCACAAAACCCCGGGTAAATTTGGGGAAAATTTACACGGTGTTTTCATCGAACATACCTTCGCCTTTTCTGTAACTTTACTTTGAAAAAATGACAATTGGTTCATCTGTGACCAGATATAGCTCCATCCTTTCTGCAAGAAACAGTTGTGCTGCACTATTTTCACTTTTATCATCAGATGTTTTGTCAGTAGGTATAAAATTTATAGTTTGGATGATCAAAATCTACAGAAATGATTTTCTCTATCCCGTTGGCTTCTTCTCGAGCCACTATTAAACCCTTTCCTGACATCTCATTTAAGAATTTAGAGAATTTCTTATGTTGTTTGCTTCAAATCTATTTGCTTGGTAGCTGCAGGGATAACGTGAAGTCTATACAAATTACTTGTTAATAATGGCAAAGAAACATTGTTACGATCAAATTTCTTACTAGAAAGGCAGATCTTAAGATTTCATCCATGTTCTACGACCTTAATCGCCTCCTTAAATATTTCCTTATAATTTATGTCACATATATCACACTAAATTGTTTAAATTCTTTAATAGGAAATTGCACTAAAGCAAAATTCAAAACAAATCTATTAACATATCACCCATTCAAGGGCTTTATTTCATAGGAAAGCGGATTAAATAGATTTTAATTCTAAAATAGCAGATATACTTAGATAAACTTGACATATATTGACACATAGGCAATTCAAGGCCAACGACAATGGATCATACCACCTTGATTCACTAATTTAATTACAAATCAAATTTAGTTGGGGTCGGGTTAGCGGAGAGCACAGTTGAGCGGATTCGTTGAATTATCAGCTCAATACAACATAACAGTAGCCCATTTTAGACTGAAATCTGTTTGATTGCTTAGTTCTGTGCAGCTTACTAGTACTGGAATCAATACTATGTCTAAAATAAGATAGATACCCAAAATTAACTGCTCAATACAACATAACTGCAGCCCATAATAGATTGAATTCTGTTTGTTTGCTGAGTTCTGTGCAGCTTACTAGTGATGGAATAAATACTATGTCTAAAAATAAGATAGATACCCTAAATAATACTACAGTCCCACATTTTACTATCAACACCAGGGGCACCACTCGTCGCCGAACAACATACGGTATTCCAATAAGTACCAATCTATCAATTGCATCCGGTCTTCTTAAAAATAACAATACATTCGTTCCTAGTTGTGATAAAAACACAGTCAATACTACTCCGAACCCAAATAAAGATAAAAAATCTAGTAAATCCAAAAGTCTGATAAATCTAACGTAAACAAGCAGGCCACATTGCGATAGAAACAATCTCTAAAAACGTCTACACTGAAAAAATCATCAAAAAGCACGCCTGCCGTGCATAAGCCTTGCTCTCATAACTCTAAGGGCCCGGTGTCGTCTACTCGGGAAGATAATACTCCATGCGGTAAGTGTCTGTCAGCTGACGACCCACCCAAAAGATCAGCTAGCGAGACAGAAGTATACTGGATTGATTGCTGGGGTGTAAATTATGGTACCACTTAACTTGTGCTGAAGTCACGGTTGTTGACTATCTCGCCTTCTACAGTGAAAAAAGAATCAAATGGGTCTGCAAATCCTGCATTAATACGCTAAGGAAACACTACTCACGCATTAACAGCATAACAAGCATCTGCAATGAATCAACCTCATTGTTAACCAGCGAAAGTGCCGTCATACTACCTCCAGTCAACATACATAGCCTGAAGTCTCCCAAACTAGTGAATATATCCAATAAAACGAAATCTTGCAATCAGTATAACGCACAAATAAATCCTATTCACTCATCCAAAAGTGTAGCGCAAATTGCGGCTGCACCAGTCAAGGCCGCCTCTTCCGCAATACCTATCTGGGGTACTAGCACAACAGATCTAACAAATCATCAGAGTACGCTGATTGGAGATCTACAGAACAGTATCAGCCTTCTAACTAAAAAGGTGGATCTACTGACTGATGCAACTAAGCATTCAGCCAATGCCCTTGCAGATATCAACTGCTTAACTCGCAACTCAGAGAAAAGACGGTCTCTCATTACCAGCAACCTGCCGAGTGCCCTGCTATCCGACAATTTTAAAGACAAATTTTTACCAGATCTGTGCGCAAGCGTGGTTTCGGATCCCTTATTTCACAACCGCATTGAATGTGCACTACCATTTAAGCACAATGAGCATCTATAACCAATAAAGTCTATAAACCAAAATCAGTGATAAGATTCTACAACGAACAGGATTGTAATACGTTCTTTAAATCTTATATCAAACTACTAAGCACATCACCCTTAACCCTCGATCAAATCTCCCCTGGCAGCATTAGCTCAAGGGTTTACATTAATGAAGACCTGGATGCGACAGATCTTGACCTACTTCAAAGGAAGGGCTTAGTTGAGAGTGTCTCTACAAGAAATCGTCGTACATATATCACATACAAATCCCAAGACTGTGCTTCCAATAGTGTAGCATCTCGCTTTACATCTGCTCTGTCCCTCCACCTGACGGGTTCCACTTCTCATCTTCATTCCTCTAATTCAGATCATATTCGTAATTATGGATAGGCAGCACAGGTCCTTGTCCACCCAAGCGGAGCTTGCAACCACTCTCCAGCAATCCAATTTCAACATACTATCCTTCAATTCCCGCTCCATCCCTAAAAATTTAAACACAATAAGACATCTGGCAGATGCTTGTAACATCGGTGCATTAATGATATGCGAGACGTGGGCAAAGGCTCATCACTCATCCAAAATGCTTGAGGTTTTGGGGTACAGAATGCATAGATTGGACAGGACTTCCAGAAGAGGTGGTGGAGTTGCCATCTATGCGGCCGGTGCCCTGCAATCTCAACCAATATATCGCTTCATTGACAGCAGGTGGAAAATACTTGCGGTTCAAATATCAGGCTTTGAAACTAACGTGGGCCCAATGATCCTTGCTGTAGTCTACAGATGCGCTTCTACATTCACCGATAATGATCTATGAACTCTCAATGAGTTCCTAGACAGAATGGTGAGTCGTTCGTCGCGTTTACTTATCAGTGGCGATTTCAATATCGATATGGGTACTGACTCTCCAATCACGAATGCTCTGGCGGACCTATTATCCGAAAAAGGGCTAATCATCCTTAATGACGAGCCCACCCGTCGCGGTCCTAGCTCAGCTACAGTCATTGATCTCATAATCTCACTACCCTCCTTCCAACCGATAGCAACAGGACAATGCCCAGGCATCTCCGACCATGAACTGTTATTTGCATCCTTTAATCTCCCCCTATCACTCCCAATCCCAATGAAGTCGTTCCGTAATTTTAATGCCATCCAAACCGAGGCCCTTCAGGCAGATCTGACTAGTGCTGACTGGTCTCCTATATACAACAACCCTGATCCAGAAGCAGCTGCTGGTCACTTCTCTGATACGATATGTGCAATGTTTGATAGACATGTCCCGGTTAAAACTGTGAGGACGCGCTCGTCCAGCGAATTCATTTTCAATTCACCGGAAATTCTTCTTGCATGCCAACTGCGTGACATCGCATACAGGCAGTGGAAGAGGAATAAGACAGATCTTAACTACAGGGCATTTCACGGTCAGAAGAGACTAGCTGACTACATGATCCGGGCTAAACTTAGAACTAAGACTCTTGCGGGGCTTAGAGACGGGAACTTCATCAACTGGAGGAAAGTAAATGACATTGGGCTTGGCTCTAAGGCTAAGACCCAGTCTAACTTAAATCCTGATGAATTTGCCGATTTTCTTTGCTCCAGCACTACAACCCCTCCCCCCCCCCCCCCCTTCTATTTCTATCCAGCCTCCTACTATCCGAACTGACACCTTGAACATCGGGCCGAGCTCGGATCACACTCAGCGCTTGCATTCAACCAACATTCATCCTATATCTAACCCGGCTTCTGACTACACCCCAAACGAGTCCACTGCGGTATCTAATAGTATATATCCAGCTCCTGAAGAGCACCCTAATTTCAGTATTAGGAACGTAACCGAGATTGAGGTAATTCATGCATTCACCAGGGTCAAGTCCAATGCAGTTGGACACAATGATATACCAATAAAATTTTACAAAGTCATTTTACCGTTCATAATTCCAATCACTACCCATCTGATCAACAGGCTCTTATCCAGCTCACATTTTCCTGACCGATGGAAACTCGGACTGGTCACGCCCATTCCAAAGACGGCTTCTCCAGCCAATATCTCAGAATGGAGACTTATAACTATACTGCCAGCAATATCAAAAGTCGTGGAGTTCCTCATTGCTGATCAGATATCAACCTTCGTCTCCGAAAACAATCTTCTATCTAAAATGCAGTCTGGCTTTAGACGCCTTCACTCAACCAGCACTGCGCTGCTTGAAGTGACAGCAGACATCCGAAACATGTGTGACAGGGGTCTCTCAGTGATCCATGTGCTACTTGACTTCAGCAAGGCATTTGACTCAGTGCTTCACGAAAGACTAACCTCAAAGCTTTACTCCCATTTTGGTTTTTCCCCCTCCACCGTTGAGATGATACGCAACTACCTATCAGGCAGATCTTTCATGGTCAAATCCAGCGAAACATACTCCAATATAAGACCCTTACGATCTGGCATTCTACAAGGTGCGGTCCTAGCCCCCCTTTTATTCTCTCTATACATCAATGACGTGGAGGAGATTCTCAATAATGTTCATTTTCATATATACGCAGATGACATCCAGATATACATCGGCTCTCCGGCAGACAGATTGCACGAATCAATACAAATTATAAATGAAACTCTAACTGATATCGCACCTTGGGCAGCGGCTAATGGCCTAGCACTTAACCCAACTAAAACACAGGCTATTGGATACGCTATTAGAACCAACAGAATCGCTAATCTATTATCTCAAATTCCCTCCATAATCATCTTGGGCCATAGCATCCCTCTAACACCGGAATTTGTGAAGAACCTGGGACTCCTCATGGATCCCTGCCTCTCCTGGAAGACACACAAAAATTTGATGTGCTCTCGAATATACTATGGACTCCGCTCCCTCTATGCAGTTTCCCCTCACCTTGATGAGACCACAAGATTGCGACTATTCAATGCACTTATACTACCACACTTTCGTTATGCGGACATTGTACTCTATCCACTCTCACAATCCGGACTGTCCAAGCTGCTGCGTGCTCTTAAGGCATGTGCCAGATTCGTATTCAATCTGAGACACAGGACGCATCTGGGTCCACTATTGGAAATCCTCCTCCCCGGATCGCTAGAAGATATGTATGATCATGCAGCATTGTCCTTTATGCATAAGGCCAGGGTTGGTCTATTGCCAGGGTACGTATGCGATCGCTTTTCGTGGAGTGATAGGGACGGCCGCAGACTGATATACCCTAGGGTGAACCCTCAGTTTGGCAGCAGAAATATCTACTCTCGGGGGGTTACAAAATGGAACAGCCTACCAGGTAACATCAGAGAAATTGGACCCACAAAAGAATTCAAAATAGAGCTATGTCTCTGAGAGAGGCCTAATCTATCGCTAATGGCTAATGTCTGTTGTACCCAATCTGTTGCTACCATTCGATAGCTGAGATATGTTGCTAATGTCGTAATTGCTAATGCCATAAAAATTCAAATGTTGAAAAATTCTTATATATCTAAACACAGTTAATGTGTAAAGACCAATAACTGCTATTCGTAAGGCCGTCATAATACACCTCTAGTGTAGTAATAAGTTTAATCCTCAAATTCACATATTACAGTATTTTAAATTTTATAATAAAAATAAAGTCACTAGGTAGGAATCTAGAATAATAACATCAACAAATCTATGTACAGGCAATGAATGCCTAATAAGCTCTTTCAATTCAATTCATTTTGTAGCATTTAATATATTAATTTTACTCTCATTCATTTATTAATTTTAATCTTGTCCCATTTCATGTATTATATATATCATAAGTGTCCATATTAGTATCCTCATAAAAGTACCTGTAAGGACTTCTTACAATAAGTTGACCATAACGTCACCATGTAAGAATCTGAAAATAATAACAACTACAACTATGTACAGGCATTGAATGCCTAATAAGCTAATTTCATTTCATTTTATAGCATTTAATTTATTAATTTTATTTTATTCTCATTCATTTATTAACTACAATTTTGTCTAATCTCATGTATTATATATATTATAAGTATCCATATTGGTATCTTCATAAGGTTGACTGTAGAGACTTCTTGCCGTCCAGCAGATCTCACAATTTTATCGCATATTCTTTATTTTCTTCAAATTCTTTTTATTTTTCTATATGTCTAATATCGGGATATTGTGATATTTGTGATTTGCGAGCGAATTGTAAGTTATTCACAAAGTTTGAAGAAAATCGGTTACAGTGGTAAATTCTTGTCTTATGCCTCGGGACGACCTATGGCCTGACCAGCTACACTAATTTATGTTATTTTGCTCTTATATTAAGCTATTATACTAAGCTACTGATGTCGTAATGCCCAACGTTGTACGTTGCTTCAAGCAGGGGCTTATAAATAAATTCTTTTTGATTTGATTTGATTTTCATTCGAATTTCCTATGTGCATATTATCGATGGGTTTTTTGTCATCTAATTTCTTATCCAACTTCCTTATATAATCTCCACGATTTCTTCACTTTTATATACAGCACTCAACCGCAATCACCAAACAAACCATATAACAGTTCACAATGACAAATGTCAAACGTTTACCCCTAGACTTTTTTAGTGTAAGTTCGGGGCACGAAATCAGAAACACCGGGCTTTCATCGAACAAGTTTCTGTAACCCCGTGTAAGCCCAGGGTTTTCAAAAAACAAGATAGTGAAGCCCGGTTTAGCCCGGGGCTTACCCGGTGTTTTCATCGAACAAACTTATTATTGTGCTGGCACATCTCAGAATAAGGGGAGGAAATTCCTTCCTTCCCTGGAAACTCTCGTGTGGGAAGGCCCTTATATAATAAAAATCTTTGCTACAATTCTACTACAATTTACCTTGTTTATTACAATTTTTCTTCTACTAAAAATATTTGGTGGTGGCATCACTGCCCTGATTACCATCAATGTTCTACTACGATTTATGTCAAAAAATTTCTCTGCGTTATATTGGATTGCGGTAATTATTCGGTAGAAATATTTTGTGATAACTTTATTAAAATAAAAATGTTACGAGAAAGTTCAGCAAGATTACTTCCTGCTATTCGAAATGGAATGCAAATGAGGTATCAATCTGTAGTCAGCGGACCTCCTACTGAACATGTTTCTAGAGCGGTAAGTATTACGTAAAGGGAGACTTAGCATAACATATTAATTCTTGTGAATTGCAGGAAAAAATTATATTAGGAGGCGGGATGATTGCTAGTCTTTTAGTAATTCCTGCTTGGGTCATTTATCACATTAAAGAATATAAAGCTCCGAAATAAAATGAACAACGTATTTAAATACATTAGTGTAATGGAAAATCAATAAATAATGCTTCAATATCATTAAGCTTTTAATTAAAACAGTTTGTTTTTTGATCTTTTTTCAGGCTAACTTTTTGCGCTTTGCTGGGAACTTCCTCGTTTCAAATTTTTATATAATAAAAAGTCATCTTGATTACATATCTTTTTTAAATCAAAAATCTAGTTATAAAAATGATTGCGTTGGGTACGTCAATTGTTCAAAAACTCAAAAACGCTACATGCATCACAGTGGTGCAAGTTCTCGTTGATGACGGAACACAAAATATTGCAAATTTTAACACCTATCTATAGTTAAAAACCCAGGGACAACATCGAAGTGAAGATATAGCTCCGGCAGTATGTTAGCTGTGTTCCTTTGTGTACCTTGTTCTAGAATTCCCATATACTGGAGAGAACCAATTTTTCTGTCGATTGAAGCTAACTATTTGTACTGTTCGCTTCATTTATAAATATGACGTAGGTAAGCCGTTCTTTTGTGTATCTTGTTCTGCCCTATTCTGCGGACACAGAAGAGCAAGAGCACAGCTATTATAAGGTTGAAACAGACTACACTTAAGTTGACTTAAGTGGTCGTCGCGACCATGCGGCAAAATGTTATGTCGCTTTTATATTGACGAGCTGTGAGGTAAAACACCCGGGGGTTGCAACTTGCACGAGATAGTACAACTTGCTCTGCCAAATTTCTTGCTCGTGTAATCCGTACTGCCATGCAGGTAGCTCAGCTTTAAGCGAACTTGCATGATGGAAAATTATGGCAATGTAATTTGACATTATACAGTTTTCAAGATGACAGAAAAGAAATGATTGAGAGAAATTGAAAAATTTATATTGAGAAAATGATATTTTCTGGGATCAATTGCATTATGTACATCATTTACCAATACCTTTCTCTTCATTTTTTATCATTCTGTTACTTTGGCGAGGCGTATTTAGGCTTATAAACAGCTGTTACGGATAATATGAAATCGTAGGCTTAGGCTTACAAGCAGCTGTTAAGGATAATATGAAATCGTAACTGTTACGTAGCATAAACTATTATCCCTCACCAGGGTTTAAAACCACCGGCAAAATTCCATGTGCTTGCGCTATATTTGCTTTGCTATCGGCGAAATTCATTTGGGAACCTATGCTTGCGGCTGCTATGTGAACTTCACTGCTAGGCATGCTGTGCTATTGCAAGTTCATTTTGCCATTGCTGTTGCTACAGCATGCTGTGGAAAGAAAGCAGTGAGAGCACTGTCGATTGCTGTAATACAGCGAAAATTGAAATTTGAAAGCACCAGTAAATTCTTATGTACTGATGGTGACAACGCGTGCTTGGGCCGCTAACAATTTGTATGAGCGTAGACGCGTAGATTAGCAATACGCATTCGTTTGTACTTAGAAATTTACAGAAAATGTTTCGGCAAAATACATAAAAATTCTAAAGAAAAGATTTCCAGTAAATTTCTAGGAAAAAATTGAGGCCTTCCCTGTATCAGGGCGAAGCATCGTTTTGATTTTATATTTCGTTTTATTACAGCAAGACAGTACTATCACTGTTTTCCACAGCATGCTGCAGCAACAGCAATGGCAAAATGAACTTGCAATATCACAGCATGCCTAGTCAAATAGCAGCAGCAAGCATAGCAGTTCCCAAATGAATTCTTATGGTAGTATAGCAAGTTTAAGCATGATTTTTTGGGCTGTGTTCACTGTCTGCTATTGCTTTCAGACGTTTCAGACCCTGATTTGAACACGTCTTCTTTTATAATATTGAACAAAATGTTATCTTGGATTTTAAAATATTTTTATAATGGCGAGTGTAAATAAAAAAAGTGTTGTTTGGGACCATTTCACAGACATTGGTGGTTATGCAGTTTGTAACATATGTAAGACAAAACTAAATTATAAATCTTCAGTGACGAATTTAAAAACACATGTGGACAGAAAACATCCGACGGTTAGGATAGTGAACCAAATTGGTGGAGTTAGTGAGGATGGAGCAACTTCCAGCCCGCAGGCCAGCTGTTATCTCTAGAACAGCCACAGCTGGTACCAGAACCAGGACACAATTATATATCATACAGTAGCCCAGCTCTGTCAAAACTGTCAAGTGAGTAGGATGCTTCTATAAAGAGACTATACTTTCTCTTTCAACAGTTTTAACTAACACACTAGTCAATTTTTAATACATGGATTCCTATGTAAATCTAAAGTGGAAGAAAGAGAACTGATGGCATTCTTAAACTTTTACTAGAGGGAAAGAGGCAAAATGACACCACTTTACCGTCAAACAGCTGTTTAGTAATGGAACAATACATTTGTCGCCGATTGCCGATATGTGTACATACATAAAACTAATACTTCCGTCAACGGTCGTGCAGCTAGCTACTGTTCGCCCATTTATGTCCGTATCATACTTAATTGTTCCCTCTTGTGGGAGAAATTTTAAGGTTATGTTTTTTTAATTGAAATTCTAAAATTCACTTTTCAGTAGTTAGTTCTAAGCTATTCTACTGTATGATATATACTGTGACCAGGAGTACAGCAGCCGGCACAGTGTGCCTTACAACAGGCAGCTCAGCACTCACAGCAGGCAGGCGGGTCAGCGACACATGCTTCGACGGTGGTAAAAAGGACATATAGCCATCAACCGATTACCAATTTTGTGCCAAGACGAAATAATTCTGCAAAGGCAGACATAGATAAAAGGATCATGAATCTTTATTTTGGATTTCCAATTTTATAGAATGGTAGAAAATCGTGGGTTTCGGGAACTCATTTCTTTTGCATTCCCTAACTAAGTTATACCTACAAGAAAGTTTTTTGCGAATACCATGTTGCCTGCGATCTACGAGAAGACCAAAGCAGAAATGAAGGAACAGATACGCCAAGAAGTTGGTTCCATATGTATCACAGTTGATGTTTGGTCTACCTGCACCAATAACTCAATGATGGCAAAGACTGGCCATTACATTAAGGAGGATAGATTTCAGTTAAAGTCTGTGCTCTTAGACTGTGTGCCTTTACTAGAAAGCCACACTGCTAAATACTTAGCAAAAAATACAAAAGAGGTCTGTGACAATTGGGGCGTGACCAATAAGATACTTTTGGCGGTATCGGACAATGGCGCTAACATTAAATGCGCTCTCGAAAGAGAACTTGGGTGGAAGAATTTTGCATGCTACACCTACACTTTAAATCTGGCAGTGAAAGATGTCTTAAAAATAGATAAAGATATTTCCGACATTCTACATAAGGCAATGCAAATTGTACGAAATTTCAAGCACACCAATACAGCATGGGAAAAGTTAAAAAAAAGTACCAGGAACAGGCAGGCATGATACCCAAGCGGTTGATTCAGGAGGTGCCTATGAGATGGAACTCATCTTTTAATATGATTCAACGATTAGTCACTTTAAAAGAGCCACTTAACAGTGCCTTGGTAAACTTGGGTATGGAGACACTCATCCCATACGAGTGGACAATTTGTGAGGAAATGTATCTGGTAATTCAGCCTTGTGAGGAGGTAACGCGTGAACTGAGTGTCCAGAAGTATATTACGGGTAGTCTTGTCATTCCAATCACTATAGGGTTGACAAAAGTATTACAAAATATCTCTGCCGCCCTAATGGCAATGGTCGATAGCTTGCGGCAGGACCTCATAGGCAATGTCAAGACAAGGTTTGCGAACTCAGACATCAGCAAAACATTTTGTAACTGTATGTTTCTAGACCCGAGGTTTAAATTTTATTTTGAGGATCAGTGCATGGCGAAAGAAACTAAAAAACGAATTATTTCATTCGTCGCCGCTCACCATTTCGCACAAGGATTGCAGGAACTGCCAGTGACATCTGTACCAGAGGTAACTTTGCAGCCAGAGCCAACATCATCCACTACAAAATCTATTTGGGAAGATTATGACACCAAGATGCAACGGATCCAACCAGAGGGAATAGCCCATTCACGAGCCATAGTGGAGGTCCAGCGATACGTCGAGGATAATATGATACCCAGGACGGAATTCCCCATGACTTGGTGGAGAACCCACAAATTCGTTTATCCGACCTTGCACAAAGTCGCGGTAACGAGCATGATGCAATGGCGTCCTCTGTACCATGAGAGAGTTTTTTCAGCAGTAGGGTACATTATGAATGAAAGACGAACACGGCATTGGAAAATTGCAACAAAATTTGTAAGCCTACATATGTAAAAATTCCGTGTAACACTTTTGTCCGCGATGGATTCATGTAAACAGAAACAAACAAAATAGTGATGTGAGCGTGAGTGATTGTTATTATAATTATGTTATTTTGCTACAATGTTGAATTACTGTACTACATTTCACTAGACTGTACTATGTTTAAAGTGCCTATATCTGTACTTTTTTGTTTATTTTGCTACAATGTTAATTTACCATGTAACTTTCTATGGTGTGCCCAGCGCTATGCGTGCCTTTGGAACGGGCACTCAAATAAATTGATGTTTATTGTTTAATTAACTAATATTGTGATTTATATTGTGTTTTCGAGTTTAAAAACGATTGAGATTACTACCTGTGAAGAATTTTACACAGCATCTACACATGCCATGACCATTGCCATTTCCATATGGCATGGACAGTTTAGACGCTTTATCCATGCCATTTCTTATGGCAAAATTCATTGCAAACTCCATGGAAAGCAATTATGGCAGGACATCGCGCTGGCCATAAATTTGACATGATCACAGTAAGTTAACGTCAGGGAAAAATTTAGCAGTTTTGATTATTTTTATTATAAGCTTTTGATCATAGTTAGTGCCGTTCAAAATGTGTGAGGTTAAAATAACCAAAAAAAAGACGATTCAATTAATAAATTTATATAAGCAATATGAATGTTTGTGGAACACAAACAGTGCTCTTTACAAAAGAGTTGACTTAAAAACGAAAGCTTGGGAAGATATTTCGAATAATTTTAATATTACAGTACATAATTTAAAAAAGAAAATTAAGTATTTAAGAACTGCTTATATGGCAGAACGAAAAAAAATTGAGAATTCGTAGAAGTCAGGATCCTCGGGGGATATTTACAAGCCAGCCTTATCTTACTTTGTAGAAGAAGTGGGCGAAGTTCAGTGTCATAAGAAAAGAAGCAGGGACGAAGACAGTAGGCCGAGAAGTAAGAAATCATCGAAAGGCAGATGAAATACGACGGCGCTATTGCAGCAATTGTTGCGTCAGTGAAACCGCAGGAAGAAGACAAGGATGTATGTTCATCATTTGCAAAGAGTATCGCTCTGCAATTGAAACAGCTGCCACAGCTTGATTCAACGAAACTCATGGCAGATGTTTAATCGTTGGTTCCTGAGCGAATACAGGAGGTCCTGATAAGGCGCTTAACAGTAAGCAGCAACACCTCGGGATCCAGTACATTACCGATTAGAATACCGAATCATGTAAGTCGCAGCAGTGCCACAAGCTTAAATATATCTGGAACATCATTAGGGTATACTAATGTCGAAGTGTTATTAGAAGCAATGTCAGGTGATGATATAACATTTAAATAAAACTAAAATTTGGTTCTTTAGTTAGTTGGGTTTTTATTTATCTTTTTCCATTGAAAATCTACATTTCCTTCATTACAATCACAATACATTAAGCCCTTTAAAATGTCTCCAACTATTTCAAATTTGTCTCGTTTTATTAAAAACGGATTAACTCACATTTTTCTCTCATGACTTTCACTTTTATCTTGTATTTCCTCTAATTTCTCTAAATCTTACTTACTCTCTTCGATGCCATTTCTTCAAATGAAAATATGCGCCATGAATTGCCCATCCCAATAATATTTGACAGTTCGTGCCATAAATTATGGCGATGGCGATAGATATGTCATGTGTACACGCAGTGTTACAGATGTTATTTTAATGACAGCATTTAAGCTAAGGTATAAAATTTTAGCGTAGGTAAACCCTAACCTATCCAATGCGGTAAGATGGTATGCAAAATTGAAAATAACAGGCTGTTATTTTATAACAGGCTTTTGGAACTGTTAATTTTAAATAACAAGAACAGTTGTAACAGATATACAATTTTACCTGTTACAACCCTTCCCGAACGAAGTTCGTTTATTCCTATAATTTTCCAATATACGCAATGCCACTAAAACTGCCTTCTGCTGTCAAGTTGGAAGGGACGCTTGCATGCAAGCTCTACTAGTTCGTGTAATCCCCGAGTTAGCCAGGCTATCGCTATGAATGTTTTCGCATTGAAGAGCGTTGGGCTATGTCGCTGAGCAGTGTTTTCACAGCTCAGCTCAACCTGAGACAACTTACAACTAGATAAGAAAATCTCCATAACACCCGGATCACTTTTTCAAAGCTCTTTAACTTTTTATTCAAGCAAAGAAAGCTATCATTGCGACGAATTTATGTAGTATAATACAGCAAGAGAGAGAGAGAGAGAGAGAGAGAATGTAAGCTTTCTATTAGAGAGCCATTAGTTCGTTTTAATTCGACCGCATTTTTCTGAGTTTTTCGCATCTAAATGTAAATTGTCTCAGGCTCAACTAAGCAGTGAGCGGTGGCTGTGCGTGTTGCCCATTAGGCCTGAATTACAATTACGACTGATCAGTCGACTGCGACTTTACCCAAATGGTAAATGCATGTTGTAAGATACAATTGCAGCTTCGACTTCGACTGCGACTGAAAATAAACTTTGCTCAAAGTCCAAAGTTCGTGTTGGCTGCGGTCAGCTTCAATTCAATCACAGAAGTGAGTCCTTTTGTATTTTTCAAGCAGTTGAAGCTTTAATTTAATTACAAATTTCACCTCAGCGTCGACTTCGACTTAAAATCAAGTGGCAGTCGACAGATCGTAATTGTAATTCATGCTATAGTGTGGTGTAATTTTTTTAGAGTGACGATTTTCAATAATGTCTTGTGCTATCTAGAAGATGTTTATGGGATGATCGACACCCCGACTATAAAAACAGGAAAATTATAGAAAAACTGTGGGAGGAAATTTGAGATCATTTAGGACTTTCAGTTAAAAAGAAAACAACGCTAGTCTTTTCCTTTTTCTTGTTAAAATCAATCTCTTTAACCGTAAATTATCGAGTAATAACATTTTCCTCATAAGCCTTGACATCATTATGCCTTAAAAGGTACGATGCAACATACAACTAAAATCTGAAGCGGATCGTGCGAAAATTTTGCCTCTTATCACGCACCGCTCAACGCACACAGCTCAGCTCATCGTTCACCGCTCGCCAATCTGCGAGTGGCCTTAGAAAACATGTGTTCCCTACTCTGCATCACACACTGATTGCGGCGCGACAGCGAGGCGAACATTTTTGCCGCATAGTCTTTTCTTTACAATAGCCGTAAAGACGTTACGGATTTCAACGAGAGTGAGGTTTAATTACGAAAAATTGTAATTTTTATCACATTTTCATATCACAGGTTTATTATCTTCACATTTAATGTTTTTATTTTCAAAAGAGTTCTCTGGAGAATTGTCTAGAAACTCTTTTGAAGGAACAAGAGTTTTCTGAATCGAACAGGAACAACAAAAATTCATTGAGCAACTGGAAAACTTTAAAGAAGATTTGGAAAATATAAAGCATCGTCAGCCTCTGTTGATGTTTTTGGTGGATAAGATTGTTTATTTTTGTAAGTCGTGTTCTTTTTATCCTTTGGCCAACATCATGTATTCTGCGTCTTCTGAAATAGTAGTTTCTAGTAAATCAAGTCTTGCTCGTTCATATGCGAAAAATATAAATTATTTATTTCAACTGAGTTCTAGAATATACATAGAATGATAATAAAAAAACTGTTTTTTTTTTATAATTAACAAAAATTCTTTTATTTGTTTAATTCCTTAAGAATTTTTAGTTACTTCAGACGCAAATAACTTTGCAATTGGCGCAGTTTTATCATAAGGGAAAATTGAAGAAGACAAACCCATCTGTTATGCCAGCCGCACCCTAAATCCGGCCGAGACAAGATATTCAACTATAGAAAAGGAGCTATTAGCAATAATATACGCGGTAGAACAATTTCGTCCTTACCTATATGGTCGGACATTTACAATCATTACAGATCACAAGCTCATGAATCTCAAAGACCCCACTTCCCGAATGATGAGGTGGAGGATTAAACTAGAAGAGTATGACTACAAGATCATACACAAATCAGGGAAATCTAATCTTAACGCTGATGCACTCAGTCGTATAGTACCAGAATCCAAAAATATTCAAGTTATAACTAGGAATATACAGAGGGCTCAAACAAATCAAACCCCTAAAACAATAGGAGAAAATCCAAACAATCTACTGGAAACACGGAATATAAAAAGAAAATATTTCATAATTTCCACAGTAGCACCACATTCGAAAATCTATTAAAAACTTATCTACCTGATACATATCAAATTCCATTAGGAGGAATCAAAGAATACAAACAAGGGAACACTACATATATAGTAGGACATGCACCCCTCCCTTTTAAAGAACAAAAAGATCAGGAATTAACAAGAAGTATATTTAAAAAATTCAAAGAATTTTCATCTAACGAAGAGATAATTCCAATTGCTATACCAATCCTGAACAGCACTTCCGTACTTCGAGTTAAAACTCATATGGGCTGAGGAATTTAAAGATTCCGCCACAAGGCCTATTTTCTTCCTCAATAAAATAGTACAATTAAAAGACCCAAAGGACATTGAGCAGGTAATTAGGGATTACCATGTCACTCCTTTAGGCGGTCATCAGGGACAAACGAAGACTATCGGGAAGATAAGAAGAATCTATAACCGGCCAGGCATGAAAAAAGACATTCAAGAGTACATCAAGAGATGTTCATCTTGCCAGATCAATAAATCAGGTGCAAACAAGAAAATACCTATGAAGATTACTACCACAAGCAAAAAACCATTTGAAAAAATCTTCTTGGATATTGTTGGACCTCTACCAACAAGTTATCAAAACATGAAATTCCTATTAACGTTCCAAGATGATCTGACTAAATTTTCAGACGCAATTCCCATACCGAACGCAGAAGCCCAAACGGTAGCTGAGCAATTTGTAACCCACATTATTTGTAAACATGGTTTACCTGAATCAATCCTAACGGACCAAGGATCAAACTTCATAAGTTCTCTATTTAGTGAAATTTGCAAACTTTTGAAAATACATAAGTTGCAAACTACACCACAAACGGAGCTCTAGAAAGAAGCTTGCTGAATACCTTAGACACTATGTGTCTACAGATCCACTAACATGGGATACATGGATCCCTTACGCTATGTTCACATACAACAATTCTAATTATTCAAGTACAGGCTACACGCCTCACGAATTACTATTTGGATTTCACGCAGAAATCCCAACATCACTAAAAAAGTACCCAGAAGTTATGATCACGTTACTAAGCCAAAACTATTTATAATTGGTGACAAAGTATTAGTGAAGAATCACGAGAAAAAATAAATTTTCCCCCTTATGGGAAGGTCCTTACGAGATAGTACAAATTGCCTCAACCGAAAATTCAGTGGTAAGAGTTAAAAACAAAAATAAAAAACTCCATAACAACCATCTGAAGATATTTATACAGTAATCGCGTTCTTTTCTTCTATCCCACCAGGCCAAAATGCCGTGCATAATATTAATCCTACTATTAACGTTCGGAGTCACGAGCGGAACAAGGACAACAAACTTCGCTTCAACTCCAGGAATATATTTCGAGGAATACGGAAACATACAATTATACAGCTCAAATTGGAAACTAGTTACGTATTATAGCCTAGACCTAGACGATTTTCAACTAGAACATAACCTCCTAAGAGCACAAACAATAGACATAGAAAAAATATGTTTGCATTTTAAGATACAACACCCAACCCGCAACCACCCATGCGAGTCACAAATAAAAAATATCAAAATATTAATTAACGAGATAGAGCAAAATTATAGACCCCAAACAATTGCGCGCTCGACGCGGTTTAATAAACGCAATAGGCAGCCTTAGCAAAACACTCTTCGGTACTCTCAACGAAGACGATGCAAAGCATTATGACAAACAAATCCATTACTTAAAAGGAAATGAGGACCACCTATTAGAACTCATTAAATCGCAAACTATTATCGTAGATAAAACAATCAACCTTTTTAACAAAACAACTTCAGATATTAAACGCGAAGTTGATAACATCCAGGATAAATTTGATAAAATTTCTAAAGCATTTAATTACATAATAGCCGAAGTAAACTCTACCTTCATAGATTTAGAACAAGAAAGTATCACTTCCGCCATTACCCTATCACGTATCAGATAGCAAAATTCACAAAAAGCATTCCCAATCCACTAATTATCACCCCATTTCAACTGGAGGAAACTCTTACAGTTATTAGGAAAAATCTTCCTTCCGGAACTACCTTACCAATTTCGGCCACACAAGAGAGTCTTATCGATTTATGTATATAAAGTTAACATTACAACTACAAACAAAATTAAGAATCATCTCATCATCGAAATTAAAATCCTATTATCCCTAAACACAATTTTCCAGGCATACAAAGTTATACCATTCCCAAGTTGGTAAACACCTCTTTTCTTTACATATTTTAATTGCGAAAAACATTACCCCATGAATAGAAGGCTTCGACAAATGCCAATTGAGTTTCTCAAATACTCATCTGTGTCAAATAACACACCCAATCCTTAATAGTAATGCCGAACAAAACAAATGCGAAATGGATACTGCGGAAATTCCAAAATCCTGCTATGTAAAAACAATAAAAACATCTACTTTCTGGATTCAATTAAACAACCCAAATAAATGGTTATTCAGTCTTAGGAATCCCCTAGCAATAGATAATATATGCGGTGATAGAATCGAACCGCTAACACTCAAAAGAAACGGTATTTGAGAAATTTCTCCAAATTGCTACATAAGAAGCAACGACCTAACGCTATACGGTCATTCCGAAAGAATATCAATTTCAAATAATTCATACTTACCCTCAATTAACCTAACAATGGCTAATCATCTTAAAGACATAAAACTCGAACTCCCGAAAATGATTACAATAAAAAACGTAAATCACCAAACTCTATTCGATCTAAGCCAAGATTTAAAAACACTGGAACACGAGGAAAAACAAAAATTAAATAATGTTTCAACGCATGATATACACCATTATTCTTTCATATACATATCTATTAATTATAATACTTACTTCTTATGGTGTAATCAAAATAATCATGCGATATGTTAAAAAAGAGAAGAACCAGAAAACTATAAAGGAAAATAAAACAAATAATGAAGAAATTACTGAATTTAAAAGCATTTCCAGTAAAATACCATTATCTAATTAAGTATCTCTCAAATAAGTTGCTTTTATATAATACTATTATAATCCCACACCAGTAACATTAATTTTTGTAAAATAAGAACAGAACATATATATCATAAAAAAAAATATATATATCATAAATAAATCATAAACGATTAATCTAATGAATAAAAATATCATAGCAACTAAATCTAATTTTGTATAAGGCATATAACTATAATATCATAATCATAGCAATTAAATCTAACAAATATTTGTATCATACATACCATTAAATACCATATAATATCATATCGTAGTACTAATCAAATTATGTACTCTAGATCTCCGAGCTTCAGCAACTCTCAAAAATTTTTTTTATATCCTCTTAAAGAATATAAAAGAAAAATTTTTTCAAGGGGAAGGTGTTATAAATCCCTAAAATAATCCAAATAATATGATCAAGCAATAACCACTTCTGAATTCTGATTCATAACGCATTACCTAAAAAATCAAGCAAGCATCTCCCATCCATAAATCACGGTTACCTATCTGATCCCACAATGAGAATCAAAGCAATAAACAAACAAGTAAAAAAGCTAGAATTGGTCTAAGACCAATTCTTATGATACCCTAGATGAATGCCCGTATTAAATTTCGTATGGTCACCGATCTATTCAAGTATTGATTTTGAAGTTGTTTTTCGCATATATTTCTAGAACAGTTTGTCGCACAGAAAAAATGGTAATAACCAATTTTATAGGATTTCGTATTCTGCAGAAGTTCTTAGTACAATAAAAATGCCTTGGACTGATCGTTTTCAAAGTATACGTAAAAAACCGAAATTTTTATATGGCAACACCAAGAAGGAGTTGCCCGATTTAGTCCATTTTTGACATTTTATTTGCTAATGTAGTAAAAACATCATGTACGAAATTTCAGCTCTCTACGTCGATGCGTTCTCAGGCAGTGTCCAAATATATAGCGGAAAACGAAATTTTTATATGGCAACCCCACGAAGGAGTTGCCCGATTTGTCTCATTTTCGAACTTAATTTTACTTTTTTTTTTAAAGTCCGTGTACAAAATTTCAGCTCTTTAAGTATACGCGTTCTCGAGTTATCGTGCGCACAGACGGACAGACGGACGGACGGACGGATGGACATGCAAAAATCGAAATAACTTTTAATATTATGAATGGATGTCCAATCCATTTTGCTCTACCATCATAGGGTATAACAACTATGCGCACACGACTGTGGTCAAGTTGCAGCACATAATGAGTAATCGTTAGATGTACCCATGTCCACGGTAATAATTCTTAGGTAGACAAGGCCTGTCACCTATCTTCACGTAAATAAGAACCTTTGGACTTCTTGCTTGAGAACAATTAGCCAAACGTATAATGGAGCCAGCTGATTAACTCAAAGCGATAAGAAGTAAAGCATGGTACTCGCTAAACAAATTTACCTCACACCCGCTGTGCAACATATTGACCAAAACAAATTGCCTTAGCGGAAGCGCCGGCGTCAAATTTCTTTTTGTCATTTGTACGTAATAAAGCAAGTGAATTATTGTTTTAGGACTCGTGTGAAAATTGATACCGTTATTTTCATACAATTGTTCTCAATTATTTTTTATAATTTATAATTTCCGGATGAAAAATCAAATTGCATTATTGCAATAAATTTTTCTTCACCTTTATTGGAAAAAATGGTTGATAGGTGATTTTGGGTTGTTTTTCACAGAAAAATGCTCAATAGGTAATTTTTGATTGGTTACCATGAAAATTGCTAAATATTCTAAACCCGAAGCTAGAGAGTCCCCCTACCCAAGGTAAGGCCTCTAGTGGAAAGTCAAAGAAAGTTGTGAAATAGAAAATAGAAAAACAGAGTTTAATTAAAGTATAGATTTTGTCAAAGTAAAAATTGTTTAAAGTAAAAGGTTAAAAAAAGTGTTAATAAAGAAAATCGTGAAACCCAAACTCGGCCTTCTCAATTTTTGGAACCAGCACATTTCCCTTCGATACTCTACGGTTGATTGACCCTTGTTGCCGGCGCGCAACAATAACTAAAATTGGACCCTTGTTGCCGGCGTGCAACACGTGTCGAGACCTGTCCCCCAGGGTCGCTCGAGTCCATATCGACTTAAATCTCCGACATCCCTACTAGTGCTGCATTCTTTCAGCAACCGTTATGAAGGATGACGCCGAGAGCAACGCTCACAACTTAATTGCACACTCGGTTCAAATATGAATATTTCAGGAGAAAAATAAAACAAAAATAAATAACGAGTATTATACAAGCCTGGCTCAACTTGAGGACAGCAAACGCAAGGAAAAGCACTATTGAGATAAGAATTTACGAGTATAAGCTTTATGTTGTCTGCTGGTGGACCTTAAGGAAAGAAGTGAACTAATGATTTGGAAAATGAAATCAACTGCTTGACACGTTTGTACAAGCCTTCTTCAGAAAAGACCAGCTCATCCTCACGTTGGTTGACAGCAACTACGAATATCAATTCTACTAACCAAAAAAATGCAGTTATGGACGCTACCGAGAAAGCAAAAAAAAAATTCGCCTGGAGACTTTATTTGCTAAATTGTTTCGTTTTGCTTGTAAATTGGAGTATCAAGTTGTATTCCAAGACTAGTTCAACTCAACTTCCGCTAAATGCGCGTATAATCCAATTAATTTAATAAATCACACGTGAAAAGAAACAGCTATGAAGACTGCCAAGACAAATCTGACCGATTTGTTTGGAAGCTCAATTCGCTGTGGTCAACCATTCCAAGCACCTTACCGTCTTTTTTGACAAGTTCAGATTTTCCTCATCCTTGGTGATATTTATCAGAAGCTTTAATATTGGCCGATCTCAACAAGTCAAAGTCCATGATTGTTCAGTATGTACATAAATGATCTGCTCAATGTAATAGAAGACTCCAAAATACACTTGTATGCGGATAACGGATAACGAATGGTTGATAACGAATCGAATACCCCGTTCGTATTCTTGAACCTCTTCGTTATAAAGTCGAAGTGGTGAAAAAGTATTTCAACATAACGAGTGTGGTAAGATTAAATCTGTCAATTTACAAATTGGATATCGTCAGCTGTTTCATATTTTAAAATATAATTTGTAAAAAATGGCAAGCTTCAGTGAATTGTCATTATTGTTTGGTCCTGAAATCGTTAAAGAATCTATGGACTATCAATTACGTCAAGAGTTAATCAATTCCTGCAACCTTAATTCAACGCTGGATAGAAAAAAAGGTTGCAGGGGGACCTCCACCAGTGCCATGCAAATGTTTTTCATGCCGCCGCAGATTTTCCTTTTACCACACATTTTTATCCTGCCAAATCTGGACTGGAAATTTTCTATTACCTTTGTTTCGAATATAATATCATAAAAAAACTTTTCTAGTTCTTTTGTGCTTCGGGTATGGAAATTAATACTGATTTTATTTTGCCACAATTCCGTGGCATCTTTTGAACTGAAAGAGTTCTCATATTTACCAAATCTCAGTTTCTGGTTTTCCTTTAAAAACTCAATTAGTTTAGTTTTTTGAGCATATGATATTTTCGCACATCTTTTATCTCCCATTATCACCCATAAAGTAGCAGCTGATTCACTCTTCGTTTGGCATAACGAATGGTTGAACCCACTCGTTAAATAACGAAGGGTTTGCGTTCGGTATATAACGAATGCGGATTTCAAGAATACGATTCCGAATGGTTTTGACAGTATAACGAATACGGAATCTGTCTTCGTTATTCAAGAATAGGGCCCCAGATATATTTGGATAGTGTGGTTGGCCTTACTTAAGATTGTGTCGAGAGCATTAACTCAGACTTGGAAAAATTCTCTGAGTGGTCCAAGAGGCATGACTTACATGATTTTAAATCGCGAGAGGCTTGATATTTCAGAATTTCCAACTGTATCTCTGAATGGAACAACTTTACGTTACCTGTCTTCAAAATTTGGGAATTATCCTAAACTCTGTATAAAAATACATTAGGTAAAATTTATGGCATACTTCGAAGGTTGTGGTTGCTGCAAGGATCCTCTCTCCTGCTCTTCGCCCAAGGCTATTGAAGACTCTTCTCTTGCCTTATTTCACAAGTGGAAGCATTGTCTTCCCTTACTTGGATTCGATTTGTAGGAGGAAGCTGGATGTTGTTTTCAATGACTGCATCCGTTTTATTCGTGGATTGAGGAGATACGATTATATCTGACACTGATAATTTTACTTTTTCTTCATAAGATCATCTACACTAGGCGTCCCAGCTATCTATTTCCGACATCAGATTTTTAAGCTCTGACAGGAACTAAATTCTGCGTGTTCCTCATTATAAAAATCGAATTTTAGGACGCTCTCACCTTGTTCATGTTGCTCGTCCTTGGAGCACTCTTCCGGCGGCATTCTAGCGTACGAGCTCGGCTAGCTCATTCAGAGTACTGCTCACTCGTCATCTCTCATCTGGCTTTGGATGATGAACAGGCGGACTGACTGCACTTTTATTTTTGTTTTTATTATTATTATCACTTTTCTCTTCGATCATTTATGTCTTCCGGTTTTGTATACTCTTTCCCTCCCTACACTGCTACTAGTTATTGCTATTACTTATTTTAATTTTCAATTTTTTGCTGGTTTTAATATCTATTTTTGCTTTGCTTACATATCCATTTCTTATGACTTTTTTTTATTTTGCCGCGCCGCTATGTTTTGTAGCTTTAGTCTTTTCTTTTTCTTTTCTTAGTTTAATATTAATATGAATTTAGCAATTGCTTTTGAGACTTAGCAACTAAGCTTGTATCATCAAGAGATTGCAATATTTTAGGTACTTTTAACCATTAAATAATTTGAATTTGAAACGAGATTACTAAACTAAGAAATATTCTGTATTCTACACACACAGTCTTTATTTAATGACTACACTTATGATTATAAAATTAAACACCGGAAAGGACGTACCCAAGGAAATGCAGACGAACCTCCACAACGTTCATGCAAAACTGAATGCAAACAATGCGTCTAAGCGCAAGAAAAAGAGACAACAGCTACTATACAGTTGGTGTGACCCTGAAACTATTGACAGGTTAGGACAACCGAGGACAACCAATGTATAGCAAAGCCCGGTACAGAGAACACAATACTCTCTCTCTCCTGTCTCTGTAGTAAAAATTTTAATGGGAATACTTGTCTTCTATATACCTTGGAGACAAGGAGGAAATGCGAAAAGCGCAACGAGAAGACCCGGACATATAGCCCATCCTTGCTTGGAAAGAAGACATGAAGAGACCAGATTGGAAAGATATTTTGGAGAGGAGTGGGAAACTGAAAAGCTACTGATGGCTATTGAGCTCAATGGAATTCCCTTCATTTTGAATGCGGTATATTAAAACGTCAATGGGAAACAACTAACGGCGAATCATTCCGAATACAAGTAGTCGTGCAGGCATCAAAGATGAAAGATGCTCTGGCAGAAATGCATAGTGGAGCCTGGAGGATATTTGGGACCGATTAAAACAATTTCCAAAATACGAGGAAAGTTTTATTGGCTACATATGCGCGAGGATGTGGAGGAGTGTTGTCGCAGATGCACCAAGTGTACAAGAGGCCACGGCAGCAAAATTAGCAGTAAATACTGATCGGACCCGCTGTGACTAATTCAGCCTAATTTAATTAAGGTGATCTTGTTTATCTGTACAACCCAATGCGACATAAGGGACGTTCTCCAAAATTATAACAACACTGGGAGGGGCCGTATGCAGTAGTAACTAGAATTAATGGATTCAACGTGGCACGAGAGGCAAACGAAAAGTCGTTTATCTAGATTGCTTATATCAATACCATGATCATCAAGACCGTGGACCACCTGTTGTTCGGGACAAACAATTTTAAGAAAGGCAGTTCGCGTAAGGTAAGTAATAAGATGCGGAGAGTAAACAACTTAAGGTTCGGAGAATCGATGGTTCTTGAATGAAATCTTCGGGAAGGCTCTGGAATGGAATTACCGAGAAGGCTCTGGACAATTTGAAGAGTATGAATACAGCTCTTGTCACCGCCAGGAGCGATCTTGCTGAGACAGTGCAGTGTTTACAAGTGAAAATATATAACAGGCAAAAGTGTTCTAATTGGATTGCGATGGTTTGAAAAAATACTAGGAATAATTAAAGTAGAGTTGATTTTGTTAAATATATCTGAAATATTGTGTTTTGAATAACGAACAAAGACACACTTGCAACAATATAATTTATTCCACACGAATAAATTTTATTTAAACTAAAGAAACTGTTCTTTCTATGTCGGACTTTGAGCGTGGGGGGGGGGGGTTGAATTGACTCCTCGCTGCCGTACAATTTTTGTTAATTTCAATATCTTCTATCGCCACTAAGTCTTAACACTCCAACCGGAAGAGCATGTATATTTTTGCATAATATAAATTTGTTCAGAGAATTGTGCCTCTAGGATGCTAAACTACCTATTCAGTCAAAACAAATTTAAGAAAACTGATAATGATTGATAACTTCCGAATTATTGTACTGCCTAGACTTTAATTTCCAATCAAGTAAAGGTTGCGGTAATATGTTAATATTGGTAAATAGTAGAATAAATATTAAATTGATTTAATTTCTGAAAAACTATGCTAACTAAATACTCTGCTCAAGTAAATAAAATTTTAAAATTTCCAAATAATGAATTTATGGTCAGTTAGTTTTTAATTAGCTCATTACACAATTCACCATAAACAAGCCAGGTATTTTCTTGCAGCACTCTTCTCGGAAGATAACCGGATATTAAAAATGTTCAAATATTTATCAATTAAAACAAAGTATATCACTGTAAACGTTTTCATGACTTGTTTGATATTTTAAATCTTAGCATTTCTATCTTTTCCCTCTTGCAGATACTTTGTTATCTCTTATTGATATAACTGCGTCACTTATTTTTATTTAGTTTTAAGCTGCTAAGATATATAAATAAGTACGTTTTGTAGATGCTCAATTTTATCCATTTAATATTTCAACGATCAACTTGGTACTTGTGATATCAGAAATTTAATTTGTAATATTGTTTTTATATAAAACTTCATGGAAACTACAAAAGTTATTCTTGTTCGACATGGTGAAAGCGAATGGAATAAACTGAACTTATTCTGTGGATGGGAAGATGTAAACCTTAGTGAAAAAGGTAAAAAAAAGGTATATAGGTAATAGATGGAGAATCACCAACAAGCAATTAACCCTCAATTTTACATTAGGCAAAGTAAAACATGCTTTTAGGTACTTGGCTATCAGTAGACATGCGCGGCGAAAAAGCCATATTTTTGTTAGACGATTCTCCATCTGTTATTTATTTGTTTATGTTATAATTTTATTAGTAAAAGTTTAAATGCTATTAAATTCCCCAATGAATTTTGAAGGTGAGTGTGACGCTTCTGCTATATCGTCGGAATTAATTATAAAAGAAAATCTTAAATTTGATATTGTTTATACGTCTGCATTAAAGCGATCAATTCACACGGCGAAAATCATTTTAAATTCTTTAAATTGTTCAAATATCCGGATTGTCTCATCCTGGCGTCTTAACGAACGGCATTATGGTGCCCTCACTGGATTCAACAAGAGGCAAATGGCAACAGTATATGGCGAAGAACAGGTAATATACCCGAATTATTATATCTCTTGTATTAATAAAAATAAAAAATGTATGTCATATATGTATATATCTAACTATGCATGTTTGAGCTTATCTACATACATATAATAACTTGTTCGATTTTTGGCACTGCTATTATTTTTTCGATTTCTTTTTGTGATCATAACTTCAAGCTTAAAAAAAATTTTGAAAAGAGTTAAATTGATGTTTGTGGCAACATTGTACATCTACTTTATTTCACTGACATATAATAAGAAAGAATGAACTAAGCCAATTATGTAATACCTAAAGTCAAAAATGGCACAGATCTTGTGTAAAATCTTTTTGTCTCCTTCAAGCTTAAACTGTACGTTGAACTGTATCCAATTATAGTAACAGTACGGTTGTATTAAGTGAAATGCATTGGAATTGACATAAAACTTCGGACAAATATATTGCTTATATGTATATGTACGCGTCTCTCCTTCAAGCTCAATTAAGTTTGATATTAAATCTGCAGAGGAGCACATTTTTCAGAAATATTAAAAATTAATTTTTGTGTTAATTAAAACAAGTTTAACTTTCAAAAAAAATTACCTATGCATTGTAAAATCAGTGAAAAGAGTGCAGTGCTTTAACAATTATTTCTTGAAGAATTCATATAGAAATTTTTTGTATTGTGAATTTATTATTTTGAGAAAAACTCTACCATATACACAAATCTACAAGCTACTTTTATATGAAAAACTCCTGCAGTAAACTGGACAAGAAGACAGTGGATGTCACCTGCTAACCGACCCGCTGCCCTCTTTTTATACCCTAGATGAAATCTATTACTAAGTTTGTCAATCCGTTTGTAACGCACAGAAATAATGATGGTAGAGTAAAATGGATGGGACACTACGTATAGTATAATAATTAAAAGTTGTTATGATTTTTGCATGTGCGTCTGTCCGTCGGTCCGTCCGTGCGCATGATAACTCGAGAACGCGTATACTTAGCTGAAATTTTGTACGCGGACTTTACAAAAAAATTAAAATTAAGTTGGAAAATGAGACAAATCGGGCAACTCCTTCGTGGGGTTGCCATACAAAGATTTTGCTTCCACTATATATTAGGACACTACCTGAGAACGCATTGACAGAGATCTGAAATTTGGTATATGTTGTTTTCATAGTAATAGTAAATAAAATTTCAAACGTGGAATAAATCGGGCAACCCCTTTTTGGTGTTGCCATATAAAATTTAGGTTTTTTACGGATACTGTGAAAACGACTTGTCTTGAAGTTTTTATTGTACTAAAAACTTTTTTTGAATATGAAATCCTATAAAATTGGTCGTAATCATTTTTTCTGTCCGACGAACCTTCCTGAAATCAGAGATGGGCGTAGTGCATTTATTATTTCAATAGCACTATAGGCCTCTGTGATATTTGAAATCCAGGGTGCACTATCACTAAATGATTAGTGGTAGTGCAAATTTTTTTGTCACTATAGGTCCATTCGTTTGGATGCTTGGTATAGTCCGGAACTACACTCAACTACACGAAACCATTCGTTTGTAAGGTGTACACTAGATTGATTTACACCAAGCCATTCGTTTGCTTGTCAAAATTCGGTGTAGTGTACACTGAGTGTAATTTTTCTGCACCATCGAAATTATGGGTGTAAGCAGTGTAGAAAAGATGATTTGACAATTGTCATTTGCTTAGACTATAAGGATTTAAGTAAAAAACAAGTGCGCTCAGTAATCTAGATAATTAAATTGATTTGAGTAAAAACAAGTACGTTCAGTAATTTAAATAATTAAATTGATTTGTGGTAAAACAACCAAATAAGTGTACTCAAACAATTAAATAGAATTTTGACAAATATAATTAAGTATTTTTAAACAATAAAAAATGAATACAGTGACATTTGTTGACACGGTGGACGGCTCTGCGAACCAAAATATTTATATCTACACTTTTTACCACCACTTCATTCCTTTGCGAGGACCGCACTGAAAAACAGCTGATTTCTGGTGCGGTTCTGAGTTACACTTGCACCGAAGCAAACGAATGGACCTTATCACCAAACGAATAGTGGTAGTGTAAATACTTTTCACTATCAATGAGTGATAATGAATTCGTGCATTACTAGTGGAAAACCCCTTTCACTAGCACTGAACGACAATTTAATGGTACGCATATGCAGCACAACGCGTAGCTCGTACGAATAAAATTAGTGTTTGAAATAGCAAATTGCTCAGTCCATTGTTATAAGTCAGTGGGCCGGATTCACTAACTCGGGGAGTTGTGGTGTTGTGGAGATGAGAGCTCTTTTGTCACTTAACTCTCCACTCGGAATTCTGTAACTCGTGGAATTTGTATTGAGATTTACCAAACTCTCTATTGCACTCGGTAAAACTCTCGGCTGTGTTAGTTGTGGAGAAGTAAGAAAAATATTTCTCAACTGACAGTATTGTCTGCTTTTATTGCCCTTTGTGAAGGTACCAAGGTACCTAGGATTTTCAAATTGAATTATGCATTCACTGCATATCCTGGCTAGGTTTACAAAGACAAATTATGGACTTTCTTGCAATACTTACAGAGAAATAAGGATTTTGGTGTCGCAAGGTACCCGCTAAAAATTGTTATTCACACGAAAATGGTCAATTTGGTCGTCTTCCAGTGCAGAAGAGATGCTATAAAAATTTTAAATATGCACGTTAAGTCTTGTATGTAGGTTGAAATCGCATCTACATTTTGTCCCCTATTTAGATATGCAACTATTTTTTGACTCCGGTAAATAGTTTTGGAGATAAATGCAAAAGACGTGAATCAGTCCTTCTTAAAATGAAAAAATGGCCGTTTTTTGGTACAAAAATGAACATATTTTCAACTCATCATTATGAAGAACTGGTAAGTTGTGGAAATTTACTTTCCATGAGAAAAATGTTCACAACAGAGTACTAATGGATGTGAAACAAAGAATGGAAGAAATATATGCAAAATATAGGAACTGGGGTGTATATGGCCCAAGTGAAAAAATCCGTCTTTTGGCGGTAAAAAGTCAGTTATGGAGTTAAAATGATAAAAAAAAACTATACCACTCGATAACCGGCTTCTACCTCTTTAATTTGATACCAAACATAACGTATTTTGAACAACCCCCAATTGGGGGGTGGTGCGATCCCCCATCCCCAAAAGACCCTCCTAAGAAATCGTTCACCTATATTTTTGTACTCTAGACTCTAAAACGATAGAAAAAACCCCAATGCTCTACGACCCTCCCACTCAGAATTAGCCGCCTCGCCGTTCAATATTTCGATACTTCTCACGTTTTCTTTAACTCCCCAAGTATGTTAGAGAATCTCGAATGGAGAGTTAGGGAGTTTTAATCGGGGAAAACGAAAATTCTCATCTCCCAAACTATCCGAGTTACAGAATTCGGCCCCGCCGGGGTATCATAAATTGGTCTCTTTAGACCGATTCTAGCTTTTTTACTTCATCGGATTACGCATGAGCTGAAGCTGAGCATTGTTTTGAAAGCTATACGGGCTGTATGTATGTAGCCTGCATGCTCAGTAGCCGTCCATTTTTTGCATTAGGTATATGTGTGTAGATTTCGCGGAATATTTTAATTTTTTCACTGGTAATTTCTTATTTTTGCTTGGGTGGTTAGAAATTATTTTAGTAGTTCTATTCTCGTTGTAGGTAACGAATTGTGAGTAACTATAATTTAATCATGAGACTTGTTCGGTCTAATAAATATAGAATAAAGATAAGAAAACTCAATATTGCTAAATATGTAAATTTGTATATGCTGGTTGAACAATCGTTGGAAAGTCCATGAAGTTCAGCATAAAATCATCCTAAGACGGTGACCGTATATCATATACTTTTTGAGATACACGGTGTTTTGTGAAAGCCTAGCATAATTTCTTAATAACCCTGTAACTCCGAAATTAATGGCCCCCTTGCCATACAATTTTTTGTTTGGCTAGGTGAGTACTATCACCTCCCGCTCTATGGATGAAACTTTGATAGTTTGTATGGAATACCAAAATACCTCACCCATGCCTTAGACAATCTTAATATACTATACTAGATGTCCAGTCGAATAGCAGAAAGTGTACCTATGAAACAGAAACAACAATTCCTTTGTTAAGAGAGAAAGCTTTTAAGCATGTTTTGCATGCTCTCATTTAATCGGCTTTCAAGAGCGCGAAAATATTCTCTATTCTAAAATATGAGTATCCAAAGGCAGTCGACTTGACGGGGTGGGGGGGGGGGGGGACCAACTCGTACGAACATGAACGTCATGAACATCTACTCTGCTCTGTCTGCTTATGAAAAGTGAGATTCATCGCTTACATGAAGAGCTTTACTTTGAACGCGTAGAGATTTACATTAAGCGCGTGATTTTGATTTTAAATGACACAGCATTTAGCGCAGTGACTGGACATCTAATATATTAAGTTTGTTTAAGCTAATACATATAACTTTTTACTACTATTATGAAATCTAAGTATATATTATATAATTATCTAGTTTCATGTTATGTTAAAGTATGTACATAGGTATCATATACATATGCATAGAATTATTATTTAAACATTTTAATGAAGTTGTCGTCTTGAATAGGTACTTCAGTTTTCAACCGACCATAACTTATTATTTTTGTAGGTACAATTATGGAGAAGAAGTTTTGATATACGCCCACCTCCTATCACCCTCCTTAACCCGTACTACGAAACGATCCGGAGTAACCCAAAGTTCAAAAGTATACCAGAAAATGAGTTTCCAGACACGGAATCATTGTCCTCAGTAATGGAGCGCATCATTCCGTTTTGGCAAGGCACTATTGTTCCAGAAATAAAAAAAGGAACACGAATTTTAATAGTTGCCCACGGAACCAGTTTAAGAGGAATTGTCAAACACATAGAAGGTATGTATGTTATTAAATAAGGAAATGTTTTTACTCCCTGAATGCTCGATACAACAAAGCTTTGTTATGAGCATAGTTTTCACAACCAAGTTGCTGTTTAAGGAAACCTCGCGGTCATCTCTTACATATATCGCGTTCAGATTACTTACAACACAGTACAGACGAGTTCTACACAATGGTGGGACCTGAGAAAAAAAATTTTTTTCTTGCAAAAATCAAGTGAATTTCTACTTGTCGTCGCAAACGTAATCAGTTCAGTTTAACCTCAAACTTGGGAGAATGTACTGTTGGCGGACTTTTTTTTAATATATTTTGTTTTATTTCCTAAAGCGAAAATGGAATTTGATGAAAAGTTGATTGAGGAAGTAATAAAATGCAAACTAATTTATAACAAAAATTTGAAAATATACTTTACGAATCGCAAATGTCAACTCGTTTAGTCTGACAGCATATTTTTTACCACGGTATACTGATACTGCTATGAACCAAGGTCGGTCATCTTGAATGCCACAGTATCACACGACTGTGCTAATAATATTATTATAAAAAAAATAAAAAATTCTGAACTCTACCTATGAACTAACGCCGTGACGTCACTGTATTACCTACCTAAAATCTAGTGGGCATACCTTGTTAATGTCAGTATACGTTTACTACGTTATACAGAGCAACAAGGTATGCCTACTAGTTATTTTGTCAGTTGAGCTGTGACGTCACGGTATGGTATCACAAGTTATACATATGTAGAGTTCAGAAAAATTATTAAAATAAGTTATTTGGTAACAGTTTTGAAAAAATTAAACTTTTAATATCATAATATCTAAAAATTACAATATCTAGAACAAATAAATAAAAGGTAATACTTTTTGCAAGCAATAAGGTAAGAAATTACAGAAATTTTAATTAGAGCATTAAAAAGTTAATATTTTGTTCATGATTTCTGAAATTAATATAGACTATATATAAAATTAAAAAAATTAATTAATAGAAAAATGCTGTAGTACAATCGTATGATGCCGTGACGCTCAACATGGCCAGCCGTGGTTCATAGCAGTCATATCTTCTTATTGGTCAATATACCGTGATATTTTACCACTCGTCATACGCTTCGCGTTCAATTTCAATTCAATCCATTTCAATCTAACTCCACCTTTAAAGTTATTTCTAACTTTAACTTGGCCGGGTATGGCACTTCTCACCAGGGAAGCTGATTTTTGGATCCCAGTTCTATTTTATTATGTAGCCCGTCAAATTGACTGAGTAAACCACAGAGCTGCTTTTTTCTGATTCTATGTTGTTTAAAATACTCAAAACAGCTGCTTTACATTTTTGCTCTTTGAAACTTTCTGTGTCCAAGATTTGGTGCAGAATTGGTCTCGGAGTTGATATGTCTGGAGCACGAGTAGAAGGAGCAATTTAGAATATTCAGTGGTATATGTACATACGAGTTGTTAAAAGTTGTAAATGCTTGAAAATAGCCTTCTTAGCGAAATATTTAATAGCAGCTGAAATCAAAAATTTAAAAGTTTACTACTTCTATAGTTCCAACAGTGGTAAATTATCTATTTAAATAAATTTTATATGATTTTTATTACATATATTACAATTTGGATGAGGTTTCGATTTCCCGTATTTCCTTTTGCAAAATAAAACGCATAATCTAGAAATTCAAGGAAATTGACTGTTTCTCAGCCGAGTAAAACAAGCAGTACTGAAGGAGAGCAGAACTTTTGAATCCAGTATACTTAGCAGGTGTTATTTGCCAACGAGGTAATAACTAAGGAGATGCAATCGTATGTACGATCCGTGTACATGAGCGTACCCAAAATTGCCCTGCATTTGTGTATGTTTCACTCCGCCATTTTTGGTCGTCGCTGTCAAATCCATACTTAGGTTTGGATGGCTTTGGGCTTGGTGCATTGACGCAGGAAAACCCGTGAAATAACCGTAGGGGCCACGAAGCAAATATTACTCACAAACTTTTTACCACTGAACTTTTCTTCTTAATTATTAAATTTTTTACGTTCACGTTTGCAAATTCAGTAAATACTTTTGAGTATATGAAAATAAAAGCAATTAAAATTGCGCATAGGTTGTACAATTGTGTACAGGTGTACAAATTTTACGGCGCTTATGTACAAACAATATCAGTGCCATTGTGTTAGAATTGGGTACGTAATATTTTCTCATTTGCATCTCCTTTAGTTCTTACCTCGTTGTTGCTTCCTTATGGTTTGGTATGAAAGTTTGAAGTTTGGAAAATCTAGTACAGAATTGACTTCTTGGTGTCCTGAGAAGAAGTTGGAGTACTACACTCCTATACCCGGCGGCTTAAATAGTTATTTTAGTCATACCCATATTCATTGTTTTAGTATTTCCCTCTTTTTATTCGAACTGAGGTACTAGATTTTTCGCATTTTAGATCGGCTCTAACTCGGTAGAGTTATGTTCGATCGGAAAACGCGTTTCACTCTTCGCCTGAGCTCATTAGTAGGTACAATTCGTAGAAGAAAATTTTTCTCTGCATACTTTTTGAGTGGGAGTAGGAACCCCCTGGAGGGGGGCTCCAATACCGCATGTTGCATATAAAATTAAAGGTCTCGCCGGATACTGTCGGATGGTGTACTTTACCCCCGATTCAGCAAACTTGCTCAAGACGTTTTTGCCACCGGAAAAAAACCCTTTTTAATGAACTTGCGTCACATACACCCCAGCTACTATATTTCGCATATATTTTTGCAGTTCTTTCTTCCATGGCCATGCTCTGTTGTAAACATTTTTCTCATAGGAAGTCGCAACCACGAGAAGTAGAAAAGTCCACTTTTTCACCCAAGAAAGGCGCTCAAGATACATCCGATCGCCAAAGCTTTCCTCCGCTTTATTGAAATAAAGATGGTTAATAAAATATGTTCAGAGTATCATAATAGCTGTATTCTTTTGTGTCCACAGCAAGGCAGAGCAAAAGATAGGCAAAATAACGCCTCATACATTTTCAAAGAAGATTTATAAATGAATCGAACAGTACAAATAGTTCGCTTCAATCGACAGAACGATTTGTTCTCTTCAGTATATGGGAGTTCTAGAACAAGGTACCCAAAAGAACACAGGTAAGCCATCGTTTAGGACATCTCTCATTCTGGAGGTGTCATGCCTAAAGTTGTATGAAAAGTGGGCACTCCCCTTTTAAAGCGTCTTCATAAGGTGTAACTTTCAGAAGTTACAGGGTGATCTATAAAAACATACTCAAATATATTTAAGTCCCGTTATCTCCGAAACCGTTAGGATTTACCCTCCATCACCCATACAATTTTTTGCTTGTCTCAGCAGGACCTATCTGGCACCCGAAGGGAGAGTCTGTACGTAATTCTTTGAAAAGATTTTTCGAAGCTCCTATTAAAGTCTTTCTTATCCATTCTATTCTTGTATTGAAACTTTTTCTTTGAATTTATTCTTCCGAAATTTCTCTCAATTTTTTCTCTACATAATCCATGGCTGTTTACACCCCAGATGAAATCTATAGGGTATACTAAGTTTGTCATTCCGTTTGTAAGACCTCAAAATAATGATGGTGGAGCAAAATGGATTGCACACCCACGCATAATATTAAAAGTTATTTTGATTTTTGCATGTCCGTCAGTCTGTTTGTCTGTCTGTGCGCTTGTTAACTCGCGAACGCGTTTACTTAGAGAGCTGAAATTTTGTAAACTGACTTTAAAAAAAAGTAAAATTAAGTTCGAAAATGAGACAAATCGGGCAACTCCTTCGAGAGGGTTGCCATACAAAAGTTTCGTTTTCCACTATATATTCGGACATTGCCTGAGAACGCGTCGACGTAGAGAGCTGAAATTTTGTACATAGTGTTTTCATAGTAATAGCAAATAAAATTTCAAAAATGGACTAAATCGGGCAACTCATTCTTGGTGTTGCTCTATAAAAATTTAGGTTTTTTACGTATACTGTGAAAACGATCAGTCTTAGACATTTTTATTGTACTAAAATCTTCTTCAGAATACGAAATCCTATAAAAATGGTTATAATCAGTTTTTCTGTCCGACAAACCGTTCTAGAAATATATGCGAAAAATCAAACTTGCACAGAGAAGAGTGACAATACGAAATTTCATAAGGGCATTCATCTAGAGTATCATAAGAATTACTCTTAGACCAATTTTAGCTTTTTTACTTGTTTATTAATTACATTTTTGCTGGATACTATTTTCTTTGAACAAATCTGTTGGCATTTCACAAGCTTAATTAAATTAAATACAGCCATTCCACACGAAGACGATCAAACGGGATTTGTTCTGGACACTAGACGCAACCATTTCCATTTTGGATGAAGCTTTCATAGCTCACCCGTATTATTCCCCCTTACCACGTTCGCCCCACCCTCTGCTAGGTAGTTCGTGACGTTACGATTGAAACGTTATTTTCAAAAAATCACATCTCGAGAATGGAAAAACCGATTTCTGATCCTGATACTGAAAGAAAGTTTTTTTTTTTTTCTAATTTGTTAAAAAAAAAATAGTATTATTTACCATTGAAGATTCCTCGAACTTTTTGTTTGTATTTTTATTTTGATGCTACATCCCTTATCTATATATGTGCAAAAATTTGTGATGATACTCGACTTTCTTTTAGAGATACGAGTTTTTAAAGTTAATATATGTATACCCAGAGTAACACTACACCGAAATTACCAAAACTGGAGCTCTCGTTTTTAATTCAGAGTGATCATAAAGAGATGACTCGTTTTTAGTTCAGTATTATCATAAATCAATTTTAGATCTGAATGATTAATGTAATTATCCTACTGAAATGAAATCGTTTTAGAGTTTTAGAGAAAATTATTTTCTAAAAAAATTTCGCAAATTAAATTATAACAAAAAATTGCTTCTAGCAGTAGCGATCCTAATTTTTCTACTGGAGCGATCGCTTGTGAAAACCATGCTATACATACTTACTACTGGGTTGAGTAAGATGATGGGTGCACATAATAATAATACATTATGATTCTAAGATAGTAAATATATTTATATTAACACTTTCAGGAATGAATATTGAAGAAATAGTTACATTTAACTTACCGAACAGCATACCTTTCTTGTACAACTTTGATTCAACAACAGCAAGGCCAACAGGGCGTGTACAATTTCTCGCCGATGAAAAAACAGTCTCAATAGCTATGGCGAAAGTAGCGTCTATAGGAAATTAGATTTATGTGTATGTAAATTCATCAAATATTATATGATTGTTATAATTAGGTTAATATATTTTTAATGCATTTGATTTTCTTTAAAGCTGGCAGATTTTATCGGGCTATATAGATACAGTAAGTAAAGATTGAAGCGATTTTAATGTTACTTATATTTTTATAAAATTTTTTAATAAAGTGATAAATTTAAACTTTTAAATTTTTAACTATTACTTATAATTATGGTATAAAGATTAATTATGTTAGAAAAATTAACAAGATGGCTTTCTCCAACTGTCAATTAGTAGCTACATCATATGGTAGGCAGGTTCGCTTTAATTTCAATCTGTCTTACCTCTATCCTCTATTCGTCTTCTTTGATTCTTGGGGCATACCTATGGATTTCTCCGTTAGGCATGTATTCATAGTAGAACGCTTTCTGACCAGAGCATCAGCTGCCCCGTTTCTTGGTATGTTACTGGAACCAGGCAGCCAGCAGAGATTAGCTCTGTGGTTAACATCTAGTTTCCCTAGCTCACAGCGACACCGTTGTACTACGCGCTTGGCTGTCAATTCAAATCCTGATAACTCGATTGCTAGGTACACAATAAGTTGTTTGTAGCAGCCTTGCTTTCCTAATAACCAGGAGTCAGCACACTACAGTAGTGCGGTAAGCGGTACGATTCATGTATTTGAGGGAATGCCGAGTATAACCCTGCTCCCACTCCATTCCCGAACTATCTGTGAAGACACAGATATCAGAGTCATTTGCCGCGTGTTTATCTTCTCAATCCTCTCTACTAAGAATGCTAGTTGAGAAAGCTTTTTCAAAATCTGCGGTTATCCAGCAGCCTGAGTCTTTAAACCTTAGTGCACTTTTTGTAGCTATACATTTCTCATGGATGTCAAGGGGCAAGAGACGGAGTATAATTTTCAATGCTGCCGTTGGTGTTGTTCGAAGAGCACCTAGGTTACTGTATTTTAGTAAGACTTTTTAGGTGTGTCGCCTTTTCTAAAGCATTCTACCACACCAAGATTCCATAGGTGACGATAGGTCTTACTTACAACTGCGTGTACCTCAGATGTGTACTCTTTGACTTACTTCGCTGATCGTCGATAAGAACTTTCAGGAGACCAGGATCATTAAATCATCAGCATATGCTACCGCTTTTATTTCCACCCTTTGTAAAGAGATGAGAATTCCATTAATTAATTTTTATTTAAACCTATTCGCACGAGAACTGAAGTTATTAAAAAGCATTCTAACTTTCATCAATGGAGAGATACTATCATCCATTATTTTTAATGTACCAAAACCAGAAGAACCCTAGCAGACGTGAGATTAGACCATCAGTTTCAGCGATCGTTTTGCAAATGACACGAGCATTACAAAAATTTAACAAAAAGAGATAAAAAATAATAAAAAAGAGATAGAGAAAGATAAGCGATAAAACAAAAACATATCAAGGCTCTTATTTTGCATGACTACTATTAGCCCTTTCAGCGATGATTGTCTGCAGAGCTTCCAGTGTTGTAACTTTGGCGCCTCCTCTTTTTTTACACGAACAAAGGCTTCACAATGACGAGTAAAAGCTGCGTGTAAGTGACTCTCTGCTATATTGTAAAGCATTTCGCAGAATTTTATAGTTACGTTGTGTGTGTTGCTTTCGAATACATTGACTTAAATTTCGGAGAGAAATCCACAGTTTATACTGCTCAACATGACGTTGCCGGACATCTTTAATTTGTAAATAAGCTCTCTTTGGTCAGCATGGGTAGGAAACTTTACAACAAATGGTACGATCGATCAACCTTTATGTAAGAGCTGATGACCTTGATCTAAATACTGTCACATTAGCTGGGAGCATATAATCTACTTTAGCAGAAACTTAATTGTCTTGGGTTTTCATTCTAGACACAAGGAATACCGGTAAGATAACATCAGTGCATCTCTTAAGGCGACGAATATTATCCATTTCATAAGGAGCTTCAGCGAGCTCTATTTTCAGTCGCATCACTCGTCGCCACTGACTTATATGACTTATAACAATGGACTGAGTGATTTGCTGTTTCATGTGGCACAAATATTGTGTTTCTATATATCACCGTTCAAACGTTTACTACATAAAAAACATGTAAAACTCAACCAATAAGATGAAATTTTACACTCGAAAATCGATTTAAATTAAAAAAATATATTTTCTTGTGTCCAAGCGCTTATAAGGAATTAAACTCATTCAGACTTTAATCAAAAGTTATTTTTACCTGAATCCTTGGTATGGGCTAAGAAAACGATCAGTAAGCAGTATTTTGTGTTGGTAGCTCCAACTTTGCCATAGGGCGAAAGAGGTAAAACTTGTGCCATTCTTTCCTATAGGAAAATGGCAATACGCTCAGTTCATTGTTATAAGTCAGTGCTCATCACTCAGTCTAGATATCTCTGCCTGTGTTTATGTGACTACGTCAATTTTATGGGAGAGCGCTTCCGAATTCTTGTAGCTTCTTGGAAAATGCTACCATTAAATTCTTTAAAAGCCTTCCTTCCAGTAATTCAATGCGATCAGCGGAGCAAATGGAACTAGACCTTCCTGTTGTAAGAGAGCAATTTTCATTATTTGGTGATGTGACTCTTATGACTCTTATACCCTAGACACACAGCACGATCTAATGAATCATTAGTACTAACTATTCATTAAAATGCCGTGTGTCACACAGTATACGTCATTATGGCTCGAAAATCAAATGATAATGAAGTACACTAATGAAGTGTTTTCTTCCTTCATTATAGCTATAATGAGGAATAATGTACTAGATTTAGCATATAATTTAAGTATGGAGCTCCGCTGTGCATCTGCTGATTTGAAAAATAAGAAGAAGAAATGCAAAGCACAAAGTAATTAGGTCAAAATATTTTTTAATAAAATGTTTTTTTCATTTCACAGTCATTAAATGATATGAAATAAAGATAAATAAAATTTAAAATTAATAAAAACAAAGTTTATTGCGTTAATTCGATCCATATTGCTTTTTTAATGTGATAAGTTTATCCAAGCCAGTTTGACAGATCAACTTAATTAAGGAAATGGCTGTGTGTCTGCAGTTTATAATGAATCATTATACACTAATGAGTCGTTAGTTATTTCTTCATTACGAGTGCTGTGTGTCTAGGGCATTAGCTGCACCTCGTGTTAGTACTAGAGTATTTGTATCATGGACAGTTACCTGGGAATTCGACTTGAGTTTGCGGCCTTGCTCATGTTTACAGACTTTCATACAGGCACTTTCCGGATTTTCCAATGTATTGTTGCACTTGCTCATACATAACAAAGATTTACTCAATTCTCGCTCTTTTTTTTTTTTAATGCACGACGACGGCACACTTGTATACACGAATCAACAAAAAGATTTTTGATCACGTGACACGTGACGTTTACATGAATATTTGAGTACTTGACTTGAAATCCACTTGAAACTCAAGTATATATTTCGGTTGAATTAATTCCAATTACTTCAGTACATAGGTACACGGATTTTTAGATAAATATTTTGAGAAAACTGCAAAAAATCGCAACCTGAAATATCAGCAATAATCTTCTTTTTGTTCCTCTTTGCCGTTTTATAATTCGCAGCCATGAAAAATGTTCAAGTATTGAAGTTGCGTTCACATGAATTTTTTTAAGTAAATCGAACAAATTTTTGTATACTTGAAGTCAATGTGCGTTAACATGATATTTTGAGTACTTGATCTCTACTTGAAGTATTACTTCAAGTATTTTGTATTGTTTTCCTCGTTATTTTCTCGCCACGACTCGATTTTTCTTCGCTATTTCCCACGTTCAGGGCACGATAGAAACTGAACCCAACGTAGGAATTAAAATAAAATTCAACCATTATTTTCAAAATCCCGTTCCACACTCGCACAAATGCACAACCACTATGTATCCCACTTCTTAATTATTATCTTAGACTTACAGTTCATTTCGTGCACAAATGAACTAAAATGAATTTGCGGTGAATAAACGTAAAAAATACGCTAAAATATGCAACAAATTAGTCAACTGCTCAAGAGGTTGTGACAAAAATTTTATACTGTGGTAAATATTCTACACCTAATTAGAGCAATAAAAGTGCTTAATTCAATAATACCTGCCTAAAAAACTTCCGCGTGTGGACTATGATGGCATTGACACTTCATCTCCACGCCTGTTGGACTCGCCGTGGTGGGTTTGCAGTTTTTAATATAAATAAAACTATCGCAAATTTACAGCACGTAATGTTAATTTAATTATTATGGCTGGAACAGAATGAACGGATCAATGCCGGAGTAAACACGCAGCTAACTGTCAAACAACGCAAGAAATAAAGTGCTGGTGCTGCCCAGAACGAAATTGCCGCGACTGCGTTTAATGACAATTCAATGCAATTTTCATATTTTCAATATTGTGCTTGTGGATATTTTTATATTGTTAAAACTTGTGCGAAAAATAAGAGTAACATTTGAAACATCACAGCTCAATAATTAATTTTACATTACATTCAAAACAAACGTTTGGTTCAGCTGCCAAAAATTTTCAATCCGGCACTTGCGTAACCGCTGAAACAAAATGAACGGATCAATGCCGGATGGAAATGTCACGCAAAAGTTGAATGCATTTGAAATACATTAATGCACACACAGTGAACGCAGTTACCGCATTTGCCGCAAGAAAGTTGGTCAACTTTCAACTTTTACGCAAGTGCCGGATTGAAAATTTTTGACAGCTGAACCAAACGTTTGTTTTGAATGAAATTTGTAATGTAAAATTAATTATTGAGCTGCGTGATGTTTCAAATATTACTCTTATTATTCGCACAAGTTGCGTGTTTACTCCGGCATTGATCCCTTCATTCTGTTCCAGCCATAAAGCCCGGTATTGTGTTCATTTAGCGGATAAATATTTACCAGCAATAGAGCAGGGACCTTTTTTACGGCTAAAATTGTTCATTGTTTTGAACTATAGGTGGCTGCTTTTGACAACCAGCTGTCGTGCATTTGTTATATTATTTCGTGTTCTTTTGGATTGCTATTGTACTTACCCATTTCGAAATAGTATAATTTCTTTTCAAAAGAATTGGCTAAATGAAGACGGATTTTTTTAGCAGAAAAAAATAATAAAAATACACCGCCATTCTTGTAATCCAATTTCATTTAACTTCAAACGTCAAAATTTTAGCGTGAAAAAAAGATATTGAGCGGATAAATCTGATGTTAAATATGTGATTGTGGATATTACTGCCATCTACCTGTCAAAACTAAACAAACTTTTAGCTGATAAAACACAATACCACTTTCCCTAGCGATTTGGCTAAATATTTCGCAACTAAATTTCACCGCTAAATTTCCATACAAAATTTATCCGCGAAATGAACACAATACCAGGCTTAAAAGTTGAAAGTTGACCAACTTTCTTGCGGCAAATGCGGTAACTGCGTTCACTGTGTGCGCGTTCATGTATTTCAAATGCATTCAACTTTTGCGTACCATTTCCATCCGGCATTGATCCATTCATTCTGTTCCAGCGGTTATATTATCACCTCAATACTCCGGAGTATATGATGCATGGCAAGAAAAAGGTAATAAATCTACTTTGATGGTTAGAATATACTGTGGTATAGTGCATGATCACTGAGTCAGATTGGTATGGTGCTCGCCCTGCAGCTTAAAAACATGCAGCACGGAATCTTTCCTACCTATAATCGCCTCTCAACTAAAAGTAAAGCATGCTGTAGCGTCTAAGTCTTGGCATCAACAAACATTTATTTGATTTTATACTAGCTGTAGTCAAATAAAAGTAACATCAAACACTAAAAATGGTTCTGTTTCGTTTATGATATCGTTCTGTCAATTCACACAGATTCAATCAGAACGAGAAAATGAGTGCAGCGTAATTTTAACAAAATTTTTTACTCGAGTTCAACCTCAACCTGGCCATCCTCACCAGCTTTTACATTGTACTTGATAACCTCCTCTTCCTCCGATTAAAAATCAAGTTTATGAACTAACCCCAAGTAACTCGATTAATTTCCAGTTGTCAGATGTGAAAGATTAATTCATATTTCCCAATTCCTATAGGAATAGGATCAAACTGGGTTGAAAATCGAAGTGTCCAGTGACATAAATGTAAATAACCAACTATTAGCGACAATTTGATTTGGTTTAATTTAGTATAGTAATAATAAAGTGCAAAAGTTTCAAGTTTAGTGTATAGCTATGTTTAAAAGTGTTACACTTAGGCAAGATATGCTTGGAATATCACTAAAAAAAAAAAGATATCCTTTCCGTTTCGAGTGATTTCAGATATTATATTCAACCATTATATGATATTTTATAATTCCTAGATATAATTTATTGTATATATATATATAGTGTACGAAGTAGATATAGAATTAGTGTGCTTGCTTATCTCTATATCTGGCAGACAAAACCTTTTCATAATGACTGTAATAATTGGTAAGTGCACTTCAAATCAAATCAAATATTCATGTCTATCTGGTCTTCAAGTTAGGCAGAATTGCTTGTAATTTTATAGTAACATATTATACCTGCTGTTAGGTTATTTATGGTAGCCAGTAGACAAAAATGAAAAAAATCAATTTAACCTATTATTTGATAACAGAGTAAATATTTATACTTGTAAGATTTTATCTTTACATTATTTCAATTGAATGTTAGTAAACAATCAATGAATACTGAATGAAACTTATTCGACTTATCAGCAGCGGTAATCTCGATATTTTACGATTTTCTATGCTAGACATTTTGTCACCATGAACACGGATAGCTAGCTTTGTGTGATAGATAACGCTTATTGGCTTCCGATATCTTTAATTTTATCAGTTGAAAAAAAAATTCGTAGGTATAACATTCTATAATTTCTACAACCTGAATTTATTTGAACAGAATACAATTACCCCATAGGGGGCGCCGCAACAATTTATTAATTTTTTTGCAAAAGCTTTTATGATTCATACTGTATTAATGTCCTAGCAGTTGAGTGTTAACATATTTGCAATATGCATAGATATACTTGTGTACCACCGAAATATTTATAAATAAACATACATAATATTGTTTGCCTTAACCAACTTTTTTTTTCTTAAAAATGTCAAATGTAAAATTTTATACCTACCTCATGTCATGCTTTAGCTTGCCGTAATATAAAAATTACATATATTGTGAGTATTGTAGTGGCGTAATTGCATAAAGCTTAGCCTCTCCTGTTTAGATGAACGGGGGAGCGTGCAGCGGTAGTCAGGAGACCATATGGCAATTTTTTCTATTATAAGAGTAACTGAGAAAGACATTCAGCCAACTTTTACCGAAAATTCAGATTGTTACACTTCAGATTTTTCATGCATCCGCCTGAGCTACATTCTTCTACATTCCATACACTAGATGGAAGTGTCTGTGTCAATATCTAATTTTTCAAATTATGGGAAATATCAAATCAAAAAGAATTTATTTATAAGCCCCTGCTTGAAGCAACGTACAACGTTGAGCATTACGACATTAGTAGCTTAGTATAACAGCAAAATAACATAAATCAGTGTAGACCATAGGCCAGAAAATGAGATAGCATTGTGAGATCGGTTGGACGGTAAAAAGTCCTTACAGATAATTTTGTGGAGATAATCACAACTATGGATGTAGGTAGTTGTCATTACCAATGTCTGTACATAGATGTTGGTTAGCAAAAATAAAATTATAGACATGAATAAAATGATAGGACTTACATATGATGACACTCATTGCCTGTACATAGTTGTTGTTATTAAAAAGGCTTATCTAGTAATAAAGAGCCTTACCTAGTGACATTACGGCTAAAATTCATTTTTTTTAGTAGTAAATTTAGTCTTAGTATTAAATTAGTTAGGCCGACAGTGCGTACAATAGACGACTATTAGCTAGCTACTGAAATTGCTAATCCTTCGACGAATGAATCTTGACAAAGCAAACGTTCAAACTTAAATTTAAAATAAAATTAAAGATTAAGCCTATTCTTACAATGTCCAACTCCGGAGAGCATATTCGATAACCCCAATTCAGTCGGGTCATGAGGTGCATAGCGGACAGCCCCCGAGGTTTGCATTATTAGTTTTTATGATAGCCCTGAGCAATAGTAGATATTAGCTAGGATTATAGACATTAGCGATATATATTAGCGATTAGACATACTTTACTGTCTGTCATAGAAACCGCTAATTTGGTTGAATGGAACAAAAGCTAGTATAAAGTCATTTTCATTCACTTCAAAAACTGTTGTTGAGCAATGTCGCAAAAATGTGGTATAGCGTTTGGATAATTTTCACAAAATTATAAGATCGGACGCATCTACCCCATACTAACAAGGAAATCTAATTCCTTAATTGGTCTGATTCGATGTACCCAATAAATCTGAGATATCCTTTTTCAGGATATTCTACAAAATGATGCCATCAGGGAAGTTACTATGTATCTAAAAATACTCTATAAAAACTTTAGCTGTTGTACCTGTACGTGCAGTTTACAACGCTAATTACACCTTAAGCAGTCTGCAACCTATTCAACAGTGCAAGTAACTGCTTCCAATAACGATAGAAAGGTATGATTTATGACAATACAATGTTTAAGCAATTTTTTTCTTCTCAGAAAAGTATTGCTTCTGTCCCGAATCGTGTGTGTAGCAAACAAATTAGTACTAAAATAAAATATAAGTAGGTAGCCGCCGACACAAAAAGTTGGGCATATCGACAGCGTACCCAAAGAGGGTGCGCTTAGAAGACCCTTCGTCTATAATTCAACCATATAATGGTGAACCACTTGGTAGAATTCATCATCTTCCAGCCAAATTGTACAACTTTAATCTTAGAGCAGTCCCTACTCTTACTGTTTTCTGCTTTTTCTCATTTTATTATGCTGCCCGCAATCAATCACGTAGTACTGTTATTTGGAGCCTTACTGTACCCGTATATGTACTCTTTACTTAAGAAGAAAACTGTTTTCATTTTTCTCTTTAAATTAAATTTTTTATAAATTATTATAAATATAGAAAGTATTTATGATTTCTTTCTTTCTTTTATAAAGTTTATGATTTGTCTTCCTTTTTGTATTTAAACTTGATAGTTGCCTACAATAGTCCTGTTCCCTTGCTTAAAATTGTAAAATGTTTCTTATTTATGTGGTGATAAAATTGTCAAGGTCGTTTGAATTACTTTTTAAAAAAGCAAAAGATGTAGAAAAGAGAAAACCGAAGAGCCATGGCGTAGCTAGCATGACTGGTACTGTGCGGCAACTATTAAATACAACATTAAGTAAAATAACAAATCCGATAATGTTAAATTATGATTTTAATAAGAAAGAAGCTTATTGTCCGTCGATTTTGGATACTTTCGCGATCCTAGAGTTATCTACGATGCTCTCTTTGTTTTGAGTACGCAGTGTTGCCAATATATTCTAATCTAACAAAAGCGAGCCTTTAAAAGTGCGCTAAATTGACATTTTAGAAAATGAAAGAAAAAATACATATAATTCATTTTTATTCAAAAATATTAGTATAAAAGGAACGTGGATTCAAGCTCAATAGAGCCAAATTAAACAATTTTACAATCACATTTCGTTAAATGTGAAGGAAGTGAGAAGAGAATCAGTTTTTTCTAAAGAGCACTAGATTGGCCATTTGGTGCTAAGTTGTGCTGACCCTGACCATTAGAATCTGCTACTGCTGACAGAGTCGAATCTAGCTAGATTTAGTAAGTGTAACACTTCGATTTTATATTTATGAATTAAGGGCTTAAAGTTCGGAGTGCGTTTTAAGCTTGATGTGCGGTCGACTGTATCGTTTCATAGCTTTAGCGTTTTGTTTGTACGTTTTTAATATTCTTTAATCGCGGGTGTCATCCCAAACTAAAAAAAAAAAACAATTAAAAATCCGAAATTTTATATAAACAAAAACAAAAGCTTTCTTTACAAGATAATAAACTAATTTAGTTTATTTTTATGAAATTTTTAATTTTAACCAAATGATTGATACTTTTCAGTTCTATACATTCAGCTGTTATGTAAATTTTTTCATGATTGTTAAAATAATTTTTTTGCAGATATGTATACAGTTGTTCAACAACACATCACAATCTATGAGAAGATGCCATAAATTCGATAGGCGCACGGCTAAGTAGGATGAGAGGTAAAATTGTAGAATATATCGTAATTTTGCATTATTATTTAACATTCAACACATCACTAAAAATGATTCAATAAATAAAAACTTGAAATTGAATTTCAAATAAAAACTTGTTTTACAATTGTTACCGTGGGACGTACACATTAAATGATATTTATGCTATTTTCAAGACGAAACCATCATGTTCCATATAGTACCATTGAATAAATAACTAATTAGTTATTTATTCAATGTATAGTACCTGTGTTAATTATTGCGCTCATTAAGCTTTTAACTGCAGCAAACAGATGACGCAGACATAGATAAGCCCAGATCTCCAGACCTTATCACAGTAAATTTCAGATGGCGAAAGTACATACTCTTTCGTAGTTATTTAAAAAATCTGAAGTCTTGCTCATACCGGAGCGGAAACGTTTTGAAATGTTTTTACTTGAAAGAAAAAGGAAAACAGGTAACATTTATATAGAGCTTTGTTGTAAATATATATTTTCAACTAAACCTAGCTTTTTATATTTTTTGTCCAAAAAACATTTTTTTTTTATATAAAAATTTGAATAAACCAATAATTTCTTATGAAATACGTAAGTAAATATAGAATGAAAAATGTTCGACTTTTTAATATAGTTGCGTGTAAAAAAATTCGGTTCATTTTACCACAAAAATAAAAATATAGTTTAGTAGTTGATGGTTTGGCGATGATGGATACATGTAAATATAAACTGGAAAAAACGCTTCACTTTTTACGGATGAGAGGCATTCCGGGGGAGGAGAATTTCCGTACGGCCAAGTTTCGAACGGGAGGGGAGCACGGGCAGCATAGCAATACTTTTGCAAGCAAATAGTTTCGGCCATTTTGAAATTGTGAATTCCTTACATGCGTTTTGAGGCGGTAATATAATAATTTAATTGTCATTACGTGCTTATTATTATTATTATTTGAACACGAACATAATTAACCTCGGTAATCATATATATTATGATGGCGGCACGTCTGGGCACAAGAGAAAAAAATACTCCCGCTTCGTGGTGAAGCGTGTGTGTCAAATTCAAATTAATTTATTTCAACAACTTCACTAGTAAGATTTCGATCTTATGAGTAAGTGTAGGATAGTTAATAATATACTTAATAATAATAGTAACAATTAAACTAAATTTCAAAAAGGAAAGAAAAAGTAATTCATAATATGTACAAGCGCTTATACTAAATTAAACTAACAAAAACCCTAATCCCTCAATACCAACTTATAAACTAAGAATTGTAGAAATAATAGCTTAGTAATAGCAAAGAACATATAACATAACAAGAAGCTTCATCTGGCCTCTAAAAATGCACAAGTTGTATGGTTATTTGGTGATGCGGTCGGGAGGTAATAGACGGGAAGAAGCAAAGATTTGAGACTGAGAGAATATTTCTGTTCTCTCTGTTCCCCGCCACCCCACAGCTGTACCTGTACACACGCCGACGCCAGCAGCCATGCACAGTTTTGTTTCACTATGATGCCGCTGCCTAGTTGAAGTGGCGAACTGGTTTTTCTATTAATTTATGTACTCGAAAAATTTTCATATGAACTTTTTCACAGATTTTTGTGGCCGAGGATACTTTAAAAGATCAATGACCTTAATTTAACCCTTTGGAATAAACAAGTAAATGTATTTATTGGTCAGCGAAAATTCTTGTTTTTAAGAAAAATATAGAACTTTGGACAATTTGTGTGCGATCCAACGAGCTTTATTGCAACAGTGAAAGGCTTTTCAGAAGAGTAAAGGATTGAAATACGAGAGACAATTATCGCAGAAATTATTTTTACTTGTTCTTAATCATTATCGATCGTCCAATAATCTCGCCAACAAATTATCTATATCGAAAAACCCCAAAAAAAAATATAAACATCTTTGCCCAGTCACACAATCAATGCAACTGACTGTGACTAGACTAGACAGCTTGTCGCCCACCAATTGTTATCCCATCCGCTCATTTTACTATTCTCCCTCTGTTCTACTAATTCAATGCAATGTAAATGAAAATACTTTCAAACAAAATAGAATATTATGGCTGGCATGGCATACGCAATGCAATGCATGAGGATGATGCGGAGCACAGGTACTGCCTCTGGTGCTGTGCTGGTGCTTTGATAATGATGATCCGCCAGCCGCCACTCACCACTGGTGACTGACGGCAGGCAGGCCGTCATTCAAAGTAGAATTCGCATAAAATTTGTGAAAGCGGGTCGTATTATCACCACCGATGAGTGGCGGATCGTTAAGAAGCAGAGATTTTTAGAGATTTTTCATACAATTTGTGAGAGCGGGTCGTAATGGAACGACCCGCCATATAAAACTTTTCAATATATGAGATGCGTATTCTTTCTGTTAGATGTTCTTTGGTAATAGTTACTATAAATAGTAGAAAATAGAAAAAAAAAGTACGTAAAAGTATTGATAGATCGCAAATATGCAAATAAATCATTGCGAAAGCGTGTGGTTCAGCCCTATAGGTACAAGAGGTTTCCTAGTCAAGGGCGAAACATGTTGCAGTATATATCACTTCTCGTGAATGTTAGACATTCGGCGGGGGAGGGAAAATTCCTACACGAGACATCAATATATGTATATCTGAAAAGAAGGAAAGTAAAAAATGAAAAATTTACATTTATTTGAATAAAATTTTACTTTCCTAGCCTTCCTATCAGCAAATTCTCTTAATAAATTAGCAACCTGAGATATTCTCGACCACAGATCCGTTTTTATCAATTTTAGCTTAGAAAAACTTCTCTCTCTACTAGTTTAATTTAATTTAATTTAAACATTCGGATACAGTTTGTGAATATTGCGATTTTTAATGAAATATCATCATCTTGGTCGGGTAAAAAGGATTTCAGACGTCTGAGTTCATCACATAACAAACAATCATCACCATGACTTCGACCCTCCAGAGTGTGAGAAGTTCTGGTTTTTCTGGAATCTTTTTTATATTATACAAAAACGACCAAGATTCTGTGTACTCATTCAACTGTTCAAAACTTGCATTGAGTGGTATTAAGGTAACAGTTAAAAAATTCGATTTCAACTTTCTTTTCTAGAGTTTGGATAGTCACATCGTGGGCAATTTCACCAGCCTGGCGTTTAATACATCTTATTTTGTTGTTGTTTTTTTTTTTTAGGTCTTAAAGACATGTTCAATTTGAAGTTCTTCAGCCAAGTACTTCGCAGCTAAAATCGCCGTTTTAAAGCCCGTCTTTCCGGCGCAGTTCCGTGTGATATTGAATACATACATTACATATATATGTATATAAATTTAGTATAGGCACCTGCTCCTGGCGAACGTTTCCATAATAACTTATGAGAGACATTTATGGCTTCTACACACATTTTTCGTACTATATTGAAGTGGTAAATAATATTTTTTTAAGTTATGGGACATTTTATCATTTTGTATGATTACCCATCACTAAAATTAAGCCAACATTTTATAATTCAGTCGCTCAGCCGCCGCCGATTCAAGGACGGCTTTCGGCACCCCTTTCCCTCTGGTACCCTGGGAGGAGGAATGCTTATAAACCAAATTAAGTGAAGCTTCTCTATGTTTGTGATGAGCTCAAGTTTTCAGGTTTGGGAGCTGAGTGGAGGTATAAACAGCTAGCAGAACTCGTGAAGTTAGTTAGTTAGTCAAGTTATTTTAATAAGAGTGCAAATTTTGTTGCCATTTCTACGCGCTGTCTTTGCTTTATCGTTGCTGGTCCCACTTGTTTCTTGTCATTTTTGTGCTTGCATCTCATTTACTCTGCAATTTTCTGTCTTTCGTTAAGGTCGTCCCCTTCGAGATAATATGAGGGGAAGAAAGCTTTGCTCATGTTCACGAATTTTATACGATACTCGCATTCGTGTTTGATATACTATATGTTCTAAGGCCCACCCGCGCCCTACTCTAACACCGCTACTGGGAGTAGGTCAAGGCCAGCTTGAGCTCGTGTTTTTCCTTTTTATTTCAACTGCAAGAACACGAAAATTCGAGTACAAGTTATTAAGTACTTTCACCTGTGTGAATCGAAAATTGATCAAGAATCGATGAATGTCTTTTTTTTTTTAGAAAAATCGTATGTCTGACTACATGGATGGTCATGGCTGATGTAGTGATGGAGAAAAACGAACAATTTTGTTTGATTTAAAATTTACAATAAACTGTTATTGACGACATCATAAACTGTTATTGACGACGGCTGATATATTAATTGAATTGAAGACAACATATTGATAAATTAAAAAGGAATATGGGTAAATTGAACAAAATCTTTGCGTAACTGTTGAGGAACTAGCCGAGAAGCTTGGTTTTGATCATTCAACCTATTATGTGTGCAGCATGCGCTTAACGTGTACAAAAAGCAAGAGACGGAGTACTAACCAATCAAATAAAATTGAGACAGCTTTTCATCCCTTTTTCACTGGATGTGAGACAGTTGTGTTAAGTAATCGGCTGTCAGCCAAATTCCATAGTCTTCAGAGTCTCAGCCGCCAGTAAAGATAAGCCTGTAGTACTCCAGATGTTTGATGCCCCCGTTAGGCGCCATATTTGTTATGTGTGTAGCGTGTGAGTGGTTGGAGATGTGAAGTCCTATCTGCTGACCTAAGCAAAAATAACCTAATAAGAAGATAGGAATCAGCCGAACAAAATTGAAAATTTTTCGTGGTTTTAGAATGAAACAAGTAATGTCATATATTTTCGTCTTTTGCATGTATAGGGGAAAAGAACTTTGCTATGCGCTATTGTAGTGCGATTGGGACAACGAGTTAAAAACAAAAATTGAGAGAACGTAGGGTTACCCGAACGACAAAATCTTATTGAATCCCTCAAAATCCCATCAGACTATTCATAATAATGTACTTCGAGTCACACTACCTCACTTTTTTAAGAAAAAGATAAATTTCGCTTTGGCCACGGTGCTGAAAGAAGATGTAAATTTCTGTCAAATAAAGTTTTCATTTTTCCCGAAAATATCAGTGAATCCAGGATGAGTTCTCCCACTTAATCTCTTCAGAGCAAAACGAATGTAAACAGAAGCACATGCTGTTCAAATATCATAGGATTACAGCAACAACATGCAACCAAACTCTGTCAATATTTCAGAACAATCTGTTTTCACAAAAGCGCGGGAATATGCGAACAGAATTGATTTGTAGAGTGCATAGAAGTAGGAATTCTTTGAAAGCTGCGTTCCTTTTCTCGTTCAGAATGAATTTTTTCAATCCATCTCGTTCTTTTTCTCGGGCCGAACGATATAGTTTCAATCTGTCATCGCTTTTTCGGACTCCGAATCGTTCTGAATGCACCTGAGTTTTTCCCGGATTTAAGCAGAACGATTTTAATTTGTATTCGTGAATGGGTTGTTTACAAATTAGTACGAGGTGGTAATAGTTGAGTTTAAGTTGATTTTGTTGGAAAATGGCTGTATTTTTCATAAACAACAATTTTTACGAATTTATACTTGCTTTTATCAAACGGAAGAAATGTTAAACACTTGAAATGGTTTTGTTTCGTTCCTTTTCTATGAGCACAGAATTAAATACTGACATCGGTCTGTCGATTTATACAGATTCATTCAGAACGAGAAAAGGAACACAGCAATAGGTACAGAGAATAATATAGGTGCCATGACTTTAATTCTTACAAAACGTTAAACCTACCAAAATATTTTTGGGAAAAATGAGAATTTTATTCGACAAAAATTTAACATCTCCATTCAGTACCCTGGCCAAAGCGAAATTCATCTTTTTCTTAAAAAAATTAAATAGTGTGACCCGATGTACGAAAAATTCATTATTATGAATATTTTAAAATTTTGTGGGTATTCAAGTAGATTTTATCATTCGGGTAATCCTATGTTTTCTCAATTTTTGCTTTTAACTCGTTGTATCAATTGCACTACAATAATGCATAGTAAAGGTCTTTTCCCCCATTCATCCGAAAGACTTAAGTAAATGACATATTTCTTTCTTTAAAACAAGAAAATTTTCCAGTTTTGTTCGGCTGTTTCTTAACTTCTTGTTAGGTAACTTTGATCTTGGCACTCCCAAATATTTGCATTATAGATTATCCGCTATCATTTAGTGAGTAGAGTTTTTCGTACAAACATTCTTTTCCTCATATTTGTTGTTCTCGCATAAATTTTTCAAATGTGCCGAAATATGTCATTACATCTATAAAATTTGTTACATAAAATTATTTAGTGAAATGGTTTTGCGAAGAAATTTCCCAACACATTTTTCTTTCTAACATTTATTGAACTCAATAATAATTGACCATTACATAAATTTTTATTGAAACTTATTCATTCACAATTCAAAAGCAGCATGAATGGCCTCCTAAATTAAAAACTTTTGAAGCTTGCATTGCTCTTTTATATTTGTTTTGGGCTCAATAATTTGACGTACGGTCCGCTCCTTCTATCGAAAATTGTTTGGAATATAGCATTCAAATAAATAGAACATGGATGGTATTTTTTGAAAATGTGAGCCATAATAAGCATACTGCGCGTTAATTAAAGTAAAATTTGATTGTAAAATGAAAAATAAAAAAAAATATCTTCAGTATTCATGGGACAATATTTAGTAATTTTTAGTTTGTGTTTTGGAAATTATAAAGGAAACATGTATCGATTTAAAAGTATTATCAAATCTGAAATATATTTAAAGTAATTGGAAAACTTTCATAAAATAATATTATTTATAGGTAGGCGGATACCTATACCCTTGCCCAATACAGGGGCAATGTCTCGACGGAAAAATACGTTTTGCGTACGTACAAGTCTCGCCATATTTCTAGTCCTATTTATTTTACTACAATTTCACGTATTTAATTATAGTAAGTAATAGTGCAAATTTTTCAATTATATATGTAAAGACTTTATATATTTACAGCTGATACACGAGAAAATTCAATAGCAGATGTAACAAATGACACAAATGCGGCCATATTATCAATGGTGCCATCGGTTTTTCATAAATTTTTAACAACAAGAACAAGAAATCAAACTATCGGTATATATTTGCATAAGAATATGATAACATAAATATTCTTAAGAAAAAAACTTACTTTTAGTGCACAATGGAACACAAAGCGGTTACGTAGAATTATATCATCCACCCAATATTACTGAGATAAAGAAAATGATTGCCAAATATAATGACTTGCAACTAGTTTTGAACGAAGATGTTTTCGGTCCTCTTCTGAATGATTCTGTGATAATTGTTGTACAGGTAATTCATTATAGGTATATAATAATGGGGTGCATAAAGAGAACGGTTTTATCAACTTTGGGAAATTTCTTGTGTTGTCGTTTTTTGAGAAAAACTCAGTTAAGTGTTGTTTATACATGTATTTACACCTCGATGTTTCGACCGACTCTCTAGCCGTTTTCCTGGAGAATTGCTCCAATTTTCAAATTGCATCGGAAATGAAGTGTTATTATAAGTTTAATTGTGGTAAACTACCTAATTTAAACTAATTTTCACTAATAGATGTAATATTGAATTAAAAAACATAAAACTGCATGCTACAACTATAATAATAAATTAGAATACAACAACTATTGAAATATAAGCTGTAAAAATAAATTTACGACAATTCCTTAAAAAAATCAAAACAATCCCTAACATTAAAAAAGTAAAAAAGCTAGAATTCTTCTGATACCCTTCGTATGGTCACCCAATGCAAGTTTGATTTTTGAAGTAGTTTTTCGCATGTATTTCTAGAACGGTTTGTCGGACAAAATAAATTATTATAAAACATTTTATAGGATTTCATATTCTGAAGAACTTTTCAGTACATTTAAACGATATAGGACTTATTGTTTTCACAGTATACGTAAAAATCCTAAATTTTTATATGGCAACACTAAGAAGGGGTTGCCAGATTTAGTCCATTTTTGAAATTGTATTTACTATTTTTATGAAAACACTATGTACAAAATTTTAGCTCACGTAGTGTCCAAATATGTAGGGAAAAACGAAATTTTTGTATTGCAACCCTACGAAGAAGTTACCCGATTTGTTTTTTAAAAGGCCATATGCAAATTTTCAGTTCTCTAGTTACACGCTTTCTTGAGTTATCGTGAGGACGGACGGACGGACATGCAAAAATCAAAATAACTTAATTTTATCCATGTGTGTCTAATCCATTTTTCTTTACCATTATTTCTAGGTGTTACAAACGGAATGACAAACTTAGTATACCCTTTAGATTTAGTCTAGGATATAAAAATAAATTAATTAAATGAAAAATGCTTACTTACATGAGTCAGTGAAAAAGTAACGAATCTCAAAAGTTTTCAAAATATATGTATGTATATGTCGTAGACATTTGACGTAACTCAGCATTTCACGAAAAGTCTAGATACTTCATGGAAAGTAGGCAAATAATGTAACGGTTTTGACTTAGCCCCTTTTTATACATTAGATGAAATCATAGGGGTATACTAAGTTTGTCATTCCGTTTGTAACACCTCGAAATAATGATGGTAGAGCAAAATGGATTGGACACCCATTCATAATATTAAAAGTTATTTCGATTTTTGCATGTCCATCCGTCCGTGCGCACGATAACTCGAGAACGCGTATACTTAGAGAGCTGAAATTTTATACACGGACTTTTTAAAAAAAGTAAAATTAAGTTCGAAAATGAGACAAATCGGGCAACTCCTTCGTGGGGTTGCCATATAAAAATTTCGTTTTCCGCTATATATTTGGACACTGACTGAGAACGCGTCGACGTAGAGAGCTGAAATTTCGTACATGATGTTTTTACTACATTATCAAATAAAATTTCAAAAATGGACTAAATCGGGCAACTCTTGGTGTTTCCATATAAGAATTTCTGTTTTTTACGTATACTTTGAAAACGATCAGTCCAACACATTTTTATTGTACTAAAAACTTCTGCAGAATACGAAATCCTATAAAATTGGTTATAATCATTTTTTCTGTGCGACAAACAGTTCTAGAAATATATGCGAAAAACAACTTCAAAATCAATACTTGAATAGATCGGTGACCATACGAAATTTAATACGGGCATTCATCTAGGGTATCATCAGAATTGGTCGTAGACCAATTCTAGCTTTTTTACTTGTTACATTATGTGTCTGAAATTTTATGTCATTTGATCAAATGCTAAAAGTGTTTATGCCGATACTGTAATACCAGCCTATATAACCAAATACTAGTACTCGCGTGTATGTGTGTATATGAGTGTGTATATTTGTGTATGTGTGGTATGTCTGTCGCAGGCCTGGGTGCGACCTCCCCCTCCACCACCCATCTCCCAGTACTAGTATTTGGTTATATAGGGTGGTATTACAGTATCGGCGTAAACGCTTTTAGCATTTGATGAAATGACTAAAAATTTCAGACACAATGTAAAAAGGGGCTAAGTCAAAACCGTTACATTATTTGCCTACTTTCCATGAAGTGTCTAGACTTTCCGTGAAATGCTGAGTTACGTCAAATGTCTACGACATATATACATTCAAAAGAATTAAAAAGCAAAGAATGTTATAGTGAGTCAAGTTATATCACAGCTTCACACTAATAACGCAAAAAACGTGTTAAATATTACTCCTATTTATTCATGGTAAAAATTGACTCTTTCTCTTTAAGCAATTTGAGAACTGAGAACTGAATCTTCTTAAGTTTGTAACATTTATAAGCAACTATGTTCAAAAAAATCGGGTAACTTCTTCCTTCGTAGGGTTACCATACAAAAATTTCGTATTTGACTATATATTTGGGTACTACCTGAGAACGCGTCAACGTAGCGAGCTGAAATTTTGTACACTATTTTTTGATAAAAATAGGAAATAAAATTGCAAAAATGGGCTAAATCAGGCAACCCATTCTTGGTGTTGCCATATAAAAATTTAAGTTCTTTACGTATACTGTAAAAACGATTAGTCCTAGACGTTTTTATTGTACTGAAAGGTTCTTCAGAATATGAAATCCTATAAAATTTTTACTGCTTGACAAACCATTATACAAACATGCGAAAAACCACTTCAAAAATCAAACTTGCACAGATGGGTGACCATACGAAATTACATACGGGCATTCATCTAGGGTACCATAAGAATTGGTCTTATACCAATTCTAGCTTTTTTTAATTGTTTCTCTTGTTTTTATTTAATAATAGAATCGTAAAATTTGTTTAATAAACTAATCAAGACAAGATGTGAGTACTCCTTTCGGCTCCCATAGAAATGAAAGTACTGCTTATCTCGTAATTCCCTTTTTTATTCACTAACTAGAAATACGTTTTCTAAAATCCTGACCTTAATAAGTTTATTCGCACACATACTGTCATACCGCAATAATTTTCCACTTAGTCATTACCATCTTTACTACAGGCCGAGGAGGCGGTAAGACATTTCTTCTTTACTTGCATATATATGAGAAACGTGTCTGATTGAAAGCTTTTAGGATTGCGCATTATGGAAAAACAAACACGTTTCATGTTTAAATATTTATATAAAGTAAACAACCCCTCGGTGACGTTAATTCTAACGCCATTTTATAGGTCGAAATGTTTTCTTTTAGGAAAAAGAAAGCAATTGTGAGTATTTCAACAAAATTACGGTGTTTCCACATTTTCCTAAACTCTACCCAATTCGCTGTGAAATGAGAGTACTGCAACTCATGGCTATGATTTTCTAATGAATGACAAATTCAAATGCGTACTAATTATACTTATGAATTTAATATAATAATAATAATTAGGAGTATTGTTAGCATGAATAGTTGAGTTTTTCTTATTTGTATAAAAAGTTAAGATATCGTTTTTTGATAATAAAAAGTTGGAAAATGAAATATTTATTTCATCTTTTGAAAACTGTTATATATATTTACGATCCCGTAGACCGCATGTCACTGTTCGTGTCCTACCAGAGGTATCACTTCCGGAAGGTTAACGTCAAAAGTAATATTACAAGAAATTCAAATGGCTTTTGCCTGACATGCCTTAAATCTTATCAATTTCTGGGTAATGGGCATTATTCATTGGACAGCGATCCACCGGAAGGACCGCCAAAAACTACAACTACACAGATGATATACATAATTGCTGAATTATTATTATTATTATTTTATTATTTATCTAAGCAACTATATATGTATTAACTCATTTTTACTTCTAAACATTTAAGAATTTTTATTTGTTTTAGGTACACACCCGTATTACATACCTTCGGCATCTTATAGTAAGTTTGGCTCAGGCTAGGGATATTTCCAAGGCACTTGTAGTCTTTTCACACGATTATTATGATGAAGATATAAATGATCTGGTGCAGTCCATTGACTTTTGCAAGGTTATGCAGGTAAATATAGAGATTGTAAAATCGGGATTTTTTATAATGTTTGCATGTTTATGTACAGATTTTTTATCCTTACTCAATTCAAACCCATCCATACGAGTTTCCTGGAGTTCATCCTGGAGATTGTCCTAGAGATATAAAAAAGGATCAGTAAGTATTTATAATTTATACATTATATGTGTTTAACGCACGTTCTTTATTATAACGGTCATACTCCAAAACCATTTAGGGTAAGGGGGTTATTCTGAACAAAAAGTTTTCAAAGTCAACGGACAATCATATTTCGTCATCCGCATTACAGTTACAAATTGACGTGTATATCAAAACTGTTACAAATAGGTACGGTTTTCATTGAATAAAAATTATCACATTATTACAATGCTTTGGCTGATAAAAACTTAAATTGTTTTGTATATATAGAACAGAAGGAGCATACTTGCTTTGTAAATGTCGCAACTTTAAGAGGAGTCAGTACCAAGATTTGCAAGTTTCGTATGTAAACGAGATTTTAAAGATACGGAAAATACCTCCGATCGTCTTATATACTAACGCTCTGCTTATAGAGCAGCCTGCCATAGTGATAAAGTGCAGTTTGCAACGCCATAAAAATCAACACAGCAGTCCCTAAAGAGGAGTCTTAAGCGTGAAACACAATTGGAGCGTTTCAAGCAGCTTTATCGCCAGCTTTCTGCTACACTCGACTGGAAAAGCCGAATTGAACACAATTGATGTTTTTGACATTTGCAGCTTTAACTTGTTTATGGTGAAAACTTTTATTCATAAGTGGCTTTAAAGAAAAATAGAAATGCATCCGATTTTCCAAAACTACGATAAATTCATGCTTTTTTGGATAGTTTTCGAGATGTACCAGTTATATGCAAAAATAATACTGGACAGTGACAAAAGAAGATCAATTTGGACAAGAGAAATCTTCGGCAAAAGGGAACGAGAATTACATGGATTTTTCACAAAAACCTTTTTCGTCATTAAGGACAGAGATATGTCCCACAGAAACACCTTTTCCTTTACCAACTCGATGAGTTTTTCCTCCATTGAAATTTTTTTGTAATCTGTGTTTACTTCGCAACTGTTTCAAACGATATGTCAACAAAGGCCATCCACATATGATATTTAACGTTCGCACAGTTGGCAACATTAAAAATTCCCTCAAGTTGGCAGTCATTGGGCTTGAAATTTGATCAAATCTCAAGCCAGCTTGAATCTGGCAAAAAAGCTAAAGCTCCAATTGTGTGCTTCTACATTGATTTACATAGTCAACAAATCTCAAGCTGGCTGAAACGCTCCAATTGTGTTTCACGCTTTACTCTGGCCTTCAGTCAGTGAGGATACGTTGCAGGCTTATGTTGCAGGGTGAAACCTTGTAAAAGGGCGCTATGGCAGGTTGGCTTAATTTAAAGTAATTAGAATCGTGGGCAGTGCAAATTTAAGTTACAATTTTCAGAAGTGGGATTACTAAGCCCACATAAGTGAAAAGTGTTATAGAAATGATAATAAAATTGTGCTCTAATTTTCGTGTTATAAATTCGGTTTAGCCTCTAATAAAATCAAAAAGCGGGGTATGGGATGTACCTATATTTACAGCTCAATACATAACCAACCTGAACGTCTAAAGGGCGACTTTTTGGTCTCGCTCATCAGTATATGTTCAATAATGGTTTTGATTACGTTACAGCTTATACGGACACCCAGCCGCAGGATCTTCACGAAATATAAAACAAAATTAAAGTGAAACGACGCCCATTGAATTCCCAGAAGTGCAAGGCCTCTTAATAAAACTAATTAAAACCTGTCCTTGAAATTTTACTTTCAGTGAACCTTTCGTTCAACCCTAATAAAACACTGCGCTGATAGAAGAAAAGAAGGTAAAATGGAAAATATAATTTTCAACATTCGACATATCCTGACCTGAGTAAATGCTAATGGAAAAATACGAAGTAAATTAAGGAAAAGGGACTATTTGTGATAGTAAAGCCATTAAATTCAAGGTTATATTCAGCTCATCTTATGTGGAAGATAAATGCGTAAATAGATTGCTAATTTGGTAGTTAGTATAAATCTGAATAAGTTCTATTGCGGGAACAATGAATGTGAGTGAATCTAGTGAAGCTAGTGTTGTTAAAAGTTCTATAAATTGTCCAAGCTGTGATAGACCGAATAGAGAGTGTGCAGAACCTCTAGTAAGTGTGAGAATGGGTATGCAGGAAATTCCTGTGAAGGTGTTGTGAAATGGGTAGAAAACATCGAAGTTTTAAAGAAAATTTATGACTGAGATGCTAAACATGTGTTGTTGTACGCTTCAATTAGACTAAAAGGGCGAGCAAAGCTATGGAACTTAAGCCTACGAAATGCAAATGATAATTGGGAGTTTTTTAAAAAGGAGATAATTGAAGGGTTCCCGCATGTTATCGATGAGTCAGCAGTGCATGCGAAACTCATGAAAAGGAAAAGGTATGTAAGTGAACCAATTGAAAACTATTTTTATGAAATTACGTCGTTAGCTAAGCAAGCGAATCTTTGTATGAGAACAACAATAAATTATATAATTTCCGGGTTAGGTGATGTCAATTTAATAACTGCTTTAACAGCATCAAATTGACAAATTACTACAGAGTTGCTAGTAAGAATTAAGCAATTCGAAAGTATATCCGAGCAAGAAAAGTGTAGGCGATTGCAATCACGTGCTAAGCCTAGCAGTTACCACGAGAATAACTCTGAAAAATATCGCACTAACAATATTGAAACTAGTGAGAAAATTAAATCCAAAAATTTATAAACCTTCAAGTAAAAATAATATATATCAAAATTCTACGCAAGGGAGAAAATCGGGACAATATATGGGAAAATGTTTCCGGTGCGGACGGTTGAAGCATATTGCTAGAGCTTTCAACAATAATAAGGGGGAAATTGTCTCACAAGTTAATAAAAACATGAGAGTAATGAAAGAGTATAATGGCCGGTTTCACAGTCAAGGCTTAAGCCACAGCGATGGCTTAAGCCAAGGCTTAATAAATATTTTGGTTTCACAGTCAAGGCTTAAGTGAAATCACTGGCTTAAGGAAAGCTTAACTTAAGCCCGTCATCTCGAAGGCTTAAGCCCTAGATTTTGCTGTGAAACACATAAGAAATTATTGCTAAATATATATTTTGCCTAAATATTATAATTTTTGTTATTAAATGAACGTGCATATTTCAAAAGTTATATTTTAAAACTAAATTGAAATTTTCCAAGCGAAAAATAGTTATCTAATTAGCAGTTTTGAGTACTGTCTGGCAGCTAGTGTCAGCATTCCATTTGACATTTTAAGCAGAAACCAAACAGTTTAGGACAAAAATGAGTTATTTATCTGATGCAGAGGGTATAGGAGACCAAGAAATGTATAATATAATATCGCAAGGTGTGACCCGTGAAAAAATTATATTATTTATTCTCGGTTCCGGCTGTAGATACATTCGGCTTTAATGGTTTACGTTGTCGAAACATTCTGCAACAATGATTTTGGATTTGATATCTTTCCAGAAAAAAAACCACAACAAACTGGTAAATAAAAAAATGTTCTTCTTTTCGCTTAGTTTTTAATCCACAATGGCAATTTTCCTTTAAAAAATTCACAATTTCCTCAGTGCTGACAACTTAAAAATTTTCATCCGCGGCTTAACTAAGCCTCAGCTAACTGAGTACTGTGAAACCGAGTAGGCTTAAGTTCTGGGCTTAAGCCACACTCGTGGCTTAACTAAGCTCTGGCTTAAGCCTGGACTGTGAAACCGGCCATAAAAGTGAGCTTTATGTGCTAGCCTTTGTAGACGGAATTCAGTTTAATGCCTTTGTGGATTTAGGAAGCGAATGCACGACAATTCGATTAAGTGAATGTGAAACTTATAATTGGGAAATTTTAAATGGTAAAGTTACGTTACGAAGATTTGCTGGTGGGGTTTGTGAAAGTCTGGGGAAAATTAATAAAACTATTCAAGTAGGATCAGTAGCATTATCAACGGAAATTTTGGTTGTAGCTGATCATGTCCAAGAGATACAAATGATTATCGGTCAAAGTTTTACCAACCGGCCTGGCATAAAGGTTATAAAAACGTGGAAAAAAATTGAAATTACAGCGGATGCTGAAAATATTAATCGCATTGAACAGAAGTGTCAGAATGATGTCAGACAAATTTTAATACTACGCGAGCCTATATTAAGCGAAAGTATTCAATTGGGATCCACGGCAACCAGTAAAAATGGGGAAGATTTAGTTAGATTAATCCACAAGTATAGAGATTGCTTTGCACTTAAAACTGGGGAATTAGGGAAAATATCTTGGACTGCGCTGCGTATTGAACTTAATGAACCTTCTCCAGTCCATTACAAACCATACCCAATACCATATCATCATCAAGAAGAAATGAGTAGAATAATTCAAGACTTAATAGATGGAGATATCATTGAGAATTCTGCATCAGATTTCGCTAGTCCTGCACTCTTAGTTAATAAAAAAGATGGCAGTTTCCGTATGTGTGTAGACTATAAGAGCTTAAATAAGGTTACTAAAAAGGATAGATTTCCCATGCCAAATATCGAGTAGCAATTAAATCGCATGTGTAAGGTACGCGTTTTTATTTCACTCGACCTAATGAGTGGATATCACCACATTTCTGTTAAACTTGAGTCAAGACACTTAACAGCATTTGTCACTCCTGGAGGACGCTATCAATATAAAAGAATGCCATTTGGGCTCACAAATGCGCCAGCAGTGTTTATGCGTTTAATTGATACAGTTTGCAAAAAGGTTCGTGATGAAAGAATCATGGCGTACATGGATGATTTGCTAATTGTAAGCTCTAAAGTAGAGGAAGGGTTACAGGTACTGGAAAAACTTCTGGAAGTTCTTCGTGAAGCAAATTTAACCCTTAACATAAAAAAATGTTATTTCTTTAATTCAACTGTGAATTATCTTGGTCACAAGATCAACCAAAGCGGAATCAGGCCAGGTAATGTAAAATCGCAAGCAATTGACGAATATCCTGTTCAAAACAGCATTAAGGCAGTGAGGCAATTCTTAGAATTAACGGGATACTTTCGGCGATTTATTCAAGGTTACGCTCTAATTACATCGCCTTTAAATGCGCTCCTAAAAAAGAAAGTAAATTCATTTGGGGAAACGAACAACAAAAAGCGTTCAATGAATTAAAAAATAAATTATGCGAACGTCCACTACTGGCTATATATAATCCTGATGCAGATCATGAGCTTCCTAACGAAGTCTGCTCAATGGGGCTCGCAGGAATATCATTTAAATTTGCGAAGATTGTAATAAACGATCAGTTTCTTATTTTAGCAGGGTAACAACGGCAACAGAGAAAAACTATCACAGCTATGAGCTAGAAGCATTAGCCGTGGTGGAAAGCTTACAACGATTTAGGTATTATTTACTTGGGAAACATTTTAAGGTCGTGACAGATTGCGCATCTCTAAAGGCTACTCACGAAAAGAAAGATATTATTCCCCGAATAACTCAATGGTGGCTGAAAATTCAACAATTTGATTTTGAACTAGAATATAGAGCAGGTACACCAATGGCTCACACTGACGCTCTTAGCCGAGCAACGGTTTCACACGGCGAAGAAACAGAGGAGATGGGTCAAGAAGTATTAGTGGTAAGCATATCAGAGGAAGATTGGGTGGCAACTCTTCAGAGAAACGACTCAACTTTGGATGAAATCTTTAAGTCATTATCCGACGTAAAACATATGGAATATAAAAAGTTCGCTAAGGAATATGAACTGAAAGGAAGAAGGCTGTATTACAAAACTTCGCAAGGTTTGAGATTTGTAGTACCTAAGGGTATAAGGTGGCAAATAGTGAGGATATCACATGACGAACTCGTACACCCAGCTATAGATCGAACGATTAATCACATACAGAAAACCTGCTGGTTTCCGCGTATGAGGAATTTTGTTAAGAAATATGTTGACAACTGTCTGTCATGTGCCTACAACAAAAGATGAAACGACGAGACGCATTATCAATTGAGTACACTTGAAACCTTGCAATTACCTTTCCACACAATACACGTCGACCATCTAGGACCTTATCCACGTAGCAGCAAAGGGAATATGCATGTGATCGAAATAATCGACTCCTTTACAAAATTTATAATATTACGTGCTGTTAAAAACACTACAACTCACTTCTTTTTAAAAACATTTGAAGAATTGTCACAATTTCTTGGTTTACCTACAAAAGTTATTACAGAACGCGGAACAGCATACACTTCTCACTCTTTTGAAAGATTCTGTAACGATAACGCCATAATGCACCACAAGATAGCAGTTCAAACTCCTCGCAGTAACGGCCAAATCGAGAGATATTTTCGAACTGTAGAAGCATCAATAGCTTGTATGACAACGAGACCTGATGGAAAAGATTGGGATACTCATTTACCAGCAGTTCAATTGGCTCTAAATTCTATTCCCCATTGTGTTACCGGGCAGACGGCACATAAGCTCTTACTGGGATACGAACCGAAGGGAGCACTTAAAAATCAGCTGACTGCAATACTACATAGCTTAGAAGCTAATAAAAAAGATAATGTACCCATAGATGATATAAGGAAGCAAGTAGTGGACAAAATCAATGAAAATCGGAGGAAGCAAGCCGGAAGAATAAATAAAACACAGAGGCAGCCAAATACATACCAAAAAGGAGACCTTGTCTTAATCAAAGCCGAACGCGGATCCACTGGACAGCCAAGAAAACATCAACCAAAATATAAAGGTCCGTACATTATCGAAAGTGTCCTCTAGAAGGATCGATATGTGGTGTCAGAATCTCCCGGAGTACAGATTACAAACCGACCCTTCAAATCAGTTTACACAGCAGAGCAAATGAAGCCCTGGTGCAACTTGCAAGAGTTAGAGCTTCTTGAAGAACATCTTAATAACGATGATACTACTACCGATGATGAATGTACGACAAATGAAAACTAATTAATCTAAAGAAAATCAAATATATATATATCCATCCGAAATATTGTTGTTTAGTTTTTTTTTTGTTCTTTCTGAGTTTTATTTCAGCCTTGGCAGCGAAGGTAATGTTAGTTCATAGTCACGATATACGAATGCAATTGTGATGATATCGGTCCCAAATTGGATTCTGTCCTCTATGACCGGATGTCATCTATATTTTGAAAGACTGTAAGACTGGATTCTGTCCATCTATGGCCGGTTGTTGTAGTCATGATTAGTAGTTTTGAAGTATTATGTGAATGATATTGTACCCTATTGACTAGTGCTACATTCATAGTTCATGATTCACCAATCATAGAATTGTGTTATGTTGGTATCAATAGTGAGTAAATTTGAAACACTGAGGACAGTGAGCTTACAGGATGGCCGAACTGTAAGCGAGATTTTAAAGATACGGAAAATCCCTCCGATCGTCTTATATACTAACCCTCTGCTTATATAGCACCCTGCCATAGTGATAAAGTGCAGTTTGCAACGCCATAAAAATCAACACAGCAGATCCTAGTTTGAATAATAAAGAGGAGTCTTACTCTGGCCTTCAGTCAGTGAGGATACGTTGCAGAGTGAAACCTTGTAAAAGGGCGCTATGGCAGGTTGGCTTAATTTAAAGTAATTAGAATCGTGGGCAGTGCAAATTTAAGTTACATGTACATTTTTCAATGCGAACTTCTGGCAAATTATTTGTAGCAGAATAATGATTTATGTATATCTTAAATTAAAGTAACGTAGAAGTTTAGTAAATAACGTCGGCAAAAATTAAAAAAAGGAATGGAGATATTAGCTCGGAAACTTTTTTAAAATCAAATTCCTGTTAGCAGGTATTCTCAGTTCTTTAGATTGTGACTATTTTGGAGCTGTTTTTGATTATTTGACTCTAATAATACTCGTTTTTTTTCTACCGATATGTCACCGACGACGAGAAATTACAATATTTCATCGAAACAATTGTGTGAAAAAAAAAGTAGGAGAGTTAATTCTCGTTAAAAATTTTCAATTTATTTGAACTGCGAATATTCATTTTTCGTATCAAATTGTATAATTTTGTCGCATGTTGGGTTTCTGTCTAGACATCTCTGATGTGGTATGGTAAATTATATTGCCTAGAGGCTCGCTGGTATCTAAATTGAAACTTTTGCTGAATACTGACTCCTCTTAAGGGATCTACCAAGATTGCTCAACAAGTATCTTAAGAGGTAGCATTCATCAATAAGAGTAAACTTTACGTTATTTTTCAAAAGATTTTTTTACGACTATTCTAAATATAATGTCATGAATCCCTTAGGTAGGTCATTAAACTCATTTGCCGTACACATAATTTAACAATTTTTAGTTTGTATTGACGAGAGAATATTTATCATTTTAATTAACACAAATTGTTTTCTCCGTCGACTCAAATGAGAGAAGTAAATATAAATTTAATAAAACATTTAATAAAACATTTATGTCCGTAAGAGATTCACAGATTGCTGAGTCCGTTCTTATTATATTTCAGTAGGTGAGGAGATAGCAGCTCCATTCCCTGCACGTCCTACCATACAAATAACAGATCTTTCTGGAATGCTGTTCTTTTAAAACCGATGCAGTAACCTCTCCAACTCAACCAAATTCAACTTTTCATTACCGATTACCTACAAAAATTAACATTTGCGTGACGTGCAAGCAAGAGGATAACATTCTGTCCGCTTGAACTCTTTAGCATTGATCAAGCGATACCCGATTGCTAAATTTAGTGATAATTGTAAGCGCTTCATCCTTCTTTCTACTTTTTTTTTTCTAAAAACTTAATATTTTCCTATTAAAAGCTACTTGAGAACTCTCATTAATTTACTATTGTAATGGGTAATGGAAAAACTATATGGTTTTGTGGGAACTTTCGTGATGGTATTGCAATGATTTGATCACATTTACCTAAAAATTTGTCAATATACGGCATAAAATCATACATTGTCCTAGATACACAATGAACGAATTAACTGCCCTACTCAACTAGTCATTCACACTTTCACGAAAATTACGCTAAAATAAATCGAGTGAAAGTTTAACGCTAAACAAGTAGCGAATGATGCAAATTGCGAAGCAAGATCAAGTTACCGTAAGCATGAATCAAGTAAAGAGTATAAGCTTATTTAGGTCCTCCTAAGCTTATCCAGTTTAGCTCGGAGTAAGCGCTGCGCAAGTCGCTCCACTGTAGTTAAGGCCTTGTATCTGCTCCTAGGTCTAGACATATCGGAGTTGAAGCCTTGTGGCTGTTCTCAGCTAATAGCTACAGATCAAGTGACATCACATGGCGACTTCGACAAATTTCAATTTCATCACAAAGAATAAAAGTGTTACGTGAATGGCAAACAGATTGTGAATGAATTCAACGGTGGCGATACACACAGTTTGATTTTGTAAGTGAATTGTTATGAGATGTACATATGTATGTATGTATCTCACTACCGTGCTGGTATGTGGGGCAATTTCTAAGCAGCGCTTCATGGTAATTACATTTTATATGAAATATGAGCAAAAATAAAGTGTACTATATGAATTTCCATGGAATTGAATAAAGTAAAACCAGAGCCGTAAATAGAGGGAAATAATCAAAATTCTTTTCCTCTCCTTCTTTATCAAAAGATCAACAAATTTATGAATAACAAGCCTTCGAAGGAGAAAAGTCTTCACTCAAAAAGCTCTAGCAAATAGCATTTCAAATACAACACGATAATGGGACATGCAATGCAAGCGTATGGGCATGGCCACAATAGCGCACCGCACATAGCATCGCCCTGAGCTTTTTGTGCGATGGTAAAATTCATCCCTTATCTCAAATACAGTGGCGCACCGCACCTTGCATCGCCCCCTGCACCAACCATTGCACTGAGCCTAGCACGGCACACAGGAAATGAGTTGTTATATCTTTTGTGCGGTGCGCTGGCAACATTTATCTCGACTGAGATGAATTTTATAGATTTAACGATGTTTTAGTAAATTTTTTTCTGTGGAATACTTTGATAACATTTATAGCGAGTAAATTCAGTAGATATATATATGATAGTAAAATATGGATCCTCTTGGTCCTGCTTTCTTAGATGCGGAAAAAGAAAAACTGCAATACCTTACGAGAAAGGAAAATACTCTCAAGATGCGGGTGGAAAAAGATATAGACGACAACATCACATTTTTTAATAGCTTGCTAACATGTTAGATCATTATCTCCTTGGCTAAAGATAAAACTTCAAACTAAAGTTATGCAACTTCTCGTGGAAGAATTTCATGAACACGATATGGAGCCCCGTAAGAGTAACCACTCCTGGATCTTTTCATTCAGGCAAATGCCAAACGGCCATGTGCAGATTGCGCGCATGGGGATGTTAAGAGGACTGCTGGACTGGCTCTTCTCATTGCTCTCTGAAGTATGGGCTGGATTTGGAAAACCCTCTGGCCAGTATGCCACGTGATGCGATGGTACCTGAGCTTCGTTTTGAACGTCGCTTATTTGTGAACTTTACTGTAAGGGAATCGTGGACTGAGGGAAGTGGAGGACTAATGGGGAATGAGCTGATGTTTTAGCGTTTTCCTCGAACCGGAGCCCGGCGCAGGCGTAGAGTATCGGTTCTGTCATCAAACCGGATTTGTAGGAAGCATTAGCAGAGATGGGAGAACCTGAGTACGTGTAGGTGCACAAAACTGTTTCTTGATGGGACCAATAGGAATATCTCCGATTTTCTTATTGGGCGCGGAGAGAAATAATGTAGAACTGTGGTGGGCGTCATCGCCGGCCACAGCTCACTTCGCGCTCATCTAACACAGATGGGAGTTGTCGACAGCCCTGAGTGTCTGTCCTGTCTAGAAGGAGAAGATTTTGTTGAATGGGCTTCTATAGCAGTAAAATGGGTCGCTTGGGATGGGTTCTTACTTCTCTAAAGTTAATTTCATGAATGCGGCTTGTCTTTTTTAAAAATTTTTTACACTTACTAACTTCACACAAAATGTCGTCCTCTTCAGATGATTTGTAACTAGAGTATTGAATTCTGTCAACGAAAACTGGACTGCGACTTCGTTGTGGCCATGCACTTAGTCGTGAAAGAAGAAAAATAACAGCCAGAAGCAAAGCTTTCCCTTGCTTAGTTCAGATCAGAAAAAGGAAAAGAATGTATGTGGGTGACGTTTTCCTGAGTGTACAACTAGAACAGACACAAAACAATAGTAGTAGGTAAAACAGTCATTGATTTGAATATATTTTTCAAGCTACTCTTTTCGAAATGCATTAAATGCAATAGAATGTTACGACATTATTTCACCGTCATACAATTATACTTGGTTATTCCAAGAAGGTATAATAAGCACCAAATTTGAAAAATACTATTACATAGTATAATACATACACCTCATACAAGAAAGGATGGGTAAATATTTTTATTGCTGTAAATTAAAAAAAAATTGAAGCGGGTCCTTGTGAAAGGTCTTCGGTTTGGTATGGAATCGCTGTACGGAGATAGCAGCCGTGATTATAGCCTGAGTAATACAGGAAAATCAACAAATTTAAAACGAAGTTTCACTCTCATACAATTGCTCGATCAGAAGTACCTCACTTAACATTGTATGGAGTATGGCCACAATAGATAATACCAAAAACTGTATATTATATTCAAGCATATCAATGATATTTTATTATATTAATTCAAAACTCAAATTTCTGCAGGGCTATAATAAAAAAATGTAACAACGCACTGCATCCAGACTTATATGGCCATTACAGAGAAGCTGCATTTACTCAAACGAAACATCACTGGTGGTGGAAAGCGAACAGAGTGTTTGATCAATTAGAAATAACACGATATCATACAGGTAATTCCGGTTTATTTTAAAAATATTGGGTATTTGTGACTAAATATAATAAATTAGGTCTCGTCCTATTTTTGGAGGAAGACCATTACGTTGCAGAAGACTTTCTATATCTATTGGAATTAATGCAAAAACGATCTTTAGAACTATGTCCACAGTGTAATATTCTTTCCCTTGGAACGTACTTAAAAACGTTTAATTACTACACCTACAACAGCAAGGTATAATTTTATGCGAATTTATCAAGTATATCATACACATATCAACTCATCACACACAAAATTAATACATTGCATACCTAAAACCAAGCACTGACATCATTGACATCTTAAAATAATTTGAAAAGAAGCTAAATATTCAAACTATAGAGATGTTAAATTAACTTGCAATAAATACTGAAAGTTTGCCGTTTGAACTGAAATTACGTACAATATAAGGAAACAGTTGGCTCTAACTTGAAGCAAAACAATTTCTTCAACATAAGTTAAAAGCTGTGCTCTGACTACAGTATGATGTTTTGATATGAAGTAGGATTACATAAAATTACATTTTTAATAAATGCAGACATTATGAGCTTCTTATCTATATCATTATTGTTGTACTTGTGCTAAAAGTTCCAAAGGATTCCTATATAAAATCCTATCTGTAGTTCAGAAGCTGCTTATTTAAATTCCAATAGATTTCATTAGAATAAGACAAGTATTTCTTAGATAATTGCTGGGGAAGTAGCGGTCATTGTCCTTAACTTACCACTAAGAGGAAACTAGCTGCCTTCTAAATGAAACTCGGGAGGTACCGATGAGAAATATGTTGCCATTGGTCCATATAAAAATATCTTTGAACTGATTTTGACACATATTTTGCATCTGGACATGCAATATAGATGTAAATATAAATGCATATAGTGTTTCGTCTTCATATATTCATTGTTAGATTATAGAATTAGCTAAACCCATTTTAGGTGTGTCTAGCCTTTATGCTATGAGACTACTGCCTTTTCACTGCTGTCAATAGATTGGCTTATAACTGTACTTATTAGTTCTCCTTAAAGCTATCGACGCCAAAATTTAAGCGTTACATGGAGCTTTTAGTTCACTTCATTATCTCTATATATATGTTTGTCAAAATATAGTTCTTATCTTAAGTACACAACAAGGACCAGTTTTGCAATATTTTCACTTTCTTCTGCACTACTCCTGTTTTACTTCCTCGTCCATCCTATATTCGTCTCAACACTTCTTTGAGACTCGACTTTAAATCGCATTTTCAGTATTCTGTATACGCACATCTTTTTATAAAGCTATTATGAATTGGCTTGCCATTTACTGGAACCACACGTTTGTATCAACAATGAAGTTAAACTACTGAAATTCTATATCCAGAATAGCTATGAAAAGGAATTATTTGATTTGTTCATCCAGGACTCAAGGACCCAAGTTTCTCCTTTAATTTGACTACATATATATGTGCAGTATTGTCGAAACTAACTGTTTACGAGTTGCTTTTAATTTCCGTAAATGCTTTTTCATAATTTGATTTGCACACGGAAGGTAATAATTCTCTCCAACTGGTGATCAGCTAATGTGACTGCACTTCTTTTTTTGCTTTGACTAAACCACATAATCTCCATGTTGATCAGTATAGGGATTACCCAAATGAGAAATTTGTTTTTCTTAGACCCATTATTTCGCTTGTATCTGATTTCCTTTTTCTGGAAGGGGTTCCATATTCCGAATTGTGTATGTCTGTGAAGTCAAGATTCTATCATAATTTAGTCCAGTTCTTATTCATAATTCTCATAGCACTAATTTTTTTAAGAGAGTAGTTTGCTAACCTTTATTTTGACCCAATCTATGACTACTAGGGCCTGCGGCGTTTAACAACTACAGAAGTTGACCTTTTTTCAGTTAAAAGTAGTCCTTAACACCAAAGGAGAGGAAAACAAGACGTAGATTTGCGCCATTGACTACCTTTCTACCAAGCTAACTTTCAAGTGTATTTCTGATATTTTTGTCAATTATCGTGTAGTTTTTGATTACTTTTTATATTTCGCTTTTCACTGTTTTTTCGCTTGAAACAAATGGAACTGAAAGTTACGTAATCCTTATTCTTCTTTTCACTTGGTAATCAACGAAAATACACAGCAAATCGTTTCGCCTTTTCGGAATAACGGCAGTTCTTTTTATGGGGTTATCAAGGTCACTATTATATTATAGAAAAAGAAAACAAATGCTTAGCTTCATTTCATATTCTTTTAGGGTTAATGCATACTCATTTAAATGTTTAGTGTAAAATGATTTACGTTCGTAATGTTTTGTAATTATACACAGACTAATAAAAAAGCTTATTACGGGCAATACTCTGCTGCAAGCGCTTCTAACAGAATTTTAGGATATAGTTTTCAAGGCAATTATGATAGCAAACAGAGAAGCAAAAGCAATAGTTTTATTACCGATCACTTTTCCAAATCAATATCATCAATATCAGGCGATGTAAATGCTGGTACGATCACATTTACAACTGAAAAAATTCCGACACAACAAACTTGGAGTTATCACATCTTGCCATCTTTATACTCAGTGTATCAGAAGGTAGTTAGATTAAATTATCAGTTTTAGCATATTAGAGAGCAATTTTAATTAAAAAGAATACACATCAGTTTTGTAGCTGATAATATTCATGCATGCTGAATGGAATCTTTTATTGAGAAAAAGATAAATTTATAGGTTTTTTCTTACAAGTTGTGTGAGTTTGTATTGTTTCCAAGTATTTTGGTATCATGATTTTTAGCTTAGTCTGTGAATATATTAAGTATAATTTACTCTTTTGACGCACTAAATTCGTGAAGTCGGTGTAACTTTTTTGCTTCCAACTTACAATTAGTATTAATTTTTCCATACGAAACAGATCACCTTTAGACTCGATCATCTACTTTGATGAAAATTTCAAAATATGTACGAAGGGTGAAATGAAATTTTTTGTTTTATTTTTTTTTTTTTTTTTTTTTGCTAGAAGGCTTCACCATCGTATACGTAAAATAAAAGTATGGGAATATTATATTTACAGGAAATTTGATTTATGTTCTTGAAACTTTCCCGTACTAAAGACAATACACTTTTGATATTGGGTAATAGAAAACAGTAACCATATTAAGCGATTGTAGTTACATAATTTATAGATAACGATTTACTTTTAAGTTCTTATAAGTTTTTCAAGTTAGTCAAAAAATCCATAAGATTTGCACCCAGTACCCACATCAATTTTGGTGCCATGGGTTTTAAATCCTAACGGTTTGGGCAGGGGATTATTATTATTTTTCTTTTATTAAATCAACTTCTGAACGAGACATCTTAGTGATGATTTCAAGTTTATTATATAACTAATCTGCAGCTTTTCAATGATCCATACATAATCTTCATTTTAACAAAGTCTAAATTTCGGAATTTCAACTCAGTTTACTACTTTTTTTCTTTAAGCAAATACGTCTTAAATACTAATTTTCCATTTCGAATTAATTCAACAAAACTAGAAATTAAATGCAGCCCTTTTTGTGTATTTCGCACCTTTTCTTTATCTAACTCTAATGAAAAAAAGTAACAAGGGCTACACTTTTTAAGCTGAACATTATTTTTTTCCCTTGATTTTTTGTCACCATACGAAAGCCGCAAATATAATCATGGACTCTGACAACAGTTATGTATATCATTTTGGGGTCAGTCTCAATGTCTAAGGTATCGAGTAGTATAAAATTGCTATGCGAATACGATGATTATAATAATAAAAATATCTAAATCATCCGCAAATTTTACAATATAGATAAATAAGACATTGGCCATCATAACAAATATTTAAAAAAAAAACTACTGGTATCCAATAAGAAATTTGCTGGTATGCATTACCAAAAAAACTCCATGTTATAGTCGTACTCTTGTGCGTGAAGTCTCTCCTGTCAGCATGGACTGACAGCTCACTCCGTGAACAGTGTTAGCACAAGCCGGCACGCTAGTACCGGGTGAGTTGTGGGGTGGGTATACCAAAACCTGCCGCTGTCACGGACTATAATACAAAAAGAATTCGTGCCTGACATACACAATAGAGCACGCATCCAGCCCTGAAGGTGCCCTTACACCACTTACCTTTACTTAAAGTGAAGACATCGGTGAACTTGTCCTCAGGCCATGCCCCACCCACCTTGCGACATTGTGGGCAAAATTTTACAATGTCCCTATAGATGACCTGTAATTTTAGTGGAGGAGCGGACCTATACAATCATTATCGCAAGAGGGCTCCGTGAGAGTAAGAGGAATTGAAGGAAACGATCGCCTCATTATAAGATATGTAACAAAAGGTTTATTTTCATGGGACCGCTGTCCTCGAATATTCCAAACACTTCCTAACTTTAGAAATTCATGAGTTTAGTACTAACTTTAATTTCACCCCCGTAGCATACTGTTTTTCTACTCGAACCTTCTAATATACGAATTCATAGAAAAATCACTGAGGCTAAATACCTACTCTTACAAATAGACAAAATTATTTGAATAAGAAAACAACGCGGGCAAATTTCCACCAGGGCCAATATAACCCGAAAAGTGCACGCGGAATTTTATTTACAAAAATCTACAGCATTTCATTTTTGTGAGCAATTTCTAAAACTATTATTAATGTTCGGATGTACTTCTTTAACATGCGTTCACCAATAATTGTTAATTGCGCAAATTATAAACATATAATATAATATTTAAATATAAGTAATTGTACCTATAATGTAATTTGGGTTCAGTAATCGACCTTGCGAAAATATATATATGTAATATAATAAATTATAATTTCCTTCAAAAAGTAGCTAAAAAAAATAGATATATAATGAATTATGGTTTCTTTCAGAAATTAACTTAAAATAATTGTATATAATATAATAAATGCCTTCAGTAGTTAGATTGCCCTCAGTTCATCGACAAAGACTTTTAATAAGTATTTAGGAAAAACTGAAATCTACACATAGTACTTTTCTTAAATATTCGTCGGAAACATCGAGAAAAACTTATGACAGGCACCTCAGACCTCGGTGAAATCGTTTTGCCGGGATATAAATCTCATCACTTCTGTCTTGAATTGTAAAAAGTGTCGTGTCCCTTAGCAATAAAAACACTCCGTTTTGAACAAATGCACTACTTTTATTTTATTTACAGATCTTACTAACTTAATCTTAACTTTTAACTTAATCTAACTTTTACCGCCGACCCAACGCTGTTTAATTGTAACCCGAACTGACCACACCAATTCAGTTGCGCACCTCGAAAACTTGCACACATTTCCCCTTGTCAATTTTTAAATTTCAGAAAACACCACACTTCTTCTTTTCGTTTGCACAAATCACACCTTTTTTGACAACCCTCCCCGTTTTTTTTTTTCTTTTTCTTTCTTTTTACGTCAGCAGTCAAGTGTGCTTTGGAAACATGGCAGCACGATCGCAGTGTGAGCAGAGCGTGAGCGCCGTCACTAGCATACTGCTTCCTGCAGCACGCTGCCACCTTAACTTCCATTGTGTCATATGCCCCGTTCACATGAAGCGGACTGGAGTGCATTAGCGTACTTCGGAGTGAGATAATTCGCCATGTGAACACTAACCGGATTGGAATTACCTGCACCGGCATTAGTTCGGTATTGGAGTGGAATTAATCACATGTGAACACTTGAGTGGATCGAAGTGGACTTCGAACACCTTCGAACACCTTCGTGCTTTCTTACAGTATTTTAGAAATTGTAAAATTACACTTCTTTCCATGATCCGTCTTTCAATATCTACAAAAATAGCTTCAAATGAGAACTGACTTTAAATTAAGAACTTTCAATAGAAAGATGTATCTCTTGTCGATTAATCCAGTCCATCGCATGTGAACACTTGGTACTATGCGAATTAGGACTATTCCAGTCCAGTCCAGTCTGCTTCATGTAAACGGGGTAATATACTTTAATATATGTATAAAGCGGTTTGCTTTATTTAGCATCATCCAAATAGTTAGCGTTTCATTGTAGAAGTTTCGACTCTCAAGTGATGTTGGCAAAAGGGATAATTTTTACATCTTTTACATAGAGCCTGTTTAGATGGGTCAGTATGCTGACACTGCGGCACGTAGCTTGTTGGTAGGATGAAGATCGGGGGCAGGAATGAAGTGCAACTTAAAATTCACAGGCAGCTCTTGAGGCAGCCCGTATTTTTATTGGGCATTATGAGTCATGTGATCATTCCAGTTTCAAGCATTGCAGTGTGTGGTTGTTACTTTACAAGATTTGTTCCACCGACTGAAGGCAGCAAGGGCATTTTGAGGCACCTCATACAAGTTTTACCAAAATTAGAGGGTTTGTGATAAGAAATCGGTGAAAAGTAATCTGTTTCGTATCGAATGGAAAATGATGTGCCAAAATGAAACATCAAATATTTGATAAATGGCGAAAACTACTATGATTCATATTGAGAAATATCTCTGCTGAGATTTGCGTGTATAATAAGTATTATTTTGTCCCTTAGACTCTTTAATTAATTACATGAGTTACCTTGCTATCTAGTTTATTTTTATTTCATATCATAAGGCCTCATTGCATTTGGCATAATTATTATCATCCCTAATTTTCTTTAAACAAGCTAATATATCAATTTCTATAGGTTACTGTGAGAAGTAAAGTAGTGCTAAAAAGAAGACAAATTCAGTTTCGTAATCAGGTATACCAGACATTATGTACATATAAAAATTTATATAAATAGATATTAGCACGAGTTATTGAAATCTCCTCTGTGATAGAGTAAATAGAGATCATAATAATACCCTAGAACTTTTATTAAAAATTGCCCTAAATTGCCTCTATATTGAAGGCTTGGTTACGTTTATACTAAATGTGTGCACTTGCGATGCGTCATTAGCTATTAAGTTTAGGAGCCACTAAAACCGTGTGCAGACTGTTAGATTATATTTGCGGTGCTTTTATTCGAAGGATATTACTGTGCTTATTTTCAAAACACCTACATTGATTGTTCACAAACTTTCGGTATTCTTCGACGCGTTATCCAAATGTTCGAATTCAGTTCATTATTATCAGTTAATATTGGAACATCTTCCGTTTTATATTTTTGAATTGAGCACAAAAGGTAAAGATATTATTCTCCTTTTTTTTCACGAGGACAGTAAATCAATAAATTGGCGCGCACAAAGTACTACTTCCTTCTAGCATGCGTAAAACAAGAAATTGCTCCAGCTGTCCAATACTGCAAGTATAAACGAGAGACTGGCATATTTGCTGAATCAAGTTTGTGCTTCTTTGCGGATACCGTCTTGCATATAAGCTTAAATCATAATTTGAAGAATGTCAGTTGAATACTGAAAGTACCAAAAAATAAAAAATAACCGTTTTTTTTTTTTTTTTTTTTTAAATGCATATCGTGTCACGGCCAACAATCCTGATAAAGTCGCATGTGCAAAAAAATCCTACCACAAGTTTGGTGATATCTACGCTCCCAAATCTGTACGTACAGTATAACGGTTACTTGATAATGCTGTTTGTGCTATCTCATATCACGCTTTCGTTTACGAGATATTTCTTCATTACACTTTTATGCTTTTCAAATTATCTGTACTGCACTTACCACATTTTCATGTTTCAAGAAATGGTACTTACAGCTGTACTTTATTAAACACATATTTTATCAACATTTCGTCGCAAAAGAATTAAATTTTAAATATATTCTCTTATATATATATATTTTTTTTTATATGTTTAAATAAATATGATTCCTTGTGAAAAGTAAACATATTTTTCTATCTTATTCAAATTATTACTCAACGGAATATAATTCAATTTCCGCCCAGCACAAAATATAAATGAAGTATTTAACCGTTTCTTTGACGAGACATGCCAAAATTATAAACTACAGCTTATCGCATCGTCTGTGCTTGCATTTAGCATAAACGGTATTTGATTCCATAAAAAGTTATACATATATTGAAAACAGAAGCTTTACCATGAGAGTTACAAAAGTCATTGAAAGTTTTTATTTACGATATAAGGAGATAAATTGTAGAGATTTTATATCATCCATGTCACTTTCAGAATATTAGTGGAGATTGTGTTTGAGCTTTTTTATCACTTCATAAAATATATGCTCGATGCGTATGATGATCTTAATACGCTATAGACTATATGATTTATCTTTTAAAATAAAATTGTATTCTATTCTGTATTTTCATCTAGTCGCATATTTTTAAATAATTTTTTTTTCAGATGAATTCACAAATATAAGAAAGCCTCAAACAATCCAAAACGGCTTTGAATGCCATGACATATGCCGCTTTAGATTGTTTTTTTGTCTTGAAATTATTATAATTGTGAAAAAATCTAACCATAATGTTTTCATTGGTTAGACTTTCCCTAAGCCTACATGATGAAATCATAGGGTATACTTACCATGTTTGTCATTACGTTTGTAATGCATAGAAATAATGATGGTGGAGCAAAGTGGATTGAACACCCAAGAATAATATTAAAAGTTATTTTGATTTTTGCATGTTGTCCGTCTGTCTGTCCGCACGATAACTGGAGAACGCATTCACTTAGATGGCTAAAATTTTACACACGTCCCTTTAAAAAATGTTAGTTTAAGTTCGAAGATGGGACATATCGAGTAACGTCTTCGTAGGATTTGTATAAAAAAAATCATTTTTTTTGTATATATTTTGTCATTGCCTCAGAATGCGTTGACCTAGAGAGCTGAATTTTTTTATACGGTGTTTTTATAAAAATAGTAAATGAAATTTCAAAAATGGACTAAATCGGGCAACACGTTCTTGATGTTGCCATACAAACATTTTGTTTTTACATTTATTGCGAAAATGATTATTCGTATATGTTTCTTTGAATACTGAAATACTGAAAAGTTCTTCAGAATATAAAATCCTATGAAAGTGATTATAATAATTTCTACTGTCAGATGAGCCATTCTAGAAATAGATTCTAAAAACCATTTTGACAATTAAACTTGCAGTGAGGCCTTATATGATAAGCAATAACATTTTACTATCGTTAGCAAGAGCAATTTTCTACTCCCCAACGGATGCGTTGATTATAACTAATAAGCACAGATTGACCTTTTATGGCTTAACTATTGTAAGAAAGAACTGATAGTGTTAAGATTGACTGAAGCCGTAGTAAACAATTGAAGTCAAACATAATAGATAATTACAGTCATATTAAGTGAACAGTGTCACTTAATATGACTGTATTTGCATTAAGTTTTATTTATATTATGGAATATTTTTAAGAGAATCACTCTCCTACGAAAGTACTAATAATAGAAATAATATTTTTCTATAATTCAAGTCTAATTATGTTTATGAAAAGCCTATTTAGATAAAATCAAACACAATAACCCAAAGGTTCTCACATTCTTTCAATTTCATCTTTTGAATACGATCAAAAGATTTGTGTCGATTTATACACCAAACATATTTATTTTAATAAGTATGTAGTAAAATATATTTGTACATGTGATATTTTCACTATATAAAACATTGGATTAACAAAAACACCAAATACTTCAGCTGATCGTTCAAATCATAATTCAAAGCTTAAACCTTAATGTAATATCATGCAGGGTTGCTTTCTACAATTTGTTTTCGAGTGAGGCAAACAGAATTTAGGTAGCTTTACTTATCTCTTATGTTACATTTGCAACAAATTGTAATTATAGAAATTATAGTGGTACTGAAAAATGGTTTGGACACACACGTATAATATTAAAAGGCGTTTCGGTTTTTATATGACCGTCCGCACGATAGCTCGACAAGGTATAAATTGATTTAAAGAGCGAGCTAAAATTGTTTACGCAGTAATTTTAAATATCGTAGATGGGTAAAATTGGGCAACTCATTCATAGCGTTGTCATAGAAAAGTTTTCATATTAACTGAGCTAAAGAGTTGAAATTTTCTACATGACATTCTTGTAATAATTAATTAATTTTAAAACTAAGTTTGAATATGGACAAAATCGGATAGATCCTATCTCCAATACCATGGGTTATATCAAAATATCTAACAGTTAAGTTATATGTTCTTTGGTTGTATATACCTATGTATTGAGAGTTACAACCAGTTAGTAACCAGGCCCAGCCATATGTCCCCAAGTCTAAACACAAGGAAAAAATTTATTTATTCCAAATGGGGCGCTTATCAGCTCCACAGAAAAATAAAATAATTTTGATAAGGGTAGGAAAGGTTTTAATTAATGCATGTTTTTTTCTCCAAGCAAAAATGTAAAGAAAAAAAAATTCAGGTGTAACAGGTTTTTCTTAAGCGGGGCTATGATACCCTGTCGTTAATCAGTCAGGCCTGAATCACAATTACGACTGATCTGTCAACTGCGACTTGATTTTCAGTCAAAGTTGACGCTGATCTCAAATTTGTAATTAAATTAAAGCTTCAACTGCTTGAATAAACCCACATGGCCGAATTACATCGTCGGCATGGTCGTCGACCCATCTCTGGCGCTCCATTGCTGCCAATATGCAAGATCTAAATCTATTATGAAAAAACATGAAAAAATGAAATGATATTTGAATTTCTGAAAATAAATGATTTTGTATTAAAAAATGTGGACTTGAAGGAAAAGAAAATATCTTTTTTATTATTATTTAAAATTTTATTGCAAACCGACAGAGATTACAAGCAAATAACTCAATTGTAAAATGTACAGGAAATTAATGTACGGCGGTGCCGCCCAGTGTTAATGTAACTTGCCCGGCGTTTTGTTCGGCGTTTGACGACGACCACGCCGGCGTCGGCGTTATTAATGTAATCCAACCAACAGACTTCAGTATTGAAGTCTGAATAAAGGCTGAATTACAATGAACGCAACGCAACGGGGAGAAATGTCAAATTTACGCAGCAAACTTAAAGTTGAACCAAAATTGAGTCGAAAAATATGGAGAAAATTATGAATCACCATTGAATTTACTATTTATAATAGAAACGCTACGGAATATTACAACATTGTCTTTAGGAAAATGAAAGAGAATGACCCACAACAGTTTTTTTTTTAAACAAACAAGAATGAAAATATCAGTGTTCGACTTATTGTTGAGTTTATTGAAATGCCTCGTTTTAATTATAAATGGTTTTATTTTCCCATACAGCAGCTATTAATAACGCTACTGAAATTTCTTCATTTCTCTCTCTTTTCTTTTATTACATACTTAAATCTGCCCATTTATCTATTGCAGGAGCGAGATAAACAATCCATTAACGCAATTTGAGGCTATGTTCATCCGTTCTGGTGCGTAAATTTCAGATTTTATCAAACTTGTTGCGAGAAACATACAAAGAAAACCAGGTTGACATTTCTCTCCGTTCCGTTGAGTTGCGTTTTGTCCATTGTAATTCAGCCTTAAACCAGAAGTGCCGACTACTGTGATTGAACTGAACTGAAGTTGGCCGCAGCCGACACCAACTTTGCACTTTGAGCAAAATTTAGTCGAAGTCGCAATTGTATCTTACCATATGCATTTACCATTTGGGCAAAATCGTGATCAGTCTTAATTGTAATTCAGGCCTTAAACTGGTTGGATGCCTTTTTGGCCTACCTTGTATTTACCGTCCCGTGACTTACTATATAAAAATTACCAGATTGCAAAATTCGTCACGAATAATAGGAAAACAGTTTGTCACGAATAATAGGAAAACAGTTTGTCACAGACATTCTTAGAAAAAGAAATTTGTGTTATGGAACTATGAAGAGTGATTCGCTTGGGACGTAAAGTCCCGACTGTCAGCATGAGCTGACAGATCACTCGACGGGCAGCGTTGACTGCAGGGCGGCACGCTAGTTCGCCTCAGCTATTGGCGGAGAGTGTGGGGGGGGGGGTTCCACAAAAACCTGCCACTGGCGTCAGCCATAATCAAAAAAATTTTCGTGCCTGTCACACCAAAGCCGGCACACATTCGGTCCTGAAGGGACCCTTATGTCACTTACCTGTATCTCATCGAAGGCGCAGATGGTCTGCCTTCTTTGCCTGCCCCATCCTCCCATCTGACTCTGAGGGGCATAATTCTTCAGAGTCCCTAGTTGACCTGTACAGAGAGAGAGAGAGAGAGAGACTAGGCGAACCTAGACGACCTTCATCTTATGTGAGTGGGCTCCAGGACAGTAAAGGAAGAATTAAAAAGTTCAAGAATCATATTTTTACGTTATAATTACAGTGAATCCAAGACACATACATACATATATCAACGTCATTAATTCAAAATTATCGTAGCTCAGATAAACTAACGCGATGTATCTGGAAAAATCTCATTACATTAAGGACATGTATACGTCTAACTATCATAGTGAATTGACATATCATTAATTCAAGGCACCTGTATATATATATATTTCGGCCGATATATCATTAAATTAAAGCTATGTATGTATATAAAGAAAAATATCATTAGATTAAAGCTATGTATATAAAGAAAAATATCATTAGATTAAAGCTATGTATATAAAAAAAAGATGGGCTTTGAACTTCCATTTAAAATGTAATTCCTCGAAGGCTAAATCACAGACCCTGAGATAAATTCCTTAACATCTGTTTCCTAAATATGAAGGTATTATTTTCTATAATGGGGATTTCTAGATTAAAAAAATTTTTATTGGTATTAATATTAAATCTGGTTATATCATTACGTTGATGATTCTGGTACAAATAAACATTTCTTTAAACGATACTTCTCTCTTGTGTAATTAGAAATGATACCGCTACATGACGAAAACGTTTTGTTAAAGTCCGACAAAAATTGAAGAATGTAAATAATTAAGACAGAAGCGTGTAGTTTACCAAACAATATTACTTTACACTTGATCGCTAACTAATTTCCTTGAAAAAAAAACTTTATTTTGCAATAATTTAGTGATGGGGGATTGCTATTTCACTCATACATCCGGCCTACTATGCTATATTCAACAAATTGACTATAGCTATTTATATATATACGCAGTAAAACAAAAATCAAAAAAAATCAGAATTCCACTATATATGTATATGTAGGTAGGTACACCATGAAAGTACCCATATATCCAAATATAGTTTTAAATTGGAAGATCTTTAGGCATTTAAAAAAAAAATAACAATAACGCAAAGTTTCTCACGGGCAAGTCGTGGCAGAGCCGAAATTTATACATAAGTCAAAAAGAATAGGTAACATAAATAAAGGATACTCACAATTCAACTCCACGGCGTGATGAAGCGCTTCAGCAGACCTTCTAGATAAACGAATTGAATTAAAATTTACTGTCTCGACTTGCAAAGTTAACATAGAATTCCTTAAAAAGAACTTTACCGCCAAAAAGTATTAACTGTCCAGATTTTTATCGCTTCGAAAAACTTTGCTAAAAACTAGACCGTACTTATAGTTGGAAAGTTCCGCGTATGGTCCTATTTCGCTTGCCACACTTTAACCATTTGCTCGATCCAAAGTCTGCACTTTTTATGTGGTATGCGACTGATAATAAGATATTCCCTGGTTTAACATCTCACCAGGTGACTCCGACGTTGTGCAAAGAGGAAGTCACTGGTAAGGGATCCTTCTGCTATGTATAGACGAATGAGCTCATACGAGCATTTACAGATTTGGGGGAATAAATTCTAGTAAGATATGCAAATTACTAGTATTTTGTCATGTGTCACTTGCTCAACAATGATCGGATGATGTCCACAGAGTTTTGTATGCCTAGTTCGTTGAATAGTCTTGGATTTCCCTAAAACTCTCACATCTTCTGCCGCAAACTCTTCGTTTCTATTAAATCTCTTAGAATTAGACCGGGAAATTGAATCCGTTTCCCCCATGTAGTTTTTCGGTATTGTCGGGATGAATTTGGACGATCCTGATTTCTTTCAATTGCAGGTTTTAAAAAGCAGTCGTATATGATCTTGAATATCCACCAAGACTCCTGTTCAACCGTTCAATTATACTACCACGATTTCAAGCGAAACCTAGTGAAAATTTATCGATCTTGTCAGATTAATTTTATCCTGTCCTTCACCACTCGGAAATTCCTAGGATATTTGATTTGTCCTAGCGATGTGAATGCGAAAATTTTACCTTTTTTTGGCAGGATGTCTTCGCAGATTTTCGATGATCAAAAAGTTTCTCCTGGATGTCTTTCACACACGTACTTGTTCGAGCAATACGACAGGAAAAGTGGTCTTCTTCTTCCTTGTCATCCCCAGCCTGTCATTTGCAGCTTGAGGAAATACATTTCTTTCGGTCGGGGTGCGTTCAGTTTTTTTTTTATGCTTGACGCAACCGCCTACACGCTTCAGTACGTGTAGCATATTGCTATATGCAATACGCTACGACCATAACATTTGTTATAACTATTTTTATTGTCCGACGAACCAATTGCAAAAAGAAATTTGTAAACCCACTTTAAGGATCTAACTTTCATATTTGCAAAATAAATCGTTAGATATATTGTACACATGATATTCAGGAGAATTGCCATACTATCCGTTGCAGTAACACTATCAGGATTATCAGGATTAAGTAGTAGTGCGAATGTGAAGACAGATATTAAAAGAATGAAAAGTAGCCAAGAAACCACCAAATGCAACAGCTCGTAAGACAAAAATATGAGGATTAAGATGCAAACATAACTAACAACGAAAAACCAAAGAGATGCTTATCCGAATGCAGATTCTCAACAAGCTGAGTAATTTTTACCTGAAATTTAAAATATCGACGATACATACTAAGTGTTCATCACAAAACAATAAGATTGTAGAAACAAAATAGTGAAGGCGATAACGTGAGACGCCAAATCGTCTGATACAACATTTTCTCCGCAGAAGAAAATTAAATTAATTAATTAAAGAAAATTGTGGGAAAGAAAAACCAGCACAAAATGGTAAAAATCAAGTTTTCACAAACAATTGAAAAAAGTCTGTCCTTTGATAGTTATGCCAAACACTCCTCTGAGTCCAGAGAAACTAATTCCAACAGAGTAAAACAATCTTGATTGGTTAAGATTCTAAAAGACTAAAACGCTCATTACGCATGATTCTTCTATGAAACATAAGACTGCTCGGAATAACGACCTAAGATCATTTTTCCTGAATATAATTATAGCCAGAGGAGTTATTCCTCATATTGAAAATTTATACATAAAAAAAATATTAACTTTTTTCGTAGTATGCCTGCAAATAGTTCTCTAATCCCAGAAGACTGCTTTTATAATGGAGTTAAAGCGTACACATCGAGAACAACAGCATTGATGTTGCAAAAAAAAAAAAATTCTCTAAAGTGGGAAAAATTACCCTGCAAATTCTGTAGACTTAAATCCAATAAAAAAACGCCTTAAAACTGTGTGTTGTTAACCGGTAGCAGTTGATTGAGAGAGTGTAGGAAAAATCTGGAAGGCACATTTCAGAGTGTTTATCAAATAATGGTAAAGATGATTATATTTTTAGTAATATCATTTTTATTTTATTCGGCAAAAAACAAGGAAGAAACCTTACATCATGTCACCTTGTAGAACATAAACTCATCTAGAAACAAACCAAGTAAAGATTTTACAATTTTCTCCAGCGAGCACATAAATTGTTTTTATTGTTTCTCATTTTCATAAGAAGGGACGGATTTAATTGTGCTAAAATTCTATGTGAAGCCACAGTATGAAAAAAAGAAGACTCAAATATTTTTGTTACACATTTTTCTTCTAGTTGAGTGCTCTTTGTACTATATTCTTAGTGTTATTAAATAATTATGAATATCTTTGTTTTTGACATCCTAAAGTTTTCTAAAACATCTTAGGATTTAATTCTTTAACTCCTCTCTTTGCCTGTCCCCCCATTCAGTTTTGGTATTTGTTTTGCACCTGATATTTATGTACGTTAGAAAGTTTTATTATAAGCAGATATTATTGATTTTTTTTTTCGTATAATCAATCAAGAATTATTACACTGGATTGAATTGAAAGTCCACCGATTTTTATTTCTATGGGACTTTATCATTTATAATCTTTTTTTTTGCTTTAAGGATATCTACAATACTCTTAGGCTCACAACATTTTTGGTGAAATTCTGAAACCCATCCATTGTTTTGTTAACTGGGCGATTGGCCTTTACACTTAGCGATTTTATAGCTTATTGTGCACTTTTTATATAAAGACGATTATGAGCGATATGAAATCAAAAAATTCAGGTTTGCCGATTTTTCAGATTCTTATCATATTTCTCACAATCGTCGGTCAGTATGTTTTTTTTTCGACTCATTCAAACTTGAATTTCGATATTTTTCTTCTTTTTTTTTGTTTTATAGTTATTGATATCTTTAATTTTCTTACTGTGCATCTGATAGGCATTGCTTATGGCTAGATTTTATTTGTTAATCATTTGCATTTGACATTACTATTGCATTTAGCTTTCATTAACTGTGTTCATATTTGTTCAAGCACATTTAAAAATTTATAAAATTAAATATAGCGTTTTAAAGATTATTAATTTTGACATTATATACTAGTTACTTTTAAAAAAGGATTTTAACATTTACATATCAAGGTTGAGGTAATGCCTTGGATAAGTAGCAAACACAACATGGGTTTCGCATTTAATCGAAGTACTTGGAAAGGAATTCATCGATGTGGCGAGCACTTCTGTTCATATGATGATTACAACTGGGACTGGTCTTTACAACATGTATCTCAGCAATGTTTGAGTCGCAAACTTCATGCTATGATCGTAAAAGGTCCAAGAGTTTTTCACATTGGAGAATGGTAATATTTAATTTTATAGTTAAGTAATTTTAATAGATACAGTAAATCGAAATTCTTGACATTAATCAATAATAATCAAACGATCATTTTCTTAACAATTTCGGAAAACAATTTAAAAAAAATAGAATTACCGTCCAGATCGTTTTTACATTCGTTTATGAATGATTTTGGGTATTTCAAAACTGATTCCCTATATTTTGGTTTTACGATTATTCATACATTAAGCCTTTATTTTATTCACGAAAAATGAAATAGATATCAGTAGCATATGTTATTTTGGCTTGTATGCAGATCCTTGGTTGCTTGAGCCCTGTAGAATAGTAAAGTTCAGCCATTTATGAGCTGAAGTTCTTTAATTAGAGCAAAATCAATGGTTACTTCCCATCAGGATATCTATGAATTCTCTTTCGACCAACGCCATCATTTCACGGATATTTGCCAATTTGTTTTCAGTGTTAACAATCACAACTTGTAGATTACCTCGCAGCGTGTCCGCCATCTTTTTTGTTCTTTCAATTGAGGGGGAATACTTGATGCATAGCTATAGAAACTAGTGCAGTTTTCCTTGAAGACGTTACAATTAGGTCTTCAGCAGTCCGGAAACTTTTTTGGTGATATTTTCTTGCTCATCTATATAGGGTCATTCCACAGAAAATCGACAAATATTGTGTAAGTTTGTACGTTGGCCATCTCCGTGGATTGACAATGAATCATATTTTAGAAGGGGAAAAAATATGTCCTTGGTGGAAAAACTTTACAGGATCAAGGATCAGGACTGCAAATTTGTTTGACCATTGACCGTAAATCGTAACATGTTGGATATCGAGATAAAGGATGAAAGGTGCCCTTTGTAACCAGTTGATCTGGCAATATCCGTGAAAGGACTTCTAGCATTTAAGTGATCAGACGAAAAATTTTCAAACATAAATTTGTGTGGGAAGCAGTGATTTTTAGGAGAGATATCTGTGCAAAAGTATTATCAAGACGCTCCATAAAATCCATTGGCATAACTTACATTTACACGGCGAAAGTAGCTTTCGTAAGTAAATTTCATGACAAGTACTTTCATGAAATTTTTGTTTACATGTTTGTTACCGTTTGTTACGTAAGTACTATTCAGCACAATCGATGCAAATAAAACTAGGTGCTGCTCTCTCGATGTTATTATCTTCTTTCCACTTTCATAAAGTTTAAACTTTTATCACTTATACTTCAGTGGGCCCAGAAAGTGGAAAGCTACTTTCGTAAGTAGACGATTTGTATGGAGACGTTAAAATGAAACTACTTACGGAAGTTACTTACGAAAGCTACTGTCGCCGTGTAAATGTAACTATACTCCATCCTTATTTATCGAACACACTGCATATAAGCTGACAACTCAGCACACGTCATCAATTTTCCTTCAAAGCTTTCTGAACTACATAAGTATAATATTTAAAAAAACCTCCATCCAAACTTCAAGGAGTTCTATTCTCTCCTTTCTACAGCTTCCTCAGAACCAATCCATTTAGGGTTAATATAAAAAAAATCGAGAGTGGGCTTTTTGAGATATTCAAGTATAACGGTCATATCCAAAGCTTCAAAGCATATATATTCTGAAATATAAATTTTTGATGTCACACCTAACAAGCAAAATTTGTAACTTTTTTCAAATTTAAAAATACCGTATCTATGTCAAAAATGTACAAAAACAAAAAATATGTCAGCAAAGTACTATTAACATTAAAACCAGCCAACCTGTAAAATTTCATTAAAATCGGAGATGATCCATTCAGAACATTTGTCGATTTTCTGCGACAACAAGACAAGCCCCTGAATACTCCATTTTCGACACGGCTTTTAAGACTACACAATACCTTGGAGATGTCAGTTCATCTCACTGAAAGCGGAAAGTCAATTGATTTGTCATTCTCCAGTTCCAGCAAATCATGGCAATTACGTAGGCAATTGGATGGATGGGGCCGTTACTATCATGCACCGGCAAGGTGGATTAGAGGCAATAATAAAATTCATGGTAATCAGATACATCTCCGTTGTTTTTTTCAAGAATTTTTATATATGGGGTTAATACGTGCTTCATGAGGCAATTTCTTCAGGAATATTGTAGATGAAATCACAAATTTGGTACCTTATAATTCTTAAAAATAGTTCACACGCGCCTAAGAGTTTATTATATTATACAAGATCATTAGAAATGAAAATACACATATAATAATAATAGGAATATTAATGAAATGAAGAGATTCCAATTTGTATTTCCCATAATAAATGTGGTTTGTTTATTCCAGTGGCGTTCATCATAAAAAGAAAAATTGTGAATCAAATCAGGTAATATCAAAAGTACAACAAGTTTTAAAAATTGCTCGAAATTCAGGACAGATGTTTCCAAAAGGCATTACGCTGACAGTGGCAAGCTTAATTAAAAAGACTAAGCTTCGAAAAGGAAATGGCGGTTGGGGTGATAGACGCGATCACACACTATGTCTAAATATGACATTACCAACTAGGTAATTTTAACTGTCTAATATTAATAATATACCTACAAATAAGGACGTTTTTAATAGAACGTATGGCATGTAAGTTGATCTTTTTCATAATTGATATTTGTATATTGTAAGCCATTTTTCTATTCAAAATTGTCAGCTAGATTAAGTAAAGAATACAAAAAAAAAAAGTTTTATTAATGTGCAAAAAAGTCCATTGATACAATCTCATATTTTTTCAATAATAATTATCAAGATTACATTCAGGTATATTATATTATATTATTATTATGGAAGAAAAGAAATTGTGCTATTACAATTATGTATTATTTAAAATTTAAATGCCGGAAAATGGGCGTTTTTTTTTTACACAAAAAATGGGCATAGATTAAAGATAGTAATATTTACGGCCAAATTCTTCAAGAAATTTAACAAACATTTTATTTTTATTTCATTATAATTTAGGATCGGCTTAAAATTTCTCGGGGTAGATAATCGTAAATCATTATCAGACCACAAACAGCCTAGCGTGTAAACGATGGTTGCGATGGCTTGATTTTCTTCATGATGCAACAGACTTCGGTAAAACTTAATGATAACGTATGTAAAAGTAATACGATCCGCACCAATGTTCACAACTTTCAATAATTTATGGCTCCTTTTTATCTTGAATATGCTCTTACACGGACTCTCTCTAGGATCCATTTCTTTTCCATCTCTTCACTTGCAAAATTAAGAAGTCGGTAACTTTTATGAGCACGGAGCGGATGATCAACAATAGTAATATATCTAATTTTTGTTATATTAAATTTGTGCGTTTAAAAAAAAATGTTTTTAACACAGTAGCCTTTGAACCCGCGGCCCCAGTGGTAATAAAATTTTTTGGAGCTGCGCATTTACCAACTGAGCTATGACCTGCAATCATCTTTTTACAAACTCAATAATATTTGAAAAAGCAGGAGCAATAAGTGCATGGCAAAGTTTAAACCAAATACATACAATGACAATGGTACAAAAGTGTACAACTTTAAACTATATTTATTAATATTTAATTAGCTAAGCAATCAGTAACTAAAAAAAAATAGGAGCCTCTACGACCTGCATGTAGTAGTGGGATGCACGCGACTTTATAATGAAGAATTCAAAATTTCAAAACCTAAAATACATTGCGAAATTAGTCGTATCGAAATTTTGTTATGTCATTCAATTTGCTTGTAAAAGAATTTCATTTGGTATCAAACATCTCATAGTAGAATCGTTCCCGCGGTGTATTGTAACCGCCAATCATAAACTAGCCTTTATTAGCAAATTGACTCGTGTTTTTTACTACTACCATTTTTATAAAAAAATACGTCATCAATACCAATTTTTCATATGGGATTTAAGAAGCCCAAAAGATTCGCTTTAAAATGACCTATCACACTCTGTACCCAAAATGTAACCCTTTCTGCGTTTTTAAGCATAACACAAGCTTGCTGTAGTGACACGTTTAATAAATAAATGCCAACAATACATGTTTTTCATCACTTAAACTAAACATAAACCAAACACCGGATGAAAAAACTACAATGTGACAAGGAAACAGACAACTAAGTCTTTGAAAACATACTTAGAAACGTCAATGACAAAACGGAGTGCATATGCAAAAGTTTCAAACGATCCTCATAAAGTGGAAGAATCAATGAATTCCAGGGTAGATACCCAAGAGCGAAGCGCAGGAAGTTCCGTTGAACAGACTCGATACGGTCGACCTGTAAATGGAGACCAGACCTGGCTAGCGTTTCAAGAAGAGGTCTCCCAAGGCAAGTGTACGAAGTACAAACGCAATTTTATGGTGGGATTCAAGACCAACATTTTGTAATGCCCAGCATAGAACTACTCTTTGATACCATGTAGTTTATGTGTGAGATAAAATTCAATCTTTGGTCACATTTGCCATCAAAGCCACAGACAGCACCCACACACACAGCGAATCGAGGAATCCGAGAACACATGTAATAGGTTATTGGTTTCTGATTCCTGTGGAAAGTCAAAGCCTCACATTTGTCGATGTTGAAAGACAAATTATTGTTTTTGCACCAAACGTAAAATTTGTGCCTCATAACAGAGACAATGTCGTCAATATATAGAATAAAAAACAACGAGCCCAAGTGACTCCCTTCAAGAGTCTAGAGATGGAATGTCGAAGTAAGATTTGATATGTTCTATTATCTAAATAAGACTTCGTCCATTTAAGAGGTATTTTCGAACGTTATACTAAAGTCTTTATAAATACAGTCCGTCTAGTAACCTTTTGTGAACTCGCCAATGGTATCCGAGACAAATTCCAGCATGTTGTGGTTATAAATTTGCCCGAAATACACCCATGTTGGTTTGAAGAGAGGAAATTCTTGCAGGAGTAAATAATAGATTCGAATAATTTCGGCATACAAGATAATAGGTTCAACTTACCCGCCTCAGTAGAGAAAACCAGGTCCATAGATACTCATCGTCATCTTCATTTAGTAAATTAAAATCACCAATTAGTAGTAATTCGTCAAAAGGTTGCGTTTTGCCATGAATAAAATTATATGTTGAAGTGAGTATAGTCAACAATATTTATGGAGTCTGAAGGAACATAGCAACATTGTATGTATAAGTCGTGTTTTAAGAGAGACAGCTTAAGAACTATAAGTTCAATGTCAAGAGTGTTGGAAAAACTGGGAACCTGTCTATCTTTTCTAAAAAATTCGATAAGAATTGTCAAAGATTTAAACATCGCTGAAACCATGATGCAGCCAAATTTCAGTGAAAGCAACGCGATATAAAAAAAAAAAAGTTTTAACAGAGGATTAAAAGATATGTGCAGTTTTTGCCCAATCCCCTTACATTTTTAGGTTAAAGGGAAGGCGACTTCAGTTTTTCGGAATAACGTTGCTTATTTTAGCTGTATTTCTAGGTTGGCGCCCAGAAAGTACAAATAATTTAGTAAAATCGCCGGAGGTCCAAAATGGGATCTAATAACTTGGCTTGCACATCTGCTGAAAACGTTAAGACAAAGTATGCAAAAAAGTTCAAAAAATGGCAGAAAGTAGGCAATTATCTTTTTGTAAATGAGCTTTTTAAGCCATTTTCGCTAGATATGCCCAAGAAAAATGCAAAAAAATCAGAAAGGGGTACATTTTGGGTATAAAGTGTTATTTTGCTTTTAGGCTTCTTAAATCCAATTAAAAAAATTAATGTTATTGACGTGTTTTTTGATAAAAATAGTAATAAAATAAAATAAAACGAGTTAAAATTCCGAAATTTTAAATTTTTTGAGCCATAACTTCAAAACGGAGAAGAGAAGGGGAAAGTTTATAGACCATTAGAAAGCCCAACGATTATATATGTTACAAATTTGTTTTAAGTCATCATTATAGGGTGTAACGTTCAGAAGTTACAAGGTGATCTATGAAAATATACCCAAATATCTAAGTCCTGTTATCTCGGAAACTCGTAGGACTTCCCTCCCCCACCCATACAATTTTTTCGTTGTCTGAGTATGACCAATCCTTAGCAAGACCACATACAAAACACCCTGTATATTGTCGAAAACATAGCCTGCCTCGCTAAAGCATTGTAGCTTCATCCAAATATAACCTTTATGAAGAATAATACATTGGACCTGCCTTATTTTAGTAATAATGTGATCCAAAAGGTTTTGTATTTTATATAGCTTTCCCGCTAAATGATCTGGACGATTGCAAATTCACCGTAAGATTCTTTCAAAATCGGATGATAATACAAATCATTTGTACTCCAATACAGCCACAAGAGAGGCATATTACTCATAAGTGATCCAATAAACTTTTTTAATTTATCACAGAATACTAATGAATATTAAAGAAAGAACGGAAAATATGCGAAATATAGAAACTGGGTGTATGTGACCCCACTTGTTAATTTTCCGATTTTCGTTATCATTGACTCCTTCGAGATAAGATGAGGGGTTTTCGGCTTTACTCATGTACACGAATTTTATACGATACCCGCATTCCTGTTGTGTAGCATAAAGTGTTTCTTTGAATTATATCTGATACATATCCTGATTCAAGAATCTAAGTTTAAGCTTAGCTCAAATTTGAAACATCTAAAAATTTTAAACAGATGTAATCAACCGCCTCGACCGTTCTCACGTTATTGTGTTCACAGACACACATATGGACGGTCACACATTGAATAATAATAATAATAATAATGTTTATTCAAAATAATGTATAAGTTTACAGTGTAATTCTATCCTATTTTCTTAGACTTATCTATATACTGATAGAAAATACAAAAATAAAATAACACATTGTATACCCTACGATTTCGTGCTTGGTTATTCAAAAATGTAAACAATTTTCCTTAAAAAAAACTAGTATATTTCTCTTTGTCACACACATGCTCAATTTCCTTAAATGCTACATGCAATTCTTTCTTTCAAAATTTGGATTCATTTTTTTAAATATTTTTTCAAATGATGCGTACTCTGATGGGTAATCTCTTTCTATTGAACAGCTGTTCAAGTGAACTCTCTATATATACTTTCTCTATGGCCGACAGTTCGTCAGATGTCTGGTGTGCAATTAGACCGACAGGTAGGCTAGGCAGCCGGTAATCATCAGTATATCGCTGGTTGTTTGAGTATTTGAATACCTGCCAAAAGAAGAAAACTTAGCAAAAGGAGAGAATTTTTAATTTATCGCGATTTATCTCTGTGACGGAATTAGAATTTTGGTGAAAACAAATAAAATACCAAGTAGTACGCAAAATTACCGAATTGATGTAATCCAAACTCAGTACGCCAGAGCATGACAATACCGTCAAACCTACTATAAAATGATTGGGTATGTGTAGTGCCCGTAATAACCCATAATGAACATCCTATCCATGAAGGGGCCGAACCTACCAACAAAATTGTCTACCGATTGACTATCGTGTGTGGTAGGTCTAAATCAATTGGATAAGTACGGGGTTTTATCGTATTATTTCATTTTTCTTGGTACGGCCTTTAATCTTTATTAATCAGTGAACGCTTATAAAGGGTAGCTAATAACTAAGAAGCTAAGATATGTATGTAGAATAAATTAGGTCTCCATATAGCCAGAAGCTGTTTTTATGTTTTTTCTTTTTATTATGATTTTACCTATGCCTATGTTTAAAGTGCTTCATTTTATTTTTAAATTGATGTGACTCTATCTGAAATTAAAATTTTTCAATAATGTTCTCAGTTGTACGAGACATGACTCGCTAATATGTTAATCTATTATTATTGAAAACAAATGCAATTAATTATAAAAATATACTTATCATACTTTGTATAATATGCTTCTGAATTTTAATCACGCGTAAATCGAGGAGTGATGTTCTCCATAATAGAATTGTTTCATTTTATTGGTTGAAAATATCATGATATGTATCAAAATTATTGCATTTGAATTAAGATAATACGTATTTAAAATTCTTTGTATTGGTGAATGTAATAATATTTAAAATATTTATCTTAGCTTTAAAAATGTCTCGTCATGTTTAAAATTATTTCATATTATTATCATTTTATAGGCATATTAAATATGAATTTTTAATATAAAAATTTCTAAATTAGCGAAAAATTCCGGATAATGCACATTCAGCGAGTATTCTCTTTGTAGAATTGAGAACTATTTATATGCTGTAGCAAATGAAGTTCATTTTTTATTTTTTATTATTATTATACAGTGGGTAAAAAATTCCGTGGCACCTTATTGAATCTTCAACTTAATACATATACTCCCACATATTATGATTTCGGATCTCCTGCAAGGGACTATTTATAATTTATAAAATAATAATCGTTTGGTTAAAATCATATTTTATTTGGTAATCCTGAGTACTTAGATCGTTATGGAATAGTGTATTCTTTTCAGCGATTCACTGTTAAAACCACATAATCTCTTAATTTTCTTCTTCTTTTCTCATTTCCACACCAAAGATAAATATATATTTTAGTGTAGTTTTGTGCTTGAGCCTTTTGTGATTTAAGAGGTCTTGACTCTTGAGTAAGTTCTCTCATTCAATTCATTTCACGCGACATTACTCAAAACTTGTAGACTTATTTTGTTCCACCTGTGCTGGACACTAATAATGTAACAATGTAATATCTAAATAACGTAATACATCTTACTTAAGCTCATATTCGCGAGCTTCAACACTTAATTACCAATTGTTAAAACCTTCATCTACAATATCATTAGAGCTCCCGGACAAATAAAAATTGAACCGGCTTACAGCACCATCATCGCAGTGGTGCCAATTTGCTCCATTTACTTAACAGCTTGGCAAAGCCTGAAATTTGCCTAGCTTCATTTGGAACTTAAGCATTTGCTAAAAATTCTTCTATTTTGATTATATTCTTTTGCGCCAGAATGTATTATTCTGAATTTTGCACTCGATGCATAGTATAGGATTTGCAATCTGCTGAAAGTTTTCCAAACGACATTCAATTTCCAAATCATTTTATATTCTTCTAAATTTTACCCGGGTCAAAGGTGATAATTATCTTTCTTCGTTTAAAAAGTACTAGCTAATGATTGAATCTTAAACCCAACTTTTCATCCAATTGAGAAGCTTTAGAAGTTCTCTTGTGATTATTGTAGTAAAGGTCAGTACAAACTTTTCTCGATACAAGGCTGACTAAGTCATCAACATATGCTGCTATTATTTCGTTCTCTTTGCAAAGATATAAGGATTTTATTGACCGACCACTATTAAACAGGATCGAGTTGGGAGCACTACTCCTTGTGAAGTTCCTTTGTACACACTCTTACTGATTTTACTGTTACCGAGCTCTGCGATTATAAAATATTTCTTAAGCATTGAGTCAATCAATCTATAAATAAGGTATTTAGCAGTATTAGCTTTTGTATTAATTTCTTTTGAGGTGGTAAACCTCGTTTTTTGTTTTTTTTTTTTGTCTTACTGTAATAAGATCAAATACTAGTTAGGCATCGAAAATACTTTTGGTGGCTGCAGTGGTTGCATTGAATTTTTTTTTTAAATAGGAGTCTATCAGAATATGTCTATAGTTCTCAAATCTGTCTCTCAGTTTTATCTACGTTAAGGTAGGATACTGTAACTTTTATGCAACGTAACGCACAGCTGCGTTCTTTGGTGCTATGTATCTGTAAAGAACTCTGATATCCTAAATTTTGCACCTTCAGCTCGACAATACGCAGCTTTCATGTGCTGCTGCAAATTTAGAGGTTTCGATGTGTAAACATATAAGAAAAGATGGCAGACGCAGAAAATACAAAATTTATGAGGTATTTTACCTCTATAAATTTCATAGCTGCTATTATAATTTTAAAGAATAGCTAAGATCAATATTAGAGAAAGTGAAAATTCTATTATTAATCTTCTCAAGAATTATTTATACTTTTTTCACCCAACATCTGTTTTTATTTAGTTTCTATTTGCTATGATTAGCTAAATTGATGCCAAATAAGCGGCAGTTTATTTCGTTTAATTGTAGTCGCGGATATATAATCCAAGTTTTAATGCACTCTGTTTAAAACAGAAGCTGTATTTGAGTTGGCGTTTCAAAAATTGTTTGTTATGTGGAAACCTCTTTGCCACCACCTTTCTGAAAAAAATATAACTTCTGAACTGTGCATATTTGTTATTTGTGCGCTACTTTCCTCTACTACGTGTCAAAACTGGGTGCAAAGTAAAAGTTAAGCTTCTCTTAATTTAGATGAATTTTTGGCGAGTAAAATATGGGATTCTAAAAGTTTTCATTTAAAATATTACATTTTTTTTTTTCTTGACATTCAACTTTTCACAGAATTCCCTTTTTCAACTCTCCGCTGTCTGATTTTACATATATTTAGTATGTGATAGGAATTTTTCATTTTTCAACAATACAGATATCCCGAATTCTCCTGCAAAATGAAATTTGTTTTTTAAATGTAGATATATAAATTGGTACTGATAAATTAACAAAATAACGGCAATATACATAGTTTATGGTAGCTGTAACATTTTACCTACTGTGTACCAGATAATATAAACTTAAGATGTGATTCAGAGTTTAAAACTAAACGAATCTGAATCTCTTATTTAAATAAACTCAATTTTGGACTTTTGTTAATACATATATAAAAATTTACAAAACCCAATTTCGAATAAATTGTATTGTTTTATGTTACTCCAGGAAGGATGAATCTCTATGCTCCTTTAAATATAGTTAATTAATTTAATTTAGTAGTAATTTCGGGCCGTATGTAATTGTTAGCATCATTAATATGTTTAAGGTTTAGGCCAAAGAAATTATAATATTTTAATAAACCAAAACTGATATAATTTAAAAAATGCATCAATGTAATTGATAATATCTTAAAGCAATTTGAAAGAATAAATTTAATGCTTTTATATTAATGATAGCAACTTTTCGGTTTAATCACAATTAATCTCAATATGTACATGAATATAGTTAAACGCACATAAGTAAATGGAGCTGAACGTTAAAAACCGCTACTAGTGAATGTAAATGTAGAAATTACCTAAAAGGCTTATACATGAAAAAATTTATTCACAAAATGTGATGTTAAATATAAGACTAGTCCAAATCCGAAAAAAAATAAAACTGGCAATTCGAATAAATTCCCTTAAGGGGAGTGTTAAACAAAACCAAATCCTAATGTGTGCTGTAATTATAAAACATTTCTATAAAATACATACATACAAAATTTAGAATTAGGTTTGATTGTGTAATCTGGTGGCATTAATTTGAATTGATTTAGTTTTTATATCAAATACTTCTAGTCACGAAGTCAGTCTATTATATTGATTTTTATGAATAAAAAGATATTTACGATTTTTTTTACCTCAGACCTTTTATTTCTAAAATGTAAAATAAAAACACAAAAATGTGATATCCATGCAAAAAATTTATGTTTTCGACTATTTTAGCGGTCAAATTACTTAAGACTATATTTAAATTTTACACTGAAGTGAACTGAAAGTATCTTATGAACAAGTTCAATCGAAAAAAAAGTTTTCAATTTAGATAAAATAGAGGTTGAAGGGAGACAGAGAAGATACTTAAAATTTGCATATTTCCGCATTACTTTCGAATAGAAACTAGTATGTAACTGAATTATCATTAATCATTTTTCTACACATAAATCCCAGCGAAGGAATTTTTGATTTATCTCTGCGTATAGCTTAAAATCTTAAGAAGTACCAGCAGTATAAATTAGGAGTGCATATTTCGGCAGTTTGAGCGGAGTCTATTTCTGGTAGTGTTCTCATTGTGTAATAAAAAAGGGGCCTGAAATCAATATTGAAACTTAAAAATGTGATTCGATGCTAGAAAAATAAAGTTTTGATAGCCAGATTCTACTGCAAACTTTATTTATTTTTCTTATACTTAGTATTTTCATTTTAGAATTCCGTTTGTAACGCACAGAAATAATGCTAGTAGAGCAAAATTCGTTGGGACTCGTGATATTAAAAATTATTTTGATTTTTGCATGTCTGTCTGTCCGTCTGTCCGTCCTCTCGATAACTCAAGAATGCGCTCACTTAAGTATAGTTCACACAAGCGAAGTTACTGTCTCAAGTAGCCGCGTTTTCAATCCCTCACCTCCTCTTGATATACCAATCAGTTTACTTGCGCCAGTACGAAAACGAGTTCCACTCACTTCAACTTTTTAGCGAAGTGGAACCTGAGAAATAGTCAAATTGAGTAAATTTTCTGCAATTGGTACACGTTTTGATGTGTGTAGTCATTTATGATATCATCTGGCGTGGAACTTGTGAAATGTGAAGATATTTATTTTTGAGAGAAAATGATTTCAAGTGAAAAATTACATATTGAAAAGGTCAGTAATTGTGCAGCAATGTAATTAAGGGCAATTTCGGAGGAAGAATTCTAAGAAAAAAGAAGGTGCGAATACATTCCTGGCATATTGATTGCTAAGGAATAATATTTTTGCTTACGTAATTATCTTTAAAATTTACGAAATTTCTTACTGAAAAATAAAAAGCAGTCCTTTGTATAAAAGCGCAAACACAAATGTGCTGACATTTTACAAGTTCCACACCAGCTGATATTATAAATGACTACACACATCAAAACGTGTACCAATTGCAGAAAATACACTCAATTTGAATATATCTCAGGTTCCACTTCGCTAAAAAGTTGAAGTGAGTGGAACTCGTTTTCGTACTGGCGCAACTAAACTGATGGGTATGTTAAGAGGAGGTGGGGGACTGAAAACGAGGCTACTTGGGACAGTAACTTCGCTTGTGTGAATTATACTTATACTTATACTTAGGAAGCTGATATTTATTAAACAGCCTGGAATGGGACAAATCGGGTAACTCGTTCTTAGGATAGCCATAAAAAAATTTCGTTTTTCACTATATATTTGGCCACTGCCTGAGAAGGCATCAGCGTAGATAGCTGAAATTTTGTAAACGCATTTTAATAAAAATAGTAAATATAATTTCAGAAATGACTAAATTGGGCAACCATTTCTTGGTAATGCCGTATAAAAATTAACTTTCTTACGTATATACTGTGAAAACAATCAGTCCTAGACGTTTTTATCGTACTGAAAAGATCTTCAGAATATGAAATCATTTTTACTGTCCGACGAACCATTCTAGAAATATACGCGAAAAACCACTTCAATCAAACTTGCACATACGCTTGCACTATACGAAATTACATATAGGCATTCTTATAGGGTATCATCAGAATTGGTTCAATTATATTTTTTTTACTTGTTTTATTTTGAGCTTCCGGAATTGTATCTCATTCTGCACTTGCAATATTGTATTTTTTTTTCTAGTTGATTTCCCATAATTGGCAGCCCTTAAATTACCATTATTCACAATTGTTGGTGGTTCACCTCCAATAACTCTTCATATTCATCTTCAAGCTGAGCTAAATCTACCTATCCTTCCCTGTGGTGGAGGAACATGCTGATGAGCTAAGAATTCATTCCTAGTAAGGTCTGATAATGAAAGCGATATAGTTATTCCTCTCTTACAGCTGCAAGTGACGGAACATTAATTACAGCACCCTCTTGGGGCCCTAGCTGCATTCGCTCGCTTAATCAAGTTATGATCAAGGTTAGATTTTACAAGCACGTCGCTCGGTTACGCATATGCTCCCTTTAATTGGATTCAGTAGCAAAGGATATGTTGCATTCTGCTTTTCATAATAAAAGTTTATAACTTTCCGCCATGCTTTGGTTGATTTTGTAGACGGCCCATACTACTAATTTAAAATTTCTAAGTTTTCGTGGGAACCAACCTGGAAGGAGAACCTGAGACAACAGAACACTTTATGTGTGCTTGTCCGGCTTTCGCCCGGAGCAGACTGGATACTCTAGGGTCTGCGCTTATATCTGCAGATGAGCTGAAAACCCTTCCCCACCTACTAATAGCTGCCATTGAGTTGCTGTACTTTGATTAGATCTGTAAACTGTAGACTCTCCTAATTTGACCTATTACATTCTGTGTTAACTGTAGCCGTTAAACAGTTATTAACTCATAACCTATTCAGGTCACACCGAAATTAGACAACATTTTTTAAAATGACGTGCTAAGGGAACAATTTATCGTTGAGAATAGTTTTGAAAATAGGTTAAGAGCTAATAACTTTTAAAGGGCTACAGATAGTACATAGGGTGTAAAAGGTCAAATTAAGGAGGAGAGTCTATAGCTTACAGTTTTTATAAAAAAAAGTTATGTTAACGACATTTTTGCAAAAATAAAGAGGTTAAATTAAAGAAAAGGTAACAAAATCCGAAATACAACCATTATTCTTGACGGGAGAGGTGTATGGGGCTGGTTGAGCAGTTGTTGGAAAGGCCATGAAGTTCTACATACAATGAGCTGTTAACTGTGACCATACGCCCTGTAGTTTTTACGATACAGGTTGTTTTGTGAAAAACTAGCTTTTTTTCTTAATCACCCTGTAACTCTTATACAGTTGATATTGCCCCCCCCCCCTTCAATTTTTGGTTCGTCTAGGTGAGTACTATCACCTCCTGCTCTATGGAACACCATGGACGGAACACCCTGTATTTTTGCTGCATACGTTAAGCATCATTTTGTGAAACAGTATTAGATACATAAATGAAACCTCAATATACAGTAATATTAAAAACATATTTTCTAGATTTCTAATACTACACAAAAAATATAATTTACACATACGTGTTTTAATATACTATAGCCGAAGGAGCACCTAAATTCCAAACGTTACTTGGATTTATTTTTATAACATGTACCGCCTACAATACCAAAAGATACAAAAACATTTTTGTGTGCAAAAAGTTTGCGTAGTGCGACTGATTTTTCCCTAATGTAATTATTTTTTCAATACTTATTCACTTTCTATAAGTATAATTTTCTTTTAGGTTTTTTTTTGTGTGTCTTGAATATGCAAGATATTTATAAGCATTACTTTTCTTCAATGCGTAATAATATGTTTTCTTTAAAACGAAAATCCGCTAACTTTGCCATAGCTCACACAGGGGAGATTATTGATACTTTTTAATGGTGAGAAGTATTCGGGGTAAGAAAAAGTCCGTGCTACCAAGTTCAGATAGGGAGTACGGAAAGCATACAGCAAGCCGGCCATTTTGAAATTGTGAAATTTCTCATCGGACGGCTGTACAGATGGTTATTTGCGATTTGAGGTGCTAATATAATTTGTGATACAGTTATTGTTTATATCAAAAACTGTGACTTAATTGAACACGCAAACAATTAATTTCGGTAATCATATAAGGAAATAAGCGAAGCAACATTATTATGGCACGTCTAAGCCAAGGGAAGGAAATTCCTTCCTTCACTTAAAACTCTTCTCGTCTGGGTTGGCCCTTTGTCCACATAATTTTGATACAATTTTGGTACACAAGCGCTTCTAACGGCAAGGATATAACAAATAGCTGTCAAATGAATTTGCCGGTTCCGGTTGTGTTTTGGGTTTTGCCTTCGCCTTGCGCTTGCTACTTCGTTCGTTCGTATCTTCTACTGGGTCCCTAGATCTTGCAATAGTTCTTTACAAGTCAATTTCAATATAAGTCGCGTAACTAATTTTACATCGCAATGGCAGATGAATTTTATGGTGAGTTTTTGGTGTTTTAAAGTTATCCACAAATTAAGAAATGAACTTGCATGGCGCAACAAAAAGTGGCGTCCTGTCAGTGTGCAATGTGATTTTAGTAATGGCCTCTTTTAAATAGATTTGTGACATATTTCTTAACAAAATTTTTATTTGGCTTTCAATTTTTTTTAGGTGTTACTCTGAAAGGCAAAGATAGTTTCGTCGAGTGGGATGTTTTGTCTAATGATGAAGATTACCCTCGAGGTCAGAAGCTTATCATTAAACAAATTTTGCTTGGCGCGGAAGCCAAAGAGGGTGAATTTAATGTAGTGGAGGTAAGTTTGTGCAAACATTTTTATTTTATTATATATGTTTGGTGGATATAAAAGTCCTTATATATTAAGTAAGGCAATTCTGTATGATTAATTTGTTTTAATTATTTGAGAAATTTCCTAATTAAGGCATAATTTCAGAAAAATATGAAATGTATAGTATCCGAGTAGGCGTGTAAATGTTATTTATTTAATTGCTCGAAACAAATTTTGTCGGGGAAAACATAAGGAAAGAGACTAGTAATTCTAATCAAATCAAATCAAATCAATGTAACTTTCTATAATGTTCCCAACGCATTGCTTGTTTTTGGCACGGGTACTCGAATAAATAAATGTTATGTTGGAGATATCTCCCGAAGTGTATACACGAACACGAAATGTGTGTTTGGTCCCTACGTTCGATATCCAGATATCTTTTTGTGAATTCTTTTCTGCGACCACACCACACAGACAGTAGGGAAGAAAAGAGCACGAAAACGACAGATCGGTGGCATTGCAAATATTTTAAAATGCTAGGATTAAATCAAAGGTAACAAGTTAGTAATCAGGAGTGATTTCAGACTGTTTTATATTTAAATGTACACAAGAAAGAATGAAAAAATTTTACGAATAAAGACAAAAAATGTGATTAATGTGAAAGCGCAGATTACATGCAACGAAACAGAATAGCAAATGAAACATTTTTTGTAAATAAATGAGAAATTTTCAGATTTTACTCTCAAAAAATGTTCCCGCGCTTTCGTGAAAGCTTTTTTTTTTTTTTTTTGTTGTGTGTAATCCTAATATTTGAACAGCACGTGCTTTTGTTTACACTCGTTTTGCTAGAGATCAAGTGTATAAAGGAACTTTCACATCAAAAACAAGAATAGAAAAATGTAAATCGAAAAACTCAATTTATTCCATTTGAAACAAGATTTTTGCTCCAATGATTAATAAAATCCAGGGAAATAGGATAAACTAAGAATTTTTCTGAGAAAATAATTACATTTATTTCAGATTTTTAAGAAAAACAACTATGTTTTGTCGACCGATAAAACATCAGTTGCTGGAGGCTTTGTAGGAGTACACCTTGTATTTATAATGTAGCGTATTTGCAATGATGTCTAGGCCCAATAGAATATTGATGAATGTAAAGTGACCTGCTAGGTGCAAATCTTTAGTTGTTATTCCTTTAATTCTTAAGATTCCATGATTACACAGTTGATGCTGCTTCTGTTGAAATGATTCTCTTCCTAGTGATTCTGGGTTTCTGCCTTTCGATTTTTTAGGTTCTCATCGCGTTGTGTGTCCGGATACAATTCCATCCTTCTTTCGATCTTTTTGCCGTATCTAAACCTCTTATTGTGAGACATTAAAAGTAACACATTAACAAATTTTAGGTATTTGACGTAATCTCTTATTACCAATAGTTTGCAGTTGGCATGTTATTAATTGTGTGACCATGGTTCGGAGTTATACATCAATACCGCATTTACATTAGATTTAAAAAGTCGCAATTTTGTTCTGAGATATCACTGTAATTTTTGGTATATGTATGTATTTAAGGAAAATCATTTCTAAATTTTTTAATATATTTCTTTTGTACTCAAATCCGATAAAAGTAATAAAAGCTTTCCACTTCCTCCTCCCTAATTTGGATTATATGGATCATCTACTTGCTGCAAATTAACCGGCAACAGGACCTTACCACCCTGTCAGATAATCTCGCAACAGAAATTAGTCTTAGCTTTTCTAACTTGTGTTAACTTTCTTCTGTCTGTCAAACGCCAAGCAAACATTAACATAATTTAAATAAATTGGCGAAACAAGAACATTGTTAATATGACTATTAGAAACAGAAGTGACAAAAGTATTCTTCCTTACTTCAGAATTTACATCGAAATCGCAGGATAGTCTAATTCGAGAATCTCTACACTTCGAGTTAATGTAAAGAGCCTTTAGCAACTGTTATTTTTAAAAGAATTCTGCGTTGATGCAGCAGCTTCTTTTTTCCTATGTCTTGTCTAAGACCAAGGACTTCATAACAAGGAAAAGCCAAGCATACTATTCTGTGTTTCACTCAATGGTGTTGAGATATCATCTATTTAAGAGTCGAGCCTTGTTGTGTGGACCTCAAGTTTTGTAGATGAACAAAATTTACTTCAATCACGAACCACAGACTGTAGTTTGGGGAAAGCTATGGTGAGTATCATAATTAGTCACAGCATGCTTTGCGCCTATCATAATAAAATTGTTGTTTATAATCCGATTTCCGTACTGCAATACTATATCGACAGCGGTCTCTGTACATCGCTTGAGTATGAGAATTTTAGGATCTGGTCTTCTGTCTAAAGATCAGCGGAAAAGCATACATGATCAGGACCTACTGCGTTTCATTGCGATAGGAAGGCGTGTTTCGCAGGTTTTGGAAAAAAAATCCTTTATGTTTTATCAATTCGAGTGGATTCGGATTCAATTTCTCGTATTTTTTAATACTGATGTAAATTGTTTTATACAAACCTTCGTGATTTAAGACTAAATAGTGCATAAAAAATTTGTAATCAAAGCGATGAATCTGTCCTAGTGAACTAAGCACGCTTCTTTTATATTTTTTTATTCTAAACATGATAATCTTTTACAGGTTCAAACAGCTAAAGATTCCCTAAAAATTCCAATTGCTGTTCTAAAAGCGGGAGAAAAGCGTGCAGTAAATCCAGATGTTGAATTCAATGATACATCTGTGACATTCAAACTCATTCAAGGCAATGGACCCGTGTATATTCATGGTCAAAACTTAAAGGATGAAGTTGAAGTGGTTGATATGGAAGAGGAAACAGATGAAGAAGATGAAGGCGAAGAAGAGGAAGATGATGGCCAACCAAAGAGAAAGCTTAAATTGGAAAATAACGCTGATGGTAAAAGCGCCAAGAATAAGAAAAAGTAGATGCACTATTTCCACTATTTTCATTTTAAGTTTTCAGTTAAGTTAAACAAAACTTCAAGAACTGTATTAAATCCAATTATTTGATTTATGAAGCAAGTTACTGTTTTTATTTGAGACTCAAACTTTATGATAATATTTAGATTTTGAAACAATTAAAAATTTTTCGACCATTCATATTGGATCTAAGGGCTTAGGAGCAATTATTAATAGATTGTTTAGTTCAAATATCATTTAAAACAAGTTTTACTGTTTGATGTTCTGTAAAATGAGAATGAGTATTTAAATGTTCAGAAACTTACTTCATAAAAGTTCATATAATTTACATTTTGTATATAAAGAGATACGAAAATAAATACTTTTTCTTTTCTATTTTTAATGGCTATTTTCTAACAGTAGTAAATATCACTCGGCGCTTCATGCGGCGCTCATCGAATATGAGAAGCTCGGAGCTTGCATAAAACCAAAACTTTCAAAGTGACAATCATTTAGCTTTATCATCAAGATATGGCAAGGCGAGCCAGGGTACAACGGGCTTCTACATTTGTCAGTCCAATCATTTGGTACCACGCTTTACCGACAAATTCAGTTGAATATTATTGTATAAAATGCACGAACAATAAGAAATAAATCATACTGACATAGCCACATTGCGAACAAACACGAAAACACAACCTCTAGTTAAAAAACATGATCTTTTGTGAATATCTCAAATAATTAAGTTTTTATTCAAAATTGAAATACTTATTATAACCACATGAAATTCGGCTCAGAAGCAGAGCTAATATCCCTGAGCACAAATATGCAGGTTCAAGACATTTTGCGCGCGGCTAACCCCTTGCCAGACTAAGTTGAAGTATTGACAAATATCAAACAAATCCTTACAATTTCCAGCATTCGTGTTTTACTTTCAGAATTTTTTTTTTCAATTCAAGCATCACTTTTAGATTCACTGTAATCTGATGAATCACAAGTGAGTACATCGTTTTTGTTTTCTTCATTTACATTAACTTTAAGGATATCTTGCATTCTTTCCGGTGTGCATATCTCTCGAACCATTTAATTTTTTATTTATTTTTTGCTAACACCCAACCACTTTCTGTTGATAATAATTTAATTTCTTCATTTCTCACCGCATTCTTATAATAAGTATTTCAATTTTAAGGGTGTTTTCAACATACTATTACTCACTTAGGCCGCGGAGATTTCCTGCCAGACGATTGTTTTTGACATTGCCTTTCCTTTAACTTAATACGTATGCATAAATTTTTTGGTTATATTTCACACCAAAAATTTACTGCGGGTTCTTAGACTATCCCATTTACGACTTTAAATTTACTTATCTTTTTTAAAAAAAGACGGTGTGTAAAATTTCAGCTCTTTAAGTACGCACGCGTTCTGGAGTTACTGTGAGGACGGACATGCAAAAATCAAAATAACTTATAAATATTATGCGTGGGTGTAAAACCATTTTACTCTAACATCATCCTTTCTGTGCGTTACAAACTTACTATACCCTATGATCTCTTATGGTATAAAAATTTCAGTAAATGCCTAAAGGTAGGCAATTTCCTTCTGTGAATGAGCCTTTCAAGCCCTTTTCTACAGTTAAAAAATACTGCCTATTGGGTACAGGGTGTGGCAAGTTATTTTAACCTGAATGCTTTAGGTCTTAAATTCGATATCAAGAACTGATGTTGTTGATGTTTTTAAAACAAAAAATTAGTAGCTGTGCTCGTTTGTGTTACTTGCCATATACTGGAGAGAACAAATTGTTCTGTCGATTGAAGCGAGCTATTTGTATTCTTCACTTCATTTATAAATCTTCTATGAAAATTTATGAGACGTTCCTTTGTATGTCTTTTGTTCTGCCGACACAAGAACACAGCTAATATAGTTAAGTGAGAAAAACTGAGTTAAAAGTCCCAAATGTTGGCATTGTTGAGACAGACTTGAAACTGAGGAGTGGAAAAGGAAAAATTTGGACCATTAGAATTCTTTAACGATATTGAAATGTCATCATAGCGTAAAACTTTTGTTAAATACATATGATTATACATCGATCAAGATTATTCAATGAATAATTTGGGTGGGTTTAATCTTTACGTTATTCATCAATCAAAAGATGTCTTTATGACTACACTCTAAGGTGGCATTAAATATATCTATACAGGTCTATGAATACACTTTATTCCGAATTGAAGGTAATCTTGGTCGATTAATATGGGCCTGAATGTTTTATCCAGATCATGAAAGTGTAGAAATAAATAATAGCAAACTGTAAATTGGTACATATGTACCAAATGTGAGATTATGAATACAGATTGTGAAAGTGTTTTTCTACTAGGAATCTGAAGATACTTGCGTCTAAAGTCCGAAAGGATTGTAATCATATTCGTATTATTTATTTTTTGTTTAGCAACATTCCCTTACAGTTCATACAGGTTTACAAAACAAACGGATCGCATTCAGAAGTCAGAACAAAAGTGCTTCCCTAGAATCTCCTGTCCAACTGAGCGTTTCCCTCTGCGGACATCCTCACGTTAAAAAGATCTATATATGAAGAACATTCCTACATTAACTTTTTAGCGCTTCTATTTTCCGTTGGGAAAAGAAACAATTTTTTTTTCATTTATTATATTTCTTCTAGCAACATTCAGCACGAATATTTTTCTAACTACATCTTATTTTTAAAGCTAAAGTACAAACATTATTATGAAAAGAATAAGTTATTTATTTGGCTGAGATTTTCAGGGAATAAAATTTCCCATCTTTCGGCATCATATCGCAAATGTTTCTCTACACCTCACTCCGAAATTTTCACTGAATTTCAACGTTAACATTACGGTCGCTATTTTGAGTAGGTTAAATTTCCTCCTCAACATATATATATAATACATAAACTAATTGCTTATGTACGATAAGAGTGTGCCAACTAAACCTTTCCCAGTTTTCTTTTCATAACGTTCCATACCTACGCAGGTTTTTGTTAGATATTAGGGCCATCACTAATAACACATCGCATTCCAAAAAATGTGCGGAGCAGATAAACAATATTTTTCTATAGGGACAAATATACTGTTTTTTACATAGTCTTATTAGGAAACTTTTAAAAAGAAACTGATTCTGCAGTTACCACTAATCGTTTTGCACGAAAACTTACCAGCTTTGGCATTTTAAGTTAGACTCCAACCGGTAAGGTAATTTAATTATCCAAAAATATTGAACAAATTAAATATGGCTAGCTTGTCACTAAAGCAAAAAAAAATTAACAATAATACGGTAAACTTATAAAACATAGAACCATTCTTTCGTTGCAATCACACCAACTGCATGTGAACTTCCATCAAGTGGTGCACGTGATCAGAAAACTTGGAAGGTCCTCAATACACCTACATACGTATATATGCATGGATATGAATCTAAAGGAAATTCCTTTTTAACTGATTCAGAAAAGGGACATTTTTCCCCTTCAAAGCTCTATTCACTCACAATAGGTAGAGCAGGTACAAACATATCCAAATAAGAATAAGTGAAAATTTGTACATTTCATGTAAAATACGTCCATTTATAGCATAGTTAGTATGTAAATGAGTGGGCGCAAAATTCATTGCAATGTTTGTTAGGAAGTCGTACAGTTAATGCAACATTATATAGTATTCACCTACTAGAATTTCCATCTAGCCCACTGTACCAACTGCTATCAAAAGAGTTTTGCAACAGAAGGGGAGATAAATACTCCCACAATCCAGGATGTAAACAAACAGTCCTTGTTATACATTGACAAATTAAAGAATCGATTTTTCGCACATAAAATTTGTAGTGGATTTGTACCCCGGGAAAAATGTCGAAAAACTGTATAAATTCACAAAGAATTTATGTGTTAGTGGTTTATTTTATATTAATTCACACAGTCGGTGGGTAAATTCAAATTGAATTACAATTTTAAACATTTATTGACGTATTTTCGCAGACTCTCTTCATAAGTCACTTAAACACTATGAAATGTTACATGTTGACCAAATATCTCATAGAATTATTAAACGTGGAGCTCATCATAGTTCGCATCCTTTTAATATTATTAAAGAAGTTGAGTTTGAAGTTCTTGGAAGGAAGTTTCGTTTGATTCTCAATCCACACAGGGAAGTATTGCATAGTAACTTTAAAGCATATGCTGTTGATGGAGATGGAAATGAGAAAATTGTTCATTTAGGTGAGAGAAATAATAATTTTATAGGTTGGATTTATTACACTTTATCTATTCGTTTTCCGATAGATCATGGAAACTTTTATTCAGGAAGGGTATTTGGTGAAGTCGAGTCTTCTGTAAGAGCTCATATTGATGATGGTTTATTAACAGTTTCAATTGTTCTTCCTGATGACACCTACCATATTGAGGTAAATGATAAGTTGAATATTTCTAAACTATATTACATATACATAGAAAGATAAAAAATCGGTATTTTTATTGTAGTAGTTGAGGATTTATTTCAAATTAAGTAGAAATATTATTTGAGGAATATCAATAAGTTGGCAATATCGCTAGAACGATTTTGCTTACTATACAATACAATAAACTGTACATAGGGAAGGGTAGCTATAATAAAAGTGGGGAAATATTTCGACTACCAAGTAATATTAGTCTCGGGGAATTGAGATTATCAGGATGTGGATTAGGCGCCGTAGCTTTCTAAAGACCGATATAATTATCCTCACATGTAAAACAGTAATTACTACTTCATAGCAGAAAGGTCAAGCTAAATATTCAGACATTATATTTCTTAAGCGATTCAATTCATATCTGTAAAGAAACATTTTGCAATGTGGCGCAGATACCCGTATCCTACATTTGATATACACCTCCATTTCAAGATCTATCCTTACTTATACTCACTGCAAGAGGCTAACCAAATTTCAAAGAGTCGTTCGTCTGGGAGAATCGTCGGAGCCATTCAAGAATTCCAAATGTATACATGGAAAATTGCTCTAACACTGAAAGTGGGTAGTCGTTGGAGAACCTCTACCATGGTTAAGGGGTTACAGTGTCCCAATGCTTCTCCACTATGATACCCATTGCTCTGACGTGAGTGATAATCAGTGAATATTAGATTTCACAGATGCATGAACGCATGTAGGCGTATCAACCGTCGTATTTCTGTAGTATGTTTCATACAGAAGCTTTGGCTCTCAACAACTAGGCAAACCAGATACTAAAAATGTATGTGTATATATAAAAACCTAGGAAACAAGCCATTATCTAGTCTAAGATCAATTTTATTAAGTCCCATGTGAAAGCCTGTAAATATGTATACCCACCTCTGTATTATGAAAATGTAATCTTATTTGATTTTTCCAATTCTCGAAAATCTTCATAATCATTTTCATAGGTTTTTACATTCCGAAAAATTCTTCAGTTTAGCACTAACCGTTCTTCCACTACATATATGTGAAAAATCCGAATATTTGTATGACAGCCCTACGAAGAGATTGCCCGATAATCTATTTTTTTTAATGTAGTGAAATCATTCGACAGCATGAAGTTAGACGTAGGATTTCGATTATGGGTACATCATACATCACAAACTTTATTTCCAATCTGTTTTAATCGAATTTCTGAAGGATTTTGTTGGTTCAGTGAAGCGTTGCAAAGTACCAAACGATTATTCGAAAATTCTAACCACCCTTAGAACGTTTGATTCAATAATGAGTCTCAGTTCTAGAACCTCCTCCCTATTTTCAGTGGCCGATGTATTACCTTTATTACAAATATATATATAAATTATATTCAATTAGAATTTTGAATAAGGTTTCATGCTCTTTACTGATATCTATACTTTCCAATACCGTATCACGTCGTAGAACCAGATCTAGTCTTCTTTGTGCTTCGTCCACCAGTTTAGAGACTTCAGCTGGGGGTGGAAGAGTGGGACTTTCATGCGCCATAAATGATACAACCAGAAGTTTTGGCATTCTATCTTAATGCTCCCATTTGTACAATAATACATGTATATTTTTTCCGTAACTACAAGACCTCGGCTTAACTGAGCCATTTTTGAATAATATAGAGGCGACAAGCACAAGGTTCTGTGCGCTTGCGACCTAAACTCTATACTTCATTGACTTTTAAGAGGGTAAAATTATATCCCACGGGACCAAAATCTAAATATAATAATAATTGTCCTAACTTAACTTAAGACCTAACCTGTGCAATTTTTTATATAAAACCTTAAATTTCTCGCGAGACCAAAACAACAACCCAATTCTCCGGCTGATGTTACTGTCATGAGAATGGCCGATAAAACATAAAAGTTTTTTTTTTTTTTTTTTTAATTTGAGAAAAATATACTATTTTATTAGTAAAATTATTAGTTTATCCTATTTCCCATGATTTTATTAATCATTGGTGAAAAAATCTTGTTTTAAAGTGGAATAAATTAAGTATTTCGGTTCTTGTTTTTGATGTCAAAGTGCCTTTAAGGAACTTATTTCGGTTTCTCGGGAACTGTTTAGTTATTACTTATTAGGTATACAGAGCTCTAAGTTTACCATAATCGCCTCTTACATCAAGTTCACTGATCTGCTGTCTTTTATCTAGTCGAATGTTAAATTTAACTTCTCTCTGAAGTCCCGACGAATGTTTATTATGAAATTGTGGAGTTTTTGTACATCGGTGGTTGGTGATACTACCTCTTAAGAATATTTTACCAGGTATCATCGTTGAGTCATTTTTGCCAATCTTTTAACGCTTCCGGTGCTATTTTCCCTTTCTTTTGTTTTACTTTCCAATTTTTCCAATCCCTAACTATTATGCCAAAAGCGAGTCCGATTGGATTATACACATTTCTTTACTGATGGCGGTCTTTAATTTAATCTTGAACACAACTACGTAGCGTTTGCATATATATCCGGCTGCTCTGAAATTTCTGTCGTCTCCCAACATTTTTTCCAGTTGTAGCATTCCAAAGGACAGCCTCCTCTTCATTAGGAAAGGCATAAATTTGTGCACTTTCATTGTTCACAGTCTAAGTAGTGTTGAGAATCCTGTTAAACTGTCCGAGCATTCTTAATACATAACTAGAGAGATGAGTGCAATAATGGGTCTGGTGTTGTCCATGGGTGAATTATTTGAATTGATTTTGGTAGATTGTACCCCGCTCTAAAAATGTGTATGTGTAAATGAAATTAAATAAACATTATACTAACTTGGGCCTTGAGGTCTGTTAGGCTTTCGTCACGTTAAAACTGTTTAGCACTTCAAATTTTTGGAAAATAAGAATTTAATTAGGTTAAAATTTTGCTGTCGGCTCTCGATATCCTCCCTTAATAATGTGCTGTACAGTTTAACATCTGCCATTTTTAATCCCTCGTGAAACCTGGATATGCCGAAATAGAACGAATACATCGAAACCTCCTTCACTTTCCTTTTAATACCAATTACAAAGTAATGCATAATCTTAAAAGGGCTTTGAAAAAAATATTTAAACAACTGTTACATCGAAAGTATTCGATGTCATTGACATAAGTTACAGTAAAATCTAAATTGGTTATATTCTTTATCTTATATTATTAACAATAAATTGAATTAAAGTTATTTCATCTAAAACCAATCTTAAAAAAATATCAGCTTTACAGAGACTTATTAATTTCCTATAACTCTAAAGCCTTCATGGAGACATCTACCCTATACGAACGATCGCACCATGGTGGCATATCGAGCTTCTGATGTTAAATTGTTTTGGGATAAAGATCACCCTAATGGAGAAATGGGTGCACCCATAACATGTGGCTATATCAAGGAAGGTCTCGGTAACGTCTCTCAAATGCAGACCCAAACGCAAAAAGTAGTGAATTTAAAATTTCCATAGAGCTTGAAGGTGTTGAAGATGAAGAAGAGGAGGTGGATGATGATAATAAAAATGAACATACGAACGTTTGGTTCGCTAACATCACCGGGAATAGTTCAAGCAGAAAAAAGAGGCAAGCAGATCAGTACGAATACACTCCAACTAAAACACGTTGTCCACTTCTACTTGTAGCTGATTATAGATTTTTTCAAGAAATGGGAGGTGGTAACACGAAAACGACAATCAATTATTTGGTACGTGCACAATTGAGATATATAATTAGTCAAATAATGGGAATTCAGTTATATAGATAAGCCTGATTGATAGAGTACACAAAATCTACAACGACACTATTTGGCAAGATCGATCAGTACGATAAGTATATATTACAATTTTCTTACATAACTATTAACTTTTTCCTTAATCAGGATCAAGAAGGTTTTAAAGGAATGGGATTTGTAATTAAAAAAATTGTTGTCCACTCTGAGCCAACTCGTGTGCGAGGAGGAGAAGCACACTATAACATGGTTCGAGAGAAATGGGACGTCCGGAATTTACTTGAGGTACGTAAAGACGCAAAGATTTTTCCAATTATACCAATTTTAATTAAATTTTTCACTGTTAAAGGTCTTTTCTCGAGAATACAGCCACAAAGATTTCTGTTTGGCACACCTTTTCACTGATCTGAAATTTGAAGGTGGAATTCTTGGTTTAGCATATGTTGGCTCACCTAGAAGGAATTCTGTTGGAGGAATATGTACACCAGGTATGTGTTATAAATAATTGTTTGTAAATTTCAGTTTAAATACCTACGCTTATGTATTCAACCTTAGAAGTGACATGTTTTTAAAAACCTCGATCTGTTGAATGAGCTACTAGTAATCGGGATCCTGTCAATCTCGAACGAAAAATGTCCAAAACATCCTGTATAAATCAAATTTGATATTCCAGTAGATTCACTAATACGTTTTCTCCGTTTCGACTCTCCCCTGATTGGAGTCGTTCTCACTTCTCATTCATATAAGGATCTTTTGTTATAGATAAAATCTTATGTTAACACATTTACCTATCCAATTTTAGCCTACTAGCGAAGCTAAGAGGAAGCCCCAGTCAGGGAGGAGGACTGGGTAAAACTGGATAGGGGAATGTGTTAACATGATGTTTTATCACACTAGTGATTATCGTACAAAATGTTAAAAGTAACTGACACAATATAAAAACCAGTTGGGGCTTAGCTTAGATTTATGAAGGGGTGTGCAGGTGTTTGCCTCGCATTCACTGCAACCAAAAAGATCTATTGTGAGTCCCCGTTCAATTTACTCCTTTTCTAGGTTTAGATTGTTAATAAAATCTAGAACCAATCTGGGACTTAGGTTCCACACGTAGTTTGGTGGAAGAAAGTCATGTTCGAGGTGGAGGTATCTCCACCTGGTCAATGCTTTGCAGAGCAGGTGCTCCGAGATTTCATGAATATCAGACAGAAGCGGCATGATGAAGTCTCACCCAAGCCCATCTTGTATAGGTGATACCTCAATGGGCAATGGCCTCAGAAGAGCTCTGTTCTCCTAAGGAGTAGATCGCCAGAGGTGTCTTTCCCAATTAAGGAATTTTTGTTCGTTCTTGCAACTATTAGGGTAGCGTTGAGGTTTGGGGCTTAGGGTGAGTACACGATGAATAGCAAGAAGGAATATGGATTGATGTAAACACATTTGTATGTAAGGCCTTAACTCTGGTGGAATTTAGCAGCATATAGGGGTGAAAATATTGTGGCTCAGGTTCAGGTAAATCACAATAACAACAACAATAGGTTAATGCTCATTGAAGCTGAAAATAAGAATTACTTCATTTCATAAAATCCCTTTCAATAAAATGCAATTAATCATAAATTGCATTTTATTACCAGCATGTGCATAATATGTTCGTAATGTAATTCTTTTATTCACTTGAAATTACTCCAATTTCTCCCACGAAGTAATATTTTTAGACCTAAAACGGCCATCTTCTTTGCAAGAAGTCATACAATAGAAAAGCATGCTTATCTGTGGTTGCTAATGGTTAATGCCAGCTGAAAGCAAAACGTGGCTTAGTAGGCTAATTATAAATTAAGAAATGCAAGAGCCAAGAGGGAAAATCATCTGTCTCGTAACAAGTGTGATTTCGATTTTAGTCAGAGAAAAATAAAACAAAGTTCATATTAATTTCAAAATGGTATAAAATTTAGTCTAAATATTTTAAAACCTTGGAGTATTATGGCGGCTTTCTTAGTCTTTAAAGTCATTCAATTCTCTGATGTCTGAGCGGGTTTTTTATATTTTCAGAATATTTCAAAAACGGTTACACTCTTTACCTCAATTCTGGTCTAAGCAGTTCAAGGAATCATTACGGCCAACGTGTTATAACACGAGAGGCCGATTTAGTTACAGCTCATGAGTTTGGACATAATTGGGGTTCAGAGCATGATCCAGACATTCCTGAATGCTCACCAAGTGCTTCACAAGGTGGGAGTTTTCTGATGTATACTTATTCAGTTAGTGGATATGATGTGAACAACAAGGTATCTAAATCTAAAACACCCATTATGACATGCTCCAAATGCTTAATTTCATTATTTATATTATGATGAACTTTTTTTCAAGAAATTTTCACCATGTTCACTAAGATCAATTAGAAAAGTACTGCAAGCTAAATCAGGTCGATGCTTCTCCGAACCTGAGGAATCATTTTGTGGTAATTTAAGAGTTGAAGGTGATGAACAATGTGACGCCGGTCTTCTTGGCACGGAAGATAATGATGCTTGCTGTGATAAAAATTGTAAATTACGTCGAAATCAAGGTGCCGTTTGTAGGTAAATAATTTAATAATGTTTATAAAAAATCAAATAAGTTTTAAAACAATCCATTTTGTAAAGCGATAAAAATTCTCCATGCTGTCAAAACTGCCAATATATGCCAACAGGTGTTAAATGTCGTGAAGCTCAATATGCTACATGTGAACAAGAAGCAAGATGCACTGGAAGTCATGCGGAATGTCCTAAATCACCGCCAATGGCTGATGGAACAATTTGTCAGGAAAGAGGACAATGTAGAAATGGTAAATGTGTTCCTTATTGTGAAACGCAAGGTCTTCAAAGTTGCATGTGCGATATTATCCAAGATGCTTGTAAAAGGTACGTTATATTTTAAAATACACATACATTATTGTTATTATTAAAATGGGGGATGCAGACAGAGATTCCGCCTCTCATCTAGTCACTGTAACCTGTAAGATCTTTCTTACCTTACCCCTAAGTGCCCTCAAGCGTTCTTGGAGCCATCTTTGTAGCCTCTTCTGGCAATGGGAATGCTTTTTTTTTAGATGCTTTAGCCTTATGCGGCCAAGAGCTTCACAGTCTCAGAGAATATACTTCGCAGTTTCCATGTCTCGATATCAACCCTACCCATCTTCTTGGGATGATATCTGAGTGGGCAATGACCTGTAAGTAGGCCTTATAAGCCTTAGTTCTTTTCTGCTGAGGGTAAGGAATAATTTTGTGTTCTGTTACGAATACGTAATTAATTTCTTCGCTTGTCTCAGTCCTGGGGTTAATTCTCAGTGTACCTATTTAATTCTGTACTTCAAAGGCCTGACCTGTGCCGAAAGATGACTTTTTAGGTGGCCAAAAACAGGTTCAGAGCCAATAAACAAGAATCTCCTTCCTTTGCAAGGCGGTCCGCAATCTCGTTGCCCTTGATGCTTTCATATCCTGGCACCCAAATAAGCGTGACCTTATTTGTGTCGACTAGCTGCTTCAAGACAGTAAAACAGTCCCAAACTAGATTAGATTCAAAAGTATACGAATTTAACGCTTTGAGTGCTGCTTGTCTGTCTGATATTACATATATACATATATTTTTGCTCTACGAATGTTCTTGGGAATAATTTCGCGAGTGCAATTCTATGGCGTGGATCTCTGCCTGGAAAATGGTACGTGAGGCCCCAGTGGTTTAGCGAGTCGGTAATTCGGCTAACACACACACATAGATTTTGTACAAAACCAAACAAATGATATTTACTTTCAACTGCAGATGCTGTAGAATGAGTATAAATGAAACATGCTTCCCTGTAGAACCGCCAGATGTACTTCCAGACGGTACGCCTTGCATACAAGGATTTTGCAACAAGGTAATTACTCATCTACATACATAGGTATATGTATAAATAGCACGAATGCATACCTGAAATAATTTGAAATTTTGTTATTCAAAGAATTACCTTTTAATTTACGTACACATTTAGGGAATGTGCGAGAAAACTATACAAGATGTTGTCGAGCGCTTTTGGGATATAATTGAAGAAATAAATATAAACAAAGTATTACGCTTCCTTAAGGATAACATTGTCAGTAAGTATAAATATTTATTGCAATCCGCCAAGATTTTTGAAAAATACAATTTAATTATGTTTCAAGTGGCTGTTGTCGTACTAACTGCTATATTTTGGATACCATCTAGCTGTGTGATTTCGTATTTCGATAGAAAAAAGAGGCGACAAGAACTCAAAGAATTGGATTGGAGTCAAAAACTTGATCTTATCCATCCAAGTGATCGACGGCGTGTTATTCATATTAGGTAGATTTGGAAATACATATATATCTACAGGTATAGAGATTTTATAAGTATTATAATTTTATTTTGCAGAGTTCCAAGACAAAAAATGTCTGTAGCTCGAATGTAATGAAATTGTCTTGAAATTTAAACAATAAAAACTTTCAACTTTGAAATTGATTTCAATTTATTTAGTTATCGCACATTTTTTTTATTGATAATAAGAAATAATTATGTAATTCTTCCATCCCCCAAACATTTTGTGTCAAATTCGAGTAATATAAAATTCAGAATAATGAGATAGGCCTTGAAACGTCGGACAGAATGGTAACAAAATTAAACCTCTCTGCGATTCAAAATAATTATTCTAATTCTAGGTAGGAAATAGATCCGAATATAGAACACTAATATCTATTAAAGATAAAACCTATGAAAATAGGCCTCTTTATTTGACACAGAAGCATATGTTATCAGTACCACTATTTTTTGCATGTGTACAAATACCCTCGGCCGTTACTAGACTAATAAAGGACTCTGCATAGACAAGTATAGCCAAGCGGTACTGGAAGTGCTGATTGTCTGATCTCCCAGATTTGCTAAGAAATTCTCGAATTTACTAAAATCATGCTCTGCCAAAACATTTTGAAAGCTATTGCATAAAAAGTGATTAAACTTTTCTCACTCGCTATTAAGCAATAGCTGTTTTTATTAAATGGAAAAATTCGGATAACAACAAATTCACAGTATCATAAAATTATACCAGATCCTTTCCTCTGCTGAATACTGAGCAACATTTTATGTGTTTTTAATGTTATAGGTATGCATAATTATATTATTTGATATACTTTTGCTTTATTCTTATGAAAGTTTTGTAGTTATTATGAATCGATTTCTTGGTTGTGTCAATTTAAATTTGTTCTTGATTAATCCACTAAATAATTTTATGCTCCTATGTACATGAATGTACATGTTTTCTGGTTGATTCTGTGATACCTCGGATTTTGGATTTTGCTAAATAATTTATTCGTCACGAAGCGCTAGTTTGCATTTTTGTCACTTTAATTATCGCAGCTTTCTGTCTAATATGGATGAGTTTTCTTATGTTCGCATTTAACGTGGTTTATCTTCTTTCGCTATCCAACAACAACAAAATTAAGGCAATGGGCACAAAAATTTCAAGCTATTTATATGTATATGTATATAAAATACAGGCGACATAGACCACTGATTGACTTCAGTGCAACACTAGTATTGCACTTTTTCCAGCAGTGCAACCCTGAAAATGGGACAATTTTCTTAGCAGAAGTGCAACACGAGGTTTGCACTGACTTCCCCTACTTTGCACTGGATATTTTATCGGTGTTACAAATACATATTCAAGTTGAATTGTCATCTGCTTTGTCGCCATTATTTGTGAAAATTTTTAGTTACATTAATTAAAAGATTTTATTTCGATTATTTACATAAAATTTAAGAAGAAATTTCTTTCTATATATCAATAAAGATTTATTACGTTTAACAGTTCCATGTATATAATACGTGTGCCCACATATACAAGGAATATGACAAATATGTTCGATGAACTTCAGTGCTTCCAGTTCTCCGCTGCCAGAAAAAGTGCAACACTAAAATGGTCCCATCGAAAACGACATTAGTTTTCCTTCTAGCTCCCTTCTTATACGGTTATTTTGACAAAATTCGACTACGCCGAAAAGCTAATGAGTCATGGGTGTTATCATATACTATGTTTCCATGATCTGTTCGTAGTCGGGTGGTGGAAAGTGTTAAATAAATGATTTATGGCTTAATTTTTTTCTTAGATGTGCTATAATAGTTGCCGGAATAAAAGTTGGCATAGAGATGTGCATTTTTGAATATAGATGGATAAAATCGGCCCACTTATTGTAATTTCTACCTTAATTTTATTCCCAAGAAGTGCGCGAAAGTCTCCCATGGGGGTGTTTTCTAGTGGGAAGATTTTGCCCATTTTTGAACCTCATGCTACTTAGTACTTTCAATTCAAACAAGATACATATAAAATTTTAAGATTCTACGACATAAATGACTTTAATATGAGACGTTATCACTTAAGCCATAAATTATTGACGTGACATTTCTACTACTAACCGCCACACAGTCCTACTTACAACCAGCCTGCCTCGCTGTATATGTATACTGGATGCTCCACTGACTTATAACAATGGACTGAGCGTATTGTCATTTTCCTATAGGAAAGCATGGCACAAGTTTTATATTTCTCTCTTTCGCCCTATGGCAGAGTTAGAGCTACCAACAGAAAATATTGCATTCTGGAACATTTGCTTATGCCATTTGATATTTTTATGTTGGCTACAGATGCAATCACCTCAGAAGGAATAAGGTAAAGATAGTGTTTACCATGCTCCGTCTCTCTTGCCCATAAGCAGGATTCAGTTAAGAATAACTTTTGAAAATTAAAGTCGGAATGAGTTTAATTCCTTATAAGCGATTAAAATATCACTTGGACACAAGAAAATATATTTTTTTAATTTAATTCGATTTACGGGTGTAAAATTTTATCTGATTGGTTGAGTTTTACATGTTTTTCATGTAATCGTTTTAAAGGGTGCTCTAACGGTGATATACAGAAACACAATATTTTTTGTGCCACATGAAATAGCAAATCGCTCAATCCATTTTTATAAGTCAGTGGGATGCTCAGATCACCCCATAAAGAAAAATAAAATTGATGGTTTACATTTATGTATAAATACATGAATATAAATAGTTCTGTGCACATACCTATTATGTATTTGAATTCGAGGTCTATAGCCATTCGATTTCAATTGAAGCACAATACGCTGTCGCCACTTCGAAAAACTTTTTTGAATTAAACTGAATAAAAACGCATCTTATCACTCAATATTTATCTAGTAAAGGTCTCACAAATTAATTTATATAAAATAAACTAGGTACTTACATGATTCGTTCAATTTTTTGGTTCTTGAATAAAAGATCCTAGTCTTATTAAAAAGGATTTTGTATTATTTTGTATCAATGTGATGAAAATAATTATGTTTGGAAAAGTAGCGCCAGTGTCATTTACAAAATGACTGGGTCTCCAATCCATTTGACCTGAAGTGTTTCTAATATTTTGCCCAAGGTTTCAAAGCAATATCATAAAAATTATGGAAAATATAAGGGTAAACAAAATTACTCAGCCTTAAATGACAAAAGCAAAAGAATCAATAATAAATTTCAAGTGGGTATTTTGTATTTATTGAAAGATCATTAAAATTAAAGTACATACTAGAATGAATTTTGTACTATGTATTTACACAAACAAAATATTCTCGCTTGCACAGTTATTGTTATAAAACGCTTGAGTAAAGATACATTTGTGGTGTAATCTTTTTCAGAATAAAATTTCTGTATAACCTATGTATATACATTTAAATCGGAATTATTTTCTTTTATGATTATTAGAGCTTTTTCCATTTGTTGTTTGATTTTCGGAATGTGGCCCGTCCTCATCATATTCTTCACCTTCCTCTTCTTCATAATATGCTTCCTCCACGTCGGCCTCATTAACATCGTGCTGACCAAGTATATGCACAGGTCCTTTGCCTTGAATTAGCTTAAATGTTACAGATGCACTCGGAAACTCTATATTGGGAGTTAACACACGTGTTTCGCCAGCCTTTAATACGGCAATTGGAATTTTCAATGTATCCTTTTCTCCTACACGAGTTTCAGCCTAAAATTTGAATATATAAATTGTTAAACAAATTTAAATTACATTAAGGATCAGTTTCACAATTCAGAGTTTAAGTCCCAGGGAGAGCATTTCAAAACATAGCCACAGTTGACTTCATAACGCACAAAAGTCAACTCAGCTAACATAATTCAGTTGACTACTGGGTTTTGAACAAGGTATTATCGGTACAAACCACGTTCCACCATTTTATCTGGAGAGAAAATTGTGGTGACGTCCCTCAGTTCTTAAAATGTACTCTATATATAGGAAATTAAGAAAATCTTTGATATCTTAATAAATTTGGCAACAAATTACTGGAATTGTGTATAAAATGAAAGTTTTGAATATTTTAGATGTTTTTTTATAAAGCATTTACCATAATTAAGTTCAATAAGATAAAAAGATGTAGTTTCAATCAAGTGAAAATGTAAGGAGACACAAAAATATGCCATAAATGTATTAGCGGTAAAAAGTTTAATTAATGCATAATTTATCATTTTGTTTTTTTTTTTTTTTACTGCATTTAAACTAGTTTTCATTCTATAAAGTAAAATTCAGTACGAATAGTCACAACGTACTTATGTGAGACGATTTCACTTAGTCCCGTGACACACGACGTAAAACCGGTTTTTGTATCGCATGTGTATCAGCCCATGGTACACGTAGTTTATACACGTTCTTGAGGCAGAAAAGAAAATTTATCATAAAACACTCGTGTATCATCCGAGTCTAACCCTCTACTCTAAATTGAGGTATACACGAAAATGTTCTAAAATAGTGCTAAGAAAACAACATATCATCGTGTGTCACCGGACTTACCAGGATGGTATCTTGTGCAGTAAGAACGTTCATAAACTAGTCATCGTCAAGGTATATAGAAGAAACAAGGTATGCCCATTAAAATTTTGACATATCACAGCTGATCAAACAGCTGATAGTCTGTGACGTACTTCAGTGAATGAATAAAAAAGAAAAAGGAAATCTGACAGTGGCAATACAAGCGCAAAGAATTTTGACACATTACAGCTGATGCCCTGTGACGTACTTCAGTGAATGAAGAAAAAGGGAAAAAGAGTTTTAACAAAAATGGCGGAACGTGGTTCGAGTCGGGAATACCTTGGTCATCGTCAGGTATTTGGTTATGAATAGGTATGTAAGGCGAATGTATTCAGTATAAACTGTATATTTGAACAAGATAGCATCCTGGTAAGTGAAATCACCAGAGCGCATAGGTACGTTGTGAAAATTGGTTTTGAATTTTAGTTTATAGCATGAAAACTAATAAAAAAAAAAATTTTTTATGCATTAATTAAATATTTTACTGCTAAAAAATCTATTTTTGTTTCTATTTACATTTTCACTTGAACTTGAAAGTACATCTTTATCCCTCATTGAACTTGAAGCTTAAAAAAAAAAAAAAAAAAAATGCAAACGTGTTCAAATCACAATTTTTTCCTCCTAGTGCCGGTGTGTTCGTTCGTTCCTTATCAGTGCTAATTTAGCAAGCACATAAACAAGGGGTGTGAGACTTAAAATAATTGCGCTAAATTGGTTTTTTGCGTGCAAAGTGCTCCAAATACCTTCACATTAGACGATTGGATATAAATTAATATAGAAGTATATCGGAACAAATTTCTTCAGCATTCGCAATTTCAAGTGTAATAAAAAAGTATATTCTTCTCGAGTGACCCGCTAAATTTATTTTTAAGTAAATTTAAGCTGTCTTATGAACTCAACATGAGCGAAACAAGTAGCGGAGAGGAAATAGGGTTAAAACTATCCTCCTCTCAAAAGAAGAAATTAAAAAATTAAATATAATTACATACTTAGTAATAAATTACGATAAATCCAAAATGGCGACTGAAGCCACAAATAATGGCATTATGACAAACGAACAAATAACACAACATGTAATTTAACAAGTGACTTGTAATAATACAGTAAAGGATGCACAAAAAGAAATTATCTCCAGTGGAGTAACTTCGGCTAATAAAGGCATAAAAAACTAAAATATGAGTAATATGGATAGCAGTGGTATACACTACCGCAAACAAGCCGCAGATGGATTCACATTAGTAAAAAGTAAAAGGAAAAGACAGATACACTGACTGATACTGGATCCCCACAGGAGAGCACAAATTTTCAAAGCTGGACAGATTTGCGCCACTAGAAGAACAAGAAATGGACACAGATTGCGAGTCCTATCAGACGAATCATTCATCGTTAAATCAGATAAATAACAATAAGACAAAGAGTAGTGTTAGAAATAAAACAAATTCTACTAACCCTAGTGCTTTAAATCAGTATAATAAAATTAAATTTTGTCCTCTTATTTTCGTATTCGGTGTCAACACCAAGCTACTACAGCTACAAAGCTGAATGTTATTGGCTTAAAATTAAGGTTTGTTGATCTAGAATACTTAAAAACAAAAATCTATGTAAACCATGTCGGTTTACACAGGGAGTTGGTCGCTTTGTCTAGAGACTCGGCGAAAGATGCCTATTCATTCACGTCGCAAACCCATCATCCTAATTAAGGAACTAGATGGAGATACCCCTATACCAGACATTCTGCAAGACATAAAGACCCTAACACCCGAGGTGAATATTTCAATCTCCAAATTATCTACCCCTTACGAGGAAGATAAATGTTCCCGTAAATACCTTTTCCGTACAAACAGAAACGGAAGATGATATGAAAAAAATAATTCAAATTAGATTCATTCTATTTACTTGTCTATTGGGAAAAGAAACGATCCCAAAGATTCGGCCATACAGGCGACTACTGTGCATACGATCCCAGATGTGTCGTCGGTGGAGAAAAATATGATTTAACAAGATGTATCTCTTCTGATAAATCTCGACGTGGTCGCTCCTAATGGCCCAAGCCTTCCCCAGATCCTCATCAACATTGGATCTTTTCCTACTTTCAACATCGCTTCTAAATCAAACAAATGCTGGAAACAATTTCATATGTCATACTATTCCTTTTCCCCATCTGACCACTTCGGATTAGTACCCCTTTCCCCCTGGCTGCAAGATTGAAAAGAATTTTTCACAGGCACCTCAATAGAGTCAACAATGAATATAAAGAACTTAATTCCAGGATTAAATACCTAAATAGATTAGTAAAAGACAAGGTCAGACATGACAGATTAAGAAAAACAGCCCCTCCCCTCAAGCTTTCAAGGGCATAGAACGTATAACAGACATCTTCAACTATCGTGAATTGAGGACAAGGTAAGAGCCTTTCAAGAATTTTACTCGGAGAAAACCCCACATGTGGCGAACCCCTCCGAAATAGGACTGAGAGAAACTGAAACATTTCTATAATAATAATTCTCAACAACCGCTGACCCGCTGACACACTTCTCTGCCGATAACTCTGCTTCAATACCCAATGAGGTTAGTCTTTACCACCGAAGCCCATATAGCCTCCTTCAGAGCAGCACAACACAATAAAAATCATCAGGCCCTGATGGCATCTCTAACTATATACCACGTAAATGCGCCAAATCTATAGATATCAAGCTAGCATCCTTATTTAACCACTGCACAAACATTGGTTATTTTCCATCTGAGTGGAAAAAAGCGAACCTAATCCCCATCGCAAAAACAAGAAACTCAAAACTCATTCAAGACTTTAGACCAATCTCCCTATTATCAATCAACTATAGGGAAACTCTTTGGAAGAGATATAGCTGATAAATTAAACAAATTCTGCGAAAAACGCAATATCATACCCAACAATCAGTTTGGATTCAGAAAGTCTCACTCCATGGACCATTCGGTGCTTACTCTGGTTAATAGAATCACCAACAATTTAAGAAATAAAAAGTACACATTAGCTCTGGATATAGACATCGAAAAAGCATTTGATAAAGTATGGCACAAAGGCCTAATACACAAGTTAATAGATATGAACTGTCCAACAAACCTCACTAGGATACTGCTCAGCTTTTTAAGCGACAGACAGACGTCAATTGCCATTGGGGACTTATTCCTCTGAATTGATCCCAGTGAAGTCTGGAGTACCGTAGGGATCAATCCTGGGCTCGAAATTATTAAACATTCACTTACATGATTCCCCTGTAGCTGAATCTGATGAAAGCAACAAGAAGGCAGTACTGTATGCTGACGATACAATTATTATAAGTGAACATGAAAGACCGCACCAGGCACTGGACACCATCAAAAATATTATCCCCAACCTCATCGGATATTATAATAAATGGGGGCTTAGTATTAACTAGCAGAAATGTGGAATAATTTGCTTCCGAAACGCAAATGGGAAAGGCCATCACCTGGCTGTTAGGGAAAGCAAAACCCTCACCTTAAAAATTAACACAAGCCAAATTCCTTTAAAAGAGGAAATCAAATACCTGGGGATTTATCTTAACAACAAATTGTGTTGTAACATCCATGCAAGAAAAGCTTTAAAAAGGGGGCAAAATAGCTGCAGCAATGCTGAGGCCTCTCCTAAATTCTAAATTTCTGTCCTAATCAACTAAACTCATGATTTACAAAACATTAATACGATCTATACTCACGTACGGGTTCTCAAATTGGTTCTCGATCTCACCATCTGTGGCTGAAGAACTGGAATCCTTTGAAAGAAAAATGATTCGCCACTGTACCAGCAAATTCAGGAGAACCAACAGTTATAAGTGGCACCCTAACACATACCTCTATAACATACGCTTTAAGCCTCTCCAAAAAAAGGTTAGTGGGTCTAATAGAACATCCCAACCATTTGATTAAACAAATAGCAGAAGAAAACAGGATGACTCCTTACTGGATAACTTTTATCCTTCCCCAATAAACTTACTTCATGAGAATTCACAGCCGCTCCTACAAAGTCGGCCGGAAAATATCTATCTTACGAATCCCCTTTTACGAGAAGGTATCTATTGCAATCTTCAGAGGATAAAACCTCCCTGACCACGTATACAATGTGTGTGATGCAGGACAGGACCAAATTAAGAAAAATATGTATCAGCTCCCAGTTGGACCGACTATTTTAATAGAGCATACAAGCCAGTAGAACTAGCAGTAATTGGCTAAATAAAGAAAATACGCAAATCAATAAGGGTCACAATAGATATTACATTCCATATGTAAATTACAAACTATATATTAGGATAACATATTACCTTAGTAATGCAAACATATGCAATTACATATATACATACAAAATTATATATTAGGCTCCATGGGCTCTGGTCTCTATTATTTAGTTGATAGGTTAGGTTAAGAGCCATAGGAGGCAGTGTTTATAGTACGCCGGGAGCAAGTGTACCCTTGGTCTTATAGTATCGAATAGATGCCATAGGTAATTGTAATGGATTAACATGTTCTATGTTAAATTGCTTACATTGTAGCTAGACAAACCTGTAAGTCAGCTAAGTTGAAATACTGTATACCTAGTCTTAAGTAAGAAGAAAATTTTGTATTAACAAGTCTCAATAAATATACTCTGAATTTTTTTTGTTCAATTCGGCTTTTTCAGTCAGCTTTAGCAGAAAGCTGGCGATAAATCTGGTTGAAAAGTTACAATTGTGTTTCAGGCCTTAGTTGCACAATGGTTGCGAAAAGTATTAGTATTAGCACATCTCGGCAAAAATACAAGTGCATTGTTCCATTACTGAACAGTTGTTTGATTGTAAAGTGGTGTTCATTCCATGGAGAGTGTAACAGACAAAATGGAATGATTGTGACAGTTGGACAGTTCATCAAGCCGAATGGCATGGGAAGTGGAACAAATTGTCTTTAACTTATTTTTTCTTGCAGAAATAGTCTTGCTTGCCATTTTGCCCCTCTCCCTCTAGAACAAGTAAGTTTGTGCATGCTGTAAGTTGCTTTAAGGCAAAAGGCTAAAACACAATGTGAGCGACACGACAAAAACGCCGTACAAGCATCCTACTCATATGACAGTTTTGACAGCAGCTGCTCTATTGTATGAATATACTGTGCCATTACCCTAAGAAATTTTCAGTGTAAGTTCGGGGTAGCCCTAGATTTTTCAAAAAACAAGATATTGTAGCCAGGTGTAGCCCTAGGCTTTCCCGGGGTTTTCATCAAACAGACAGTAACACATTACTTTGCAGCTTACATTATAATCTGTATGATTCTTCCATGTTTTCCATCTCCTGGCTTTTATATAACATATTTTTATAAGTATTTAATAAAACACTGTTATCGCCAGATTTTATTCCCACTTACCAGTGTTAGTTTGTAAGTTAGCATTGTGCAAGTAATACTAAATAAATTGTACCTAGCTTATCATAATCTCGTAATATTATTATTCGCTTAAGGGCATACACTATGTCGCTCCGTGTTTAGTCTTTAAATCACACTCATAGATGACGCCTAGTTCATATTACAAACTGCTATGTTTAAAATTAGAATTGCTATGTAACCTGTTATCTGCAATAACTTTTATCTACTACTTGTGCACTATTTAAGTCCTAATTTTATTCGACACTGTACTCACTGAGTACGTTTAAGGCCGCTACACACGTTCGAGCAAACCTTACGATTTATGCATGGCCCAGTCGTTTAATTTGCATGAGCGTGTGTAGGGAATGTCGGAGCTTGAGTTGCGAGAGAATGAGTGAAATCGGCCGAAACTATGGCGTACAAGCAAAACTTGTGACTTTGTCCTTCCTCTGACCAGTCACACATTTTAATACCCTAGATGAAATCTATAGGGTATACTAAGTTTGTCATTCCGTTTGTAACGCACAGAACTAATGATGGTAGAGCAAAATGCCATATAAAAATTTTGGTTTTTTACATACATATACTGTGAATACGATCATCATAGACATTTTTATTGGACTAAACACATCATCAGAATACCAAATCATATAAATTTAGTTAAATAATTTTTTCTGTCCGACGAACCGTTCTAGAAATATATGCAAAAAACCATTTCAAAAATCCAACTTACATAAATCGGTGACGATACGAAATTTTCAACGGGCATTCATCTAGCGTATCATAAGAATTGGTCCTAGAGCAATTCTAGATAGCACCGTCAAAACAGGCTCACTGTCTAATCGCTGTACCCAACGTTCATTTCCGTGGCGTTATGCGGGGGTTTGTAATAAATAAACTTTGAATTTGTATCAAATGTGTGCGCTGAATTACATTTCCCACATAGATGGAAGATTGGTATGATAACTCCAATTCCTAAAACAGCATCCCCCTCAAACATATCAGATTGGCGACCGATCACCATCCTACCAGTAATATCGAAAGTGTTAGAGATTATCATCACGGATCAAATCACTGACTTTATTAACATAAATAAGCTCCTTAGCAGCAGACAATCTGGCTTCAGACGCTTCCACTCCACCAGCACGGCTCTCTTGGAAGTCACGGCTGACATTCGAGACATGTGTGATCGTGGTCTCTCGGTCATTCATGTGCTTCTAGACTTTAGTAGGGCGTTTGACTCTGTTCCGCATGCTAAATTAGTTGAGAAGCTCAGATCCCAATTCGGATTCTCACGTATGGCATGCAAATTGATCAATAGCTACTTGTCTGAGAGAATGTTCATGGTCAGGTCTGGGGAGAGTCATTCATCACTGAGGAGGGTGAGAGCAGGAGTCCCGCAAGGTTCTATCCTTGCTCCCTTGCTTTTCTCGCTCTACATCAATGACGTTAGTGAGATTCTGAGCAGTGTAGGTTTCCACATCTACGCGGATGATATACAACTCCAACATCAACGGGGCCCTGGAAAGGGTAGTTTGCTGGGCGGATCTGAATGAATTGGCGTTAAACCCCACTAAAACCCAAGCAATTGGTTATGCTATTAGACCTGAAAGGAGCTCGCAGTTGGCTTCAAATATAACCTCAATATCATTAATGGGTCACAATATTCTTCTTTCATCATCTGCTGTCAGAAATCTGGGTCTCCTCATGGACTCTAACCTCACTTGGAAAGCACACATTAACCTGATGTGTGCAAGAGTCTATCATGGGCTTCGAAGTCTCTATGCAGCCTCTCCTCATTTTGATGAAACTACGAGGTTGAGGCTTTTCAATGCCTTAATTCTACCACACTTCCTTTATGCTGACGTGGTCCTATACCCTATCTCGCAAACAGGTCTAAACAAATTACTCAGAGCACTCAGAGCATGTGCAAGATACGTGTATGATCTCCGACGAAGAGCACATGTTAGTCCATTGCTGAACATCCTAATACCAGGTAATGAATTAAAAGCACTTCCGTTTATACATAAAGCCAGATTTGGTCTTCTACCCAGCTATATAAAGAACCGATTCTCTTGGAGCAGGAGGGATAATAAACGGCTTATTCATCCACGTGTAAATACTCAATTTGGTAGCCGAAGTATATTCGCTCATGGGATCACTAGCTGGAATGGACTGGCGGGCGAAATAAGGGAGCTCAGCATGCATGGTGACTTTATGAATAAAGCCCTGGGCGCCCTCAGATCATAGGAAAGTCTACATCTATATTCAAATCTATATTCAATTCTACAGCCACCTTCATATTCATATTCATCGAATGCTTTTATGGCTGGCTGAACATTGGCTGCATGGCGGAAATAACATCTTTTGTCATGTCACTATCATGGACATATCGGTTGGATATGTCTCCTTGGCCGTTGTCATTGCCCTTCTTACTTACTTAATTCTATTCAATCTCAGTATCTAAATTTCATTGCATTTCAACTCATTTTCTAAATTTCATTGCATTTCACTTTTCATCCTATCTCTTGTCACATCATCTTAGTTCATCTACTCTTTATTTTTGTACTGTATCTTATTTTATTTTGTTTTTTCTGCTTTTACTTTCTGGATCTTTGTATTTCGTTACGGTGAGTTTGTACTGATCTGATCTGATCTGGTCTTTCCAGGTACTTGTGTGCTCTACTGTTCACATGATGAACTGTACTATTGGGTGGTATTGATACTTTCACTTTGCCTACCACGGACCGTCATTTTCATTCGTAGTTTATTCTTTTATATCCCATTATATATCTCTCTAGCCTACATTTCGGAACTGGGACAGGCTCAGGCTGCATTGACGCATTGGGGATTGAGCTTTAGGGCGGTTGCTGATGTCGTTTTGGTCTGAGATTGTGTTAATTGTGTTAATTATTATAATTATAATTGTTATTCTATATTTGTTGGTAAGGATACTAGGGTAATTTGACCATTGACCATTAATCTAGCCACTACTCAGGGCTAATCTAATCTAATCTTAGTCTTAGTCTTAGTCCTTGTTAATGTCTTAATATATAACCAAATATAACCAAATGTGTTCAAATGCAGTTGAACTGCCTTAATTAAGTTATAGAAGATAAGACTTTATATGACTGTTAATTCGCTATACACATTAATCTATGTTAATCTATGTTACTCTGAACTAACTCTCCTTAATTTAATATTGTTTATTTTGCTATTGATTGATTGATTGTCTCAATCATTTATTTATGTAAACTGATTACCATACTATGTATCCTCGTTAAGCCCAGCGTTATACGTTGCTTTAAGCAGGGGCTTTGAAATAAATATACTTTGATTTGATTTGACTTTGATTTGAATTAGCTACGTTTGTCATTAATGAGACAATAATATTTAGTTCATTTTTAATATCAGAGTAGTCGCCGAAAACGCTTTGATTGCCTGTGATTCAATGTCACATTAAAGTTCCGGGCAATGCTGAAAATCAAATGAAATCAAAAAAGCATTTATTTATGTACTCCTGAATTCCTGATTAATCTGCACAATGTTTGGCACCGCGAAAGCAGAGTATGATTACAGATAAGCATAGCAAAATAAAAAATAGTTTGTTTGGTATGGTCCAAATTTGAAACTCGTCACGCGGTTTTATAATAAAACAATATGAAAAAATATGCTAGCTAGATTTCCGAGGATAACTGTAAGACAAAATTAAAGTTTAAAACAATCGTACCTGAATAACGTTAAACTCATCCTCCTTTGCTTCAACCCCAAGAATAATCTGTTTTATAACTAATTTTTGATCTCGATCATATTTGTCAGACTCGGCAACCTCGAATTGGGCTAAGGGTTCCTTTTCGCTCAAAGTTACACCTGCAAAAAACATATGTATTTCTATTATTCACTGCCATCACAAAATATAGAGCATGTTATAGTTTTTTTTTAAAGCGTTCTCTTAAAAAAATATAAATAATAATGCTAAGAAAAATATGTAAACGAACAATTACCACTCATTTAAGAATAATTACAACCTTTTTTATTCCTGATTCGACTTTACTGTTGCCATCCAACTCGTTATAGTAAGCAATAGACAAAGCCAAGCCAACTTCTATTTTATATTCTAGGTAAAATAAAACTAATACTATAGATTAATGAATTACCATAAAATGTTTCAGCTTCCATTTTAGCTAATTCTTTTATATATTTTCACAAAAAAACACGTGCCACTTCGTAAATCGGATTAATAAACTAACAAAATTAAATGACAGAACAATTTCAAATCACGTTTTCCGCAAACGAGTATAGAATAGATGATATAGGAACGATGGTAGTCGGTGGTAGTAAGAAAACTGAAAGATTTACCACGTGCAGTGTTGCCAATAATGAGTGCTTTTCTTTATTCATTCCGAATATTCAGAACGCACCAAAAGGCCCAACCCAGACAAGAACTTTTTAGGAAAGGAAGGAATTTCCTTCCCTTGGCTTAGATGTGCCATAACAATAATGTTGTTTCGCGTAGTTCTTTATATGATTACTGAAATTAATTGTGTGCATGTTCAATTAAGTCACACTTTTTGATATAAACAATTCGCAATTTCATAATGGCCGGCTTGCTGTAGCATTGGAATCCTGCCCATACTCCCGATCGAAATTTGGTAGCACCGACTTTTTCCTACCCGAATCATGATACAAAGATTAACAAGGTATGGCCGGAAAATCTGTCAACTACTTGCTTGCCTCCTTTGGCGACAAATGTCAGAAATTTGTTCGTCTCAATTTCAATCGTCCTTTCACAGTGAAAATTTTTTTCTATTTTTAAATTTCTTTGTTTTCCCACTAGCACATAATTACTTTTCCGGAAGTGATTTAAACGAAGAAACTAATATTTTATTAAATATTTTAATATATTCAAAACGTATTTCAGTCAATAAAAAACGAAAAACTCAAAACAAATTCGGTGGAAATGACAGTAGTCACCTCATGACGTTGTAACCAAAAATATTCCTTTCGAATCTCTTGTTATCTTTGTACACTGACATATAATAAGAATGGACAGAGCGTTCTTGCTTAAAAAATGGCACAGATATTGAACAGGCTGTGAAAACCCTTTATTTCGTACAATTGCACACCGATTCATAATTTATTATTATTTGTCGATTGGAAACACTAAAGATGTTATGAAATAGTATTGCATTAAATTAAAATTACTTAGAAAGATAAATTTGTTTTAATTAACCCAAAAACTAATTTGTAATATTACTGAAAAATGTGCTCCTCTCCATATTTGTTGTCAAATTTCCTTGAGCTTGTAAGAGATAGACGTATAAAAACAATATATTTGTCTGAATTTTTATGTCAATTCCAATGCATTCCAATTAACACAGCCGTACTGTTTCCAAAATTGGTTACAGTTCAGTGTACATTTTGAGCTTGAAAGAGACAAATAGATTTTAGCAAAAATTTGTGCCATTTTTAACTATAGGAATTAGATAGGATGGCTCAGTCCATTCTTATTATATGTCAGTGTCTTTGTATCATGCCCCGAATATTATCTGCCCGATCAATTTGCATTACCCTACCTACAGATTTCTTGCGGCAGGACGGGGTCATTGTCTCCAGCTTTGTGTGAAGCCCAAGGCACCAACTAAGTAAAATATAGCGACATCTGGATAAAATACTTTATTTTAGCTTTTCCTAAAGAGCGCTACAGTCGATATAGGACAAAAATTTGAACCGAACGCGAACCGAACCCGTCAAACAAATGTCAGAGAAGCATTTTGCCGGTTGGTATACTCGTGGTGTCCGTGTCATTCATGGGATTTCATTTCATTTGCTTGAATTGCAATAAGGTTTGGGACTTGAGGCGATTGGGTGAAGTTGAGCACGTGGATTTTTCGCTGGATTTTTTCGATACGTTAAGAAATTTCAAGAGAATATAAAAATTATTAATAATGGCTGAAGAATTTTATGGTAAGCTCGTTTTAACTAATTACAATGTGTGGGAAAACTTGTACCATTTTTCTGGCGTCCTGTCACAGTAATGGCTTCTTTTAAATTATTTAATACTTTTTTTTTACCTAGATTTTCCTTTATTTTTGTTTCAGGAATTACTCTTAAGGGTAAAGACAGCTCCGTTGTTTGGGATGTTATGACCAATGATGAAGACTATCCCAGAGGACAAAAAGTTATTATAAAACAAATTCTTCTTGGCGCGGAAGCCAAAGAAGATGAATACAACGTTGTAGAGGTGAGATCTTTTTCTATATATACATATTAAAAATTTTCCAATTGAATGATTAAAAAAAAAGATTGATTACTTATACGGTTTAAGATTATCTATATTGAAACACTATTCCTACAATATTTGGTTAATGATGAAAAAATGGCGATACGAGTATATGAAGGTACTAGCTATACCTATACTTGAATGAATAACATGAAAATATTGAAGACAAGCCTAAATTAATGCTGAAACATAAAACGGAAACTGGATAAAAGGCAGAAATTAATTAATTGGTTTTTATTTAGAAAAGGGCATAAAATAAGATAATCGCAAATAAAACTTAAAATATAGGGTAAGTGTACCAGTTCACATCCAGTTCGTTTTATAACAGCCATAAAACGATGTATTTTCCTTAAAATGCAGATATTTCTATATCCTCATGTTCGCGTATGTATCTGCTACTCCTTAAATAAGCAACAGGATCGTTGGGTTAAGAGTCAGCATGTAAATAATGTACAAATGCAACGAATTTTTTTTTAGTGTGCTGAGTTTAAAAGGTAAAGCCCAATTCAGAATCGGCGCAGCATGCAGCAAGGTTTGATATTGTTTGGGATCATATGGCGCAATTTGCAACGGCGCAGCATGCATCATTATGCAAGAGTTTAGAAAATTTTAAAATTTGATGCATGCTGCAACCAGTTTTGCCAGCATACTGAGGTAAAAAATAAATTTCAAATCTTATTATTTAACTAATATTTCCTCCGGATCTATATTTTTTTTTTTAAAGAAAAACGACTCAATTAAAATTATGCACAATATAAAAACTCGGTATTAAGGTGTTATGTTTGTAAATAATTTTGAATTATAAAAAAAGTTAGCATTAAGAGGTTTTCCTACACTGCTTGCTGCGCCGATTGTGAATTGGCCGTCAAAATCTTTGCAGCATGCTGCGCCGATTCTGAATTGGGCTTAAGGCACTGCTTTTTTATTTGATGAGAAAGCTTTTTAAGTAGCTATATTTCAAATAAATATCTTGTTTGAAATTTAAGTTAATTTTCGGAATAACCATATCAATTCTAGTGGCCGTGAAATGGATCAATGATTCTATCATTAGCCATTTTGCGCGTACTTGTTGCCGCAAATTAGAGTTGAGTGGAAGGATATACTGTTAACACTAAATAGAATAGAATAGAATAGAAAAATACTTTATTAAAGAACCTCAGCTACCGCTACGTTTTACAACGTTAGGTACATCGAGTAAGTAATAGCTAGTTGGTAAAATCGAATACATAATAAGTAATTAGAAAACTAAAGAAGGAGCAATGAACAGACTCATTGCGGTAGAAAACAATTAAAGTAATATAGTCAGACACAGTCCAACAATACAAAGTCTAAGGCACAGAATGTATAACAGTAGAAAGGCAAATAACAATAACAACAAATGAAATAAAATATAAAGAAAAGTTAAGCAGCAGTAGATGGCTTTAACTTAAAACTAAAACTAAATAGTAAATAAAAATACTACTCAAAAAATAACAGTCCATTTTATACATAAATGATGCGATGTGTGATGGTGAGATAGCTATGCCGTGCACTAAGCACGCATGAGGTGACCCAGGGCCAGCTCTTTAAATTCTTTGTATGTGACAGCTCTTCTAACATGGTCAGGGAGAGAGTTCCAAAGACAGGCTCCTTGCCCAAAGAGGTCATTGGACCCAAATCGAGTACGTGTTCTGTCCAGGACAATTCTGCGATCGTTAAGGTTGCTCCATGAGAGCGATTGACTAATGTAGGCTGGCAGTGAGCACCATCTAGCTTTGTGTATGAAGCATAGCACTCTGAGTTCCAAGAGCTTATCCAGGGGTTCAGGCATGTACAACTGGACCAGAGCGGAGATGTGCGAGTGCCGTTTAAGACGGAAAATATACCTTACGCATGCTTTTAAAGCCCTATTTAATTTAGTTATATCCGAGGCATGCAGAGGGTACATAACCACATCAGCATAATAGAAATGAGGCATAATGAGGGACATAATAAGGCATTGTCTGATGGTCTGATCGAGATGATGTGACACCGCGTACAAAGAGCGCAGGCCAAAGTATATACGGGAGCAAACCCTGCTGATCTGTGGTCGCCATGTGAGATGGGGGTCCATGAGAAGACCAAGGTTTTTGACGTGTCTGTCAGAGATAGGGATGATGAGATTTTGTATAAGCAGGTCAGGGAGCGTGACATTAGTGCTGGAAGGGTTGCCGCGGATGGAGTATCTGATTGCTTGCGTTTTCACGGGGTTGAGGGTTAGACCATTAGAATGACACCATTCAGAGATGACATTTGACAAAAAATTTCTATGCTAGCATCAAATAAAATATATTCCAAAAGCTTAATTTCAGGTTAAATTGTCTGGCAGACAGCGTATTTTAACGGAAACCGAAGGAAAAAATTAGTTAAGTGCTCTATGCTTCGTTAGCCAAAGTCCTGATAGGCTTTTAACACTATTTCTACCAAAGGTGTCAAAAGACGCATTTAAAAATTTTAATTTAAAATTATTTTCCAAGTTTAATTATTTTTCCTATGATTGTCAAATTAATTTAGCGATAGTCATGCCAGAAGACTTGTTTTTTGGCCGTTCTGAGGCAGACTGCATGAGAATATATTGCGAATGGGGCAAATAATTACTTAATGAATAAATTAAAAAAACGTGATCATTTTTGTTGACGCTCGCAGCAGAGTTAACAATAAGTTAGGAAGCAGCCGAGATTTCAGACTGTTTTACATAAAAAATACACTGCTAGAAAAAGGAAAGGGAGAAGCAGAAAATAATAAAAAAAACTCAAACTCTCTTTAAAACTTTTGTGAATAAAGATAAAAAATGTGAAAGCCCAGATTACATGCCACGAAATAGAATGGCAAATGATTCGTTTTCATAAATAAATGAAAGGAGAGTTTTCAGATTTCACTCTCAAAATGTTCCCGCGCTTTTGTGAAAACAGTTTTTTTTTTAAATATTGACGCTTGGTCGAATTTTGTTGCTGTAGTCCCATGATATTCGAACAGCACGTGCTTCTGTTTACATTCGTTTTGCTCTGAATATATTAAGTGGGAGAAACTCATGCTGGATTCTCCCATATTTTCGGGAAAAATAAGAATTTTATTTGAGAGGAAATTTACATCTCCTTTCAGCATCTTGGCCACAGCTAAATTTATCTATGACAGGTTAGGTAAGAAGGGTGCCACTAGAAGTGCCTATCCTGCTTCACTTATACCTCCAGTGGGTACATTGTGCTCCTTGAGGTGACACCTACAAGTCCCATTTAACATTGGAGTTTCTCGAGTATTTCAGCGCAAACTGGATAATTTTATACGCACTTCTTCCCAGCACAACACATCTGCTAAAACTAGGCAGATGTTAATGTTTTCAACTAATGCTCCATCAAAAGAAACGGGAGTGGTTAAGTGCTGATTTTGTTTTGAAGATATGAAACCCTTTGGATCTTAGGCGCATTGAATTCGATGCGATTCACTTTAGCCCAAGCGAGGATATTGTCAAGACCGTTATTCAATGATCTGATCATGCATACTCAATTTACACATGCGGCATTCCCTTAGGAGTCCGAAAGAGTGTCAAAGCAGTAAGCAAAATCAAGGTACTGTTATCGGCAAAACTATGGATGGGATTGAAAGTAAGGGAAACTAGATCATTAATGAAAATTAAGAGGATAGACGGAGAGATAACAGAGCTCTGGACTATTTGTAGGGTAAGGGTCAGATTTAACGTCATCCAATACAATCCATAATAGGCGACCAGATAAATAACTTCCAATCCGTAATAAAAGAGGAGAAGAGAGACCAAGAGCTTAAGGTTTGACTAAAAGTATGTTGAACTAAATATAGCTTTATGGCAAAACATGCTTACTATTTCAATTTATGTTATATACATACATATGTAGTACCATCTTGGTTAAATTTAATAAAATATTAAATATGTTATCTAAAACAACACAATTTGAATTGAATTATATTCTATATGTTACAGTGAATTTTAAAACTTTTTAAATTTGGAATAACGAAAAAATTAAAATTTAATAAAGTCCTATCTTTTAAAACGACCTAATAAAAGTAGTTTAACTTTTTTTACCGCAAATTGGCCCCTTGGTGTACGCAAACTGGCTTAGACTGGACGCAAACTGGTGATTTCCGTGTACACATATTTTTTTTTATGTAGACACGATAAATGTTTTTAATTTAAACTAAAAGATAAATTTACAGCTTATTGTACCTACTACAATAGCTTAAACACCGGCATTAAGTAAATTCTCTTTTAAAAACCCTTCTTTAAGGATGACATTTCCTTAAGTGGACGCGTGTGACTTAGTTTTTATTAGGAGGCTTGCAAGATCTGGCATCCTTTTCGGTGAAAACCCCACAATTGTGCTTACAAATAAGGTTGAATATTTTCCTTCTCTTCATCGATAAACTTAAAGCTACATTTTTCTTAAAGTTTAGTTTCATGCGATGGCGGTTTTTTCCAAGGACGATCAAAATATTAAAAATTACGGTTTAATCATCGTCATCCAAATTTTACTTTTTCAATCACCAGTAAAAATTAAAATTTGAGTTTTAACTTTGAAATCACTAATAATCATTACATCTGAGTTTTACGCCATTCACTCAAGAATAAAACTCACATCTAAGTTTTTCGTCTTAAAATCATCAAATAATCATCAGACTTGAGTTTTATTTTTTTCGCTCAAAAATAAAACTCAAGTCTGATTTTTAAAATTTGGAATCAGAAATAATCATTATAGGTTGAGTTTTATTTTTTCGATCCAAAATAAAACTCAAAACAGTATTCCAGGTCCAAATTGCATTGAATATTACTACTAACTTTGGTTTTCGGTACTTCTTCGGTAGTAGAACACACTGATAATTTTTCAGATTTTTTTTAATGATGTTATAAGCCTTTTGTTCAGATTTATGCATGTAAGAACGCTTCTCATCACAATTGCTGGAGAACGTAGTAATATGGAGAGTTTGAACTTTTTTTTTTAGAGAACTAAGAATATGACTTTAGGCATCTAGTTTGAATATGCGCAAAATCAGATGAGGGGAACCCCCTTTTCCATATTTGAGGGGAGTTAGTAATTATAAAATCTGTAAATGTGAAGGAATTATTTTCATAATATTTAGTTTCCTGCGCCTTCCTTTTCTATTATCTCATTGTTTTGTGTAATAATATTATTCCTATTATTTAGCGGATGTTCTGTTGCATCTTCAGCAAATGCAAACAAAAAATATATAGATAAAATACGAACATTTTACAAAAATTTCATATTATTTATAAATTTGTATTTAATTTAGCGAAACACAATTTTCTGAATTGTCTCTCACTTCAGCGCAGAGAACGCTCTTTCTACGCTGACTTGTGTTTCTGGAACAGCATGCAAAATTAATGCTAGTCTATATAAGAAGGAAGTCTTATGTTTGTTGCCTTCCCAATAATCCAATAGGTTCGAATCTATGTCAACTCCCTTTTCTTTGTATGATTCGATTTCTTTCCTTGCTGCAATCAACTCAAGGTCGATGCTAGTCTCAGTTTCATCACAGACAAAAAATACCCAGATATCTAAAAGTGATGTATGGAAGAGCTCATTGCATACCTCAATAACTCACTGATCTCGGCTAAATATACTGTTTTGAGTCTTATTTTTGATTGAAAAAATAAAACTCAACCAATATTGATTATTTCTGATTCCAAATTTTAAAAATCAGACCTAAGTATTTTTGCGCGCAAAAAATAAAACTCAAGTCTGATGATTATTGATGATTTTAAGACGAAAAACTTGTTGATTTTTTTTTATTAATTACATTTCCGAATTCTACCGCATAATGAATGTTGATGCCAGATTATGTGCACATAATTTATCCCCGACCGGCTTTTCATATTCCTTATTAAATGATTTTTGTATAGAAGAAATGAAAAATAATCATTATTTTCGGTCCTTGTCATTATTCATTAATTTTTTAATTTATTAGCTTAATAGCCAGTTTTTATAATTTTTTTTACCTTAATCATACTCATTATCTACATATCTATTATTAACTTAGCTTGAAAAGTGTTTTTTTCATAACTTGTTATCTGTCTCCTAAGTGATCAAAAATTTACTTCAGTTTTTATGTTTAAGGGCATTCATGTAAAAGTCCAAAATTATCAGAAGACCTTCGAAAATTCAGTACGGTTGATCATTTCTCTCACATAATTTACAAAAATTGACAAATAGCTAGGCATTTACCGAACTTAATTTTAAAAATAAAAACGCATTTATTACAATTCATTGTTTAAACACTTATCCACTTACCATCTTAAGCATATAAAATATGGCGTATATGTATTTTTTCGTAGTGTCATCGCTTTATTCTACAACTGTTGCAATTTCTATATCATACACTAAAAAAAATGTGCCACAAAGCTTAGGTATTTTTCCCTGAAATGTAGGGAATATTCCCTACATTTTAGAGAAAAATACCTAAGCTTTGTGGCAACAATTGTGCACATTTTTTACAGTGTATGCTGATTTTCGAGAAATAGCATTGTGAGAAAATAATCAATATGCGGTTTCACAATGGTGTAACAATATTGTATATAATAATCGAAGTTGACGAATTTCTTCTTCTAATTTTATTCATAAAACGAATTTCTCGATTAATCTAGATGTGATATAAATTTCAACTTGATGAGAGCTCCAAGGTACTTAAGTTATTTTTAACGTCTTTATTATTTTCCCTTCCACTTGTGATTCCGAATCTTCATCCTTATACATATGTACTACATACATTTCAAAGATAAAGAAGAAACTAAAACTTTAGAATATTACATTAGCATCAATACATACAAATACATAGAATCAATAACAACCGGTGAGCGGACATAACAAATTCTTGCCTTGTCTTACTGCAGGAATTATTCATATAAAAGTTGCTTGTATTTTATTTTCAAACTCTATAAAGTCCATAAATTTGTTCTACATTTTTTTTTTTAGAAGAAAACAAAACATTTGGTTGCCATTCGTTTTAACTTAATTTTTCTGTGGGAATGATAGTTTTAGGCTGTAGGACTTGTTTAAGCTGAAATCTTAGCTCTTACTGCATTTCTGTAGCCGGCTCGCTAATACCTTTTAATGTGTTAGTATCATCGACTTCATGGCTTGTGTTATATTCGGGGGATTACGATAATACTAAACAGCATAATAATTTAGGATATTTCAAAGCATGAGCAAGATATTAATGTTACTTCAAGCTACAATCAAATAAGATAATAATAACAATTACTAATACCTAAATGCTACTAATTCCACAAGTTTGGATATTTAACATAATCTACAGAGTTAAAATAACTATCATAGTGCTATAATATATAAATTAGAACAATATATAAGTTTGGACAATAATGCCGAAACAGTAAAAAATTTGGATATTTTTAAGGATCTAACAAATGTTATATTTAATTAACATACTATATATAAGTAATAATAAAGTAAGAATAATAAATTACAAGCAAAGAATATATAGAAGTATCAAGTAAATGTCATATTGTGTAATATATAAATTCGAACAAACAAAAGAAAATGACAAAATATGAATAACATTAACAAAACTATTAATTGATAAGATGACCATAAAAGAAATTTAAGAGAAGGAAATGCTAAAGCAACTTATAGATTTCTTAGTAGAGCACCTATTATGATTAATGTCGATCATGCCATTACAAAGATTAAATGTCTTATATATCGACCATTAAGACAGTACTTTGTTCTATGAAGTGATTCATTTATTAATGGCGTAGTTTCTACTTATCAAATGTCAAAAAATGACATCTCCAAAAGTGACATCTACCGAAATAGCGGGCTAATTAAAATAACACCTCTTATTGGAAAAAAACTTTTTCAGAATACGAAATCCTATAAAATTGGTTATAATCATTTTTTCTGTCCGACGAACCGTTCTAGAAATATAACCACTACAAAAATCAAACTTGCACAGATGGGTGACTATACGAAATTTCATACAGGCATTCATCTAGGGTATCATAAGAATTAATTCTAGCTTTTTTATTTGTTTAAGTTAAATTTAGAGTAAGCCAGCATTAAATCACATTCAGAGAACAAGCTCTGCCAATTAATTATATTAATCAAGTGCACAATGATAAGCAGTATCTTTAGAGAAATTAAAAGATGCCAAATCAACAGTAACCATGTAATCACTAACAAGCACTAAGTCAAGAAACCTACCGATCGAATTCGCTACACTGTTGATCGTATAAGGACCCATTGACAAAATCCATCAATCAGGCAGCTTTCAGCATCCTTCAGAATGTCAGAGGAACAAGCTTTTTTGTCATTATCGCTCCATAACCAGTGAATATTTCCAACATAAAATCACCAACTACGCAAACCTGATCATTGTCGTTAATCATAGTCGCCAAGATCGAATCAATATCCGAGATATGCTTCTCAGTCTCATAAATCTCTACATGTGAGTTAGGCGGGATGTACGAAACAAAGAAGAAAAAAAAACAGCTACATTTGCATATGACACATGGACAGAAACCTGCTCAGTTGCATAAGACGAGTAAAGAAATGGAATTTCGCGTGATTGGAAAGTTGGTTTATTGCCAGCAAAAAACCTCCATCGCGGCTAAGTCCAGATTCAGCAGCACGATCCTTGCGATATACCAAATATGATGGGTTGAAAATTTCTGACGAATGAAAGGATGGATTGAGCCAAGTCTCACCCATTGCAATTATATAAGAATGTTGGGTAGAGCTAACATAAATGTCATTGACCATAGTCAGTTGAAGTTTTTTGAGTCACAGAGTCATATTTATTATTATGGGAGCCACACATTGCCACGGCCGAAGGGAGGGGTACACCCTGCACGTTTTTTTTTCAGGGGAAGAAAGATTTTGAACTGCAGTACGAGCAGCATACCAATACTACTGTAAGGAAATAGTTTCGGCAATTTTGAAATTGTGAAATTTCTGATCGGATGGCTGTGCAGTTATTTACCTGCTATTTGAGGTGATATGTAATAATTGAATTTTCATTATGGGCTTTGAATTTATGATACAGTTATTATGTATTTATATCAGAGATACTGTAACTTGTGTTCAAACAAGTTACAGTGTCTGATATACACAATTAAACTAGCAAAATTATTGTGATGGCATTTCTAGGCACAAATTCAGAAATTTGCGCGTGCTGTGTGATAGCTACGTGCACGTCGACCCATTAGGTTTTTAGTGTATAGACATCCTCTTTTAGGATGTCGGGATATATGTTTCATCTTTTAGTAGGTCGGGATATATGTTTCATCTTTTAGGAGGTCGGGTTATATGTTTCCGGAACTCCAAGCTTTAGAAATATCAATGAAGACAACTCAGCGTCCCTTTTAGTTAAACGCTTGCAGACCAGAACATTAGGTTCAATATTAAATTTGGAATATATAAGCTGAATGATCTTATCTTAGCAGTATTGCATCGATATAAGATAAGTGAGGCCTAGAGCATGTTAACAAAAGAATTATCCTAACAAGTAATTTAGTCATCGAGATCGCTGGAATGCGATTCAATCTTTTTTTCCATTAACAGCAACATCATCATCAACAACAGGAGAATTTCCATTAGTGACTCCAACAATTGAAATTATATCAGCATTAATCGGGATGCCTCTTCGGTAGGTGTGGACGTGAGCCAATGTGGAGATAATACCGCTCTAGCTCTGCATCCACAGTACCGAATATTATTACTTCTGTGTCCACATTAGGGAATGGTAATGGTACCTCTTTGAGAACAATACCAAAACCTTCGAGTGTTTTTGTCACTCGGTTCTCGCCTGAAACGCTATGTGATGACATACTGACGTACCTAAAATCCAAAAACATTGCAACAGAGAGTATTTCCTGTCGTAAAATTAGTAAATCCTCGAAACCGGTGGCATCCTTTGTCTTAACTGTTTCAGCAGATGTGCAGGATAAGTTATTAGATCCCTTATTCTGGCCCTCCGGTGCTTTTACTAAATTATTTGTACCTTCTGGGCGCCAACCTAGAAATAAAGCGAAAATAAGCAATATTACTCCAAAAAACTGAAGTCGCGTTCCCTTTACTATCAAAATGTAAGGGGGATTCGGACAAAAACTGCACATATCTTCAAATCCTCTGTTGCAAATTGTTTTGATATTGTTGCTTTCACTGAGACTTGGTTGCATCATGGCTTTCGTGATGCCGAAATTTTAGACAATTCTTACCAGATTTTTAGAAAAGATAGACATACAGATTCTGATGCTCGTGGTGGTGGCGTACTCCTCGCATGCAAAAACCATTTTAATTGCAGCCAAATTGACGTTCCCAGTTTTTCCAACACTCTTGACATTGAACTTATTGTTCTTAAGTTGTCTCTCTTAAAACACGACTTATACATATTATGTTGCTATATTCCTCCAGACTCCATAAACAGCGTTGATGACAAAGGTCAAAATATTTACGACCTACTCACTTCAACATCTAATTTTATTCACGGCAAGATGCAACCTCTTGACGAACTACTACTTATTGGTGATTTTAACTTACCCAATATACAATGGGTACTTAATGAAGATGACGAGACTATCTTACTCTTAATAACTTGCCTACAAAGGAATCACTATTCCTGGACAATATGTCATCTCTTGGTCTCAGTCAAATCAGTAATGTAAAGAATGACATGGGTAGGCAATTAGACCTGGTTTTCTCTACTGACGCGGGTAATTCTTTAGTCGAACCTAGCCCAGTTATAATGTCTGCTCTTGACAAATATCACCCCCCTCTACTAATTTCATATTGTTATGAAACTGAAAACATTACTATTTGTGATGAAACGCAATACTTCTTCAATTTTAGAAAGGCTAACTTTCCAGTAGACTTTCTAAATTTTACATAATTATTTTCGATTTATTTTCCTCTCACGTTCCTCGCGAGCGACAGCGGTCCTCCAAATCATCTCCGCCTTGGTTCAATAAAGAACTTAAACATCTCAAAAATAAAAAGAATAAATTGTGGAAAAGTTACATGAGGGACAAAGACTTTATAAGTCACAACAATTTCCTCACATCCTACAATGAGTTCAAAGAACTTTCCTCTACACTTTATGATGAGTATATCCAAAACATACGCGCGAAATTATTTCGTGACCCACGTATCTTTTTTTAAGTTTATTAATATGAAGAAAAAAAAACAGACAACTACCCCAATACCATGAGGTACAAAGATTCTGCTAGTGATGATTCATCCGAAATTTGCAATATGTTTGCTTCATTTTTTGACAGTGCATTTTCTTCGTCAAATTTCCTTCCTCGAAATGACAACTTTAGTCATATGAACGATTCTCATAATGTTTCATTCACTATCCCTACAATTGCGCAAGAGGATATACTCGATCATATTAACGACCTTCCAAATGACTTCACAACGGGCCCTGATGGCATCCCTCCAGCTTTCTATAAGTCATGTTGGTTGCCATGCCCTTACAGCTCCGCTGAGAATTATTTTCCAAAAATCACTTAATAGTGGTTGTTTTCCTCAGCTTTGGAAAAATTCTTTTATCATACCTATCCACAAAAAAGGTAGTAAAAGTGAAATTTCTAACTATAGGCCTATCGCAAAATTGTCTTGTATACCTAAATTATTCGAATCTATCATTTACTCTCAGCTATCAATTTCCTGCAAGAATTTTCTTTCTTCAAACCAGCATGGGTTTACTTCGGGGAGGTCTACAACCACTAACTTGTTGGAATTTGTCTCGGATACCATTGGCGGGTTTGCAAAAGGTTATCAGACAGATTGTATTTATACTGACTTTAGTAAAGCGTTCGACAAGTTATCTCACTCTGTGATACTCTTTAAAATGGAAAAGTATGAATTTCACCCAACATTTATAAAATGGACCGAGTCTTATTTGCATAACAGAACATATCAAATATTATTCCGTCATTCCATCTCTAGAGTCCTGAAAGCTTCGTCCGGCGTACCTCAAGGGAGTCACTTGGGCCCGATGTTTTTTATTCTATCTATTGACGACATTGTCTCTGTTGTGAGGCACTGCAAAGTATTGATTTATGCTGACGATATTAAACTTTTCGCTCAGATTAAATCTGTTAACGATTGTGAACAGATTCAGGATGAACTTCACAAGTTTTACGTTTGGTGCAAAAACAATAATTTGGCTCTCAATATCGACAAATATGAGGTTATGACTTTCCACAGGAATCAGAAACCGATCACTTATGATTATGTGTTCTCGAATTCCACGATTCGCCGTCGCGAGGGTGCTGTTTGTGACTTGGGTGTCAAATGTGACCATAGATTGAATTTTATCTCTCACATTAACTACATGGTATCTAAGAGTAACTCTATGCTGGGCTTTATCAAACGTTGGTCTCGAGAATTCTCGAATCCCACCATAACATTGCGTTTGTACACTTGTTTTGTGAGACCTCTCCTTGAATACGCTAGCCAGGTCTGGTCTCCATTTTACGGTACACACATCGACCGCATCGAGTCAGTTCAGCGGAACTTCCTGCGCTTCGCTCTTAGGCACCTACCCTGGAATAATTCATTAATTCTTCCACCTTATGAGGATCGCTTGAAGCTTTTGAATATGCACTCCCTTGAAAAACGTCGCCTGGTTGCCGATGTAACTTTTGTGCATCAACTCTTAAACGCGAATATTGATTCTCCCGTACTACTTAGCAAAATCTCTTTCCGCGATAGTGGGCATAATCTGAGAAGGTTACCTCGGTTGCATGTTAACTCCGCAAGATCCAACTGTAGTATGTATGAACCCATCAATCGCATGTGTATTGTTGTTAATATTAAGGCTGAGCATTTTGACGTTGACATATCCACGCATGTTTTAAAAAAACGTCTATTTAATACTTAATTTTCTATTTCCATGTCGCATTGCATGTCATCTCATTCGGTGTTTGGGCTATGTTTAGTTTAACATACTAATACTAACACCGACTAAGTGATGAAACGCATGTATTGTTGACCGTTTATTGTATTAAACGTGTCCATGCAGCGAGCTTGTGTTAAGCTGGTTCTGATAGTCAATTAAGGACCATATTATTGTCACGCCCTTAGAAGGGTCAACGGGACTTTGTAAATCAACAAGCCTTGTTATTACTTTAGGATTAATTTTCTATAATTGGTACATTAACTAGGCTAGGTTGCTGATTTCACTTATCATTATATTGCTATTTCTGGATTTAGTTCGTTCAAAATTTTCTTAATCTCGCACTCTTGCTGCGATATCTGTTTTTTACCTTCCGCAACTTCACTTAACAGTATGCCAAACCTCTCAAGAACCGTTTTTTTTTTCAATTCGGTACATTCATCACACGTATACATTTTGCTACAATTAAGCTTTAATTTATGCTGTTTCAGTCAATGGGCACATCTGATAGAGATCTTGTATCAACCTTTTTGCTTCATCCAGATTGTCACTTTATATATTAATGTATCATCGACAAATAGTACTAATTTTGAGTGTTTACTACTCTGTTTATATTATTAATGTAAAGTAACAATAAGAGAGTTCCCAAAACAGACCCCTGCGGCACTCCTAAGTCGTCTGAATGAAGGCTATGTGTCTTCTGTGACCTGTTTGATAAGAAGTCTCGAAACCAATCCAGCTCCCTAGTTTTTACTCCATACCTTTCCACCTTGAGAAGGTGTAGTTTTTGGGCCAATTGTTTTAAACACTCTTAAAATCCAAAAAGACGCATGGTATTTTCTTTTTCGTAGCCATTTCTTCTTTCTATGATATCACCATATTTATTGCTGTTGCCTCAGTCTGAATCCTGATTGGTTTGCTATAATCAGACAATTTTCTTCTAGCTACTGCAACAACTGCTTCCATGATGCAGGAAAAACTCCACTTGAATATTGCTTTGCCTTCTTTTTAGAGATCTTCAACATTCAATTTATCAATTTTTATTGTAGTATTTATATTTGTAGCAATCTTTATATGCATTCATAGTCGTATATCATTGTTCATGATGTACATATTATGTTTCAATATAACAAAATAAAGTAATGTCTTTGAGTGCACTGTTATTTTTGTCGAATTTGAAACTAATTGATTGCAATCGTTCATCATCAAAGTATTAGGTAAATTCTATAAGTATCTGCGAAATATAATCATTTAATATTGAAGTCACCAACAAAAGTATATCTTCCTCACTATGAGTAAATTAGTCACCCTATCATTAAAATTTGCACAGTACGTATGTTTGGTGAATTAAGAGATCTATACGCTAATAAATTCAAAGAATAGTATAAAAAAGATTTTTATAGATAACCACCACACGTCTTTATTTATTATAAACTTATCAGTAATATCGCAATTCATACTTGGAAGGATTCGACTTCAAAGCTTCGAAGTCTATCAACAGCTCTTCTATATACCTCGCAAAGTCAAGTAAATGGCAAATGTTATTATTAGAGTTTATTTATATCCATTTAAAAAAAAATATCAAGTACAAATATCGATAAGGATTTGGAACTAATTTGTGAAAAAATTTTAAAAATAAAGAAACAAACTGTAAAGGTACATGTACATAATATTAAGAATGTATGTAATAACTTAAAAATTTCTTATCGAATACATGAAGATTAACTAAGGTAATCTTATTCTTCAAAATGATTTCCTATATTCCTCTCATTGAAATGTTTATGAAACACTTCTTCTAAGGATTCACCATTCTTAAAAAGTACGCTGTAATCCTTGCTTATGCGGCACAATACTCCAGCTGTTTCTCGTGGCCAATTCCAAAATATTAGTTCACAACCTAGTAGTTGCAAATCTTCTTTAATTGAAATTAAATTCTGAAATAATAATATGAATATAAATATGTTATCTGTATAATAAGACCAATAATAATTGCGTACCAGTGCAACAGTAGAGTCCATGCTTAGCACTTTTTGCCCATCTATAATGACATTAGCGACTTTTTCCTCATTTGTGGACACTGCTTTAATGACTTTAGTTTTAATGTACTCAGCCGATGAAAATGACAAGTTTTGATTAAGTGTTACTATTAGTATTTCGGATCTATTCATCTGTAAAAATCGAAGTGAACATAAAATTCTCGGTTTCTATAAGGCATATATACCTTTTCTTTTGATATTTCTACTTCTGGTCTTGCGCTCGTTAGCAAAATAATAAAATTGCTTAAAAGTATTCCCAAAAGTATACCATATTCCAGTCCAAGAAATAAGCAAGCAATTACCGTTACAAAAAATGAAATGATATCAATTTCTGTAATAAAAAAAAAAAACAAAATATGTATACTACCAATTAAAAAAAAAATTATTTACTCACTTTTTGCCTTCCAAATAAAAGCAACTTTATGATAATCAACCATAAATATCATGGCTGTAATTATCACAGCTGCAAGGGTTGCTTTTGGTATAAAATAAAATGTTTTTGCTAAGAAACCTAAAGCCAGCAATACAAGACAACCTGTAAATACACCTCCAAGTTGAGTTCGTACGCCACTTGCATTATTAACAGCTGTTCTAGTAAAAGAACCAGTTACGGGCATAGATTGTACAAAAGATCCCATAATGTTGCATAATCCCAATGCTATCATTTCTTGTGTAGCATCAACGGTTTTTCCTTTAGCTACATATGTACATATACAAAAAAAAGTTGTTAATTTATTTTTACTAAACCTTTGAAACGACTTACAAAAAGCTTTCGCTATTGCTATACTTTCCAATATAGAAATTAGAGAAAGTGTTAATAAAGACGTTCCAAGTTTATTAATCATTTCTGGAAAGTCTAAGTGTGTTCCATTTATTGTTGTTGAGAATGGTGGTAACTGGAAAGTTGGTAGTCCTGATTTTATTTCTCCAGTTAATCTAAAAGGTTCAAACCCTTCATGAGTCAAACAGTATGCAATTACAGTACCTCCAAACACTACGAGAGCATTTCTAGATAGTGATATGTACTTTCCAAAGCATTTAAATGATCCTCTAATGTCCTTCAATTTCTAAAAGTATATTTTTAATAGAAATTTTTTCTAATACGATGTGTAATATGATCGAGAACACATACCCTCATTAATAGTAATACTATAAGCGTTGTTATTCCTAATACTGTGTCATTAAGTGTAGCCTTCTTAATGTTGGAGAAAAAGTTCTCCCATGATCCAAGAAAATCATTTGATTTACCTTAAAAATTGTTTAAAAATGACTAATATATGACAAATCTGCTAATAAAATTTCATTACTCGGTATGCCAAACAAGGAATTAATTTGTCCGCTTCCTATTGTTACAGCGGCAGCAATTGTAAATCCAGTTGTAACAGGAATTGATATAAATTGTACCAAAAAGCCTAAATTCAATAAACCTAATACCGTTATAATGCAACCTGCTAAAAAGCATGCTAAAGTAGAAAAATCTGCACTTTGAGCCACATGAACTTGTACCATTAGGGCCATTATTGCTGTTGGACCTGAAATAATTAATATTTATATTTTAAAGCAATTTTCATAAATTCATATATTTAATATTACCCACTGTTATGTCCTTACAACTGCCGAATATTATATAAACAAAACATCCCATAAATGCTGAATATAAGCCATATTGTGCTTGTAGTCCTGCAACAGCTGCATAGGCTATTGCTTGAGGTATTGCTGTTAGACCAACTGTAAATCCTGCTACTAGGTCCTCAAGTAAAAATTTGACTTCATATTTTGGTAGCCATTTAAGAATTGGTAGTCTACTTTTTACTGTATTCCATTTGAAGATTTTTTTCACTTTTCGCTTGAATGCTCCCGTGAAATCTGGCAGTTGCTCCTGATAATATCCTAAAATAATTGGTTTCATATGATTTTGACTAGAAATGTTTAATTATATTATATTACGGTTTATTTCGTAGTGCTCGTAATTATGAAAGTGGTCTAAGTCACTTTTAGCGAAACTGAGTGAAAAGCTATTTGCGAATACACAACAATATCGCACATCGGCAACAATAGTATTAAAAAAAAAAAAAAAAATTGTGTGGTTCCTTGCCGAGAGATGGGACAAAATAAATAAAGTAAATTTTAAATTCGATTTTTAGAGCTTTTCTGATACAAAAAATAATAATATCATTACTTTCAAATAGTAAGTTTTAAAGGAATTGATTAAATGTAAAAAAATATATGCATCTTTATTTTCTTAAATAGCTTTTCCCTCCTTTTCGCTAAAAGTGACTTAGACCACCTTCATAATTATGTGCACAGTGCATACATACATATGTGTACTCGTTCTTTAAGGGGTAAAAGACCACTGTAAAAGCCTAAAAAACGTGTTTTTTTTTAAATTTCTTTGGATGTAAAAGAACGTAATAGAGTTATTAAGCATATATTTAAGTATCAAACAAAAAATTATCATTGACAAATATTAATAAATGGCAATACCATAGCCATTTTCGCAAGGCTTGTCGAGTTTGAGGTGCTCTGCAATTTTGAATTTGGAAAAAAAAGCATCACTTGGTCTACATGCTCATAGCTAGTGAAGTAAGCAGGGAATTTTGAAAATATTCGTTTTCGTATGATTGGCGTCGTTAAAAAAATGGTTAATCATTTATTAATAAATAATGTTTAAAATGAACTTATCGAAAATCCCGTACGTATTTAATGTTTTTTTTTAAGATATTGTTAAAAATTCAAATAAAAAGAATGAAAATAGTTGGAGTTATGCGTGCAGTTTCGAAAAATTGTATTTTGAGAAAAACACTTTTAAAGGTTTGAAATGACATGAAAAAATGAAAAAATTTACTGTTTAAATTAAAGCCTAAAATTTCTTGTTGTCTCATTTCTAGACGGCTCAAAGCATATTTTAAGGCAATATAAAAAAATAAATTTTCTGAAAAATGTACAGCGGGACTACCCACGCCTCAAGTAAAGTTGAAATCTGCGATATTCGCAAGTGAAAGTGATCGAATTTTTCGAGTCTTGTTTGTTTTATAATTCTGCTATTTTGAAGTGCTCCGTTCCCAAACAGATTTCTTCAGTCACAGGACTGTGAGATCTGGACTTGAGGCAGGAATTATAATCGTCCCGTCCAGATCTTCAGAGATGATCTGTTCATCCTGGGACTGAGTTCTTTTACAAATGGGCTAAATAATTGTACTTTCGAAAGTTAGTTGAGGAAGCTAGAAGTCTTGCAAAGAAAAATACACGGATGTGACAACGTATTAGCAAAAGGAGGATTAATTGCTATTGTCAAGTGGAAGTTTGTGGATTTAAGTTTTCAAGAATTATTTTTTCCAAATGTTGAGGCGATAACAGAAATTTTTAATTATATTTTTACACCATAACACCAAAAACTGATGCAAATATCTAATTGTATTAATAATCCTGGTTGGCGTCCAAAATCACAAATCATGATAAATGAGCTTTAAATACGCATTAAAATTGAGTGGTCCTTTTGGCAGCTATTCCGCCCCCTTCTCTTTCTTCAACTTTCTTTTTCTTTCTGTTTCCTTTAAACCTATACATAGGCTACAAAAAAATTTTTTTTGCTCGTTCTAAGGAAGAAGTCTTTAATTTCCATTGTGCAAACTACCTCCACGTTTAGTCTTCTAAACATTAAATCAGTGGCACATGCTATTAATTATTAGAATACATACGTACGCATGTTAAATTTATTTCCAGATATCTCTACTTTCTCCGCAGTCCCTCGTACGTAAATGTTAATTCACGATTTTATCGGATGAAGTCCCACAAACGAAGCACAGTTTCGTTATTTATTCAATGAATATTCAGACCGTTCTTTGCTTGGAACTTATTTTGTGCCGTTTTTAATTGGATGAGCAAATTAAAATATGTTGACTAGCTTCCCGAAAAGTGATATGCTAAAGATGTTGTGTTTCAATTATTTTCAACCTCACACAACATTTAATCCTTGCGCGCTGCTCCTCTTCTTCAATTGATTTTTGAAAACCATGAGATTTGATCAACATTTGCGTGAACCCTAATAAAATAAGAACTAATATAAATAGGTACACACAGGTTACCAACGCCAGCTGACAAAAACTTAAGGAACTACACTAAAATTTCATACAGAAGCTATGATTGCTGCCTGGGAGCTTTTTGAATAGATCTCGTATAATATTTTCCTATGACAGAAGTCGGACAGAAATCAAGCTCTCTAAATATATCATATCAATCAATCAACTTCTCTAAGTCTCTCGTCGTACATGAAACCAGGCAGATAAATTCATCTATTTCGTGTGTACTGTATCCCAATATATTTTCGGTGAGTCAATACTTTGTTTTAATTATTACTGGGCTCGGCGCGCGCCGGTGGCATTTGGTACTGAGATTCATAGAACTAAGAGAGCCCATGTCATATCCATCAAGTCGTGTCGTGTACTAAGCAATTATAAAACTCAATTTTAGTATTGATAGCAGATGATGCGAATAATGTCCTTTTCTAAAAAAAATTGTATGGAAGCACTTTGTATGTACACTGTAAAAAACAGTGGGACAATTCCTTAAATTTAAGACACGTTTTTTCCTAAAAATAATGTTATTTTATCTGATGTAAAGGAAAAATCAGTTTAATTTCCCAAAATCAATGGAACATTCAATGGATGTTGTAGGTATTTGGCACCAGAAAACCTATATAATACGTAAAATTCCCGAAAAGTTAAGCTTTCTCGGATAAAAGGAACAGAACATTCAATAAATTGGGTATTATTCTACATTTAAGGGATAAAAATCTATTTCACTTTTCCAAGGTGAAGCTTTCCCTAATCTTATCAAAAAATACCTAATCTTTGTGGCACAAATTGTTGGCATTCACTTAGGGAATTTTTTTTTACTGTGTTGTACCTATACATACATTATACATACAACATAGTACATATTATGCTTAGGTTGGTTAATTTTTCTCTTCTGTAACATACGAATCTTTTATAACAAATAAACAAATGCTAAAAAACTAGTTGTGGGAGAAGACGAATTTCGGGGACTATTTCAAGATTAGTTAAAAGCTTATATCAAGCGCTAGTATTATATGTCAATGATACTCGATCAACAAATAGATAGACACAACAACATGCTAATTAGACATAGAATTCCTAATGCTACATATATACATGTACCTTACAGAATGATGAGGACGGAAGTTTTACTTCCATTTTGAAGATCGAAAGCGCAGTTCGATAGTATACCTTTAATTTTTTTTATCACATTCATAATTTCAGGTCGTGAGATCAACGATTTCATTCTCTATTACGTAGATCGACGGACTAGACCGCAAGAAAATTAAGTGTTTTTTTTTATTTAATTTTATTTATTCATGCCATCATCATTTCGAAAGTGGTACAAAGAAGTTAGATCGATTTTAAAACATTTAACCATATACCATAGTAGTTTTACTACCAAATATGCATAAGAAATGGACAACAGCGCAGTATGTACATATATGTACATTTAACTGACTCTTGTTCTGCCTCATCTAAGGGTTTTTGTTTGGAAAATCGTAGTGCTTCGCTTAAATTAAATTTTGTTTATCTTCACCACGGAAGCGATAGAAATCATCTAAAAATTACTTGAAAGTCATTTTTCCATAAGAACGGTATATTACGCACTAGGGCGACGAACGCAATTTTTCACATACACAACAATGAAACTTTTGCTAATTTACATATTACTGAAATCTTCTGCTACATTGGCTTGGGAATCAACGCTCGATCATTAGTTTTATTGTGTTATAAAGTGCCCGACTTTTAGTTTCCCATTTCTGTTTCTTCCTCATTCTTCCTACTTGCCTTCCTGGCAAACATGTACAAATGCATGAAAGGGTATTCCCTATTTTTGACATATTTATATGTGTATGCATATAAAAAGAAATGTAGAATTTACTAAAACCATGAAATATCGAAATCTACTGTTATTTATTCGCTTTTACTGCAGGTTCGTTACAGGAATATTTGAGGTAAAATGGAACGACGTAAAGCGAACCACTTTTTATACCCTAGATGAAATCATAGAGGTATACTACGTTTGTCATTCCGTTTGTAACACCTCGAAATAATGATGATAGAGCAAAATGGATTGGACAAAAAGTTATTTCGATTTTTGCATGCCCGTCCGTCCGTCCGTGCGCACGATAACTCGAGAACGCGTACACTTAGAGAGCTGAAATTTTGTACACGGACTTTAAACAAAAGGTAAAATTAAGTTCGAAAATGAGACAAATCGGGCAACTACCTCGTGGGGTTGCCATATAAAAGTTTCGTTTCCGCTATATATTTGGACACTGCCTGAGAATGCGTTGACGTAGAGAGCTGAAATTTCGTACATGATGTTTTTACTACATTAGCAAATAAAATGTCAAAAATGGACTAAATCGGGCAACTCCTTCTTGGTGTTGCCATATAAAAATTTCGGTTTTTTACGTATACTTTGAAAACGATCAGTCCAAGGCATTTTTATTGTACTAAGAACTTCTGCAGAATACGAAATCCTATAAAATTGGTTATTACCATTTTTTCTGTGCGACAAACTGTTCTAGAAATATATGCGAAAAACAACTTCAAAATCAATACTTGAATAGATCGGTGACCATACGAAATTTAATACGGGCATTCATCTAGGGTATCATAAGAATTGGTCTTAGACCAATTCTAGCTTTTTTACTTGTTTGTTTATTGCTAATTCGGTTCTTAGGTATGAAAGAGCAACCCTTACCAGAAGAATTAAAATGTTTTATTAATAAAAATCACAAAATAATAGTGACGCAATCATTACAAATGGGGGTTTTTTGTTTTTTTAATAGAAAAAACCCCCCAAAAGTTTCTGTTTCGCGTCTTATTTTTAGGGTAGGTTAATTTTATTGTTTACCTCGGAGCTTCATTCAAAATTACGTACATTTTTCTCCAATATTTATATTGCTGCTTGTAGATGGTAAAAAGCTTAAATTAATTTTTTGAAGCCAGTTGCTTTTCCTCGTTATTAGATTGATTCTCTTTCAGTCTATGTTCTTTGAATTTCACTAAATTCTCATCAGTCAATTCTTGCGAATGTGAGGATTGCATCTCAGTTACGTCTCCACTCTCGAGCTCTATGATAAGTTTTACTATGTTCACGATATGTGGGTCACGTATGCGTCCAAACTTTTTCCAAACTCTTTTAAGGAGCGTTTACAATGACAGAGTAGAGTGGAGTGAGCTTTTACCAGATTAGAGAGTTTGTCGATTTGTATAATTTAGTTAACTAAATGGTGTTAAATTACAGAAAATATTTCTATAATTACACCAGTGGCGACATGTTATAACTTCGCATCGAAAGCGATCATCGAAGCGAAGATTTCGCTCTGGCGGTATGTTATAAGATTTTCGTTCGACAGGCGATTTTGCTTGTTTCAAAATTATTTCCGAATTTTTTTCCCTAGCACAAATGGCATTTATAGATTCTTTTTCTAATTGTTGATAAATTTTAATAATAAAATTGGAATTTATCAATTTTTCAAGCGTAGTAGCTTTATTTGTGGAGGATAACGAAAATGATGAAGAAATAATTAATTACCGGGACAAAAAAAAAATTTTTGAGGCAGTGGTATTATGTTATGAATATGCTTAACACAATGTACTGCCTTATTAATTTTTGAATTCAAGAAATATTCTTACAAGTTTTATAACTCCCAAGTTTGAAGAATCTATATAATTAATATATAGAATCATTTATATTGAATAAATTAAAAAAAATGTACCATTTAAATCTAATTTCTTAAATTTTACATACATTTTTAATCTTCGCTTGTACTATCACTCTCAGAAAAACTCAGTAATATTCTATCGAAATTATCGCCTGTCGAAAGTGTTACAACATCCGACTATCGATAAATTGTCGAACGTCGAACCTTTCGAAGTTATAATATCTTGCCCCAGAATAAGCTATGAACGATTTGAATTATTACAAAATACAAATTAACTTTTATTACGGACCCTTTCGAAATGAACGACTGCCATCTATATTCCATAGATAAGCCAATTCGAACATAAGAAAAATGTAATTCTTAATTGACTTTATTTTGTTAAAATTGTATCATAAAAATACTAAATAAATACATTTTTAATTTCTTAAAAAAATATTTATTTTTGGTGTTTTTTGTTATAACTTATTATTTTTCGTTAGTTAAAGTTTGTAATTATCGGTGCGACATCTGTTAGAGACTACTATTTCGAAACAAATGTTGAAAACTTTCGAAACTATCAACGTGAAATTAGAAATAGTTCCAATCTGACGCTACTCTGTCCAATCCACTCTGGTGGGAAGCGCGAAGTACTTATATTAGAGTGCATGCTTGAGAAAAGTAGAGAGAATGCAATCTGGTGACTCCACTCTACTCTGTCATTGTAAACGCTCCTTTAAAGTTGACTTTTTCCCATGACGTAGCTATGTTCACACCATCTTAAATGCTGTTTTCCAGAGTGTTTTGAGAATTTTCCCCAGGGCGGATGACTCGTATTATCCAAAAGCAATAGAGTGTAAACTAAGTTTTTCAAGTACAGTGATTCTTGACTTCAGGTATAAAATTTCGCGTAAACCATTCTTCGAAAAAATTTCCAGTAACCCAGGCTTTTGATAAGATTTCCAAATAACAGGAAGAGTACCTTTAGCGTATTTTTTAATGCCTTTGGGTTTTCTATGTGCTACTAACGCGAGCTGTCAATGTGCTCAGCTAATGCTTATGACGTATAACGACCAAATCGAGCCGTAAATATGAGCAGTGGTATCAAAATGCTGCTTGACGTAAAACGAAACGCCATAAAGCGAGGATTTCTTCTACTTATTTTCAGAGTACGGAGCCGCACACGCACGTGAGTAATAAATTGTGTGCGATCAAAGCGCACATAATCATGAGTCGTGTGCGATTTTCTTGCGCATTCTACTCACGCAAATGAGTGACTAATTCAATATAAGGAAGCGCACACGAATTTTTTAACTGCTCATTACTCACGAGTGAGTAATTCAATATCAGAAAGCGCACACTCGAGTGCGCACACGAAGTTTTTCAGTGCTCATTACTCATGAGTGAGTAATTCAAAGGAAGAAAGCGAACACTCGCATGCGCACACGAAATACTCACTGCTCATTAATCACGAGTGAGTAATTAAAGGGAAGAAAGCGCACACGAAATTTCTCATTGCTCATTTCCAACTTGTGTGAAATTTCATTTATGAAATACCTACATTATATAGAAAATGTTGATAATCAATATTAAAATGTTTATTCGCGAGTTTGTACTCTCTTCCCTTGAATTATTCACTCGTGAGTAATGAGCAGTGTGCGCTTTCTGATATTGAATTACTCACGCGTAAATAATGAGCAGTGAGAAATTTCGTGTGCGCACGCGAGCTTGCGCTTCCTTATATTGAATTACTCACTCGTGAGTAATGAGCAGTGATAAATTTCGTGTGCGCACGTGAGTGTGCGTTTCCTTACTCTGCTTATTTTATTTACCAAAACGAGAAATTAAATATCGTGTATGAGTATAGTCAACAAATATGGAAGCTTAATAATAGCGCGTGAGCTTTTGTCGATTACTATCCAATATTCTTTATAATAAAAAGAAGACATGTCATAGGAGGGTAGTTTCAAGGATATCCTATTTATAATCTCTCTATTATCGCAGCATCATTGACTACTGAATTATCAACGATAGTGTAATTGGATTTTTGAGTGCAAATCTGATCGCGAATTAGATGCATACTTACTGAAACCGACAAAAACATTAAATTTATATAATTTCGAAATACAAGTAAAAATGGAGCTTCTTGGATTGAGCACACACACGCACAATATTAAAAGTTATTTTGATTTTTGCATGCCCGTCCGTCTGTGCGCACGATAAGTCGAGAAATTTTGCACACAGGCTTTTTTAAAAAAAAAGTAAATTTAAGTTCGAAAATGGGACAAATCAAGTAACTGCTTCGTAAAATTCGTTTTTCTCTATATATTTGGATACTGACTGAGAACGCATCGACGTAGAGAGCTGAAAGTTTTTACATGGTGTTTTCATAAAAGTAGTAAATATAATTTCAAAACTGGACTAAATTGGGAAACACCTTCTTGGTGTGATTGTGATACAAAAATTTCGTGTTTTAGTATACATATATTTTTACACTGGTTGAGAACACGTCGACGCACTATGGAATATGGTAGTACAAGACAACTGAACGGTTATTGTGCACCTCGATTCGAAATGTCAATTTTCAAAGTTCTTTAAGAATAAAACTACGCTAAACGTCAACACTACTAAGCGCAAACTTTGACGAGACTTTTGACAGTTAGCTAGCTTGCCTAAGTTGTAAATTTTATTTTATTTCGTGCACAATATTATTACCTATTATGTATATATGTAAGAACCAGCTACAGTGGTATGCGGTTTTTAAAGTTATGAAGTATTATGTGATAAAACTTCCTAAAATGCATTATCTTAGGAACTGAATAGTTAACTGTTTTTTTGTTTTAGTGGTAATATTTATCGTTTTTACATACATTGTAGATATTTGATATAGTTTTGCACTCGTGTTCCGGATGAATAAAGTCATCTGCGGTAAAGGTGGTACATAGTAAACACTACCCTCATTTCATTTTCCTATATAAAACTTGGTTACAAAAAACGTTTCATTTTCACAATCATGATTGTACGGTATTAGTTTGCAATACATAATATTCGTAACGATTATAATGAGTGGTTTTAACTGTTAAAAATGTGAATTGTTACTTTTCTACATTGAGAATGGAAAGATTCGGTCCAGAGTACATTTTTACATAAAAATTATCATATTTCGAAGGGAATTATTACTATTATTACAATTCAATAAACGTTGGGCTCAAGCTTTACGCAGATCAATTTCCTAGAACTAATAGCAATTAGCTTGATACAGAATATTCTTTAACGCTGCTTGTTCCAATTACAGAAGACGAATCAACTCTGTCCACGCCTTCAACTTCGGACAAACAAAAGCTGAACTTATTTCTGATGCAAATTTGTTCATTATTTCTTTTGTTCCCATAAGGTTTATTGATGAAGCTACTGGCAGTATTTTCTGGCAGAATCGCGTGTTTCATCTCTAAGATTTTGATCGCATTTTTAAAAGAAACTCCCGAGAAAACTAGAGTTGTTGTTAAATAAACTTTTCCTAACAATGATAGACGAAAAAGTGGCTAAGTTATTAACTGACACTCTTTCAGGTTCCACATGTAATATATGTGGTGCTACTAGATGTCTAATGAATAATTTAGAGGAAGTCAATGCCAGGTCAGAAGACGAAAATTGTTTCCAATATGGATTATGAATATTACATGCCTGGATTAGGTGCATCGCCGTGATTTTACATATATCATAGGTATAATCTTTCTTTTGGAAAAAAGTCGGCGACGTATGACGAAAACTAACAATTTCTATGATACCCTAGAAAGATGAATGCCCATATGTAATTTCGTTTGGTCAACACTCTGTGCAAGTTTGATTGCTTCTCGCATATATTTCTAGAATGGTTCGTCGGACAGTAAAAATATTATGACCAATTTCACAGGACTTTATGTTCTGAAGAACTTTTCAGTACAATAAAAACATCTAGAACTAATCGTTTTCACAGTATACGTAAAGAACCTAAATGTTTATATGGCAACACCGAAAAGGGGTTGCACGATTTATTCCTTTTTTGAATTTTATTTGTTATTACTTTGAAAACATCATGCACCAAAATTCAGCTCTCTATGTCAACACGTTCTCAGGCAGTGCCCTAATACATACCTCAATTTCGTTTTTCGCTATATACATACCTACATACATATGTAGGTATATAGCGAAAAACGAAATTTTTCTTCCTTAACTAAATTATGTTATTTTTTTAACGTCCAGGTTAAATAGGTGATATTTTCTGGTCATTCACCCTCATTCCTAAGAGACCCTTTTGATTTTAACCATGAACGGATTTCAAGGTAAAAATTTTGAGATTCGTTTGACCAAGACGATACCAACGAAATGCGAAATTGCAAAAAAATGCAATTCTCAAAAGACTTTAAAGACTGTGACTGGCGGTGCGCGTTACGAACAGCAGACAAGGGGATCTCATCAGATCGGCATTTCTACCTATGTATGTACATACAGTCATATAACTATAGAGGCCAACAAACTCATAGCTCCAAGCTTATGTACATATATCAGGTACGTGATGTCAGACGGCTGACTAAACTTTACCCTCTTCCGTCAGAGTGCCGGCTCAATTCTTTCCAATAACACGATTGTTATCGGGGGTAATGACGTATGGCAGTTTCTTTTCTAGTAACATTAAATAGGTAAAGGAGGATATTGAATTACGGTGAATTTTTGAGGAAATTATACATAACCCATTTGGGTTTATAAATTAATATATTCAATTGAATGTAGAAAACCAGTTTCGTGATGGCAAAAATTTATGATGAGCATCATCAGATGGTCCTAGGTTGATCCTATGGACATTCAATGGTGTACTGTACACAGCACAAAAGTTGGTGATAAAGCAAAACTAAAATTGATTTCTGGAAATAAAATGAAATATGTGCACACATGTGTATTTTTTTACGTACATATTATATCTTAGATAACCTTGTAATTAATTTTATTTTGCACTGAGCTTTTAAATTGTTTACTGCAATTATGCATACAAACAGAATATTGTTTTAGAAGCACCTTTATTTCTGATAATTTTCATTTATAATTGATAAAAGCACGCGATTAATTGTTTCTACTTAAGTAATAATTTCCTTTTGTTATCGCAAAATTTTATGGAGAAGAATAATGAAATATTACATATATTGCAGTTTTTACGCCGTAAATATCTTTATTAAAGACGCGAAGAGTTTTTTTTTTTAATATTACACAAACAAATCGTAATTCAAATTTTGTTGACATTTCATTCACAGCTTTTTAACCTTCTTATTAATTTTCCTCTGAGTGGATTTGCTCAATAATTCTGAGGAGAAGATTTAATTTAATTTCAAGGCAACTACAATTTGACACGTTTTATATTCACAACGTTTCAATTTGCTCTAATTTTCAAGTAAATTCTTTTGTAACCAAAATTCTAATGCAGCCACAGCCAGACTTACACGTTTGCAATCAATAAATTATGATTTATACAAATAGCTATACCTGAGTTATTATCCATTACACTTGTTTATTTAATAATATCACAAAATTTAACACAGAATGTGTTAATATATTCAACTTTTGTATCCAACTAAATGGGATAGTGCTCTGCAAATCCGTCACTGTCGTTCACAGAAAAAAATGTGCTTACTGATAGAATTAATAAAAATATACGACTGTTGTAAACGCAATCGGAGTGAAACGTGATAATTATTCCGCCGGCAGTACTCCTCTACTCTTATGTCGATAACAAACGCGCGTATCACTTTTGCGTTAATCTCATTTTGTAAAACTTAGTAATTTTTTATAATAAAAAAAATCATTTACAATAGAAGCCGGTAAATTTACTGACTAACAACATTCTACACACTACACTCAATATAAGTTAGCAAGCAAGCACATGTTCGTGATTCTATAAAGCTGTGATGATCAAGATGAAAAACTGAAACTAAACAGAGCTCTCACTTAAAATCATGAATTTCTCTTTTTCATAATTGGATTTTACTTTCTAAGCCAGGTTGTTGGTTGGCTGGCATCGATAGATGTTATTTTATCCGCGTCTTGCTTTACACTGATTTCAATGGCGAACATATGCTAAAAAAAGATTGGCAATCAGTTTTTGTACTGGTGTTTTCGGGATTCCCCAAAAGGGTTTGACATACATATACTCTTCTGTCACAGATTTTGTTCATATTATATATCATATATATCATATATGTTTGTAAGTAGTTATATTAGTATAATTCATCACAAGAGTTAAAACCGGCCTTGGCTTATAATATTTCTTTTACACTCAATGCTTTTTGAATCAGTCATGTAATTGCGTGCTTTCATTAACATATATATGTACAAAAGAACAACACGACGTACGTGTACCTAGTTGATTTGATATAATAGCTCAGATTGTGGTAATTTTTTAATACTACATCCATTTAATTTTTATGCCTAATATATATTTAGCATTAGTTTCCTATAACGTCAACAAGCTAAGATATAATTCTTCAAATTAATAATGATTACGTTCGTAATTAGGTAGGGGTACATGGTTAAGAAGGTTGTATGAATTAATATTAGGCTTATCTTTTTATGATAAGAATCCTTTCGTCAACGTTCATTAACCTAGAATTTAAATGTTATTAATTGCAGCGTGCCACATGATTTATCATATGCCATGTTAGTGTATTTAAGGTTTATTAAAATTGGTACCATAAAGGTATTCAAACACAAGGCAGATTGTTTTGTTTGATTTGTTTTGTCTGTCACTTGTAGACTGACTTTAGACGGAGAAATAAAATAATTAAGCTCATCACGTCATCTACCGTATTATACCATAATATTGACAGTAGTTTCGATTTATTTGATCAAAGTATCAGTGACGGCTGCTCAGGGTGTTCTTGTATTGTTCGTTCACCGCACACAACAATTATTATACAAATTAAAAACTATTTAAAAATGTTTTCTTTAATTTCATTTTAAGTTTCATATAAACGTATGTTCAAAAATATTTTAAAACTTATAGTTGCGGGTTTTTATAGTTCCTATAGAGATATAGGTAGGCATATTAATTTAGTATTGGTACACACTACAAACGGAACTGAAAACCATCAAATTTACTTTGTAGCTACTTCCTTGAATTAGATCAAATCTGGTAAAGTAGGCCACATTATTATGACGTCAGGAACTAATTCAAATGTCGTCGTCTATTTAGTACAATAGATAAGTGACTTGAATTTGCTATATTCTAGAGAGACCTTTTGAAAGTTCTGCAACCAACAAAAAAAAATCTAAGAGATTTAACTAAAGAATCAATGAGACATTCGAAGTAATTCATATAATAGTATAGACATGACACATCTGACATATAAAAATCATCAAAATTCCTTATATTCACACTATGATAATTATACATTTATTGTTAATCTAACTCCTTTTTTGTTTTATTATATAGCATTCTAGACTACGCTTATAAAGTATTAAGTTTAATTTTCAAGCAATTAAAAAAGTTATGAGGGCTTAGTGAGCTTATGCATACGTCTGCAAATTTATAATCTTTTCTTAGTCCTCTGTTTATGACAATAACTGGAAAAAGTATGTAGCCGAATGTAGTTTTATAATCCTGTATTAATCATTATGCAAATAATATTTGCCTTTGTCTAGACGACGAATAAAGGTAAAGTCAAACAATAATTACATATATATATAATTAATCTTAACTAATATAAATACATACATATGTATATGTATATAAATGTACATATATTACTAAAAAATTATAAAATCATATTATTTTTCCTCACTGGAGAGTAACCTTTTTTGAGCAGAGCATTATGGGAGGAACTTTATAATAGTTTAACGTAGTTAGTATGCAATTTTCAAAAAAAAAAAAAAAAAAATCAAATTTTTCAAGCGAGCATTTGTTTAAAAAAATCTAAAAAACGGCGTGTTTTAAAGCGACGAAAAATATTCGTCGCGAATAAGGCGAATAATTTTCACTGGCAACAGCAAACGTGAATTTCGCGACGCGAACGTAATACCTGCATTGAATAAATAACTAATAAAGAAACGGCATATCGGTTGAAAACGTAAGCCACTCGGCGAAACAAATGTATTAGGTTAGGTTAGGTTAGGTAAGAGGGGTGCCGCTAGACAACCAGTAAGCCTCACTTAGACATCCAACGGGTCCATTGTGCCCCTAGACCTCATGGGATAACCCTTCAAGCCGTGGATTTATCCTGCTTTCCTTGGGAAACTCAGGATATATCCAAGACCTTTAACCTAGATCCATCCTGCCTCACTCAGAAAACTCAGGATGTCTCTGAACTTTATACTTTGAAGCTCCCCCAGACTTGAAAAGAAGTAGCTACCTAGTAGCCTACCTCTTTTATTCATCAGAGCGGGGCATTCGCAAAGCACATGTTTGACGGATTCAATTTCCTCCGAGTCCCTACAACTCCTGCAGAAATCGTTCGCCGCTATTCCCAGTCTTCTAGCATGGTCCCCTATGGCACAGTGACCCGTCATGACCCCTACTAGATTCTTGGTATTTGCTCTGCTGGTATTAAGCAGTTCCCTTGTCCCTTTCCTGTCATATGCAGGCCACAATTGCCTCGCAATGCGACAGGTATCCCTGCTGGTCCATCGGAGGTCTGCCTTTAGATAGACGTCCCTGATGATTTCCTCTTTTAAAGCTCCGATTGGGATCCTCGCGTAAGCTACAGCTGCGGAGCTATCCAATTCGGAGCCCTTTTTGGCCAACTCATCAGCCATCTCGTTACCTGAGATAACCTTATGGCCAGGTACCCAGCTTAGGGTCACCTTGTGCCTTACAGTCAATTCCTCAAGCCTGGTTTTGCATAACTGCACCAATTTTGATTTTACCAGCCCAGCATCCAGCGCCCTGATGGCTGCCTGGCTATCAGTATATATGCAGATGTGTCGTGCGGGCTCTCTGCACATGGATACCAATGTTGCCGCCTGATAAATCGCTGTGAGCTCTGCCTGAAAAACACTGCATTTGTCAGGCAGTCTATAAGACTCGTGCTACTGGAGATCTCTAGAGTACACTCCAGCCCCTGTGCCCGCACTCGTCTTGGAGCGATCCGTAAATATAGAAATATCGGATGTAACGACCACCTCCTTCCCCTCCCAGTCACTCCTGGTGGGTTGCATTGATACCTCCACCAAAAGTCAGGATGGGTACTTGATAGTCTGTTTCTACCCTGCAGTCCCTACAGTCTACCTTCTGGAGTATATTGGAGTGTCTAAAACCCCTCTCCGTCCACCAGCCCCCCGCTCTCAGCCTGACAGCACTAGTTGCCGCCACACCCTTACAATAAAGGTCCAGCGGCAATAGGTCAAGCATGACTTCCAATGCCGCCGTGGGCGTGGTGCACAGACACCCAATTATACCCATACAGGTGGCTCTCTGGATTTTTGACAGCACATCAAGGTTACAGTTCCTCGTCAGTGCCGTCCAACAGACCGTAGAGCCGTAGCTGAGGATGGGCCGAACTATGGCTGTGTACATCCAGTGTACCACGCTGGGTTTTAATCCCCAGTTTCCGCCAAATATTCTCTTGCACGTGTAGAAGGCCACACTGGCCTTCTTCACGCGTTCTTGTAGATTAGCCTTCCAGTTCAGTTTGGAATCGAGGACAACACCCAAATACTTCGCTTCACTGGAGAGAGTAAGCTCCTCTCCTCCCAGCATTAGAAGTATTGTAATAGTGTGCTCTATTTGCATTCGCTTCGTCGTGGCAGTAATGAAATTCTGACATTCTGAAGGGGAACATTTTTATAATCCAAATTCTTAATAAACAAATTTTTAGCTCCCCCTTATTTTCAGATAATATTTCTTGGCGTTGCCTTTGTATGAATGGAATAATTTAGGCACCAATGACAATTCAATTGTAAACAAACAAACCGGCATTGGTAAAATGTTAAATTTTTTGCCATGGCTGTTTATTTTATACAAATATTTCACTTTTATTTTGCTAGAAAAACTATAATTAATTAGGAAAGCTATTAAGCTTACTTGAAGAATGCTTTCCCACGACAATAACTCCGTTCGTTCCTGCAGCACAGCACAGCACACTTCATTATGATAATTTAAGACTCCGGAGTCTCTATTACACAAAATATCGTTCACAAAAGAATATTTCGCACTTATTTCACACTACTATTACGTAAAAATCACATTTAATTATTTATTTTTCACAATATCGCGAATTCAAATCCGAGAACTTCTTTTCAAAATTATGAAATGTCAGAATGTTAAATTGACTAAAAAAAGGCACAAGCCCTCTTGTCATTTCTCCCCCGACCATAGGTCGCACTGCCATTGAAATGCTTAAACACGTACAATGTATTCGCACGATACCCCGTTTCCTTATTAGTTATTTATTCAATGAATACCTGTGACACACAGCTATTACAGATATCATAATACACGCATAAACCACCTGTGTGTCGTTGCATACCAGCATAATACAAGCTGAGCAAACTGATACGAGGCTAGTATAAATACTTGGGTTTTTTCCATGGTGTACGGAACTTTTTAATGATTTCAACGCCGCTTACAAGTAGTGACAAATTTATCTAGCTTATGACTTTTTGTTACAGTAGGCATTTTCGGGGATATTCACTAGTTTATGACATGCGCAAAGTTGACCGCAAAGCAAACCTTACGAAGTTTCAAAAGCTATCAAATGAAACTATAATCCGATGTGTCATCTAGCATGGTACAGGGAATACAATGGTATCCGAATTATGGTACCTATACTCGCTGTGTGTGAAAGGTATAACAGAGCGAGCGAATCTTCTTGGAACCGAAATCTAAAAAATTCTTATTACGAATTTCTGCTTCTAAACTAAGTATGTAGCTTAAATTTTACTCGCGGGACGAACGGGGTGAAAGGCGCATCTAATTCGGACACATTCATTTGTTTGAAACGCGTTTTTTATTCGTGACGTGTCGCGTTTAGTGTGGCAATGTATTTTATTCGTTACGTTCGCGACGCTTCCATTCGCGTTGTACAGTTGCTATACATTGTAAGAAATTTTAAAACTATACGCTTCGCGTTCGGTGTGTTCGACCTTTAAGAATTGCAGATGCCATTATTCAGGCTAGAAATCTAGACCAAATTTATATTAGATTTTAGATCTGCACCTTTTTTAACTTGGCTCTGAACCAGCTATTTTCACGTTTGAGTTGAAAATTCGTAGTTTTGTTTTAACTGAAATCTTATGGTTTTTTATTTCATACTGCAAAAGTTGCCGTCTAAAATTTGTCTATAATTTTTATCCCTAAAAATATTTTAGTGTACACCAAAACAACGTTTCTATTCATCGTCAACTTGCGTGATTTGGCGCCAAATATTTGATCTATAAATCCTTTAAAGCCCTCCGATATGTTTCACATTTAAATTTTTTATACAGACTATAACAAAACTAAGTATAACATTGAGGTATACAGATCTAATGCATTCCGGTGGCTCCCATTTGTGATTCGTCATTATTGGCTAGCATACATTATTATAATAGGTCTAGATATCATGATGTTACTTATATCAGGCAGAAGTAAGCTAGAATTCTCTGATAGTACATACAATTTTCGGCTAACTATTGTATGTGACACGAGGGGCATGAAGATAATCAGACTGCTGACTATTTAGCTAAGACATAACGGGTTTACAAAAAGGCACCTAGCAGGAGAAATATTGCCCCAAAATAGAAAAGGCTCAACAGATACAATGGCATAACATTCCGGTATTAAGGCACGTGAAATTAATTAACTTTCCATACAAAGATTATAAAAATGTCATAACTGTGGTAAGGTCCAGATAGACTGGCCATTGCCCACACGAGTGCATGCTTAAGAAAAAGGGCAAGACCACAAACGATAATTGCTGTTTCTGCAACGAAAAGGTAGAATATGCAATGCACGTACGCTGTGAATGCGCAGGACTTGTTCGCCAAAGGCTCTATGTCTTGGATTTTGTAACCTTTTAGACTCCCGGAAAACAGACACCAATAAAGTATTAATCAGCCTTCCTAAAAGGTGCTTAGAGTCCGGCTCTTCGGCCTTACCCCCTATTTCATAATAATAAGACAAGACCCCACACAGGTGCGAGTTATATTGAATCAAACAGTAATTTTCATATTTCATTAATTCTGACTATGGCTCAAAATTCATGCAATTGCAATGTCATCCACAATGTTTAAATACAGAAATTTCTGCTTATCTTAATCTATTGTATTTCACCAAAACACCCTTTCTAAAATTTCGATTTGGGCCGACTGCCAATACAGTCGTCTTTGGTTAGATGACCCTTCGGGTAGAACAGCAAAGGAACTGTGGGGTAGACCTACCCAATTTTCACCGACAGCTCTCACTAATGGGGGAGCCGGTGCTGGTTATTACTTTCTTGGACCTGACATTGAGTTGGAGTTCTCACTTAGAAGGCACACCTCTGTCTTCCAGGCTGAAGTCTTCGCCATGGCAATGACAACGAATAGCCCTTGATATGGGAAAGGACATTGCTATCTTCTCGAATAGCCAGGCAGCCTTGATGGCTCTGAGTGGCCCTCGGATAACAACTAAGTTACTGGCGAATTGCAGGACGTCTGTGGATAAGCTGTGTATCCACAACAAGAAGTCGGTTCGCGGGGTACCTGGATACATAGGGATCGTGGGGAATGAGAGGCCTGAACTTCTAGCCAGGTCTGAATCTGGTTCTTTCTTTCTTTGATCGGAACCCGCTGTAGGCATTGCCTCCTGGCCGATCTGATCTCTCGTTAAAGCGGATGCTCACATGAAGCTTAAGCAAAAATGGGCGAACCTGAGCACTTGCATGTGTACAATACTTTTTCTTGATAGACCGAAAAGGAATTTCTCTGACTACCTCTTGGAGCTCGGAAGGAAACAATGCAGAACTGTGGTTGGAAAAAAAACTACCTTCAAATTTAACGAACTGGGACTTAAAAAACCAACTGTGAGAACCGTATTATCAATTCTTACTGATCACTCATTTCTCAGGAGTCACCTACAGGATGGGACTTGTTGACAGCCCCGCATGAAGAGGATGTGGAGAGGAATCTCCAACGGTGACTCAGTCTCTCTGTCACTGTCCAGCCCTCTCTGGAATGCGTTACAGATTCCTTGACCACACCACCTAGATGAACTGCATGTAGCGAGTAGGGAGGGTTAGGGCCAATTCTAAATTTTGTGAGAGCGTCCGGTTGGGAGCCATGTTGTGGCCTAGAGAATCCTTAGGTTTTCTGAACCTCTATTCAAACCATCCATCTAATATTGCGTTTGTTTTATTTAAATCAAATACAAAAAATGTCGAAAATTCAGAATAGTTTTATTTTATTCCTCGATAAAGCGTAATTATTTCTTTCTAGTCTCATCTGTGCATTTTTAATTAAATTTTCCCGGGTTGGATAAAAATCTTTGGAGCTGTGTCTTTATCTTGTACGAAAAGTTAGATTTTTTTACACGATTACCACGCATAATCTCTTTAACAAGCTTCCACTTGAGATTAGATTCATATCTAAACCTGCCAAAAATGTGCTTTCGATTAATGTGTTTAGTCAAGTAATTATTGACTAGATAACGGATTTGATAGGTTCTATTCGATTTTTTATCATAAATATAGTAAATTTTATAATTCAGTGATTTAATGAATAGCACAGCTCAAGCCGCCCATCGGCACGTGCCCACCAACAGTGAAGCATTCTGCTGATAAACGACTCACCAAAAAGCTATTGGTATGCCTTATTATTCCATTCGCTAGTTCGGAGCCAACCTAAAATTATATTTCCCAATTAAACAGTAAAATCGAGAAAAAAATATCTTGATTTGCTTTAATGTCGCACGAGGGCTATTTAAGAGGAGGTCGAGAGGCATGAAAAATGCATGAACTTTGGATTTTTTTTTTTTTTTACATAAAATAAATACTATTCGCTTCCTGATGGCCCCGCAAATTGAATTTCCTTTCAATTGTGCGAAGATTAATGTGAATCGGTTCATACGTTGAACCAGTAGAGCGCCCCGCGTGCTGAAAAATCTTATTCCCAGAAAAACTCATCTATTCCAGCACCATACAGTGGCCTTCTTCTTCCTTCAAGAACTGATTATGCTGAATTTGAAAGTTAACGGCTTCCCGAAATTTATGAGGGTACCTCAGGTAGCGAGAAAAGGTCTCCCCAGCAAGTGCGCTCCGAGCGCCTCAGCTACTTGTTTTCTACCCGTTGGACGGTTCCGCACTCAACAGGCTGTGAATTCTAAAATATTTTAGATATGAAAATAACCTTTTATTCACGTGTTCTAAACACTTTAAGGATGATAATTATGTAAAAAAAAATTTAATTTTTCATCGTCATGAATGGTAACCTCCCTAAGGGAATATAAATAGAATAATTCTCTTTGGAGTATAGTAGCGTCGTTGTAGAATTATTCAGCATACGGAAAGCATTATTGAATAGCAAGCCTTAAACAAAAGCCGTGGCATGCATTCAATAATAATTTTATGCACTAAGGCTGGGCTGGATTATTGAATCCGTATTTCGAGTTTTTGTATTATCCGGATTTTTTATTTGCATACTTAAATCAAGATTTTCGGATTTTTTCAAATTTGTTACAGATAATTCGGATTATCTGCATTGAGCGAATTTTAGGGGAAATCCGGCTTTTTCGGATAATCTGAATTGGACGGATTTACTGATAATCCGCTATTCGGAGATTTTTGGTAAGCATGTTCTGGCGATTTTGGAGTTAAAAAATCCGGAAATCCTGGTTTCTTTTAGATTGGAACGTTCATATAAAATCAGATTCAACGTGAGTTCTATAATTATACACTACTAGATGAAGTCTATAGGGTATACATACTACTAAGTTTGTCATTCCATTTGTAATACATAGAAATAATGCTGATAGTCCTCATGCTGATTCGAGAACGTGTTGTATATTTAAGTATATATATTTGAACACTGTCGGAGAATGCGTCAACGAAGAGAGGTATAAAGTTGAAATTTCAATTTAAAAAATAGATTAAATCTGGCAACCCGTTCATGGTGTTGACATACAAAAATTGATGTTTTTTATGTACATATACCAACAAATATAAATCCATAAAGAAGCGCCATAACGAGTTCACATGAGTTTTGAGACACCCACCGCTCATAGTCCATTATCAATTGAAACAAAACCCAACCACCAGGTCAGAACATCGCATGCGAAACCATCACAACACAACGGACAAGCTAAGAATGCATCGGTGCGCTACAATCCCAAGTGCTGGGGCGCATATTTAGAAAATTTCTCAGCTGAAGTAGGAACACCGATCTCTTGCTGTGGCACTTCTTTACTGAGTTAGTTTTTCAGAATATAAAATCCTATGAATCATTTATTGTCATTTCCGAAGAATAGATGCGAAAAACAACTTTAACAATCAAACTAGCACAGAAGGGTGAACTATGAAGTTACATACGGGCATTCGTCTTCGGTTTGGTCATTCTAGCTTTTTCCATTTGTTTATATATGTTTAAAATACAATACAATCATGCTACATAAATGCTCTCCATTGGTAGCGGGAAAGAGAGAAATAAAGAAAGTATATCATGAAGCATAAGTGGTAGGACTCAACTTAATAAAAGAAGGAAAAACATTACCTAAAATTTGGCATTCGAAATATTCTACAAAAAATTGTAAGCACATACTTACGTACATATAATGTTTTAATACTCTAGATGAAATGTACATGATACATAATAAAGACTGAAATAATCCATTCAATATAAATAAGATTAAAGAAAGATACCTATAACCAAATATTTATTTCCGATACCTTCCAACGCATGGTAATTTAGATATAAACAGGTACACTCACAATGTCGGACACATTGTCGGAAAGGATTAAAAGTCATTCGAATAACTGGGCTTACCTTAACCTATCACCATGTCATAAAACTAACAGCAATGATTCGAAGTTAAAGCTAATTTTTCCGCATTTATTAAAAGAATTGTTGAAGGAAAATTCAGAATTCTTGGGTCCAGATTATGGATATCTGTTTTCTGATAAATCCGGATCGTTTCAGCCTTAGCTATGTACCGCATAAGAAAATTCCAGACTTCAGTAATTGCTTCCATTAGAAACCTTCTGAAACATGGAGTACTGAATTTTTAAATAAAATAGTGAAGGAATAATCTCTATATATTCTCTTTCTTGATCGATGTTTCAATCCATTTTCGGGAAAATGGGGCGATGATATGAATAATCTGCTTGGCTCCTTAAATCTCTTAGAAAATTTCGTAATTAGTATTATGTTGGCATATGGGAGTGCTCCAAAAGTTACCACAATTTTAAAAGAATCACTTATTGATTTAGGGTATCGTAAGAATTGGTCAGACCAATTTTATCTTTTTTCCATGTTCAGTTCATAATATCAATTGTTCTGTCTGTAAATTTGTTACATATATAGCATAGCACTTCCTGAGTAGTTTAGAGATGAAATGGACTCTTACAATTTTTAATTAGATTTCTTTTACACCGTAACAACATTATATCACCCGGTAATCTGATAGCATAGAGTGTAAATATGTTTAAGAGAATTGTGAAATATTTTCCTATTTTTTATTTATGGGCTAATATTAACCTTCCAATCTCATCATTTTCACGGGCTATTGCAGCTTGTATAGAATTAAAGCCGCTTTTTCCACTGTCACTGTCACTATGCATCACGCTATCTTTGTCTGCAGTGATTAAGGTTACTTCCAAAAATTGTAATATAAAGTTAATAAATAATCACAATTTCACTTAACATAATTCAATATTTTACTTAAAACATTCATTTATTTGTTATATTCTCGAATTTTTATTCGGAATCTGAATCTGTCGAAGAAAATATAAAATCGATTTTTCTTCCTTCAACGAAGAGTTTCCAACTAACAGTTACATGTGTATACCCTCGAGCATACAATGAGAATTCATAGTGAGTCACAATAAAAGTGAGTTCTTTTTATTATTTGGTTATCTGACGTATAGACATTTTTAGCGCCGTTAAGAACACACTTTGAAAATAAATCTTTTTCGATTTTTTCCTTTGAGTACATTATTGTATACTTCGTTTTTCCCTCATTGCCTAGCCTATTAAGAGATTTTTACAATAACAGAAATTTCAGTGATAGTTGCCATAGACCAAAAACGCTCCCTTAAACCTGTTTTAGTTAAAAAATATTTGCATATACATACATAGAGGGTGTTTCGTTCGCCACGTACCGAATATTTCTCAGGATGGTAAGTCTCCAGACAAGCTTATGAATTGTATAGAAGGGGGTGGGCCGAAAATGCTTCGTTTCGCCGCCAGGGTGTGGGTCATTTTTGGTTTTTAGTGCTTTCGTCACTTACCCTGCAGCTTTTTTACTACATATTCTTAAATTATACATTTATTCGATATAAAACTTTTTTCTGTTCCATACAATCTTCAACTGCCCCTTTACCCGGTCCAATAAAAATTTATGCAACCTGCAATCTTAAACACAAAATATTTCCACCAAGTTCCAACAGTGCATTCAATTAATCTAATTATAGTAATTTTTTTAAATTGCCACTATTAGCCCGCCATTTTGTTTACTAAATTTTTAAATTAGAAAACTCACCTTTCATTTCATACCTGACTTGTGTGTGATTATGACTCTGTCGATGGTCGAGAGGGGGGGGCATTCAGGAATTGTATGGAACAGCAGAAAAGTGTTCTCTATCGAATAAATGTGTAATTTTATCTTACAAGGTACATAGTAAAAAAACTACAACTTATTGCTTGTTTGAATGACCTACCACCCTATGAAATATTCGGGACGCGGAACCAAACACTCAAACAAATATTACGTCGACCCTTTTATACACATGTATCGCTAGGGCCTTCCAGTTTCTAATGACCAGTTAGTACTAAAATTTATGCGTAGAATAAATTTTACTTTATCGCATCGTGTATCTTAAATTTTAGATCTGCAATTTCTTACAAAGATGTCATAGATAATATAATAAATAAATTAGCCTTTATCACGTTTCTTTCATTCAGTCGTGTTCTCTTTTCTATTTAAAGGGTCAAAAATCGAATGTACACACTCGAAAATAGTGGCATGAACCAACGCTATCTCCCAATCAGGGAATATCTATGGAATCTAAAACGAATCAAAATCCAGGCTATTTCCATCAAGATTTACACGGCGTGCTTTAATTATTCCGTACATGACCATAATCAGACCTTTTACTTCATTCACCCTAGATGAAATCTAAAGAGTATACTAAGTTTGTTATTCCGTTTGTAACACCTAGAAATAATGATGGTAAAAGCAAAATGGATTAGACATCCATGTATAAAATTAAAAGTTATTTTAATTTTTGCATGTCCGTCCGTCTGTCCGTCCTCACGATCTCGAGAACGTGTGTACCTAGAGAGCTGAAATTTTGCACAGCCTTTTAAGATAAAAAGTAAAATTAAGTTCGAAAATGGGACAAATCGGGTAACTTGTTCGTAGAGTTGCCATACAAAAATCTCGTTTTTCACTACTGGACACTACCTGAGAGCGCGTCAACGTCGAGAGCTGAAATTTTGTACATAGTGTTTTCATAAAAATAGTAAATATAATTTCGAAAATGGACTAAATCGGCCAACTCCTTCTTGGTGTTGCCTATAAAAAGTTAGGATTTTTACGTATACTGTGAAAACGATAAGTCCTGTACTGAAAAGGTTCTTCAAAATATGAAATCCTATAAAATTGGTTATAATCATTTTTCTGTCCGACGAATCGTTCTAGAAATATATGCGAATCAAACTTGGACAGATAGGTGATCATACGAAATGACATACGTGCAGCCATCTAGGGTATCATAAGAATTGATCTTAGACCAATTCTAGCTTTTTTACTTGTTTTATTTTTATATTAAGGCTACACTAAAATAACACTGTACGTACATACATCCATCATTCATAGGCAACTACTTTTATTAAATTTGATTTACTGCATTGATGATTTTAATATTGAAACTTGTAAATTTATTCACCTACTGAATGTGATAGGATCTCTTCACTTATATTCCTTCTTACGTTGGATTTTTACTACAGTTAAATCTTGTTCCTCGGTTATGTCGTCGCACTTCTTATGCTTTATAATATCTTCAGAGAAATTATCTACATTCATATTTGAGGCTGGCTTGCATCATTTCTACTTTAGTACATTAATTCAAAATAATTGAGTAGCAAATGTTAGTTTAAGTTCTATTAGTTATTTCAGACAGCTTGAAAATGCGAGTTGAAGACTTCGTTTGTATTCTTCTTGGGTATTTACTCACGCTTGATTTGATGGAGAGCTTTTGGCTCGATACGCAGACGGAATCCACCAAAAATAGGAGAAAAAAAATCTTCACCTCCGAAGAGTTGGCTCTACAATCTCGGTCACTTCCAGGTAGAATCCGGAGGTCACAGATATCTTTTGGCGCGAGAATACGATAAATCGCCCCCCCCCCCCCCCATAAATAAAGCAAAGCAAAGATGGCATAAGTATAGCTCAAAATCAACGTACCCGACTTCATTAGATGGAAAGCCCTGACCGTACTCCATTGAACTACAAATTATAATTTCTTTTAGAACGCATGACTTGTCACTTGACAACGAGTATATTATAAATAATGAAAATATTATTATTAAGGTAAGTATTTTATTGCAATTCCATTCTATTAGTACTATTAAACTCAAAAATGGACCCCATTGATATACGCTTATGAAAATGATCAGACAGTTTTTACTTCCCCTGTAAAATTAGTATTTTTACATATAGGAGCTCTTGCAGATCTAACGGCGATATTGGAAAAGAGATAGTAAAATAGTAAAAATGCTTCTTTTTTTCCTTTTTTTGTTATATTTCTTCTAAGTCTCCGCCATCATATTTTAGCTGATAAAGAACGGCCCGACAATGGAGACTTGCTAAATTTACTGAAGCTCGTACCTCAATACTAGGCTTACTTCTGAAACGCAATACATTCCTCGTGGTGGGCTCTTGCGGGCTAAAACGAATCATAAATTCTTATTGAAGACTAGCCCGTAGCTCAGCTTACAACAGTAGAATAGAATGGTACGACAGAATTTTCTTCTCCAAGCTATATTCATATACAGTAGTTACATTTGTCTATATGATGTTGGACTGGACGTACGTCAATAGCACCTAGCTGTGTGTATAGTCTTTAGCGCGTAACGTAATAACTAGTTGTTGTATTACTCAGATTGGAGCTAGGAACCAAAAATTGTTTTCTTAAAAATGGAATGATAGCGCAGGGAAATAAATTTTCTTTTTCTGTTTAAAGGAAACCGAAATTCAGGTTTATCTATTCGTCTATTCAAAATGGCAAAATAAATGAGTGGGAGTCCATCAAATTCAGCTCAAACTATGTATATCAGTATAAGGTTTTAGAAAATATCAAAATCTTAACAACATGGTTCTGGTTATTAAATAGATTTTTATCACTAGGTTTTTTTCTTATAATTTTATAACACCACACTGTTGTTCAAATCTTTTATACATATATCCTTTTTCCATGTTTATTTATAATTTGTTTTATTTCCCAAATCTACCTGCTTGTGTTAAATTATTATTTTAATAATTTATCCATTATTTTTTATTGTTTCAGGTTACAACTGCAAAGGGCTCATTGAAAATTCCCATTGCTGTTTTAAAAGCTGGAGAAACACGTTCATTGAATCCAGATGTGGAATTTTACGATACATCTACTTTTAAGCTAATTCAGGGTACAGGCCCTGTCTACATTCATGGCCAGAACTTAAAAGATGAAGTAGAAGCAGTGGACATGGAAGAAGATACCGATGAAGAAGACGATGGGGAGGAGGAGGAAGATGATGGAAATCCAAAAAAGAAAATGAAACTTGAAAACAATTCGGACGGAAAAAATTCGATTAAGAATAAGAAAAAGTAAACGAGCTGTATTTTCAATTTCCTCAATTTAAGTTCCATTTAAAAACGAAAATCAGGTTTTTTATAAGAATACCATAAGAAGCGAGTACATTTTGAAACATGGTGTTAAACTCTCATACCTCGAAAATCGGAAGGATTAAGAAATACATTTTACATTAAAAAAACAGATACCACTAACTATGTACTTGCATTACAATTTAAAGTTGTAACTAACATTTCGTATATCTCCTATAAGTGTAGGTACTGCAATGAGGGTGAGTTCAAAAATTGCACTTGACTTTTAAAATTTCTTATAATTTACACTGTATATAACATATTTGAAATAGATTTCTTTATTTTTATCTATCCTCATTGTCGGAAGAAATTTTAACTATTAAAACTCTTTAAAATATCTGTAAACGTATTTTTAAATTATTTGTTTGAAAGCATAAAACATTTTAATTCAACGAGAACTAGTTCATTCGCTCTTCATATCGTTTGCTAATAATATTTTATTATAATGATATAGCAACTTGGCTAGATATATTGCCATCATCAAGTACCTGCAAATGCTCTATGGACCCAAAGTTGAAAGAGTTTTACTATGCTATAGACCTTAGGTCAGTTTGGGTATTTTATTATGGACGACGTGACAAAAAGTCATTTATCAATAGGTCTTTGGGAATGCTACAAACACCTTTGGCATTCATACGTACGATTTTCGTAATTGATTTTTGTCATATTCGAGATCTGTGAAAAACTTTCAACATAACTCAGCATCCTAGCCAGATTGCTAGCTTATTGAAGTTGAGTTGGTCGAGAGAAGGCCACAGGATCACAGCAAACGACTCAGAGGTGACACTGGAAGTGTTTAAAAAATAAGACCTGGTTCGTGATTTCTTTTCAGAAATCGGCGATCATATAGAAAACTAAAAGTAACTGGAGAGGCTGAGTATTAGGGTGGCCCAAAAATGTATGGATTTGCAAAAGAGTTAAAATGTCTAAAGGTTCATTCAGAATATGTTAGCTAATATAATTTCAAACTTCTATTCAAAATTTCGGTAAAATACATTCAGTTTTTTGGATATTTTAGATTTTCAGAAAAACTTTTCTTTCATAATTTTTAATTAATTAATTTTGTCTTGATTTTATTTTCAGTTTAAGGGAACTTAGTTATAGACTTATTGCAGTAAAAGGCCAGTTAGAAATTTAAATTTTTTTATTTTTATGGTTCTGTACCCAAAGGGTAACAACGGGAGCCCTATTACTAAGACTTCGCTGTCCGTCCGTCCGTCACCAGGTTGTATCTTATTAACAGTAGTAGGTAGACAGTTGAAATTTTCACAGACTGTGTATTTCTATTGACGATATAACAACAAATAATAAAAATAAAATTAAAGGGGGCCCCCATACAAGAAACGTGATTTTTTCAGCGTTTTTCCTCGTTTTCGTCACATTTATTATTATTATTATCATAAGTAGGCATTTTTATTTTAAATGACAGCATTATTTTTTCACATAACGCCTACTCTCATTTGAAAAAATAATATTTTTTTTTTAAACGATATTTCAGAGCCAGAACACCAATTTTTTCACTCCGCGTCAATTTTTATATAAAGAAACGTGACGCGCTTGTATATTTTTTTTTTTTTACTATAATGTAATCTACAATCATATCTTCTTCCCAGCGACTATAACTTTTAGGGTAGTAGGTGTACACACTTCTAAAAATTTCATAAGAAGGAATATCTCTTAAAGAATATTTTCGCTATTTTGATTAATTTCAATCCTCTTTAAAAAAAAACTACTTCAAAAATATAAACTAAAGCACTAAAAATTAAAATCTATCTTAAAACATGAATAATTGCTAATGCAGTGCACTGTTTGTCACGAGATTGAGAACTAAATCTCGACTCACTTTGGTGCATAACCATGAAGATTCAAAATAACGTATAATCATTTGTCGGCAGGGATGATAATTCTGTAATTTTTTTTAGCTGTGCTAAGCCGTACGTGCCTGGGTAGTAGTGGAAAAACGATTATCACAACGTTGCCCTCACGAGCGCTCCCGCGTTCGCGTTGCTCACTTCATCAGGTTCGTCCCTCTCGTCGCATACTGCTACCCATATCGTACCGGCTGAACACCGACTCAAAATATAAAAAATTAAGACTTTATAGGGCGTTTTCACTACATCGAAATCACGTAATTTTGATGAAGTGATTTCGAAATCACTACCGGTGAGATGATTTCGTTTGACACGTGCTACACTTAAATACCAAATTGGCATGTAAAATAATTAATTACATAAGCAAGGCTTTTTTAATTAAAAGGATATATTGTAATATAAATGTCAGCAACTATTAATATAATATTTAATTTAATTTTAAATTTCTTCCTTACAAATTTATTGACAAATGTATACAACAAATGTCAAATACAGTTTGAGAAAAAGTGGCAAATTTGCGTGATTTCCTACGTGATTTCATTGAAATTACGCAAAAATGAGATGATTTCGATTTAGTTTTTTGTATTGGAAATTACGTGATTTCGTCGAAATCATGCTGAAACAGCGAAATTACGTGATTTCGATGTAGTGAAAACGCCCTATTAGATTTAGTTCTCAATTTCGTACAATCCAAAATAGCCAAAAAACAATGAATTTCACTGAAATTTTGTGTAGAAGCTTGAAATTACATTAGCTAAAAAATTCTGAATGAGCATTCAGACATTTTAATACTTTTTTTTTCTTGACACCCTTCTGAGTATAGAAGTATGTACGTAAAGACCTGTCCTAAGTGCAGTGGAACTCTACGATGTCGTTCATCTCACGCTTTCGAAGAGTTAGATGAAAATAAATCTAAAAAAAATTATGTGCAACTTGGAAATAACTTCATTAGCACTATTGTTAAATAGTCTTGTGTTGGAATCAACACCAGTAAATTCGTAAAGTTCTGAAGCGTTAGCCTTTCTAAAATTGAAAATGTATTAAGTTTCATTACATTGTATATAATAAGTATGGTGGTATTTTCGTGTACGTGTGATAAGCTATTTTTTGTAGACACTGGCGCCTGGCTTGGTGTTTATTTGTTCTCAATTGGACCTTTTTGAATTTGTCTGAATTTACGAAAACAAATCCAGTGATTTTTTATTGATAAAAGTGGTTTATACTTTGTAATAGTAAAATATTGCTTTGTGCAAGAGATTTAATACAATCGCCATACAAGCAACGAAACCATTTATCTTTTACGGGAAAAGTTTCCGGACCGTGTTATCTCTCGAAGAGGTGATCACAATAGGCCACCGAGATCTTGTGACTTCTTCCTTTGGGGCCACGTGAAAGAGAAGGTCTACGCCAACAGCCCAGCGTCGATTCAAGACCTCAAAGATGGAATTCGTGAGGCTATCGAGGACATAGGGCAGCCACTTTGCGATTTGGTTATGGAAAATTTTATGAAAAGTATATGGTCCTGTAGGCTTGGTCGTGGTGGTCATTTGGCTGATGTTATTTTCCATTATTAACGGCATACCTTCCTCTTTATAATGAATTAAAGATTCGATCATTTATCTCAAAAAATGGCATTTTTCTTTGAATATCAAAATAACACCTCTTATTGGAAAACCCTTTACAATCTCGTGTCTTCTATTTACATATGTATATACACAACGGTAAAAACAAATTGGATTAAATATGGGGCATCATATTTTCTTAGAAATATATTCGCAATTTTTTCTTTAGAATTTGTATATTGGTGGCTGACAGTTGGATTAGTTTTAATATGAGTACCTTGTCTGGACCGCTACCAATTTTTTATGAGCGTAGAATAGAAGGAATTTACTTGAAATTTTTTCTTTGGAAAATTTACGCGCTATTGGTGGCTGGGCCGACCACAGACCAAAAATAGTGAAGCTTTCATTTTTTAGGAATTCATTCTTAAAATGTTCTATATTGATAATTATGATAGTGACTAGGCATTGATTTTATATATGCTATAGAGACTAAACTGGAAGTAGTTTAGGAAAATAGTCTGTCAATAATTTTAAACTTGAATCCTTATCTTTCCAAAGGCTACATTTACTATATAGTTACCTTACTTAACAAAATCATAAAATCGTTTTGATTAAAAAGTAATGTTAATTAGATGGATTGTTTTCAATTTAAAAAATCCTTTTCTAGTCGAAACAATTTTATATAATCACCAACCAATAATACTCATAAACTAAAGTACTATTCAAAATTATGCACTTATATCCATACAGAATTAATTAATTTGTTTTCCGAATACACCTAGAGCGAAAAAGTCCGAGTATTATTTACATGGAATGGATTACAAAACAAATTCTCAATCTGAAACAAATATTCAATAAAAAAGTGAAAAGAGAAAAAAACTTCCAAATAATTTTCTATATTCCAAATAAATATCTCACGTCTCTTTTTAACTAAACCATAAACGAAAAATAACAAATATTTTCCCTTTTCTCTCATTGCATTCCTAATCCACTCGAACAACAAAGTTGCAGAGCTAGCAGCAGACGAGCCGTAGATATATATTATGTACATACGTGTAGGATAGATACTAATTTTTAGAGCCACATAAGAAAAATTTGTTTGTTGTACTGGAGCCTATCGCCATCTCGGAAAGCTTTTGAGGATTAAAATTAATAAAAACCAATTCATTCAATTTTTATCACGATAGAGGTTTACAAATTGATTTTTATAAAATAAACTACTTTTAGGATTTATCCAGTTTTTGGGCCACTGAATACAATCACATCAATCTTTATTCTCGTGTTAAAATAAATGTGTAGCAATAAATTTTATTCAAGTTACAAGAATCTTCAATCTTAATGTTATGAAAGTAATTATAATATGAAAAATATTAACAAATTTTGAAAAACAGCATTTACAAATATGTTTGGAAAACCTATGTACGAAAAATAATAAAAATTGATGTGTACATGAAAAAATTGGGGGGGGGGAGGGGACACGGTTTTTTGAGGTTTTTGATTTTTGCAAAAAAGCCCGACAAAAATATATTGATTTGCAAAAGTGTTAGTGTCTGATTGCTCATTCAAAATTTGTTAGATAATGTATTAACGTGTAGAGGTCGCTCAAATCGAAAATAATGATTTTTTGGCTGTTTTGGACTTCAAGAAAACTATTTCAACATTTTCTGTCATAATTAAAACAATTAATTTGTTGACAATAGTTTTTCTTGATTCTTTGTTTTTCAATTTAAAGGAACTTCGTTATAAGCTTATTGCAGTGAAAGGCGTTTTAGAGAATTAAATGCTTCTATTTTTTATAAATCTTTCCAAACGAAAATTCAGATTTTTGACGTTTGCGTCAATTTGTTTGTAAGAAAAAGTGGCACGCGACTATACTTTTTCTACTATAACGTAATCTACAATCGATTATCTTTCTAACGACGATAACTGAAGGGGATCATGTAGTGTACGAATTGTTCTCAAAATGCGTATTTCGAAGGTGAAGCATTTTTTCAAATTACAAGAATATGTCACCAATAAAAGTAGCGAGTTTGTAATGACATATTTCTTTCGCAATATTTAGCTGATTTCATATATTTCAATCAAACGTAACTTATTTTTTATAATGTTTTAATTCGAGCTCATTGCACGAAAATTACTATTCGTATATAGAATTATAAAGCAGGATTCTAAGTAGTGAATTTAAATGTAGACATTAGGTATATATTATTTTTTATAATTTATTTAAATTTTTTAAGTATGTACTACTAAAAAGCATTTTTTTTTTTTTGCTACATGAAAGTCTATTTCAACGTTGTTGTTTGACGGAGAAAAGCAAGGACTGTTCCTGATCTTCCTTTTTAGCAATTTTTTCATTTAATTCCTCTATCAAATTTATACTTCGTTCAGCGCAATCGTTTACAACAAGTATTCCAATGACCCCTGATATTCCGTATTTGTTTTCCAAGAGTTCGGATGACTTAATAAACCCAAAAGAAATGCCAAGAAATGTATGGTGTTGGAAGTGAGGAAATCAGCTAATATTGATCCATCTTTAAATATTCTTCCTTGTTCTTTTCTCAGTATCTTGTTTTTAAATTATTTTACATTTCAGAAAATGTACTGCCCGTTAGCAATTGGTCAAAAAATGCTAAGCCAATGAGATGGTCTCCCAAATACCAAGTATGAGCTTCCATTTTTGTCTTTACTCTTGCATAAAAATTAAAGAAAATGGTGCTAAACATTTAAATTTGGTAGCAATAGGACAAGAAGTGTACCAATATTTGACGTAAGTTTTCACGATACACAGACAAATACCATTAAAAATGTGAAGGTCTTTTGCCGATATGAGTAGCTTTCATCATCCAAGTGTCTTACATTTAATTGGTACTTTGCAAATTCTATATTATCCATCTCATCTTGGGTCCCAGTTTTATATATTCGTCCTCAAATCCAACCACAACTTACTTCTATCGATATTTTCCCAGCTGTGTTGAAAACTCTTAAAGACCGATATTGCTGGACCTTCGCTTACTTTTTCTAATACAGTAAAAACGACTGACAATCAAATTTTCAAAATATGAGGGTATAATATTCTCTTCTAATTTTTATTTTTCAATTTGGGCGCATGCACCATTGCGGATTCCTAAATATAAAAGTGGTGATATTATTGAATATTTCCTTTTGCTCGCCACAATTACTTTATCTACCTGTAATTGAAGGTGTTCTATTAAAACATAATCCTTTAAAACTATCTTCCAAACCGGAATACATTAAAATTTTACTTTTAGGAATTGCTGTATTTTTCACAGTGCTTGATTCAATTACAGGAACCCCTAAAAGTTGTTTGTTTCCTTCTTCAGATGCAAGTCTGGCTCATCTGTAGATTTTCCCATTGCTCTAAACAACGCAAAATTAATGAATTGGGGAAATTTTTAATAATCCTTCTGTTAAATTTTCTGCACGAATTTTTCTATCAATATTCCTGGTTTTTCTGATCAGGATTACATCATTTTCTTTATACAGCATGGAGCCTTGGATGAACGTTACTTTTGTATTAGAAATATTAAAGCGGTCCAAGTTGATCGAAAATTTGTTTTCTATTTCGAACCGGTTGCCTTTCTGCCACTTCGAACAATGGATCATCAGTAGACTTAGCAATAGAGCTGTGAATATCGACTTGTAGTTAAAAGACTGTGCTCTGCAAAAGATGTACTTCTTTGGGTCTGTGTTGGAGTAATTGCGCGCAAGTATTTCTGTTTTTGTGATTGCACTAATTGAAGAATCTTAACGTCTTTTATTTTATTGTCAAAACTATCGAATAATTTATTTATGTAGGCTTTAAATCGTAGTTCTATAGCTTCTTGCTTTTGTTCTTTTTAATTTTAACCACTTCACGTACATATTGAGTTGTCTGCGGATATTACTTGTCATTAATCATTGCACTAGAGTTTTATTTTTTCGATCAAAAATTAAGCTCAAAATAATATTGTAGGTCATGAAAATTATCTACTACCCAAATTTAATAATAATTGAATTGTATATGAAAACGCCGTATACAAAATTTCAGCTTTCTACATTGAGGAGTTCTCAGGCATTTTCGAACTTAAATTGAAATATTTTTGAAAAGGTCGTGTGCAAAATTTCAGCTTTCTAAATAAATCCGTTATCCAGCTATCAAGAAGACAAACGAACAGGCTGACGGACATGCAAAAATCAAAATAACTTTAAATATTATGCGTGACTGTCGAATGCACTTTGTTCTAACAGCATTATTTCTATGCGAAATGACAAACTTAGTATATTCAATAGATTTCATCTAGAGTATAAAAAAAATTCAAAATTGCTACAAAAGCTGATATGTTTAAAACACAAATAAACAACAAGCAAAAAAGAATGAATATTCGGATTCATTGCAACCCACTCCCAAGCAAAAATCAAATATAGCGTCCTCATGTACTCAGGGCTCATCCAGTAGAGTAACGCTCATTTTGAATTATTCCCTTTTCTGATATTTCCTAATAAACTAACAAGGTCACCCTACTTCAAGACTGTATGTGTGTGGCTGGCTCTGCTGCCGCTACCGTGTCCGTAATGGTGCAATCACATAGAAATACAACTGTAGTGACATTTTTAACACAAATATTATGAAATCATGAATCAAATATCTTTCTTATTCTTTCTCTGCACACGGCTTATGGATGTGCATATACGAACGAAAAGCTCTATGGCTGGATTATGGCATATCCAGAGCAGTTTGGCGTCAACGCTCCTCTAAAGAAATCCACATCTGGGTATATCTTATCTGTGATTTTCAGCCAATTAAAAATTTTCCCGGCGTTATAGCTTCTCGCCGATTTTAGCTCTGTACACTTTAAGCAGTAGCTTATTAAGACAGAGCCAGCTAAGCCTCTTTACAGTACTCTGGAAGCTAAGGTTTAGTTAAACCGCAGATGAAAAATATTAAGTTGTCAGCACTGCGGTTATTATGACTTTTAAAGGCGAAAAGAAGAATTTTAAAATGAAACTATAAATTGAGCATTTTCTCTTCACAATTTGGTGCAATTGTTTAGCTCTCCCAGCAGGCCATCTATAAATCAATTCTTTCGTCACTGCTTTAACAAATTTTTAGTAATACAAATACCACGTTAGTTTTATTATCTCAATTTAAAATTCATACTAAATTGTACTTTTGATATAAATTTCCATAAATTTATAGCATTTCAACATTTATTTTGGATTCTGTATATTATTAATCTAAATGCGTTTCGATATCGTTTTTTTTTTTATGACTATACGAAATTTAAGGGCATGGCATGGCCCCTAGTCTCTCAAAAGCGGCCTTTTCTAATGCTGCTCTGTGATCTGGGTGAGCAATACAAATAAGCGCATGTGCACGTTGACGCATAGTTTTACCAAATAGATAGGCAATACCATATTCAGTAACAATATAATGAACATGTGCTCTTGAGGTTACAACTCCAGCGCCTAAAAGAAAACGGTAAAGAAAAATAGATTCAAAATAAATAAGATCCTATTACCCTCCTTGAGTGTAGGAACAATTTTGGACACTCCTTTATTTGTTGCAGCTGCCATGGCTATAATTGGTTTTCCTCTACCATCTATTCCTTCTGCTGCTCCTCTTATGAAATCAACTTGACCACCGAACCCAGAATAAAACCGAGTTCCGATTGAATCCGAGCACACTTGTCCGGTTAAATCAACTTCGATGCAAGAATTAATAGCCGTCATTTTTGGATTTCTGGCAACAATACGAGTGTTATTTACATAATCGATACTAAGCATTTCTGAAATAAAATTGATGATAACTAATGTGAGTATTTATTTGTAGGATTATGATAAACTTACCAATAAAAGGATTGTCGTTCACAAAATCGTATAGTTTCTGGGTACCGATGAGGAAAGAACCTACTATCCTTCCTTTATGGTATGATTTCATATTGTTCGTGACACATCCTTTCGCAACTAGATCAACAACGCCATTTGCAAACATTTCAGAGTGAATCCCGAGGTCTTTATGATTATGTAAAGCATTTAATACAGCATCAGGTATATTTCCTATACCCATTTGTAAAGTTGCTCCATCCTCTACAAGATTTTCAGCAATCAGTTTACCCATTGTTAATTCTACATCACTCATTTTTCCACCGCCATGTTGCGGAAGGGGAGTATCAATGCAAATAGCATAATCGAAATGTGATTGATGAATTGTGCCGTCACCAAAAGTTCTGGGCATTTGTTTATTAATTTGTGCTGTAAATAACCATTTAATTCGTTAGTCGATTACATTTATACTTACAATACAAATCAATTTCAGTCTCACCTACAATTACTTTGGAATGAAGGAGACCAGCTCTAACACAATCCACGCTTGTTCCTAAAGAACAATAACCGTGACGATCTGGAGGCGAAACGTGAATCAATGCTACATCTGGTTGAACAATTTTGTTATAAAATAATTTGGGTATTTCGTGAAGAAATATTGACATATTGTCGCCCCTTCCTTCCTTGACAGCCTTACGAACATTTCCACCCATGAAAAATGAACATGATCGGAATATTCCTTCGTATTCTGGTTCGCAATAAGGTGCTGTTCCCTCTGTATGCATATGGCATACAGTTACGTTCTTTAAATTGTTACATTTTCCATGCGCTGTCATGGCAGCAATTAGAGCTTGGGGGGTAGCGGCTGCTCCAGAGCAGAATACTGTATCTCCTAAAAATATTATAAAATTATATATTTGAACGATTATTACTGTACGGTTGCGAGGTTTATAGAATAGTGAAAAAAAAAAATTAATCATAATTATTTGGAATAGAAGAATTTTCGGGAACTTTTATTTTTAACAATTCTAAATTAAATTATTAAATACAATAGAAAAAAGCAACCACCTCGTCCGGTTTTTAAAGCCGGCACCTTCTGCTTTCCGGGCGACTGCTCTTACCACTGAGCTAACGAGGCGGATGCCTTTTCCTGTTGTATTTCTCAATTTATCTAACCTATTAAGCCATATTTGCTTTCAGCTGCCATTAACCAGTAATCGATGAAAACACATATATTGTCAATTTTTTGCAATTTTATTTATCTTTATCTTTGTTCCATACGGAACAATTTTTAGAATCGATGTGCTACCAAACATGTGTTGTAATCATTTACACCACCACAAATAGTAAGTAGGTCCGCCACCACAAATAGTAAATAGGTTCGAGTTTGCATGTTTTCCAGTGAAATTGTAAAATTGAACATATGTGCAAAGTTAAGTTCTAAGATGAACTGAAAAAACCAAAAGATAATAGAATTGATTAAGAACTATTTATAAAGCAAAATGGTACGTGTGAAGTTCGCGTGATGAAACTACAGCACGAAATTATTTGATATTATTTTTTTAAATGTTTTCAAATGGTTTTGTCGGAATACCCACATCCGATAAAAATTACCAAAGTGTTGGATATTTTTAGATTGAAATTCCCTTAGTAACTAAATAGTACTTGCACTTTTCGGATTTTAAAAACACATTATCTTTCTCTTTCTGCTCGATATTTTAATAATTACGAAAAAGTGTCTACTATTGGCAGTTACTAAAGTGTATGCAAATCGCTTGCATTGATGCGAAGTAGTAGTAAGCATTATCGATTGAAATTTGATGTACATGTTATTTATAATACAAGAAAATTACAATAGTTTGATATGAAGGATAAAAAAAAGATTAACGCTGTCTTGTGCAACACATTTTGAATATTGTGCGATAGTTCTATTTTTATGTAATCAGGAACAACTTACGCAGATGCAAAGACTTCAAAGCAAAGCAATGCGAGTGATACTTCAGTGCAATAGATATACCCGTGTAGAATATTTTTGTGTTTAAAGTTAAGAATGATCATGTTCCTGCGTAGTTGAATACATATGAGCCGGTGAGGATCAGAGTGGCGAAGTCCAGTTTCCATAGCTTAGAGTAAATTGATTTTTCGCACATCGGTCCACAAAAAACATGGACATCTTTTGTTGACAATGCCTCAGTTGCTATAGCTGCAACTTCCGACTTCCATCCATATCAACCGTTTAGGAGTTACAGGGTGATTACGAAAAAAAGCTAGTTTTTCACAAAATACCATGTATCTTAAAAACTACAGGGCGTACGGTCACAGTTAAGAATTTATTGTATGCAGAACTTCATGGCCTTTCCAACGACTGCTCAATCAGCTCCATACCCATCTCCCATCATGAATTATGGTTGTCTAAACGAAAAATTTCGGATTTTCTTACCTTGTTTTTTTAATTTAACCTCTATTATTTTTGCAACAAGGTCGTTAACATAACTTATTTTTATAAAAACTGTAAACTGTAGACTTTCCTCTTTAAGTTGACCTATTACACGCAATGTGCTATCTGAAGCCCTTTAAGAGTTATTACCTCTCAACTTATTCTTAAACCTATTTTAAACCTATTCTCAATGATAATTTGTTCCCTTAGCACGTCATTTTAAAAAATATCGTCTAATTTCGATGTGATCGGAATAGGTTATGAGTTAATAACTGTTTAATGGCTACAGTTAACACATAAGGTGTAATAGGTCACATTAAAGAGAAGAGTCTACAGCTTACAGTTTTTATAAAAAAAAAGTTATGTTAACGACCTTGTTGCACAAATAATAGAGGTTAAATTAAAAAAATACGTAAGAAAATCCGAAATTTTTAGTTTAGACAACCATAATTCTTGATGGGAGAGGGGTATGGGGCTGATTGAGCAGTCGTTGGAAAGGCCATGAAGTTCTGCATACAGCTCTAAACTGTGACCGTACACCCTGTAATTTTTAAGATACAGGGTGTTTTGTGAAAAATTGGTTTTTTTCTTAATCACCCTGTAACTCCTAAACGGTTGATATGCCCCCCCCCCCCTGGCATACAATTTTTGGTTCGTCTAGGTGAGTACTATCACCTCCCACTCTATTGACCTCCTAGTGGGAAACACCCTGTATATGCGATTGAACTTCTATGATAGGTGGTCAGAGATAACCATACTGATGAGACCTCTCTGATAGATGGCTGGGTCGAGAAGTTCAATTTTTCTGTATATAAATATATTTCATTATAAGATTTTAAACCCAATGATGCTCAAAACTTTTAAACTCTAAGTTCACCCTCTTCTCGTTGAACTATTGATCAAAAAGTTGCCTCGCAAAAACAAAACGGATGGACAGCGTAACAAAACTCAAGTCGATCGAATTACAAGATTTGATCCTAAGTTAATAAAAAAAAATCTAAATTTTGTTCAAAAATTCGAAATACCCAACTCCAAATCTCCAAGATACCGAATTGAGCAATAAATAGCTACATTTGTCTGTCATATTGAATTTCTAAATTTTTACCAAAAATCTGCGACCCCGATAATCTTCAGATATTGATTTTGAATCGAATCGGACCATTAATGACAAAATTCGTCCGCCCTGTAGCCACCATCTTGGTTTCATATTACATAAAAAGTTCAAAAATGTATTGTCATGCAAGATGTAGAAGTTTGCCAGATTTTATCTCAATAGCTCAACATGGAAGTGAGTAAGAAGAACGTCACACCCGGTCGCATTGTAGCTTCCAAGCTTCGAAAATCAATAGCAACCCGACTTCTGATGGTGTCGGAAAGTGTTTTCAAAGAAATCTACTGCTTTGCAGTCGTAAAGAAAGTGCTCAATAGTTCTCTTTACGCATAATATGCACTTACAGTCATTAGAGAGTACCTATACGTTTTATAGAAATTTGTATGTTTCTGCATTTCCTTTGTTTTTGATTGCAAGGAGATATCATATGAACAAAAATATATTTGTTATAGATGTGGCTTTGATACTCGTTTATATTTGCAGCGCGTACACTACACACTATCCAAACGATAAGCCAACGATATTTTATGTAAAAACTGTTGAAGTAAGCCCGAAAATGGCGAAAACTAGGCGCTCCTTCGAAAAGTTGCCATATAAAAATTTAGATTTTGCATGTATGTATATTTATGTACTGTTGGACACGATAGTCCCAAATTTTGGTTGCAGTAATTACGTTACGTTATGTTCAAGTAGAGTTTCAAAAATGAACTAAATCAGGCTACTCTTTCGTAAGGCTGCTATACAGGTTTTTTTTTCTACATATACTAGGAAAATGATCAGTCCTATACTGAAGAGGACTTCAAACTTATGAAATTATTAATGGAATTTTTTGCAGTTCGATAAACCGTCGAACACACCAAAATACCAAAATATGATTACGAAATTATCTAGCGTTTCGGCAGAATTAGTCTTCGACTAATTATAACTTTTTAATACTTTTAATGCAAATTAATTAATCATCCCAGTTTTTGTAGAATTTAAATGTTTAGTTTGGTCTTTGAAATATTTTTTGGTGATATTATTAACAAATATATAGTAAAGAAAGTGGTGGTAGAAGAAAAATGTAAATGAAATATTTAAAATATGGAAACATATACAGAATAAGTATCAGTAAAATCAAAAATATAAATATAGAAGATAGAATAAGTCAGGGAACAGTGTTAAAAAATCCATGCAATACAATACAATGTATGTATAGAATTTAGAGATTAAGTAAAGTTATCGATAAGCAAAAGATTGCAGATAATTTCAAATAAGTAATTCAAAGTGTGATGAGTATTGACAAGTCTGTCATCGAAAGCTACGAGAGTAAAACTCCTATGAAAAGCGCATCAAAATCAAGTTACTGGATAATGATATATAGTACAAATTTGTAAAAATCTTAACAACACGAGCGACTACAAATAGTAAGGACAAATTTGAATTTGGTTATCACTCAGTGGAAAGAAGACGTTGATAAAAAAAATTCCTCTGTACTTAACCCAGGGATTACACGAGATAGTACAGCTTGCATTCAAGCCTCCCTTCCAACGCGACTTTTAACTTGACAGCAGAAGGCAGTTCGGTTCATATCTATTCATCTTGCATGCAAGTTCATTTAAAAAATGGCATTGAGGCGTAAAGTCATTTGTATATTTGAAAATTATAGCAATAAAGGAAGTAACAGAATGATAAAAACCCAAGAAAAATTTAAGAGGAAGGTGTTGGTAAATGATGTATGCAAATGATCCTAGAAAATCTCATTTTTCAAATTACTATCACCTCAGCTGCCATGGTTTCTCATCATGCAAGTTCGCTGAAAGCTGAGCTGCCAGCATGGCAGTAGAGGTTACACGTGCACGAAGAATGACAGTACAGCTTGCATGCCTACCCCTCCTATTACTCATCATCAGCTAAACAAAATTAGGGAACGCTGGTAAGATTGCATCTAATAAAAGGTGTACACTTATAATTGCACTTAATGGCAAAGTTCTCGTGTGCAGGACAGCCAAGAAGAACGTCGGAAATTAAATTTTTCCACATATATGGAAAATCCTAATATGTCTCAAAGAACCCTATCTAAAAAGTTGAAAATCCCGTAGACGACCATCCAAAATGTTCTCAGTAAATTTGGGGAATCTTATAGTGTTCAGAAAAAGTCCGAGTCAAGAAGGGAAGCCGACTTCAACCATCATCCAAGACAAGAATTTTTATGGAAAAAAAGGGCGACGCAGATTCCAAGTTTAAGAATCATCGGTGCACCAGATTTCCCGTTAAATACTTAATTTAGCAAGTAATATGTTCGAGTGGGCAGAAATCATTACCTTTCATGAAAACAGGCACAATCAATACGGATGTATACGTACGTAAGTGTTTTCAGAAGAATCTTCTTCCATTTTTTAGAAAGCATGATGCATTAGCTATCTTTTGGGCGGATTTAGCAACATGCCACTATCGCAGAAAAGCGAGAGGTTTCTGCGATGCAATCAGTACCGAAGGAAGCGAGTCCTCCAAATTGCCCGGAACTAAGGCTATTCGAAAAATATGGAGCTAATATAAAAAAAAAATGTCTAACATTGACACTTTTAAGAGCCAAAAGAGCGTCCGATACTGTCTCTGTATAAAATTTAATGAAAAACGTAAATAGAAAAGTTCATCAATTTTATAGCACGTAGTAATTATATCATATCGGCTGTGTATAATGCAGATGATTAAAAAATAGTTTAATTAAAACTATTAAAACTATTTTATAACAAACACCAAAAATTTTGTTCTTGTTGATTTCTTCATTCATAGTAGGTCGATATTTTTCTGATGTATTTATTTGATACCTAAAAAACTGAGTTGGAAAAAATAAGCAATTTCAAAATCAATTAAAAAAAGCATTTATGTACCCAGCCACGTACAGTTTGTTATTACTTACTTGCTTAATAACCCTATGTAAATTATTCAAATAGCGGCAGTATGTAGGAAAATATTCTTGCTATCAATGTTACGAATCAGAGGAGAAACTAGTCTAAGGTGGTTGTTCGTTCTGCTCTATGTAAAGCGCCTTCGGGCATAACTTTTAACGTAAAAATATGTATGGCACATCCTTGAGAACGAACAAAAATTTAGCATGTTCATGAGATTGGGAATAACACTACAACAGCACAAAATACATTTGGTAGAATTAGGACAGAAAACAATCTCAAACGAGTAGTGAAAGGAAGGTGCATAGAATAAAAGAAGTCCATGGTATATTCACAATTAGATCTATTTTAAATGAGATTTCCAGGTGGGGATGAGATCCATTAGCAAACCAAAATTGATGGTATGTGTCGACGAAAGCAAAATATTGTGCCCCTAGGAGTAATAGAGAGATATGTATGTAAAAAGCGAATAGGTGTTCTTTTGAAGTATGCAGTAGGCTAAGACTTGGATGACCAGGGGCTATTCAATATTACAGCTATAGCTGCTTTGATAGCACAGTAGAACAACACTTTGAAAACTGTCAAATTTAGCCATAGCAAGAAAAAGCGGCTGCGAGATTTTGTACAACCAAAAGCTGCTTTTATGCTTTGTAATCTATATGTGTAAATTGTCAAAAGCTCTTTGTATTTAATCGCGAAATTTTATATTGAATTGCTACTCAAATTATAATGAGCGACCAGAAATATTGATTTTGTCTCTACCGCAAATGGTTACCACTTCAAGAAGTTTAAATTTATTATTTCCCTGTGCCAACATTTTTAAGAAAATGACAGACACATACATAAATATTACCATAGCTGCTTTGAGTCAGGAGTGTAAGCAACAAAAAGCATAGATGAGAAGCGCATTATATCCAGAATAGCCGCTCCATCATTGATGTAGAGCGAGAATAGGAACGACACCAGGATTGTAGTCAGAGGAGATTTAACTGCAGAAGAAAGACCCTTACCCAAATAATGTCAAACATTTTCTTGGTTGACAAAAATTTAAAACAAGGAAGCGAACAATCTGAAAGGTAAATAAACTAGGATGTGATGAGCTACAGATATTATTTGTTCTACTCTTATTTATTATGTCAAGTGTGGTGGACAGTCGTGTTTATCGTAAATTTTGTTTTTAAAGTGTTTTTAAACACATTTTAGTGCTTTGTTTGTGTCTTTAGTGTTCTAGTTTGTTTTGGGTGTAATTTAATTTATTTTAGTTTTTGTTTTTATTGCTAGCTAACCCCACTTTTTTTTTACATAACGTGGTTTGTTTATATTATCGTTTTCTTCCAATCGCGTCGTAAGTTAATTTTGTTCTTGGTATTATGGATTGCGGTGGTTTTTGCCGCGTCGAATTTAATGGCTCTTCCTAGTTTTTAGCGTGCGATGGTGTTTGTGGTAAAGCGTTCCACGACACATGCGTAAAACTTGAGAATGCGGCCTTAAAATTACTAAAAAAGACTCGCAATTTACTGTGGGTCTGCGACTCTTGTGGGAGAGCCCCGGTACATACTTTTTTTGATACGCTCGCGTTGTACAGAGGTGACCTGGACAACCTTAAGAGCATGGTGGTTGGCCTATCGAACAAGGTTAACCTTAATGCTCAGTCTATTGAGCAAAATATGGTTGACTGCTCTAGTTCAACTGTCGTGAACTGCCCTCAACAACCAACATTGGACCAAGATTTCATAAACAACCGTTCTAATAAAAACCACAAGGGCAATCCAATTACAAAGAGGAAAAAAACTTCCAAAAAACAGGAGGTTCTGCCGACTGTGGTATTTAACCCGCCGAATACGCCAACTCCTGGTAGACAGGGTTCTCCTACGGTTGGTGGGGCCGTATGTAGCGCTTTGAGCCCCTGCGTGGATAATACCACTCCAGCTCCTGCTACAATGCACAGTAACAAATAGTATTAATTCTGTATCCTCATTAGGGAATGGTATTGGTACATCTTTGAGGACAGTACTAAAACCTTCAAGTGTTTTCGTCACTAGGTTCTCTCCTGAAACGGTGTGTGACAACATATTGAGGTATCTCGAATCCAAAAACATTGCAACAGAGGGTGTTTCTTGCCGCAAAATTAGTAAAGCGGTTGCATCCTTCGTCTTAACTGTTTCAGCAGATGTGCAGGATAAGTTACTAGATCCCTTATTTTGGCCCTCTGGCGCTTTTACTAAATTATTTGCACCTTCTGGGCACCAACCTAGAAATAAAGCTAAAATAAGCAATATTATTCCAAAAAACTGAAGTCGCTTTCCCTTTACTATCAAAATATAAGGGGGATTCGGACAAAAACTGCACATATCTTCAAATCCTCTGTCGCAACTTGTTTTGATATTGTTGCTTTCACTGAAACTTGGCTGCACCATGGCTTTCATGATGCCGAAATCTTAGACAATTCTTACCAGGTTTTTAGAAAAGACAGACATACTGATTCTGAAGGTCGCGGCGGTGGCGTACTCCTCGCATGTAAAAACCATTTTAATTGCAGCCAAATTGAGGTCCCCAGTTTTTCCAACAATTTTGACACTGAACTTATAGTTCTTAAGCTGTCTCTATTAAAACACGACTTATACATACTATGCTGCTATATTCCTCCAGACTCCATAAACATTTATGATGACAAAGGTCAAAATATTTACGACCTACTAACTTCAACATCTAATTTTATTCATGGCATGATGCAACCTCTACTTATTGGTGATTTTAACTTACCCAACATACATTGGGTACTAAATGAAGATGACGATGGCTATCTGCCTCTTAATAACTTATCAACAAGGGAATCACTATTCCTAGACACTATCTCATCTCTTGGTCTCAGCCAAATCAGTAATGTAAAGAATGACATGGGAAGGCAGTTGGACCTGGTTTTCTCTACTGACTCGGGTAACTTGTTAGTCGAACCTAGCCCAGTTTTAATGTCTAATATTGACAAATATCACCCCCCTCTACTAATTACATAAACCGAAAACATTACAAATTGTGACGAAACACAATACTTCTTCAATTTTAGAAAAGCTAACTTTTCGGAACTGTCCAGTAGCCTTACCTCTATTGATTTCAACACATTACTGTCTAGTAATAGTGTTGACGAAGACATTTCTAAATTTTACATAACTCTTTTCAATTTATTTTCATCTCACGTTCCCCGCGAGCGACAACGGTTCTGTAAAACATCTCCGCCAATAAAGAATTGAAACGTCTTAAAAATAGAAAAAATAAATTGTGGAAAAGTTATATCAGGGACAAAGACATTATAAGTCATAACAACTTCCTCACATCCTATAATGAGTTAAAAAAGAACTTCCTCTTCACTTTATGATGAGTATATCCAAAGCATGAGTGCGAAATTATTTAGTGACCCACGTATCTTTTTCAAGTTTATTAATATGAAGAAAAAAACTGACAACTATCCCAATACCATGAGGTATAAGGATTCTGCTAGTGATGATTCGTCTGAAATTTGCAATATGTTCGCTTCTTTTTTCGACAATGCATTTTCTTCGTCCAATTTCCATCCTCGACATAACAATTTTAATCATATGAACGATTCTCATAACGTTTCATTCACTATTCCTACAATTACACAAGAGGATATACTCGATCATATTAATGCGCTTTCAAATGATTTTACAACGGGTCCTGATGGGATCCCTCCAGCCTTCTTTAAGTCGTGCTGCCTTGCCCTGGCAGCGCCGCTTAAAATAATATTTCAGAAATCTTTCATCATACCTATTCACAAAAAAGGTAGTAAAAGTGAAATCTCTATTGCCTTTTGCCTATTGAAAAATTATCCTGTATGCCCAAATTATTCGAATCTATTATTTACTCTCAGCTATCGGTTTCATGTAAGAATTTGCTCTCTTCAAACCAACATGGGTTTCTTTCGGGCAGATCTACAACCACTAACTTGTTGGAATTTGTCTCGGATACCATTCGCGGGTTTGCAAAAGGCTACCAAACCGATTGTATTTATACAGACTTTAGTAAAGCCTTCGACAAGTTATCTCACTCCGTGATACTCTTTAAAATGGAAAAGTATGGGTTTCCCCCAACATTTCTAAAATGGACAGAGTCTTATTTAGATAACAGAACATATCAAATCTTATTCCGCTATTCCATCTCTAGAGTCTCGAAGGCTTCGTCTGGCGTACCTCAAGGGAGTCACTTGGGCCAGTTATTCTTTATTCTGTCTATTGACGACATTGTCTCTGTGGTGAAGTACTGTAAGGTTTTGTTTTATGCTGACGATGTTAAGCTTTTCGCTCAGATTAATCTGTTCACGATTGTGAACTGGTACAGAGTGACCTTCAAAAATTTTACAATTGGTGCGAGAACAATAATTTGGTACTCAATATCGACAAATGTGAGGTTATGACTTTCCATAGGAATCAGACACCAATCACTTATGGTTATGAGTTCTCTGATTCCTCGATTCGCCGTGTGCACTCTGTCTGTGACTTGGGTGTCAAGTGTGACCACAGATTGAATTTTATCTCCCATATAAACTATATGGTATCAAAGAGTAGTTCTATGCTGGGTTTTATAAAACGTTGGTCCCGAGAGTTTTCGAATCCTACAATAACATTGCGTTTGTACACTTGCTTTGTGAGACCACTTCTTGAATACGCTAGCCAGGTCTGGTCTCCATTTTACGGTACACACATCGACCGCATTGAGTCTGTCCAGAGAAACTTTTTCCGACTTGCTCTCAGACACCTACCCTGGAATAATTCATTAATTCTTCCACCTTATGAGGATCGCTTGAAGCTTTTGAATATGCACTCGCTTCAAAAACGTCGTATGGTTGCCGATGTAACGTTTGTGCATCAACTAATAAACGCGAATGTTGATTCCCCGCTGTTACTTGGTAAAATCTCTCTCTCTGCATGTACGAAACCATTAACCGCATGTGCATTACTGTTAATACTAAGGCTGAGCATTTTGTAGTTGACGTTTCTAAGCATGTTCTAAAAAAACGTCTATATAATACTTAGTTCTCTTTTTCTATGTCACTTTGCATATCATTTCATCCGGTGTTTGGTTTATGTTTAGTTTAACATACTAATAATAACACCGACTAAGGGATGAAACGCATGTATTGTTGACCGTTTATTTATTAAACGTGTCCATGCAGCGAGCTTGTGTTAAGCTGGTTCTGATAGTAAATAAATTATTTCTTCAATTTTATTTACTCCATATATTTTTTTTTATATCAGTGCATTAAGCCCAAGTATACAATAAATTATTGGTTTAATTTAAAATTTTGGAAAATGAAATTAATCAATTTTTACTTACAAACCGCAAAGCGTAATAGTGTACATTTCATATTGACATCTATCTCCCCCTCCCCTCTTGAACTTATTCGCCATCGACTTCTTTGCATGATTTTGCTTTATGAGGCCTGCCTTAAATATGCGGATATAATTGTAGAGAGATGTGCATTTTACTTATCTTTTAACAAAAGCAGCGCTTACTGCGGGTATGGGACCTTTTGGTCCCCATACAACTAATCCACGCGCTTTTATATATAAAATTACTACTGAATCAAGTGTCTTAAAATTTCTACAAACAATTTCATAAATAAAGGAAATAAATAGTTACGGTTGGGTTGAATCATATTTCATTTATATGTATATGTACATAATTTACACATAAATCTTTATATGAAGCCAAACACATGCAAATTGATGATAATATATTGCAAGCATAAAAAATTATCTTTCATTATCATCAATTAACGTGAATCGTTTACCTTAGATGTAAATATAAACAAATTATTGTATCATCTAAGCTTACATTACAAATAAGCGAAGATGCAATAATTCGGAAAAAATTATTAATTAGCTAGGTATATCACAAAACGAAAGATAATATTTTAATAGATTGATATTTAATGTAAGCATGCAGATGGAAAAAGCTTTTTTATGCATACATCGCCGCCGTACGGGGATTAAATGATAACAGAAGAAAAAAACAACTGTTTTAGTATTATGGAGATTGAACATGTTACAAAGTCCAGATCATCTAAAACGAAAAATTTATCGTTTGTAACTATTACAGAGGAAGTTAAAAGTTAGTTATGAATATGAAAAATAATTATTATTTATCAATCAAGTGGATAAATTTAGAAACATTAATGAAGGTGGGACGGGAGCTGGCTTTGTATTGTATTACAAACTATTACATAATACCTAACACTTTTGATAACTCACCTTAACAAATTTATAAAAAAAACATAGTTAAACTTACCTGATTTAATTACAGCGACTGCTTCTGGGGCTGAAACTATTTTCGGTTCCCTATCAATTGGATGAGTTATTTCATTCGTATATGTAAAGTAATTATTTGTTCTAAACAGCAGTGCAGAGCTTGACCTGCTAAAGCCATTAAGTAATTTTGGAACCGAAAAGGCCATTTTATCTTTTTATAGTCTTGTATGGTAAATAGGAAATTTTCTCGACCAAAGCTATCTAAAAGAATTTAATATAATAATAAAATTTGTACGTACAGAATACGTCAAGTTGAATTTATTTGACAGCTTTATTTAAACGAGACTCGCCAATCGAGCTGGAAGATATTTCTTGGTTCCGTTCGGTCATATGATGATTGACAATTGTAAATTTCTTTGTTTTTTAGGAGAATAAAGAAAGAAGTATATTAGATTTCTTTAATTAAACAAATTAGATTTGCAGTTCGCATATTTGTTTTGAGTTTTGCATTATAAGTTTTATACAAATTATTTAAAGTAGTAAAGTAGTTTGGTGTAAACATTGTTTTTCATTAATGAGGTCCGACTGCATACAATAGTTTTTTTTTAACACAAGTGGTAACTTTTTCTTGAATTATCAAGCTGATAAGGAATTGTCTCTTTACTGAATAAGTTAAACAAATTCCTCTAAACGTCTAAAATCCACAGTATAAATTATCAGATATTTGTCGCAATTATGGAAGGTGAAGTTTTTTTGGGCCAAATAATTCACACAAAGTCTTTAGATGACTTTGAATTATTCACAAACGGATATGTTGCCGTAAAGGACGGAAAGGTAATTTTATAAATTGTAAATGATACTTTCGGAGTTGGCAAAAGAAAAGTATTTTTATCAATAATGCGTCCTTACTTAATTTAGTAAGTAGGGTCAGCTATCATGTTTGAATTGAACTAATATTTAGTTGGAAGAAGGTAGTTTCAAACCCAAGATTAGTCTGACATCGATTCTGAGAAATTATTAAGTATTTCTGCTTTTTATCCTTCCAATCTTCACTGTTGCAGCTTCATGTTGAATTAATTTTTTCCATTGGTCACGATCAAAAAACTGCAATATCAATACGGCAGTTGCTAAGCTAATTGCCTGACATTGAGGGCGCCTTATCTCTTCCAGTTAACAATGATATCTTTCATTAAATTCTTCAAAATCGGCTGTCTGTCGTAATCTGTTTTTCATGAAGGCTGACTTTCTCCAGATTATAAATGGAATTCTTTACCATTGTTACTCTTAAACTTACGTCGTTTGTAAATACTAGAAAAGGCAAATCGTTCACATACAAATAATTTATAACCCGCCTCATTCATACCAAAGAGAAGCAAAAATGCGTGAATACAGGTAATAATACTGCTACACATAAAATAGACTTCACTTTTTACAGCTTTTACAGTTTTAATAATGTTGGACGATGTTCGCTCGTTTTATCCAAGTATCATTGTGGGTGGATGCTGTTGCCTATATACCTACCTACATAAATAAAATTAAGTCGGTCAATTGGCGTTACTTGTAGATGACACCGTAATGTAACGCTTCTTGTAAACAAATGAGATCGAATGTATTCGTACAATCAAGATCCTCCTAAAAGTATTGATTGAGCAAGATTAAATTGAATGTAAAGAAAACTAAGGCGATGTGCTTTATTGATCTTGATCCAGAAAACTTAGACCTCAGAAATAGAAAAATGAATATCTACCTACCTTGGTGTTATAGATAATAAACTGAAATTCTATGAACATTTGAATAATGGCTTCCTAATGTAGAATTCCTTGGAACGAGCTCTTCACCGATGCGTGGGATCATCGCGATGTTGTTTTTGTAATGCAATAAAAAAAGCGCATAGAGCTACACTCCACTGGTGTAGAACTGTCGGAATAGAATTCGACATAAGCAACATCTGGTATTATACACTGTAAGAATGTTATATAATGCACTTGTGCTTCTACTTTAGGCTTCAACTTCTCCATAATAAAGGAATCCGAATTAGTAGTAGTAGTAGTATTTTATTTCACAGCAATAAATACATGCTTTATAACCATAGCTTATAATCTTACCTAAACTTCTATACTATAGGAACATTTATTTTTAAATATTCAATTATTTTCTTCTTAAATTTTCTTAGTTCATTCTCATTTCTTATTTCCATTGGCATTTCATTATACATTTGCAAACCTTTATACATTATCATATTTTGCGTATTAGTATTTTTGAATTTACTTAATCTAAACTTATCATTATTTCTTAACGAATATGGTTGTGCTTCATTGACATATCTAATATAACTACACAAATATCCTGGAAGCATATTATTCTTAATTTTAAATATAGTAATTAGCACACTCAAACACACCCGTTGTCTTACACTTAACCATTTTAGCGCATCCAGCATATGTTGCCTTGGTGTTATTTTATTACATCGAAGTATTATTCGCATTGCCCTATTTTGTTGCTTTTGTAACCTATTGAGATCTTCTTTAGATACCATAAAAATTATCGCAGCACAATATTCGAAATGAGGTTTGATTATTATATTGTATACCTTTATAGCACTAATTGTCGAAATATTGTTTCTGATTCTCCTGAAGAATGAGATCTTTTTTGCCACTTTTTTACAAATATAATCTATAAATTTATTAAATTTTAATTTAGAGTCTATAACTACCCCTAAATACTTTATTTCCTTGACTAGTTCAATATTTTTGTTGTCCATTTCCACACACAAGTCTATATCTATATTAATACACATGCACTTCGTTTTATCTATATTTCATCCTGTTCATCTTTAACCACTCACAAATTTGCGTTAAGTCCTCTTTTAGCTTATTTACACATTCTGGAACATTCACTCCCGTTATAAATATTAGCGCATCATCAGCAAATAGTCTAAGCTCTGTATGCTTTATTACTTTTCCCATATCATTAATATATAATATGAACAACAGTGTTGCTAGAATTGATCCTTGAGGAACACCAACCGTTACATCTCTACTGTTCGAATATATACCACTAATTTTAGTTGCTTGCGCTCTACCAGTCAAGAACGATGTGAACCACTGCAGCTCTGTACCCCTGATACCATATTGCTCTAGCTTTTGAAGAAAAATTGCTCGATCGATCGTCTCGAAGGCTCTTCTCATATCCAAAAATACTGCAATTACGAATTTGCCTTGATCTATTGCCAGCTTCCACTCAGTTAAAACCCATGTCAAAGCTGTCTCGCATGAATGCTTACCCCGAAAGCCCGATTGATACTCCACCAAGATTTTATTTTTGTCCACATAATCTGCCAATTGCATTTGGACCACCTTTTCCATAATTTTTTCGCAGGTATGTAACATATTTACCGGTCTAAAGTTTTCACACCTGTTACTTCTGGGAACCTTTTTTACCGGAACTGTAACTGATTCCTTCCATATCTATAGAGCCAATAATTACATTTAAACTATCTATAAAGTAATCATTTAACTTATTAGCCACCATTGCACTATCCTCGTAATGACCATCCGCAAATTCGACTATTTTAACTTCCTCTCTGGTGTCTTTCAGTACTAAAAATTTTATGGTTTTCCACATTGATTTTTGGTCCCACGAATTTTCGATTTTCGATTTAATGAAATTACTCTTAGCTTTCTTTATTTTGGCCCTGTATATATTGCTTATAGATTTATAACGCTCCCAATCTTCTTCTTTCCCCAGAAATTTTACTTTTTCAAACAACCTTACTTTATATTTCTTCATTTTACTTAAATCCGACGTAAACCATGAATTTGCTACCCATTTCGCGGGCTTTCTTACTGTCATTGACTCGATTGCTTTTTTTAATAATAAATGTGAATGGGGTACATGTTAGAGCCCATCCAGTGAATGAACATAAATAATCATTTAACAGATAAATCAATGCTTTTCGTTTTCGGAATTAAGAATAATAATATGTTTGTTAAGGAATATCAGACTTATAACTTGCGAGGAAATAGCTGTTTCAGGTAACAAGTAAAATCGGAAAATTCTCTAAAAAAAAATGAGCATTGTTTTAAAAGAAAACCAATTCTTTATCAAAATCAATGATGATTATTATGTAGATATGAAAATGTTCAAGCTATTTATACATGTATCTGCACAACATAACAACATAATTAACTAAGTATTATATATAACAAATATTTCAGGCTTCTACTACTCAAAAGATTTCGGCGCAATAAATACAATCTGCCTAATCGGAATATTGCCGATATAAGCTTAAATTTTCTAACAAAATACGACTATTGAAACTTAATTAATAATTACGTTGAAACAAACACAACCTGCATCCATACATCATGCCTTGCTTTAGCCTTTTTATAAAAATATTACAGTTAGTTCTACTGATGGCACTCAAACTAACTCTGCATTCGCACAGCTTTCTTTGTTTTTGGTATGGATCTAACGGGTTTATAATGAATTACTATAACGTAATGAGAAAAAAATTGATGGTTAATAACCTTGGCTATCTCCCCAATATTTATGGATCTGGTTATATAGCACGCGTATATATTGAGAGAAAGTAAGCTTTTACATATTAGAATAATTCAAAGTATATTTTGGCAGATTATTGGAGTTGGAAGGGACTACAATGATTGGAAAGAAACATACCATGGACAATTAGTTGAGAAAGTGCTCAATCCGAGTCAGTTCTTAATGCCAGGTTTTATCGATTGTCATATTCATGCGCCTCAGATGACACAAATTGGATTAGGACTGGACAGACCATTATTAGACTGGTTAGAAAAGTATACATTTCCATTAGAAGCGCAATATAATAGTTGTGAATTTGCTCAAAATGTATATGAGCATGTTGTAGTAAGTAATAAATTTTTTAAAACATTGCCTTTGTGCCATTTTTTTAAAAGAACATATTTTTGATGCTCTTAATAGCGATCCACAATTAAATGTGGCACAACACTCGCTTCCTACTTTGCTACAAATTATAAGGAGACTTCTCTGTTATTGGCAAAAGAAGCAGTAAAGCAGGGACAGCGTAGTTTTGTTGGAAAAGTTTGTTCCGATTCTAATAGCCCCGATTATTATATGTAGGCAAATATAACTATCATGGAAATCTACTTACGTTTATAAATTTATAAACTAATTTTTTTCATCGTAGTGAACAATGTGAACAGTCCTTGCGTGATACTGTAGATTTTGTAAAAGAAATCCTTGACCTTAATAGCGATCTCGTGAAGCCGACCATTACCCCACGTTTTGCGATAAGTTGCTCTCAGAGCTTGTTAAACGGCCTTGGTGATATTGCAAAAGATTGGGACTTAAGCATTCAGGTAAAATTTATTGTACTCTTCAGCATTTAAGAATTTTATCATTATATATTGTAGAGCCACTTCTCCGAAAATCTTTCTGAAATTCAATTTGTTAAAAAGTTATTTGGCAAATTATATGCTCGAGTTTATCAGGATGCAAACTTACTGACAAATAAGGTATTCTCCTATTTTCATTGTAAATATACCTTATTGTTATTGTCTTTATACGTTTTCAGACCATAATGGCGCATTCAGTATTCATAGAGGACGAAGAATTACAAATTTTCGCAAAAACTGGTACGTCTGTGGCTCACTGTCCGGCTTCTAACACTCTGTTATCATCAGGATTATGTGATGTAAAAAGATTACTAGATGCGAATATTAAGGTTGGGTTGGGCACAGGTAATGATTTTTTTCTTGTTATTTAAATTCTCATTTATCGTACTAAAACTTATGAATCGGTTTAGATGTATCTGGAGGAAATAAATTTTCTATTCAAGATGCTATTCTTCGGGCCTTAGATGTTTCGCAGCATATTTCCTTTCTAAAAAATAGAAATTACGTAACAGATAACGATATCAAAACATCAAATGCAGATTATGTCCCTCTTAACTATACACAAGCTATATATTTGGCTACATTGGGTGGTGCTGAAGCTCTTGCTGTTGGAGATAAGGTTGGCAATTTCACAACTGGGAAGTATTTTGATGCACTAATTATTGATACAGATATATATCCAACCAAGAATATAAGTTTTCCGGAGAAATTATCGCAGTTAAAAAGTGAAGAAGAAAAATTAATTGAAATGCTACAAAGATTCATATACGTCGGTGACGATAGAAATATTATTGAAGTGTATGTAAATGGCAGGCAAATAAAAAAAGACTAATATTATTGATTTGTTTATATGAACTTATGAACATGCTAAGTAAACTGATAAATACTTTATCATTCGTTTTTTATTCCATTGAGTTTGAGTCTAACCGCGAAGACAACTAATCATTTTCTCTATAATTATAGTTCAAGATTCGATTGTATTTGCGGTAAGAAAATGTGTACTACTATTGCTACGGAGAATGGCCATTTCTACTTGTACAAATTATGAACTGTCGGAAATAATATCATTCGCAGTGAACTAAATAGAGATTTTCGCCCAATGCACTGATCCACTGGAGGCTTGCCTTTTGATAGGCACCCCTGATGATCTCTTCATTTAAAGGTTCGATCGGGATACTCATTTAAACTCTCGTTGCGGAGCCATTCATTTCAGAACCCTTTTTGGCCATCAGCAATCTCGTTGCCTGGGATATCCCTGTGGGCAGGTACCCAGCAAAGGGTAACCTTGTGTGTGTGCCGTGTAGTCAATTCCTCGAGGGTAATCTTGTATAACTGACCCAATTTAATTTAATCAGCAGAGCATCCAGCGTCTAATGGCTGCCTGGGTGTCAGTGTGCGGTGCGGACTCTGCACATAGATGCCAATATTACTACCTGGTAAATCGCTACGAGTTCTGCCTAAAAAACACTACATTGGTCCGGCAGTCTGCACGATCAAATAAGAGATAATTATTTGAAAATCAAATAATTAGCACCAAATATAACAAATAATTATTTGCGAATAATTCACTGAATAACGAATAATTATTTGATCTATCGAATAACAAATAATTATTTGAAATTCAAATAATTAGCACTAAATAACAAATAATTATTTGCAAATTTGCTTAGTAAATTAAAATCAAATAAAAATTTATTCGATTTTTTTAAAACATCGTTATTTGATTGGAATTTTATTCGAATAACGCCCATCACTGGATTACAGCGTACATTGCTAATTGAATAAATAACTAATATTATATATATATTATATTAGTTATTTATTCAATGACATTGTTTCGGTCCTACGTCGTCAGTTTACAAATGAAAATGAGTAAGAGAAAAGTGTGTGTCAATGGGCCAACGTACTCGCTGCCACATACTGCATGTGCATTTTGCTAGACTTGTTATCAATAATTTTTCTATACTGTAATTCCTTATATGAATACCGAGTTTAATTGTGTGTGTGTGTTCAATTAAGTTCCAGTTTTTCATATAAACCATAACTGTATCACAAATTCACAGCACGTAATGATAATTAAATTTTATATTTCCACCTCAAATCGCAGGTAATCAACTGTACAGCCGTCCGATCAGATATTTCACAATTTCAAAATGGCCGAAACTATTTGCTTGCAATAGTATTGGTATGATGTCAGTACTACCCCATCAGGAAAAAAAACGCTCGAAAACTCCTTTTTAAGCGCTTCTGCGGAAGCACAAAGCGTTTCGATTGAGCTTCAGTTTCATATAAATTTTAACATTGCATGTCCGCAGAAACAAGCACTTGCTTTTAGCTTCGTTTTAATCGCTTTTAAAGCACTTTGTGTGAAGCAAATTGGAATCTCTGCTCTGCACGTTGTCAGCTACTACAGTGTCGGCACAAATATAGTTACCATATCGTTTCTCTTTTAATTACAGAAAAGTTAAAGTTTGACAGTTATGATTGTGTGAAATAAAAGAAAATCATATAGCTTAAACTTTAGCATTTTAATTCAGCAAAACAGATAACAGATAAAGGAATAGTTCAAAGTACAAAAGTAAACATATTCAACAGAAAATGAAAAAAAAAAGAAAAATTCGTGATATGTACACTTTATAATTTTATATTTTCACACCTTTGAATCACAATGACTAATCGCAGGGCGTCAACACGAGAAACAAATGATCACGTTCGCATTTAATATTTGCTACGAAATTGCTTCATATTTCTTCCAGAAAAGCACTTTTTGGAAGCATATCAGTAACCTAGATACAAGCGCTTCGAATCTGCTTTTCTTTGAATCTGTGGTATTAGTATGCGGCACGTGCTACAAGTCGGAATTTGGCATTTTGGAATTTTACCCCCCCCCCCCTGGGAATTGCCTTTCATCTGTAATGATACAGTTATGGTTTATATCAAAAACTCTAAGTTATAACCTAGGCTCACGACTCGCTAGAATGATCATTGATTCAATTACGTAATTGATCGAATGATCATTGCTTGGTGCGGCAAGCACACGATATCTTGACGGTAATTCGATTTGACAGATTTTGTAAATTAAAAACTCTGAATTGTGAAGTAATTTTTGAAAAATTGACTCGAGCCTTGTATTAGAAATTTTTGTATAGAAATTTTTTTCAATAATTAGCTTTGAGAAAAATTCAAAATTTACCTTGAAAAATGTATCAGCAAATTTCACAAACGACATTTGCCAGTGATTGCTGGAAAATCAACTGATTTTTCCAATAACTTGCAGTTCTTCAGCACTGAAAGCGCATTTAACGACAAAAGGAATGACAAGTAATGCATAATTTCAAACGAATGAGCTTGTGGAAACGTAATTGGTGCAATGAAGAAACAACTGATCATTGCGCCAATGATGCAATAACACACGAGCTATGCAATGATCATTGATATGTTCCATGTGCCTAGGTAGGGATTAATTGAACACGAATACAATTAATTTCCGTAATCATATAGCAAGGTCAGCTGATAGTCTGTGACGTAGTTCTGTGACTAATGTATATATATTTTTATAAGAAAGTCAGAGGGTATTGAGTTCTCTGTTGATCATATAAGGCTAAAACACAATGTGGGCGGCACGACAAAAATGCCGTAGAAAACGTCCGTGAAAATACAATGTGAGCGACAAGAGCTGTCATCCGTAATTAAATTTTATTCTGTTATTTGTGTCAAATAACAATGGGAAAAATGTCAACAAATAAATTAAAAAAGATAATTAAAGTTGCTTGTGCAGCGTTTTTGGCATACGAAGAGTTTCTTCCATTTTTTTAATATCTTCTATTATTAGCTGAGGTTCTTTAATAAATGTTTTTCTAATTAATTAACTCTAATTATTGATTAAATACATTTATCACCAAAAAATTATTATGCTTTACTTTCCAAAAATAATAAATGTTTTCCTAATTAATTAACACTAATTATTGTTTAAATAAACTTATCACCAAAAAATTAATATCTTCTATTACGTTAAACGTCAAACAATACATATGAACGTAGCCCAAAATCTTAATTTTGCTAAACGCACCCTAAACGTGCGACAAATTTCAATTTTCATTTAAGTTCGACGACAACGTCGAACGATGTCGTCAGCATTGTAGATTATACCATACATCGCCATGTTATTAACCCAAATGACAGCGGTTTTTACGGCGTTTTTGTCGTGTCGCCCACATTGTGTTTTAGCCTATAGGGAACTACCGCGGATCAACATTGCTGTTCTGATACGTCTAACCAAGAGGGAAGGAAAATCCTCCCGCTTCAACCGTGTGGGTTAACTCATTGTAATTTAGCCTTTACCTATGCGAACGTGAGCTTAATATATCGAATTGTGCCAGAATGTGACATTTAACTAACTTCAGAATTCAGATACGATTTGACAAGTTAAGCAAACAACTTGAACAATAGTGGTCTTAAATTTTTAAATATTTTTTTTATTAAACACCATGTCTACAGAGGCAGGATCTTCTGGACGGGACGAAAATTTTGACACATTCTACAATGAAGTATTAAAAATACAGTTAAAATGGATGCTTTACACTAAAGTTCATTGTGCAGGTCAAAGAAATAGAAAAGAGGGACTCAGTGCTAACATCATCTCAGCAAATAGATCGGTTGCTTCGTCCAGGCTCAACATATTTTAATTTAAACCCATTCGAAGTTCTGCAAATAGAAGCTGAATCTCCTGTGGATCAAATAAAGAAAAAGTATCGTTCCCTTTCAATTTTAGTACATCCAGATAAAAATCAGGATAGGAAAGAGAGGGCTCAGGCAGCCTTTGAAATTATAAATAGAGCTTGGAAAACCCTTGAGAACGATGTCACAAGAAAAAAGTGTTTGGATGTATACGAAGAGGCCAAAGAAAGAACAGATTATATGGTGATTAACATTTCAATTTCACTCGCGGGGCTTGTAATGATTTTTTTAATAATTTTAAGATTTCAGAAAAAAAGAAAAAGCTCAAAAAGGAAGGTAAAACTGAAGAGAAAATTCCCGAAGATGATCCTGCCAAATATAAGCATGCTGTTTATGTCATGGTTATGAAGCTATTTGCAGATATGGAGCGACGAAGGCAGCAATTAGAACAGCGTGATATGGAAGAAAGGAAAAGGAAAAGGGAGGCCGAAATTGAGGAGGAAGAAAAGAGAAAAATGGATAAGGAATGGCAGAAAAATTTTGAAGAATCCAGACAGAATCGGGTAAATAGTTGGCACACTTTCCAAGCAGGAACTTCTTCTAAAAAGAGTAAAAAACAAAAAAAGACTCATGCTGGATTTATACCGCCGAAGCTCAAGCCCGAAACAAGATAAGTTTATTTCCAATTAGCTCTAAATAAGTGTATTCTTTGACATTTTAATGCCTATCAAATAAAATAAAATAAGTCAAGTCAATTCTGTTTAAAGTAATGTGAGTTTTTCAATCTATTGGAATTTATTTTAATCACTCCGTTGACCAGTCCATTTTTGGTATTTGCAGAAAGGGGCTCACGTTCACTGTCTAACCCTAAATAGTTTAACACGCATTAGATAAATGAATAGAAAAAAAAATGCTCATAAGCGAATCAAAAGGAAAATTAACTTCAATATTCGTACTTTTCACAGTAAATTATAATTCTCAATGTGAAACATTGATATTACTACCCGTTCACAAATTGTACGAAAATTTCTGCTTTTTTACGACCCCCCACTCATCTCGGTGGCGAGGCGAGTAGCGGATTGTCAAAGCATCGCACTAGCGCCTTCACTCCGCATAATGCCCATTCAGATGCATGCTCTCTTTGCTTCTTTTATCTCATCCTTGGAAACAGGTTTCATCAAGAATACTTTGAGAGAATTTTCATTAACATTGCATTGCATTGCAGTGCGGTGCAGTAAAACAAAGGGGAATAGTAAGATGAGCGGATGGGATAGGAATTGGTGGCCGACAAGCAGTCAGGCAGCAAAGTGAAACATGCATGCAACTATGTGCATGGCTGGCATCGGGGTGTATGCATGTACAGCTATCTGGTGGCGGAGACAGAATAGAGCAATATTCTGTCAGTCTGAAAATTTTTGCTTTTTCCCCGTCTGTTACCTTCTGACCGCATCTACAATTAAACATACAACTTGTGCATTTTTAGTGGCCAGATGAAGCTTCTTGCTTAGTTACATGTTCTTTGATAATACTAAATAAAGGATAAATACATTATTGAATTGAGTATTACTTTATTGCACAACCTTAGTATCTAAATCTAATACAATAAAGTTTCTTGGCCCACGGTTATTGAATTAAAAAAAAAATAGTTGTACTGTAATACGAGTTATTTTTCTTGCTCTTTCTCCAAAATACGCCTTGCGGTGTAATTTACTAAGATAATTTGATTTCTTTGTTCTCTATATTCAAGTGGAAATGAATACCAAGCGTTGCCAGATCTATTGCACATCATCTTTTGGTCATAAATTCCATTATAACAACAAAAAAGACCGTTGTCTGATTTAAATTTATTATCTATATTTTTCATTTTGCTTGTCTGATCTCATGAATAAAAATTTTTGATCCTTGTAAGCATCTCAAAATCCAATGGATTGAGGTCTTATCAATACTGGGCTTGATAGCTACTTGATGGTGACTATCTTAGTTAATCTTGTCTGTGGTTTTGTGATCAGTTGATTTTAGCCTTTGAGGTCATATCTATATCTTCAATATGTATGTAGTCGGATTTTGCATAGTCGGTAGAAACATCTAGAGATTTGTGAATTCTAAGTTCAGATGAATACGCCTCATTTTAAATCTGAGCTTCAGTATCTGGCGATAGACCCAATTTACACACACACAAGTTATTTCTTTTACTCGCTTTTGTTATGGAACTTGGAGTAGTGAGGACTGGAGGAGCACTGTCATATATAATATGGACTGCTTAACTTTTTATTTCATGTAGGTTCAATTGCTTTTGTCAAAAAAATTCTTACGCCGCGCCGGCCGATGCCAACATTGAAAAAATCATTCGCAGGAAGTTGAAAAAATGAGTGCGCAGCTCGAAAAGCGGTTATAATAAAACGTTTCGAATTTCTGCTGCACATCTTAGGAATATATTGCCTTTGGTAAAACAATTTTATCAGTAATAGCCTTAAATAATTAATTTAAAAACATTTATTTCGACGGACCCACTTATTTATTTGTTGCTTACAATTCTCCTCTGTTGGTGCTTAGACCGAAAGAGTCAGCAATATAGCAGTGAGCCCGTGCATTTCTATTAACTTAGTCAGTCCATATTATACATGTCAGTGTGGAGAACGTAATGTGCAGTCTGCCATCATAAGCTGATTCGGGACGGCACGCTAGCACCTCGGACTAATTGCGGAGAGTGCGGGGTAGGTTCAGAAAAAAAAAGGGAACCATGACTGCCACATAATCTTAAACGGCGGAGTGTGGGGAGGTTCCACGAAAACCTGCCGCTGAGCCACCGGCCATATAGAAAAAAAATCGTGCCTTTAAGCCAAAAAAATAAGCACACACTCGGTCCTGAAGGGACCATTACACCACTTACCCTTTCTTTAGTGAAGGCGCAGATGTACTGCCTTCTACTGCGTGCCCCATCCACCCAACGACACTGAGGGCAGATTGTTTTCAGTGGCCCTGTTAAATTAAAATTTTCTGGGGACCGACGCTGGATCTAATTTGTACGAGACTCTGTGTCTGTAATCTTTGTAACACTGCGAGCAAAAGTTTCGATAATTTCTTTGTTAAAATTTTATTCCTGTCCACGGTAACGCTCGAGTCTTAGTTTTTCAATTTTTTTATATTTTTCCTTCGTAGAAATTTCCGATTACTATGTTCTCTGCACAAGAAAATTTCTTTACCCCTTCCGCAAGACGTGACAAGAAGGAAAAAGAATTTTCTTCTTCCTCCCTCTTTCGGGTGCGTTCAGCGCGCCTCGTTCACTATCCATGCAGAAAGCAGTTCGCGCCACCTCATGCGTCGCTTAGACGTGTGTCTAGCTCAGTGTAGCATACTGCTACATGCAATATGCTACGACTAGGGTTTAACACATTTTATTCACTCATTTATTTCATGAGTTGACATTTAACACTTTAACACATTTAACATTTTTTTCTTTCTTAAAATCACCAACGAAGCATTATGTTAAGATCTACACAACTTGCCGTCTAATTGAGCAAAAGGAAACCCATTGGGCCAGTACAACGACTATTACGCGTCCACTACGAAATGGAAAGGGCTATAACAAAGACTGCCAGTAAAATTATAAGGGTAGTATCTCTCCAGAAGGTCTCTTGAGGGGTACGATTGACGAAGGCAACAAACTGCGGAGAAGCCGACTAATTCTATTTCCGATGGGTTATCTTTATGCTCTTACACAGTCCATACAATACATACATACAATACTGTTAATGCAAATGATAGAAATCGACAATCGTAAGTTTATTAAATCTAAGGATTATAAGGCTATGGCGCCTATGATATAAGTAAGCGCCTTTCAATTAATGTAGACTGTGGGAACATGTTGTGAAGAAGCGGACATATGCTGTTGTCGATAAATTTTAATAATTGTAATGATTGTAGTTTTGGTTTCTGCTCTGTAATAAATAAAAAGTTCTGTGTTGCTTTCCCATTCCCGGGAGGACTGCCGCTCCGCTATTCATTTGTTGCCGTTTATAATTTTTCTTATTTATTTATTGATAGTTTCTTCCTTGTTAATTTGCTCGTTCTTGTTAAATTTAAACTTTTTCCACTTATCTTTGCTTTTCTTTTTAAACAAAACTTTGTCACTTCCCTTGCTTTTCTTAGATCTCCTTTTCTCATTCCTCCAGTTTCAGAGCTTCTGTCATACTTCCGGCATCTTTCTCCTGGTCCGCGTTCGCAGTTCCCGAACATGCCCGATTTTTACTCTGACCGCTACAGGCTAGCAATGTCAGGGCAGTAGAATAAGATTTTAATGCCATGGTTACATGTGACTACACGTAATACGGTCATGCTTACTTGCGACCATAACCGTAACCCCCTGAATATAAAAGTCATCGAGTGGGCCTTAACCGGCCGGCTACAGCCATGCAGTAAAAGCTCACTCTTCTTGTTTTGTACGCTCATCATGGAGGAAGCAGATTTTATCTTAAACAGGCCCTAAAGCCTAAAACTATCTATTCCACAGAAAAATGAAATTAAAGCAAATTGCAGCCAAATGTCTTCTTTCTAAAAAAGAGCATCTAAAACAAATTTATGGAAATTATAGCTTTTGAACAAAATACAAGCTACTTTTATATGAAAAACTTCTGCAGTAAGACAAGGCAAAAAGACTGTGATGTTCGCCTGCTAATTGACCCGCTACTCTATTCAGACTGTGTTCATGACTTCTATATTCGGGGGGTTACGCCATAACACCTTCAGGCTGAAAGACTCAGCTTGAGCACTTTATTTTTTTTTTAACAACCGCACTTTTTCCAGTCTTTATTTCTTCCTTTTAGTTTGCCTTTCTTGATTGCCTTCGTTCTACTTCTACTTCCGCCCTTTATTTCAACGTCGTTCAGAGTCTGCAAGTCAGATGTCGGTCACAGTTTAATGCAACAAGACCAGTGAACCGTTTTGCATGCGGCTATATTACTGTCAGCCAGATGTCAGACACACAATACGGAGAACATAGCAGCATACTGAACTATGTGCGCTACGGCCATAACATATGGTTTTTATACCCAAGATGTACCATTAACTACTTATACCACTGACCAAGCTCCTCCAATATAGTATTTGCATATATAATCTGAGCTGCTGGCTACTTTCTTTATGAACTTTAATTTTACCGATCATAGAAACATGATTTTCGGCTTCCTAGATTCCGTAAAATAAAAATGAAGAATTCTTTTCTTGCTTAAATTAGCCTTTCGAGTGATTTATCTTCAGTGGTTCACCGAGCGAGAGACTGAATGCCTTCGAGGGGATGCTGCGGTTACACTTGATTTAGTGTATTGTGCATATATTTGCGAACTATGCAACAATCTATACATGGTGTGTAATATGCCTGAATAATGTGGCAAGTGATCTTCCGATAGCTTTGTGGCGAAACTATAATCGTAGATGTATCTAGCCATAATAATAATCGAAGAAGACATATTTAAAAAATGAAAATTTATTTGAATGTCAAAGGCAGTCATAATAAAGCAGGCCTCCAGTATTAATCTATACAATTTTATTTGGTGTATAAGCTTGGTGTGAAAACGATATCTCTTTTGATTGCTTCCGATGCTTCTTCCATTTTGCTTTGTAAAGTAGGATTGCCGATTACTCTAGCTGCAGTTTTTACATCTCGCAGAATTTCATCTAATTGTTGGATACATCTAACAATTATGCCTTCTTCAATATCCGTCAATTTCATTATGGTAGAAAAAGGCTATAAAGTAAAGTTTTAAAAACTGGAAAATGTATATTATAGAAAATATTACCTTTTTACGTGCCCATTCATACACAACTCTCACCAGACCAAAATTAAGCCTTTCATTTACTTCCGATGTTACCTCATGTTCCCTCTCTGCATTTTGAATCTTGTTATCTATTTCTTTTAGCTCGTCAATGTTTAATTCCTAAAAATTTGAAAAAGGAAATATTAATCGAATTACAACACTGATGTTATTTCAAGTGTTAGCATGAATTCGCTTGTAACATTAAAGGACTCTCTCACACTTTCAATATTAATTGAGGCATTTTAATGGATAAAGCGTTACAGATTTTACAAAGAATTTAGTAGTTTTAAATTATTTAATTCGGTATTAAGTACATATAGAAAGTTAATTTAAAGTTTTCTGCAATATTCGGGGCTTACAGAGGAACACATTTTTGTTAAATTGTCATAATGGAACACATTTTTGTTAAATTGTCATCTACCTCATATTTCCAATAAGCCGGCAATTCTTGCTTTAATTATTACATAATAATAACAAATGAATGTAATAAGTTAGGTCAAGAGGTTATATATGTATATATATATTTGCGAAAGGCGACAGGCATCATATTTGTTTGTCTTATCTATTAAATTCTTTTGTTTTGCTATTAAAAATAACTAGGGATGAGTTGCCTAATGCCAATAATGAAACTATACATAGTTGTTCCTAGTAAGTAATCAGTTTGAATGAAACTAATCATTTTTCATAAGTTTTCTGTAAAACCAATATGTATCTGGAAAAAATAACAAAAGAAGCATTCATTGCCATTTTAAAAAAAAAGATGGGACTTAAATCGGTTAATATAAAAATTATTCTTTTACAAAAGCAATGATTTTTGGAAAAAGCAAACTAAAGTTCATGTCTGATTTTTTACTGTTCCATGTGTGTGACATCAAAAGGTTTACAGAAAAAGTTTTAGAAACTATATTGATAAAAATTTGTTGCTTGCTTACTGGCAACGGACCATTTGTTTTACACTTGAAAACTATTAACACATTAAGTATATACCTACATAAAGAAAGCAGATTCTAAGCTTCCCGACTTCTTAGTTTTAACGACTTTTTTCTTCTCTGTCAAATGTGTAATTCTTAGCGAATGAATTCTATTCTGTGCATTCTTGGCCTTGCAAATTGGTAGGTTCATATCAGCTCTCTAGCACAGCAAGCCTTTTGTTACGATTTCTGTAATCCTGATTATGTATTGTATTTATTGTGTTAAAAGGACAAGCGACACCTACATACTTCGCGTGGAATGACTAATTAAGTATGACATAAACAACTTTCGGAGAATCGTATCACAGAAGGGGCGTGCGACATCTTTAGGTACGGAGTATCGATTTTTCGAGAACGGAATATTCAGGACAGTTCTAGGACAATTTATAGAGTCTAATTACGGCGTTTCTCACCGCCAGGAGGCGAGTCTTATTTCAGACAATGAAGTGAAGTTGCGATAATTAGAAGTACATTACTAGCAATAACTAAAGTAGAGTTGATTTGATAATTGTTTGTGAATGTTATAAAAGTAAACAGTATCTATAAATAAAGGAAGTACTTGTGAATAATATTTGAAATATTGTGTTTTGAAATAACGAACAAATGCCGCGCTCGTAACAATACTATGTACTTCCACAAACAAATTTGTTCTCTATATTTTTCTAACACAGATTTGTAATCCATATCCACATAAAAATTTTAATTAATTTTGTGTCATTTATTTGCAGAGACGAATTCGAATAAACTTTTCAGCGTGAAATATTGCAGATGTCTGACACTCACTTCCCTGGGGATTACACGAAGAAGTCTAGCTTGCATGCAGTTTGCACTGCAATACTACTTGCACGTGTCATCCAAACTACCATATAGGCAGCACAGCTGTCAGCGAATTGGCATGATGAAAAATTATGGAAACGGCTGGCGGTGTTGGATGGTGCTTAGCAGTACTAGTCTATGAAAATATAATAAAATTATACGAATAGAAGAGATATGTTCTACTAATAGGCGATTCAATCACAAGTTAAATAAACAACTTGTATATTAAATATTTAATATTGTGTTTTAAATAACGAACCAAAAGGCCACGCTCGCAACAACTGGTGTCAGAATTGAAATAAATTCGCGAAATAAAGTGGTGGCAATTGACTTAAAAATTCAAAGTGTGATTAATTTTGTGAAATTGTGTTAAATTTTGAAAGTTCTAGAAAATAATTTATATTTAACTGTAAGTGAATTACTAGTAATGGGGCGCAAAGTGGAGGAGCTTCGAATACAGGATTTGAAAGTGGCGATACTGAACCGGTCATTACAAACGAGAGGTGCAAAGAAAGTTCTAGTCGAGCGACTTAGACAAGCTTTGATAGAGGAAGGAAAGAATCCTGAGACATGTGTTTTCGAAGAGAACTTGGAAAAAACCGAAGCTGAAGAGAGCCTGCGATGAAAATGGAACAGCTTTTGAGTACTTTAATGAGCAAAATGGAAGCTTGTTTTGATGAACAAAAGAATTCTCTCGATGAACAAAAGAAATCTATGGAAGACCGTTTTGATCAACAGAAGAATTCCAATGAGGAACAAAAGAATTCTCTGGAATCCCGTTTAGATGAGCAATAGAAATCTATGGAAACCTTTCATACTCCAGCGTGAATGCGGATTTTCTCAATGAAGTGGCGACGGAGGCATTTGTGAACGCTATTGCAGATCAAAATTTACAACGAGCGTTAAGGCTAGCAGGAAACAAATCAACAGCAGAAGCACTAGCCTATGCATTAGCGTATGAATCCGTCAGACAAGCTTCACGGAGTGCAGTACGAGTAAGAGAATTTTCAGTGGAAGAATGTACTTGTAACAGAGTGCAATCATCACAGAGCCCGCCTTCACGTGGTGTTCTTCGATGCTGGAATTGTAATAGACTAGGGCACCTTCAAAGAGACTGCAGAAAACGTCGGCGACTGGAATTGCCAGGTGAAGAGGGGAAAGAAGAATGCCAAAGATGTCGAGCTAGGGAACAAGCTATTCGTGGAGAGACTAGATATCAAGCAGCGACTAGTCGGATCACCTCTCCTGTTGAACAGACGGAAAACTAATAAAAACCAACTTTGTGGGGCAGAAGTTGGTTGGTGGAATCGACAGCCCCAAAGTCATCATTCAAGTAGGCCAGTTGCATAGAAATAATAGCAGTCTTGTTATATATAACATATATATAATATATGGAAGTGTAGGAAAAAATGACTGCGCAGTCACTATCGATACTGGAGCTTCGAGATCAATTATTAGAACAGATCTTGTTAAGAACAAATGGCTTCACAACACCACCAAATATCTACTAAGAACAGCAACTGGAGCAGCAGCACAGGTCTTTGGAGAAATAAGTTTAGATGTTCAACTAGGCGAACTACTATTTCCTCACACTTTCCTGGTTTCAGACATAATGGATGAATGCATTCTTGGAATAGATTTCATGACCATACAAAATACAAAATAAATCTGGATGTCGGATAGCGAATTCTCAAATATGGGAACATAGAAATTCCTATGAAACTAGGAGAAGGAGTAGATCATCCTGCGAAAGTAAGGACCATGGTCTGCGAAAATATAACTCTTTCGCCATGCTCCAAGACAGTAATATGGACAAAGCTTACTGATGACATCGGGACCTGCCGATTCTATCTGGTGGAGCCTAACCCCACAAAAGTCACATCGAGCATCATTATTGGCAAGACTTTAGTAAAGGCAGCAGGTGCAACATTTATACCAGTCAGAGTGCTTAACACATCCGAAAATGAGGTACAACTAAAAAAAGGTGCTATAATTGGAAATTGTGAACGCGTTTACCAAATCGTCAATTTGGATAATGGTAGTAATGTCAAGGAGACAAAAATTATACCAGCTACTACCCAACAGGTTCAGAAGCTTGTTTGCCTTAAGTGAACAACAACACAACAATGCCAAAGAGGTGATCGATGAATTTTCGGAACTTTTTGTAATGAATGATGATGACTATGGTAAAACAAATCTTGTCCAGCATCGGATCGATACAGGAGATTCCAGGTCCATTCGATAGACACCACGAAGATTGCCATTAGCCAAACAACCAGAAGTTGCAGACATGATGAACTCCATGAAGAAACAAGGACATCGCCGGTCGTTCTGGTTAGGAAAAAGGATGGCAGCGCCCAATTTAGTGTAGACTACCGCCAACTAAATAACGTGACGAGAAAAGATAGCTATCCATTACCAAGGATTGATGACACGTTGGATACCCTTTCCGGAGCGCAATGGTTTTCCACGCTGGATTTAAAGAGTGGTTATTGGCAAGTGAAAATGCATCCCGAGGACCGAGAGAAAACTGCTTTCTCAGTTGGCAGTGGTTTATGGCAATTCAAAGTAATGCCATTTGGGTTATGTAATGCTCCAGCCACATTCGAATGACTAATTTAATGTGTTCTACGTGGTTTAACCTGGAAAACATGTCTTGTCTATTTGGATGACATAATAGTAATCGGAAGGACATTCAAGGAACATAAAAACAACTTAATAATCTGGAGAGTTTCTAGGGTATAAATATAACAGTTCTCACCGCCAAAGAAAGAGTCTTGTCTTATACGTTGCAGTGTTAACAAGCGAAAGTAATAAACGAGCGAAAGTGTTGTAATTGGATTGCGATAACAGAAAGCACAGTATTAGCGATAATTAAAGTTGAGTTGATTAATTGAAGGTTTATGAATTTTATATGATTAGAGTGAAATAAAGAACTTGTGTATTAAATATTTAATATTGTGTTTTAAATAACGAACCAAAAGGCCACGCTCGCAACAATAGGTTCACAAAAGCTTCTTTAACCGTTCTTGAACAGTAGTATAAGCTGCGCCCCTTCTTTTTCATATATATTATTTCTTTATTTTAAAATTCCTGCCTCGTAAAAGATCCGACTAAGGCATATTTCTTTTGAAAATACGAGCGTACTACAGTTTGGTTTTATTTTTAGTTTTTATCGGGAAGAACTTATATATTAATTTCTCATCATTGTTCGGTCCTGACCATTCGGCTTTGATAAGCACGCCTTGCCACTTATACGTACTAGAGGTTGCTTCTCTAAGTATGTACTAACTATTATATTATTATATTATATTTACCTTTTCCAGTTTTTTTACTTCTACATCGTCTTCACATTGCGTTTTTGATTGAAATACTAAAGATGATAGAAGTGCTGCGATTTTTGCAGCATCTAAATCATTAAAGAAGTTACATACTATCAGCTCCGTAAGTATCAGTTCATTTTGTCCAATTGCGCAGGCTACTTTACCCTTTAGTGTGACTAGAAGAATATTTATTAGAACATAATCGTGATCTATATATATATTTAATTAATTATATTGGCAAGTTTACCTTCATCATAATCATCTATATATCCCAAGCATCTTAAAACTTTAAGCTTTTTATCATACTCTTCGTGTAATTGAAAAAATCGCGGAGAGATTTTAGATTCTAGTGTTATTATTTGATCATCTACTGATTTTATTCTGAACACTTCAGAAAAATCCTGTTCGAAATTGGCAACATTTGTGCTTGGCAATATTTCTTTCAGTTCTTTTTCTAATTGATTAAATCGCTCAAATATATCTATCAGTTCTGTTTGTCCTGCAATATTAATTTCTTGGGACATTTTCAGAATTTGAACGCTATTCCTATTTGCTATATAAGCATCATTCATCATTTTCAAATCTGTAACTGCCTTGACAATTTCTAGCTCTAGTGGATTATTTTTATTGTTGCGCTGATTCCAACTTTGCAAAATAGCTTTTGCATCAATTTTAAGAACAGTTTTCGTTACATCTATGATGTCCGTCAATTTGATCTCCAACACTGTGTATCCGCCCATTCCTTCAGGATAAAAGTATTGAAATTGAGGTGCAAGGGCAATCAATCTGTAAAACATTTCATTTTGGTCTAAATCTGACGTTATCTGTAATAATAAATAATTAAATGTAAACAATTATTGAATTATTATTATTATAAAATTAATACTTGTTGTCATTATTTGATTAAAAGATTAATGCCCTAGACGCACAGCGCTCTTAATGAAGAAATAACTAACGTCTCATTAGTCTATAATGATTCATTATAAACTGCAGACACACACCCATTTCTTTAATTAAGTTGTACTGTCAAAATGGTTTTAATAAACTTATGACATTACAGAAGCGACATGGATTGAATTAACGCGATAAGCTTTGTTTTTATTTATTTTATTTTTCAATTTAACAATTTACAAATGAGAAAAAAAAAAACATTATATTAAAAAGAATATTGCTTTCAGATATATATTACATGCCATGCTATAATGAAGGAAAAAAACTTCCTTAGTGTACTTCATTATGATCTGATTTTCGAGCCATAATTACGAATATTATGTGACACACGGCATTTTAATGAATAGTTAGTACTAATAATTCAATAGATCGTGCTGTGTCTACTAGGGTATTAGTTTATTATTCATGAACTGAGACAAGTTTTTCATTATTTGAAATGAAATCTTATTTCCATATACGTTAATAATATAACAAAAGAATGACTAATTTCGAGGTTCCATCATTCAGTTCTAATTCAAATTGTTTGTATTAGAAAATACCTCAAAAATAAGAATAAATGTTATTAATTTTTATACCATAGTGTAGAATTACACATCGTTCCGCGATTACAGAAAATTTATATTTAATTGTAATACATCCTGTAATTTGGGCCTTGAGTTTTCTTTAATTGTTAGTCTTAGCTGTTTTTCAGAATGTATACTGAAGCTGTTTAGTATCACTAAGGGCCGGCGATACCCAAATGCTTGGATTGAGATCTTTAATTAATTTAAGAATTGAAAAAAAAAATATATTCTAACTTTTCTAATACGGTAGCTAATAATATTTATGTTACGCAAAATGTCCCATAGCGATGATATTCATACGAACCAATTTGGTTTATTGTTTGATATTGATGACATAACTTTGGGAGGATTTGTGAGCCCTATCACATATAGTGAGGGCCAAGTATTAAATACACTGTCCTTAATGCATTAAGTTATGTATACTTATATATATATAAACAGATTGCCAGAACTCAATTCTAGCTGTGCAATGGCATTGCGGATTTTAATGAAAATGCCGGTAACCAAAAATAAAAAAATTAATTAAGACCTATTTAAAAGCATCAATATATCAGGAGCGATTTGTTGGTCTTCCATTTTAATCAACTGAAAATGGGATAATAAAATCATTTCATATGGAGACACTATTTGGTCCATTAAAGCGCGTAAAGTTACGTTATGATTTCATTATCTTTGTCCGTTTCTTTTTTAATTTTCTAATAAAGAAAACTGTAAAACTTATATTTCAATATTTTAGCATTTTTTATTAACAACCAAAGACGAGACAGTTTTATTAACAACCAGAGGGCCTCGTGGACAGTTTTTGTAGTGGGCCATGCGAACTCTAGAGCTGGCTCTGGTATCATTATATATTAGAAAGTTTTAATGGTTACAAGTATAATTACGTAACTAAATAACAAAACAGCCTTGGTTGTATGGCTCTAAACAGAATGACTTCAACTTTTATTAAAAGCAAATGATTTCTGGAATAGGATAAATGAATACTAAGCGAACAATAGTTTTAGCCCAATTTTTTATACCCTAGATGGAATCATAGGGTATACTAAGTTTCTAACTACGGTTGTAACGCAAAAATAATACTGGTAGAGCAAAATGGGTTAGACACCTACGTATAATATTAGAAGTTATTTTGTTTTTTGCATGTCCATCTGTTTGTCCGTCCACCCTCATGATAACTCGAGAACGCGTTCACTTAGAGTACTGACATTTTGCACACGGTCTTTTTAATAAAAAAAGTAAATTTAAGATCGAAAATGCGCCCAATCAGGACCTCCTTTGTAGAGTTGCATACAAAAATTTCATTTTTTACTATATACATATGTATTTGGATTTTGCACACTGCCTGAAAACGAGTCGAAGTAGAGTTGAAATTTGCTTTCATAGCAATAGTAAATAAAATTTCAAAAATGGACTAAATCGGGCAACCGCTTCTTGGTGTTGCCATACAAAACTTTGATATTATACACTATACAGGGTGCCCCGACTAATAGGTCAATATTTTACCAAATGATTCATCTCGTCTAGACAAGTAAAAAATTGTATGACAGGGGGGGGGGGGAATGTCACCCTGTCGAGTTACAGGGTGATTAGTAAAATATTCTCTTTTTTCATTAAATACCCTATATTTTCAAAAGTACACTATATACGGTCTATTTTAAGATGGCATTGTATGCAGAACTTCATGGCCTTTCCAACGACTGTTCAACCACCCCGCACCCCTCCCACTCTAGAATTATGAAGCTTCAAATTCAAAATGTCGTTTTTTTTGTTTTTTTCTAAATTTTTCCGTTTTTTTTTTCTTAAATACCCCGACTAACGTACACCTTTTTTGCAAAAGCCCAGAGTCTCCTATTTAATTTAACTTACAATACCCTATGAACTAACTGTAACCGTTAAAAAGTTATTAGCTCTTAACCTGTTCAGGACATACCAAAATTAGACGATATTTTTATAAAATGACGTGTTTTCAGTCACTAAGGTAACAAACTATCTGTGATCTGAATAGGTTAAGAGCTAATAACTACTTAACCGTCCCAGATATAACACAAGTGTACTAGGTTAAATTAAAGAGGAGCCTCTGGACTTTCGAAATTTCGTAACAAAAATGTTTGTTAGTGGGGTAATTACAAAAAAAAAAAAAAAAAAAAAACAGATGGCCACAGGTGCATTTGGGGACGATGAATAACTGTAAGGGGGCAGTGAAAGCATAAAGGGAAGAAGAGAATATTTAGGAAACTTGATTTATGTATTCATTTCTTCCTTGGAATCACTGATGTCGGTATCGACCAATGCATAAAAATTAGAAAGAAGAAATTTCAAGTAAATTTTTAAGAAAAAATTGCGGCCTTCCCTACATCAGGTCGAGACTTCGTTGATTTTATTTGGAGCGAAGCATTGCTTACGTTTGTAGCAGTAGCGCAGTACCAGCAGATTTTGAAGCACGCTATGAATCAGGAGATTTCTTGTAATTATTACGGGTAAATTACGGCGTAATATAACTCTAAGTTAGATTGTTGTGATATTGTGACAAGTTAAAGTTAACTAACAAATAGTGCGACTATAATTAGTGAGTATTATTTATTTATTTTGTAATAATTATATGCGCTTTACAATTAATAATATCATGTTTATTTATTTCATAATAGCAGTTTGTTTTTTACAAAAACATTTCAAAAAATAAAAAAAACATATTAATTAAAAATACCTCCATAAAAATTTTATTTTTTCTGTAGATAATAATGGCTAAACCAAAGAAAACATGTAGACAATATAATATCGAATATTTGAAATATGGCTTTATTGAGTCGCCTTTAAACAATACATTACCAATGTGCCTGATTTGCCAGAAAGTTTTATCAAACGAAGCTATGAAGCCTTCTAGACTACTACTAAAATTCATGGCGATCAAAAATGTAAGGATTTATTTTATTTTCGAACACTAAAAGAAAAATTTATCAAACAACCGACATTGGCAAAACTCTTTTTAACCGCAACCACACAAGATGGCGATGGCTTACTTGCTTCTTACAATATTTCGTTAATGATTGCCAAATCGGGAAAACCTTATACTATTGGTGAAGAACTCCGGCTATAAGTGAAGTAATTTGTACTGTGCTACACAAGCCAGCATCTGATATTATCAAGAAAATTTCGTTGAGCAATAATACAGTGCAAAGAAGAATTGATGAAATGGCTCAAGATGTTAAAGATTCATTAGCCACCACTGACCACTGACTGAGCGTATTGCCATTTTCCTATAGGAAAGAATGGCACAAGTTTTACAGTTCTCTCTTTCGCCCTATGGCAGAGTTGGAGCTACCAACACAAAATATTGCTTACTGAACGTTTACTTATGCCATTTGATGTATTTATGTTGGCTGCAGATGCAATCACCGCAGAAAGTACAAGGTAAAGATATGGTGAATTCTTTTCACCTGAACTGAACCATAACTCGTTCGGTTCCTACACCCAAAGTGTTTTCTTCACCGCACTGACACAGAACTGGTTCAGAACGTGTGTTTTTTTCACAGCGGTTCATGTTCTGTTTCTGCACCGGTTTTGAACTTTCTTGTTCCATGAAAATCTGTGGTTACGGTTCGGAGTTAAACGTCAAATCGGAAGGATTTGTAATTAAAGTGCGGATGTGTGAACATTTTGTGAAAATACAATTATTTTATTAAAGTGGTTTATTTTTTTATTTATTTATAATGGATGATTATTTTAAAAAGGCATTACTAATAAATGCAGTTTGCAACAAGAGTGATTCCTCCTCTTCGAATGATTCGGACGGATTGGAAGAATTTTTGGCGGTTCTTCCCATCTTGCAGAGAGAAAAATCGCATAAAGTGCAGAACTTTTTAGAAAATGTTGCAGACAAGTATACGAACAGAGAGGTAATTTATTGCCTAATATTTGAAAACTCTTATTACAATATATATTTAACAGTTTAAGAGACATTTTCGAATGGAGAGGAAAACTTTTGAAAAACTCAGCAGTGAGTTTAAAAATTCTGAATCATGTCCAAAATATGCTTGGCATGGGGGTCGAGAACGTATCCCGGAGAGTCAGTACATACTGATATTTTTGTGGTAAGTTGTTTAATAGATAAAAAATACAAATAAATAATAAGCAAATATTTCAAATAGGTACGCCGGAAATAAAGCCAGCATGAGGGAAGTCGCTCATTTATTTGGAATAGCGGAATCTTCAACTTATAAAATAATTAATTTTGTCATGGATTTCCTGGTTTCCATTTCTCCGAAAATTATTCATTTTCCTGAGAGCCATCAAGAGAAGAAATCTTTAGCTGAAAGTTTTTATTGTGTAAGTTTGCTATACTCTTTTTAATTACATATAAAGCTAATGTACTAATCAAAGTGTAAAGCCTGGTATTCTGTTCATTTAGCGGATAAATTTTGTAAGGAAACTAGCGGTGAAATGTTAGTTGCTTAATATTTAGCTAAATTCATTACATTCGCTAAGTGAACACACTACCGGGCTTAACTGAATAAATTTCTGTTGGGTAAAAGAGGACCTTAAGAAACATTTTGTAGCGCTTTACTGAAAGCGTTCAGCTCTTCTTCTCTATTTAAAAGTTCTTTGTCTTTTACATATGCAAGTCCACAGAGGCAAACAATTCGTTGTGGGGAGACACACAGAAAATTTAAGTGCGGAGAAAAGGAGATACAATGAAAAGTTCTCGGCGACAAGAGTTTTAATAGAGAACGCTTTCGGTATTCTCAAGAAAAGATTCGTCCAACTAATTAGAATCGATATGTTGGATGTAGACAAAATAAGCAAATTTATCATTTCTTGCTGTGTCTTACACAATCTTTGCATTGACGCTGACGATCTCTTTGATGAAGATGAAGATGGTGAAGAAAACCAGCAGCCACAAGCCCAGGCGAATGAAAGTAATTCAGAAAGGGAGCAACATATCAGAAGATTAGGCGAATTAAAAAGAGATGATATTTGTAAAAATCTTTAATAAATATTACTGTCTTTATTAACTTTTAATCAGTCTTTATTTAAACAAAACTAACTAACGCAAGGGAACATAAAAAAACCAAAAAAATTAACTTTTACTTAAAGTATCTATCACTCTTTTACATAAACTCTTACAAAATTATAGGAACTATAATGAAGCATACATATGCATCTTAAAAAACAAAAGAAATTCACTTTTACTTAAAGTATCTATCACTCTTCTACATAAACTCTTACAAAATTATAGGAACTATAATGAAGCATACATATGCATCATAAAAAACAAAAGAAATTCACTTTTACTTAAAGTATCTATCATTAAAAAACAAACAAAATTTACTTTTCTACAAGAAGAAGGCGTAGTAAATTCATTGTTTCCTCATGCCTCTCCTCCCTTCTTCTTTCTCTCTCCTTTTCCCTTTCCGCTTCCCTCTTTGCTCTCCTGCTGTCAATCAACACCAGAGTCTCTTGGATTGATTGTTGCAAGCTTTTCTTCCTTGGCCTCTTTTTTGGTGGTTCGGTAGGCGCAATATTCTCTTTACGCCGTACAAAACCAACCCCGCGGAGTACCTCGGGTTCAATTGAATCGTCCTTCGCAGCAATTTTGTTCAGTTCACCCTCATATTGCACTGGCACCCTTGCATTGCCACTTTTGCTGTTGTGGTCCACTTCTTTTTTTTTTATGCGCAAAACAGCTTTGTATTTGTTTTGGAGCTGTTCATAATTCTTTCTTACTCCTAGGTCTTGCTCCATTTGGCTCGACAAGTATATCCAGAAACTTTTTTTAGTTCGGAATTTGCGGCAAGGTCCAATTTGGTCCATATTGTCCTCATAACTTTGAAACAGCCACTTCGTTTGGTCTTCTGTCCACAAATCTAAGAAATAAATGTTATAGTAAACCTTTAATTAAACGCATGCATATATAATAAATCTCACTTACCAATCACCTTAGCTGCTTCGATTGGACTATGAGATGGGCCAGCCGCAGTCTCATTTATGATGCCGTGATATGTTGCGTTGTCTTCCACGCTAAGAATATCTGCAGCGTCTAAAAAAAGTTGCAACTTAATTAGCTATACTTAAAACCAAGAAAAACAAATCAAATTAATTTTATTTCTACTTACCTAATAAATTATTTAAATTCCGTAGATAGCTCATGCTTTTAACCTATACCGCGAATAACAAATGTTTTTTTCACCACAAAACAGAACTGGTTCAGGTACTTGCATTTTTTTCAGTTTGTACCCGTTCGGAGCAGGGCTAAGTTCGGTGTAGTTTTGACAGTTTCTGGTTCTGTTCGGTTTCGGTTCGGTTTGGTTGAAAAGAATTCACCAATAGTGTTTACCATGCGCCGTCTCTCTTCCTCATACGCAGGATTCAGTTAAGAATAACTTTTGAAAATTAAAGTCGGAATTAGTTTAATTTCTTATAAGACTGCTTATAAGCGATTAAAATAGAACTTGGACAAAAGAAAATGATTTTTTTTTAATTTAATTCGATTTATGGGTGAAAAATTTCATCTGATTGGTTGAGTTTTACATATTTTTATGTAGTAAACGTTTTAAAGGGTGCTCTATCGGTGATCAGAAACCCAATAATTTTTGTGCCACATGAAATAGCAAATCGCTCAGTCCATTGTTATACGTCAGTGGTAGCCACAGATGGTGCTACAGCGATGGTAGAGCGCTACAGGGGTTTTCTTGCATATTTAAAAAAAGAGGTGTCCAATGTATTCACAGTACATTGTATCATCCATCGTCATCTAGTTGTCAAAAATTTAAGTGCACGCATACATAATTCATTACAATATGTAATTAAAGCTATCAACACAATCAGAAGCAAATCATTGAAGATTATTTAAACAGTTTTGTATTGAAAATGATGAAGAATTTAATCGTTTGCTGCTTCATACAGACGTTCGCTGGTTGTCAAAGGGTGCGTGTTTAAATAGGTTTTATAAGCTGTTTAACTCGGTGCTGGAGTTCTTGAAAGATAACAATAATTCTTTACGATCCAATTTAATTCAATCCAAAAGTGACATAGCTTACTTGACCGACTTGTTTCAAAAATTGAATGAAAGCAATCTTCAGCTTCAAGGTGATGAACTGAATTTAATAAAAACAAAATCTGTTATTTCTGCATTTGTGACAAAACTTCTTCTGTACAAACGAAATTTTGGACGAGCAGCGGCAGAAAAAAAAGGTGAAGATATAGTTTCTTATTGTGAGCAATTGGATGCCCTCCATTCAGATTTTAATCAACGATTTGATGATATTTTGAAAATGAACATATCTGATTGGATTTTGGATCCTTTTTCAAGTGCAAATACAGAAGAATCTCCACAGTTACAAGAAGAAGTGATAGAAGTAACTACAAACGATGAATTTAAATTTAAATTCAAAAGCGGCTACCAACAATTCTAGCTGCAAAAGAAAATCCCTACGGCTTATCCTGAAATATGGGCTGTAATTCAAAAGTTCTTAATTGGATTTCCGTCATCATATTTAGTGGAATGTGGATTCATGCGGATTACTAAATTGGTAGCAGCATACCAGGTTCATCCTTTTCATTAAGATGATTTCGAATGTTTTAACTTTTTTTGTATTACCTTTCTATTCTGAACTCAATGCTTCAAATTTACACCTTTCTTTACTATATTATACGAAAAAGGTAGAAACATTAATACATATATCTTTCTGCTTAATTGCTATTAACATTTTGAAAAAAATAATTTACAGGGGGCGCTGAGTAATATTTTTTCTGGAAAGGGGGCGGTAGGCCAAATAAGCTTGGGAACCACTGATCTAGGGTATAATATTATTGGTCTTTAGACCAATTGTAACTATTCTCTTGTTTACTTTTCATATTCTGAATAATCGAAACTTTCATGCCTATAAAATATTAGTAAAAATCTTTTAAAATATGTATAATATGAGGAAATTTTGGATATCACATCTGCGTTATTTATTGATTTCCTTGCTTCTGAGTTTGTATTTTTGACTTTTTTAATAAATCGGCATGTTCCAGCGTTGCTTTATGTTAATTATGCAATATCACAAGTTTTTTTTTTTTTTAATTACCTTGGCGTGATTTATAGATTCTTCACTACGTTAAACATATTTTAATATGGGAAGAACACTCCTATTTACAAGATATTACTTACAAAGGATCAAGATTAAACTTACTAACGACCTTTTTACCCTTGCATTCTGATTCATAGTTTCGAAAGTGCAGTGACTATAATATTGTATTAATAATTTGTGTAAATTAAAAATCTCTTATAAATTTAGAGCAGTTCACAAAAGATGTTTTGTTCCAACTACAGAAGATTATTGAAGTACTCTTCCTAATGTAACTGAGACTTGGTCTATTCCTTCACCAGAAATGACAAAACATATGTACATGACTATGGCATGAAATTAGTCCTCGAAAGAAATACTCTATCCCCATTTCAGCTGGTTGTTTCGGGCAATGTAGATTATGTGGATTTCTCCAAATTTTTAATACAGAAGAAGCAGTTTAGTGCATATAACCAAGTTGATTTTACACAATTAGATGCAGGAGCTGTCACAGTCAACACCAAATTGGCCATTTATCGTTGCCTAGTAAAGGAATTGATTGAATAAAATATTTAATATTATTATTATTCTTGAGTTTTAAGCAATTATTTTATAAATCTGATCCGGAAAAAGAATGGTCCTACGATCAGAGAGACGTGTTTTTAAAGGCGCACTTTGGAGTTTTTAAATATCTGAAGAAAGAAGCATACTACAAAAAAAAGTTTCGAAATAATTTGTTAATATGCGGATTCAGTATCCGAATCTGAATCCGAAAAAAAAAATGAAAAAAAATTGCTATTTACATTGGGCAAACCAAAAGACCTATAAGAACAAGATTTAAGGCGCATATTTATAGCGCAAAGGCTGCAAACCCAAATTCCGTTTTCGCTAAACACCTTAGCTTAACTGGACATAAGGACATAAGCCTAATCCAGACCATATTAAATTATTGTATAATTTATCAGAAAAAAGATTACTAGGTCGATATGAAACATTCGAGATTCAAAAAGCTACAGTCATCAACAAGCTGTCGGAGCAGAAGGTTGACTGAGAAATAACTCGAGCAGATTAATAGTTAATAGCGGTCAATAGTTAAGAATTGATTCCAAAGTGTTTTGTGCTTAAAAAGCATACCGGTGTATAGCACGGTAAGGAATTAAAGTGTAGAAAGTGAGAACTCCAAAACAACGAAAAGTGAAAGACATCAACAAGTGACTCTAAAGTAAAGTGACCAGATTTTAACATTGGTAAAGCGGGACACCATTGACCGGGAGGGTTCTTGATTAAAACTTTGGTCTATATGGAGCAACAAAAATTTTCATAGAACGCAAAAATATAGTACATATTGTAATACATTTTTATTAAATTTCGACATAAGTAAAATTCACAAATATAATAATTAAAAAAACAAAAAAAATTTATGTATAGCATTACTTTATTCTTTAGCATATTTCTCATTTGAGTGAATTTTTTTTAGGAGATTGCTGTCATTGTATAAAAGGTCATGAAGTTTTTCACAAGAATTTGTTAAATTATATTTCACACATAAAATTGCTTTCAAAGTCTCAATACTTAATTGTGATTTTTCTGATGTCCACACTTTATTTACCGTAGAAAACAAGGCGTTCAGTCGCAGTATTAGTTGCTTGGTAAGAACAGCGCGTATTCCACAATTTTTAGTGCATTATTGTATGGAACATGGTTTGTTTCAAAATGATGGAATATTTCTAACCATTTGTTCTCTATTGTGATTTTTCCTGAGGCCCAAGATTTAACCTTTTCCATATCTATATATTTTTTTAATAATGATACCTCATTAAAAAGAGCATTTTCGGAAATATTACTATATGGAAAATTTTGAGTAATATTATCGAAGGATTTTTGCACATCATTCCAATTAAGTTCTTGTTTTAATGGAACCCAATGAAAATGTTCAATATCAATACCGTCCACTCTTCTAAATAATCTATGTAGTTACTATAGAACTTTTTGACTTGATTCATGAAAACTGCACGATTTATTGTTTGAAAAAGGGCTGCTTGATTATGTACAAACACTCTAGCCAAATTTTTGAAGATTCTTTTTCAAAAAACTCTTCTAAAATTTATCCTATGATAGAAAGTAGGATTTCAAAGGATCGTATATTTTTAAAATTCTTTCGACAGCTGGCAAAACTTGCGCGTTTTACTGTATCCAAGTATTTTCTCATATTCGACTTCCGCAGTTTCACAAAATTCTACGGGCAACGAGTCAGCAGCTGTTTGAATGGCGTTATGTACTATGGGCGCTGCACAACGAACACCAACAATGTTTTGATTAAGGTTTTTGTTTAATTTATAAAAAATATTATTATTGCCTCTTCTCGCTTTTCGTCCAAAATTTGCGTTCGTGTTGTCTGCACAATATGCAATAATTTTTTTTTTTTTTTAATATTAATAATGGAACTGAAAATTATTTCAGAAGTTTCGCCGGGCGAAAGAAACAAAATCTAAAATTCTAATTTTTATTCCAGTTTCCGAATCAAAAAATCGAATAATGGTTGGAAATAACTTTATATCCTTATGATTAGATGCGTCAGAGTATATGGATATAAAATTAATTTTTTCTAGAGTTTTGTTTAATTCTGAAAATGCATATGGGGAAAGCACAGTACACACAATTGCACAGGCAAGTTTTTTGTTGAATAACTTTCTGACAACTTGTGATATAGATCTGAAGGAATGATTGTGATTAATAGCATGAAAAGCCCTGCTAAGGCTTATTTCTTTTCTTCGTCTCCATAAGTTATTTTCCGAAAAAATTCCTGTATTTTGGGGGAAGATGCAGCAGCATATAAATATCTTTTATGTTTCTGTGCCTCCAAGTGCTCTTCCCGCCGTGCGAAATAGAAAATTCAACATTACATTTTTTACATTTTACCATGTAATCGCTTTTGGGTTTTCTTAATAAAAGGAAGTTCACTTTTTAGATCATCGTTGAACTTCCATACTCTTTTCTTACTCATTATGCTTAAACTAAAAAAAATAATAATTTAATAATAATTATAAATTATTTGAATAGCTGATCTGTAATGAAATCACTTGTTTAACTGGCTTACTAGCATGCAGTACGATGTGTATTGTCTGAGAGACAGTTACAAAATGTTTTCGTCGTTGCCAAGCCATGCCAAAAAATGTCATTTACGTTTGCCTGAATTACATTAACAACGCCGACGCTGGCGTGGTCATCGTTTTATATTAAAAATATTTATAAACAGTACTGCATGTATGAATTTCATTACATTGCTCACACCGGCGTTGTCGTCGGCATGATCGTTGACTGATCTCTAATCTCAATTTTAACGGTGGCGCTCCAGTACTCCAACATTATCAAATTAATAAAAATAATATAAAACTCATATCCTGGCTAAATAGCCACATGGCCACCGAAAACAGTATATTGCTTTCCCGTTCTCCGCCTTTCCCTAGCTTGTCGTGCATTCTTTCCAAAAATCGGGACTTTTTTAAAACGCCGCGAGATACGGGACAAATTGTTAAAAATCGGGACTGTCCCGCCAAAAGCGGGACGTCTGGTCACCTTACTCTAAAGGCTTAGTCCGATAGCCCACCACGCCAACACGTGGTGGTACGAAAACAGTCAGGTTAGGTGGGGAACTTAACTGCTAAAAAGCCCAACTAAGCAGTATCCAGGACACACAACAACACTGATACCAGCGAAACTCAATATTTCTGAAAGCTTTCCGAAGTTACAACAGAAGGTGGAGCAAAAACATAAAGGAAGTATATTTTCTCATCTAATCAAGTAAATATTTTTAAGATTTTAAAATAAGCTAGACCAGTAGACACCCCACTTAGTAGGCGGGCACGGTCCTAAGGAAAAATGCCCTCCGAGCTGAAAAATGGTGGATACTTCCACATTCTAGGCGGCATTAAGGACGTGGAGGATAGAAGGAAAAGCAAGAAAAGGAGAGGCGCCAGTGAGGTACTCGTAGAGAATTTGCCCACCCTAATAGAGAAAGTTCATCCCCATCCAATGTACGATACATGAAAAAGCGTTAAAAGACGTAAACCCCTTCCTACTCCGAAAGGCGGTAGATGGTATATCGACAAGATATTCATCTTCCTCTTTTCTCCTGTTATGCAATAACCAAAGCGTGGCAGAAAAATTCGTCAGCAGAAACAAACTGCCAGGCGACATACCAATTAATGATACCTTGAACAAGACCAAGGGAATAATCTACAACACTGCCTAGATTTCGCTAAAAGAAGCAGATATCGTGGAAGGGCTGAGAAGCTACGGGGTTGTGGTAGCAGTCCATATCGAAAAAAGGAATGGCACTATGGAAAAAAACACCGGCTTGGTTATACTCTCCTTCGACCGTTTCTCCCTACCGCGTGAAATATCCATCGATTCGAAGTTAGAGAATACATTCCTAATCCAATGAAATTCAGGAAGGAAATGCCAAAAACTAGGACACACCATCAAATTGTGTTCAGCAAGCAGGATATCTGCGCCTTCTGTGACAAAGAACTCCCCCATGATCATGCAAATGGAGACACTCCGTCTTGTATAAATTGCGGCATAATGGGGCATCCGTCAACGGACAAAAACTGCCCAACGTACCTCCAAGAGAAACAAAATCCTGGCAATTAAAACGAGTAAGAAGTGCTCCAAATATGAAACCAAAAAAGCCTATTTCGCCAATCGACCAACCACCAGTGCAAGGGTGTCACAGATTTCCTACTCTCTGGCTACACAAGGCCCAGTCCCTGCAATGCCAACACTCAACAGACTTCAAAGCCATATGTTGTAAACCAAATCACGCAAGCACCCATAAACCGAAACACTCCAACAGAAAACAGTACCCAAGCAAACGCAATCGTAAATATACTATCCAACACCATGATCAATCCAATGGAACATTCAAGGCTTCTACAACAACTTACCACATCTACAAGCGCTCCTTTGCGCTTACTCCCCTTACGTTGTGCTGCTACAAGAGACAAAACTGCTAAATGGAGAAGGATCGGACAGACTAGGACAGTACAGATGTACATTTCACAACAATATGTAAAAAACTAGACGAGGTGTAATAGCCACATTTATCCACAAATCAGTGCCCTTCTCCCAAACCCCCTTGCAATCACTCCTAAAATAGATACCAATCCGCCAGTAACTATAAGGAATGTATACCTGGAGTGCCATGTATACCTCCAACCAGAGCTGCTCAGAGAAATCATAAACACTACGGAGTCCAATGAACTGATAGCAGGCGATTTTAATGTCCACAGCCCAATCAGAACTAACCGCATAGGAGGAATAGTAGACGAATGGATCCGCGAGGAGGGATACGTCGTCCTCAATGACGAAGCCCACACACACCTAAGCACTCGAGACACACTAACCCACATATACCTCACCCTTACCTCCCCAAACCTTGCCACGGCATTCGCTTGGAAAATACACCAGTATCTAGAAGACAGCGACCACTTTCATATCATAATTACATCTAGGGTGCAGACAGGGAATTACATGGCGATAGCTAAATTCCAAGAAAAAAAGAGCGGACTGGACCAGATTTCATGCTATGGTAGGCAGGGAACTGGAAATGGCACCAAGCAAGAAACATCAATCAGGAGGCTGCTAAAATTAAAAAAATACTGCGGGCAGCTGCGGCATCATCTATCCCATCATCTTTTTCTAAACCCAGAACCCAACCAGGTTGCATGAACCAGGACATCCTCTGGAAAATAAGAAGCAAAAACAGAGCTTGGAAGAAATTCGAGAGGCATCCCACGACAGAAAACCTGCAAATCTATCGCAGGGAGTCGGCGAATACCAAGAAAGAGATCAAGGAAGCAAAGAAAAGATCTTGGGAGCTCTTTGCAAATAGCATCAACCCCAAACTCGATCTCACCGACGGACGCTTGGAGGAAAGTCAGAGCCATTTCCGGCAATAAACATCAAAATCTGATTGCCAGCCTGACGACACCAAGCAAGAGCATAAGCTGCTCCACGGAAATTGCCTGCGAGTTCGCCAAAATTTGGTCGAGCTAATCGTCAAATACCAACTTCTCCCAAGATTTCCTCTTAAACAAACAAATCGTCTCCTTAACGAACATGCCCTATGTAGCGGACCCAGCTAAAAACCTATCCTACCCCATTAACCTGAAGGAACTCAATGACACATTGTGTCTACTCAAAGGAACAACACCCGGTCAAGACAGGATCTCTTATAAAATGATTAAAGAAACCCCTTTTTCATTCAAGCAGAGATATCTTTCTTAAACAACATCATTGACACAGGAACTTTTCCACAAGATTGGAAAATTGCCGCAGTTGTCCCAATCCCCAAAAGATCCAACTCTACACATAACGTAAACGACTACAGGTCCATCTCGTTATTACCATGCCTCTCCAAAGTACTGGAGAAAATCCTTACAAGACTAAACTCCGTACTGGAAAATACACTGTCTGAAGTGCAACACGCATACAGACCGGGTAGGGGGACTATATCGCTCCTACATGAACTAGAAGAGCACATAGCAGAGGGACTTTCCTCGAGACAGCACGGAGTAGTTTTATCGGCTGATCTGGAGAAGGCATATGACCGGGTAGGTAAACACAGTGGCTAAACGCCTAGCTGTCTGGGGAATTGATGCCAAGTTCATCCGACTAACAAAAAACTTCCTAACCAACAGAAAGATGCGGGTCAAGGTGAACAGTTTCCTATCCCCAATCTTCCCCCTGGATAACGGAGTTCCACAAGGCTTACCCTTATCATCCAGCATCTTTAAAGCTTACATAGACGCTCTATGCTCAAAGCTAGAAAGCATGTCTAATGTTAAAAGTGTCATTTACGTAGACAATCTTCTAATTGCAGGACACAGCCACGAACAGGAGGCCAACACACGGGTCAACCACGCCAACGTCTGGATCGACACCAAGAACGAGATTCCCCATAAGCAAGCTGGAGCTACTGCACGTTTGTAGGAAAAGAGACTGCAGGACTAACAGATGCCAAGAGTTGAACCTGACAGCCAAGGACATCCTTAAGATCCTAGGGAAGCACATCACCAGGAACCTGAAATGGAACCTACAGGCCAACGTGATAGCCCAAGACCTGGATAAAATCCACAACCTAATCAGAACTCTGGCGTCCAGGAACAGAGGAGCTCCACCTAACAGCTCAGGTAAAATAGTCAAGGCCCTCGCAGACGGGAAAACCAATTACGGTCTTACAATTTATGGACATGCAGCCCAAACAGCCATACAAAAGGTGCAGGTTAAGTTAAATAATGTCGTCAGGACGGCCATGGGAGCATTCAAAACCTCACCTATAGAGACCATGCATATCGAAGGAGGTTTCGCAACAATGAAGCACAGGATAGCAAAGAGTGAGCTAAATATCACGGCAAAGGCAGTCATGAATCCTAGGAAACCGCTTCACCCCGAGTCCCATCCACTCTAAGTAAGTCCGTTTCCGTTTCCATAACACTAGAGCTTGGCATTCCAATACCTACTACCCCAGAATCCACAATCCTAGACCCCATCCCTTACTGCTATCCTCTTCATAGACATTTCCAAATGACACTTACCACACACAAAAAGGACGAGACACCGACAGAGCTATACAGAAAAAAATTTCTCGATATAAGGGAAAAATTCAAAGACAGCGATTTCTGGTACACTGATGCCAGCTGTTTACCAGATGGCACAGGAGCAGCAGTGGTTAGACAAAACAACGAGGCATGGGAGACAGTTTATACAGCAAAGCTCCACCTGGAGACTCAGGCACAACCCGCTGAGTTGCACCATACGCCACCTACTGACAGCCTACCCCACATCCCAGAACATACTGCGCAGCACGGACCTCAGCTCCATCCTCTACCCAGCTCAGCCCAAAAACTCCCGTTTATTGCAACTCTTCACCCACCTAAATATTCCACTCCCAATCTAACAACCATATGATAAGGAATCATAGAACTAGAAAAGATAGGTAGAATAGACAGATGTAATCCTAGCATAAGGTAGGCTAAGTGTAGAAACTAAGGAATTATATAATTAGAGATAAAGCGCCATATGGTCAAGGAACCGAGTGCGCACAAATAGGTAAGTAATCATTCATGTTCATGTGGCTAAGTAAAATAAAATAAATAATAATAATAAATAAAAAAGCTAAAAACGATGGCAATTTTATAGTAAACGATCACTATTGAATGCTAATTTTAGTACATTATGTACGCATTAGCTACCCATGAGAGTTAAATTAGCACCTAAATTAATCATTTCCTCAGGACAACAAGAGTCCTGATGATGTCCTGATAAGACGAAACTGGTTGGCAGTAACATTATATGTAAAATAAATATATATATAGGTTTTTCAGGTCAACTTAACGTTTTTTCAAATCAACTTAACGTTTATTCAAACCAAAATAACGTTTTTTCATTTCAAATTAAAGATTTTTCATTTCAAATTAACGATTTTTTATTTCAACTTAAATATTTTTCATTTCAAATTAACGTTTTTAAATTGAAAAAATAGTATACAGTATGTATATTTATTTTTTTGTTGCAATACTTTTGACACAGATAAATTTATTAATTTCAAATATCTAAATAAATATGTTATTCGGTAACTTAATAATAAATACAATACAATACAAACAAATTCTAGCATGCATATGGTAATTTATGGCTGTTTTGGTGATTACTCAACTTAATAAAAATACCTTATGTTTCACTGTTGCGTTATTTTTGGAACATACTGTATAATAAAGTTGAATTTAAAAAACTAAATTTGAAGTTAAAAAAATGAATTTAAATGAATCAATACAATGGGTGTCCTGCTACAGCCATTGGTAATTTCATTGTCATGTCCATGTAATAATTATTGCAATCGGCAGAGGTCACACTTGCCAAAGATTCTTTAATTACATCAACTAAATTTAAACTATTTTCCGAATCAGCCAACAAATTTCTTGCAGCCAATTTAGTTTTCGAGAAAACTTTTTCTATTGGATTAAGCATTGGGGAGTATGGGGAAAGAAACATTAGTTGGTGTGTGGTCTCTCTAACCTTATCTTGTATTACACTAGTCTTGTGTATTTTTGCATTGTCAACAACTAACCAAGCATTAGTGATATTAGCTTATGCCAATTTATTGAATAACTTATCTAAAAACACCTGAAAAATGTTTGCATTTACAGTTGAGTTTGATATTATTTTTTTATGTATTATGCCATGTAAATTGATGGCTGCAATGAGCGACACATTTCGTCCTCTTATGGTTGGAACTATGACATGAGCTACAGTATTCTTCTTTGAACGAGCTTTAGCTCTCCGAAGGTGACAGTTGAATCCAGATTCATCAATAAATATAATTTTCTCACGTTGCTGTGGGGCGTTTTGCGAAAAGTGCATAGCATAATTTTTACGCTGTTCTATGGTACTTTCCGAGTTAAAACGATCAATGTTAAAAGTAGCTAGTTTTAGCGTTATCTTTAAATATTTCAAAGCATTAAAGATGGTTGTTGTGCTAAGGTATACATTTTTGCTTTCAAATACTTTAATCTTAATATTTTTTATAGTAATGGCCGGATTACGTTCTACTATTTCTTCAATTATATTTAAAATTTCCGTAGTTAACTTCAATTGCCTTTTACCACCACGATTTCTGGTCAAAACCACACCCCCATCATTTTTGTTCCGACGTAATATAGATGTAGCCGTATTTTTATTAATACCAGCCAGTTCTGCTGATTCACCTATTCTCTTACCTTCTTCATAAAATTTTATTAATAATTCTTTTTTTTTCCAAGCTTATTTTATTATTGGTTGCTAAATTACGTTGTCTTCTCTGACGAACAACTAAATTCGGGTTATTTTCATCACCACTATTATCTGAATCCTCTCTTACTTCCATAATTCTGCGATAATGAGCCAACGGAATAGAATCATTAGAGGAACTGTCACTCAATTCATTATTAGATAATATGGTATTGTTCATTTTTTTGCTGATTGAAATTTAAAGGGTCCAATTAAATTATAATTTTTAACTTTTTTAAACTTACGTTCGATAATTACCTTGATGATATTTATTGTTTAAATGATATTTATTCCTTTAATTTGTAACATTAAAAAAATAATTAAGAATTGAGCCATGCAATAAAACAAAAGTAATCAGAATACTAAGATGACTTTTTATTTTGGCAAGTGTTCATAGATATATTCTTGCAAAAACCAATTTCAATTTAAAAACGTTATATTCTTGAAAAAACCAATTTCAATTTAAAAACGTTAATTTGAAATGAAAAATATTTAAGTTGAAATAAAAAATCGTTAATTTGAAATGAAAAATCTTTAATTTGAAATGAAAAAACGTTATTTTGGTTTGAATAAACGTTAAGTTGATCTGAAAAAACGTTAAGTTGACCTGAAAAACCTATATATGATGGATAAAGAAGAATTTTTTTAAGAACTTTTATCTTTAACGATTCTAAATCAAATTAATAAATACAAGAAGAAAAAACAACCGCCTCGTCCGGGGTTTGAAACCGGGACCTTCCGCTTGCCGGGTGACTGCTCTTACCACTGAGCTAACGAGACAGATGATTTTCCCTCCTGCATTTATCAATTTGTTACTAGCCTACTAAGCCACGATTTGCTTTCAGCTGGCATTAACCAGTAACGATGAAAGCGCACAAATAAATTGTAAATTCAATTTTTATTTATTTTTTCCCGGACGGGAATCGAACCTACACTTGTTAGAATCAGTCAATGATGGATAAAGAAGAATTTTTTTAAGAACTTTTATTTTTAACGATTCTAAATCAAATTAATAAATACAAGAAAAAAAACGCCTCGTCCTCTTCTTTATCCATCATTCACTGATTCTAACAAGTGTAAAAATTAATATATATATATATGTACGGTTGTGGAAAAAAAACCAGAAGTGTTTTATAAGATGGCAGATAGATAGATTTATTTTCTATCCCACCAAGTGTTATCTGTAAAATCTGTGAGTCGGTAACATACTTTTTGAAAGCATTACTGATTGTTGTTTAACACTAGTTATGATTTCATCGTTTTTTTTTTTCAAATTTTGGATGTAGCACAGTAATGACTTATTATCACTTAATGAAATTTCATTTCATTTTTGAATTGAATTTTAATTTTGGGAAAGTTTTTTAAAGAATTGCATCAGCTTTTTCATCTTCCGTTAGTAAATTTTTTAAATCAAAGATAAATTTAAGTATAATATTTAACTTTTTTAATAGATATACGTACCGATGTGGTTTCTTCATTATTTGGATTGTTCACATGATCTAAGACAAGCACATCTAATGTAGTTTCTTTCCAAAATTGAGAGTTAAGACAGAGTATGATTGCTAATTTATTATAATGTTCCTTTTGAGAAACAATTAACACTCTTCCTGGCTTTAACTCTTTTTGTGGTATTAGCACTTTCTGTAAAAAAATCGAAATAAATTTTAAAATATATCTATAAGCATAACTTACAATAATTTTTTGTTTGTGTTGAATATATTCACGTCCTATTTCGACAAATTTACATAATGGTAATAATGCATTCGGTAAATTACCTAGAGTTGATTTCTTTTCCCGCAAGATTTTCAGTTCTTTTTCATGTTCAGGAATACTTAATTTTTTATCAAATTCTTTGAAGGATTGTACAATCATATTCTCTACTTTTATATCTTCAATTCGTAAACACGTAAGAATCATTGCATATCGTAGGAAAAATTTCGATTGTAACTCTTCTGGTTGACCTAAGATCATTCTTTTAAATTCAACTTCCTCCTTAATTTCTTTCTTGCAAAGAATTATAACAGTACCAGTTTCATCATGTCCTCTTCGACCCGCTCTGCCAGCCATTTGAATATATTCTGCAGGTTTTAGAATTCTAAAACATTTGCCGTCATGTTTTGTGTAAGAATCAAAAACTACGGTCTTAGCAGGCATATTTACTCCCATAGCAAAAGTTTCAGTAGCAAAGAGGAGCTTCACTAAGGTTTTTTCAAATAACAATTCAACTATTTCTTTAAGAATAGGTAAAATTCCACTATGATGTACACCAATTCCACGCTCTAATGATTCTTTCATTGAAAGCACCTGGGGAAGATTTTGATCAGATTGTTTTAGATTTTTTAAGGACTCTCGAACAAACTCTTTGACTGCAGATTTTTCTAAATTATTATTAAGAGTGAGAGAATTAAGAGCCGCTGCGTTTCTATCACAACGCTTTCTAGAAAACGTAAATGCTACCACGGGTAATTGATTGCTTTTCTTTAAATATGTTACTAGGCCCTTTAAAAAGGTATTGTCCTCTTTTGGTCCCCAATGATCTTTTTTATCTAGACTTTTCATTGCATCTTTAAAACTGCTCGTAAGAAAATTACCCTGATTATCGATAATTAAAGACAATTTAGGTTTGCGATTACATTCAGTATACAAGTGATGCATTAATGGGACTGGCCTTTTTTGTGTAATAATTACGTAAACCTTTCGCTTTTTTGTATTTCCTACCCAATCGGCAAATTCTAAGGAATTTGGAACAGTCGCACTTAACATAATAATACTGACATGATCCGGAAGTAAAATAATTATTTCTTCCCATACATGACCTCTATCAAAATCGTTTATGTAGTGTACTTCGTCGAATATCACATATTCTAAATCTCGTGTACAATCACTTCCATAGCAGAGCATTGATCGCAAAATTTCGGTTGTCATAATCAAACAAGAAGCCGTGGGATTGCATTGATAGTCACCTGTTATAAGTCCAACGTCTTTGAAGGTTTTTTTGAAATCCCGATATTTTTGATTAGAAAGTGCCTTGATTGGTGATGTGTATATTGAACGAGTCATATGTTTTTGAGAAAGCGCAATAGCATATTCGGCTACAGCAGTTTTACCTGAAATAAGAAAATTAAAATAACACATTTAAATATTATTCATAATTATTATTATAAATAGTATTCTACATAATAATTATCAAAGAATTATGGACCGACAACAAAACACTTCAGAGTAGATCTGCGAGTCTTGTCGCTTTTCTTTGCATAATTAACACTTGCGAAAAAGCTATCCTATCAGCGGAAATGGTCTGCATAGTATGAGCTAGTTTAGACTGGTAAGTATGCTGCCTCTGCCGGACGAAAACTTGTGGGTAAGATGATGGTGGGGGCAGGAATGAAGCCTCATCATCTCTACAGATCTCGTGCGCCACAGGCAGCATACAGAGTCGTCTAAACTGGGTCAATGTAACCTATTGCTATTAAACTTCGTATTGCAAGATATTATCGTCAGGTATTATTTGTGTATATACATACATATAACATTTCGAACAAGCAGAAGTGCAGCAGTATAATTGAAATGTTAATTAAGGTGAATAATTCTCCGCGAACTATGAGACATAGAATCAATAAAGAAATAGTCTGACGACTTCACAAGATATGGAAGCATACAAAATCTTATGATGGATGATCGTAGCTTTTAGTGCGTGGACATAAATCCACTAACGATATAACGTTTGATATACCGTTTTATGCCAATAGAGCTTTTGCTCCAGGGATGCCTCTTATGAGTTCGCACAGTTCCACAGTTACAATCGAAAACATCATTCATTTTCAAGAGTTCTACACTTTATACAGGGTGTCCGGTGCTAATATGACTACATTTGACCAGATTACTCTTATTGAGACAACAAAAATTGTATATATGAGAGTGGCGCAAATAAAGGGGACGGGAATGCCTTTGCTCCTTTGGGCTTGCATATCCTTTGAAAAAAGACAAAAATGAAAATATCTTCTACCGAGCAATTATAAGACTAGTTTTGATGTATTGCTCGGAGTCTTGGGTTCTATCGAATTTGAGCGTTAGACGTTTTCGGACTGAGTGCTCTACGCTATAGTATACTTTGTATGTATAACTATGTATTTTTGGTCAGTTGATTCGTCTCAAGATAAATTTTGTGAACAGTGGTTTAATTGAAGAGGGGTGTAGATGTGTCCTTTAACCGGTTATATAATAATAAAAAAACAAAATTATATAGGTTTTTACAAAATGCCCTATATTATGAAAACCACAGGTATATGGCTATCACTAGATAATCGTTCGTTAACTTTTGCATGTATGAACTCATTAAACGCACGTACTAGTTAATCTAGTCATATTTCCTTGGCAAAATTGTAGCGTTAAATGGGTGTGCAAGATAACAATTTGGTCTAGCACTCGCTCTCAATTTAAGGATAAGAGTTAATTCATGTCAGCTTATTACCCACGGATATAAGCTTAAATATAGATATATAATCAATCAATTATAAATAAGTTTAAATTAGTTATCGCCATCATTGTGAAGCAATTTTTCTATCAATCAATCTGTCAATCGGAAAAAGTAAACATCAGAAAGTAAAAATTGAAAAATATGTAGTTATATTTGCTAATTTTAAATATGCCAACATTCAAAAAGGATGCAAATTTTATCATAAGTGAAGTTCAGCTATTGCCTTCCCTAGTGCATAAAGAAAGATATATAATAGAGCGCAAGAAAAGGGATAGATGCGAAGATAAAGTGACAAAGTTCTTTACTTAAACGGAGCCTAGCATAAAAATCAACGTCGTCCCACTCATTAAAATGATTAGGCCGATTTCCAATTACTGTCAGTTGTCGACAGAGTTGAAAATTTAACTCAAAAAAATCTTCTTCATTGCTAGAAATGTCTAAATCTAAATGCATGATAAAATTATTTTCTTGATACAAACAAACAATGCTACTGTCAAAATAAAATGTCACACTTTTCAAATACTTTTATCTTGAGTTTAAACCGAGGGATGGCATGGTTTAAACTCTAGTTTAAAGCGGGGTTTAAACCAAACTGTGAAACTCATTCGTCGAGTTTAAACAAAATATTTGGTTTAAACGCAGACTGTGAAACTGGCCATAAGAGTATAAGATGTAATAATGAATGGTTAAGACAATTGAAATTTGGAAAATAACCAGGGGCTTTTCTTTCAAATAAACGAAACTAAAAGAAGGCCGAGTCGGAAAAGCTAAGAGATCAGATAATATGTGACAAACAAGTAATATTTAATGGAGAGAGTGTTGGAGGTGAAATGGATATTGCTAATAAATTTATGAAAATTTTTGTTAAAAGTGTTGAAAACATACATACATGATTAGTTCTCGTGATAATGTTTCGTTTAATAAGGTTCTTGGAGAGTGTGGATCGCGTTTTAAATTCAGGCAGGTGAATATTAATTATTTTATTAGCAAATTTTTACATAAAAAAAAAAATAATAATAATAATTATTATTACCAACCACGTTTTATGCCACTTCCATGATGTAAGGAGTGGTCCAGAAAAATTCAGGTTTACATTTTATTACTAAACAATTCTATAAATACTGAATTTTGAGTTCATTTGAATCAGTCATGTATTGGAAGCCAAAGTGTTTAAATGTCGAAAACGAAAAAGAAGTGCGTGAAGCGATTTTCACCAAATATTTGGAAAATCCAACAATTAAATCTTTAAAAATTACCTAAGACCTGAATACAACTTTACTGATTTCAAAAATGGTATAGTGGCAATTGATTGGAAATAAAAGGAAAATTCTAGAACAGTTGTAAAAGAAACATTTAAGGATGGCTATATGATGTTAAAATTCTTGAATTGAGAGAGCCGTAAGTGTTTTGTGAGTGGATTGAAGGCGATGTAGTATGATAAATCAGTTTTGATTCATGTAATTCTTTATTTGGCTGCATGGATCCAATTCGCTCGGTATCATATGTTATTAATTAGTTCAGATTTTCTCTTCATTACATAACTTTATTGCTTTATTTATTTAATATGTTTCTGACTACCATTTTTCCAATTTATTATCACACTGTCATTATCCTGTAATATTAGGGTTTTAGATAACTAAGGATCTTTGTCTCCGTAATCGTATATTGTTTACTTTCGTATTTTTTTCCGTATTTTATGGTATTCTTGTAATTTTAACGCACAAATAAATATTACATTTGATCTGCCTAAAGTAATCAAATTCATGTACCAATTCAATTCTGTCGCCCCGTAGAGAAGTATAGTATACAAGATTTATAATTATATAAGATTTTTTTATTTTTTATTGTTAGTTTTCTTTTAAAAAGCAATCACATATATGCCCTAGAGATTTCTTAAGTCGAGGTTAATGTGTGATGAACATGGAGCTAAGATTATAGTACTGTGACTATCTGATGAAGACAACCTTTCTTTTGTATAAAAATTATAGAGAAATGGCGCTACGGTTTTGGTAGCTAGGTGGCTCTTTACTTAATTGGAAAATTCTTAGAAGCAAATCAGATTAAAACATCTTTTTGCAGGAATATTGCATAGCTTTAAGAAACGTCATAACTAGCATTTGAGAAAACCACGGAGCATATAAATACGCTAGAAAAAAATGTATTTAGTTTTTTGAATAAAACAAACTTCTGTTCATAAGGACCAATTCAAAACATAAATTTGTGGGAGAAATTAATAAGACGTCATCACATAGTTATTGGGTCAGGATGAAAAAGTACGGTCGTAGTAATTACTGCAGGTTCATCTAGATATGTAGATAAGCATTTCCATCAACTTATCTTCAAGTGTAAATAAGAACTTATTGTCCTTTTTCAATTGGAGTGAAACTAAATGCTTAAATATTAAAAAAGTTGAAAAGCAATTTGTTGAGAGAAGCTTTTTTGTTTATAATATAATTATTGAATTGTATACAGTATCTTATAGGAGTGTTATTAAGGCAGATATACTGAATATTTGGATGTGATGGATGCAATGATGATGTGGAAGTAAAACGTTGTTTTATATGCCAAGGACTTAATCACAAATCGGAGGAGTACCGAAATGAAGTAAATGACGTAAAATGTATGAAATCAGGGACTGCAATAAATCTTTTTAAAATAAATGCGTAAATTGCGTGCGATATAAGAACATGCTGAAACTAATTTTCGATAATAATCATAGTAAAACCATTAAAAGTTGAAAAAGAATAACCCGTTTTAAGGGGGTAGGCCTACCTGCATACTTTTAAAAAATCAATTTTTTTTTCATAATCTGAAAGTACAACTATTGAAGATTATTGTGTAAAAATTTTAAGTTGGTCTGATATAAATTGAAGAAGTTATGAGACTTGGAAGAGTACCACTTTAAACATAACTTGAAATTTAAAACGCGATTATCTCGAAACAAAGTTTACAAGTTTACAAAATCGGTGACAATGATAACTTGAGAACGAAATATCAGATTTTATTATATTCTAAATAATTCTTTTCAGTTTTTGATCCATGCTTTTTCATTTTTGATGTAAATTCGATTTTTCATAGCCAATCAAACACCGTTTTTTGGGTTAAAAATAAACACTTGAAATCTACAAAGTCGCCATTGTGTTACAAAAAAATTTTTTTTTTTCCTAAAAGCCTCAGTCAGAAACTGCTCTTGCGTGTTAGTAATGGAATCCCGTTGGATTTTTCTGATATCAGATATTTTTTCCTTTGCTACAACATCCTCTTCAAAAAACTGGTACTATGGGCATAAGGTCGATATATATAGGGCGTTTCGGTTTGGTATATCAATAGAGCGTTGCATTCTAAGTAAAAAGTTCATTTAGACCATATGAAAATACTCACTCTTTTAAGAGATACATATTCTTACTGTTTATTGAATTCTTCAAATTAAACTTTCACTGAAGTTATAACTTTTGAAGTATTTATTCGATTTAATTTAATTTTTCTAGTTGAGACAAATTTGTTGTATTAAATTGATAATACATAGTGACGTAAATTTACGAGGATATTATATGCATGAGATGAATGGCAAATCAAAATCGTAAAGTTTGTAATAGATAAAGATATTTGGAGGTTGTTGGTGAGATGCTTAAAATTAAAATATACTTTTGCCGTATTATATAGATCGACTAGTTCTTTGGAAAGAAAATTCAGCAATTTTTTAGTAATAAATGCGGATGTTTAACTCAAGACGATGATGAGATAGTTGTCGTAAACAACTTTAATATAAATTTTTGGATTTTTTTTTTAAATATGTAGTAATTTTGATTGATTACCTCATTTCAAATAATAAAAACGTTAGTGATCTAATTGAAGATAAGCGATCATGATATAATATTAAAATTGAAATTATTGCAAATAAACAACGTATGGAAAACTTTGAATACAAGTTGAAAATAGTGATAAATATACGGTTACAAGGAGGTTAAATGAATCGTGGATTGATTGGTATACCGCTGATATTGATAGGTTAAAACTAGAAAGTGTAATACTAATTGAATGGAATATAAGCAACTAAGAAATATATTTGTAAAAAATATAAAATTTGCAAAAATCTTCAATTATTGTAGCAGATAATGCTAAAGACATCTGGAAAGCTATGAAAATTTTTTTAATGAATAATAATTAGTCATTACACAGCTGATAGTGAAATGCCAACAATTTTAATAAGTTCTTCTTCTTCATAAAAAGGTTTAATGTGATTAAAGACACTTTCACATCAAAACCGAAAAACTTAATTTATTCCACTTTAAAAAAAGATTTTTGCTAAAATCATGGGAAATAGGATAAACTAATAATTTTACTAATAAAATAGAATATTTATCTTAGATTTTGAAGAAAAACACAACTTTTATCTTTTTTCGGCCGAAAAACGAAATTTCGGTTTCCACATGAGGAACGTTTCGGGACGAAAATTTTTTTCGGTCGTACTAAACTTTTGTGTTTACATTGAAAATTATATTATTTTATTTTATTATTTATTATATTATTATAATATGGATAGGGATTTCGAAGTAAAATTAAAATACGTTTTTTGTATGAGCTCTCATCATACAACTTTTATGATAATTAAATGTTACTTCTATTTAACCGAAAAAAGTTTTCGGTTTTTGATGTGAAAGCAAAAGCGGATTTCCGGTGTAGAACTTATTGGTTTTCGGTTTCGATGTGAGAGTGCCTTAACAACTCTCTTGCGAGATCGTTTTAAACTGGGAACTTATACAATGGAAAAGTGAAATGAAGGACAAGAAAAAATGTGTGGCTGTATTTATCAACTTTGACAGGCCATTTGAAACCGTGAACAATTCGAAGAAATGAATGAGGCTACAAAAGTTGTAAAAACGGGTGATGTGGATAATACTTCAATCACAGTGAGAGTATATATATGTACATATACAAGGTCCCACACTAATCTGACTATAATTTGTCAAATGATTGCTCTCGTCCAGACAAGTAAAAAATTGTAAAATGTCAATCTACTGAGTTACAGGGTGATTAGTAAAATATGCTCTTTTTTCATTAAATACCCTATATCTTGAAAAGTGCAGGGCATATGATCCATTTTAAGACAGAATTGTATGCAGAACCTTAAGGTCTTTCCTATGAATATTAAACCACCCGCATGGCCCTCCCCATTCCAGAGTTATGACGCTTCAATTTCAAAATTTCGGGTTTCGGAGGTTCTGCATACAATGCCGTCTTAAAATAGACCGTATACCTTGTGTTTTTCAAGATATAGGGTGTTTAATGAAAAATTTGGCTTATGTAAGAGACGGTCAACCCTTTAATTTTAGAAATACTAATCAATTCAAGTTAAAACAAGAACAATTTAAAAAAATCTAGCTCACAGAATTCATTCATATCTAAAAAAGTACTGCATAAATGTTCTTTTTTTTTTTATTAATGTAATAAAGAATATATTATTATATTTTATCCGTCTATCTAAATTCACTTCTACATTTTGCATATTTGTAACCACCAAGTTACAGGTCATTCAATGTTTTCGAATTTATGTTAAAGTAGCCTAACATTGTCATTTCGCTGTTCTGCCAATTTAATTTCTCCATTAAATACTTCACAGAACTGTCTTTTTGCAGGGTGATCTATACATTTGTATGGCTGGAGTAAAGAATTGATTACCATGCGCTATACAAGGTAATACGTCTGTTTCTATATCTTCTTTATCAACTATCTTCACACATAATTAACTTATCTCATTTTGAATATTGTTCTTCAGTATAGTATCAGTGCAATGGCAATATTATATATCCAAACTGCACCAATTGCAAAATGGCAAAAAGATCCTTTATACATATATGTAGTATATTAAGATATGTGAACTTGTGTAAAATTCAACCTTATTGATTAAGAAAAGTAATGGATCTTAGATTTCCAATGTGCCGAACTAATTCTTCCCAGAAAAATTTAGTACAAACGGGAATGGTCAATTGTGCAGTGTTAAGTTACAAAAGCAACACCCCTGATCGAGCATTTAATAAAAAAATGTTTTTTCCTATTCCTAAGTGTAAATCAGAGGCAAAAGTTCCCATTCATCAGCCGTAAAGTAATCGATGACAATGTTGCGAAAAATATTCTGTTGGTAGTTTCTTCCCTTGCTTTCCTAAAATGCCTAATGGAAAAACTCACATCTCTTGTGTTGCGGATCATTGCTTGCTGCTTAACTATGTAGTGGCAACTCGAGGTCTGCAGGTGCGAAATGCGTTAAATAGTCTAATTCTAGCTGTCGTATCTTTATTCGAAGTATTATGTTAATTCTAGATAATCCTCGCTAACTTAATTAAAAGATGTAATGAGGCCTGCCGAATTGACGTCAGAAAAAAATGCCGAATACATATCTGAAGATCGTCGACATCTATATGGTACCCACGATTGAAGGTGATTCTCACCATTTCATTGATATACGATTAGAGTTTTTGGGTGATTTGTAAATACAATTAATTATCTTCTATAACAGCATCGTCCTCACGTCACTCATAACTAACCTCCCCCTCTAGTATTAATTCTGTTTGATGCATCTGAATCGCTTAGAACCAAACTGCTCTGAGGGGCCACCCTCCATATCGTTTATTTTCTCTGTCCGATATGTTTAACGCCATAACCAAGCTAAGTCAAATCAAATCAAGTCAGGTCAGGTCAGTCTTGCTATCAATGTAGAAACAGTAAAAGCCGTGGGGATGTTTCATTTTGTTTTATATATATATTCAATATACACAGTTCAGATCAATCGGAAGTTCAAGCTGAATGCTCGGGGGTCACCTCCGATGGGAGACGATTCATGTCATTTGGTATATATAATTAATTTATTTTTAAGTTCAACCCTAAGTAGTCATTAGTTACCTTTAATATATGTATCGCCTAGTTACTGGCATGCTCTGATAATAGTTCAAGCCAAAAGCTCAGTGTTTTGCCTCTGATAAGGGATGACTCATGTTATTTGGTGTATATGGTTAAGATTACTTTTAGGTTCAGTATTAAGTAGTCATTAGCTACCTCTAATATAGGTTTTGCTTAGTTGCTAAAATCCTGGTCTATTTACGTCTATTTATCTTTCTATTTTATTGTTACCATGTTATATCACACTATAAATCACGCTACAAGTTTTATATTTTGTTGTAATTTTAATGTTATTTACTCTTAATGAACGAGCTACTACGGACGCTCTAAGCCTCCACTGCTCTTACTTGCCTGTGTTTCGTTTTGCTTTAATGTGTATCTACTACTTTATATTTCGCTGTATCTACTATTTTATATTTTGCTGTAATTTTAGTATTATTTAGTCTTAATGAACGAGCTACTGCGGACGCTCTAAGCCTCCACAGCTCTTACTTGTTGTTTATGTTTCGTTTTGCTATAATGTGTATCTACTATGTAACTCGCTATGATGTGCCCAACGCTCGGCATGCCTTTGGCAGGGGTGCTCAAATAAATTGATGTTTATGTTTAGTGCAGGTGACAATTTGTGTAACATCAAATGCTAAGTTTGCTGATCGACAGCATTGAAGTAAAAGTTACTCTTGAATCTACACAAGTCTCCTTTTCAACGCTTATAAAATATTAAATATAATCAAAAAGTTTTAAAATTAAAATACAAGCTGGAATATCAGCAAATGATTACCTGCTGATGTATGAGCTGCAACAAAAACATGCTGCCTTTCTTCCAATTTAATTATGGCCTGCTTTTGAAATGTATCTAATTCAAATGGATAAATAAAAGCCGGTTCTGGAATCTTTATATTGAAATCACTAACAGGCTGGGACGTATCCATCATTTCTGCCCATTCTTTCTTATAAACACGAGTTGTAGGAGCTTTGGATATTTTCAAAACAGGTGCAGAGTTTTCCTTGGTTAGTAAAATATCTTCCACATTTTCAGTATATGTCTCTTCCTTTTCCTCGGGTTTCTCATTTATTTCTAACCATTCTTTAATTTCGTTTTCATTCTCCAATGCTTCTAATAAATTCACTTCTGTTTGTATTTTATCTATCGACGTGTTCTGCTTAGATTCAAACTCCAATCCATTTTTAAATCCTGGTGGTATAGATAATAGATCTTTTAAATCCAATTCGATATTTAAATCATCAATTTTCTTTGCTGGTTCTTCAAATCCTCCAGGCCAAAATGGGAAATTCATTGCCGATCCTCTTGTTGCTTCTTCTGGAGGGCCTGGAGCGCGCTTCATTGACATAGAACTATTCACTGTAGCACCAGCATTTTGTATTTCCACTTCAACAAAGTCTAATATTTCTCCAGTAATAAAATCTCGTTTTGGAGCTAAGTTGGTACTAGCAGGACAAGAAGGCAGAGAGTATAAGCTCTCTATGTTTGGTGTTCTCAGAATTATTTCTGGATCTGGGTTGTGTATTGAAATTTTGGGATGTATGATATAATTTCGAAGAACGTCTTTATTATTTTCTAAAACAGAATCCATGCCTTCGGTTTTTATTTATAAGATTTCTAAAAATACTTCTTCTTCTTACAGTACAAAGGCAAATAGTACGTTATAAGTGGGAAAGATAAACAGACTACACTTTGCACACACCACATCAAACAGTGCGACCGTTGTCAGATAAAACTGAACAAATGTATTTAAATGCTAATACCCTATATAGAATATACTGTGCCCTAGACACACAGCACAATCTAATGAATCATTAGTACTAACTATTCATTAATTTTGTCGCTTGCGTAATCAACTTACAGTTGGGTTTATTTTGAATACGTTTTACTCGAAAATATTGTTAGGTTTCATTTATATTGTGAGTTTATTTTTTTTTTATTTAAACAAAATTTAAAACTTTTATAACTCCATCACAAAAAACACCATAAATAAGATGTTATGTTGACCTGTCACTTCTACCATATTGGATCCGCTTAGGCATTGCATCTCGAAAACTGTAGCGTTTGGGCCCTAGATGTTGAAACATTTTCTGAACACTTCGCAGTTTGCAAATGATATTTGACACTTGATGATTTGACGTTAATATGTCAAAAGTTCTTGTTTTGTGTAGATATTGGGAAGTTCTTTATTATTTATTTATTACTCTTAATAAGGAACACAGTAGAGGTAAACGAAAATAATAATATGTAGCTTGAGAACTGATAACAAAGGATGTTTTTCTAGGCTTCTTTACAATGAGTTATGATGTGCTTTTATCCCAATTAGCAGAGGAAAAACTTGCAGTATTTGATGAATCAGATCAAAGTAAAAATGATGAAGAGAAACCTAAAAATTCAGAAGGATCAACTCCTTCAAGAAAAGTGTCTACCTCACGCTTCCTAAATGCATTCTCCCAGTTTTACGGAAATGTCGAGGATGACCAAAATGCCAGCTGTAGTAACAGTAGTAGTAGCAATAGAACACCTACAAGGGGCATGGAATCTAAGTTAATGTCTATGTGGCATAATGTTAAGTACGGATGGAGTGGAAAAATTAGATCCAACTTTTCTAAAGAGCAGCCCGTTTGGCTCCTTGGTCGTTGTTATCATAAAAAGTGTACTCCACCGTCCTCAATGGAAAGCTCCATCGAACTTACTTCAAGCTTAGAAAATAGAGCTAAAGAACCAAATTCTGAAATTTATGAAAATTTATCTGTTCAAGAGTTAGCTATGGATGCAATTGAAAATCAAATATCTGATAATCCATGGGAGGAAGGAATAGATGGTTTTAAAAGGGATTTCCACAGCAGACTGTGGATGACTTATAGACGAGAATTTCCTATTATGAATGGTTCAAATTATACATCTGACTGTGGATGGGGTTGCATGCTAAGAAGTGGACAAATGCTCCTGGCACAAGCTTTACTGTGTCATTTTCTAGGGAGAAGTGGAAAATATTTATTTTTATTGTTTTATTTAGTTTAAATATTATTTATAGGTTGGCGATGGGATCCAGACACACAGATTCATTCCACTTATGAAGATAATATGCACAGGAAAATTATAAAGTGGTTTGGGGATAGTTCCTCTAAAAATAGCCCTTTTTCGATACATGCTTTGGTCAATATAGGACAAGACGTTGGAAAAAAGGCTGGCGATTGGTACGGACCTTCGTCTGTATCATACTTACTTCGGTAAAAATGTTATTCTTAAAATCAAATTCGCTTTTATATAATAAAAAAACATTCAAGGCAAGCTGTAAAACAAGCTGCTCTGGAAAATGCTGATTTCGACGACTTAAATGTGTACGTAGCCAAAGAATGTACAGGTAAGTACAGCGAGGCATGCGTAATAACAAAATTTCAACAATATTACGTAAAAGTATCAATTTTTCTTTAATAACCTTAAATCATAATGGTTATTAAGTAGCATGCATTGATATCGTCACCTGAATGTTGGTTTGCTCCATCCGCTAAATTTGACATTTTGAGTTAAGTACGGTTTTTGAGATTATTACTGAAGTTGAATTAAATGCTTTAATCAGCTTTTCTCTAAGTTATATATGTATCGAGATCAGACCTGTAAAATTCCAAGTACAAGTAGCAGTACAATACCACAACCTGGACTTGAAATACTTTAAGTCAAAGTACAAGTCTCGGTACTGGTACTTAAAAACATTTCAAGTACAAGTCCCGGTACTAGTACTTTAATTTTTTCAAATACAGGTCCAGGTACTGGTATTGTTACTAGTACTTAAGTACTTTACAGGTCTGTACCTGTGAAATTCCAAGTACAAGTACCAGTATCTGGACTTGAAATATTTTAAGTACAAGTCCCGGTACTGGTACTTAAAAACATTTCAAGTACAAGTCCAGGTACCAGTACTGTTACTAGTACTTAACTACCAGTGTATTTAAGTACTTTACAGGTCTGATCGAGATAAGCCATTTCATTTTCGCCACAAATTTGTGTATACATTCGGCATAAAATACATGAAACACTTTAAAATATTTTATTAAATATTGTTTTGATACACGTGCGGAAATTTAAAACTATATTTAAAATTGCATTGCTCCATGTGGCTAAGAACACTGTCACGTAAAGTAAATTAAAATCAATTTCCCCAAAATCTTGGTTTGTTCCATGTAGTTTCAGCGATATTGCCTTATATAAATAGAATTTTTGTATTTAAAAAAAAAGGATCCTTTTAGGGTATATTATAAAATTTCTGCAGCACAGGCTCAATTTATTTCGGAGTCAATTTTGATGACAGCTGGCAGAAATAAGCTTTGAGCTCAGAACAATATAAGGACTGTTTAAAAAAAAGACCACCTATGAATAATGAAAGCAACAAGAGAAACCTTTTTGTTTTGTTTTTTTGTTATCAAATAATTTTTATTGAACTATTGCTTAATTATCTACATTATTCACAACCGACATGATATAATTACTACGTGCTATAAAATATGTGAACTTTTTGCTTTACTGCTTTAAGTTCTTTATTAAATTTTGTACAGACAGTATCGAACGTATCGGACGCTTTTTTATACAGCCTCTTAAAAATGCCTATGTTAGCAAAGTGTTTTTTGTTTTTGTTTAAATTTTCCGTCAATATTAGATCAATATTTGTCGATCCTAGTTTTGGACAATTTGGAGGATTAGCGTCCTTGGGTACTACGGGTATGCATTGGGCATCGTAGAAATCTCTCGGTTTTCTGCCGTAGTGGCAGGTTGCTAAGTTCTGTCAAAACAAAGCTGATGCATCATGCTTTCTAAAGAATGAAAGAAAACGCTTCTGAAGACAATGGTTGAAGTTCGTTTTAACCCAAGCCGAATTTCGTTAGGAAATTTTCATACAAAATTCGACTCCTTGATTTTGCGACTTGGGTCTTTTCTGGTGTTGTGTTCGGTGTTTTCTGAATATAAAAACTTCTCTCTTCTTTCAATTGAATGGACCATAGCATATGACGTTCCAGCCTTATCAGCCATATCTCTCAACGACATGTTGACATTTCGTTTAAAGTTGTTTACCACTTCTTTGGCCAATTTTTGTTCTATCGAACCTTCCTTCCTGACTCGGACTTTCTCTGAACACGATAAGATTCTCGAGATTTACTGAGAATATTTTGTATGGTCTTCGGAATTTTCAACTTTTTAGCTAAGCTTCTTTGAAACATATTCGGAAAAAATTAATTTGCGGCATTCCTCTTGACTGACTTTCATTTTTACTGCATAAGAATATTGCATTTAATGGCTGTAATTATAAGTGTACACCTTTTTATAATTCAGTCTTACCAGCGGTCCCTAATTTTCTTTACCTGGTGATAAGTAATGGAAGTGGAGATAGGTGGTCGGATGTTTACTGAAACAGTCCTTATCTCAATACAATGTACCGATTAAAATCAACCAAGCTGGATTTAAAGATAAGGTAAAAGATATAAAATCTCTTTTAGTATTTTCAATGCTCAAATAAGGAGTGTTATTGAGTTATTGCATGTTTTATTTTGTCTGTTATTTTTTATTTTCCTTTTTTTTATTAATTTGAATGAAGTAATATTTGTTCAAGTAGGCCTTTTAGTGCTTCTCTGATACAAACGAAAAGCAAAAAAGCTATTTTTTAAATTTATTTTATCACACAATTATTTTATTTAAGGCGGCAAAATTTATTTTCCACAACTCTCCGCAGAGTGCAGTCGCATCTGATTTGAGCTCCTAAAATTTATATCATTGTTCTCTTGTATATTGTGCAAAGTTATTTTATTGTATAAATAGTGCAGTGTACTCATAATCAACTAGTTTTTTTTTCTCTATAAATTTTTGTTCTATCATCGTCCGTTATTGCACATCTGTTCTCGCTGCAATTTTTAACAATTTTATTGTTTCTATTGTCTATTTCTCTGGCCTTTAAATAGTGAAATTTTTTCTTCTCGATTCTTCTGCTTTTATGTTGTGATTATATTCATTTTTACTTCCGCACAAATTGTTTCCCTTAATTGTGTACGCGCAAATCTTAAAATCTAATTATTAAAAAAAAAAAAAACTTTGTGTTTCTGTACTTTTGTACAATACAATATTTTCTGAAATGCCAGCTAGCTGTGCTAAATGTAACCAATCATTTAGAAACGGTTTAAGTGTAAAATGTGATGGTGTGTGCCGCAAGACTTATTGTGCGAAATGTGCTAACCTACCGATTATGACGTTAAGAGTGTTCTCATAAAAAGAAACATGCTTTATCTTTGTGATGAATGTATTGATTTTAAAATAATGGTTCTCGAGAGGTTTGACAAATTGTTAGGTGATGTTGCGGAAAGCAAAAATCGTTTATCCCAGCAAGAGTGTGTTATTGAAAAAAATTTAAATGAACTAAAAGCCTTATCTACACATAGCAATGTAATGGTGAGTGAAATCGGTAATATAGCAAGAAATACCAAGGAGTCATATGCTGATAAGTTATTGCACCAGCCACAGTCTATTATAACGCCGAAAACAAATCCCTAAGTTGTAAGTACATTTATTGATATTCAAAATTCCGTTGACCCCACTAGGGTGGTTGTTAATGATACGGTCCTTAATGCTGATACGGGCTCGATTGTTGAAGTCACAGATGGAATTTCTTCTGTTGTCGCCGATGAGGTTGCTGCTAATGGAAGCATGATTGTTCCGCACACCAGTGATCTCGATCAGGCTAAAGCTAAAGTTGGTATCACCAGAGGACAACAGTTTAAAATAATCGTCTCGATCCATGCAATACTACTGAAGATAAGATTATCCAGTTTATATCATTCAAATTTAATATTGAACCCATTATTTTAGCGGATTTGTCTTCATTGAGATTTCTTACTTTCAAGCTCGGAGTTCCTGAATACATATTTCCTGACCTCTTAAAGGGTTATGTCTGGCCATGTGGGATAATCGTGCGGAAATTTGTTAATATGGCAAAAAACAGCGGCTCCAATATTAATATATATAATGATGCTGATAGCTGATATGTGACTCATGATGCTTTTCTAAAAACAAACTTTTCCTTATCGTGCTATTTTCATAATGTGAGCGGTCTTAGGACTAAAGTCAATGACATCTACCTGAGCTCTACTCAATATTCTTATGATATAATTGCGATGGTTGAAACTTGGCTTAACCCATCTTTTCATTCGTCTGAAATTTTTAACCCAGCTTATCTGGTATACCGTAAAGATTGTGCTCCTGAATCTGGACTTAGCCGCGGTGGAGGTGTTTTGCTGGCAATAAATTCAACAATTCAATCACGGGAAATTCCATTGCTTCATTCGTCCTATGAAATTGAACAGATCTGTGTTCGTGTATCATCTGCAAATCTCGCTGTTTTTTTCTTTGTCTCGTATATCCCACCTAACTCTCATGTGGAGATCTATGAGAAGCATATCTCGAATATTGGTTCGATTTTGGAGACTGTGGTTCACGAGAATGATCAGGTTTGCGTACTCGGAGACTTTAATGCTGGCAATATTCACTGTCTGTGGAGTGGCAATGAAAAGATGTTTGTTCCTCATAATGTATTGAAGGACTTTGAGCGCTGTTTAATTGATGGATTGATGTCATTGGGTCTTTATCAGATCAACAATGTAGCTAATTCGATAGGTAGATTTCTTGACTTAGTGTTTGTTAGTGATAACTTAGTTTGTACTGTCGATGTAGCCTTTTTTAACCTTTCTAAAGATACTTTTAATCATTGTGCACTTGAAATTGACATGGGATTTGTTGTACACAATAATGCTATTAGTAGTGTTGATTTACGTGATTCTGTACACTTTTACAATTTAAAAAAAGCCAATTATGCTACCATAAATGATGAGATTAATTTAATTGATTGGCAGAGCTTGTTCTCTGAATGTGACTTAATGATTGCTTACTCTAAATTTGTTGCAACTCTTGATAACATTATTGTTGCTTATGTGCCAGTAGCATCGAGGAGGGGCAGTTCAGGCTATCCGTGGGGAAATCGTAGATTGGCTAATAAAAAATACAAAGCCACTGGTAATACTAATGATGGTATTCTATTCAAAAGACTTCGTAAGGAGTATGAATTCTTAAACAAATTCCTATATAATCAATATCTGAATTCCATAGAATCTGATATTAAGTATAATGCTAAAAGGTTCTGGTCCTACTTTAATGGGAAAAGGAACTCTTATGGAATCCCCTCATGCGTCCATTATAATGATAGGATAGTAGATAACATTACTGATACTTGTAATATCTTTGGGGACTACTTTGAATCTGTTTATGCTATGGATACGGGTCAACCATTAGATAGTGACCTCACGGCGAACATACCTTCCTCCGTTGATTTAAGGTCATTGTATATCGGTTGATGATATTATTGATGCCCTAAACATGCTTAGCACATCCTCCTCTTCAGGTCCTGATGGTATCCCGGCTGCCTTTGTTTTTGGCTGTCGTGAGCCTTTATCTCCACCATACCATACCATATCTTCAATATTTCTTTATCTTCAGGTGTTTTCTTGACCAATGGAAGCTTTCCCTACTGCGTCCTATACATAAATCTGGCGCTAAAAATTATGCTTCTAACTATCGTCCAATCTGTAAACTCTCTATTATTCCCAAGCTGTTCGAAAGTATTGTAACTAATAAAATTTCTTTCCTTGTTAAGGAGCACATTTCACCCCATCAACATGGCTTCATTAAGGGTAGATCTTGTGAGACTAATCTTGTATCCTGTGCTAATTTCTCACTGAAGGTTATGGAGGATTCTGGTCAAGTTGATACTCTTTACACTGATTTCAGTAAAACTTTCGATGGGGTAAACTTTCGCCTGCTTCTGGCGAAGCTGAGTGTTTTTGGTTTTCATTCTTCTTTGCTAAAATGATTTCTTCCTATCTATCGGACCGGAGGCAAATGGTTGTTATTAATGATATAACATCTCGTTCTATTCGTGTACCCTCTGGTGTACCTCAGGGCAGTCATTTGGGTCCTATTCTTTTTATAATTTTTATTAACGATGTTTTTACAATTTTTAGTTTTGCTTCGTGCCTTGGTTTTGCTGATGACTTAAAGATTTTCATGAGGATTGTTAATACTCAAGATGTAGCTAACTTTAAACACGACCTTGTTAGTTTTGCTAGATGGTGCTGCCTAAATAATTTATCTTTGAATTTATCAAAGTGCAAGGCATGTTACCTTCACTAGAAGGTAACCACCGGTACTACTTGATTTATCCATTAATGGATCCCCAATTGCCAAATGTAATCTTTCATCTGATCTTGGGGTTTTGCTTGATTCTCAGATGTCATTCTCCCGACATGTAGATTTCATTGTGAGCAAGGCTAACTCTCGTCTTGGCTTCGTCAGGCGTCGGGCTGCAGAGTTTTTGGACTCTCTCTTTTACACTCAAAAGTCTATATATTTCTTTGGCAAGACCAATCCTTGAGTATTGTTCCTTTTTTTTGGCATCCTTACTATGCTGTTCATAGCAATAGAGTCGAGGGCGTTTAGCGGAGATTCACCAGGCTCGCCCTGAGGAAGCTTAACTGGAGTGCTGATCTACCTCCGTATAATGCAAGATGACAATTAATTGACTTACAAAAATTGTCTACCAGACGGAAGACCCGCAATGTTATGTTCATAAGAGATCTGTTGGCTTATAAAATTGTTTCTCCTTCCCTGCTTGAGCACATTCATTTTTACATACCATCTAGGAATTTGAGACTCTTCTCCATTCTGTACGAATCCCTTCACAGAACAAATTACTGCCTTAATGGTCCAATTAGTCGCTGTATTCTACAATTTAATCTCTGTAGTGGCATGATTGACTTTGTTGACAATAGGTGCTCTACTCATAAATCTGTAAGTAGATTTATGATTTCATTCACATAAATTCAACTTGTGATCATTTCATCGGTTAATAGCTTGTTGAGCTGCTTCAAATTTTATCATATTATTATTCAATTGTATGTAGTATATCAAGTAAATAATTTTGTACTTAGCTCTAGTTAATACATTCCACTATGCCTATTTTAAATACTTTGTTCTATTCTTTGATGTATTGTAATTGTCCTTTTTGGTCTTATTATCATTGACATATTTAGTATTTATCTGTAACTTTTTTAGTATTATATTTCATTTTTGCTTTAGATCGTCCTTAAATTTATGCTAATCCTATATACTAGAGTTTTATTTTTATCTTTTATATTCACTTTTCACGTAATGCATGTATTTTTTATTTTTGTATATACATGGTGATTCAGATCAAGATACCTTCCGGTATACCATGCGATTCCTTGAGATAAGATGATCAAAAAATTGTTCCACATACCCCCCCTTAGAAACCTTTCTTTAGGAGTTGTGACCAGTTGAAGATTTCGCCAATATGCGTGAGAATAAATGAGTATAAGCTTTGAACCATCATATAGATTTTGGTTATTGTTGGCTTATTAAATAGACAAGAATGATAGCTGTCGAAAAGTGTGTTACTCTGTATTTTTTAATTAAGCTTCTTTAAATTATTCTGAAATATTTCCAAAATTTTGATTTTTTTACACGCAAAAGTTTTTGAAATAAATAACGGTATTTATGAAATTTTTATATTTAAGTTAATGAAATTTTAAGGGAAATTTTCTTCTATTGAAACAAAAATAATTATATAAAACAGCTGAATTTTTATGCAAATTTAAAAAACAAAATTTCGAAAAGTTTTTTTTTTTATAATAAAGGCCTCAACTTTAACTGCATTTATCTCAAAACTACATTTTTGCATAAGGCGCAAAACAGTATTCAGACGACGATATAACATTTTTTTCTTTCTTTTTTTAATAACTATTGACTATAGAATTATAGAATATATGCCTAATAATAGAATAAATAGAACAATTATTTATATTAGCGCAACCAATATAATGTGGCAGGTAAATAAGGAAAAGAGTGCGAAAAGTTTAAGACATTCAAATTTCCTAGCAGAGGGAAGGTAAAACACATTTCGATGGGATCATTTCAGTGTTGCACTTTTTCTGCCAGGGGAGAACTGGTACCACTGAAATCCATCGAACATATTTCTGTCATATTCCTTGTATTTGTGGACACACGTATTATATACACGGAACTGTCAAACGTAATAAATGTTCTTTATTAATATATAGAAACAAATTTCTTCTTAAACTTTATGCAAATTACCCAAATAAAATCTTTTAATTTATTTAACTCAAAAATTTCACAATTAATCGCGACAATACACCTTGACATAGCAGATGACAATTCAACTTGAATATGTATTTGTAACAACGAGAAAATATCCAGTACAAAGTAGGGGAAGTCAGTGCAAACCTAGTGTTGCACTTCTGCTATAAAAGTTGTCCCATCCAACATTTTCAGTGCTGCACTGCTAGAAAAAGTGCAACACTAGTGTTGCACTGAAGTCCCATCGAAATCGACATTAGAGTGGCATCCGTAATAAATGCCATTTCCATGCAATTCTAGTGGTAATGGGTTTATCATCAAAAATAAAAAAGTTTCATAAAAGGTTTTATTATTACTATTATTATTGTGATTATGATGCAAAGCACAGCATGGCAGGAAGGAGATAGGGAAAGGAATAGGAGACATGAGTAGGTGAGGGTGCTGATGTATGTCACTCTTGAACCTTCGTAGAATGTAAACCCGAGGGAAAACAGGAAATGGTATTTTGTGAAAGAATGTGCGCGGCTTACAGCGCCAGTATTGCGTGCAGGAATTAATCTACAAGGGATCAGACTGGATATGTTATCGGAACATTGACAATGCATATAGCGATAAAAGAGCGAAGGGCATCCAACATTATGGCGGTGCTTGAGTGAGTCGATATGAGAAGGCTCTCTTTTGGACAATATACAATGAAGCTAAGGCTGTGCGACTATCCCCAGCCCATATATGGGAATTGCATTCCATTCTAGGTCTAATGTAGGACTTGTAGAGGACCGCTATATTTGACGGATTCAAATATATCTTACACCTCTTCAGAAATCCAAGACATTTCGATGCTTCTATGGTCAGTAGTGTGTTCTTTTTTTTGTGATTAAAATTTCTTCATTTTATATAGTTAAATTTTTGTAATGTATGGAAATACTGTCAGAAAAGTAAAAAGCACGATAAAAGTTTGCTGTAAAATCGTCTGTAATATGCGGAAAACGGTCCAGACAAGGAAAAGGGTAACTTATTCCTTTTTTCCAAAGTCAGATATACATGGTGTTTCCCCGTAGGAGGTCAATAGAGCAGGAGGTGATAATACTCACCTAGACGAACCAAAAATTGTATGGCAGAGGGGGGGGGGCCATATCAACCGTTTAGGAGTTACAGGGTGATTAAGAAAAAGATCTAGTTTTTCACAAAACACCCTGTATCTTAAAAAGTACAGGGCGTACGGTCATAGTTAAGAGCTCATTGTATGTATGGCCTATCCAACGACTGCTCAACCAGGCCAGAACCCGTCTCCCCTCAACCTCAAGAATTATGGTTGTCTAAACTAAAAATTTCGGATTTTCTTACCTCTTTTTTTAATTTAACGTCTATTATTTTTGCAAAAAGGTCATTAACCCCTGTTCACGAGCTCGATATGATACTTGCGATTTATTGGTGTCGTCCTCTCTATTTGCGATTGGTTTTTATCGCGCGATACGTTCACAAGGTTGACAGCGTCTACAACTTAATTAGTTTGGTTTTGTGGTGGCAAAAAGATATTATTGTAACATTTATATATATTTATATTTTTATATTGATATATTTACATATTACAGTAAATTTCGACATTACTGCGAAACTGTAGCACACGAGTCTAGGTGAGTATTATCACCTCCTGCTCTATTGACCTCCTACGGGGAAACACCATGTATATCTGACTTTGGAAAAAAGGAATAAGGGCATTCGTCTAGGGTATCATAAGAATTGCTCTTAGACCAATTCTAGCTTTTTTACTTGTTTTTAAACCATTTTAAATCATTAGAAAGAAAACATATGTGTTTGGCTGCAATTTGTTTTAACTTCATTTTTCTGTGGGAAGCAATAGTTTTAGGCTTTAGGACCTGTTTAAAATGAAATCTTACTTCTTCCTCCATGATGAGTGTTTAAAACAGTGAGAGTGAGCTGTTACTGCATGGCTGTAGCCGGCCCGTTCACTAATGCTTTTAATGCTTTACTTCATTTATGGCATCTTTTAACATCAAGGGTATAAAATGGCATTCGAGTATTCCTGTAAATATTAATTCTTTTTCTTGCATCTTTTTTATAATAGTTACCATTCACTTGATTTTCATTCTGCGATTTCACTACATAAATCTTTTTCCACTCTTCATTCATAGCAACAATAAAAACTTTGTTTTTTTTAGCTAAGTATTTTCCACTTTATATTAATGCTCAAAATAATTTTGTATTCTAAAGCCCTAAATACAAGGAGCGCTACGTGTTCTTTACTCAATGGTTTTCATATATAACTAGAGCCAATGTAAGCCACGCCACTTTCTGGCGCCACAAAGTTTGAAGCGTTGTTTCTTTCTACGTTTGTTTCCTGTTACATTTTATGCTTTAATTATTATCCTTAATTTTTTCTTGTTCATTTTTAAAATTTACCATTTTTACAAAAATAATTAACACATCTCAGTTAAGTTGGAACTATCAAGTGTAACAAAACGTGTGGCTTTCATTGTATCATATACGCTCATTGTATCTAGGGATTAATAAACATTTAGATGTGCATGCGAACTAGATTTGCAATTTTTTTAATGGACCACCGATGGATCAGTCTGCCCTGGTATTAAGACTTCTTAAGATTTCTTTCTTGGGTTTTATTAAGAAATATGCCCCTATCTTCAGAACACCTGCATAGTTATTAATTTTCCTTTTATCCTTCTTCTTTTCTTCACTCTATAACTTTTTGTCAATGTAATTTAATTTCTCAGCTTGTTCTGAAATTATCTTAAACTTTAATTCTGACTCGACATTTCTATTCTTTACTAACGCTCACTTCTGTTAACAAAGTTTCAGTTTAGTCTGTTATTTCTATTTTATTAGTTCTTATTTCTCTTATCACAGCCTCAAGTTGGTCTGTTGCCGAATTCCGATATTTATTGGATTTGTTACACATAAATAATAGATTTATTTTTGCAAGAAATTCTGCAAGATCATATTGTACCAGTCCTAACACACTTCAAAAGACCGTTTTTATTGCATTTTCTTTCACAAATTATTCCTTAACCACTTCCTATAACAGTACTACAAATTTCACATTCCAAGTTCATTTTATTTCAGTTATCACGGAAGTCTATTCAAAGATCATTTAACTAGACTTTTCACTTATTTTATGTTTTAATTGTATAATTTAACACTTATCTTAAAATTTGTATAACAAAAATGAAATATTTTCTAGAGCTCGGGAGCAACACGTCTGCACTAATCACTGTTGATCAAATTTAGTACATAAAGGAAAATCTGTAACCCCTCGAAATTTTCAATCAAAGTCTATGGGTACCTAGAGCAACATAACTTTTCATTAATTTATTCCGATTCTCTCATCTCCAATCACTGTCTCTTTTTGTGGTCTTGTATTCATAGTAGTTAGAAAATCCAATTAAACCTTTTAGATCAGAGTCCACCTTGTCTGTCGCTGGTAATCCTAGTCCCTAATATGTTGTGTGTAAAAGGGACATGGAAGACTGGAGCGATTTATTCCAGAATATTTTGTGACACAGTTATATTTAACGTTCCTCTGAAGCTATACTTTTTGGACATTTTGTGTTTATTCGGAAATGTTTGGAACATAAAAAAAAATTATCAAAAATTATCATATATGAGATAAAAAATAATTTTTACGAATTCCTCGAAATTTTCAAATATTTTATTGGAAATTACAGTGAAGATATAGTTGAATATCTCGTGCCATAATAAAATTAATGCGCGAAATTATTGTGTAATTATTCAATGAAATAAATTTTTGGATTTAATCATTTAATATTTTAGTTTACATTCAAGATGTACTAGATGAGTGCCTAATACCAGAAAGACCTGCAGGCTTTTCCGTTCCATGGCAATTATCATCTGATCAACCGGATCAAAGAACGGTCGAAGCACAAATGCATTGGAAAGCTTTAATTTTACTAATACCTCTTCGCTTAGGCGCAGATAAACTAAATCCCTCATATGCCCACTGTCTAAAAATATTGCTTAGTACCGAATATTGTATAGGAATTATAGGAGGAAGACCAAAACATGCATTGTACTTTGTGGGATTTCAAGGTAAACTTAAGAGCCTTGTCCATCAATAATAAAACGTACAATCTTAGAGGATAAGCTGATACACTTGGATCCACACTATTGCCAGGAAATGGTTGACGTCAACCAGGAGAACTTTCCAGTTCATTCATTTCATTGCAAATCGCCTAGAAAACTTAAAGTCACGAGAATAGATCCGAGTTGTTGTATAGGATTTTATTGCCAGACGAAACTCGATTTTGATAATTTTATGTCTACAGTCGAGCCAGTATGTATTAAGTATATAAAGTTTAAAACGGAGAATAATTTAGACAAATATTTCTCCTTTCAGTATTTACATCCTAGTAGATCCGCTGCAATTGCTTTTGAAAAACAAATTACTGGAAATTCATCATCCTATCAGGAGACTCAGTATCCCTTGTTTGTTTTTGATAATGGACGATGTCAAGATCATCATAAAAAGGATATTGTTGAAAGTGTATATAAGCCGCTACAACAGCAATTATGCTATTTACGACAACAGTTATGCAACGATGATGACGATGATGACGAGACGGAGGAATTTGTGATAATTTAAAAACTTTAGTTAAACGTTAAAATATATTTATATATACATATAGGATAATTTCATTTACATTTCAAGACTTGCACTGCATCTCTACATGAAATATTTCAGACTGAAAATCTGTGCGCGTATCTTCATCAATCATTTTAAATTATTGATTTATATTATTAAGATAGAAATAAGAATTAATAATTGTGAGACAAATAACTCATATATTGACATTATGGGAGCGCTAAGATGTGGTACTTACATTGTACATATTAAATATAAAAAGTAAACGTGGATAAAGGCTTTTTGAGGATGTTTTTTTTTCATATAATTTCAGTTTAATTTGAAAGTTCTTCGTTTGAAATGATGAAATAATTTTTATAAAAATAACATATGATTTTTCAATGTAATGTAAAATTAATGCCAAATTCATTTGCCCAATCCATGCCAAAGATATTGTCACCATGCTCCGTGTTAGTTATTAACAAAGATAATTTTTTTATGAACCCATCAAATTTCACGTTAACTGTAGTTTCACCTAAAATTGGCACTGCATTTACTCCATATGCATTTAATTTACGTGTTGACTTTTCATATTGCCGGCAATTTAGTTTATTAAATCCTGGTAATCCGAGATTAAAGATACACTTGCATTGGTATCCAACAAAAAATTCAGTTCGTAGCATTGAATAAATAACTAATTATATTAAAATATTAGTTATTTATTCAATGGTTCGTAGTCATTAATAGTTACTTTTATTACAAATTTGCTATCCCGTTGCTTAATTGTATCATCGACTGACAAAATATGTTCTTCTACACAATTGACATTTTCATGGCTAACAACGTTTTTGTTATAATGAGAGTGCGGGCGATAAACACGACTTCGTTTAGCTTCTATATGTGTGCCGAATGTATACATGCATACATATCATTTCCTCACCCCAAATTCTTAACATCGCGACAGGAACTACTGTGGCTATCCTATTTGAAAACGAACCACTTGATTCCGTATACGCGTTGAAAGTCTTGGGCTGGATTAAGCAAATTTTGGACTATCTGCACGTCACTTCCGGCAAAGCTGTATGTGTGCCGATCTGCAGAGATTCTTTATTAGAAAACTCAGTATTACCTTTGTTTAAGTTGTTGGAGGTTTCGGCCTGACATGAATAAATCGGTTGTATAGCTTCTATTAACTCTGCCGCGAAGCTGGTTTTGGTGGCGTTTCCAAGTACCATGTGGAGTAAAAACTAAATACAACCTCGAACCTCTTTGTTCACTTATAACTCCTTCGACCCAGCGGGGACCTCTTCCGTAGTTTCGGGAATAAACCGTGTCTCCTCTCTTATACTTCTGATTTTGACAACCTTTACCGCTGCTATTGCGGGGAACGATTTGCGAAGTGTATGTGTGATATTCACGTCCATGTAAAATCTCGGTGGGTGTTATATTAGTTTGCGGATTTGGTGTTGTCCTGTACGTCATAAGGCATAGCGATAGTGCTGTATCGATGTTTTCCTTCTCATAAATTTTCTTCAGACTGGCCTTGGCCTTAAATGTGCGGACGAAGCGTTCGATTTCGCCATTTGATGCAGGATGAAATGGTGCTGTACCCAAGTGTTAAATCCCATTGTTGGTGCAATAATCTTGGAATTCTCGTGTCGTGAATTGAGTCCTATTATCGCTTACTATAATTTCTGGTAATCCTTCCAGAGTAAAAATGTTAGTAAGTCTTGTATGGTTGCTGTTGATGTTGTTTGTTTCATTGGAATGGAAATTTTGTTAAGCCGTCCATGTAAAGTAACCACATTTGTTGTAAGAATGGACCTGCAAAATCTATATGAATGCGCTCCCACGTATTTTGCGGTTCTGGCCATTTTGAATATTCCTTAGGAAGATTGGTAGCAGCTGATTGACAAACATGCAAAAATCAATTTGGGGCCACCAATATTATCGTCGTGCAAGCTGTTTCGTACGTACCACACCCCAATGCTTTTGATGCAGCATCTGAGGAATTCGATTTTGTAACAACTTAGGGATAACGATACGAGTATTTTCTGTATTAAGAACTATGATACCTTTGTGCAGAATGAGTGACATTCTCGTATAAAAATGAGGCAGCAAATGGTTTTCCGCGGGAGGTAGCTTTTCCGTCCAGCCCTGAGCTATGTATCTTTGTACCCCGCTGATTGTTCTATCCTTTTGGGTTTCTTTAGCGATCTCTTGAGCGTTGACTGGAAAACCCTCAATTTATTCATTGATTTTCTCGCTGATTTCATGACAGGATTCTTCACAAGCGTCGAAATTGACATCTGGTCCAACCGGAAGGCGTGATAGGCCGATATCGAAATTGGTATTTATAAGTCATTAGTATTAACGCCCAACGTAATAAGCGGCTAGTTGTCATTTGTGGCAAACGTTCATCTGGGTGAAGAAATGTTATTAGCGGCTGTTATGGTCTTATGTTGAGTGACTGGCTTGGACGTAAAGTCCAGACTGTCGCTGAAAGATCACTCGACGGACAGCGTTGACTGCAGGGCGGCACGCTAGTTCGCCTCGGCTATTGGCGGAGAGTGTGGGGAGGTTCCACGAAAAAAACCTGCCGCTGCCGTCAGCCATAATCAAAAAAAAATTCGTGCCTATCCAACAAAAGCCGGCACACATTCAGTCCTGAAGGGACCTTTTACGTCACTTACCTACATCCATGTTGAAGGTGCAGATGGTACACCTTCTTTGCCTGCCCCAACCACCCATCTGACTCTGAGGGCAAGATTTTTCAGAGTCCCTTGTTGACCTGTAAAGAGAGAATAAACGAGTGAACCTAAACGACCTTCATACGAGAGGGCTCCAGGATAGTGAAGGAAGAATTAAAACTTTCAAAGATTCATGCTCACGTCATAATAGCAAATGTTTTCCTTCTTACACAAATTAGCACTTATTCCACGATTGTTTTCCTAGTAGTAGGTACTTATGGTAGAACTAGAGAGACGTCTGTTAATGGTTTTAAAAAGAAATGTATAGAATTTATAAAATGTTACAGTTGTTGAAAGTATATTCTAAATACTAATCAAGATTATTCTATTCTATTCTATCTCCTTGTTTAACTGACATTAAGATTTTTTCCCTTTCCCTTTTTTTTTATGTGACTTCCTTTAAATGTTTTTCGTATCTTTTGTAAATAAATTTTCTTTACCCTGTACTTTACTGAACTTAGAAGAATTTGTTTTAAAATGCGAAAATTTTGGGCGAAATTCACGGTAATTTCATAAATTCAAATTTACGATTTTTACAAAGCTTACAAAGAAAACTTACGAAGAAATGTTTCATGAACAAGAGCTTAAGAAAAGTTGAAGCTAAACGAGACGCACAAGAATTTCATTTATCATTGCTTTTTAGTTTTCCTAGGATGCATAGGCATGAAGCCTAAACTAACGTTAGTTTAGTTCCTTTCTTTAGATATATATATAGTTTTCTCTCCTTTTTTTTTCTTACGATATCATTTCTAATAATAGCGGATAAAATGTATTATTTAACCAAATGCTCCTATGCAAAATCATATTCAAAAAAAAATTTTTAAAAATTAGAAAAATCTGCCATAATACCAACTTTATATAACTAAAACCTTAGATGTAAAAAGGAATATTATATATAAATTTAGAAAATAGTTTTCTTATCAGCACTAAGTTACAACCAACAATTGGCGAAATGTTTTCAATATACTTAGTGTACGAAATTTCATCATGTTAAATGGTATTTTAATTTGTAATATTTTACTGTAGAGAGTACAGTTAATTTAAAAACGCGTGCAATAAATATTGCTTACTATCTTTGGTGCGCCCAGGCAAATAATAATAATTATTGATTCCATAAATAGAAGGAACTCTTCGTATTAGAATTCTATCCTCAATATTGAGACTTCTGGTGAGCCCCCTTTTTCTTTTTTTTCTAATGAAATTTCCGCAAATTACTACCATTAAATTCCAATTAATACTATTATCAAGAGTAAGACTTTAATGCCGTTGCTTGAGATGAATAAATCCTTTGTTTTACCCAAGAAAATCATTTTGACACAAACAATTTGTTGATCGTGTAGCTTTGCAATTCAAATTGAAAAAAAAACTTCTCCTATTTCTGTTGTTCTTTTAGCATACGATCACAACTCTGATTCTAATTATAATCCTAAAAAAATTTGAAATTAGTCCTGCCTTTAATAAATAGCAAGCAACGGTGTACTGAAGTGGTACATACACCGATAGATATAACACGGAACATACTAAATTTGACATTTAGAAATAATTCTTCATTGCATAGTTAACTAGCTAGGTTCCACTGGCATAACTAACCTAAACTTAAATTCCTACACTTAATTTAAAACCGACCAATAAAATTATTGCTCCATTATTATTGTAGACTTAATATAATCTTGTCCTTACTATTTGTATATGATAAATATATATATATATATATATGTAGAGATCGGCATAATATGAACTATCATCACCTATATCTCAGCATATTTCAATCTTTTTGTGTCTAATTCTTCTTCGATGCTTTCGGAAATTTAGTTTCGTCCTATTCAGTGTACTCACTGTAGAAATATTTCAGATTTTCCAATCTGGCTAGTTGCAGTAATTTGTCTGGTGACCAAGAGCTTGTACCCGGTTCGTAATTTTCTTTTTGTTGTCTGAGATTTTATTTCCACGCGGATGTTTGAGAATTCTTTTACTTAAGTTCACCGCCACTGTCGTTTCTCAGATGATCTGACGTTAAGAGAAGATTGCCTTCTTCCTCTTTTCTAGTTTGGGTTTGTCGATCCCTGGGGTGCGTTCAATTATCATTTAACCGCAGGCCGGCGTACGCAGTATCTCAATGTAGCATATTGCTATATGCAATACGCTACGACCATAACAGGACAGAGTGGTCTGGACCACCCATGGTTCAGACAACGCTAAAAAATGGTCGACTGAGCTAACCCAATGTGTGTCTCGACCCATGACCCAATGAGCATTCCTCATTACTCGTACTTGATTACGACTGTTGCCCTTGCTTGACTGATGACGCATCGAGGACACATCCTTGAAGTCTTGTCAGTCTTTGATCCGACCTCGACATCCCTCTCCGTGTTGGAAACCAAAGTTACATCGACAAGCTGGTAACCTAAAAAAATCCAGCCGGTTGATGTCTCTTTGCCGTCCTTCACCGAGATGCTGAGGAAGCCCCGCGATCAGTAACCTAAACAACTGATCGCTAAGCTTCCCACACAACAACATCTCGCTCCGATCTCAGACCGTCGATTGTTCAAGGGTGTATCTCCAAGGCGTCGTCAAGTGGTGACGTTGTCGATTTCATTTCACAACTTGCTAACAGCCGTATACAGAATTGGATTCCAACAGGTATATCACCCACCATTGACGGGGCAATAGGAGGGCCTCGCGATATCCTATAGTATACCAGTGAAGCTGGCCGGATGCCTTCTTAGGGCTACCAGGAATAAACGTGACAGTAGATAGATGACGTTCAGGCTTCCTTTTCGGTGCTTCTCTCAGCCTTGATTCTTCCGACTTTTTTCTACGCCGACGTAGTCTTGTTCCCCATCTCCAAAAGAAATTTCTCCAAACTATTCCGTGCATTCAAGGCCTGCGCCAGATACGCTTTTGGTTTCAAACGAGGTTCACATGTGCCCCCACAGCTTCTTGAAATGCTTCTTCCGTGTACACTTGCGAACATGTATGAATTTGGTGCTCTCAAGCTTATTTTTAAGACTACACATGGACTATTGCCCAACTATATTACTAGACGTTTTAGTTGGAGCGCTCTGAACAACCACAGAATTGTCCTCTCTAGGGTTCGCACGCAGTTTGGCGGAAAACCCGTATTTCTTAACGGGGCCGTTCTATGGAACCGTATGTCTGAGAAAGCTAGATGCGCTGCGACACTGAATTCATTCAAGTCCGAAGGACTTCCTGACGACAGCTGTATGAAGGTTATCCGACATGCTGTTCTGTACTTTTTGTACATTTTCAGCATTCTCTCCATTTCTACACTTCTCACACCAGTTGCTTCTCAGCTGTTATGGGATTGGATGTTTTCTGTTCTCCATCATTCAGAAGCTTTGGTTATCTGTATAGAGCTTTTTTTTTTTTTTTTTTTTAAATAACTATACTCAACCCCATACTAATTAAATTATTCAAACTAATCTAATTCATCTAATTCTACGTTTGTTGTACTACATTTAGGCTCCTAGTTGTATTCTATTTTCATTGTATTTCATTTTTGCTTTCTATGTATTCACTATACTGTATTTTAGGCTAATGTTACTTATAATCTCTGTTATCTTTTAGGATTTGTTTTGCTACAGTGTAAATCTCCTATGTAACTTTCTAAGATGTGCCCAGCGCTATGCGTGCCTTTGGCACTGGTATTTAAATAAATTTATGTTTATGTTATTACAAATCCCCCGCCAATAACCTACCATTTTTATACTTCAATGTTGGTAGTACCGGGGCCACGAGCCACAAAATTTGAGATTTGCTCAAACTTGACCACGGCCACAGCGTGGCTTGATGCCTGTGGCCGTGAATGTAACTTTGACAATACATTTACATTGATTCAGAGGCGTGCATCCAGTGGCCTGTGGCTTGTGGTCGTGCATGTATTTTGGGTCTGATAGACTCCCTCACTACCACATGAGAACCCCAACGAAGTCCTAACATTCTAAAAAATTTGCAGTGAAACTGACAAAAGTTTGATTTGAATAGCTCCTCCGCCCTAAACTACTATTCATACAGAAAAAATGTGTTGTGATAGTCTTAAGCTTGCCTTCTTATCTCCCAAACCGAAATAAAATGTTTATACCTTTTCAAACAAAATTATTTAAAAAAATTTATCTGATCCAAATGACTACGATTTCTCAAACAAAAACTCTCAGCTGAGTAATCATTGTATATGCCGCTGTGCCGTCATGATATGTCGTGGGCTAATGATATCGAATGTAGATGCCTACAGATTCGGACTCCGGCTGCACATACTATTGCTTAGCTGAGAGTTACCGAGCGTAAAATGGTGAGGTTACTTTGTAATCAAAACTATTTTATTATTTTGTTAAGTAAGGTATATAGTAAGCGTAGCTTTTAGGAAGGTAAGGAACCAAGCAGTAAGTTACTAGAAAACTATTTTCCTGTATGGATAGTAGCTTAGGCTCTATAGCATATATAAAATCAATGTTTGACACTTTTCCATAAGTATCAATATAAAACATTTTCGAGAATGGGCTCCCTGTTATGGTCGTAGCATATTGCATATAGCAATATGCCACCACGGACTGAAGCGGTATGCCCGGCTTGTTGTCGACTACAGCATGAAACCAAAACGCGCCCCGACCGAGAGAAATGCTTTCTCAAGCTCGGTGTCATGTTCAGTGACAGAAAGAAGAAGAAGACCATCGATATCGGTCTGTCATAGTTTGCTAGCAGGAAAGTAAGGTCGTTAAGATTAAAATCCCGCAAGATCAAATATTTCTCGCCGCAATCCGACGAAGAAAAAAAAAACCCTCACGTAAGTTCGAAGAATACTTATAGTTATTAATAAATTTACATCCCCACCTGGTACATTATTCGCACAGTAACCAAAGATTAATCCGCCAACGGCACCCCATAAAACTTGGCGTCTCCCTCCGGAGCCCCATTTATGAAATAAGAAAAAGGATCTGTTGGAATTCGAATCTGGTGTGGCGTACGTCAGGAAAAACCTCGAAAAGGTAGTTAAAAGAACTAATTTATATTTCGTTTTGTGTTAAATAATATCTCTTATTAGAGAGACGTATGAAAAGCAAATGTTTGAGGGATATTTTCATAATAAGGCATATTATTTCCACTTGCTGGGCAAGTTCTAATTTGATAAAGTTTTGAGCTTGGTACCGGACCTGGTGCATTTACATTTTCTAAAAGAGGGAAAAGAAGTAGGAGGGCACATTCCTCCCATATTGGAGGCCCCCGAACTCGAGCTAACCTTCAACCCGCGCAGCAGGAGATTCATTCCTACGGCACGCAGAAAAAGCGGGGAAAATTTTATTGAAACAATATTAACTTCACCAGGATCCATCTGATCACCGAGAAATATGTTTTAGTATAAGGAAAAAAATTTTTCATATAACAAGCGACATAACCCTAGTACCATCCCCCAAAAAGTGTTCTGGCGATAGAGCAGGGTAATCAAATTATTAAAATTCCAGTTAATTCTTATCCAGGAGGCAATGCTGAAGCGCTTCATCGTGCCGAGGATTCACATGTGAGTAATTTTGAAATATTACACTTTGGTTTTTAACATACATATGTATTACACTTCGGTTCCGGCAGTGACTTGCACTGCAGAACCTTTTTGATATGGTTAGTTAATTTTTGCACGTTTTATATATATCTATCTTAAACTTAAGATTATAAGTACATACATATACGTATAGCATTGCAGAACCTTTTTGATATGGTTAGTTAATTTTTGCACGTTTTATATATATCTATCTTAAACTTAAGATTATAAGTACATACATATACGTATAGCATTGCAGAACCTTTTTGATATGGTTAGTTAATTTTTGCACGTTTTATATATATCTATCTTAAACTTAAGATTATAAGTACATACATATACGTATAGCATTGCAGAACCTTTTTGATATGGTCAAGTTTTGTGCGTTTTATATATATATATCTTGAACTTAAACTTATAATTACATACATATACGTCTAACTTCATGGGTACGCCTAGCTACTTATGTAATTTGGAATCCTGACTTGATTTTGTTAATTAGATTTAGGAGCATAGTTTTGAACTGTAAGATATGCATGTGCCTAGTAGATATGACCGACAAGTGCACTAACAATCCTCGATCTCGAAATTATCGCCAAGTAAGGCTGTCAGAGGAAAGTATTTATGGATTAAGTGTCAAATACTATGATTATTGTAGGATATAAGCCCGTATCTTAAGCATTCGAATTCTCCAACTTTCGGGAGACCTAAAATGCGCTTGTTCCGTAAAGGTGTCCTTCCTAGTCACGCCTTTAAGAGTACCTTCTGAAGACTGTTTTATTATTTCTATTCAAACTTATCAGCGCCACGAAAAGTCAAGTTCAATGTGTAGTGCCATTGAATTTTTGTCGTTAGGATCTTTTTTTAAAAATGTGACTTGGATATAGTGTCCGTAGTAAATAGACATGTAAGAAATCAATGCATCATAAACAATGATTTAGAATTATGTAACGACTGAAGCAGTCGGTTAAAGTATTCTTTTATTTTTCTATTCGGGGTTTGTCGCAACGTTCAGGTGTAGTAATAAATTCTTCTCATAATACTTTGAATTATAACAAAAAAAAAAAAAAAGAAAGAAAAACGGCAGTAAAGCTTTTAAAAAAACATTTATTTTCGGCAATGCAGGTATAAATATTATTATATAAAGAAAGAACAACCATTGAAAACCCGCGCATCTCCTTTGAGATGGCTCGCGTACATATATCAATACCATTTCATATACAAAACGAAAAGTAAGCCATAACTGAAAAGAAAAGAAAACATTATTTATATATTATATACTATTAATACCTCGGGATATATATCATTGAGCGTAGTAAGCCATACGGTGCATAAAAGGTTGTGTCCATAAAATCTACTATGTACATAAGGTCAGAAAATTTTTGTGAATTTAGAAAAGAAATAATCAAGTACTCTGTGGACGATCACTTTAGTAACCCAAAGTATGTACTTATGGAATTGAATTAATAATAGAGAATGTATCTATTTGTAGGTTGATAACAATGTTTATATATGAGCCTATTTTGATCATTATAACGTAAATATGGATTGAATATTTTCTTTCTTCCTTCACATCCTGGAGCCTTTTCAATTCGGGGTCGCATAGGTCCGCTCTAATTTCTTCCACAGGTCAGCCAAAGGGACTTTGCAGATAGTGCCGAGCAGAGTCATAGGGAGGATGGGGCAAGGCCATGAAGGCAGAACATCTGCGCCTTCCACAGTAAGTAGGTAAGTGACGTAAGGGTCCCTTCAGGACCGAGTGTGTGTCGGCTCTTTTGTATGCAGGCATGAAATTTTTTTGATTATGGATGATGACAGCGGCAGGTATTTTCGGGAACTCCCCCACACTCTCCGCCACCCTTAGCCGAGGTGCTAGCATGCCGCCCTGTGCTATCGTTGTCATCAGGCGATCTGTCAGCCCATGCTGGCAGTTTGGACTTAACGTCCTGGTCAAGTCGCCTTCAACATACTTCCATAACAAAATGGCGCCCAACGTGGGGCCACCTCAGTTAGACTTCGGTGGTCTAAATATAAATTTTACTGGGGACTGAGACTTTGAGAGAGATGATCATCTGGTGTCTGCCAGTTGATTGACCTCAGGTCTCACATCCAGTAGAAGATATGGGTGGACCTGAGTCTAATTGGTTTTGTTGAAAATTTTTTTTGTAAAGTAACGTAATATTTTGAAAGTTTTATTGGAAGTCTTTGATATTTTGAATTTTTGGATTAAAGTAAAGTAACGTTTTTTGAATTTAATGAAAGTTTTTTGGAAGTTGAAATCCGGCTTTAGGTTTGACTTCGGTCAAGCCTCAAGCCTGAACAGTTGTTGATTTTTTTTTGAAAGTTTTTGGAAATGTTTTTGGATGATCTTTCCCGCTGGCCTTCTGCCATGGAAATGGTAGGTGGCCTCACGAAATTTTCGTTTGAGCTCTTGTGGGGACATGTCTCTGTTGGGCAACTGGCTGGACAGAGTTATGAATCTGCGAGACAACTTCTTGGCTTCCAGCTAATTAGTTGACCAGACTCATGACTCTGCCCGGCTAGCGAACTAGCTGGACACGACGATTCGGTGAGGAGAAGAGAACGAGTTCTCGGAGGATGGGATTGATGCTGGAGATCTTCAGTGATCAGGAGTTGGCATACTGCTAACTGCCTGGCTGAAGAATCTCTGGCAGCATTCTCAGTCTTTGATACCTCCGACTTTACTCTTCCCAGATTTCTGCAAGAGCTCTGACTTTTTCAATGCACACACTCACGTCACTTGCCTGTATCCTGTTTTTGACCTTGGGGGAGAGAGAGCGACCTGACCTCTTATGTGGGAGTTAGCTTCGGGAGGTGAGGGAGAAATTGTATGATCTTTGTTGAAGGATTTTTTTTTTGAAACGCTTGAACTGTTTTCGTGATCTGTTGGATCCTTAGTAATCTTCAGATTTTTTTAATATTTCTATTCGACGAGGCTGTTAACGCTTCCCGAAATTGGTTTTTGTCTTGGAATTCATTCTTTACACTATCTCGATTTGAGAAGCCTTAATTAACTTTTCGAATCCTTGTTTTTCTAATTTTTTTTTTATTTCTTCGAACGTTTGGGAAAACTTTTGTCTGAATTTGAGTATCTCGCCCAAGGCCTTCGACTTTAAAATAGTATTTAGCCATCATCACATTGGAAGGAGCGTGTCTCTTCCAAACGTGCAACTTCTAGAATTTTTTTTGGGATAACCATCCTAAACCCTGATTTGACAATTTTTACCTGACTTACGTCTAAATTCATTATGGCTACAGTGAGGACACCACCTCCAGCGACAAACGGTATGACAATGCTGCCTGAACCATGTTCTATCTGCCGGGACGCAAGCTGGTCAGTAGATCGGAAGCCGGTCATGACTGTATGCGAGCACATTTTCCACCAGGCATGCCTGCAGCATTGGATAGGTGAACATTCTAGTTGTCCTAACTGCCGTCGTCACATTACGCAACAGGACTTCAGTGAATATTCTGGTGCAATCCCAAAGAGACCGAAGAAGGTGAAGCCCGCGAAATCGACAAGGCGCGACTCATTGCCAACCTTTGATTTGCCTAACTTTGACTTACCACCTTCGAATCGACGATCCTTGTCTCCAGGAATGCCTGACTTACATTCAAGGACTTTTGTAAACCCGAGTCCTCGACGTGATATTCCAGCGCGTACAGCTCAAGACCACAACACCTCAGCTGCTACGGATGCGCTGATAGCAGGCTTGAGCATAAAGATGGAAGACCTAATAAACCGAGGTCTCCAGCAGGGTTTAAATGTTTTGCGGTCTGAGTTAGGAAACGATATCAGACAACAAGTAGCAGCAGCAATGCCGCCAGCAGACTTCACACGACCTCCTTCGTCCAGAAGCAATCAGAGGCCGTCAAACGACTTTCCTACACGGGGAAGGCAATCATTTAGGAGACCATCACCACCGTCTGGTCAACCTTTTGGTCAACCTTTTGGTCAGCCTACAAATCAGTCCAGACCGAACTTTATACCACCTCAACCCCCTCCACCACCTATGCGTGTTCCTGCTAATGTAGGATACCGACGATCAGGCAGTCCAATCAGGAGATGGAACCTGACATATAACGGGAATAACTTGGACCTCTCTGTCGACGAGTTCATCTTCAGAGTCGAAGCGCTCACGCACTCCGCTCTTGAAGGAGATTTTGGATTACTAGTCAGAAATATGCTTACGCTATTGACAGGACCAGCGAAGGACTGGTATTGGTCAGTACTAAGGCAAAATCCATTTCCAACTTGGGACGTCATCAAGATGGGATTGTATAACGAATGGGGGACGCCTAAAGATGATCTGAAGACTAGACTCCAACTGATGTCTAGAAAACAAAAGCCTGGTGAACTGTTCGCAATGTACCACCACCATTTGGGGTTGCTGCGCGATCAGCTACAGAATGCTATGCCAGACCAAGAATTTCTGGAGATTGTCAAATCGAATCTCTTGCCGGAGATTCAAGAAAAAATATGTCTGCATCCTACTGATACGATAGGACAGCTGAGATCGCTGGTCACGCGTATTCAAGCTACGCAGACACGTATCGCAACAGCTGGTAGTTGGAACTTTCACCGGAACCAACGGGTGCACGAAGTTGACAATTTTCCAACCTTAGATCCGGAACTGGCAGCAGCAATAGGCAGTGACAACAGCCTAGGTGAGCTATCGAGTATGTCACACAAAAATGCTATTGTATGCTGGAATTGTGACCAGTCGGGTCACTTTTATCAAGAGTGTAGACAAGAAAGACAAGTTGTGTTCTGCTATGGATGCGGACGCAAGAATGTCTTCAAGCCTGATTGCCGCTATTGCAGACAGAAAAACGAGAGACGGGTCGGGAATACCACCACCTTTTTCCGACCAGCGTCGACGTCGCAAGCAGCAACGACAACGAACCCTCCAGTGCAAGCCTCGAGCAAGGAGGAAAGTCCGCTCCATTAGCAGACACTGACGAAAAACCTCTGATATCATTCAGTGATTCTGGTGATATTGGCGGGACACCGGATGGTACAAGTGCTTCATTATTAGGGGCGGAGAACTTAGTAGACTTCTCCGCAGATCTTCAAGCTCCCATTTCCATTTCTGGGGAGCCCATGACAATACTAGACACTTCCTTAGAAGAGTCTTTACTCTTCGATGTCCCGTTGACACCTATAGCACGTGTAGCTGACAAGGTTACTGAGCAGGAGATTTGGCCTCCTGTTACTTCTGTATTGAAACGGCCACCAAACTCTGTTATGACGAGCGGGCGTAAGCCAGTTTTACATCCGCTGACGCCGTATCATACGCGTCTGCAGAGATATAACACAGCAAAAGACCGAATTTTCTCCTCAGTAGCGGAGTTAGCGGAGATTATGTTTCCCGACCGGGATATGAGACCGAAAAGGAAAAGATCAACCGTTCGTTGGCGAGAATACTGTCGACGAATGAAACTGGAAAGGAAAAAACTAGCACAGATTTCCGTGTCGATGCCAGACGACATTCGACCGTACGCAGAAGTAAAGCTGCTCGGGCGAACTGAGACTGGATTACTTGATAGTGGTGCCACTGTCAGTATTCTAGGCCAGGGAGCTCTCGAGAAGCTTGCTGAAGCAGAGGTTGAATGGAAGAAGTATCGGACACAGGTCCAAGTAGCTAATGGTGCCATGACGACTGTTCATGGTCATGTGAACTTGGACGTCACTTTCCGTGATAAGACCCAAAACGTGCGTTTTTACGTGGTTCCTGGGCTCACACAGGCACTATATCTGGGAATAGACTTCTGGCGCCTCTTTGGGTTAGCTCCGGATGTCCTAGGTATAGTCGCAGAAGTGAATCCAAGTGGAATAGCTACCTCTGACACCGATGGGCATATCCTTTCTAGTTTAGAACACCAACGCTTAGAGAGCACAAAACAGCTTTTCCCCTCTTTCGCCTCTTTAGGCCTGGGAAAAACATCATTGGTCACTCACAAGATTGATACGAATGACGCCGCCCCGATAAAACAGCGCTTTTATCCGATTTCCCCGGCAGTGCAAAGTTTGATGGATGCAGAATTAGAGCGAATGCTATCACTGGGTGTGATAGAGGAGAGCCAGAGTCCTTGGAGCTCTCCAGTCGTTCTGGTAAGGAAGCCTGGAAAGGTCCGGCTTTGTTTTGACGCCAGGAAGGTCAACTCGGTTACGAAGAAGGACGCCTATCCGCTACCGCAGATAGACGCACTTCTGAGTCGACTTCCTCCGGCAAACTACATAACGAGCCTGGACCTGAAAGATGCATTCTGGCAGATCCCACTGGACACTGATTCCAGAGAGAAGACCGCTTTCACAGTACCTGGTCATCCTCTCTATCAGTACACAGTGATGCCATTCGGCCTATGCAACGCTCCCCAAACGATGTGCCGCCTCATGGATAAAGTCATTCCTTTCGATCTTCGTGAGAACGTTCTCGTCTATTTAGACGATTTATTAATTCTATCATCTGACTTTGACACTCATCTCATGCTGCTAGCCAGGGTAGCGGATTGTTTGAGGAAAGCTGGCCTTACTATAAACGTCGAGAAGAGCAAGTTTTGTATCAAGGAGACTAAATACCTGGGATTCATTGTAGGAAGGGGAGGTATGAGAACTGACCCTGACAAAATATCAGCCATAGTTGACTATCCGTCACCTAAAACTGTTCGGCAAGCCCGACGCCTACTAGGTATGGCAGGATGGTACAGACGGTTTATCCCGAACTATGCTGATTTGACTGCATCCATTACAGACACTTTGAAAAACCCGAGTCAGTTCAAATGGACATCTGAAGCCCAGACGTCTCTTGATCTACTCAAACAAAAACTTACTTCGGCTCCGTTGCTAGTGAGTCCAGACTTCACCAAACCGTTCGTCATTCAGTGCGATGCGAGCCAACAAGGTATTGGAGGAGTGTTGCTTCAGCTAGATGACGATGGCCACGAGAAGCCAATAGCCTACGTCTCGAAAAAGTTGAACTCCGCTCAACGAAATTACACCGTCACAGAGCAAGAATGCCTAGCTGCAGTCTTGAGCGTACAGAAGTTCCGGCCCTTCATAGAGCTTATGCCGTTCAAGATAGTGACGGATCACGCGAGCTTGAAATGGCTGATGTCTCAAAAGGACCTCAGCGGAAGACTTGCTCGGTGGAGTTTGAAGCTTCAGGGCTTCGACTTCACTATTGAACACAGGAAAGGAAGCCTGAACGTAGTCCCTGATGCGCTGTCACGCATTCATTGTGACAGCATGAACACAAACGAAGATCCTGGCCCGGAAGTTGACCTTAGTTCGCCATATTTCAATTCGTTGGAATATGAAGAACTGAGGCATAAGGTTAAAACGACTTCTGGCAAACTACCAGATCTTTGCGTCAGGGATGGCTTCGTTTATATTCGGACTGTTCCGAGAACAGGCGATCCGATCCAGGAGGAAGAAGCGTGGAAGCTTTGGATTCCACGTGGGCTTGTCACCGACGTCATTTCGAGAGCGCATGATCCGCCGCTAGCTTCACACGGAGGAATAGGGAAAACCCTAGAACGTCTGCGAAGACATCTGTACTGGCCACGAATGACAGTTGATGTCAGAAATTACGTAGCCGCCTGTGACGTGTGTAAAGAAACGAAGGCTCCTAATACTATTTTGCGACCACCGATGAAAGTCCAGTCTGTGATAGAACGACCATGGCAAAAGCTGTACGTCGATTTCTTAGGTCCATATCCTCGGTCAGTTAAAGGAAACGCCTGCATTCTGATAGTTCTTGACCACTTTTCTAAATTCCCACTTCTCAAACCTATGAGAAAAGCGTCTACGCTCAATGTATGCCAATTCATTGAGACTGAAGTGTTTCACGTGTTCGGAGTTCCGGAGACCATAGTCTCTGACAATGGAGTCCAGTTTTGCTCGGCTCAGTTCGCCAGACTACTGGAAAAGTATGGGGCAAAGCATATGCGAACGGCAGCTTACTCGCCGCAAGCAAACGCCTCAGAGCGAGTAAACCGGTCTCTGTTGTCAGGGATTAGGGCCTATATCCAGAAGGAACACACCAGATGGGATGAGAAACTGAGCCAAATAGCTAGTTCCCTCCGGAGCTCTTTCCATCAAGCTACTGGTTTCTCTCCCTATCGAACACTCTTCGGTCAACAAATGATAGAACATGGCAGCTCCTATTCCATCTTGAGGAGCATTGGAACTCTTAATGAGCCACTGAGAGTGGACGCAGAAGATAAAATGAGATTGATCCGTGCGAGAGTGCAGGAAAATTTACAACACGCATTCGAACAGGGTTCAAAAGCCTACAATCTCAGGGCAAAACCCGTCGAGTTCAAAGTTGGTCAGGAGGTATTTAGAAGGACTTTTGCCCAAAGCAATTTCCAACAGCAGACTAGTGCTAAACTGGGACGAAAATTTGTTAAATGTCGGGTTAGAGCCAAGAAAGGAAACTCACTATACGAACTTGAAGATCTGCGGGGAAAACTGTTAGGTGTCTATCACGCTAAAGACATCAAGCAGTGATCATCAGTATGAAAACATCGTCGATACTTATTGTCGTTTATTCCTGGTAGCCCTAAGAAGGCATCCAGCCAGCTTAACTGGTAAACTATAGGATATCACGAAGCCCTCCTATTGCCCCGTCAATGGTGGGTGATATACCTGTTGAAAGTCAATCTCATTATAGCACCCCTACCGCTTGTGAGTAGATAACCTTTTATAGTCCCTTCCGGATCGGCCTCATTAGGAGGAAAATTTTTCCTTGTCTGTCCAGCTGCAACATTTCGTTAATCGTCGGACATAGTAGTACTAGATCTATACCTGGTAGCCCTAAGAAGGCATCCAGCCAGCTTAACTGGTAAACTATAGGATATCACGAAGCCCTCCTATTGCCCCGTCAATGGTGGGTGATATACCTGTTGGAATCCATTCCCATATTCGGCTGTCAACATGTCACTACTTCGACGACGCCTTGGAGACACACCCTTGAACAATCGCAGTCTGAGATCAGGGTGAGAGGTTGCGCCGGGAAAGCTTAGCGATCAGTTCTTTAGGTTACTGATCGCGGGGCTTCCTCAGCATCTCGGTGAAGGAAGGCAGAGAGGCATCGACCGGCTGGATTTTTTGGGTTACCAGCTTGTCGATGTAGCTTTGGCTTCCCCACACGGAGAAGGATGTCGAAGTCTGATCGAAGACTGACGAGACTTCAAGGATGTGTCCTCGACGTGTCATCGGAAGTAGAGTCTGAGGATGAGGAAAGCATAGGGTCGTGGGTCGTGACACACATTGAGCGCCCGCAGTGATGAGGCCTATGTGTAAGACCGGCTAGCTCAGTCGACCATTTTTCAGCGTCGTCTGAACCACGGGTGGCGCAGACCACTCTGCCCTGTTATGGTCGTAGCATATTGCATATAGCAATATGCCACCACGGACTGAAGCGGTATGCCCGGCTTGTTGTCGACTACAGCATGAAACCAAAACGCGCCCCGACCGAGAGAAATGCTTTCTCAAGCTCGGTGTCATGTTCAGTGACAGAAAGAAGAAGAAGACCATCGATATCGGTCTGTCATAGTTTGCTAGCAGGAAAGTAAGGTCGTTAAGATTAAAATCCCGCAAGATCAAATATTTCTCGCCGCAATCCGACGAAGAAAAAAAAAACCCTCACGTAAGTTCGAAGAATACTTATAGTTATTAATAAATTTACATCCCCACCTGGTACATTATTCGCACAGTAACCAAAGATTAATCCGCCAACGGCACCCCATAAAACTTGGCGTCTCCCTCCGGAGCCCCATTTATGAAATAAGAAAAAGGATCTGTTGGAATTCGAATCTGGTGTGGCGTACGTCAGGAAAAACCTCGAAAAGGTAGTTAAAAGAACTAATTTATATTTCGTTTTGTGTTAAATAATATCTCTTATTAGAGAGACGTATGAAAAGCAAATGTTTGAGGGATATTTTCATAATAAGGCATATTATTTCCACTTGCTGGGCAAGTTCTAATTTGATAAAGTTTTGAGCTTGGTACCGGACCTGGTGCATTTACATTTTCTAAAAGAGGGAAAAGAAGTAGGAGGGCACATTCCTCCCATATTGGAGGCCCCCGAACTCGAGCTAACCTTCAACCCGCGCAGCAGGAGATTCATTCCTACGGCACGCAGAAAAAGCGGGGAAAATTTTATTGAAACAATATTAACTTCACCAGGATCCATCTGATCACCGAGAAATATGTTTTAGTATAAGGAAAAAAATTTTTCATATAACAAGCGACATAACCCTAGTACCATCCCCCAAAAAGTGTTCTGGCGATAGAGCAGGGTAATCAAATTATTAAAATTCCAGTTAATTCTTATCCAGGAGGCAATGCTGAAGCGCTTCATCGTGCCGAGGATTCACATGTGAGTAATTTTGAAATATTACACTTTGGTTTTTAACATACATATGTATTACACTTCGGTTCCGGCAGTGACTTGCACTGCAGAACCTTTTTGATATGGTTAGTTAATTTTTGCACGTTTTATATATATCTATCTTAAACTTAAGATTATAAGTACATACATATACGTATAGCATTGCAGAACCTTTTTGATATGGTTAGTTAATTTTTGCACGTTTTATATATATCTATCTTAAACTTAAGATTATAAGTACATACATATACGTATAGCATTGCAGAACCTTTTTGATATGGTTAGTTAATTTTTGCACGTTTTATATATATCTATCTTAAACTTAAGATTATAAGTACATACATATACGTATAGCATTGCAGAACCTTTTTGATATGGTCAAGTTTTGTGCGTTTTATATATATATATCTTGAACTTAAACTTATAATTACATACATATACGTCTAACTTCATGGGTACGCCTAGCTACTTATGTAATTTGGAATCCTGACTTGATTTTGTTAATTAGATTTAGGAGCATAGTTTTGAACTGTAAGATATGCATGTGCCTAGTAGATATGACCGACAAGTGCACTAACAATCCTCGATCTCGAAATTATCGCCAAGTAAGGCTGTCAGAGGAAAGTATTTATGGATTAAGTGTCAAATACTATGATTATTGTAGGATATAAGCCCGTATCTTAAGCATTCGAATTCTCCAACTTTCGGGAGACCTAAAATGCGCTTGTTCCGTAAAGGTGTCCTTCCTAGTCACGCCTTTAAGAGTACCTTCTGAAGACTGTTTTATTATTTCTATTCAAACTTATCAGCGCCACGAAAAGTCAAGTTCAATGTGTAGTGCCATTGAATTTTTGTCGTTAGGATCTTTTTTTAAAAATGTGACTTGGATATAGTGTCCGTAGTAAATAGACATGTAAGAAATCAATGCATCATAAACAATGATTTAGAATTATGTAACGACTGAAGCAGTCGGTTAAAGTATTCTTTTATTTTTCTATTCGGGGTTTGTCGCAACGTTCAGGTGTAGTAATAAATTCTTCTCATAATACTTTGAATTATAACAAAAAAAAAAAAAAGAAAGAAAAACGGCAGTAAAGCTTTTAAAAAAACATTTATTTTCGGCAATGCAGGTATAAATATTATTATATAAAGAAAGAACAACCATTGAAAACCCGCGCATCTCCTTTGAGATGGCTCGCGTACATATATCAATACCATTTCATATACAAAACGAAAAGTAAGCCATAACTGAAAAGAAAAGAAAACATTATTTATATATTATATACTATTAATACCTCGGGATATATATCATTGAGCGTAGTAAGCCATACGGTGCATAAAAGGTTGTGTCCATAAAATCTACTATGTACATAAGGTCAGAAAATTTTTGTGAATTTAGAAAAGAAATAATCAAGTACTCTGTGGACGATCACTTTAGTAACCCAAAGTATGTACTTATGGAATTGAATTAATAATAGAGAATGTATCTATTTGTAGGTTGATAACAATGTTTATATATGAGCCTATTTTGATCATTATAACGTAAATATGGATTGAATATTTTCTTTCTTCCTTCACATCCTGGAGCCTTTTCAATTCGGGGTCGCATAGGTCCGCTCTAATTTCTTCCACAGGTCAGCCAAAGGGACTTTGCAGATAGTGCCGAGCAGAGTCATAGGGAGGATGGGGCAAGGCCATGAAGGCAGAACATCTGCGCCTTCCACAGTAAGTAGGTAAGTGACGTAAGGGTCCCTTCAGGACCGAGTGTGTGTCGGCTCTTTTGTATGCAGGCATGAAATTTTTTTGATTATGGATGATGACAGCGGCAGGTATTTTCGGGAACTCCCCCACACTCTCCGCCACCCTTAGCCGAGGTGCTAGCATGCCGCCCTGTGCTATCGTTGTCATCAGGCGATCTGTCAGCCCATGCTGGCAGTTTGGACTTAACGTCCTGGTCAAGTCGCCTTCAACATACTTCCATAACATCCCAACGCATACATATAGATTTCTGTTTCATGGCTTGGGAAATATTCTCGAGAATTTTGACTCGACGCACTCTTAATGTCGTCTAATATATACCAAGAAAAATAATGTCCCCTGCACTGGTCCTTACGGTACTTCCAATTTTATTTCAACTTATTCTTCTAAATAGCTTCCAAACCAATTGTGGTTCTTGCCCTGTATACCATATTTTACAAGCTTTGATGGAAGAATTTAAATATCTATAGTCTCTTTTAAAATTTAAGTATACTTCTAGAATGAGGAGCGTCGCCTTCCTCCATTTTTCTTTCCATTTAGTCACTGCCAAATACTGAAGTCTATGTTTTTGATTTCTTTAACACAACTTCTTTTATGACACATCAGATCTCTTTTTGATCTTTTACTCGACATCGATTCTTCTTATTATTTATTTGCTTTTAAGACACATAATTTGTTTCTTACATTTATTCCATCTAGGTCTGTAATTTGTTCATTCTCTTTCGGCACTATTAACTTTAGCTCTTAGATAAAAATTGATAAGAATAGATTTTTTGTTGAAGAATAATTTATTTACAGACGTATCAAGTGTTGCAGCCGCGATTGAATGTAAATGCATTTAAAATTGACTCGCATATATTGACGCAAGTATATACATATCTCCTTCAAAACCTTTAAACCTAGAGAATTCGGTTGTTGTATACGGACCGTTCCTGTTTATTTTTTTTCGAATCGCCTTCGAGGAAACAATTTTTTTGTCACTTCGGTTTTAATTGAATAAAAGTTAGTTTAATTATTTAGTTAAAGCATTCTTGTTTTTACTCAATCTCGAACCCGTCCACACAACGCCACACCAAGCATCTAAGAAGCAAAGTATAAATATTGTACAATCTTGTATAAAAAGAGAAAATCATGCTAGAAATAATTAATAATAATTAGTAGTAAACAATTTGAATAAATGCAATCAGACCCAACTTGAAACTACCTGCTCTTGCTGACAGGTGTAATTAATTTCTATTTAAACATATGAGTTGATCAACGGGTAATACTCATTCTCGTTAACACCAGACGATGGGTTCCTATGAGGATTCCGTAAGGAGCGATATCAGAGCATTCCGCTGAGGAACACTAACCTAAAGGGTCTCTCTGAAGAGTAATTTATTTATTTATTTATGTAATTCAGTCTAAAAAGATCATCTCCTACAGACTATACTAATATAACCCCTACTAATTAATATAAATTACCAATTAATAATTACATAAGTATTCAAACAAACAAGAATACAATAGTATCAAAATCAAATTGAAAAATAAAATGCAACTAAAGAAGAAGTAATACTTAGTATCACTAGATTACAGGAATTTGCTAAAATAAAATAAATATTGCCTTCTTTGGTCATCCAATCAAGCACCTTCTTGATTCCATCTCCTTAATGGGGTTATTATACCTTATTGGGACAGGGTGTCCAGCCTTGGCTTCATTTTAGATGAGACTTTGTCCTTTTCGCCCCACATCAATACCTTAATCGGCAGGGTAGGTTTTGGTCTTCGCAAACTTTATAATATCAACATGTACCTCACAACATCTGTAAGGAAGAAGCTTGCCCACGCCCTGTTATTTTCCCACTTCGTTTATGGGGCGGAGCTATACACTGGAACTTCCGCAGGAAATATTGACAGACTACTCACGTCCTTTAATTTAATTATCAGATATGTGTACGATCTTCCACGGCGGGTGCATGATTTGCGCGGGTACACGGTGGACTTTCTTAATACTACTTTTGACAGATATCTTATACTCCGTAACCTCATCTTTTTGTTCAAAGTAATTCGATCTCACATTCCGCAATACTTGTTTTCCAGGTTCCTTCTTTGTTCGTGTTATTCCCATTTGGAACTTATTGAATTTCTCTCACTCCTCGCCTAAATTGATGGCATTTAGATCGCGCCTTCTAGATTTTTTTAATGCTTGGAAGTCTTAACTGGTCGTGCTGGTCTTGCCCTCCGGTAACCTATGCTCTTCTATTTTAGTCCATTATATTATTATCTATCCTATTTTAATCTAACCTAATCTAATTCATTCTATTCTAATTAAATCTAATCCAATTTTTGTTCTGCCCTTCGTACTACGTCCTTATTTCTCGCATTGATTTACTCGCTTTCACACTCTTCGGCTTGACAATAGGTAGTGCACCTGCGCAATCAGTTCTCACTTCTACTTTCTACGTAATACCTCTCTGGACAGCGGGGATGGATATCGATCGAGTGCGTTTTGTCGGCATATTTAAAATTTTCATATTAGTTAATTTTAGTATTTTTTTTTTGTTTATTTTTATTGTTCTGCCACTCATTTTGTTTGCCGTAGTAACATGTTTTTATACAATGGGCCTAAAGGCCTAGTTGGTTATCATAACAAATAAATAAATAAAATAAATAAATAAATAAGCAAGACTACAAGTACTTACAAATTACAATATTTTTAAACTTTGTGCGTTCAAGAGCTAGATCTACGTCATTGTCATAAATTTCATTAAAACGACGAGAGCAAGGGGAAATAGGTTCATGCTGACCATAAGAGTTTCGGTGATAAGGCACATGTTACAAACAAGCACATAAATATTGAATAAGATTAGCAAAACTGGTGAACAAATTTTTTAGCAGAGTATTTCTTACCCCAAAAGCATACATCTTGATTTATAATTGGGTAAATCATGCAACCATTGCAAACTTCTTAAAGCATAGCGAGTTAAGTTTTTTTGAATTTTCTCAATTCTGTCACTAAGTTATTTGGTGTACGGACACCATACCACTGAAGCATACTCTGCTATAGATCTAACTACAGTTTCACGTCAAAAATGACACCAAGGTCAAAAATTTCATTCGGCCGCTCAATGGAAAACGTTACTGATAGAATATTCAGTATGAAGGGGGTTCAGTAATCGGTGAAAAGTGTAACATTTACACTTTCTTGGATTTAGAGCCAGTCCGTTTGAAAAACACCATTGTTGTAAACGATCAAGATCAGACTGAAGATGACAAGTGTCAGATGAATTTTTAATAAGTAACAGAATTTTAAGATCGTCCGTATTTAGCAATAACCACACTGATGAGACCTCTCTGATCATTGGGTCGAAAAGTTCGATATTTTTTCTGCATCTCAATGCATTTTGTAAATTCTTTGGGGAAAAAAGTATTTTTTTCCAATGAATTTCAGTCTAATAAAGACGAAAAATTTCCAGCATATAGCAATGGTTGCACGGAGCGAAAAATATTTACCACATTATTAATAAATATAACAAACAACAAGTAATAAAATATATTAAAAAAAACTTTTAAAAGAAATAACTTTCGTGAATAAATTGCACTTAAAAGTAAGTTGTAAATCTTAAAAGTTTGGGCAACCATAACTATAATCACAATTGTCTAACTCCAACTTGCTCGAACTTTTAAGATGTAATCTGATTTCTAGCATTTCTTATTTTGCAATGAAACTTTTCTTGTGTATATCACTGAGAAAGAAAAAAATTATTTTTTACGTTTTAGTGCATTTTAATATATTTTATTATATACTTTTTAGTTGCAACTTCTATACACTCTCACTCTCCACTCTCGACTCTCTCATTACAAAAAACCATGTAAATCCATATATGTTTACTACCCTAAAACAATTTCGTTACGAACGGCTTCGGCTCTTAGGAAAAAGTTATTTAGTCAGGGATTAGGCCTAAGTAGGTGCTAATTATCTCACAAGCAGTGGAGGAAAAGCCATAGTGTGTATGAAGCTTTTTGATCAAGTGTATGAGAGTCAAAAGCCTTGCTGAAGTCAAAAAGATGAATCACAGTATTACTTTTATCATGCATATATCTAATTTCAGTAGTAACGTTCAGTATGACAGTACTGATCATATTCACATGTTAGGGAGTTTTGGGTTAGGCTAAATTCTGCACTGCGCACGTATAGGCGAAAAACAGTTTATCATATTTCTAGAACAAACATATTTATTTAATGATTACTTTCGGTAAAACTAGAGTAAGGTCCAGGCTGAGACAACTTACATCTAGATGTGAAAAACTCACAAAAAAGCGGTCGAATTAAAACGAGCTAATGGCCCTCTAATAGAAAGCTCTATACATTCTCTCTCTCTCTTGCTGCATTATGCCACATAAACTTCTTCGCAATAATAGCTTTCTTTGGTTGAATAAAAAGTTAAAGAGCCTTGAAAAAGTGATCCGTTGTAAGTTGTCTCAGGTCCAAGTATCCATGCAAACCTAGAGAATGAACGGCAGTTTGTCAATAATAAGAACCCTGCTTATATGTTCAAATGCTTTATTGACTTTTACTTATTCCATAATTCTCAAATTTGATGTATGTAGTACCTCAAAGCTTAGAAAATTTTGTTATAATCCAAATAGGTATATAAACAGTGAGAGCTATGGGAGCATTGTATTTCGACAATCTTACTGGCATGAGTTACTAGACGTGTAGATTTCCCACTTTCTATGATTAAGTTTATTGAAATCATCACAATTTTCAGCAATATCCTTTAAATATTTAGCCAATTTGAGGAGTTCATTGTCTTTACTGCGATTCAAATGGGCTTGTCGAAATGGTCGAATTCTAAGACCCGATTTTGGATTCATTAGAAAATTTCGGCGGATATCATCAAACATAATTGTGTTTTTAGCGCTATATTGAGGATATTTTCCCCATATGACCCCTAAAGGCTTTACATCTATTATTCCCTTTTCGGCAGTATATACACTTATCATAGCACTAGAATCTAAATGAAACATGATTTTATAATCCGGGTGGGATGTGACTCCAAGCAATTTCATTTTTTCTTCTATCCATTTCATGCCAGTTGCTGACCATATCACAATATCATAGTCCTTATAAGCCGAAGTAAGAAATTCATGTAAATATGGTCTCATTAGCTCAGCACCAGTTTCTGCTGAGGACCGATGATCAAATAGAGTATAGTCTATGTCTAACACTAACAGATGCTTTCCCTCTCGAGGAGGATTAATTATATTTATCTTATAATCTTTAATCCTTTTTTGTATTTTTGCAAGATATATAGAAGTATTTTCAATAGACACCTCCTTCTCTTCATTATCTTCAAAATCGTCTATAATATCATCATATCCGTCTGGACGATTGCGTACATCTTCTATATCGGCCTCAGTCGAGCCCACCATCATTATTTTAAAGTTGGGCTTCAATTCCAGTTGCCCCAGCTTAATCTCATTTGGAGCAAATTTTCCTAAAAAGCAACTGCTTTAGTTATATGTAAGTATATATATTGTATCTATCATACCCTTGTACTTTAAATTAAGTAATTTCTGCCGTTCGGGCTGTACTTGAGTTTTCTTAAAAATCTCGTGTTTCAGAAAAGCGACAGTGTCCTGCTCGGTCAAATCCGATATTTGGTACTCTTTTCCACTCCACTTGACGATAATACTCATTTCCTTAATATCTTCCATTTTCAAATTAGTGTGGTTTAAAATAAAGTCAAACTGTTCAACTTATTTTTATTATCTACCGCCAAAAACATTTCTTTTAGTTTATTAAAAATTCGAGTTCAACCTCTCAAAAGTTTGACGAACTCGACATTCACGGTAGGCACAGCTGTTTGTTTGAAGATTGTTGTTTTTGGCCCTCCTGTGTTAAGTGAAGTGTCAATGTCAACTGTCAGTTTAATATGGTAAAGTGAACTGTGGTGAGGAAAAAAAATTGCAAAACTATGTCTGAGGACAGCTTATTTGAATACTTGCATTCGGAGATTGTAAGTTATGCGCTTGCTGAAAATAAGGTTGGAAAGGTACAAAGTATAGAAATGTTTTACTATTTAATTTAAAATAAATACATAGGAAAACGATTTATCCACCTTGGAGTACATTGGTTATACCACAGGCTATCGTTTAATAGAACGACTTACAAGAGAGTGGACTCGGTTTAAAGATGAACTTGAAACCATGAAATTTATATGCACCGATTTTTGGACTGTTCTATACAAAAAACAAATTGATAACCTCCGAACAAATCATCAAGGGGTCTATGTTCTTCAAGACAATGCTTTCAGATTTTTAACAAGAATATCACCTGGAACAAAACAACTCGAGCACGCCCCGAAGGTAAACTAAAATGGAGTTATAGAATTAAAAGTAATTTTTCTTATTTTAGCACGTAGCTTTCACTTGCGGGTTAGTCAGAGGAAGCTTAGCAAACTTAGGTATAAATAGCACTGTAACCGCTGAGGTGCAATCAATTCCATCTTGTAAATTCCATATTCAAGTAAATAGAAATTAGTTGATTTCCTGGTTGTACCAATATTATTCAATAATTTTCAAAATAAGATTGATTAAAAAGTTTTATATAATTTTTTATTTAAAAATAATTCTTAAAGTAAACTGCTAGATAGTCTCCGGTCTTACCTACTTCACATGAATTATGCAATTGCCATATATCTTCAAGATCAGAGCCTAGTTGAAATGGTGAAGGGTCAGTATGCTTATCTCCACCCTCTTCTGGACCAATAATTATCAGACATGATCCCTTATATGCTTTAAGATATTCTAAAAATGCGCACCTATTGTTAAAATAACAAAATAAAAGGGAAAATTGCCAATCATCCCTCCCAATGCACTGCTGTAAGAATCTCGATGTTACTTGAGATTCCACAAAATTTAATTTTATAAAAGGCTTGGGACAGTAATTGCTTTTCCACCAAGAATTCCCAAGTTCTATTCCTGCAGTAGGTATTCCTAATTACAGAGAAGTTTTTAAATTTTTGCAATAATATTAATATATGTAACCACACCTTACCTATGCTTTCCTGCAAAATCCATTCCAAGAGTCCGGAACCACATCCGACGCTGAGAATTCCGTATGTTTGAATGTTATCAAAAATATTTCGTAGAAATATTATGTTTCTTTCCGTAGGCCATACCCATAATATTCTCGACTTTTCTGCAAGTGATATGTTTTCCTCTAGTGAGAGAATTTCCCTCCATTTTTTGCACACGGTCAATTCCCGGATATTCTCTATCCATGCGTTCATATTTGCTAATTGAAATTAAATAAAAGCAAATTGATTTGTGTCCGAAACTAAATAAGAATAACAAGTGAGCAAAATTTTTAGTTTTCTTAATGTTTTGGATCTGATCCAAATTCTTATCAGTTATTATAATAACAGGCTGTTTGCAGCAAGTAATTCTATATTTAAGTTGAGGTTATTCTTCTAAAGCGAAGTCATTTTTAGTCTAGCCTTCTGAACAAATAATATGTAAACGTAAAGCTTCTACAACTATTTTGCAAATTAGTCGACTTCAATTTCTCATTCGAACTATTTTAAGATTATACAGAAGGTGATAGGAAAATTCGTTTGCATTGTAGTTGACGCATAATCGAGAAAATTTATTTGTTTGCAAATTTTCCCTTACATTTTTAAATCTTTAGAAAAAAAACTGCCCCTCTTTTCAGCGATGGCGCCATTTAGTGACTAAACTTAAATTTTTTTTTATGAATCATTTTCTTGGTAACGGCATAATTAGAGCCAATATTTTTTTCTTAAAAGATTCGTCGTTGTTTCTTAGGGTTTTTGCACACAACAGACAATCGATGGGAAACAGTTTTATAGGAATGACACCTCACCCGTCTGTCAGACATTTGGCCTATATTCTGACCGAAAACACATAACACACGACTGGTTCTTGAATGCTTGATACAATTAAAAATTCAGTATTGATGCATTTCCAGAGAATGGAATGTGTGGACATATTGTAATGAAATCGCAAGACGAGTAAAACCTACATAGGTGCTCGAAAAAGGACCATAAAAGGATATTTGCAAAACAAATTGACATCTAGCAGAATGCCATGCGCACCCATAACTCAATTACAGTATTATTGGTCGCTTGTGCGAGCTATATTCCTAATAACATCAGCATTGTTTCTAAATTAACATCTATAGATATAATTTCCTCAGGCCAGTTGACACTTACGCTTATCAATTAGCTCTGATACATCAGCATCTTATTCATAAGCAGCTGAATTAGTTGACATTTATGCTAGTGGCCATTCTGTGCTAGTGAGCTAGTAAATTATGAAAGAATCAAACGTTTTGCAATTGGGATTTAATAATATTGCAGAAATGCTGGAAATTGAAATGTTTACATGGTTAAAAAAAGTCTGATAGTCACAAACCACGTCGCATATGGGTCAGAAAGTGGATAGAAAGAAGAAAATATCAGGGATTCAGTATGAATTTTCTTCGAGAAGTGTCCGACCTAAATACGTTTAAAAATCATTTCCCTAGAAGTTTAACGAGTTATTAAATCTCATAGAATCCTTAATATCAAAGTAGACCACTTTTATGCGTGACGTTTTTTTTTCACTTACACGTCGCAGCCATTTCGAAATTCGCACCAGCATGAACTACCAGCACAAAAGTTGGATGTCATCCAACTGTTTTTTACCAGCACGTGCATGTATGCTGGTTGATCAGCATTAGTGTTTACATTATACATTTTTCGTGCTGATGCCACTAGCGCTAATTGATAAGCATAAGTGTTCCACGATTCGTGCAAAACTAATATCTCCGGTTAGAGACTCAACGTTTCGCTGATACAGTATTAATTTTCCCTAGAAAATCTGTAACTTAGATAAGAATCTAATTTAATTTTTTGTGCCTTTCAGTTTAAAAAGATGAAATCGCAAAAAGCTCCGCAATTAATTAGTTTTTTTATATTCTTTTTTTATATGTATACTAAAAAAATAAATTATTAGTAAAATTCACACTTTAATACGTAAAAGAGGAGAAAAAAAAAACAAAGTCTTCGTGCGATAAATTACATTGGCCGCAACATTAGTTCGAACTAAGCTTATAATAACTTATAATAAGTTTATATTTCAGAAGTGGAATTCGTACAGAATTGTATATATAGGTGCAATATTGTACACTAACACGAGTGTAATTGTATTTTCGCCTTTTTTAGCCACACAACTGCTGTTGTCAGAATGAGTAATGGAACAGGTTTCTTAAATTATCTTTTTTTGGGGTAAACAGTTTCTTCTAGTCTTTGATTGCAATGCTCTGAAAATGACAAGCGCCAAAAGGATTTGATCTCATGCATGTAGCTTAGGCGAAAGGAGTTCGATTTTCTACTACAGCCCGTATTGGAAAGTAGATGGATGCACTACTGTGGTTTGAGGAAATCAATGCTGTTACAGTTGCTAAATGGGAAGTGAGTCATGGTGGTGTTAGCTAAGTGGTAGTTTCCGGCCAAAGCGGCACGCGAGCTTTTTTTGTTCGATTCCTTTTGTTTCCATGGCTCAATTTGTGCGTGGTGGCTTGGAGGTGCATCCTCAATCAACCATTTAGCCTGTTGCATTGTAGATATGTCTTTGAGCCTTTCCGTACGGGATGAGTACTGACAAGCCCATGGCTTCGCTATCGCGCTAACACACACCCCAAAATTTTTTTTTCAACATATGAATCATGGGTCGAACATTGAGCGCCCATACTGAAGAGGCCTAGATTTAAATACCGGCTAGCTTAGCATATGCACCAAAGTGCCCATCATGGCAAGAGCCTTCCTGCCCAAGACTGATTCTATTAGTACCTGTAGTCGTAATCGCAGAGATATCGTGAGCGGAAGGGGCCTTAAGATAAACTATTTGGCCTGTTGAATGATGGGGCTACTCCGACTCATCTCGATATTGGAAAGCGGGAGGGGTGCTGACAAACAAGCTAAAGCCTGTTGGCCTGTGAGCACACCTATGACTTTTTACGATGTCGCGACAGTTATCGGGCTTTCCGGTTGCGACTATTTTCGAGGGTCTTTCGTAGCCCGGAAGATCCAATAATTCCGCCCTGTTATGGTCGCATGCGAACCCAACTTAGAAATTCTGGCCCGATTGGAACATCTTTATCCCCCGGCGTACATGCTACAAGCATGCATCACTTTTCATGGATGAGAAACACTCGGGGGGGGGGAATTCGGAGAATTTTTGACCGATGCTCTGTGCAATAATGCAAGCGTTATACATAATCAAGTATCAACGAGCTGTTGTTATGGTCGTTGCGTATTGCATATTGGGATACTGCAGCATGTACGCCGGCCTGCGGTTAAATGATAATTGAACGCACACCAGGGATCGACAACGTCCAACGTCATTCCAAACTAGGAAAGAAGAAGATCATCTGAGAATCGACAGTGGCGGTGAACTTAAGTATTAGAATTCTTAAACATCCGCGTGGAAATAAATTCTGTAAGTAGATTTAGGATATTTTTCAGTTCCTATACTGATATATTTTCAATCAACCTAATTAGTTTCATACCTCGCGCACTTTCAGCAGACAACAAAAGAAAATTACGAACCGGGTACAAGCGCTTGGTCACCAGACAAAGTACTGCAACTAGCCGTATTCGAAAATCTGAAATATTTCTACAGTGAGTACACTGAATAGGACGAAACTAAATTTCCAAAAGCATCGAAGAAGAATTAGACCCTGCAACAAAAGCAGCTCATGAACATTCAGTTCAAGGTAAAAAAAATCCATTGATCACAGGCCGAAAACTAGTAATGAGGGACAAGAGCAGGATTAAAGAAATTTCTGATCCAAATGTAATTGCAACTAGGACACAAAAATTGGAGGTATCATTGCCAGCAGCAAAAGATTGAAATATTCTGAGATATAGGTGATGATAGTTCATAAGGTAGTGTCATATTATGCCGATCTCTACATACATATATATATATTCATCATATACAAATAGTAAGGACAAGATTATATTAACTATCATCTTGGTTATATATTTCCGCAGCAAAAGAGTCTAAAACAATAATGGAACAATAATTTTATTGGTCGGTTTTAAATTAAGTGTAGGAATTTAAGTTTAGGTTAGTTATGCCAGTGGAACCTAGCTAGTTAACTATGCAATGAAGAATTATTTCTAAATGTCAAATTTAGTATGTTCCGTGTTATATCTATCGGTGTATGTACCACTTCAGTACACCGTTGCTTGCTATTTATTAAAGGCAGGACTAATTTCAAATTTTTTTAGGATTATAATTAGAATCAGAGTTGTGATCGTATGCTAAAAGAACAACAGAAATAGGAGAAGTTTTTTTTTTTTCAATTTGAATTGCAAAGCTACACGATCAACAAATTGTTTGTGTCAAAATGATTTTCTTGGGTAAAACAAAAGATTTATTCATCTGAAGCAACGGCATTAAAGTCTTACTCTTGATAATAGTATTAATTGGAATTTAATGGTAGTAATTTGCGGAAATTTCATTAGAAAAAAAAAAGAAAAAGGGGGCTCACCAGAAGTCTCAATATTGAGGATAGAATTCTAATACGAAGAGTTCCTTCTATTTATAGAATCAATAATTATTATTATTTGCCTGGGCGCACCAAAGATAGTAAGCAATATTTATTGCACGCGTTTTTAAATTAACTGTACTCTCTACAGTAAAATATTACAAATTAAAATACCATTGAACATGATGAAATTTCGTACACTAAGTATATTGAAAACATTTCGCCAATTGTTGGTTGGAACTTAGTGCTGATAAGTAAACTAGTTTCTAAATTTATATATAATATTCTTTTTTACATCTAAGGTTTTAGTTATATAAAGTTGGTATTGTGGCAGATTTTTCTAATTTTTAAAATTTATTTTTTGAATATGATTTTGCATAGGAGCATTTGGTCAAATAATACATTTTATCCACTATTATTAGAAATGATATCGTAAGAAAAAAAAAGGAGAGAAAACTATATATATATCTAAAGAAAGGAACTAAACTAACGTTAGTTTAGGCTTCATGCCTATGCATCCTAGGAAAACTAAAAAGCAATGATAAATGAAATTCTTGTGCGTCTCGTTTAGCTTCAACTTTGTTCATGAAACATTTCTTCGTAAGTTTTCTTTGTAAGCTTTGTAAAAATCGTAAGTTTGCATTTATGAAATTACCGTGAATTTCGCCCAAAATTTTCGCATTTTAAAACAAATTCTTCTAAGTTTAGTAAAGTACAGGGTAAAGGAAATTTATTTACAAAAGATAAGAAAAACATTTAAAGGAAGTCACATAAAAAAAAGGGAAAGGGAAAAGAAGGGGAAAAAATCTTAATGTCAGTTAAACAAGGAGATAGAATAGAATAGAATAATCTTTATTAGTATTTAGAATATACATTAAACAACTGTAACATTTTATAAATTCTATACATTTCTTTTTAAAACCATTAACAGACGTCTCTCTAGTTCTACCATATGTACTACTAGGAAAACAATCGTGGAATAAGTGGTAATTTTTGTAAGAAGGAAAACATTTGCTATTATAACGTGAACATGAATCTTTGAAAGTTTTAATTCTTCCTTCACTATCCTGGAGCCCTCTCGTATGAAGGTCGTTTAGGTTCACTCGTTTATTCTCTCTTTACAGGTCAACAAGGGACTCTGAAAAATCTTGCCCTCAGAGTCAGATGGGTGGTTGGGGCAGGCAAAGAAGGTGTACCATCTGCGCCTTCAACATGGATGTAGGTAAGTGACGTAAAAGGTCCCTTCAGTACTGCATGTGTGCCGGCTTTTGTTGGATAGGCACGATTTTTTTTTTATTATGGCTGACGGCAGCGGCAGGTTTTTTTCGTGGAACCTCCCCACACTCTCCGCCAATAGCCGAGGCGAGCTAGCGTGCCGCCCTGCAGTCAACGATGTCAGCTCATGCTGACAGTCTGGACTTTACGTCCAAGCCAGTCACTCAACATAATACCATAACACTGTTGTATCAAAACTGCAAGTTAAAGTTCTTACTAGGGCCCTAGCATGTTAGCGGAGTCCTCCACTTGAACCAACCAATTAACCTAAATTCGCAAATACGACTGAGTGAGTAAATAAAATATATTAAAAAAAACTGTTAAAATAAATAACTTTTGTAAATAAAATGCACTAAAAAGTAAAAAAATAATTTTTTTCTTTCTCAGTGATATAAATAAGAAAAGTTCAAATTCATAAGCGCCACGTCACTGACGTTGGGTAAAGCGATTAGAGCATAATGACATAGAGTACATAGTTTATTACAGAATATTAAATAGGTGCAAAGCGATACAAAGAAAGTAAGTCAGCAGTAGTTAAATAGTTCAAAGTTTACATCCACTGTTAGGATTCACGAAATAGGTTAGATTTCATGTAGATAGAGTCTAATTTAGTCAAATAAAATCAAATCATTTAGCCGTTAATGGTAAAGCCATTAAACATATTATATAGCACGAGTACTACTTATAGATAGTAAGTTGATATGGAACTATGCTGAGTGATTGGCTTGGACGTGAAGTCCAAGGTGGCACGCTAGCTCGCCTCGGCTATTAGCGGAGAGTGTGGGGAGGTTCCACGAAAAACCTGCCGCTGCCGTCTGCAATAATAAAAAAAAATTCGTGCCTAAAACCAAAACGCTGGCACACATTCAGTCCTAAAGGGACCTTTACGTCCCTTACCTGCATTCACATCGAAGGCGCAGATGTTATGCCTTCCTTGCATGCCCCAGCCACCCATCTGACTCTGAGGGCAAGATTTCTCAGAGTCCCTTGTAGACCTGAGAACTGACAGCGTAGTGGACCTAGACAACCTTCATGTGAGAGGGCTCCAGGAAACGATCGTCTCTGACAATGGAGTCCAGTTTTGCTCGGCTCAAGAGCCTATAATCTCAGGGCGAAGCCTTTTTATTTCAAAGTGGGTCAAGAGGTATTCAGACGGAATTTTGCCCAAAGCAACTTCCAAAAGCAGACTAGTACTAAACTGGGACGAAAATTTGTTAAGTGTCGGGTTAAAGCCAAGAAAGGAAACTCCTTATACGAGCTTAAGGATCTGCAGGGGAAACCCTTAGGAGTCTATCACGCCAAAGACATCAGGCAGTGATAACCATTCTAGAAGCGTCACTGGTAAATCATAATATATCGCGAAGCCCTCCTATTGCCCCGTGAATGGTGGGTGATATACCTGTTGAAATCCAATCCCGTATACGGCTGTTAGCAAGTTAAGAAATGAAATCGACAACGTCATCGGTCAAGTAGGGCGACAGTCGTAGTCGAGTACGAGTAATGAGGAACGCTCATTGGGTCGTGGGTCGAGACACACGTTGGGCGCCATTTTGTTATGGAACTGTGCTGAGTGATTGGTTTGGACGTGAAGTCCAGACTGTCAGCCTGAGTGATTGGCTTGGACGTGAAGTCCAGACTGTCAGCTCATGCTGGCAGTCTGGACTTCACGTCCAAGCCAATCACTCAGCATAGTTCCATAACAAAATGGCGCCCAACGTGGGGCCACCGCAGTTAGACTTCGGTGGTCTAAATGTAAATTTTACTGGGGACTGGGACTTAAAGTGAGATGGTCATTTGGCACTTTGCTAATTGACTGATCTCAAGTCTCATATCCAGTGGAAGTTACATGCGGACCTGAGTCTAATTGTTTGGTATTTGAAATTTTTGGTAGATGAAAGTAATGTAAAGATTTTTGAAAGTTTTGATATTTTGATTTTTGAAAGTTGATTGAGTAAAGTAAACTAACGTAACGTTTTAAAGTTTTGAAAGTTTTTGAATTGAAGTTCGACTCTAGGTTTGACTTTGGTCAAGCCTCGATTCTGAACAGGTGTCTAGTTTTTGAATTTTTTGAATTTTTTTGGAATGATCTTTCCCGCCGGCTTTCTGCCATGGAAATGGTAGGTGGCCTCACCACAATTTTTTTTGACTGTGTTCTCGCGGAGACATGTCTCTGTTGGCCAACTGGCTGGATAGAGTCGTGAATCTGTGAGACGGCTTTTTGGTTTTCAGCTAATTAGTTGACCAGATTCATGACTCTGCCCAGTTGGAAAGTTATCTGGACATGACAATCAGGTGAAGAGGAAGGAAAGAGTTGTTGGAGGAGGGAAGTGATGCTGGAGACCTTCAGTAATCTGGAGTTGACATACTGCTAACTGCCTGGCTGAAGTATCTTTAGTATCATTTCCAGTCTCTAGCTTCTCCAACCCGACTCTTCCCAGATTTCTGTGAGAACTCAAACATTTTTCATGCACACATTCACGTTGCTTGCTTACATGATATTTCTGATCTGATTAGAGAGAGCGGCCTGGAGACTTTTATGTTTGGAGAGTTAGCTCCTGGAGAGTGAAGGAGAAATTAGTACGATTTTGAATTTCTGATTTTTAATTGAATTTAGCTATTAAAATCTTTTTTTGATACTGTAGACTGCAGTGTCTGTTTGGCTTTGAATACTGTTAGTAATTCGTACCTTGTTACTGAATGTGAACTTAAGCATCGTCCGATATTACTGCTTCGACGAATTAACTTGAATTCCCTGTTTGACAGAATTTCGCCCATGTTGCAAAGTTTGGCGACCTCGATTATTTGATTGTATTTTTTTGAAATTTTAAATTGATCTTCCTGGTAACTCGATCTTGGAAGACTTAGCTGTCTTCTTCGAACATTCCATTTTTTTTCTTTTTGGACTTCTTGGCATTTCTTCCAAACCCTAGAGGTTTTGAAATCTTGACTGTACGATTGAAAGATTGCATCATGGTGGGGACCGTGAGAACACCGCCTTCCATGACAGACAGTGTGAATAGGTTGCCTGAACAGTGCTCTATCTGTCAAGATAGAGACTGGTCATTCGAACGAAAGCCTGGTCAGACTATATGTGGACACGTGTTCCACAAAGCATGTTTGCGCGCGTGGATAGGCGAACAGGAAAATTGTCCAAACTGTCGGCTTCACCTTACCCAATATGATTTTACCGAATATACGGGAGCCGTTTCAAAGAAACCAAAAACGAAACCTGTCAATAACGAGCGTAATCAGCCCGCACAGACATTTGAGTTACCACCTCCATTGACTATGCCACCAGTTAGTCGAAGATCTCTATCACCTGGAATGTCAAATCCGCATTCCACGACCTTTTCCCATCCTAACTTGCGACGAAATAGCCCACTGCCTTCTGGTATTGGACAGAACTCAGCAGCGACTGAAGCCCTGCTGGCAGGTCTGCGCATACAGCTGCAGGACTTAGTTCGAGAAGGCCTCGAGCAGAGCTTGAATGCATTACGGACTGAATTGAGAAGTAGCGTTAGGCAGCAAATAGCAGCTGCAATGCCACCAATCGATTTTTCACGGCCACCTCCTTCTATGGGTGAACCGATACCGCCGCACGATTTCAACGACACACATAGGCAGTCGTTTAACAGACCGTCATCACCTTTTGGTCAGCCTAGTGGTCAGCCTAGACCGAATTTTAACCAGCCTCCACCAGCTTCATCTCATCGTATCCCGGCAAGCGTAAGACAACGACGTTCTGGCAGTCCCATCCGGAAATGGAATATATCCTATAGTGGCGACAGCTCTCGACTTACTTTCGACGAATTCGTGTTCAGAGTAGAAGCACTGACTTACCGGCACTAGACGGAGACTTTGAACTCTTGGTAAGACATATGACCACTCTGCTTTCTGGACCAGCAATGGATTGGTACTGGTCTCTCCTGAGACAGAATTCCACACCCTCGTGGGAATATGTAAAAGCAGCTCTTCTAGCTGAATGGGGAGTACCTAAAGACGACCTCAAGGTCAAAGTCCAATTGATGCTGAGGAAACAGAAATCAGCGGAGTCATTTGCCATGTACTACCAACACCTGGTATACCTAGGGGACCAATTGCAAAACCCTTTGCCAGACGTCGAATTTCTGGAAATAGTCAAGTCCAACCTATTGCCGGAGATCCAAAATAAAATTTGCTTGCATCCACCAACTAATCGCGACAGCGGGCAGCTGGAATACTTATCGTAGCCGAGTGTCGTCCGACTGATTGGTAACAGCACATGTCACATGAACGCAGTGAGGAAGCAGTGGCACTAGCTGCTCTTACAGCACTACAGAACGTTATCTGTTGGAACTGTGACCAGCCTGGTCACTTTTACCAAGACTGCCGGCAGGAAAGACAAGTTGTGTTCTGCTATGGATGCGGACGCAAAAGGGTCTTCAAGCCCGACTGCAGCCATTGCCGACAAAAAAACCTGAGACGGGTCGGAAATACTACCACCTTTTCTCGACCAGTGTCAACGTCACGAACACCACCTGCAACGAACACTCCAGTTCAAGCCTTGAACAAGGAGGAAGGTCCGCTCCATTAGCAGACTTTAACGATGAACCACTGAATTGTCCACTGATATCATTCAGTGACTCTGATGATATGAGCAAACCACCTGATAGTCTTACCGATCGATTGATAGAGACGGAGAACCTGATAGACTTCTCCACCGATTTTTAAGCTCCCATTTCCACTTCTGGGGAGCCCATGACACTACTAGACACTTCTTTGGAAGAGTCTTTAATTTCCGATGTCCCAATAACACCGACAGCACCTTTAGCTGACAAGGTTACTGAGCAGAAGATTTGGCCTCCTGGCATTTCTGTACTGAGACGACCACCAAACTCTGTTATGACGAGTGGGCGTGAGCCTGTTTCACACCCGCTGACGCCGTATCATACGCGTCTGCAGAATTATAATGCAGTAAGAGACCGAATCTTCTCCTCAGTAGCGGAGTTAGCTGACATTATGTATCCTGAACTGAATATGAGACCAAGAAAGAAAAGATCTACCGTTCGTTGGCGGGAATACTGTCGACGGATGAGACTGGAAAGAAAAAAACTGGCACAGATTTCCGTGTCGATGCCAGACGACATTCGACCGTATGCCGAAGTAAAGCTGCTCGGGCGAACTGAGACTGGATTACTTGATAGTGCTGCCACTGTCAGTATTCTAGGCCAGGGAGCTCTAGAGAAGCTTGCGGAAGCAGAGGTTGAATGGAAGAGGTATCGGACAAAGGTTCCAGTAGCGAATGGTGCCATGACGACTGTGCATGGTCATGTGAACTTGGACATCACTTTCCGTGGTAAGACCCAAAACGTGCGTTTTTACGTGGTTCCTGGGCTCACACAGGCACTATATCTAGGAATAGATTTCTGGCGTCTATTTGGGTTGGCTCCAGATGTCCTAGGTATAGTTGCAGAAGGGACACCAAGTTTACTAGCTACTCCTGACACCGACCGCCATGTTCTTTCCAGTCTAGATCAACAGCGTCTAGAAGCTACGAAACAGATTTTCCCTTCTTTCGCCTCTTTAGGCCTGGGAAAGACATCGTTGGTCACTCACAAGATTGAAACGAATGACGCGACTCCGGTAAAACAGAGATTTTATCCGATTTCACCGGCAGTACAGAGTTTGATGGATGCTGAATTAGAGCGAATGCTATCACTGGGTGTGATAGAGGAGAGCCAAAGTCCTTGGAGCTCTCCAGTTATACTAGTGCGGAAGCCTGGGAAGGTTCGGCTTTGTTTTGACGCCAGGAAAGTCAGCTCCGTTACGAAGAAGGACGCCTATCCGCTGCCGCAGATAGATGCGCTTCTGAGTCGACTTCCTCCGGCAAACTACATTACAAGCCTGGCAGATCCCACTAGACGCTGATTCCAGAGAGAAGACCGCTTTTACTGTACCTGGTCACCCTCTCTATCAGTACACAGTGATGCTATTCGGCCTATGCAACGCTCCACAAACGATGTGCCGCCTCATGGATAAAGTCATTCCTTTCGATCTTCGTGAAAATGTTCTCGTCTACTTGGTTGATTTACTGATTCTGTCATCAGACTTTGACTCTCATCTCACATTGCTATCCCGTGTAGCGGATTGTTTGAGGAAAGCTGGCCTCACTATCAACGTTGAGAAGAGTAAGTTTTGCATTAAGGAGACTAAATACTTGGGTTTTATAGTCGGGAAAGGAGGAATCAGGACTGACCCAGATAAGATCTCAGTCATAGTTGACTATCCGTCACCTAAAACTGTTCGGCAAGCCCGACGCCTACTAGGTATGGCGGGATGGTATAGACGGTTCATCCCGACCTATACTGATTTAACTGCCTCCATAACTGACACCTTGAAGAACCCTAGTCAGTTCAAATGGACACCTGAAGCCCAGACGTCTCTGGAGATGTTAAAACAAAAACTTACCTCTGCTTCGTTGTTAGTGAGTCCAGATTTCACCAAGCCGTTCGTTATACAGTGCGATGCGAGCCAACAAGGTATTGGTGGGGTGCTGATTCAACTAGATGACGATGGCCACGAGAAGCCAATAGTCTACGTCTCGAAAAAGTTGAACTCAGCACAAAGAAACTATACCGTCACAGAGCAGGAATGCCTAGCTGCAATCTTAAGTGTACAGAAGTTCCGGCCCTTCATAGAACTTATGCCGTTATAATGACTGATCATGCGAGCTTGTTGAAATGGCTGATGTCTCAAAACGACCTCAGCGGTAGACTTACTCGGTGGAGTTTGAAGCTTCACTATTGAGCACCGAAAAGGAAGCCTGAATGTCGTCCCTGATGTGCTGTCACGCATTCATTGTGACAGCTTGTCCACACCTGAAGATCCTGGCCCGGAAGTTGACCTTGGTTCACCATATTTCAACTCGTCGGAATATGAGGAGCTGAGGCATAAAGTTAAAACGACTTCTGGCAAATGACCAGATCTTTGCGTCAGGGATGGCTTCGCTTACATTCGGACTGTTCCGAGAACAGGCGATCCGATTCAGGAGGAAGAAGCTTGGAAGCTTTGGATTCCACGAGGGCTTGTCTCCCGACGTTATTTTAAGAGTGCATGATCTGCCACTAGCTTCTCACGGTGGTATAGGGAAAACACTGGAACGTCTGAGAAGACACTTGTACTGGCCACGAATGAAAGTTGATGTCAGAAACTACGTAGGCGCCTGTGACGTGTGTAAAGAGACCAAGGCCCTCAATACTAGTCTGAGACCACCTATGAGAGTCCAGTCTGTGACAGAACGACCATGATAAAAGCTGTTTATTGATCATCTGGGTCCATAACCTCGGTCAGTGAAAGGAAATCATCTTAATAGGCTTGACCACTTTTCAAAGTTCCCGATTCTCAAACCTATGAGAAAAGCATCTACACTCAATGTGTGCCAATTCATCGAAACGGAAGTGTTCCATGTGTTCGGAGTCCCGGAAACGATCGTCTCTGACAATGGAGTCCAGTTTTGCTCGGCTCAGATAACTGGACAAATATGGGGTGAAGCACTTGCGTACGGCTGTTTACTCGCCGCAAGCAAACGCCTCAGAGCGAGTAAACAGGTCTCTATTGTCAGGAATTAGAGCATTTATTCGGAAGGAACACACAAAATGGGATGAGAAGCTGAACCAGATAGCTAGTTCCCTCAGGAGCTCTTTCCACCAAGCAACTGGTTTCTCTCCGTATCGAACACTTTTCGGTCAGCAAATGATTGAACATGGCAGCTCCTATTGCATCTTGAGGAGTCTTGGGATTCTTAATGGGCCTAAGACAAAATGAGATTGATCCGTGCGAGGGTGCAGGAGAACTTACACAATGGGTTTGAACAGGGTTCAAGAGCCTATAATCTCAGGGCGAAGCCTGTTAATTTCAAAGTGGGTCCTCCTATTTCCCCGTCAATGGTGGGTGATATACCTGTTGGAATCCAATCCTGTATACGGCTGTTAGCAAGTTAAGAAATGAAATCGACAACGTCATCGGTCAAGTAGGGCGACAGTCGTAGTCGAGTACGAGTAATGAGGAACGTTCATTGGGTCATGGGTCGAGACACACGTTGGGCGCTATTTTGTTATGGAACTGGCTGGCAGTCTGGACTTCACGTCCAAGCCAATCACTCAGCATTGTTCCATAACAAAGTATCATTATTAAGTTTTAATTATACAAAATTTTATCAAAGTTCAGTCTTACATTACTACAATATTAACACTTTTCAGGTACATGTCTAGTAAGCAAGCTCCGTTTACGAATACAATTCTTTGAAGCCATGGAGTCAGGTACTGGGTATTGCAAATATATTCTTACTTACTTACTTACTTCTACTGCCAGATCTAAAAACAAAAGCTATTCACTCATCAAGTGTTGTTACTGGTTTAAAGCTATCTGCTAGCACTTGAGTGCCCTTTTGAGTTATCTACAGGCTAAGCACAGCCCATGACTAGTTACGACTGATGACCTATACATCTATACTTATATTTATATTTACTATCATCTATATCAGAGGAATATATTATACTTATATTTATATATTTTTATATTTATTTATTTATTATTGCAAATCAGAGAAGTATTACATATCTGAGAATTATTTGAGAATTATTAATTCGATCACTGGACACATGTAGTACTTGGGTGCACTTATGAGATATATACGAGCTAGATACAGCTCCTGACTAGGGATGATTAATGAGTTTTATACTTATTTATGTATTTATTAATTTAATACCGTGCAACATTTAATAGGATTATTGAATATGAAACGAATAGCGATTAGCTAGTTTGAGCAGTGTTAACAGAGGCAGGTTATTACCATGCAACATTTAGAAGGAATTTGCATATGATAGGACTGAGTGATTAACTGAATAGATGATTTGAGCGGTGACCACAAATGTCAACATCCATGTGTGTAAACATTTTAGACATTTACATAGTCCGGATGTAATCCCATATGTTATATATGGGCGGGGTTGGATCACCGTTCACTATTGCGACGAGTTCATGTGGTTCAGGACACAGGTCTTGAAGCCACCCAGGTTGGTAGATTCCCTAATGAGTGATGGCAGCGCATTCCAGCACGACACCCCCTGTCCGTATACACTGTTGGATCCATATTGGGTCCTAGTTTGTGATTGCGTGATGCGACTGGTGCATCTCCTACTCCAATTGATCTTGGAGTTGATATAATCTGGAAGCAGCCTGAGCTTGGATCGCATGATATATGTGAGCATTCTCATGTTATAAAGATCAGGCAACGAACACGGTAGAAGAAGATTCATGAATGATGATATGTGCTGTGGTCCCCATTTGAGATGCGTGTCCATCAGCAGACCCAAGTTCTTGACATGCTCCGTTCTGATGGGAATAACAGAGTCCAGCAGGATCAAGGGGGGGGGGCTTATGTAGTGGGGCAAGTGTTCTAAGTTTAAGGGGGGGGGCATATGTAGTGGGGCAAGTGTTCTAAGTTTAATGCAATATAAGAAATACTACAACTTAAGGCCGTATTCACCAAGCAAAATTAAAAAAAATTTCAATTGAAGCTATTCACCAACCACATTTACCGAGTCGATTTAATGAAAATTTAATTTTAATTTAATTTTAAGTGAGGCTTACCCTCTCTTAAATAAATTTAATTTCGATATCAGCTGATTGAAGTGTCATTGAGTCAAATGTCATATTTTTAATAGCGCTGTTAAAAGTTTGAAGAAGCAAGAATTTAACTGTCTAGATATATTACGATCTCAAATCAAAAAGAATTTATTTATAAGCCCCAGCTTGAAGCAACGTACAACGTTGGGCATACGACATTAGTAGGTTAGTATAACAGCAAAATAACATAAATCAGTGTAGCTGGTCAGGCCATAGGCCGTCCCGATATTAGACATAAAGAAAAATAAAAAGAAAATGAGATAGCCTTGTGAGATTGGTTGGACGGTAAAAAGTCCTTACAGGTAATTTTATGGAGATACTATAATATGGATATTTTATAATATAAATATATAATACATGAAATGAACAAGAATAAAATGAATAAAATGAATAGAACCACGGTTTTTAGTTTCATTTGCATTAAAAAGTAAATGCAAATTAATTTAATCTTAATTACTGCTATGGATTTTTGGTTCAATGACCAGTCCATTTATATACATGTTATTGGAAATCATATATAATTCGATTTTGATTTGATTTTTCTTTTTTAGAAATGCGAGTAGCGCCCACAACAGCGATAATAGTAATTGTTGCGACAGGAAGAGACAGGAAAATTCCACCAATCGATATTGAATTTGACAACTCACAGCAACCTCAAATGAATATAATGCTGCGTTCCTTTTCTCGTTCAGAATGAATTTTTTCAACCCATGTCGTTCTTTTTCTCGGACCGAACGACTTAGTTTCAATCTGTCATCGCTTTTTTCGGACTCCGAATCGTTCTGAATGCACCTGAGTTTTTCCTGGATTCAAGCAGAACGATTTTAATTTATATTCGTGAATGTGTTGTTTACAATTTGGACGAGGTGGTAATAGTTGAGTTTAAGTTGTCTTTATTGGAAAATGGCTTTATTTTTCATAAACAAAAATTTTTACGAAATTATACTTGCTTTTATCAAATGGAAGAAATGTCAAACACTTGAAATGGTTCTGTTTCGTTCCTTTTCTATGATAACAGAATTAAATTATGACATCATTCTGTCGATTCATACACAGATTCATTCAAACGAGAAAAGGAACGCAGCATAAGGGATACTCAGACCGATTTTTCTGCGCGTAATTCAGTTATTACGAATTTTTTTAAATCATTTTTAATGTGTGAATTGCTTAATATGGACTATTTTTAATTAAAACGAATTGTACATATATTATAAATTATTTTCTTTATTTAAATAATACATAAAAACTTCTTTTAACTTTTTAAATAACATTTAAATTACATGAACTGTCACGAGAACTGCCACTTGCCAAATTCGGAAATCTTGCAGCTGATAGTCCGAAATGTCCGAAATTGTTGGTGAATAGCTACAAAAATTTAATTGCGGTCCCTCAATAATAATTAAATTAAAATTGTTTTAAATGGGTTGGTGAATACGGCACTTAGGGGCAGTTTGGGCATCCATAACTATAATCACAATTGTCTAACAGCAACTCATGTCCCATTAATCTGAGTTGTAGTTTTTCTTATTTGTCATTTTACTTTTCTGGTTTATATCACTGAGAAAGAAAAAAATTATTTTTTTTACTTTTTAGTGTATTTCATTTAAAAAGTTATTTATTTTAAAAGTTTTTTTAATATATTTTATTTTCTACTTTTACGACTAATCTTGGAACTCGACTCTCGAAACTCGTCCTTCCAATCTCGACTCGAAACACGACCTAAATCCATCCACGTTTACTATCATAATACTCTTTCTTTCGTTAGGAACGACACAGTCAACGGGTGATAGTTACCACCCGCACCTCAAAACCCCCAACACGTAAGAACATTTTACCCCCATCGGAAGGCTCCCCATTCACCCATTCTAAATCAAAAAACCCCATGTAAATCCATCCGCGCTTACTACCGTAAAACTCTTTCTTTCGTCACGAACGGCACTCTCAAAAGGTGGTAGTTACCACCCCCACCCCAAACCCCCCAACAGGTAAGAAAACTACCCCATCGGGAACTTCCCATTCACTCATTCTAAATCAAAAAACCCCATTTACTACCCCAAACTCTCGTCACGAACGGCACTCTCAGGCGTTCAGGCACTCAGACACAAACTTTCTGAGTCAGGGTTCTGTAAATTTATAGAAAGTTATTAAAAAGCACGTATTCTCACGCGTATCGTTTACTGAAGTAAGTACACCGCGATGCGTTTCGAATTGCCATACTGATTTAATTTCTTGAATTAAAGTAAACGCTGCAAATACATATCTTAAAATTGATGTAGTGTGCGGAGAAAACAATTTAGGAGACCTAATAGTATTTTCTTCTAACATGATTTGGCTTTTAATTTTAACCTTATGTCTTACAGAGATAGCATTAACATAGAAAAAACATTTAAAAGAATTAAATTGAAAGAAGAATATCTAGGTATCATTTTACCAGAAGTAAACTATTTACAATTTGTGCAAGATTTGGAAATTTTTCATGCGCGTTTTCAAGGAGTTTATGGAGATGTTCCATCATCAAAACTAGATGAAGTTGATGTAAAGGCAATAAGAGATCAATTGAGGAAATTAAATGAGTATCAAAATCTTATAATAAAAAAATTTAGAAAATCATACATTGGGATTAAACACAGCGCAGAAAAAATACTTCTTATTGAATATTTTTCCAAATTAGAGGATTGCAAAAAACACCTAATTGAGGCGTGGAATAGTTTTAACAAAGAAATTAATTTTTACAAAGGAATTATTTATGATATAAAAATACTGCTAAAAATCGATGAATCGTTGGTGGACATAAAGTCAAAGATTTATATATTAATTAGTAATGTGGCGAATTTGAGGAAGTCGACATATGAAAGTAACATAAAAATAGTATTGACAAAAACGTATTCGTCTGCAATTTTCTATTTAATTGCAAAATTTGAACAAATCGAACAACTTTTTCCAAAATTAGTTACTTTAACGAATTCAGATCTGAAATCAAATAGCAAAATGGAGTTAGTAGAAGAAAAAAAATCAGAAAATTCTCGTAGTTGTGATATACCTTGCGAGAATGAGATACCATTAGATTATAATGAATGTCCGGAAAAGGAAATATGCCTTTGTGATGCTCCGCAAGTGCCGGAGCCATTTAATGTTGAACAAGTTTGCGAAATATCTTCCTCTAGTTCTTCACAAAGTACCCAGGCAGACAATGATGAATTAATAAAAGGATACCAAATAGATGTAGAAAAAAGAAAAGATGATTTGTATAAACTCTTGACTGAACTTCTAAAGAAAAGTCGAGATATTTCACGTATTGAAAATGAAATATACACAAAAAGAAGTGAAAATGAATTGCGAATTGAATGCATCAATAGTAGAATAGTTGAAATTAACAATAACGAATCGCTTAGCGAAGATGAAAAAGAGAAAAAATTAAAATGTTACGAGTGCAAAAAATTCCGTCTTAATGAAAAATTAGAAGAAGATATTCGTACCTTAGAAGACCAAAAAATTGAAATAAAAAAATATGCAAAGTGCCAGTTAAAACAGCTAAAATATATGTCTAAGGTTTTTGTAAGGGAACATAATCGGATCGTCGATCAAATGGAAAGACTAAAATTAAAAGCAGCTTGTCCTGAAAAAATTGACGAAAAAATGCAATTACTGGAAAATGAATTTGAAAATGAGCAGAAGAATTTGGACAACTTTAAATCGAAGATTACGAATTTATATGATGAAGATGGAAGTGTGAGCAGTTTTAGCAGCAGTAGCGAGTCTGATTCTTCTAGTACGATTACAAGAAGTTCGCTTTCCAAAGAAGTTAAATTATTGAAAGTTAGAGGTTTGTTCTATAAATGGTATTTATCCTAAAGTTATTTAGATATTGTGTCATAATACAGATGTGAAAAATGATAACGAAATGTACATAAAACACGTTCTTGGAAAAGCATTAATTCATGGATTAGCAGCAATTACTGTTTATCAGCCATCGGACCCAATATACTACCTTGCTAATTACTTACTGCATTATCGGTACAATGAACTGAGTAATATAAGAAAGCAGCTTAATTTTGAAGAACTATTAATTGAACGTGAAAAATATGTCGAAAGAACAGAAGAGGTAAATAATAATAATATTCGATAAAAGAAATGCATATCTCTGACCATTTTAAATACGAATGATTGTAATATATATTGGTCTTTCTTTTATATTTTAAGGCCCTCAAGGTAACATGTGATCCCTGCGGTATGAATAAAGAGGGCGCCTGTGACTAAACAATTGATATATATCTGAATTTTATTTGGTATAAAAATATAAATATTACATAAAAGACACGTTTATAAATAAAATACATATTTAAATTAATTACATAATACATTCGTTATACTTAAAAGCACCAAGTCGGATCCAATTTGCACTTGCCGTGAAACCATCTTGTGATGAACTCATTTTTTGAGCTTAATAGTTTTACTTCTTCTTCCAACTTATATTCTTGCAGATTTTTCTGAAAATAGGAATATATTTAGATATCATAAAACCTTATTGTCGACTTCGTACACAAAGTGGGAATTTTCGTACAAGGCTCAATTTATGTGGATACATGTATACTCATTCAGAAATGTGCATATACATATATACCTATTTGAAGAAGAAATGGGAATGTAATTGAATGAATTCTTTCTTAGCCTTTCTTGGGTAAAAATATTACACCAAATTTGAAATATCCAAAGTATAAAACTTGATTATTCCCAGAAAAGCCAACATAAGTTCTATTTGTTAAAAACTGAACTTTTCTTTCTTTTGATTTGTCTGTTTGGTTAGACTAAAAATTAAAGAATGGTGAAGTAAATTCTGGTGAAAAAGTGATTCGTTTATTCAAAAGAGGGTATACGTGGATAGATGATAGACCCATTTTGATATTGTCATTAAGATTTTATTAAAATCTAGACCATCAGAAAAAAAAACCTACGCTGCCTTTCATTTGTCTTCAGTGAGAGCTTGTCTCTATATAAAACAAAAAATGCAGTCAATCTCACCAATTTACACAGAATTTGTTATTATTTAGTTAAGTTTTCAGCTAGTTTCGCTAGTAAGAGTTTAAAAACTGTTTGGGATACACTAAAATCTCGTTTATCCAGTGTTCGATCAACCAAGTCTCCGCATTACCAGAGGCAATGGTATTATCGCATTAATCGAGGTGTATGCTCGGATAATACGGAAAAACACTGCTAAAACGAATAAAGCCGCTATGCCTATGCTGTACGCGCGAAGTATTTTGCGATTGCTACTTTGTTGCTTAAGTATACATATGTACACGCATAAACTTGTTAAAACAAAAATTTATTCCTATGGTTTAGTCAAATGAGGGAAAAGATATTGCCAGTATCACCTGAGTACGTTTTATAGTCTTCAAACCAACATTTGTTGAATATGACTATTATTCTGCAATACCATATAATACACATAAATAAGTTTTATCCAGGGACCGAAAATAACTGGTATTTTGAAAATTTTAAACAAAAAAAGCTGGAAATATACCAAAAGAGTCTCGTGAAACCAGTTCGATTCCTGTAAAGCTTTTTAAAACAACTTTTTATTAAAAAAAGCTAAAAAAAAGCTGAAAAGGCTTTTATTTTATCTGGCAAACATATAAAGCCAAGAAGTAACAGGCTTTGAAGCCGGAAGTATAAAAAGCCAACCAGGCTTCTTATTTTCAGGGACCGAATCAGTTATGAATTTTTACGAAAAAAGCTTAATTTACTTGTTATTCCTGGCTGGTAATAGTTTTGAAGCTAGAAAAGCAAGCGCAACGTCTTTATACTTTTTTTCGGTAAAAATATAAAAAGCGAGCTCAGCTTTTTATTTTTCTTTTTCCTAGTCAAGCTGGCTTAATATTTTTGAATAAAAAGCCTATCCAGCTTGGTTTTTTAGCTTCAAATTATTATCGGTTAGGAATAACAGGTAAAGTTGGCTTTTTTCGTGAAAAGTCATAACTGATTCGGTCCCTGGTTTTCTCTGAAATGACCTTTCTTTTCCTTTCTCCCGTTTAGGACCCATTTTACAGGCAAACGCTATGATGCTTGCGAAACAGTTTCCTGATGGAAAAGCGACTTTTACAGCAAGTTGCAGATGGCTGGATATATTGAAATTGAATTTTATTGGATAAAATCCTTGTTTACATTACAATAAATGTTTAATAAAATAATATTTATTTATTTATTTATTCATACCGATTCACAAATCTTACAGACCAAAACAGTAAAAAAAAAAAAGAAAAAAAATATAAGTTATTATATTTTAAGTAGGCATGCACTAAGGCTATGAAACATAACTGCGTAATAAGAAAGAAGATAAAGCATTATGCAACTAACAAAAACACAATATATGTATATTCACATATTAAGGAATTAAATAATATAAGCAAGCCTATAAAAAAGATAAATAATAGGGATGAGAAGAGGATGAATATAAACTATCACAAAAAATGCCTTAACTAAAACCATATCGAGACAACAATATAAAGACGATTATAGGTATAGTTGATTAATATATTACATACAAAATAATAAAATTAATAAATTTGGAACTAAAAATGAATATAATAAAAAAAAAGAAAATTACAAAATGCCAGCAACTATAACAGTAATAACTGTAACATTAATCATAATAAAAATCAAGCAATGATAAAAAAAAACAGCAATTAAGAGAAAGAAGCAATAAAGTTACTGACAGATTTCTTAATAGAATATCTACTTTCAAAGTCAATCATGCAGCTACAAAGATTAAACTGTCGAACAGAACGAGGAATTGGATCATTAAGGCAGTAATTTGACTTATGAAGCGATTCAAACAAGATTGAGAAGAACCTCAAATTTCTAGCGAGAGTGTTAAAATAAATATGCTTGAGCAAGGAAGGAGAGACAATTCTATAATCCAGCAAATCCTTTATAAACATGACATTACGGATCTTTCGTCTTGTAGATAGCTTTTGCAAGTCAATAAATTGACATCTTGCATGGTACTGGGGCAGATCAGCACTCTAGTTAAGTTTCCTCAAAGAAAACATGGTGAATCTACTCTGGACACCTTCGGCTCTGTTACTATGAACAACCCATGGAACAGAGCAATACTCAAGAATAGGTCTGACCAAGGAGATATACAAGCCTTTAAGAGTATAGGGATCAGAAAATTCCACAGTACGGCGCTTGACAAAGCCAAGACGAAAATTCGCCTTCCTCACAATAAAGTCAATGTGCTGGGAGAATGACATACCAGAATCGACTATAACACCAAGATCAGATGCGAAATTACATTTGGAAACAGGAGATCTATTAATAAATATGTCAAATAAAAACGGCGAAGCTCTTCTAGTTAAGATAAGGTGCTTACATTTAGATAAATTTAGAGATAAACGATTTAGACAGCACCAAAGAGCGAACCTATCAACATCCAGCATAAGTTTGGCTGCATCTAGTGCATCACCAATCTTGATGAATATTTTTAAATCATCGGCAAAGCCAAGACATGAAGCAAGATTGAAAGTCTTAAAAACATCATTGATAAAAATTATAAAAGGAATAGGCCCCAAATGTCTGCCCTGCGGCACACCAGAGGGTACGCAAATGGGACGAGATGTCATATCATTGATGACAACCATCTGTCTACGATTTAACAGATAAGCAGAAATCCGTCTAGCAAAGATGAAACCCTATCAAATGCTTTGCTGAAGTCTGTATACAGGACGTCGACTTGACCAGTGTCCTCCATTACTCTTAGGGAAAAGTTGGCAAAAGATACAAGATTAGTCTCTGTAGATCTACCTTTAATGAAACCATGATGAAGTGGAGAAATGTGCTCCTTGAGAAGGAATGACATTTTAATGGTTACAATGCTTTCAAATAGCTTAGGAAAAACAGAGTTTACAGATTGGACGGTAGTTCATGACATCGTTCGTAGCTCCAGGTTTATGAACAGAACGCAGCATAGAGAGCTTCATTGATCAAGAAACACTCCAGATGAAAGATAGAGATTGAAGATGTGACATAGAGGATTAGACAATGCCTCACGACAGCAAAAGACAAGGACAGATGGAATGCCATCAGGACCCGAAGAAGTGGGTGTACCAAGCTTGTTAAGGGCAACAATAACATCATTAACAGATATATGTAATGACCCCAAATCAACAGAAGAGGGTATGCTTGACAATAGTTCATCATCAAATGGTTGATGATCATCATACCCAACATAGACAGACTCAAAGTAGTCCGCAAATAGTCCACAAGCGTCAATAGTATTTTTTGCTATCATACTGTTATAATGCACACTTGGAGGGATACCATAAGAGTTCCTTTTCCCATTAAGAAAGGACCAGAATGTTTTGGCATTATGCTTAATATCAGTTTCAATGGAATTCAAATATTGCCTATATAAAAACTTATTCAGAAATTCATACTCCCTCCGAAGTCTTTTAAAAATAATACCATCATACATCACACGTGTCCCTATATTTCCTATGGGCAGAATTACGAGCATTTTTTAATTTAGCTAATCTGTGATTTCTCCATGGATGACCAGAATTGCTGCTCTTCATTGCTACGGGCACATGAGCTGAAATAATGTTATCCAAAACTGAAGAAAATTTGGAGTATGCCAGCACTAAATCGCATTCAGAAAACAAACTCTGCCAGTCAGTTAGATCAAGTTCATTATTTATAGCTGCATAATTGGCTCCTTAAAAGTTGTAACAATGTAATTAATTTCGCAAATTAGGACTGAAACCAGTACTATTTAGAGCTATAAAACCAATAACAATTTCAAGTGCACAATGATTGATAGTATCTTTGGAAAAGTTAAAGGATGCAGAGTTAACAGTACAAACTAAATTATCACTAACAAAAACTAAATCCAGGAGTCTACCTATGGAGTTCGCCACAGTATTAATCTGAGGAAGACCCAATGACAGAAGTCCATCCACCAGAGAGCGTTCAGTATCCTTGAGAATATTAAAAGGAACAAGCATCTTGTCGTCGTCACTCACTAACCAATGGACATTGCCAGCATTAAAATCACCAAGAACACAAACGTGATCATTGTCATGAACCATACATAGCCTCCACGATCGATCCAACATTCAAGATATGCCTCTCATAAATCTCCACATGCGAGTTTGGTGGGATGTATGATAGGAAGAAGAAAGCAGTTAAATCAGCAGAAGAAACTTGAACACAGATCTGCTCAATATCATAAGATGAATGAAGTAATGGAATTTCACATGATTGGAAGGAAGTGTTAATTGCCAGCAGGACACCTCCACCGCGGCTAAGTCCAGATTCAGCAGCACGATCTTTGCGATAAACCAAATATGACGGATTAAAAATTTCTGATGAATGAAAGGATGGGTTAAGCCAAGTTTCAACCATTGCGATAACATCATACAAATGTTGAGTAGAACTAACAAAAATGTCATTAACCTTAATTCTAAGACCACTCACATTATGAAAATAGCAGGATATAGAAATATTAGTCCTTAATGAAGTATTTAATGAAATTTTCTGAGAAGCAGGGCAAATGCCAGACACGGGATCATCGTACTCATGAAGATGGTAGCCACGAATCAAACGTTCACGTGTACTGGTTTCTGAGCGTCTAGGTTTTTGGTATGTATACAAATCTCCGAACAATTAACCCACACGGCCAGACATCATCTTTCAGAATATCCGGAAATATGTATTCAGAGACGCCCAACTTGAATGTCAAAAATCGCAATGAAGACGGATCCATATCCCTTTCAGTTAAACGCTTGCAGACTAAGATGTTAGGGTCAATATTAAATTTCGAAGATATATATTTGATCATCTTGTCTTCAGTAGTATCATTTGAGTCAAGACGAGACAAGTGAAGCTACCTGAGCTTATTGACTGCCGAGATCTCACAGCTAGAAGAGGTGCCAACTATCTTAAGCTGTCGCATTTTATTACTATTAACTCTGACGCCAATCTGACCAAGATCATTAGAATGCGACACAATTCCATTACCAATTGCAACAACATCATTAGCAGCAGTAGTTTTCTTGACCTTAAACGAGCTTTTGAAACGTTGGACAGAACAATACTGAAGAAAAAATTATGGTTATTTGGAATTCAGGGAGTGGAACATACGTGGTTTGAATCATATCTCGATGGTAGACAGCAAAGAACCAAAGTAAACAATGTCCTATCAAGTGCTGTGGAGGTTGAGTTGGGAGTACCTCAGGGATCCGTTTTGGGTGTTATTCTTTTTGTGATGTATATTAACGACATAGTATCGGTATTGAAGTTTTGCGGAATATCCCTATTTGCTGATGATACTTTGATATATATTAGTGGGCGGAATATTGATGAGATGGTTAGAATGTTAAATGAAGATTTACTAAATTTGAGTAAGTGGTTGATAATGAACAAGCTAAAATTGAATATTTCTAAATCTAAGTTTATGAAGTTTAATATAAGTGATAATATAAGTGATGATATAGTAGTGATGGTTGATGGAACAGAACTGGAATGTGTTAAAAATTTTAAATATCTTGGAGTGTTGTTAGACAATAAGCTAAAATTTAAGGACCATGCAAATAACATATGTAAGAAACTGTCTAAAAAGATAGGTTTTCTGAAAAGGATAAGACAGTACTTAACTCTAAAAACTGCAATATTGCTCTACAATGCATTGATTTTACCACATTATTCATATTGTTCAACACTGCTGTATGCGTGTTCAAGTGAAATTAAGGTAAGGCTACAAATATTTCAAAATAGAGCTATGCGAGTAATTTTGAGGTGCAGTGTATACACACCAGTCTTGAGTATGCTAAACACTCTAAAATGGATGAATGTTCAACAAAGACTTACATACGACGCGATGATTTTCATATTTAAAATGCATCTCGGTATATCACCTGTATACTTAAGAGAAAACTTACGTTATGTTGCTGAGTCACAGCCTTATAACCTTCGTCATGGCAGTAACTTTAGACTGGAGAGGTGGAATCGAACGAGCACGCAAAATTCGATTATGTATAAGGGTTTGCAATTTTTTAATGGTTTACCCAGCGAATTAAGAAATGAAAGAAGAATTGACATATTTAAGAGAAAATTATGCGAGTATATAAAAAGTAAAGTTTAATGAATTGTATGAATTGAAATTAGCCAAACTTTTAATATGTAATATTTATTATATATCAAGAATTTATTTGGAGCTGTTATTGTAAGAGTCTTATATTTGACTAATAAAGAAGTAATAATAATAATAATAGTAGTACTATCATCATCAGTGTCGCCCACATTCAAAGCGTTACCAGGGCTAGGGCCCACAATAATGCCATCTTCGCTCGGGTCAACAGAGTTACGTATATCAACTTGTGTACTTACTACTTTAGAATTCGTTGTCACCACTCCAGCTAACGGAGGCTGACACATTAATCTCTCTACAAAAAGTTCATCCGGACTTCTTACCAGTTTACTGATGTAACTCATCATTATTTTATCATTCGCGGAAAGCGCATTTAATAGATTCGAAATTCTTTTGATATCCCGATCCTGAAGATTCAACTGTTTATTGCTTTCAGCAACCTCACATTGCAGCACGTCAAACCTATCTAAAACAATTTTTTTTAAATCCATACACTCATCGCACATATACAAAATATTGCTCTTTATGAGTACACTTTTTATGTCGTAATCAGTTAAGTTAGCACATTTGGCACAAAATTCTTTCCCCTGTACACCGCCACATTTAACATTTAGCCCGTTCCTAACTGTAGCACTACACTTAGCACAGATGAGTGGCATTACAAAAAATTAATGTAAATGTACAAATAAGCAAACCTCACAGTATATAAATTAAAAGAATTTTCAGGCAGAACAATGGAATTGTAATAAAAAAAAATTTTTTTTTGCGGCGAGAACAGATGTTAAATAACTGGATATGAGACTAAAACACAAAGCAAAAGGCTAGAACTCCGCACAGATATTTAAATAATCAAAATATGAGGCACGAGAGCACAATTTTATGAAGAAAAATAAATTAAATTATAATTGGATAAGACACTGAAATATTTTAATAATAAGTAAGTTTTAAGCAACGGAGAATACAAAAATTTATACAAAATTTCAGAAATTTACGGAGGAAAGGAAATGCGACCTCATTGACGACTGACTTCTATGTATATTTTTTAATATATAATATTTAAGAAAGGACACGGTATTCGTCAGTTAGCATCTGTGGCGTAAGGATGTCAGCTGATAAGGTGGATTGACAAAGTTTAAAGAAGAATCAAGAAAAGGTTAGCATTTTAGCATGCAGTAACGCGCCCGGAATACACAAACTTCCGCTAATGTGTATCGGGAAATCTGTTAAACCAATCGTGCCGGAAAGTAATGCAAGTGATTTATTATTGATGAAATGAGCAGGTTGAAACAGTGCTCTATTACCGTCTTTCTTAAGCTGCGTTAGTGACAAGTTACTCGTTATTTAGTAACAAAGATTAATCTATGTTCGCTACATTTTCACTCTTATATAACTTTTATGATTAAATTTTACTCTACCATTTCAAATACACAAAAATAATTCAATTTACGAATTTTTTATTTCTTCAATGTTATCCGAGGTACCTCTTCCCCACATTACCTCGGATAAGCAAGGTTTTATTGTACTTACAATTGGTTTTGGAAATATTCGCCTTGTGTCCGTTCTTTGAATATGTTCTCTGAAAGTGGAATGTAAGATTCTGCTGTATTCGTCCTCCAGGCACTGCTTACAAACTTGACATTCATTCCCAGAGCACGAATTACTACAAGAAGCATTCGAACATATCTCCGCATTGACAACTATGTTCTTATCAGACGAAATCATAGTCTCTAAAGCTTTAAGTCTACAAAATATACATAAAAAAAAAGCTTTAAAATAACTGCGGTACCAACCTGCCTCTTGGAGAGGTTTGTTTAATTGAAATTCCAATTCCGACTAAGTTAAACAAACTATATAAAACTTGTTCATATAGCAAGGCATTTTGCTTAAAATGTGCAGAAGATAAATTTGGACTCATGTTAGCTTCCATTAAATGAACTTTGAAATTGTCATCCAATATAAAATCAAATCTCATCAATTCGAAGAAATTATGCCGATGCTTGTATGCTTTAAGTAAGTCTATGATTTTTGGTTCCTTTGTAAGAATAACCGAACGAATTATGTCTTCCACTTGTTCCCAAATCATTTCGGGGTCCTGTTGGTTTTTTCTAACATGTGCATCGAAAGAATCTTTCATACTGAATTTGAGAACATTATAATAATGAGATAGAGAAGGTAATTCCCATATTGGAAGATAATTATCGCCAACTACATATTTATCTAAATTTTCCTCATCGAATGGATAGTACTTTGTTGAACAAAATCGAAATAGAACGTCCCCTTTATACATATAAACCCGCAAGGGATTAATGCTGGTAATTATTACATAAACTCCAATATCAAATTTGTAACCATCAACAAGATATGGGTTGGCGATAAATTCTTGTACAAACGTGCTATTAGATTCTAAATCGATTTCATCCGCTGCCTTTATATATATGTTCCGATGTTCATTATGCTTTTCAACAAAAAGTTTATCAATGTTTTTTGTTGCATATTTGAGAAAGATGTGTTTGTCGGCTGGTAATCGAAATGCTCTTGGAATGTATGGTAAATCGGACGTAACTAAATCCACCTTATTTGTTATATAACCACATCCAGGAAAATGGTTTACTATTTGATAGTCTTTCATATTTTTCATTTCATGTGAGAAAACTCGAAACGGGTAGTCGTGAGCCCATAATAAATCCCAATCACTTTCCAAATTAGTTCTCGTATAACCCAATTTGTTGAGAATATCAAAGACATGTCTTAAGTGATAATCTGACTTGCCCTTGCCATAAATAGCAAAAGTTGGTAGGGCTATGTGGTCTATCTGAAGATCTGCCGAACAATTCCAGCTCTTATCTACTTGACGAGAGGTATAATTTTGTAATGTTAATGAGCTCACAACTCCAAGAATAATCCAAATTAATAACGTTCGTGTTGAGACACTGCTACTTTGAGCTGGAGTGCTGTCCAATTTAATCTAAAACTCATCAGTTAAAAAAGACTATGTATATTTATAAAATTAATCATACCTTTTCGGTTTTGATAGTGTCCATAATATACTTTAATATCATATAAACAGGAAGAGAACTACCGATACTATTTTGACAGTAAACGACTACGCTTGACTACGACTATCGTTCACTCCGCACATTGAATGTACCAAATAGTCGACTACATTCGACTACGCTCAGGAGGATAGTCGATCGTAGTCGGTTTGACAGAACTACACTACGACAACGACTACGCTACCGAAGTGGCAGTGAACGCCCCGACACAGGAATGGTTGAATCATGTAAAATTCGTGTACATGAGCGGTCAAGAGTAGGAGACTATACATAGGAGTAAATGAGATGCTGGATTGGCTAATTGTCAAAGCTGTAGAATAACTGTCAAATATGATTTTGTTTTGTGAACAGGTTTATGCAATCTAAAATTCTTTTGAGAAATTCAACAAAAGTACGGAAGTAATTCTTTTCAAAACTATTTATGTTTGAAGTTTATTTTGTGCAAAGTTTTATAGTGCCACTAGTGCCTGTTAAACTCTTCATATCAATTAAAAAAGCAGAAATGAAGTGTTCGGTCAGTGCTTGCAAATATAAATTGGATTATAAACTAGAAGAGAACCCCATTTGAGGCAACTGCACTACCTAAATTCAAAATTTTGCGGAAAGTTATAGTTTCAGAGATTCTTTTTAGTATTAAAAAGAAGCTGTGGTACTTATATACATACCTTCCGACCATTCGGGCTACCAGCATTGCGTTTTTTTATTCAACCAACCACCCTAGTTTGGTGACTGTTTTAAAAAAAGAAGAAGAAACGTGACATATTTTTGTTTTGATCAAGATGGAGAGGAGTTGTCCACTGTGTTTAAAAGTAACAGATAGGCTTATAAAAGAAATATGTGGTCACTTTAAATGTAGAAATTGCTTCATTGAAGAAGAAACTGGTTGCCGAGAGTGTAGGAATAAAAGTGATAGTGATATGTACGGAAAAACCCAAGGATGTGAACTAGCTACAGAGAAGATACACTATGAGATTGGGGTTGAACAAGGAGTAATTCATAGCAAGAGTAAAACTTCATTCCCGGTTTCAAAAATTGCTGAAAAGATTCCAATTTTAGAAAATATTGTTATCCGTCAACCGGTAAACAGTCCAAAGCTAAATGAAGTACATAAGCCAGAAACAAAGCTTTATAAAAAAATTCCAGGACATATTATAAAATTGATATGCGACAGTGGGATTTCTTATGAATGTTTGATATGCAATAAAACGTTCTATAGTAGGAGCCAGCAATACTATCATTTATACTGCAATGAACTACACAAAAAGCCATTTTTCTGTGCTATTTGTTTTAAGGTAACTATCTAATTAAAAAAGATTTTAAGGTTATTAATCCATTTCTGCCTCCTTCGGCACATTTTAATTTGTTTGAAATTTTACTAATGCAATACAAAAACTATTTAAAAACAATTCTGGCCAAGTCTATGTCAACGAACGGTTAGTGTACATTACGTATAACGAAATTTTTTGAAACTCGCCCTGATCTAATTACTGCTTTTTAATTCTAATTCTAACTTTAATAAACTACTTTTGTGCTAGTTTATAATAAGACTTAATAGGTTCTAACTATGTACCTACTTGTTACTTTGATCGCTTTACCCAACGTTTATTTTCGTGGCTTATGCCGGGGTTTGTATTAAATTTTTGAATTCACCATTGCATTTTACTACAAAATAACCAAAGAAACAGAAGTTTAAGAGAAAAACCATCCAACACCGACCGTTGTTCCTGTAAAAGACTTTTAAGGTTAAACTTTAAACTAAACTCTCAATAAAAGCTGCGATGTTGTAGATTTATATTATTTATGTCTGTCTTTAAGTTTACAGTTTTTGTTTCAATACTATTTATTTATTTATTCCGTCTACCGATTTACAAATCTCATAGAAAAAAAAAAGGAAAAATAGTCCTTATAAATAAGCATGCTCTAAAACTGTATATAATCCATGCATAACTAGAAAAATACATCTTGATTCTACTCAAAACACTATCAATAAATAACAATGAATTCCATTATACATACTATGAGCTAGCCGATTAACAAGATAAATATTTGGCTTAAAAAGAGAATAAGAATAAACTACCACAATGCAATGAGTAATCTGGAACCATATAAAAGCTAGACAATAATATAAAAACTATTGTATGTATCTTTATGGAATGAACGAATAATAAATAGTTAATTAAAGTATTACATACAAAAATTATAATAATAAACGTTGGAAATTTAAAAAAAATCAAGATTATTTGGGTAATCGTTTTTACCCAGCAGATCATAAATTATTTTAATACTTGTTCACGGTACTGTGGCAAATTTGTATAAAAATAGCATTGCTAATATTAAAGGATTTATTTTGTAAGGATATAAATAACATTTTGTGCCGTATATATAATTTTATTTTTAAATCTTTTAGCGATTTTCGTCGTCTTATCATCTTAAATACCACGAGGAAACTCACAAAGATATCAAAAAACGTGAGTGCCCTAAGTGCGGCAAGACTTTCACTCGGGCTATGACATTTGAAAAGCATATGAAAAATCATGAGCAAGACGTTAAATATAGATGCTCCAAGTGCAGTGCTGTTTTCAAAGATAAATATGCTTTCAGAGGTCATTGTGACAAACATGATAATATATATCCATATTCGTGCCAGTTCTGTGAAAAGGGATTTTCGCTAAAATCTAATTTTAAACAACATCAAATCGTCCATTGTGGTAATTATTTTTATTAGTTTTATCATAATTTGTTATATATATATTAATTCAAGCTGATTGTAGTAGGTAAGACTTCTTATGAATGTTTCGAATGTAAGAAACGATTTAAGCGAAAAAGTACTTTCAAAGTACATTCAATGCTGCACTTAGAAAGAAAACGCTTGATATGCAACATTTGTGAAAAAACATTTACCGATACCAAATCTTTACATCGTCATAATAAAACTCATGATGGTAGTATAACATAATTAAATATTTATCATCTTTATATGTGTACACTCATATTTTAATATTTTAGACTCAGCATTTTATAAGTGCCTATTTTGTCCCGTAAAAAGCAAGAGAAAAGATAATTTATCACGGCATGTAAGAAATATGCATCCGGAAGCAAAATCGGCATCTACAATATGCGAAACTGAAATGGAAACAAATTCTTTAAAGCAAACGACTTCTGAAGAGCTTGAAAATATGAAATACCATGTTGATAAAAATACACCCCCAAACAACTGTCTGCCAATAAAAGCGGAAGAAGCAGATCAAATACAGACATGTTCTGTTATAAAATCGATAGGAAATGTAAAACCAGTTATTATTGCTAAGAATTATGATTATAATAATACAAAAAGTATTGCGAATACACAGACTGATGAAGTCATAAATAATAATTCAAGCTCTTTGAGTAAAAAACGTAAAAAAAAGTATGATCCGAGTGAAATATATCGAAAAATTTTGTTTGCAAGCAATGACGATGATTCTGTGTTAGAAGAAGCAGATGAAAATTTGGATACTGTACTTTCGGGAGCGAACGAAAAGATATTTGAACAAACTTTTGAATCTAACGTACAGCTTAACTTTGCAGAGATTCATTGGAGAAAAAGAACATCACAGTACTTCTCTTCGATTAATACATAGTGTTTTAAGTTCTTGTCCTTTGTTTTATAATATTCAAGTTGAGCTTGAATTAATAAAATGTAATAATTATTATGTTCTTTGCATAAGACAAGAATAAATCACACATTAAAATTAAGATTAAACTAAAAATACATGGAAATAAGAAATTTTCTTCTTTTTTACGGGCTATTTAGAATTTCGTAAATAAGTCGGATGAAGTATGCCATTGAATTCTTAAATTTACTTTTGAAAAATCCTTTCAACGATATCGCAGGGTCAAACTTAAGCACTTGTTCCAAAAAGGAAAGCTCTTTCTTTTTAACAATAATATGTTACGATTTTCGGCCAAACACTTCATTTATCTAGTCTTAAAGTTGAATTCTTAAAAAAAAAAAATTCATTAAAAATTTCTTGTGTTGTCCTTGATAGTTTAAAAAACAAAAAGTATTATTATTTTCGTTATTATTGATAAAAACAAATATTTTCGGTTAAATATCCATCGAAGGCTTTAAAGTTATTACACACCGGAGCACCTAAAAATAAATAAAAGTTGAACTTGTTTGTTAGGGTCGGTAGACAAAATTACTGCTTTTTGTATACTCGTTATGGAGGAAAAACTAAAATTTCATCTTAAACATGTCCTAAAGCCCAAAACTGTCGCTCCCACAGCAAAATGAAGTTTAATCCAATTGCAGCCAAATTACTTTCTTTCTAATAGTTAAAAAAAAAATAGCATCACCAACTTTGCACTTTGAGCAAAGTTTACTTTCAGTCGCAGTTGCAATTGTATCTTACCACATGCATTTACCATTTGGGCAAAGTCGCAGTCGACAGATCAGTCGTAATTGTAATTCACGCTTTATGCATCTTTACCGCAACGAAAATAATGTATTTAACACCGGCCGAAGAATTTGATCGGGAGTAGGGGCAGCATACCACCAATCCTACTGCAAGCAAATTAGCTCCGGCCATTTTGAAATTGCGAAATTTCTGGACGGCTGTACAGATGTTTACCTGCGATTTGAGGTGATAATATAATAATTTAATATCATTACGTGTTGTGAATTTGTGATACAGTTTATTGTTTATATCAAAAACTTTGACTTAATTGAACACGCACACAATTAATTTCGGTAATATATAATATATGGAACTACACGTAGCAACATTATTGTGCTGGCACGTCTTAGCACAAGGGGAGGAAATCCTGTCTTACCCACTAACATGTATATAAATGGACTGCTCGTTGAACCAAAAATGCATGAAAGAAAATGGCACCACTTTCATGTTCCTGTCTCTTTCCGTGAGAGCATATTTTCCCACTGAACTGTAACTATTCAGCTGTATTTCCAACCAAAACAGCCTTGTAAAAAACACTTCCTTCGACTTATAATTAAAATTTAACAATACAAATAGTGGTAAATACGCTAAATCCCACTGACATACATATATAAATAAATTCCTAAATAATTTTCATACAGCACCAGTGATATCTGTTATTATAATTGGTGGCACATGAAACAGGAGATTGGGAGTGCGATCCAAAACAGCTACAGTTGACTACAGCTGACTTCAATCGTATCAAAACCGATTCGTCAACTGAAATATGTTAGCTGAATTAACTTTTGTGCGTTATGAAGTCAGCTATAGACAACTGCGGCTATTTTTTGGAATTCACTCCAGTCAGTCCATTTATATCACTGACATATATAATATGGACTGCTTAACTTTCTATTTCACGTGGGCACAATTTTTTGTGTCAAAAAGAGTTCTTACGTCGGTGCCAACATTGAAAAAATCATTGGCGGGAAGTTGAAAAAGTGAGCACGTAGCTCCAAAAATGACTGTAATAAATCCTTTGGAATTTCTTCTGCGTATCTAATGAATATATTGTCTTTAGAAAACAGCTTTTATCTGTAATAACCCTAAATAATTAATTTAAAAACATTTATTTCTACGAATCCACTTATTTATTTGTTGTTCACAGTTTTCTCTCAGTTGGTACATGGTGCTTAGACCGAAAGAGTCAGCAATATAGAAGTGAGCCCACTTTCTGTAGTGTATTTCATTGAACGTAATCCACTTATTTATTTGTTGTTCACAGTTCTCTCTCAGTTCTTACATGGTGCTTAGACCGAAAGAGTCAGCAATATAGAAGTGAGCCCACTTTCTGTAGTGTATTTCATTGAACGTAGTCAGTCCATATTATATATGTCAGTGATTTATATACATGTCAGTGGTCTTACCTTCTCGTGTGGTAAGGCCCCTTGGTAAATTATGTACTGCCATATGCCATAAATAAAGTGAATCTGACATCACAAGTGACAGCAGGCAGAAATGAAGTTGTTTTGATAGGATGGAGCGTTTTACAATTAAATTTAATAAAAATAAAAGATCTTTAAATAAAATATGTCGTCTTTGCGGTATAGAAAATCCAAAGAAATTTCCAATTTTAGAAGAGTTTTTAAGTGCACAGGGTGAAGTGACTAACAATACTGATGGAGAGCCCGAATTGCCGAAGAAAATTTTTGAATGTGTCGGAATCCAGGTTGGAAGCTTCTTATAATTTTTTATTAATTATTATTAAAAATTATTACAGGTCACCAAGGTCGACAAAATGCCTCAGTTCATTTGTAGCATCTGTTATGATAAAATTAACGATTTCTATGAGTTTCGGGAAATGTGTCTGTCTACTAATTTGCAGACAAGAAGACTTTTGGGGCTACCTGAAATGCCGGATCTTTGCAAAGTAAAGATTTTTTTGTACTATTTTATTTTTATAATTATATCCTTTTAAAAAGATTGACCAGTTGGATGCGGACAGTGTTCTTAGATTGGAAAAAAATCCGAAAGACGCAATGCCTGCTTTAGCCGCCGAAATACCCTTTTCTCCCATGAAGAGAAGATCAATTGTAAGCACTTTCCCTTTAAATCAGGTCAATGAAGCAAAGAATAAACAAGAACAACTAAAGAATATGGATTTAAAATTTGCAAATCAAGGGAAACAGAGGCTAAAGCAACAACAAAATGTGAAAACAGACCAGTCTGAAAAAGAAAGTCGAACAAAATGTGAAAAAAAGGAGTTTGGAACGAGATTGAGCCGTGACCGTGAGTCGAGTAACAGAAAGCCTATTATCAAGAATGAAAGAAAAGAACAGATAAATAAAAAGATTGCAGGGAAAAGGATCGTAAAGCATGAAAAGAAATTTGGGAAGATAGGTGTAGAAAAAATTGAGAGTAGGATGGAAAATAAATCCAATAAATCCTTAGTTCCCAAAACTCAAGTTCAAGTGGTTGTACCACTTAGTAGTGCGAAATCTACAAAAAGACGGTCCACTGGCAAGCCGTTATTGACAGCAAAGAAGAAAAAACTACTTGCTGAGAATAAAGAAGCTTTTAGCTCTGATTCAAAAGATATCAATGTGAGGTAAGATTAAATTCACGTTTAAAACAATTTAATTAAGTAATTCCAGCTTAATGTATTAACAGCATTAGGCACATCAAGGGTAATTGTAATTTAGATTCAAAGTCAGTTCTAGTAAGCTAAATAAAGATATTTACGTCTCTTCTGTACGAAGAGGTGACACTACGATCTAGCCTGCCCCATTATGAGTTTCTATTTATAACAGCTTTTTAATCTTAGATAATTTTTCGGGACTTTCCTGTAGACTTACCTTTATTGTTTTCAACACATTATTGTCTAGCAATAGTATTGATGAAGACGTTTCTAAATGTTACTAATTCTTTTCGATTTATTTTCCTTCATGTTCCACACGAGCGTCAACTCCTCTCTAAAACATCTCCTCCGTCTTAATAATAGAAATAAATCTCTCCAGCTCTTCATAAACCAAACACCGACAAAGAAAAAGGAAACTAAGTATTATATAGACCTTTCTTTAAAACAGATGTACATTTTTGTTAATATTAAGGCATTTTATCGTTGGCGTTTCTAAGCATGTTTTAAAAAATACTATATAATACTTAGTTTCCTTTTTCTTTATCGCATTGAATGTCATTTCCTCCGGTGTTTGGTTTATGTTTAGTTTAACATACTAATTCTAACACCGACTAAGTGATAAAAAGTATGTATTGTTATCACTTAGTCGGTGTTAGAATTAGTATGTTAAACTAAACATAAACCAAACATCGGAGGAAATGACATTCAATGCGATAAAAAGACAGTGTTATTACAGCGAACTTGTTTTTCGTTGATCTATTTTTAATAAAAATTGTTGCGTTTTTGCTCGTAACTTTTCGTTGTTGTGTTTTATCTCGGAGGCAAAAGTATAATGCTAGCAAATGTAGTTATGGTGCCAGAAACTCCTGTAATATTCCCACATACTAATTAGAATTAAGAGTAAAAGTAAGGCCGCGAACATCAATAAGGCCCAATGACTCCTCAGTTGAAATTGTGCTATGGAATTATGATTTGAATGATGGGTTTGGACGTGAAGTCCACATTGCTAGCATAAGCTGACACATCATTCAGTAACAACGTTACTACAGGGTGGCACGTTAGTTCGCCTCGACTATTGGCGGAAAGTGTGGGGGGTTCCACGAAAAACCTGCCGCTGTTCCATCACAATAAACAAAAAATATCGTGCCTGATCATACATAAAAAAAAACAGAGCACACATCTGGTCCAGAAGGGACCTTCACACCACTTACCCTTACTCCTAATGAAGGCGCAGATGTTGTGCCTTCTAGGCCGCTGCCCCAGCCACCCAATCGACATTGTGGGCATAAGTTCCAATGTCCCTATTGATGGCCTGAAAAAAGTGGAGTAGTGGACCTGTTCAAACCTTCTCCACGAGAGGGGTCCGATAGAGTGAAAGGAGAATGATAAAAACCCTCAAAGCGCCATTACGTTATAAGAAATATAATTTAGAAATACACATAGCCTTAATTAAGGTGTAGGCATTAGTTCCTTAACTTGGCAATTATTTACTGACATCTACCTAATTTTGATTCTTAACCAAATTGAATTCGAAAGGTGAAGTTAAAACCGTAAGCAGCAATAAGAAATTCATATAAATAGCTACTTAGTACACATATTACAAAAAGTTCCAATATGTGCCAATGTATCTTATAAACTTTCATCTACCGAACTTATGATTAACAATACTGATAACTATATATTTTCTTTTGACTGGCGTAATCCTAACTATTAAATCGAGCTATCGAAAGTTAATCATTGAATAATTTTAAATAAGTATGAATTTCATTTCAAAGTCCAACCCTTCACGTTGACTCAAATAATTTAGCCTACTAAATAGAAATAAGCGTAAATAATCTTTAAATGAATAATGCTGAATCGAAATGTGGACGTGATGGATCGTTGAATACTTTTAAATGAGTCCTAGCCGGAGTTTAAAAATTCAAAATATTCATACTGACTCAGGCAACTTTGATTATTAAATAAAAACATAGAAAATTGATCATTATTTTTGCATGAATAAGATCTACAATTTAAAGTCAATCTGTTCATGTTGACTCAGATAGTCTATCCGACAAAATCGGAATGAGGAAAACGAAACAAGAATCATTATTTCCATTCACTGATTGTAAAAAAAATCTATCAAATACGTAAAGGGCACCATGAATTGGAATTTTAATCAATTTACTTACACGTTATCCTGTCTCCTAAGGAGATCCCTGGAGAATTTTATGCGCCCTGTATGGAAATAAAGTTTATTTGTTAGCAGGTAATAAACTACTACCGACTATCACCATACTGAGCAACCTTAACTATTGCGAAAAGAAACTATTTGTCTTGTTTTCATACTTTTTTTTACTTTGTGACCTTTCGTTTGCCACCTATGGGTGATTATATTCATGAAGAAAATTCGACCGATTACGTCCGTGGAATATAAGTGTATTCACACTGGTAAAATGCTATGAGTACGCCTGTCGCGTTTTCTATAAAGCATTGTATGGTGGCCTTATATGTACATACGAGGTTAATGAGTATACTAATATCGTAAATTTGCTTCTTTATAAGTTAAGATATGGAACTGCTTACTTCGCCTTTTTGATAACAATTCGTATTGAATACATCAGGTAGGCAGCTACCTACTGTTTTATAATCTTTGCCTGCAGTAGAGCATACACACTATTCAGCTAGTGGACCAAGTCCCAATTTTGTAGCCAGATTCTGAGAATGGCAAGGAACGCTGATTCAGACGATATCGTATTGGTTAGATCTTTCCACCGTCGGACGTCGATATATAGATGAGGGTGCCTCAAAATGGACATATCGGTGAGCGTTTTGGCTATTGTTTTTTTCTCTTTTTTTGCAATTGGGGTCCGATGTTTTCTCGTACCCCACCAACAATGACGCCTGCCTCCGTAATACTGAGCAAGCGATAGGTGTCTCCGCCGGTGAGCTCTTGACTGGGATAAATTCTCCTGTCTTACACCAGCGCAATTTACTTTGTGGAAGAGGCGAGTTAGTTAAAGAGTAAATTGAGCATTTGCTTGATACTTACTTGTAATGCAGGGATTAAATTTTGGCCGCACTTTCTCCTTTTCGTAGCTTTACTTTGTTTCCTTTCCTCTTTTCGTACTTATTCCTTTTGCTACCTCTTCACCTTTTGATTCTAAACTTTCTTTTCTGTTTGTCTGGATTTCTAACTCTATCAAGGCATAACCTTCCCGAGTCAGTTCTACTTAGATTGCACTTGTGAACCAAAATGGATACTTTTAAAAAAGACCACTTCTTTTCCTCCCTCTCAGATTTTTCTTCTTCCTTGTCAGTCGTTTCTATGCGTACTATGTCCCAGCTGGGTTTATTTTGTGCGGTTGTATGACAGTGGCAGCACATGCAGTATGCTACGACCATGACAATGCTGCCCATACAGTTGCCTTAACAGAATGCAGGGGCCTTTCATGTTTAGCTTTTGAATTTTTGCTGCTCCAATATCTGCAGTTCTGTTTATTAACGTACCCGTTAGGGTGAAAATGGGCTTCATCAAAAACAAGATGTTGTCAAAGTTACTGAAACGCTCCAACATTGTTTTGGTATACAATATGCGTAAATTTAAATTATTCGGCTTTAGTTTCTAGTTTCCACTAACTGGATCTTGTATGGATGTACTTTCAAATCTAATTTTAAAATGGCGAATGATGTGCGTTATGTTCCCCTAATTGACAAATCTGGATCGCGTAGAACGGAAGCGGAAACTTTCTACAAGTTCTCGTCACTTCGCGAAGTCCTTGGGCCGCCGGTTTGTTTCATATATAGTGTCGATCCCGTCTCCTCGATTTGCTTTACTCGGACACTGATTTCTGTCGTGTAAATCGTACTCAACGCGAAACAAGCGCCTCACAATAACGGGCGAACTGTTATTTAAATAAAATCGCTTTACACAATTGAAACAATGCAGCGGCGCGAACCGTTCCATTGTGACTTCGCCCCGCACCGCTTGTGTTTGCGCTGGTAATCAAATTTAATAGATAACTAATTCATGACCCACCCTGTATATATATGTCAAATGAAAATTGCAGTATAAGGATATGAGTATCATTAGATTGGATGGAATATGGTTGCTGGGAGTATATGTATGGATACATAAGCAGAAATGGTTTGTGATCTCACTTTATGGAAAACCAAACAAGCCTTTATCTGAATTCATAATTTTATTTCAGAACTGATGCAACGAATTCATTAAAAATGAAAGTAATATTATCATTGCAGGCGATTTCAATATAATTTTACTAAATAGTGATATAAATAAAACAATTATCTCTAATGTGTTGGATGACCAAAGTTCTTAGATTATATAGCAAAAGTAGAACCGCATCGTTGTGCTCGTTTTAGTATTTCAAGTAGTAAGCCACGATATTTTCAGAGCGGGTACATAATTTAGTAGTTGAAACTTGATTAAATATTGAAGAAATTTAATAGAATAGATCCCATTATATCATAAAATTTTTAAATTTATAATGTTTTGAATTTCTAAGAATTTTCCTGCATTGGAAAATGTTAAATTTTATCCACGACTCCGGAGTCTCGATTATATAAAATCTCTTGCACAGATACTTCACTACTAATAAGTATATGTAAATCACTTTTTATCACTTATTTAACAAAAATCACTAAGAAAACACCGAACTATTTTTTGTAAACTTAAAAATAGGCGCACTGACACCAAATAAATAACGCAGTTCTCTTGATATCCCCCCCCCCCCCCCCCCCCCGCCATACGTACACGAATTTTACACAGCTGCATAGCCTATCATTTTTGCTATATAACCTACGCCAAGGTTTTACCCAAAGTTAGAATTGTAATTAAAAATATAAAAAATAATTCTAACAACACCAAAATAGTAAAGCTGTTTACACACTCGTATCTTGTAGATGATCTAAATCAATCAATCTGAAATGTTTGAATAGAAATTGCTCATATATCTCGATCAAATTAGTTATAATAGCATTCGTAATAATGAAAGCTGCCATTGGTTTTCTTCTGAACTAAATAGATTGAAACATGAAAATATATTAGCTTATCAGATCGCTATATATTATGAAAATAGTGAAAGGTGGTATCAGTATAAAAGGTAGAGAATGAAATAAATAGAGTAAATTTCTGTAGTGACGATGAAATTGATGTTACTCAAATTGCTGAAAAATTTAATAAAAATTTATTTGTGCGCTTTCATCGTTACTGGTTAATACCAGCTGAAAGCACCTGCGGCTTAATAGACAAGATAAATTAAGAAATACAAGAGGAAAGGGCATCTGTTTCATTAGCTCCGTGGTAAGAGCAGTCACCCGGAAAGCAGAAGATCCCGGCTTAAATAACCGGACGAGTCTGCTGTTTTTTTTCTCTCTGTATTTATAATTTAATTTAGAATCGTTAAAAATAAAAGTAGAGTTTGAAGGATGGCTCGTACCTCGTCCTGCTCCCATCGCAGACGGAGGCGGAAAAACTCGTCAAGCAGCTAAAGGTCATCATGGGACACGATACCAAGGTGTCCTACCACTACAAGCTTAACTCTTCCAAAGGCACTACATTCGCTCCCAACCCCAAGGCGCTCTCTGAGGAGGAAATCCTCGAAGGGCTGCAATACAAAAATAAATCGATCACCGAGGTTCGAAAGATGACAAGACAGGGGAAAGACATCACAGATCGAATCCCCACAGGAGCTCTGCAACTCACCTTCGACTGCTTCCCCCCCCCCCCCCGTCTTCCATCGTCTGCTGCTTTGAGAGGCTCTCCGTTCGCAGATGGTACCCGGCCCCACTGAGATGCAGAAAGTGCTACCAATTTCGACATCATGAAAGCGGATGTCACGCTACACCCGTCTGCCCTGACTGCGGCGAGACAAAAGCTAGCGGCGACACCTCTCACATTTGTGAAAAGGTCTTCTGCATAAGCTGCAATCAGTACGGAGCCCATTCTACTCTGGATTCATGATGCCCGGCTTTCGCAAGGGAAAAAGAAATTGTCAAGCTTCAGGTGGACAACCACCTCACTCGCTATGAAGCAAGAAGGCAGTGGTATGCCACTTGTGGTAGCCAGGCCCCCATAGAAACCAGCCCCAACAAAACTAAGTCAGGAGTCTCCTTCGCGGAAGCTGCCAAGAAGACAACTATGCAATCCCAACCCACAACTAAATCAAATTCGAAGCATAGCACAAACCAGACAACTCCATCTAGCTCCTCTCAACCCACTAGAACAGCAGTCTCCTTAGAACAACCCTCCGCACTCTCAAACACCAAAACCACCTCCTCCACCTCAGCCCAAATACACAGCCCCCCCTCTCCTACCAACACCTCATCCACACTCAATGATACAACTAGTCTAGATACTCGTACCAGCACGCCCATCCCAACCAAACAACCTTTCAGCTTCAGCACCTACATCCCCACCTCCATCATCCAAAACACCTGAACCAGTCCGCACCACAACCTCACCACTACTCCTGCCACTCCAACAAATAAAAACCCCTCGCCCCAACCCCTCTGCATCCCTACTAACACTACTCATTCCCCCTCCTCTATGCTCACTTCCACCCCAACTAATAAAAACCCCTCGCCCCAACCCCTCCGCATCCCTACTAACACTACTCATTCCCCCTCCTCTATGCTCACTTCCACCACGATTCAATCTCCAGCCACCAGATTCGACCCGGATCTGGACTCAGCCAATGTCTCCACCATCCTAGGTGGTAGGGCGACGAGAACATGGTGATCATCTTGGACTAAAGATTTCAATGAGCCACCTTTCTTGATCCCTAACTCCTCCACTTACCCATCCCAATGCCCAACCCCCAAGTGGTTCCGCGGAAACACCATGGAAATCTCACTGTCCTCCAATACTACAATAATCTAGGCAGCCTTCAGCTCCTAGTTAGTAACGTCTCCCCGGTCATCCTGGTCATCCAGGAGACCCATCTCCAAAATGGTGCTCCTCCTCCCCGCCTTTCCAATTTCACGCCGTTCCTGACAAACCACCGCAACTCCCGAAGTGGTGGAGTTGGGGTTTTTGTCAGAAACAACATCCCGGCCTCCAGTCTCCCACTCAACTCCTCCCTTACAGCCGTAGCTGCAAAGATACACCTTCACCCCTCGTTCCATATCATATCCGTATACCTCAGTGCCGAGGACGTCGTCACGGAAAGTGCCCTGCAATCCCTGTTCGATCAGGTCCCTGGTCCGGTGCTCCTCCTGGGGTACTTCAATGCTCATCACCAGCAGTGGGGCTCTCCCGGGGCGGACGCCAGAGGCAGGACGGTGGCTGAGTGACGGTGGCCTCGTCGTCCTGAACGACGGTAGACCCACCATTCTCAATTTCAGGAACACCCTCACACATATCGACCTCTTCCTCGCTTCCCTATTCCTGGCCCCTGCCTTCAAGTGGAGCACTGTGAACAACCCGAGAGGTAGTGATCACTTCCCCATCCTGTTGACCATTGAGAGAACTCTCCCAACTGTCCGCCACATCCCTCGTTACATCGAACCAAGGGCAGATTGGAACAGCTTTGCACAGAGGATCGAGCACTATCTCAAAAGTCCCCCCCCCCCCCCCCCAAGTCTCGATCCGGACAGGGAGGCAGCCATCCTCACTAAGTCCATTTGAAGGCAGCCAACAACTCCATTCCACTATCACGACACAAGGGCAAACTACAACCACCTTCATACAACCTCAAGATTAAACAGTTCGTGGATGGCAAGGACAGAGCATGGGGACTCTTCAAGAAGCATCCCTCCTCTGACAACGCGGTCAGCTATCGAAAGGAAAATGCCCTAATGAAAAGGGAAATCAAGTCCGGCAAAAAACAAGCCTGGTCAGACTTCGCCTGCAGCATCGACTCCTCTACTCCTATGAAGGAGAACTGGCGGAGGGTCAGAGCAATCCGCGGTCACCCAGCTAAGGCAGGCATCACGGGCCTTAATGTGGACGGTACGATCGTTTCTGACCCAGAGCAAATGGCTGAACACCACGCCAGTTACCAGTACTCTTCTGACTCAGATCGCTCAGCTTCTTACCGCTCCACGAAAACCGAACTGGAGAGACGCACTCCCCAGGAGATCGAGCACTCCCCCCATCCCAACTGGAAATCCCCTTCTCCCTCCTAGAACTTAAGCGCACGCTTAATTCCTTCTAAGGTACCACTCCAGGTCTGGACAACATCTTCGGCATGATTAAGCAAGCACCGGAAGTCTGGCACCACAGATTGACGGGACTGTGCAATCGATGCTTAGCTCTCGGCAAGTTTCCGACTGAGTGGAAACTAGCAGAGATACGTGCTATCCCCAAGGGGAATATCCGCTGTCCAACCCCTTCCAAAACCAGACCGATCTCACTCCTCAAGACCTCCTCCAAAATTCTAGAGAAGCTGATGGCAAACAGATTAAGTTGGCTCCTAGAACAAAAGCTGCTTCCGACGGTTTGGAGCTACAGACCAAGCAAAGGGACTCAGAACCTTTTGCAGGAACTGGAGCACAACCTGAAATGCGCTTTATCTAGAGGCCAACACACTGTTTTGCTGTCCATAGACCTGGAGAAAGCCTTCGACCGAACTCCCAAGCACTCCGTCATCAGCAGCTCGTTGAGTGGAAGGCAGGCCCAAATTTCATCAAGCTGGTAGACTCCTTCCTGAAAGACAGAAGAATCAAAGTCGGGGCTGGAGGACACTTCTCCTCTACCTTCTCCATTGAAAATGGTCTGCCGCAAGGCTCCCCACTTTCCGTACACCTTTTCAACACCTTTATGCACTCTCTGTCTTCTCAGCTCAGCGCGATGCCGGACCTGCTCTTCCACATCTACGCAGATATTATCATCTGTTATGCGTCGGGCAACCCACCGTTCGTGAATTCCATCCTCACTCAGACCCTGAGGAAAATCTCAGTTTGGTCTGAACTCAATGGTACCAAGGTTGCCCTCAACAAGCTGGAAGCTCTGCACATTTGCAGAAGACGGAGTTGCAGGGAAACACAGGTCCAATATGATGCAGCTTCTATCCCCCTACAAAATGTGCTCAAGATCCTGGGTCTGTACATCGCCAAGACGCTGGACTGGAGCAAACGCGCTAACACAATAGTAGAGGATGTCAGCAAAAGAAATAACCTCCTCAGAGTAATCTGCAGAAGAAACTCCGGCCCCCCTTTACCAACTGCCTCTCTGATAGCAAAACAGCTCGTCATGGGCAGGATTGAATACGCGATCTCCACATACGGGCTCTCCACAAAACGAAATGAAGCGAAAGTACCCTCTGCACCACTGCAAGAACAGCAATCGGTGTTTTACGCACAACGCCGATTAACAGTCTTCTCATAGAAGCGGAACTCCCTTCCTTTTCATCGAGAAGAGACCAGCTCGCAACTAGTCTGCTCCTTAAAAATTTGCACAACTGGCAAGCTTCTCTTCACGCCTTGGTCGTGGACATCCTGTCGACTCGCCGACGCCGTGCTACACGCACTAGGTCGGATCTACACCGAGCGGCCGAAGGCCTCCTCACCCCTTAAAATTATTCCCCTCAACCCGAGCCCCCACACTTCACCGCTCCCATCCCTCCCTGGAGGGTCAAACTAAGTAATATCAAACGAACACAGATAATACGAACGAGATAACAATACTAAGGTTAAGCTCCACATGGAACTCTGCCAGTATATCAGCGCAGACGTGGCAATCTATACAGATGCCTCAAAATCTGAGAACGCAGTCTCCATTGCGGTCATTGCCGAGAGCTCCAGCGATCACACGCAGATCTGCCATAAGCTCCCTACATGGTGCAATGTCTACACGGCCGAACTGACGGCTATCTGGGAGGCAGCCAAGTGGGCAGCCACCCAATCGGGCACCACAGCTATCTTTTCGGATAGCCTTTCGGCTATCAAAGCGATTCAAAACCTAGACAACAGGAATGCGCTGATTCAAAGCATCAGGTTGCTCATTCAAAGCGATAGAATTTGGATCGCGTGGTGCCCGGGCCATGTAGGCATTCCCGGCAATGAAAACGCGGACCGCTTAGCAAAACACACGGCCACAAGCGAGCACACCACCACCTCCACACCGGCATACAGAGCGGCAGCCATGCATTGCAAAAGACTGCGGGAATCCTGCAGGCAACTAGCCTGGAACGGCTCTAACAATTTCCTGGCCAGCCACCACAAATCAATTCACCGGCCTAACATGTGCGAATACCCCAGACGCAACATGATCGAGATGGCTAGAGTCAGATTGAGGCATTTCCTAGCCATCAAGGAACACATATTTAGAAGGCAACCAGGTCCGACCTGCATTCACTGCGACGGAGCACCTCAGCTCACAGCTCACCACATCTTCTTTGAGTGCGGGGAGCTGACCAGACTACTTAACGAACGAGGAATCACTAGACTAGACTACTCCAGAGAGGATACTAACACACTTATCCCCGCAATAAAACAACTCCTGACCTCAAACGGACTAACGAACAGCTTTAACGAACCGAACGAACAGCACAAGTACACCGGGAATACCATTAACCCCACCCAATAAAATATTAATATATAAAAAAAAAAGTAGGGGAGAGACGAATCTCAATCTTTTAAAAAAGGGAAAAAAAATGAATTTGTAATTACAAATGTTTAAAGCTTCTAGCTGGGACCTAACAAACTTTGTATTTAATAACTTCTTAGACATAGTTATTCCCTTAAGAATAATGGTCGCAAACAATGAATTATAATAAATTATAAAAAAAAAAAGAGGAAACAAGTAGGTTAAGTCAAGTAAAAGAAACATAGAATAATTTAAGAATATTAGATTATAGGTAAGGTATAGGGTAAGCCCCGGGCTACACCGGCCTTCACTATCTTTTTTTTTTTGAAAACCCTGGGCTTACACGGGGTTACAGAAACTTGTTCGATGAAAGCCCGGTGTTTCTGATTTCGTGCCCCGAACTTGCACTAAAAATTTTGACATTTTGACATTTGTGAACTGTCATATGGAATTTGTTCGGTGATTGCGGTTGAGTGCTGTATATAAAAGTGAAAAAATCGTGGAGCTCATACCAAATTCAGATTATATAAGGAAGTTGGGTAAGAAATTAGATGACAAAATACCCATCGATAATATGCACATAAGAAATTCGAATGAAAATTATAAGGAAATATTTGAGGAGGCGATTAAGGTCGTAGAACATGGATGAAATCTTAAGATGTGCCTTTCTAGTAAGAAATTTGATCGTAAAAATGTTTCTTTGCCATTATTAACAAGTAATTTTTATAGACTTCACGTTATCCCTGCAGCTACCAAGCAAATAGATTTGAAGCAAACAACATATAAGAAATTCTCTAAATTCTTAAATGAAATGTAAGGAAAGGGTTTAATAGTGGCTCGAGAAGAAGCCAACGGGATAGAGAAAATCATTTCTGTAGATTTTGATCATCCAAACTATTAATTTTATACCTAGAGACAAAACATCTGATGATAAAAGTGAAAATAGTGCAGCACAACTGTTTCTTGCAGAAATGATGGAGATATATCTGGTCACAGATGAACCAATTGTCATTTTTTCAAAGTAAATTTACAGAAAAGGCGATAATATCGATGTAAAAAAGCTAATAAAAGAATATGTAATTAAGAAAAAACTGAGAAATATTTTTTGTGTATTTTAATATTTATTTATTCTCAAATTTTTACTTATTTCACTATTTTATAAATATATTTTCACAAATCACTGGAAATTAGAAGTTAAATTATGTTCAGGAGAACTGTCAGAGAAATGTCATTACATTAGATTTACCCGGTGTTTTAAAAACTTGTTCGATGCACAAAACCCCGGGTAAATTTGGGGAAAATTGTAGGGGAAAATTTACACGGTGTTTTCATCGAACAAACCTTATAAGTCCGGCAGATGGCCTAGTAGCCGTGGGCCAAGCAACTGTATTGTATTAGGCTTAGATACTAAGGTTGTGCAACAATTCAAAAATAAAAGCTCTCGAAAATTCTTCTATTAAAAAAAAAGGATTTTAATGGAATCAACTGCAAAATGTTATTTAATTCAATAGACATTATAGGACCGATTTTCATGAAAATTGCAAAAAAGGGAATATTCTCGCCATGGGAAGAATCCTTGGTTATCCCTGCTGCGACAATACCTAATACAACAAAAAGTGAGGAATTTCGTCCTATAAATCTTCAAACGATTTATGAGAAAATAATTGAACATTTTGTTACTGGTTAGCTAGAAAAATATACTGAAGATAATAACAATCAAGATTTATACACCTTCATTCGTGCGGAACTGCTTTGAATTGGATTATTTTCGAATGGAAGGTAAGGCACAGTAGTCGCTGTTTTCCTAGATCTAAAGCGAGCCTTGGATAGAGTAAATTTATTTTGTAAGCTTGAAGCATTTGGAATAAAGGGAATTATTATTCGCGATGGATATAAAAGATATTAAAACATGATTCAACATTGTAAAATGTCATTGTTTGCAGATGACACATTGCAAAATTTCCTTGTTTGCAGATGACACATTGCTATATCGTCGACTGAGTTCTTGTTTGCCTCATACGCCATTGACTCAGGTTTGAGATTATTTTAATTTGAATGATTAACATTTCATTAAGTATTATTATCATTATATTTTATTAGCTCATTATAAAGCCTTTAACGATAAAATTACATAACTTCATTTTTTAAATGTAAAATAATTGTAAGCTGATGTATAATTCCAAACTCTAATTCATTTAGACAAAAAACAATTAAAATATGTATATTCATTTTAGCAAATTCAGATAAAAAAGGGATAGATATGAAAGCTTATTGCACATTAATATCTACAAATTTAAGCATTTCTCTTTTAAATACATTGAAATTATTTTCTTAATTGCGTATGGCAAAGCATTAAAAAAGTTTAATCCTTTGTGCATTAAGTAATTTTGAGTACTACTCTTATTACACTTCGTCAGTCTGAAGTCATCATTTCCTCGTAAATTAGAGGACTGAGAGTCCCTCGTTGTAACCAAGTCCTTATACAAGTACTCCGGTAACATTTTGTTTTGAAAATAAAAATCATTGCATTTACACACAGCCTTTGGTTCACATTTAATCAGTGTAAAATTTCCGACATATGTTTTACAGGGGTGCACAAATTACACTTTAAAATAGATAAAATGAAATTGGGCTGATAGAATTTTTACTATGTAAATATTTTAATCCTTGAGTTTAAAGCACTTATGCTGTAAAGTTTCAAAAATAGGATATGATTTCCCAAAGGGATAATTTTTTCGTTTTGCTCCACTTCGAGCACTTCTGAATACTTTTGTACTATTTTTGAAACGTTGTGTCCAGAACAATCCAAAAAAGGTGAATCTTTTCACATAAGTATATAAGAATTTTTATAAATGGATTGGCAATGTCCTACCAGTGCTACCGCTATGCACTTCAGTCCATACTGCGTAGTAAGTAATTTTTTTCTTTTGTTGACAGTATTATCACAGGATAGTAATAACAGATAAGCAAGGCCTATAGTCAAATGTGATGATACTCAGTACATATTAATCAACAAGATTAACTGACAAGTCTTGGTTTCCTTTAACGTTGCTCGGAACAATCAAATGAACCGACAAAGCTTTTTCATTGACTGCAATCGTGTTTCTTTTGCTTTGACGTGGGTACAAAGCTTTTTTTCAGCTGAGTAAATTGTTAATATTGTCGCAATGAAAGGAATGGATGTGTATAGATTGAATGGATTGATCAACGATGGTTCGACCTGATATAGGGAGGACTTAAATTTTTTCTAAGAAAAATACTGGCATTTTTTTCTTTAGAAATTTTATGCATTTATGGAGGCTGGAAACGACACACATGAAAGTATTGTATCTGAAAGTAACTCCAGTCGATCAGCACACTTTGTATACATAAATACATGCAGGTAAAAGAGATAATTACGGAAAGAATATGATCAACCAGGGCTAACACCTGAAATTTATACAATTTTTCCATTCGTAGCAGAGACAGAAACTTCTACGGACGAACGACACTAGAGCGCTTCTTGAATAAGCATACTATCCCTTTCGCCCATAGGAACTGGATATCTGTTATTACTTGTCTGTGGTATTATCGTTTCTGTTTAGTTGTATGAATCGAGCCACCGTTTATAGAAAATAGTAGGTGAGTTTCCTTTGGATAATGCAGATATATTTTGCAAATCATGGCAAACAGTACAATCCGGACAGTCTAAATCAACATTTTCTTTCAACCAATATAACCGGCCGTTTTCCGATCAAATCTGCAGCTTCTGGTCACGACATGCTGTCCCCCAAGTTTGTTAAAATATTTCACCATTTATTGCTCATATTCTCGACAATATATTCAATTATTGCCTTATGGTTTCGCAATTTCGCACTGCCTGGCAAAAAAAGGCCTTATTGCTCCCATCCCTAAACAATGTAATCCTCATGGTGTTAACGAATACCGGAAAATCAGTGTTCTGTGCTTCTTTTGTAAAGTTTTTGACAGGGTATATAACCAAGTGAACGGATTTGTCGAACAAAATAATCTTTTTCTCCATGGCAGTCGAGCTTTCGGCGGCGACATAGGTTTGAGACCGCTCTTTTAAAAGATTGCTCAGATATCAATGAGTATCTAGACTCTGATAAGTTATCTGTCCTCGTTTTGCTGGAATTCAGTAAAGCCTTTGATTCAGTTCATAGCCGTCAACTAATAAAGATCCAAACAAAGCTTCAATTTTTCCTCTTCCGCTATTAATCTCTTCAAAAGTTTTCTTTCTGGGAGACAGCAAGCGGTTAAGGCGCAAAGCTTACTATCCACATTCGTATATATGAGTTTTGGTGTATCTCAAGGCTCTATTCTCTGAAATTTTTTCCCAACGAAAAATGTTTGTCCTATATAAAGCTCGGAGCTCTGCTATGTAATAAATTGTGCGATCTTAGTGTGTCATAAGAAGCCAGATTAATGTCTCACCGAATACCCAAGGGAATAGCACTAGACTCTTATAGCGCTGAAGTGGAGAATCCCATATCATGCTCGGGGAATAAAATTTAGTGTTGATATAGCAATAACAATTCCTGTAATACAGGGTGTTTCTCCATGGTGATAGTACTCACCTAGACAAACAAAAATGTTATGGCAGGGGGGAGGGGGATAATTTGTCCCCTTACACGTAATTTTAAAGAAATATCAGCTAATTTCGGTATGACCTGAATAGGTTGTGAGCTAATAACTCTTTACCGGCTGCAGATAGGACATAGGGTGTAATAGGAGAGTAAGAGAAGAGTCTACAGTTTATAGTTTTTATAAAAAAAAAGTTATGTTAACGACCTTTTTGCAAAAAAAATAGAGGTCAAATTAAAAAAATGGTAAGAAAATCCAAAATTTTGAGTTTAGACCACAATAACTCCCTAAGGGGGACGAGTACAGTAGTTGAGAAGTCGCTGGAAAGGCTATGAAGTTCTGAATACAATCAGCTTTATACGGTGACCATGTACTTTTTAAGATACAGGGTGTTTTGTGAAAACCTAGCATAATTTCTTAATCACCCTATAACTCCGAAACGGTTGATATGCCCCCCCCCCCCCCCCGCCATACAATTTTTTGTTTGGCTAGGTGAGTTCTATCACCTCCCACTCTATAGACCACCATGGAGGAAACACCATGTATATTGTAATCTCTTTCAGTTCTCCCTTACAGGAATAACAAATTCCTATATAAAGATGTAAATTGCTGTGTTGAGAATAGTATTTTGATATGGCATTTGAAGTGCTATATAAGCATAGTAGAGAAAATACCGAAATAAAAACATTTATATTGCACTTGTTTTCTTATTTCATGCTGAGAATTCCTATATGAGAATTGGATCGGCCAGCGTGGTGTGCCTTTAAAGTCTTCTTGACAGTTGAAAGAAAAAGTAGCATATGATAAGTTTCTCTGAACGTGCGCATAGTAGCATACGCTATATTTTTAATTTAAAATATTGAACTCGGTCTATCAGGATTGAGTCGAGTGTATAAAACCATAAAACCCATAAAATCAAAGAAGTCGAATAGCAATAGCTGACGACAAATTTTGTGGATTTTTGCATAGTAGCATACGCTATATTTTTAATTTAAAATATTGAACTCGGTCTATCAGGATTGAGTCGAGTGTATAAAACCATAAAACCCATAAAATCAAAGAAGTCGAATAGCAATAGCTGACGACAAATTTTGTGGATTTTTGCTATCAGATTTCGTAGAATTCTTCATATAGGACTTATACTCCTTAGACCCATATAGAACATAAAATGTAGATATGTATAACACTTTAGTTATTGCTTTAAGAACCACAAGATTTATGTGAGAACTTAAATGTTAATCGGAATTTATCTGTAGGAAAAATTCCAAATTTCCTGCACTTGAAGTCCCCAACAATGTTCCTTGGGTTGTTCAGTCTATGCATTAATGATCTTCCCACCATTGTTAACAATTCATCCATTCGTCTTTATGCATATGATGTACAGATTTGCGTGAGCAGTCCTATAGGATTACAAGAAGACTGTATATGTCGGATCAATGAAGATCTACAGCAAATACAAGAGTGGTCTTTGGAAAATAGGCTCATGCTAAATCCTAAAAAGTCAGTTTATGTGCCTATTTACAGAGCCAGCATTAAATCACCTGAATTGCCTGCTATCTTACTTAACAACACAACACTATTTTAAGCTATCTGAGCTCCGTGAAAAACCTGGAGTTGTAATGAACTCCAAATTTACCTGCTGTAGCCATATTACTTACATCATATAGGTAAAAGTACTATATATAGCTGCCCTCGACAATTACGGAGCAGTGCTTATTTGTTACCGGTTGAGATGCGCCTTAAATTGGTACGCTCTTCACTTTTAAAACCAGATTATTTCCGAAGATGGATTCCAGTTGCTGTCGAAAACTCTATGTCGCTTTCTATAATTCAATTCGAATTATATATCAATTGCCCCACAATGAACATGTGTCGTGTCGCAATTCAATTCTGGGACACCCAGTAGATATTCATCTTGCTCATCGGTGACATAAATTTTCTTCACAAGTTAATCTACAATAAATTCCCTGAATATCTTTACCCCAAACTGCAATTTTTGCGATCTCATAGAAACCTGAATTTGCTTCTCCCACGCTACAGGTCACAATTTGATGAACGTTCTTACTTTGTCCAAATCCCTCGCAAGTGGAATGTGCTGTCAACAAGATATCAAAATACAAGCTCCAGCGGGGTTTTTCTTAATTTACGAATACAGAGGTCTGGATCAATACTTGATCTATTAAAATCTCGTTCGCGTTTTATTTAGTTTTTCTTTTCTTTCTTTTTTCAAAAATACGTTTTTCGTGATCTGTTTACGAGTTTTGAATATGACAAAGTATAAATACTCAACTTTGTCATCGGAGACTGGAGGGTCTTTCATTTTAATCTTGTTCCTTATCTTCGTGAAAGGAATGTATTTGTTTTTGAGTCAACGTTTAATTTTCGTGTAGATTGTGTTCGTGAAGTTTGATTGGAAATTAAAAATCCATTAAAACCATTAAAATACTTAGGGCTATAGCCGGTCAACTAAAATATTATAGAAAAAATATTTCAACAAATTTTCTTGGATGTGATCATTTGGTCTATGAATAATTACAAACTTTCTTCTACATATACATATATAGTTAAATGATAAAATACTAAACACTTTATTTCTTTTAGAAATAAACAATCGCTTGAAAATTCAACCACAACAGAGACGCCGCATAAGGAAATTTGTGAAATCTGTGACAATGAATTTCCAGAACAAGAATCTCTGCAAAAGCATCTTCAGTCTGTTCATGTTCCGAACATTGTACCTTACTATTGCATATATTGCGATGAGATAATTTTTAAAAAAATGGACATAAAAAATCATAATCTTTGGCATAAGCTTGCTAAGACACCTTTTAAATGCGGACGTTGCGATAAAATACTAGAAAGTTTGGTTGGTTATACAAGGTAAGTACCCGAAAGCTTTATTACAAAATTAAGGATATCTAGGTATAAATCAATTAAATTTTATAGACATGTACATGAGTGCTCAGCCTTCGAATCATCCAACATTGTCGCTACAATATCCTGTGAGAAGTGCAAGAAAGATTTTGAAACTGAAAATTTATATAATTGGCACAGTTGCATAATAAATTCTCGTGTTTGCCCAAAGTGTAAACGGAAATTACCAAAGAAATATGATGTTAAAAAGCACATTATGTATTGTTCTGTGCCAGGTAAGAAAATTGTAAACGAAGATGGGAAAAATGATATAAGTCTTCCTGAGAAGAATTCAGTCGAAAAGGAAATGACACATGCTGTGAAAAATAATAAAACTGCTGAGGAGGCAGATCAACTCTTCAATTCAACGGAAGATGAAAATAGTTCGCAAAAATTAAATATAATGACAAGAGAAAATGTACAGCCAACTGATGATTTACAGAATAGTAATTATATGACAGTGATAAATATGGAACAAGGGCCATTGCAAGAAAAGAATCGATTACCAATATTAGAAATGGAAAGTAGTATAGAAAGTATTAAGAAAGAACTAATAACTACGCAATATTGTGCTTTTGATATCAGCAGTATTGATGTTCGAATCAAGCAAGAATTAATTGATTCGGAATATGGTGATGTTATCGATTTGTGTAGTCCTGAAAGAGAGGCACAAAAGGAAACTGCAATTATATCAACAAAACCCACAATAAAACTGAAAATTAGGAAGGAACTAGGTACAATGCATTCTTCTCTTGTGGGTCAATTTCATGATTCTACTTCCACTCATTCAAAACAAAAGAAAAGCAAAAGAAAAAAATTGGAAGAAATGTTAACGATACATTCCGATGATGATTTTGGTTCAGATTTCGACTTTTATCATGACGGATATAGCAGTGATGATAATGAATTTTTAGTAGAACCTTCGAATAGTACTGACTGCAATATTACAGAAGGATGTTCAGGTGCTCCGGGAATTCAAGATAGTGATAATCGTGACACTTGTAATTTAGAAAGAACTCCACCCATTATACTATCAGGCTTATGTGCGATTGGTGGCTCTAGTGAATATGGCGGTTCTCCTAAGACGAACAACATACCTGCTTCGGGAATTCAAGAGAGTGATAATCGTGACACTTGTAATTCAGAAAGAACTCCACCCATTATACTAGCAGGCTTATGTACGATCAGTGAATGTAGTGAAAATGTCGGTTCGCCTAAGACGAATAACATTGCTGCTACGAGAATTCAAGACAGTGATAACCGCGACATTTGTAATTCTGAAAGAACTCCACCCATTATACTAGCAGGCTTATGTACGATCGGTGAATGTAGTGAAAATGTCAGTTCTCCTAAGACAAACAATATATCTGCTGAAAACCTTATTGAAAAAGACAAGAAATGCTATAACGGCGATAGTTCTTTTCCCGTTATCACATCGATTTCAAGTGGAGATATTTTTAATGATAGTATCGATGTCAACATAACAATTGATAACGATCCAAAAATTACTCATAACGATAATTTTGACAATTCATTGGTATCGCATGATTTGTGTATAAATCAGACAAATAAGGACTTGTCGCCATCTCAAGTTTGTTCACAAATTGATGTATCGCAAGGTATTGAATGCACAGCAATGAGCTATTCTGATAGAACCGATAACAAGTGTTTGCAAATTGAAATAAAACAAGAATATGAAGGGGAATCGTTTATAAATGACGATATACAAGGCTACCGAGTACAAGATGAAATTGAAATCAATGATGTGAAAAAGGAGAATGAAACAGAATACGTCTGTAAAAATCAAGAGACAAGAGACCTTAATGTGATTCAAACAGGAAAGTACGAATATTCCCAGGGCATTTTTGAACACTCTGAAGCAAATGAAAAAGACGTTCTAGACATAGATAAAATTGAAAACGAGACATCTGGTAATTGTATTGATAATAAGAACCTTAAGTATGTATTTGAGAGTGAATCCATTAATCTCGAAGAAAATTCAATTAATGAAAAACCTAATAATAAAACTGAAGATAAAATATCAATGAGATTAGAAAATCGAACTGACAGTGAAAATATTTTTGTTAATATTAAGGAGGATTCAAGCGATGGTAACCCGAATAAAGCAACTGCAAGCGATGCTCCCATAAAAATAGAGCATCAAATCGATGATTCTTTTGAAAGTTCAAGTTCATTTATTAATTTTAAAGGGAATTTATGCGCTAGTATGCCGAATAAAATAGTTGACGGCGATGCTTTAATAAAAGCAGAAATTCTTCATGATGATTTCTATGAAAATTTAAGAGCTGAAAGCGATGTTTCAACAAAAATGGAAAATCAATGTGATGACTTCTATGAAAATGCAAATGATTTTATGAAATTTGAAGATAACCTACTCATTGACAAAGAAAACACAGTAGTTGAAAGCGATGTTTCAATAAAAATTGAACATCAAGGCTATGACTCTTTAAAAACTACAAATGTTTTTGGTTATCTTGATGAACTAAATGTTGTCCCTCCAAGTGGAACAGTGGTAAAATCGGAAGCCCATGTTGATGATTCTTTTAAAAGTGCAAATGTTTCTGTTATTCTTAAAGATAATATAAATAAAATAAAGGAAGGTGGTATTTTAACAAAAATGGATGGTAATATTACAGACGATCTCTTTGAGAGTGAAAATGTTTTTATGAATATCAAAGAGAATTTAACCAGCTCCGATTTGGAAAGAACAATTGAAAGTGATGTACGTGTAAAAATAGAACATCAAGTTGTTGATTTCTCTGATAATGTTTCTGTTAATATTGAGAATTCAACTGATAACAAACCGAATGAACGAGATTTTTTACTAAAAATGGAAAGTCGCCTTAATGATTTCTTGGAAAATTCAACTGCGCAAAACAACTTTTCAACAAAAATGGAAAATCAAGGGGACGATTCCTTTGAAACTGCAAATATTTCTGTTAATTTTAGCCAGAATTTATTAAATGACGAACTTAATAGAGAAACTGAAAACAATAATTTGATGAAAATGGGCCATCTAGTTGACGATTCCTTTAAAATTGCATATCTTGAAAAGAGTTTAAGCTCTGGCAAGCCGAATAGAACAGCTGAAAGCGACGTTTTAATAAAAACAGAAAATCAAAGTAATGATTCTTTTAACATGCCATTTATCAAAACTGTTCAAATAGAATATGAAGCTGAACATAATGTTTCTAATAGTTTTTCACCAGTAAAACAAGAACAAGAAACAATGGTGTTGTTTAAGGAAGAATTAAGCGTTGGCAGTCAGCATTCCCATAAGCATACTACTTTGTCGACACAGTATACAGTTCCTTCAATAACAAATGTAGTAGGAGGATTTATAAGCATGAATGATGAAGTAGATAACACAGATATGAAATGTTCTGGTATTAGAATTAAATCAGAATATGATGAAAATGACTCAACTAGCCTAAACCAATTTGTTGAGACGAATAATTTCGATGCAAACGTGACTGAAGAGTGTGATATTAAATGTAATGTAATTTCAAAAAGATCATCACCAATTAGTTATTTCCAGACCCCTTTAATAGCCAATGTAACAGGAGGATTTATAAAAAGAGATTTCACTGAAAATAATATGGTGCCATGTACAACTATATATGATAATATAAAACCGGAGTTTGTATATTCGAATTATGATGATAAAGATTTGTGTAGAATATCTTCAGTTGTTTCTTGTAAAATAGAAAGAGACGTTAATGTAAGTGGGAACTTTGACTCTAATAACCGTCACAGCATATTATCTGAGTCTCAGTTTTCTGTTCCATTAATAACTGGAGTTATGTCTGGTTATATACATGAGGGATATGATCAAAATAATATATTTGAGGAAACAAAAATTAAAGAAGAATTTGAGTTCAGTTGTAATGATAAAAGCGAGGAAGATAACATGAAAGAAGAATTTGAGTTCAGTTTTAATGATAGAAACGAGGAGGATAATATGAAAGAAGAATTTGCCACTGAAAATAAAAGTGATAGTTTAAATACTATACAAAAAGATGAGTTTACCGTTCCTATAATATCTAGTGTAACTGGAGGGCTTATTAAACCTGATATATGGGCAAAAGGTGAACAAATCGACATTAAAGTTGATGATGACAATTTGTATAATAATCCAATTTATAATTCACCACAATTTTGGAATTCAAATGAAGACAGAACGGATAAATTGGATTCAAATTTGAGGGAAATTAAGTTGGAAGAATGCGAGAAAACCACTTCCCCAGTTTTTTTAAGCGACAATGTGAATGAATACACTGATAATATTACATCCGAATTGAAGAATTTTGTATTTAAAAAAATTAACTTATCATTATTCATGCCTAAGGGAGGAGCTTCAGCTTCGAATGAAGCACCTTTTAATGAGAAAGAGCTGAATTATCATGATGACAGTATCCTTCCGGTGATAGAAACAGTTAAAAGTATTGTGCATGAGAGCAACGTCTTGAACAGCCTGAAAAGTGATGAGGATGCTCAATATAACTTTGAAGGAGAAAAGTCTGAATTGCCTACGGAAATTGAAAAAGATACTCATTATATCGTTCCGACAAATATTCTGAGTAATAAGCAAGATTTTGATGAACAACTCAGCGATGACTTGAAAGTTTGCGGTCAGTACATTGGTAAAAATGTTGGGCTAATTACGGAATCATACAGCAACAACAATGATAATCTTGAAATTGTTGATGATGATATCGACAAAAAAGAGAACGTCGAAGAAGTTGAAAACCAACTTTTCTTTGTATACGACGGAAGTGATAGTAATTGTGTTAGCGATGAAAATGTACGATATAGAATTTGGAAGACCTGGAAAATGCTACAATACAATAAGGACCATCATTCAAATAGGATATTAGAAGAAAATAATTTTGATGTCTCAGCATTTTTGGGTAATTCGGATAACTCTGAAATATCAGTAGTAGTTCCAAGTGAAAACAATGTTGAAGAGCACGAGCTTTGTAAAATGTTTTCTAAATTAAATATATCAGAAGAAACATCTAAAGAAAAGGAAGTTGAAAGTATTCTTGAATCGAATAAAACATGCAGTTATAAGGATATCCAAGAAGCGATAAAAGCGAAATTGACCTTAGGATTAATGGAATTAAAGGAAAAAGAAATGTGTATGCCGGAAACCAGCAATGAAAACGAATGCGAACAGTGCTCTGAACAGATACTTACACAAGACCAAACTTTAGTACTGAATTATTTTCCTCGAGAAGCTCATCAAAGTGATAACATGCATGACATTTCAGAAGCGATGGACCATGAAAATAAGTTTATAAATGACGAATTAAGTTCGGATAAATATAGCATCAACTTCAATATGGAATTAACAGAATCTGACAAAAAAACCTCAGTATCAGGAAATTCTAAACAGTCTGAAAAAGGTATTGAAGTAGTTAAAATTGCCGATATCTCAAAATTGATGTGCTGTGAAAATAGAGAATTTAAATCGAAAAAACATACCACCACCTGCATTATAGAATCTGAAAAATCCGACTTAAGTCTTCCATTTTCTAAAGAACGTGAAAAAATCTTTGAAAACGTTATAATTTCTCAAAACCCAGAGTTGGCATGCTGTACCAGCACCAGTTGCTCTGCTCAATATAAAAAATCCGTCACAGACATTTTAGTTCCAGATATTTTGAAACAATCGGAAAAAAGGCATGATGGCCTTATAGATCTTTCAGTTTCTCAAAATTCTAAAGAAGGTGAAAAAGTTTTCGGAGACATTACAATAATTGACAAAACCCCAGAATCGATTGGCTGTGAAAATTACTTTATAAGTAATGAACTCAATTCGGATGAACATATCGCCAATCTTTCAGTACCAGAAAATTTCAAACAACCGGTAAAAGGTATTGAAGACGCTGAAATTTTTCAAATCCCAAAGCTGACGTTCTGTAAATATAAGAAATTCGAATCGGATAAACATACCACCAGCTGTGGTATACGACTTGAAAACTCTGATACAGATATGTCCATTCCAGGAAATTCTAAACAATCTGAAAAAACTTCTGAAGGCATTACAATAATTAATGAAATCCCAGAATCGATGTGCTGTGAAAATAGGTTTATTTATAACGAATTCAAATTGGATAAATATAACATAAACTATGATTTGCAATCGAAAACATCCGACGCAAGAAAAGAATCTAAAGATGATTTCAACAGAGAAATAAATTCACTGAATCCATGCCAAACACCATCCAATATAATTTCAGATGATGAATGTGCTTTACATCCTAATTATCCGATCAACGACTCTTTAGAAAATATAAATGAGATAGAAGAAAACCATAACAATGCAAATTTGGAAAAACTACAAAACAATGAGCTGTGAAGTACAAGCTAAAATGGAGTACTCTACAGTTGATGCTGTGATGACGATTTGCTCTGGAGTGCAAAGGGATAGTGTATGTCTACAAAAAACAAAAATAGAAGTAAGAATATTATAATTAGGTTACACAACATTATATCAATACAGTATTCTATTGTCACGTTTTTTATACAGACTGAATAGCACAGAAGTCATTTCCAATTCGAACTGGATTTCTGTAATTTCCATTTTTTTTTGGGTCATATAACAAGGAGTAATATTTGCGACTATTATAAAATTGATAATTTCCTATTTCTATTACTTACACAAAATCAGAAAAAAAAACTTTTGTTTTTCTTTGGTTTTTATCATTCACAATCACATGATACAAATTTCATTTTTGAATACGTTTTTTCTTTACATTTTTTTGTTTACATACACTCTGCATTAATTATATGTATAATATTAGATTTTCTGTTGATGCAGCTTTGTGAACTAAAACGTTCTATAATTAATGAATTTATCATTCATAGACTATTAGAAGAATCTGACTGTTTTTGATAGTTCTTTGACCATGAAAAAATAAACAAATTCTTTCAATTTTCCCAAAACAAAAATTACAAATTTTGACGTTTACTAATTGTCAGATTTTTTTTGTATTTAAAATAAGAATAAATTTACGAATCTATTTTTTTAAAAAATTTTAATTTTTTAAGATCAGTTTTTACTTATGTAGGACCACATTGGTATTAGCAATACATTGGTCAATTACTATTTAGGGAACATTGTATCCTATTTGATGTCCTGTTATAATTTGGGTTGATTCCACAGACCAAAGTTGTCTTACATCGAAGCTGTGCAAAGACATAAATCTTTTGATAAAAAAAAGTTTAATAAAATAGAATCTACCCACCCTAATTAAGAAGATTATTAATTTAGATGAAAAACAGGTAAATCTCTATAGAATAAGGTTTGAAATGCCCTCCTGTAAATTTTTGATGCTGTGCAAATTTTTATCATTTTGATTTTATCTAAAGTATTTGTATTCAATGTATGTATATGGCGTTTTCGTTTTTGCTTGGGGGTTAACTCCTGTCCTTTGAAGAAGCAAACACATGTTCGAGTTTGCGTGCCGTCCTTAGAGTCATGTCACATTTGACTCCTGGTGCTAGCTCTGCTAGCCCCTAGCTCAGATAAGGTGCAGCTGTAGCCTTCCTAACACAATGTAATTATTTTCAGTATACGAATCTCTGTGTCATTTTGAAATTGTGTGTTGCATTTGTTTTGACAAAATCGTTACAGATTTGAAATGTTTTTATTTTTTAATTTAATATATAGTATTTTTTACAGACGATAACAGTAATTTTCAAGAATTCTATATAGAAGTGCCAGCAGTTGATCTCAATGGAGACATTTGTTTTTTATAAGGTGAAACATGTGAATTGAGTGATATGGAGTGATAATACGGAAACTTCATTGGAGATTTCTTAAATTCAAGCGCTCAAAAATCCAATAATCACAGTCATCACATATTCACAACTTTCAAAAACGTTATTATTTTCCTCAAAATATGTAGGTATTCTATTTCCTCACGGTAATGCTCTAATAAATTGAAAACTGCAAAAATTGCCGGTTGGTGTTGTTGGTGATATTTTGAATGACAGATTATAACACCAATTAATTCGAACACGGAGCTTAGCACTTGAAGCAATTGACACTTCGGTGCAGGGTTAGAGTAACCCCAGTTGTCCCTGGTGCTATGCTTCGGTAGCAAAAACGAAAACACCGATAATATCGTGTAAACAACACCCTATACTTTATTTCAATATAAGGATACAAATATGTTGGCACCCGTAGGCCAGCTGGAAAGCTTAAGCAATCGAAGAACATAAATAAAAATTGGTATGCTTACAAATTACCCTGCCATGACTTAATATTATATTTTAATGTAAAAGATGAGCAGAATTTTGAAAGAGGACACGCTTATAAACACCCCCCCTCCCCCCCCCCCTCCCCCCCCCCCTCTAGAACTTAAAAACAAAACATATATTGTCAAAAGAAATGTAATTCTTTGTGAAAATATTGAAGGCGCAATCTTGCAGCTTAAAACTTTAGAGGGTTTTAAGAATTTTCCTACCTTTTCGTACAAAGATTAGCTGGAAATTGTCTCGTTGTTTCATAAACCAGGAATACAATTTATGTTCCATATTTGCATATTCTCCACAACGCAAGATTATTCTTTTCTGAATGTCACACAATGAGATTTTTCGGTTAATCTTAAAAAAAATAATATTTGCGAAATATATTCTGATTACATATATGTACTTGAATTATTTCTTACTCTTATAAATTTTCAGATTTTTCCTTTTAATGTCACAAACAGTTGAGGCTCCTACTCCGTACTGTAAAGCAAGCTCTCACTTTTTCCTCTTTTTAAGGCATCCAAAATTGCTAATTTTTCATATAAAGCTAGAGTTTTATATGAGGGTTTCTTTGTTGGTGCTATCACAACTTACAACACTACAACACTTATTCCAACTAAGACGCTTATGCAAAAAGGGACATTTTGCAATAACCGTTATTCTGGCTACAGTTCGGATAAGCGATATGGCACAATTGTAGAATTGTGAACCTTTTACGTTATTTTTGAACATGTCAGTGTCACTACTGCAAGCTTGTGTTAAGCTTAGTTCTGACAGTCAATATTATATTGGAACAACAACTTTATCAACCTTCGAACACCTACATTATTTTTATATAATTCAAAAAACTTTCGGATCGAGATATCAAATAAGGGCCTTGGTTTGTATGGAAATTTGTGTATGGTATGTTCAGTGAGTAGGAATCATTCAAAGAGGACGCGTTTATAAACCCACCTCCCCCCACCTCCCCCTACAGAATTTAAAATCAAAACAACGATGTAATAAATATTATATTGCTAATAATTATGTGGAATGTGATCCGAAAATACACTAGGTTTGATTTTACCCTTTTTAGTAATCAACGTAAATATCTTTCTACATATGTATGTACTTATATAATTTTTGTTGTATGTGTAAATATGTATGTATGTACTTAAAGTGAATTTTATATGGTGAAAGTTCGAAATGACTTCTGTTGCGCCTCTTCCAAATTGTTGTTCAATTACAATTTTTAATTATATGTCTTATGCTACCCTAAATAAATGTAAAAGTGTTAGGTTTTTTTTTTACACGCGTAATACATATGTAGTTATAAAGGGTATTTTAAAATTTACGAATTACTTTATTATTATAATTTTAAAAAAACTATTAAATTTTATTGGCTTTATGGGGTCAAATCTACAAATAAGAGCTTAAGGAAGGCAATAACGTGCAAGTGTAAGACGTACGTGAAAGTTATGGCACTATGGAGAGCTTATCCCCTCATAGAAGAAAACTTTTATTTTGTAGCCATTAACCCTTGTACTCCTGACATCCTCTGGAAGTGATGTTAGACAGTGACAAGCAAAATATTAACTTTTTGGGATCCAGGCAAAAAATTCACAATTTAATAATAATAAAGTGTTGAATGTTATTGAGCCAAAAATTTACAACTCTAAAAAGTATCAGTTAATAATTCAATTATTTCCGTCTTGAGGCTCCTTTATACTCTTTTTTTTATGTGAAAAATCAGTGAATTAATAACCTAAAGAAGGGACAAGGAGTTTAATTAATATTAAGCATTTCCCAAATAATAAATTTATTTTTCCACTTGTAATGAATTAATCAGTAAAAATTTGTATGTAATAATAGCGATCTCATATTTTATGATAGTGCTATAAATTTGTTTTAGTAAAAAAATTCAGTTTTTTGTATTAGTTATTTTAATTCTATTAAATCAATATACATACATGATAATATTCTTTGAGCATGAAACTAAAATGTATACTATATTTATCTCCACAAAGCAAGTTCACGGCAGGCGTCAACTCTGAAAACAATGGAGCTCAATATCGAACATCGTAAGCCATTAAAAGAGCCGAGTTTTATTTTGAGATCAAGGTAGCAGACGAATGGGTTGCAATTTTTGGACTCGAACCGAAAAATGGTTCGACTGCGATTCGTCAGATAGAGAATCTCTTTCAAATTCATTAGTGTATTCCACACATTCACATTGATGTTACCTAGGCATAGCAACAAATCCGGGCGACTCGCATTTCTACATCAAAACTGTAGGCTACTATGTAAGCTGGGCTTAAATTGCAGCATCGTTTGCTTCCTCAATTAGACAAAGGTTGAGCATAAGTAATGGACACGAACCGACACTTAGCATATGTATATATTTTAAGCAGTAACGTAACACATTATTATAAAATTTGATTTTGATTAAAATTGCCCTGCTCATTTTGATATCTGGCATCACTATATCAACTTCAATTATAGTAAATTGTGAGGGGGTAGTTCGATTGGAGTATTATAACTGCAAGGAAAATATTATACAATAAATTGGACATACACGAACGCTGTTCGAAAATATTGTCTTCCATATTTTAATACCAAATGTACGGCTAGATGCAATTCTAGAATATATTAAACCTTTGCACGTAAAGGGGTTTTAGTCATACTTGTGGTCGTATAGATCAAGTAGCAATATTGAAATCGATGGTGAATGAAATATCAACTATTTTTGTAACATCTATCCACTCACTATTTTCAATTGATTCAGATATTACTTAGTTCTGCATTTTTTCCCATTACTTTCAATCCCCTTCAATATCACTTTCATTTATCGGAAATGTGCAAAATATTCTAAAAAATATTTACGAATATATTCGCAAGAACATGAATGCTTACCTATGACCGTAAAAACTTTAAGCATCCCAGAAATTTTTGCCACGTTGTCAACCACCATAGGGCATAAGACTTCTGCTTTCCCAGTAAATTTATAAGATAAAAATTAATGCTTTTCTGAACTCATACAAAATTATAGTTGCCAATAATTCTGTAACGCTACACTTTTGTTCTCAGGAGTTTTCTTAATGTTCAAAAATTAAAAATGTGTAAGCGGAGGTTAAATGTAAACTCTCGTACAGCATACTACTAGGCTTCATCAAGGGTGTATTATCAATATACATACATAGGTACACAATTTTATATTAATAACAGGAACGGCAAAAATTATTGAATATTTTTCTGTCTCATAAATTCGTCGCAACTCTTCGTAGTGCGGACAAGTGAGAATGATTCAGAAAAATGTAAATAAATGAAAAACTCAAACACAAAAAAAAAACGTATTAAATTATTATATATTGCGATAATGCTAGTTCTCTTTTTGTATGAAATTAAACTTTAGGAGGTCGTCAATCCTTCTTTATTTTTGTGAAACTGTTTCATATAACTACCAAGTCTATTTCGATCAAATCGAATTTCTTAAAAAAATTTTATCGTGTATAATTATTTATTTTTTTTAATCATCCATCACAGTTACTTTCTACTTAAACTTGAAAATATTCGAGTCCATCATAAATATTAAATAGATTTCTTAAAATATTCGGTTCTATCGATGCGGAATTCCCGATGGGGCTGATTATAATCGTTTAAGAGCATAAACAATAAACAATCGGTCATATAACTTTGATAAATAACAAAAGCCATTTTCACCTACCAATTAGAGCCCCACAAGTCACATATATTGAAGTTAAAACTAAAGCCCTAGTCTGGGTTTCCAGATATTACAGGAAATAAATCGATATAAAATTTCTCGTATGGTTTGTCGTGCTAAACTGAACAGAAAAACTTGATCCAGCTTATAAACATAATTTAATAAATAGTACGCGAAAACGAGCCTGAGTATGTGCAAATTACATAGAAAGCTGACACCATCCGAATAATTAATGGTAAAGAAAGGAGAGAGTGCTAACAATAAATAATAAAAGAATAAGAAACTGATCGTATACTTTGCTTTCATACTATACATAATTTTTTATGTCAATACTTCGATAACGTATTGGCGAAGAAAGTTTTATTAGAAGAGCATGTTAATAAATTAAATTAAAGCAACACTATTCACCGTAAACTTTTATATTTTTCTCTGTTGATCAACCTACTCATTTGACTACCAACGGTAGACATCCCGCCAAGATATGTGGTCTCTATATTATAGGCAGTCTCTTTTTCATCACTTCAATAATCTTTTTTAAATATTATTTTGTTGTCGCCGGGTATTGCTATAAAACAATAAACTGTTCACTTACGTGCTTAGCGTACATACATCTTACGGTGAGTCTTTAAATGCTTAAATGTAGGCTACCGCCTGAATTCTGTCGGCGGAGTCACACAATATTAAAATAGCAAACGCTATCTTCACATATATTTCTTTCCTGGCAGATTCTATATCTTCAGAAAAGACTTGCAGTATTGCTTAAATAGGTCAAAGTAAAATTTCATCAGCTTCGGAACACCCATGCAGACTCCCATTTTTTATGTAACGGGGTAAAAGAACGGTCCGTAATCGGAGAAGCTTTGCGGTTTTTACCTTGGGCTTACGCCTTTGCTCGCGGTTCAAGAATTACAAATTCTTAATAAAACCTCATACATTGTCCTCCCCTTCTCTGGAGTACATTAGTGCTATTGGAAGAGATAATTACGGTAAGAGGTAATACAGGAGCGAAGAAACATTTTTTGCTTTTTTGCTTAGTCTGGATCCGGATAGTTCGGATTCAGATACTAGGATCCGGATTTTCCGGATCGGATCCTAATTATTCCAGATAATCCGGATAGCCAATTATCCGAATTCTCTCAGCTCTAATCGATATCATAGACAGACATATGGAATTGATGCCATGGTATTCGAAAACTATGTGCTATACTAGACGTGTGTCTACACATACCAGAACAATTTTTGCTGGTATCCTAATATTCAAACCTAGCAGAGACAGTTTTCTACTGATACCACTGCCATTTTTGCATAGTGGGAAAAGGTTACAATAAAATGTGACATTTGTTTGACAAGACGTTTTCATATGTATTTAAAATGGAGAGTGGAAGGAAAAACAGAAAGAGGAAAATTTTATCAGATAGCGGAACGTCAAAGTTTATATAAGTTTGGCGACACAAAATTGCCGAATTGAGTGGGCAAAGGAAAAATAGCCACATTTTAAAGGAAATGTGAGCTGCAGGACAGTTATGGCATTGTTCTGTCTATGAAAGAAGTTCGAACAAGACTAAATAACTTGATAAGGCGATGTCGGTAAGTAGCAAAACAAACCTTTAATGTATTATAACTAACATCCATTTGTTTAATTAGAAAAGAAAAACAAATGAGTGGCAAATCTGGAGTGTCTCCATCTGAATGGGAATTTTACGATGAGATTGCAAATTTATTGGTGAGGCAAGGCAAACAGACTGGATGAATTTGTAGTAGAAAGTATAGGTATATTATTATTGAAGGTTGAAGAAGCAACAATTTATTATTATTTTTGTATTATTTTTATTAAATAGATGAAGAAAACTCAAATACAATATTGCTATCGCTGAGTATAGATGTACTCGATTTCGATTATTCTAAATCTTCCACGACATAGTCATGGGCACATTGCTCTACCCCAGTGTCATCATCAGATGTGCCATCATTGTCAGGTGGAAAAACTTCGGCGGCAGGACCATCTCCGGCAGCTTAGCCTTCAAAATCAACACGTCCTAAAAATAGAAGAAGAGGGAGGGCTACAATTAATGAAGCTTTACTAGAAGTGGCAAAGGAGGAAGCAGAGTGCTCCAAGGATTTCGTCGGTCAGTCCAAAAATAAAAATGAAGAAGCAAGAAATCAACTTTTGCGGGAGAACATTAATTTACAAAAGAAAATATTAGAATTTTTCACGTCAAACAAAAAATAAATAATGTGAGAATCTAATAAAGACTTACCAAAGTATTTCTTAAGTGCATTGCTTATTATATTTCCGGCGGTTGTGTGCCCAGCTATGTATTGTTATGAAGTGGGGTTGATTGCGCTCTAATTGTTTTGCTTCATTTAACCATATTTTGTTAATATTGTCATTTTTATTATTGCATATATTATGAAGCACACAACATGCTTTAATTATTATTGGCGTGTTGTCAATGTGAACTTCTAATCCTTTCCCAACGCGTCTGAAACGAGCCTTTAAGTGCCCAAAGGCATTTTCCACTACTCGTTGAAATTAGCTGAGTTGATAATTAAATTTCTGTTCATTTACGTCTCGACATACAGAAAATGAAAATGGCTTCATCACTGACTTGGAAAGCTTAAACGCTGAATCACCCAATAGTAATACCGGAACGTCCACACCTTCAATTTTATGCTATTATTTACAAAAATGGGATTTTCAGGAGGGAGTTTTCAAAAATTGTCGAGTCTTACATCTGCCAGGACTTCCTACATCTATATATGTAAGACGGTACCTATAGTCTACTGCTGCAAATAAAACCGGAGAGTACCATCCTTTGTAGTTATAGTAATCCACAGCTTGATCTTTAGAAGGACTTACTTCTATATGGCAGCCATCGATAGCTCCGAAATACTGTGGAAAGCCAAGCAGTTCAAATCTGCGAACGATTTCATTTTTTTTTTCTTGTGTTGAGGATGTACTCAAAAATGCCTTTTGGAATATATTATACAATGGAGAACAATCTTACTACAAGATATTCAAATTTAATATACCAGATCAAAAGCAATATATATTTCTGAGTATATTTCTTTTTGAATCAAATCAATCAAAAAATGACAAAGTTATTGAAGTTTAAAAAAACGGAAATTAAAAACGTCACGGTACACAACACGCACGATGCCAGTTTGCGCAATATAATATTTATAAGACGACATTATATGAAATAAATCCAAAACAAATCCAATCCCGAGCACTTTCTATCACGGCGGCGCAGCAACTACACTCGCGCTGCGTTAGACCGCGAATTGTATTGTGTATTGTGACGTCATCATGTTAGAGCGCGTTTTTGAGAATACGGCGCTAAAATCGCTATAACTTCGTCATTTTTTATAAGTTTCAATAATTCTTTCACTGAATTAATTTTTTTTTGCGACTATGATTCTGCATAATTAACTCAAATAGTTGTTGTTCCTCATTGTGTACAAAATTCCAATAATACTTCTCCTACGGTAATTCTGCACTAAATAGGCTTGCTACAGTCCTATATTCTACCGAGGAACCGAGTGCGTATAAAGATATGGCAATTTTTTTAGCTAAGGAAATAGCTAAGCGCCATGTTGTATCCATTCTTTCCATATTTTTCAAATTATCAACCAAAAAATTGAATGTTGCTCTGTCCACTCGAAACGCGCTCTTGAAATCCTCTTCATACATCTTGGGCACATCTTTTTCCCAATATTGAGAATTTTGAACCTAAGGATATGAAAAATCTAGCATAAATATTATCAGTATCTTACAGTTCTAAACTAGGGATTACCTTTGTATTTAAAATATACAATTTTCTATAAAGCGCTGCTCATCTTTTGATCCTAATTGCTTATAACTTAAGCTGCATGTTTGAGCTCTCCAGCAAATTTATTAATAATAAATTATTCATATAAGCTGAAATTAATTTATTTTGTGTCATTTTCACAAAAAACTTCTACTTGAGATGGTATCAATGACATGGTATCAATACCATATGTGTGTCCCCAGTAACTTTCAACGAAATATTGCACTTTCTCGTCAGTGAAATATCGGGAGAAAAACAAGTACTATTAGAGTCAAATAATTAAAAAAGCGCCACTAAAAAAGCTGACGTTTTTTTTCTAGATCTAGGCTTTATATTTCTAAAATAGTCACAAAGAAATGAGAATATCTACTAATAGGAATTTGATTTAAAACCCTTCAATTTTTACCATTTTTTACAAGTTTCCGAGTTAATATAACCATTCCTATACATTTTTTTTAATTTTTGCTGATGTTATTTACTAGACTTCTTCGTTAATTTAAGATATATTTCATTATTCTGCTACAAATAGTTTGCCAGAAATTTATTTTTTCCTTCAAGGTTAGTCACAAAATCAAACATTAAAAAGACAATTTTGTCTTTTGATTAAAAGTTTTCTTACCTATCTTTATTATTCATTAACTATATAAAATCAAAACAATAGAATTTATGTATAAATTTAATATTAGATGTGTTTTTATAACTGTTAACTGGGTTATGACTGGGTAACGTATAGAACAAGAAAAAATTGCAATTTTCCATCCTACAGAAAGATACCTATGATAAGGAAGAAAGCTTGAAATCTTGAGTCTGTTTCTTGCTAATGCTTCTTCTTCTCGTACCCGCATTGCACAACACATAAAAATATGATCTATGCATGTATATGTAAGCCTGATTTAGTTTTTTAATACATATATTTCGATCTTATATTAACAGACAAAAAAAGAAAAGAAAAACATTTCCTAAAAATAAGAGTCCCAAATTAATTTGTGGGTATAATTTTGCTTGCGTTCAATAATGGTGATGAAGAAATATTTCAACATTCGTAAATATTTATGGAAATATCACAAAAAATGAGTTTTACAAATAATGCCTGGTATTGTGATCATTTCGCGGATAAATTTTGTATGGAAATTTAGCGGTGAAATTTAGTTGCGAAATATTTAGCCAAATCGCTGAAGAAAGTGGTATTGTGTTTTATCAGCCAAAAGTTTGTTTAGTTTTGACAAGTAGATGGCAGTATTTTCCACAAAGGTATATTTAGCATCAGATTTATCCGCTCAATACCTTTTTTCCGCGCTAAAATTTTGACGTTTGAAGTTGAATGAAATTGGAATACTAGAGTGGCAGTGAATTTTTATTTTATTTTTCGGGCAAAAAATTCCGTCTTCAGTTAGACAATTCTTTTGAGAAGAAATTAAAATAGTAAGTATAAATATAATTTTCCTTACTATTTTGAGATTGGGTAATTGCAATAGCAATCTAAAAGAACAAGAAATAATATCACAAATGCACGACAGTTGATTGTCAAAAGCAGCCACCTATAGTTCAAAACAATGAACAATTTTAGCCGGAAAAAAGGTCCCTGTTCGATTGCTGCTAAATATTTATCCGCTAAATGAACACAATACCGGGCTTAATAGCTAAGCAATTCAGACTCTTTATGTCAACATATTTTTATTCTTTTATTAAATAATTATAGAAAATATATTCAATAATAAAAACTATTGAAAGCTCAATTATTTAATTGAACCTTTTTTTTCCCTTGGTCTATAATTTTAAAAAGTTTTGTAAATAATTATTAGAAATGCGAATTAAATGTTTTCATCATATTTCACTTCCATGACATATACATAATTGATTAGTAAGGAAATAGAGTAATTCTGTGAACTGTTTAAAAATTTCAATTATAAGATGTAGATATCTAAGCAGAACAAAAATTACCAGGAAACTATTGTACATACGTAAACGTAATATGATCAAGCTTTGTGCCACAAAATGCAAATGTGTCATGCCGTTGCTGTTATGGACTCCATTCCAACGCCAGAGAACAGCACAGCTAAGTTTGGGAAGAGCAACAAGTTATAATCGTCATAGATGGCTTACATTTTTGGCAATTAGCGGATGTTAGGGACCAATATAATTTGACTGCTTCAGATATCTGGAATGTAGACGAGACTGGAGTAACAACTGTGTAGAGACTAGGAAAATTCGTAGCAGAAAAGGGTATCAAGCAAGTTGGGAGTATAAATACATAGCGAAAAATGAGTACTTGTTATGCTGTGTACGGATGTAAGTACTATAGTACTGGAAATTATGTGGCGCCTATGTTCATCTTTTACTTTAAGTGTTACCAGGATCATAGGTCCAGGAAACATTTTATTACTAATATCCGACCACTCAAAATGTGATTTGCTGCTACTGGATAAACATAATCATAATCTGATCTTTCAGGCAACTTGTCCATCCCTCTAGCGTAGAGGTGGAAGCTCTCATCCTTGCACCCAAAATATTCAACAACTGCCTTGGAGACAGCTTCGAAAGAAGTAAATTTTTTCCACGTCAGATAATTAAGAAGCGATCGGAATAGATAGTAATCCGATGTAGTAATGTGTAAGAATTTCCCTTCCATTCAGCTTTAGTTGCGTCACCATTGCAGTAGGTATGTGGTCTTGCATTATCAACACAATTCTTTTTCTGTTTGCTAATACTGGCCACTTTGAATTTATTTGAATTATCCTTCAATTTATCAAGCTGGTTACAATATGTATGTTTGCCCTTGTTTAAATAGCTCGTAGTACAGTGGACCTCTTCTATTGCACCACAAACAGAGCATCGCCTTTCGTTGCTGAAGGTCTAGTTTTCCAATAATACTGGCGGATGTTCCAGATAAACTTTTTTCTCTCTTTACATTCTCGTCAAGGACGCACTTTTCATATCCGTCATGGTCTTGTCCAAAAACTGCTCCACATTGTGTCTAATAAGGATAGATGCTTCAAGACAAATCCAAGATGCTTGATGTGTTCCTCTGCAGTCGACTGCTAGATGCCTAATTCTTTTGCAATTGCTCTAGAAGTTAAATGTGGGTTACTCTCCAGATCGGCGATCTTTGAGACTGAAATCTCCGGAACGAAATTTGGCACTCTGGCAGGTCCGAAGATTTACAATTTCATTTCTCAGAGTGTCACATACATAAGTTTTTACAAATACCCGATGCGTTTCTTCCTTTCTGGAACTAATGCCAAATGCAATATCTTAAATGGACTTTATCCACTGTCATCTTATTCATTCTGTACTTCGCAACTAACTGATGAAGGATATTGAAAGTAGTTCTCTTATATCCCACGAGAGGTACACTAAATAATAAGACCCCACGCGATGCATTCTAACTGCTTGTTTTAACCTGACAGGTAAAATTACTTGCAGCTAGTAAAATATACGATAGAGCTTTCTCGTCAACCCAAATTATACAGTACATGAAATCAAAAAATGCAATTAGTCTTTTAGTTGTTACTTTACTGGTGTACAACAATTCATTAAGATTCGAACATCCTGATACATAATCGATCCGATTATTTTAAGCGAGCAGCAGTGTTATAAGCCAACAATTTTACAGATTTAGCACATCGTATCATCTCCTGATTTTTCTGATTCGAATGCTTCATATTTTTCATAAAAAAATACGTATGTTTTTAAAAAATAGTATTATTTCCTATTGTTATTGGGGATCTGAAAAATCATTTTGAAGCCAGAAGCCTTGTTTATCCTAGTCCCAAAAATAGTGCGGGTGTTCGGCCTCGTTTTGACGATATAAAATTTTAAAGTGACCGTATGCGCAAAGTAATGCAATATTCTATTTGTCTTTTTCAACTAGGAACTCTCCAATTGCTTGGAAAGTAGGCCTCGTTTAGCCTGTTCCTAAAAAGGAGAGAGTAGCGATTTCTCAAATTATCGACCAATTGCAGTCACTTTGAATTTTTCGAAGGTTTTTAAAGAAGAAGAAAACATGACAATTATATACTCCACTTCATGGTGGGGTGATAATGAGTTTTTTGACCAATATGCATGTTGGAGTATATTTTGCGCTCGAACACTACAAAAAAAATGTTAGGTTCCCTATATTCAGTGCAAGGAATTTCCGTAAAATAAATCTAGTGTTCCCTTGAAAATTGGGAATATACCATTCGGCTACCTAAAGTTAATCAAATAGTACAAAAAACAAGTAAGAAAGCTAAAATTGGTCTAAGACCAATTCTTATGATACCCTAGGGCCTAGATGAATGCCCGTATGAAATTTCGTATTGTCACCCTTCTGTGCAAGTTTGATTTTTGAAGTGGTTTTTCGCATATATTTCTAGAATGACTCGTCGGACAGAACAAATGATTATAAGCAATTTTATAGGACTTCGTATTTTGAAGAAGTTTTCAGTACAAAAAAACGGTGTCTAGGACTGATCCTTTCCACAGTTATACGTAAAAAACCAAAATTTTTATATAGCAACACCAAGAAGAGGTTGCCCGATTTATTCCATTTTTGAAATTTTATTTGCTAGTACAATGAAAACACCAATTTCAGCTCTCTATATGGATGCGTTCTCAGGCAGTGTCCAAATATATAGTGGAAAACGAAAGTTTTGTATGGCAACCCCACGAAGGAGTTGCCCGATTTGTCTCATTTTCGGAATTAATTTTGCTTATTTTTTTAAGTCCGTGTACACGCTCTCGGGTTATCGTGCGCACAGACGGACGGATATGCAAAAATCATAATAACTTTTAATATTATACGTGGGTGTCCAATCCATTTTGCTCTACCATCATTATTTCGAGGTGTTATAAACTGAATGACAAACTTAGTATACCCCTATAGATTTCATCTAGGGTATAAAAACATATTCTGGGTAAATTTCTTTTCAAATGGTGTATAGGACGCTTTATAAAAGGATTTTGAAAGTATGTAGGTACTTTTACCTAATTTGGGTTATTTTCCATTAATTTTATTACTTGTGACCAATAGGTTATGAAATCTTAAAACTAATGGAAATATATCTACTCTCATTTGGTAAATTTGGGAAAATAATATCAATTCCATAATGTTATGGAAAAACTAAAATAGTTTTATAAGCAAATAACGCACATATACATTTATGTTGTATGTATATAACTAATAGACAGGATGTCCGGTTTAACGATGCAAATATTACCCACCAATAATAAGTTGAGATAACAAACTCTCCACTTCACTTCTGTCCATTATAAAATATATTTTTATCATATAAGTATCAACCAAAAGCTATTATTTAATAAAATCTTATTAATAAGATGTACCTAAATGCATTAAAATAGTACGTCTTCTACATATACATGTACAACTGTAGCTCATTTTAGACTTATTTACATTCGGCAGATATAACATACATAATTCACTCGAAGGGAAAACTTCTATTATATTTTATATCCATACATGAGACAACTTACAACTATAGATTAGAAAATCTCCATATAAACCCGGGTCACTTTTTGAAAGCTCTTTAACTTTTCATTCAACCAAAGAAAGCTATCATTGCGAAGAATTTATGTGGCATACTACAGCAAAAGGGAGAGAGAGAGAATGTGTAGAACTTTCTATTAGAGGGCCATTAGCTCGTTTTAGTTGGACCGCGTTTTTGTGAGGTTGGATGTAAGTTGTCTCAGCCTTAGCTAAGTTGATTAGGCCCTTCAGTGTAGTGAAAATTCCCTACCTATAGGTCCTATTTATGCAAGCGGAATGGAATAATATATACCGCCTGTGTACAGTCCAAGTTTATATAAATTCAATGCAGAGAAGGTAGGTACACCTCCATCGAGTGGAAAATTTCCATTCCACTCACGCATTCAAGGGACAATTTCATTAATTGTACCTTTTTTTTTTTGTTCAAGAAAGAATTTTTTGGGATTCTCCGGTATATAGCAAAAGCTAAAAAATGTTCTAAGTTGTTATTTCATCACACAACCCATTAATTTTTGGTGACAAGTTTCAAGTCTTGGTTTGACTCATCAACAGGTCACAAATAGCGAAATTGTGTGATTTAAAAAACAAATGAAAAAATGAAAAAAAGAAGAAAGAAATGAAAAGTTTGAGAAAAATAGAAAAAAACAATTTTTTTATTTGTTAAAAAATTTAAAAATTTTTAAAGAAACAGATTCATTCGAAGCGAATCGAACCTGTATACGCCACGCAGTGGGCTGAAAAATAAAGAAGAAAAGGAAGAAGAAGAAGCGTTTCGTGTCAGCAGAAAACCTTACACTCATCGGTGCAGCTTGGTTTTCTGACTGCTGCAGACGCTTGAAAATAGATCAAACTCATATAAACTCAGAAATAAATTCTGGGTGTGAATTATAACGTAATCTATTAATTGTACCCTTCACTTTTGTAAAAATACCCATTATCTTGTTAAAATGCGATGAAATGCGCATTTGTACACTGTTCAGTTTTATTTTGACCTTTGTGCGGTTGAGACATGCGCGAATTAATAATTTTTCTTCAAAATTTTAAAAATGGAAATAATCGTGAAATCAAGTAATATAACCTTTATTGAAGTTAATTATTGTTTCGAAAATAATATGTTCATTTTGATTAAGTAGGTACAACCTAACTGGTATTTTGTTTTTTTATTTCAAATAAACTTATTTAAAGATTTTTTTGTTTTGTTCAATCACTCTTTTCTTACACCTATTTCCTTTAAAAATATGAATTATTTTAGGAAAACTTAATTTGAGGAAAAAGTACCACTAATGGAGATATTAAAGAGATATTTTTAGACACCAATTGTACAAAGATCATTCATTATGTTTATAATTCACTATACTTTATGTTTATTTCCATATATTATTTACATTTGTTTAATGGTTCATTAAGTACAGTGAATATTGATGGTCCCCTTGCTCGTCTGGAAAGATTTCCTACTTTCGGTAGAAAATTACTCAATATCCATCTAGTTATGCATTTTATCAAAGGTAATTTTTTATTCTAACTATTTAAAAGTCTCTGTATTCAAGGTAAAAGTTTTGAACTTATTTATGCACTATTCCATAATATCTATGAAAGCATGTATAGTTCAAACATTTGTTTACCTTAATTTATTCAAAAATTTCTCTAAATTTTACGGATATTTCTACAAAATTTGTCGAAAAATTTACATTAATTTAATGATGCATTTAGTTAATTTATTGAATATCACCCAACTTATATGTAAACAATTTCCCTTCTCCCGGTAGAAAATTCATTAAAGCCTATTGATTTCAAACTCTCTATAGATAGAGTAAACTTACATACCTTCAAGGTGTATACTTTTCCTTAAAGTTAGCGAAATATGACTTAATTTTGTGGCATAAATTGTTGACACCGAATTTAGGGAAATATTTTTTATAATGTACGTTGAAAAAGGTTACTACATAATGGTCTCTAGTTTAATTTATCACATAACTATTTTCATCGTAAAATGAGTCGGAAAGAAGATATTGTTACAAAAACTGTTTTTGGGCGCCATTTTGCGAGATGGCAAAGTAAAAATTTGAAAAGAGCACGTCGAATTTTATAAAAATACCAATTTTCAAAACTCCCGGAAAACTTGCCAGGTAAAACTATCAAACGAATGTACTATTACTGGACGGCTTAAAACAAAACACGTAAATCCTAAAGGTTTCCAAAATAACGGTACTTAAAAATATTTGGTAATGTTTTTATAGATCACCCGGTAACTTCTGAACGTTACACCCTACCCATTATGATATTTATATTCATGTTACAAATCATGCAGGACATATAGTATATGTGTTTAAATTTGAATTGAAATTTTTGCAAATAAATTGATTGACCCATTGCACCTGATGTGCAATAAATCTTAAGTGGACAATTTGTCGATTGACACGTATAGAGGATATTACAGATCCAACAATATTTTATTTCCTTGGGCAGTAATCTTCAAACTAATTAATTTATATTTATCTGAATGAATTATTTGTACGAAAAAAGCTATCGATAAGAACCAAACTAAAAAAATGAAATATATACTCCATTTTTATGTTTGAATTTCAAATCCTTTCATCCCGAAGCTCTGGATAGTAGTACGGAAGCATCGACATCTACTCCTGATTCCAGTGGATCAAAATAAATGCGTTGGAAAAGCAACAGCAAGGAAATAAACAAAGCTCTCTATGATTACATAATTAACCCTGGAATACTAACCCGTTTTGATATTCGCTTATTGGTAACCCTGAGTAAATATTACTCACACACGAATAAATTATAAACAAACGAGTTGAAATATTTTAGCGGAATACGATAACAGAAAAATGAAAGAACAGCATTCCTCCAAGAATAATTTAAGATTTACATAAAGAAATTTTAATTAATATAGTAAGGATAATTAGAAATAAAGGAATCACATTTTATACATCTTGCAAATTTTTTTTGTCATGAAGAGATTTTATACTACAATTTTGGGTTCCCGGCCAATGAGGAGCCTGAGGAATGAGAGGACTGACCTGCTGGGAAGGCTCTCCCTCCCTTAAACTAACAATCACGCTTCATGCAATGCACTTAAGAAGTGGGGACGCTGTGGTCATATGTCGTGAAGAGCAGTGCAGCTTTCAAGCAGAAAGTGAGTAAAATTTACTCACGGGTAGCATTCCAGGGTTAATGATCTACTGGGGAATCACATAGTCTGCAAAATTTATTAAAAGTTACCGCTCAAAAAAAAAAAAAACTGTAATGAGCAGACAAACTTTAATAAAAGTCTTGAATTAAAAAATTAAAAGTAGTATGGTCGAAAATATGAAGGAGTTTAAAAACGAAAACATCTTTGCTTGACAGTGGATTGCTGGACTTCTCATCACAGGTCGTATCTAGGCGTTACATGCCATTGGATAAACAACGACCTTCAAACAGAATTTCGTATTCTTTCTTGCAAAAGAATACAAGGGTCATTCGATCGATGTACTAGTGAAAGAAATTTATGGTATTTTAAAACTATATAATCTAAAGTAAAATATATAGTGACAGATAACGCGGCAAATTTTGTTAAAACTTTCAGGCAAAATAAAAAAGAAGATTATAGCGAAATAATAATAACAATACAATATACATAACTATTATGCTTGCGTTTATTCTAGACTTGCCCCACAAGAAGTAAGAGAACTCTTCGATTCATTTGTAGCAGAAAATAACGATTCTACACATGTCCGCGAACTTTTTAAAGCGAAAAGCATTAAAATTTCAGATGTTTTGCTTTTAAATAATAAATCGTTCGTCATTAGTATTACCAATGCACCATACAATCTGCGAGGAGTCATACAATAAATTTCGATTGTAGGTACGATGAATTTCATTAGTGCTCTAAAAACCTGTCGATATGAAGAATTCAAATTAAGATACGAAAAGCTCGAGGAAAATGTATTGTATATAATATCAGAATAAATATCTGAACCAATCATCCACATAAGCTGATTTTATTAAAAACCAATTGGGGATGTACTTTACGCCTCCGGGAGGAACGAGATTGAATTCTTTGTACGATTCGTTTTGCGACAGTTTATGGCTAACAAAAAGCAAAAGAAATGAATTTGATGTTGTATGCGACCATTTGAAAGTCAAAAAAAATTTTGGATGAAGAAGTTATGTTTCTACAAAATTTTTGTGATGTGAGTTTTTCAACATAAAACCACTGGAAATTATACTTTTTACTGTAGTTTTTCGATCATATACAGATTTATTTATAAACCAGCGGCTAGATATTCTGCAAGGCGAATCGGAAAATTTTAGAGGGATAATTTATTATTTCCAGAATTAATGAAAACCTGGAATGTTTCGACGTGAATACGTAATCCCATAATAACAACCAAGTTTCGTCATTTTGGGATTCAGATTGTGAAGATGACCAAAATTAAGAGTCAGAAATATTTCTTAGAGTATAATTTTTCCACAGGGAAAACCTCGAAAGAATTTCAAAGCAAACGATTTTACATGATAAACTGTCTTTTTACCAACTACAACACAGCACTGCCTAGTAGTGATGATCATTCTATGGGAAAAAAATGTAAGTAGAATTTCCTTGAATTGAATTATGACATCATGGGTATTTTTCTTACAGTCTTTACACATTGTTGAAAAGTATATTTGTACATAATATTGACAGGAAGAAGAAATGTTGTCTAAAAAATTTAATAACACAATGAATGATTTTTTGTGAGCTTTTCTTATTTGATTGAAATTTATGTTAGTTTAAACATAATTTGAGTCTGTTCCTACTCTCAAATGATGAGTCCGCTCAAGACTTTAGTTCGAGCAGGTCCGCTCAAATTCGATCAATTGATGAGCGGATTCACAGCTTGGGTTGAATGATGAATTGATATTGACAAATGAGTCTGCTCTTTTACAACCCTACTACTACTATTCGTACAGGAGAATAGTCTTTCAGTAATTTTATGATTGGATCCTTATTTTCTCAAAGGCTACACTTACGATATACCTTACATAACAAAATAATAGTTTTGATTACAAATAACCTTACCATTTTACGTACAATAGCTTTAGTTTGAGGAACAGATGTGGCAGGGTATGTGCAGCCGTAATCTGAATCACAGGACCATGGTATATTTCCATATGCAAATTATATTTTTTTAATATACATTTTCATTACAGTTTTTGTTTGAGGAATCGCGTCATTTGGTTAAAATACATTTTTTTAAGAAAGGTCTAAAAATTTGATTACGTTTGGAAAAATAAGAAAGCAAGCTCTATGAATAGTAGTTTTGTGCACAAGAGCTATTGAAATCAAAGTTTTGTCAGTTTTACATAAGAACACTGCAAATATTTTAGAATGTTAGGACTAAGTTAGGAGCGCTCCCGTATAGTAGTGAAGGAATCTGTTTCATGGCTTGGGATTTGGGAAGTGTTTTTCTAGGGTTTTGGTTCAGGGCATAAGGTTACACCAGTGGTAAATATGTATGGATATGTACAGTATTAATGTATGCATCTAGAAAACAATTTTTTATATGTTCTTCTTGAATACTGTAACATCAAAAGGAAATTTCTGTCACACAGAATCTATTTTATCAATCGAATTTCCTGCTTCCCATTTTATGAAGAATAATTAAAAAGAAAAAAAAAAAATGTAATTAGTAGCCCGAGGGAAGAATTTATTTGTATACTATACATACGTACAATTTTTGCTTGTATGCAGATGATTTCTCTATGGAAATTAGTGAAATCTATTACATTACTCGGATAATAGTAAATCATTGTTAATAGTTTTAAAGTACGAACAAGTAAACGACCATATATGTATCAGCAATTCCATACGAAAACGACCTCCGGCCTTAGATACAGGGTGACTCAAGTTTTAATGTTTTCACTATGGACGTGTTTCTTAATTTGCAGATTACTTGGGATCGGGCTATTCGATTTTTATGTGTAATATCTCAAATTAAAGATATTAAATGGGGCTTTCCAAAGAAATAAAAACAAAAATAAAAAATATTGAAGAAGAAAACACGATTTTTTTTAATTTTGGATTTTTGACCCCCTCCCGAACAGAAAGCTGCCCCCCACCCCTAAAAAATATTTTTTTTAAATGCTCGAATATTAATACATAATATATCAAAAATTTGTGGATGTTCAGCTCTTGGTTTTTAGGAGATACAATTTTTTTTTATTAGCTCTGCAAAATTTCATGGAATTTACTTCAAAAACTGATTTTTTTATTGTTTTTAGATACTCAATAAAATATGCGTTTAAAAAATATTACAATAATAGTTCTGTTTTATTATTTCAAAAAATTTATAATTTTATTTTTAGTGCAAAACGAGTACCCTTTAACACTAACACTGAGTACGTTTAGACCGCAGCTATTTAGAACTAGTTTTACGTAAGTCGACTTACGTATGACTAATCCGGCTGCCGTTTAGTCCACTCGTATTAAAGCTTTGACAGTTGTCAAATTTGTCAGATCTTCACCAGAAAAATGGGAAAATAATATTTTTATTTTGTGCATGGTGTTCACAAGAGAACATAAGAAAAAAATTAAATTTTCCAAAATTTCTAATTTTTTATACCATCCATTACGGAAGGAATACTTTCTTCAATAGGTCAAAAGTCTACTATATAAAAAAATTTGTCCCTTCCTCTGAACAGTCGCACTTTTTTCCTTCTTAATTCCACTCATTTTCATTAAAACCAAATAACAAATCTCTCTATGAATGAGTATAACGCATTCCAGTTTGTAAATAATTCCTTATCTGAGGTTTATATCCACGTTTAATACTAATTTTGTAGGTCAATACCGCACCAAATACCGGATTAAAATAGGACTAATTTTTCATAATGCGGCATATTCACACCAATTCATATTAGTTCTATGTAAGTCGACTTACGTAAAACTAGTTCCAAATGGCACGGTCTAAACGGGCTCACTATTTTCATTTACAGGTATAAAACTGTGGTACTTTTGAGTACCTACTATTGCCTTGGCACGATCATATCTATTTTTAATTTTTCTTTCAATATTGGTGTAATATTTTGTTGAAACGTGAACATAATTTACCTTAGACTCTTTTTGTGAAACAGCCCAATCGTACAGATGTTTCGATGTTTGAATTTCACTATTTTGCAAGCTAACTTTTGCTGCATTTTTTTTAGAACTCCTCCTAAAGCATCGCAAGGTCCTTTCCCATGGCAGGTTGCAAAAAAAGTGCCATTCTGCCTCAAGATTCATATGGCATATATTGTACCAGGTCATCCTATTTTTGTATTGATCTCCAGACCCATCTGAAAAATGAGTAATTTTTTCAACGAAACCAGTCCTTTATGAAGTTGAAGCTTTTTTCCAAAAATAAACGAACTGCGACATGGTTGTGTTTTAGTGATTCCGTTATTATTATTAAGCTGGTAAATTGCAGCACGTCGTTATCATCCAAATAGTAAATAGCAAGTGGGTGTATGGTGCATTGCGTATTTGGCCAGTTAAATTCCTGAACAGCAACCTGAACCACGAAAGAATAATTTTCTGAAAAATCGGAGATCATAATGCATTCATTTAGCTTTAAGTTAACCTTGCAATGCTTTAAATATTTTGCTTGTGCTTTAGCAATAAAATGATGTGGAACTAATTTGCAAATTTTTTCGCAAAAAACATCAATGAATTGCTGGGTTTCCATTTGTATCGTTTCAAAAGTGCATCGGTCCACTTTTTGCCATTGCTTAAATGTGAGCACTTCAATATCCTTACCCAGAACCTCCAAAAGTATCGCGATTAGGTTTTTCGTGCTTAGACATTTTACACATTGTTGCAATAAACATTAATTGTTGTAGTTGTCGCAAATTACTTGGTAGATAAGATCGTGGTAGGTGGTTGTATAATCAGGAACGTGTTTACTTCTTTTAAGAACATCAAATATGAGCTTAATATTCTCGTGGTAATTGCAAATACATATGAAATGAGTTCCTGACGATTGCGCCAGAACTCAGTTTCCTGCCCGCACGATGTGTTGCAAATGTGGAAAGCCCAATTGTTTTTGTGGGAAAATTTTCTTTGAAAATCTGGTATGATTCTTTCAAATTGCATACAACTATTCTAGGCTGCTTTGCTAAAACAATAAAATCTCTTTTGCCGGCCTATACACGGCTGATGTCATCATCTTCATAAACCTCCTGCACAAGATGTATCGTCTCATTATCGATGGCATTGCTTTCCAATTTCAGATCTGGTGTTGATAAAATACCTTTTTTGCTTTTTTGCCCGATTTGCAAGATGAAAGGACACGTTGAATTCTCTTTAAATTTTGCGAGCTAACCATCTATTTGGCAGGGTTGTCAGTGTAAGATACTATTCCTTAAATGTTTCGGCTTTTCCAAATTTCTCCTTAAGTTGCTGAATGATTTCCATAGCATTATTTGGTTCATACTATTCTTCAGAGCAGGATATGGCAAATTAAACACATGTTCCGAGACTTTTGAAGATAATTCGACAGCTTTCCTTTTTCTTTAACTATCACGCTTAAACCTTTTTGGTATTATCGGTGAGCTGCTGAGAAGACTTAAAGTATTATTTAGACTGCCGAAGTCAGGAATCACAGTTTGTAGATGTGGATAAAGCTGTGGATTAAATATAAATTTTTTTTTATAATTTTTGGAATTACTATAATATATGAGATATCATATACCTTGGCTGGAAATATGGTCGCTATTTCTTTTAATCCCCGACGGAACAGGAATATCCCATGTAAGATTGACATTCAGGACATGCTTTCTGTATATTTACATGTAACAACTTCCGCAAATTTTTTCATTTAGTAACAATTTAATATTTTGTTCTTCCGCGCGTTTACATAACGAAACGGTAACATTTCGATAATTAATACTGTTTTTATTCACTTTACACAAACACTATTCGGAAAACATTTTTCTATCTATTCACTTTAATTTCAAAACTAACTAACTAACTATGTATATAGTTGTGCATATGGTGCGTATTTAATGACAAGTACATTAGTTCAAGTAAAGTCTGCATAATTAATAGATAAAATTCAAAGAAGACACATTGTAACAAACTATCTTAGTCTCGATCCCTAGAATTATCTCATGCTACATTTTGAAATCAATATGCTCCCACGGACATTTTTACCTACCACCATTTACATATATTGCAGGTAATTTGTACTTAACGTACGAAAAGAAAATATGTTGTGAAAAACTGAGAATGTTTTATGGCTGAGTCATAAATACAAATAATAAAATGACTTTGTTAAAAGTTGGCCTGCTAGATAGGTAAAATTTAAATCTCTGGGAAAATAATATTTTCTGATAGGTCAATACATAAAATGCATGACCTGGTACGATGTATGTATGCATGTCATATGCAGAATTTGAGTAACTCCTCAGATTAATTTCAGATCCAAGAAATGAATCTTGGCGATATTCCCACTTTATGCGTTTATCCAGGTCTTAGGGATCAAAGAGGTCTATTACCAGAAAAAAAAAATCAAATTTATGAGAGTTTATTAGGCTTATTTTATGATAAGGGAACACAAAATTAAGTTGAATGATCTTTGCAAACATTTCCAATTTTATGACGAATAATAAGTCTAATGGTACTTTTCTGAATTAAAATGTAATGAGATTCTTAGGATACCATTTGAATATAAGTCTAAACAGAAGTAGTTCAATTTAGTTTGCAAAATAGTTAACATGAAAGAAAAATTAAAAATAGATATAATCGTGCCAAGGCAATAGTAGGTACTCAAAAGTACCGCAGTTTTATACCTGTAAATGAAAATAGTGTTAGTGTTAAAGGGTACTCGTTTTGCACTAAAAATAAAATTATAAATTTTTTGAAATAATAAAACAGAACTATTATTGTAATATTTTTTAAACGCTTATTTTATTCAGTATCTAAAAACAATAAGAAAATCATTTTTTGAAGTAAATTCCAAAATTTGGTGGGGGGGGGGGGCTTTCTCTTCGGGAGGGGGTCAAAAATCCAAAATTAATAAAAATTGTGTTTTCTTCTTCAATATTTTTCATTTTTGATTTTTGATTTTATTTCCTTAAAGCCAAATTTAATACCTTTAATTTGAGATATCACACATAAGAATCGAATAACCCGATCCCAAGTAATCTGCAAATTAAGAAACACGTCCACAGTGGAAACATCGAAATTTGAGTCACCCTGTATCCAAGGCCGGAGGTCTGCAGGCTAAACAAAAAATACGAGTCCAATATTTTTTAATACTTAACTAATTCTGAAAGTTTCATCGAAATCAGAGGGGGTCGGGCCCAATGGGTGATCGTTTTGGTTTGGAATTGCTGATATATCAGCATTAACCAGAAAATCTCTATCAGTCCAAAGGGTAGTAAGAGTTTTTGGTCTCTTGATAAAACAGTCAAGAACAACTTCACCAGTTCTTCGGTACCGCCCATAATTCATAACGGGGATGTGTACACGAGCCAATTTGTTTGCATCTAAGTTTGCTGGGAATTCTTTTTTACCACCTTCTTCGGAAGCTCCGCCTTCCACATTAACATGTAATCATAGTCAAAGACTGTGCTAACGAGTCTCAATATGTCTAAGGCTGCTAAGCTTAATAGTATTTCGCCCCCGGTACTCAAGCGCTGCGCCTGTTCTTTAGCTAAACCTAAACGCAAACTACTTCTCCTGCCCTATTCGACAGGAGTTTCTCCTTCGGCATGGAAACTTGCACATGTTCAGCCAATACCCAAAAAAGGAGATACAAGCCCACCCTCAAATTATAGACCAATTGCCCTTACTTAGATTCCTTCGAAGGTTTTCGAAACCATCATCAACAACTAATTGATGAAATATCTAGAAACCAATCACCTTATTAGCAATCACCAATACGGCCTTTGTGACGGCCGTTCTATTGGCGATTTACTAATATTTCTTACTGAGCGTTGGAATCAATGTCTCCATAATTTTAGTGAATCTGAAATCATCGCATTAGATATCACGAAGACCTTCGATAGAGTCTGGCATCCTGCTCTTTTAGCTTAACTTCAGGCATTAGGTCTAGAACATATTTTCTTAAAATAGATTGAAAGTTTTCTATTCCACCGTTCAATTCAAGTTACATTAAATGGAGTTACTTCTGACCGATTTATAATCCATGCTGGTGTACCGCAAGGTTTTGTTCTCTCTCTCCTATTCTCTTCTTCATTTTTATTAATGATCTGTTTGCTCTCACTTTCAATCCTATTCATAGTTTTGCAGGCGACAGTATCCTTGAATTCGTGTACTCGTTCGACTCTATAGCTGATTTCCGTATAGTTGACCAAACTATGACCTTACAACAATATTCGCTTGGGGTAGAAGAAATCGGGTCTTCTTTAATGGTTTCAAAACGCAATGTTGTCTGTTATCACTCAAACTTACCCCAACACCCTCTCAACCCATATCCGTTGATGGAGAAGATATCTTGAACTCGCCATCTCTTAATATCTTATCTATCTTATAATTATTTTTGGTATTGCCAAAAATGCGATGAAATGCCTGGGCTTCTTGCAAAGATGCAAGAAATATTTTACTCCATCATATCAGGCCTAGATTAGAATATAATTCCCATCTTTGGGCAGAAGCTGAACGAACTGCATTGTCCGCAAAAGGGCCAAAAGAAGGCTTTCCGGATTATTAGCGATGACATATCAATAGCAACTATTTATTCTCTAGAGCATCGGCGTTTATGTTGGATGTGTATCTGTTTTTTATCGCTACTTCTATGGCTATTTCTCTGATGAAATTTCTAGCCTGATCCCTTCTAGAATTCTTCCTATGCGCACCATACGAGCTATAACCCAAGCTCACCCTCACACCCTTGAAGTCAATTTCGGCCGTACAGTGAAATTCCGCGAATCCTTTAAAATCAGAACAGTACGAATATGGAACTGTTTGCCATCCTCTTTTTCCCCTGAGCTATGAGCCGCAAATATTTAAACGTAATGCATACAGTCAACTCCTTGACTCATCCCAATAATCCTCAATTCCCTGCTCCTTCTTAATTTCTTGGCAAGGTTTTGCTACTGTATTATAGAGTATTATCCTCTGAGCTTTGGCAACATAAAAAAAAAGTTTATAGTATTTGGTAAGAATTTTAATATTAACACAGCCAATTATTGTTAAACCATCAATTTTGAAAAAAAAGTTGAGAAGACATCATCCTGAAGTTGATTTCCGGTGCAGGTACCTATGACAATGCTCCAATAATAAATAATTGATATATGAATATAATTTTCTGTTATTAAATATTGCGAAGCATCCTAACCATATTAAAAATGCCTTCAAAAGTATCTGAATCTGTTTAATGATTTACTCTTAATTTAATAAACAAAATCCTAAAAGAAGGATAATTATCAAGATCTGACATTACTCCTGTTATACTTTTTCCATATACAAACGATAAACTTCAACACAATTTTCATATTTTTATCCTTTGGTTACACATTTTCCCCTAACTCTTGTAAACGAGAATATGTTGTTGTTGCCAGTGGTTGTCGCTATTCCTGTCAGAGTAGAGAGCTCCTTTAAATTGAGGTTATGACGTCATATCAGAGCGCATCGCATCGTTAGTATCGATCGTTTTCATATCACATAAAAGAAAAATGGGGGAGGGTTAGACGCGGAAAGTGCTACTGAAAGAATGGTAGTGTGTTAATTTTATATGAAATTGTCTTTTGTCGTTTTAATTTCCTAAATCACCCTTTTAATAAAACTAATACGTGTATTATGTTATGTATAATCGAAAAATAAATAGAACTATTATCGCGCGACCAATATATTTCCTTCAATATTATATAATAGCTAAAGTGCCAAAGTGAAAGAACAGTTGTCGCGCTTAAGAGGATTAAATCAGCGAAATGAGTTCAATTGAATTGAAGGGAATTATGTACACGAAAACTTTTTAATGTGCTTAGATTTAAAATATATTTTTTGATAAATAAATACCTAATACCTTCTTAAATTAAAGAGTTCTTTGTGAATTTAATTTAGTAATGTTTTTGTATACCGGAAAATTGATGAATGTCAGAGATTAGTATTTCCTTTATTATGGTGCATTATAATCGAAGTTGTAAAATATTGACAAGAGGATTAGAGCAAAATTTGTGTAAAATTTATCTTGCTTTGATAAGACCACTGGTACACCGAAAGAAAAAAACTAGGACAACTTATTTACCTACTATATTTCTGATGAGAAAATCCAAGTAAATTTTTATACCTACAAAATACTAAACATAACTAGTGTGATGCTTTTGTAATGTATAAGCATAAGAAGAATCCAGGTGAACGTACAGAAAACTCCCCATGGGTGGTCGATTGAAAGGTTCACTTAATGATTTGAAAATGTGTCAATCAACGTGTAATTTCATTTGTAATTTAGTAGATACTACTAAATAGTGCTTCAATGGTGATGGTCGTAGTTTCAAGGTAAACTTAGTATGACCGAGACGATCTTCCAGCTTCGTAAATAATATGTGTCAAATTTATAATAGACAATGGCAAAGTTTTTTCTTACTTTTACCACTATCTTCTTCCAATCTAAACGAAAATACTTAAATACTAAATAGTAATATATGTAGTGTGAAATGCCAATATATAGAACAAAATAAAATTTGTGATAGTAGAAATTAAATAAATTGCCAAAGCATAAAGTAACTTCCGATGAAATAAATATTATAATTCCTAAATCTTAGGAAGAAAAAAATTAATTCTTAATTATATACACATTTACCTATTTCTATCTACCTATAACATATAAATTATAATGTTATTAAGTTTAATATGGAAATATAAGTGATAAATAAGGTGTGAAAATACATTATAGTATTGCTACGAGTGTAAAGACGATATAATATTGCACTTTGTGTCCTTTACTATATTATGGTACCTCACTATCAATGTGCCATAAATAGTAAGAGCTAGCGGAGAATTGTGGGGCATTATTGCCAGGCCCCTATAATCTTGCAAATGAAGAATGAAGAAACAAAATGTACGCACGATCTCCTTAATCGTGTGCACATTTACCTACTTACTTGTTGGTGCAGCTGTTTTTGATGCACTCGAATCAGAAACAGAAAAGAAACGTTGGGAGGCACTTCAAGGTTTGTACATGTAACTATTATATATATCTACCTAGCCTATAACTAAATTTATTTTTATATATATGGTTAATTTAAGACTGTTTCCTTTGAGTCTAATCATTGCAACATATTATTAACATTATTCTTAATACTTTCACTCAATATCTAAGTCACGATTGACTAAAATTTCGCTCAATCTTTTATTTTAACTCATTTAAGTCTTTTGTAGGATATGCGGATAGGGCGATAATGGTTCATCTATTACTTGAAAAGTATTGTAATGATATCTTCAATTTAAGCAAGGCTCCGAATCACTAAGAGGAATATCTAAATGGCCTTTTAGGGAGTAATTTGACTCGCACCCAGGTCTAGTGTGCATCCACAACATACCACCAGGACGACTTAAAATTTCTCTTGCTTGCACTTTTAATTCGACATCTTCATCGGATGACGCACGATATAATATCCTACGCAAATCAAATGAATGAATGAAGATATTGAATAACCTAACAACAAATTCACTGTCATGTTGTAATAGCCAACTGCTCACGGACAAAATGTGGTAAAAAGTGTTTTCACTTGATTGTGAGTAGTTTATTAGGCGATTATCCATCTGATATTGATTTGTTTGTGATTAAATAAATCACTACCGGTAACCATCCCTTCACATCGCCTTTATCATACATCAGATGCCACTGTGCATGGCACCATTTAACTTTATATCTACCTTCGAATATCTCTACATACAACAGACAGAAATACTGACAAGACAAACTGGCAGACTGTCTCCATAATGACTAAATTTTAAATTCAGTCATTTCAAGAAAATGAAGATGGGACAGAATTTGAACGAAATCGTTATAGTTCTTCACTGTGAGTAAAGATCATGGCAGGGTCTGATAATTTAATTAAATGTAATCAAGAAAATTTTCGAGTATTTGCTGTATTTGCAAAGCATTTAGAAAGAAGAAATTTTTGTTAGAGAGGCCAAATAGAAGAAAAACTTTAAAGTGACTTCATTCATAATCTTATAGTGAATTCACTTCTGCTACTCGGTGTAAGCACTGACACCGAATTTGTCATTTTCGTGTTCTTTTCTTCCCACCACATCAGTAGCAAAACCAAACGCGCAATCTTTTCTACCTCTGTTATTTTTGGTGCTGCCCCTGGTTGCAAATTTCTACACCTAAATTTTTTCCGATGTCGGATGTTGACTGGGGCTTGAGGTTATGTTTTATGGCTGATTTACATTACTCGAACATTGCTAGAAAACAGAGTAAGTAGTTTCCCCTTATCTGAAAATACTTTAGAACGATAAGGACAAAACATAATCCAGCAAAATTTTACTGAGTTAAATGTCAAATTCCCCGACGAAGGGGAAATTTTTACTGCCATAATTAGCCATAAAAAGTTCTAGCCAGAAGTATATTTTATGGCAGTAAATTTTGCTATTATGGCAGCAAACTCATACATATAACTACAAGCATGTACGAATATAATTGTTTACGCGCACACAAATTAAAAATATTTGAAGAAAGTCACAGCACATCAGCTGGAATGTGTCAAAGTTATCCTGATGGGTGTAAGTATCCTATAAATTATGTATGTGCTTTCAGGTGATTGGACTAAAGCGGATCATGACTTAAAGGTAAATATATACATATACTTCTACGCACAAAGTGTCGACATCTTTTAATAAATATTTGCAGGAACTGCAGCCTTTAATTGATGGCAAAAACTCGTCCTACATGATGTGTTCTAATAATCAAGATCTATCAAAGAGCTAATTGAGAGGAGAAATGGATTATATCAAGGTCTCAGGTAAGGAAAGACTTCAAGCAAGTACTAAATGATCCCTGTTATGAGTTGTGGTACTGCAAATTTGTCTCCAGATGGATTAAAATTAGCAACTTGGTGGTGTGCATGAAAGTTTCGTTGCCAGAGAACAACAAAGGACAACAAAGGCAAATTAAAAAGGAAGATCTATTTGCTGGCCATACAAAGCTTGTAAATTGTGTATCATGGAATCTGGTCTCTATATATATGTATATAATTGGTGTGTAATTTTTAGAAAGCTGTAAATAAAGAAATAAAATTTATATTTATTTAAAACTGAATTCGAAAACGAAAACTATCTGCTTTTATTAGTTATTGTTTTTTAAATACAACTAAATACATGTGAAATTGTCAAACATATTAACTAGAAATTTCTTCATCCATTAATTTTTCTTCTTTTTTTTCTCTGTAGTTATTCTTTATAATTCTTGGTGTCCACCAATAATTTGATTTTGAACATCAGGAAGACACGGTGAGTAACGACTGTTTTCCATGGTAAATTCACCTGTACCTTGTGTACTAGACCCAATTTCAAAATAAAAACATATATAATAACAATAAAATCTGAAATACTGTGCATGGCTATGTACAGTAATTACCTTAATTCCCCTGCATATCCAAACATATTTTTAAGCGGAACTTCACCCTAAATAGTCGCTATACCCAACACTTGTTTGCGTGGCGCATATTCCGGCGTTTGTAATAAATAAACTTTGAATTTGAATAGTGAACTATTTTTGACGTCTGACTATGTTTGCAATTGACAATTTGATGAAATGTCACAAGCGACACTTCGCTATAAAAGAGTGGGAAATAATATTTTGACAGTCGATCACCTCTTCCTTTTCTTCTAATAGTGCAAAGTAATATGCCCCTCTCACTCACTTTCTCAGTAAAATCGCATGTTCGAGTAAAATTAAAAATTACACACCAATTATATACATATATATATAGACCAGATTCCATGATACACAATTTACAAGCTTTGTATGGCCAGCAAATAGATCTTCCTTTTTAATTTGCCTTTGTTGTCCTTTGTTGTTCTCTGGCAACGAAACTTTCATGCACACCACCAAGTTGCTAATTTTAATCCATCTGGAGACAAATTTGCAGTACCACAACTCATAACAGGGATCATTTAGTACTTGCTTGAAGTCTTTCCTTACCTGAGACCTTGATATAATCCATTTCTCCTCTCAATTAGCTCTTTGATAGATCTTGATTATTAGAACACATCATGTAGGACGAGTTTTTGCCATCAATTAAAGGCTGCAGTTCCTGCAAATATTTATTAAAAGATGTCGACACTTTGTGCGTAGAAGTATATGTATATATTTACCTTTAAGTCATGATCCGCTTTAGTCCAATCACCTGAAAGCACATACATAATTTATAGGATACTTACACCCATCAGGATAACTTTGACACATTCCAGCTGATGTGCTGTGACTTTCTTCAAATATTTTTAATTTGTGTGCGCGTAAACAATTATATTCGTACATGCTTGTAGTTATATGTATGAGTTTGCTGCCATAATAGCAAAATTTACTGCCATAAAATATACTTCTGGCTAGAACTTTTTATGGCTAATTATGGCAGTAAAAATTTCCCCTTCGTCGGGGAATTTGACATTTAACTCAGTAAAATTTTGCTGGATTATGTTTTGTCCTTATCGTTCTAAAGTATTTTCAGATAAGGGGAAACTACTTACTCTGTTTTCTAGCAATGTTCGAGTAATGTAAATCAGCCATTATTTGTTGTGGAAAAATTAATTACATCGTTTTTGTTTTTTATAATTTATGTTTGGGGAAAAACAGTCTTACAGCGTTTGATTTATTTTTATTATTTTTGTGTGTGGAAAAAACATTAATATTAGAGCGTTTCTTTTGAATTTTTTATAATTTGTGTGTGGAAAAACATTATTAAACAATATGCCTAATAAAAAACACTTATTGTTGGCATTAAATATTTTAAATGAAGACTCGACGGATACTTCAGAGGAAGATAATGTGGAATCGTTTTTATCACTAGTTCCAATTTTCCATAACTGTACTGTTCTTCATAGTGCGTCCGCGTCGTAATATTATTTTGTTTCTTCTAACACTTGAATAACTCCACCGTCACAACCGAACACACACCGGAATTGCCAATTTCACATTTGACAGCTCCGAACAGGAATGGTGCGTGTGTGATTCCAAGTTCAGAAAAGAATTCACTATTAGAATACATAGCAAACAGGAAACCCAGATTTTGTGTTATTTTGGTGGTTCACGATTTTGTGGTTGAGAGATAAGTATAACCCTTGGAACAGAATGAACGTAGCTAACATGCAGCCAAATATCACGCAGAAGTAAGTTATAAGGCAATGCCACTAAGTGATCGCAATGAACGCAGGCATCATACCCATAACGCAGAAGTTGGTCGACTTTCAAGAGTTCACTTCTACTTTTTTTGTACACTCATCATGGAGGAAGAACTAATATTTCATCTTAAACAGGTCCTAAAGCTTAAAATTATCGCTTCCGCAGAAAAATGGAGTTAAAACAAATTGCAGCCGAATATGCTTTCTTTCTAATGGTTGTAAAAAAAATAGTATACAGAACAAATTTATAGAAATTATAGCGTTTGAACAAAATACAAGCTTTTTTTATATGTAAAACTCCTGCAGTAAGACATGGTAAGAAGACTATGATGTTGGCCTGCTAACCGGCCCGCTACTTCCTTTATCATACTTTGTTCATAGCTTTATATTCCATTCCGGGCGTACGGAAGAAGCAAAGATTTGAGACTGAGATAATATTGCTCTGTACTCTCTGTCTCCGCCACCCCATAGCTATGCATTTTCACATGCCGATGCGACCCATGCACATAGTTTCATATTTTACTTTACTGTCTGACTGCATATCTTGTACAGCCATCAATTCTTATCCCATCCACTCATCTTACTATTCTCCCTCTGTTCTACTGCAATGCAATGTGAATGAAAATTATGTCAAACAAAGTATTCTTACTGAAGGGAAGAGGTAAAAGAAGCAAAGAGAATACGCAATGCAATGCATGGGCATAATGCGGAGTGCAGGGCAGGCGCTAGTTCTGGTACTTTGACGACCCGCCACTCGCCACCACGGTGCAGAGAATTTTCGTACAATTTGTGAGAGCGGGTCTTAATATCACCACAGGTGGCGGGTCGTCAAAAAGCAGAGAATTTTCGTAAAATTTGTAATATTACGACTCGCCATATAAAACATTTCAATATATGAGATTCGTATTCTTTCTGTTAGATGGGGGGAAAGTAGTCTGTGAAGCGCTATGCTGAACAAGGTGAAAGCTGTATAAGAGGAAAGCATGCATACTTGATAGATGAAATTTGTTGGTTTATTGTGGTGTTTTTGGTGTTTTGTTGATCGCTTTGGCATCTCCCAGGAGAGTACGTACAGAAGTGTGGTATAGTTAGCTGAGTTCTATGGGCACGAATTGGTACTTCTAACGGCGAGGTAACTATACCTTAGTGAAATTGATATTGAGATTCTTGACTGTGTGGGTACTGTAGTAAATGTTAGGCAGATGGCCCATAATGCAAAGAAGTTATGTGCTCATGTAAGTCAGAATAATAAAATCTCAGACATAGTGGTGCGACGAGTGAGAGAGAGGATGAATAAGTTGATAAAAAACGGAAATCAGGTATGTACATATGTCAGTAGTGCTTATATGGTTAGTATGCATGGTCAGCTATAAGATCCAAATGGTGAATCTCGAAGTCTATCCAGACTGAATTGGGCACATCTTAACTTTCACGTGGTCCCCCTGACAGCGCCCATAAGGGTTGTATTACCTGTATAGGCCAAGTACAATTCTTTTAGACGTTGCAAATAAGATCTAGGCCCGAACGGAGTTACCAGTACCGTTTAAAGAAGTATATCTTGCATGAAGATATGAAACTGGGAGTATTCATGGTCCGTTGATCATGCTTTACGAAAGCCATACCAAATGGGGTTGAGGAGCCCTGGATAACAAGGTTTTATCCACCTCAACTTGGGATGGCCCCTTTATGGGAGCATCGTAGTGGCTGTGGTATTTTAGTGTGCCGTGACCTGAGATCGGCAGAGATTGGATGGATAGGTCTCGCTTCTACCAGTAAGTTGATCTCATGTCATGCTCTATTGGCATACTGGAACTCGTTGTTACGCACATGAGGCGTTAATTGTCGTTAACCAATCCGAGCATGAAAAGCGTGCCGTGGGATTAAGCCATACTTGGCAAGTGCACACGTAAAACCACAAGGATATTTCTATTTCTTTCTGTTAGATGTTCTTTGGGATAAATCCGGAGAGGGGCAAAAAGAAAAATATTTGAACGCTGTCTCTATTATTCCCATTAAAACCCTTCAAAAACATAAAAAAATTGACAAAGAAGCTCCAGTTTTGACATCTCACTTACTCCTATGTATTCCACAAATGAAAGGAACTAAAGGATTGCGTATATGTATATGACATATATTTTTGCGTACTAAAGGTGGTAATTTTTCTCACTTTCTAACATATGGTTGCATCTCTGTCTACATGTAGGTGTCACTTTTGTTTATGTTCGGTAAGGAAATGTAAAGAAAACTACTTACGTTTTTTTATGTGGAAATTTAGTAATATTGTATTTGTTTCTTCGAAATATTGGTAAATGTTTGTAATTTTGATAAAAGTAAGTACTTAGTTTTGAAATAGATTTATCAAAAATGAAACTTTAAAGCAGGCTATTGGGCAACTAAAGATGGTAATAGGCCTACTGGGGAACCAGTCATCTAAAATACGCGAAAATGCACCTAATCTTAGGAACAGAATGAACGTAGCTACCACGCAGGCAAATGTCACGCAGGTGTAAGTTATTAGGCAATGCCATTAAGTGACCGCAATGAACGTAGGAATCGTAGCCACCACGCAAAAGTTGGTGGACTTTCAACTTTAGCGCAATTATCCTGCGTTGACATTTCACAGCTGATTAATAATTTATTTTGTTTTAAAATTTGGAATGCTGAACATCTTGAGTTTCAAAGAAAATTTAATTATGGTGGTGAAAAATTTAAAAAATAATATTATTGTTGTCCCAATTTATTATTAATACAGTTAACAAAATTAATTTAAATTTCATCTTGATGCAGTCATCAATGGCCATTGTGTTCACCATGTTTGGTGGCTACGATTTGGATACTTCATCACCGCATTGTGCGTGGTGGCTGCGATGCATTCTGTTCCAAGCATAAAAGTATTAACTCAAAAGATTTTGTTTTATGTTTCCTACATTCATGTTGAACGAGAGTAAGACATCTACTGTATAGCACAGAAATGATTCTGAAGCCATCTATACTAAAGTCTATAATCGAAGGTTATGTGCTGTTATACTATAGTGCTTTGCTTGCCATAGACAGCTCTCATGTAGTACAAGTGAATTGTAGACTTTGCAGGATATGAAATAATGACTCTATAAAAGTCATCAACTGTGTAAAACGCGGAGAAGTCTAATGACTGGTCATTGCCCACTCAAGTATATGCTTGTAATGACAATTCTCGATTATATCATATAGAGTTAGGTGTTCTGCGAATATACGATTATGTTACGAAGAGGTAGAATTCGTGGAACAGGTGCTCTGCGTACAAGACGCCATTGATGCCTGGTTAAGAAATTCATATACCCATCATACATTCAGGAATCCGACTCAAATGAGGTACTGGAAAAGGGCTAATGTAGAGTGGACCTAACGAGACGAGCACAACATATATTTCTCCGATCTCTGCTCGAATAAATTATATAATATCTACAGAGTGTTTCCCACTAGGAGGTCAATATAGTGGGAGGTGATAGTACTCACCTAGACGAACTAAAAATTGTATGGCAGGGGGGGGGGGGGGCATATCAACCGTTTAGGAGTTACAGGGTGATTATGAAAAAAAGCTAGTTTTTCACAAAACACCCTGTATCGTAGACACTACAGGGCATACGGTCACAGTTAAGAGCTCATTGTATGCAGAACTTCATGGCCTTTCCAACGACTGCTCAATAAGCCCCATACCCCTCTCCCATCAAGAATTATGGTTGTCTAAACTAAAAATTTCTGATTTTCTTACCTTTTTTTTTTTAATTTAACCTCCATTATTTTTGCAACAAGGTCATTAATATAAAGTTTTTTTATAAAAACTGTAAGCTGTAGACTCTCCTCTTTAATGTGACCTATTACACCCTATGTGTTAACTGTAGCCGTTAAACAGTTATTACCTCATAATCTATTCCGGTCACACCGAAATTAGACGATATTTTTTTAAAATGACGTACTAAGGGAACAAATTATCGTTGAGGATAGGTTTGAAAATAGGTTTGAGAATAAGTTTAGAGCTAATAACTCTTAAAGGGCTTCAGATAGCACATTGCGTATAGTAGGTCAACTTAAAGAGGAAAGTCTACAGTTTACAGTTTTTATAAAAAAAAGTCATGTTAATGACCTTGTTGCAAAAATAATAGAGGTTAAATTAAAAAAAAAAATTAAGAAAATCAGAAGTTTTTAGTTTAGACAACCATAATTCTTGATGGGAGAGTGGTATGGTCGTTGGAAAGGCCATGAAGTTCTGCATACAATGAGCTCTTAACTGTGTGCCGTACGCCCTGTAGTTCCTACGATACAGGGTGTTTTGTGAAAAACTAGCTTTTTTCATAACGGTTGATATGCCCCCCCCCCCCCCCTGCCATACAATTTTTGGTTCATCTAGGTGAGTACTATCACCTCCCGCTCTATTGACCTCCTAGTGGGAAACACCCTGTATATGGGTTATTCAGTCTTTAACTCACATAAACGTGCTTTTAAAACTAAATGAGCAAAAGACTCAAAAAAGGACCATATTCATAAAACAGTCATAGTTTGCGACTGACCTAAAATCAGTCTTTTTTTTATTTGCATTATGCTACCAAAACTTAATTGTATTATTTTCACAGAAATAAAGAAAGCACAAAGTTCTCAAATGGAACTATAAATACGAATAAAAGAATTTTGAAAATTTATGACAAGTATTTGACTCGCACAGTTCTGTTTATTACAGTTTCCACTCTGCCTTTCTTATGCTGTTCTCGTCCATTTGTTCATAATGATCATTTATCCAATTATGTAATTATACAAATTATCATATTTGTTTTTGCGTGTTACATAGCAATTCAGCAAATTCGATATAGTTATGTAGAACAGAGCCTTTATGTTAAAGTTCCCGAAATGGAATCAGCTTTTACCTTGCAGAATTTTATTTCAACTATACCAGGATAAATAAATTCTAAATTTGACTAGAGTACAAAAGAAGGTTATAGGTTTTCGGAGAAAGGTGTTTTTACATTTGTGTTGTGGAAAGTTTTTCTGTTTTTGCTCTGGTTAATTCGCTTATTGTGGCTTGCATCTCGTGTTTTCTGCATGTTGCCTTATTCAACTGCTTCTTCGATACAACTTCACATCCTTGGTATGTTCGTGGTATTTTTACTTCATAATCATCATCGCTTTGGGTTAGGAGTTTGAGCTTCAGACGATTTCTTGATAGATCAGTGTACATACATCTATTCCAGTCTGATTTTATGGTTCCTAAGCCCCTCTTCCCTGGCTATATTTCTCGTTTAGTCTAATCTAGTTTAGAAGGGAAGACTTTACATGTCTCCTGATACTGCGGCCAAAGATAGCGTTATTCTACCGTCCGCAAACTTTAGGCGGTGGTCACACTGATGAAGTATGAAGTATGCAGTATGTAGCATGCAGTATGCAGTACTTGCTGCATTGCGACTGAAATTGCGTTGTGCAATACATTTTATTTTAACACGATGAAAAGCGGTCACATTGACGAAATAGCAGTAAAAATTGCGCAGTAGAAATCGCATGCAGCTGCCGGTGCTTGTTGCATGCAGTATTTACTAGTGCAGTATGTGCTGAGAAGTTGAAGCGATAAGTAACTTAAACAAAAAATACTTTCGATCTTTTTACTTTTCGATTACTGCTTAAAAAATAAAAAGAAAAAGAAACAAGAATACAAATTATTTCGTCATTTTGTGATTTTTTTTGGGAAATGGCTGAAGATATTGCTTTCAATATAAAATTTGTGTAATTGGTTGAACAAAATGATTGCTTGTGGGATTACATAAAATATGACTATAGTAAAAGTATAATTAATGGCAACTGCTTACGGCATCTTATAAGCATGAAAATGTTATGGCTTCTTCCTCCGACGTAGACATTTTTAATACTGGCGCTGCACTCAATACCTACTGCGTCAATTTGAACAACATTGCAATCTAAAGTAAATACTGCATACTGCGTGTTGCATATTGCATACTTTATCAGTGTGACCGCCGCCTTATGCATAGGTATAGCCTGCATTTCTAAGTATAAGCGTCAAAATTATTTTGGATGTAGGTTGACGTAGTCTTTGGGGTAAGCAAGTTCCAGCATGTTAACACAAATGGAAGGACGGTGAAAACTGCGCTGCATAAATTAGTGGTTTCCATTGAAAAATGCAACGATTTTGACGTGGATTCACTTGTCGATATTCGCACCACTTTAATAACGTCGAAATAGAGACAGTAGTGCATGGTTTAAGTACCCCAGAGGCAGAGCCTGTTATTTTTGAATGGATTGTTTCAATGCTGGCAAGTCACATATTTAAAGTTGGGTCACACTGAGGTTCATATACATATTCGTTTGAGAGAAGTTGCATAGAGAGGTGTGTTGTCAACATTGCTCTGGTTAATGGTTATCAAAATCAACGTTTACCGTGCTCTCTTTTGAGACAGAAAGAAGGCATAAAGGTGATAGAATAAACGCAAGATGTAGTCATATTAATTGCGGGTAATTATCTACCAACTGTAGCTTACCGGTTAATCTCGGGAAGACTGATTTAGTAATTTTTACAAGGAAAAGAGTTATTGCACACTCTTCCTAGTCTTCCTGTTTTAAAATCTCAAACCATATATCTGCGTATTATACCAGACTAAACTGAATTGGGGAGTACACATACATAGCTAAGTGTGTTAAGAAGGCATCGATTGAGTTCTATACTTGCAATAAAATGTTTGGGAAAAAATTAAGTACGAACTTCTGGATTATGTCTTGGATTTCAATTAACACTCATCCCTACATACAGTACCTGAGTTTATTAGATTACCCTTGATAAGTTCACTCATCCCAATATTCTAAATAAGATCCAAGCAGCCCGCCTATAGGTTTTACAGGGCCACTGCATCTATTTCCTGCCTCTGCAAAAAGTGTCATAAAACTGAATGGTGAATGGTCACAGCAGTTGCAGTATACTTTTAGGTCGTCTGTCAAGAAACTACTTTGCGGTGAATACCGACTACACTGTTCTAATAGAGAATTTTGCAAAAATCTGCTCTGTTACAATTCCAAGGAGAGAGGAGTGAGAGAAGAATTGACTGATCACCGATTCAGAGTTATTATTGAATGTACATGCATATATCCATAATATGTGAAACTTTATGTATTTAAATTGGAATTAAATAAAAATGTTTTATTAGATCTCTTCTATTTGGTCTGTAAAGATCGATCCTTACTGGGGTGAGCTAGGTCTTTGTGCAGCAAGAATGAAAGCCTAAAACTAAATTTGTGTAGGTACTGCATTTGCTGAGTTTATAATGAAAAATTTCGATTGGTAGGAGTTGGTATACTTGAATTCGATATTAAAACTGATTTTTAATAATGAAACTGAGTTATAATTCCGAAAGTTTGACTTTGAAACTTCAGAACGGTTGGAAGGAGGAGGAAAAAGTCATCAATTCCTCTTACCTCTGAAGCGATTCATATTGTCTCTCCCCCCTTCTGCTGTATAGCCTTTATCTTTATTTACTAAACAATTTGCCCACACTTTTCCTTTACACACATCTGTAAGACATACAACAACTCGTCTATCACCTAAAGCATAATTTTTATCGGTATCGAGACTCCTGCCCTTACTAAATCGACTTTTAACGCTTCAATATTTGGCAGTCAAAAGAATTGGGGTATTTGCATCCGGGCTGGTGATTACAAGAGGAAGTACATGTAAGCCTTCTTTCCAACGAGTTTTTAAAATTTACAGCAGAGGTGATCGCTTGATGTCTTGTCAGCTTGCGACAGCACCTCCCCTTCTTATCTAGCCTTTTTTTTTTTGTCCTCATAACTACGTTTCCGATTTCTATTGCAGATGTACAAATTGTCATTCAAGGTCTTAATTTAAGTAAGAAAATGTCCCAATACCATACTGAACTGCTTCTCTATCTTAAGTTCTCCTATAAGCGTACTCCTCAACTTGTCACTGACCCACAATATTTGTCCATCTACATTCAAGATATCGTACGTTACTACAATTTTTAAATCTGTTGATCCTAAGTTCGTAACCAATTATAGGCCTACATCAATTTATAATGGCTTGGCCGTTATATTTGGAAAACTTATTTATAATCAAGTACTACCCCAAACCCTCTACATCTTGAGCTCTAAAAAGCATGGATATCTTCTGACAAAGTCCACTACGACGAGCTTGGCGCTATTCACTGACAAAATTGCAGTAACACTGGATGAAGTGAAACAAGTGGATTCTATTCAAACCGATTTTTCTAAAGCTTTCCACAAAATTTCACACTCCAAAAAATATCCAATATAGTTTATTGTGGTAGTCTAGTTGCATGGTTCGTATAATATATCCACAAACGACTGCAAACAGTAGTCTTTAACGGTCACCAGTCCTCCCCTTTCATGCAAACCTCCGGTGTTTCACAAGGCATCATATTTGGTCCTTATATGTATCTTTCTCCTATATATCAACGGCTTACCACACCAATTGTCTCTTCTATGCAGATGATGCTAAGATCTTTAAAGTCATTCACACAGAAGAAGACTGTAAATTACTTCATAGAAATATTTTTAGAAAATTGGAACAAAGATAATTCTTTTTGTTGAATATTTCCAAGTGTAAAGTTATAACCTTTTCCAGAAAAGCCAATTCCATATATTATGATCAGACTACATAATGAGGGATTCATCTCTTAACCGTGTCACTGAAGTGAAAGACTTAGGAGTACCTAATCTTCGACCAGATATTATTATTTCAGACACATATTAACTGCATTACCTGCAAAGCTTTTAAACTGTTGGACTTTTTATGCCGAACTTGTAAATCATTTATGTCTCCTACCTCATTCAGAACCCTTTATAGTTTTCTAATAAGAAGTCATCTAGAGTTACGCGTACATTATATGTAACTCTTTTATTAATATATATACAACAAATTGAATCAGTTCAGAGAAAATTCACTAGATTTCTTTTATATAAAACAGAAGAACGCTATCTTAATTATTTTGCTCGCCTCGACAAATTTGGTATTCCTTCTTTAGAAAAGCGTCGCCTTTTCTTAGATGAAATGTTTTTAATAAAATAATAATTATAAAATAATAGACAAAACACAACCTTATTAATTGCCCTGAATTATTTCGTAATATTAACTTCCTTGCTCCATCTATAGTCAACCGGTCTCTGTTAACTTTTAAAATTACTAATATATTCTGGATGAACTCTGAGTTGTCGAAAATGCAGAGAGTAGCATGTTTGGGTGTATAATTGGAAACCTGCGTACCACGCATATGACTGCATTGCTTGCCGATGGACCTCCATTGTAGAGGTATAGCGCTTACTAGCGCAGTCAGATTTAAAGCAATGGATTGGTGGAAGGTGAGGTGGTGTGGACATTCTAGTCCAGTATCCTTCTGATATTATACTGCGTTGACGACAATGTAGTAACAGATGCCCAAGTTCCTGGTTTAATTACGTTGATATCCACTAGGAGTGGTTGAGAGGACAACGAGGGAATTGCAGCAACAGACATCTCTATTTTTACAGATAGGTCGAAAACGAGTGCAGGTACGAGAGAATACTTCAGTAACTAGCGCTGGGACAACATCACATAAATCGTGGGACAGTCGGATTTAGACATCTGCATTATACATATACTGACAGCCAGGCGGTCATTAGGGCCTTGCAAGCTTTGATGGTAAATTCAAAACTGGTGCTGTTATGCAAAGGCAGCCTAGAAGAGATTTCCATAACGCATAAGGTGACCCTATGCAGGCTACCTGGTCATAGAAATATCGAGACTAATGTGATAGTAAAAATGGGTTTTGGAATGGATAGCTCCGATGCAATATTATATATGAGAATCCCAATCGGAACCCTATAGGCTTACATCATTCACGATAGCTTCAAGAATCCTAATCATCGGTAGGTCAATTAGGACACCTGCTGTATTGATAGGCAATAATGACCTGAATGGAGTTCCTTAGGGGGAGCCAAATGGACACTAAGAAACTACTAGAGGTGATAATGAGTAATTGGGTCATACATAGATAACCATGTTAGGAGACTGGGTCTAGAATCAAGCTATTTCAGTCTAAGTTGTAAAATCAAATAAAGAGGAGGTTCACTTTGTAGCCACTTCTTTTCGGAGATAGGAGAACTGTAAGATACAGAGCTTAGATTTATTCTGAAATTTCTTAGAGAAGCAAGATTGACTTTGGAAGGATAGATTTCCATGAATCTATGGGGCACATGGACCCCGCAGTAGTCGAATTGAAGTAGATTAGGACTTGCCTTGCAGGCTAATCTAAAAAAAAAAATTTGTTAGAAAAATCGTTGGTAAATTTTTTAACAAATGGTGGCGGTTTTTGAGGCCAGCCCGTCCCTTTAACTCGTACACGAATTTGTCTGTCTGTATATTTATTTATAGTATATACATATTTCTTTTTTACTATTTTCGACACTCTCGTAGACCCACTTTTCGTCATCACAGCGAGCTGAAATTTGGCACACAGGTTCATGTCGCGTGACAATTGAATATATCAAAATTTTAACCGGAAATTTCCATGGAAAACCCGGAAAATCGGGAAAAATCATTTGAAAATTTGGTACAAATTTGATTAGTGATAAATCCGTTTCAGGAAAAATTTAGAGCTTTCCGATTTTTCCGAAAAAAATTTCCGGAATTTTCCAACTTTTCCGGAATATTTTCCGGTAAAAAAGTTTTCTAAATTATGCAGGATCAAGTTCCCTATCAACTGGCATCATTACTTTCTCTCCGACAATGGTGAAAACTTGCAGAAAAAATCGAGGAAAATTCATGTAAAACGCTTTTCCGGAGTTTTCCGACCAAGGAAGCGTTTGAGCGTTTTGCAACCTAAGACAAAGTTATAGAGCGAAATGAGTTGCATAAAGTTGTTTTTGTGGAAAACTCCATGGAAAACCCGGAAAAGCGGAAAAATCATTGGAAAAATTTTCATCGATATGATTAGTGATAAATCTGTTTCAGGAAAAATGAAGAATGGGAAAATTCATGTTATATGGGATCAAGTTGGAATACAGCTAAAAAGTGCTGTTTAAAACATAATTTGAATTTCAGAAAACCATTGCAGTACTTCAACGATTTGATACTCGAAAAGTTTATTTTTTCGGATCGGCACCAAACATGACTTAAAATGTCGGTAATGATAAGCTGAACAAAAACTTCCAGGCAACCACGGTGCTGACTTCCAATCTTCTCATCGTAACTGTCTTCAAAATTTCAAATTTTTCGAAACCTCGGTAAACCGTAGTCCGAGTTATCGAAACTGTTCGGATTGTGTTCACTTCCAGGCAACCACGGTGCTGACTTCCAATCATCTCATCGTAACTGCCTTCAAAATTTCAAATTTTTCGAAACCTCGGTAAACCGTAGTCAGAGTTATCGAAACTGTTCGAATTGTGTTCGAAGTACGGTCAGTCGATTGGAAACTCTCGAGTCGTATGGACGCAAAAAAATTTCACTGCGAATATTCAAAAATTGACTCAAAATAAAGAAGAAAGAAAGAAATATAAGGATAAATATAAGAAAAATTAAAGGAAAACAGAAAATTAAAAGGAAAACGGAAAATTAAAAAGAAAGTAAGAAACTAAAATTAAATTAGAATTAAGTAAAAATATAATTAAGTTCGGTTAAATTGATATTAGAACAATTTAGTTAACGTGAAAAAGGCAGAAAATAAAATAAGTAAAAAACGAGTTTTCAAACAAAACTGAGGACAAGCCGCATGAAAAAGTAGAAAATAAACTTTTCTTCACACACAGAGGTGGACTCAGATTTTATTCGCTGACAATCACCGATATATTTCAGTATGATCAATCAGAGTTGTGATTTGATTCATGAAGAGAAAGAATATTCAAGAGAAATGTCCCAATCAAAAAATCTGAGTCCACCTCTGTGTGTGAAGAAAAGTTTATTTTCTACTTTTACATGCGGCTTGTCCTCAGTTTTGTTTGAAAACTCGTTTTTTACTTATTTTATTCATCAATTTTGTTAATGTTTAAACATTTTCATTCGGACTACGTTGAAACTGATCACTTTAGGTGCTTTTGAAAAAAAAAGTAGTTTTGGATTCATACATTTCGTATTTTTGTTTTTTCTTTCTAATGGACGCAATTATTATGCGAGTATAATATATATACAGTTTATATTTATTACACATTTTCAGCAATAATTCTGTTAAATAAAATTAATTAATCTTAAATTGTAGCAATCGAAGACATGATTATCAAGAAATACAATATATCAAAGGAGGATTTTAAAGTGATGGAAACGGTTGTGTTAAAGTCGGAGCCACATAAGGCTGGACAACAATGGAAATTTACGGGCGCATTCTACTATGCAACCACAGTTCTAACAACAATTGGTTATGGTCATTCAACACCCAGTACAATTGGGGGTAAATTGTTTACAATGTGTTATGCAATAGTTGGTATTCCCTTAGGACTTGTTATGTTTCAAAGCATTGGAGAAAGAGTGAATAGACTGAGCAGGTAAGTGCCACAATTTACTGAAGTCTAAGTTATCACAATTAATATGTCGATTCGGTATTTTCAGCTTTGTAATAAGAACAGTGAAAACATCTCTTCGCTGTAAACAAACTGCAGCTTCCGAATTAGATTTAATATGTGTCGTAACAACTTTAAGCTCTTTAACGATAGCTGGAGGTGCTGCAGCCTTTTCGAAATTTGAAGGTTGGAGCTATTTTGATTCAGTATATTACTGTTTTATAACACTTACTACAATAGGTCAGTTATCCACATATAATTTACTAAATACATATATAACAGATACTTATGAAATTTGACTATATCATTTCTTTTGTTCAGGTTTTGGAGATATGGTAGCTTTACAAAAGGATAATGCTCTCAATAAGAAACCAGAATATGTAATGTTTGCATTAATATTTATACTGTTCGGTTTGGCGATAGTAGCTGCATCTCTTAATCTTCTAGTCCTTCGATTTGTAACAATGAATACAGAAGATGAGCGAAGGGACGAGGCGCAAGCTATGCAGGTAATACTCGTGGAATTTTTCTTTTAAATTTTCATATCCTATACATATTTAATGTAGGTATAAAACATTTTCTCCATAAAATTAAAGACAGCATTATTTATAAATTTCATTATTTTCTTACACCCAGTACAAAAATTTTCCACACAAGATCTGTAACTGAATTTTTTAAATTTTTTTATTAGTTTCAAAAACCAATTTGTGTTTGAAATTTATTTTAGATCATATAAAAATAAAATTCTAGGTCTTAATATAATTTGCTATTATAGTTCTCTTGACTCAAAGTAAATAGTGATTTTTTTCCACTCATTTTTATTTTTAAAAGAAAATTACAGTTTTTTTTTTCGAAAGGTTACGCTCTTGGTGCAAATTTGTGCACAGCTAATTTGTTGCATTAATGCCTTGGGTTGACTTAGATATTCGTGATTTACGGAAAAGGAAAAAATTAGTAATTTTAATATTATTAATAAAGTTAATAAAAGTGAATAGAAAATATCTGAAAACGAAAAGCTTCCGCTGTATAGATGGTTGTTATCTTTCTATTCGGCTTTACCAAGCACAAAGAGTCGTTGGTTCAACTTTGTTCACCTTTCCGCGAAATGGGAAAATTTCTACTATGGTATCAATCCTTGAAAATACCTCAAAATTCACTCTGGTCTTTGACCAATTAGCAATCTCTGCTTCCTAGTTTAAGTGCCTGGAAAACTATTTTATAAATAAATTACCAAATTTGCTAAAGGCAACAAGATTCTGACGCGTGGTTGTCAAAACATGCTCTAGGTTGTTAATTAACGACAAAAAAAATTGCGCATGATGTTTATTTATTTATGTATGTATAAAGTTTATACCATAGCTTACAGACTAAAGTCCACTGACAAGCTACCACTAGGTCTTTAAATGTAAAGTTAAGTGTCATAAAAACAATATGATTTAACGTACAAAAGTGTAAAAAAAATATATATACATATATATAAATATATATATATATTATATATATGTATATGAATGAAAACAAAGTAATTCAAAATGTTAAATGAAAATAAATTGTTGTAAATATAATTATTATAACAATTCCAAAATTATATAATAATTAGCGTCAAAAACATCAATATTGCTGAATTTGACATTGTACTCTTTTTGGATTCTAAAAATAAGAGATTTTTCGTTAAGGTTTGTTCTGCGAAGTGGTAATCTGAAAGGAATTAGATGTCTAGAAGGCCGTAAAGGGACAGAGAAATTAATACCTATAAGCAGATCGGAGGTTAAAATAAATCAAACAGCCATGGTATTCAGCAGTTTAAATTAAAGTATATTCTAGAAAATTTTCTTTGGATAGAACCGATTTGGGCTTTGTAAGATGAATAAAAAGCATTCCATATTTGGGAGGCATATTCTAAAATTCTTCTGGACAGTGAATTGAATACTGTAATATATGAGAAAGAGGACTTAAAGGACTTATCGATACGAACTATGAGCCCAATTAATAAAATATATTAAAAAAACTTTTAAAATAAATAACTTTTGTAAATAAAATGTACTAAAAAGTAAAAAAATAATTTTTTTTCTTTCTCAGTGACATACAGAAGAAAAATTTAATTTCAAAATAAGAAATGCTACAACTCAGATTAAATCTTAAAAGTTTGGGCATCCATAACTATAATCAAAATTGTCTAACTGCAACTTATGCCCAAACTTTTAAGATTTAATCTGAGTTACAGCATTTCTTATTTTGCAATTAAACTTTTCTTGTGTATATCACTGAGTAAGAAAAAAATTATTCTTTAATTTTTATTACCTTTTATTTACAAAAGTTATTTATTTTAATAGTTTTTTTTTTTTAATATATTTTATTTTCTACTTTTTAGCCATAAATTCTATACACTCTCTCGAAACCCTACTCTCGAATCTCGAATATCGACTCTCGAAACTCGAATATCGACTTTCGAATTTTGACTCTGAATTCTCGACTCTCGAATCTCGACTCATATCACACACGGCCTAAATTGCACAACCCCAAGGGTGGTAGTTACCACCCCCACAACAAAACCCCCACCAAGTAAGAAAATTTTACCCCGTCGGAAAGCTCCCCATTCACTCATTCTAAATCAAAAAACCCCATGTAAATCCATTCACGTTTACTACCCTAAAACTCTTTCGTCACAAACGGCACTCTCAGGCGCTCAGACGCTCAAACACAGTTTCTGAGTCAGGGGTTTGTAAGTTGATAGAAAGTTATTAAAAAGTAGTTTTGAATCAAAAATTACACCCAGATCTTTAATTCCGCTGGTTCGAATGAGCAAGACATTATTAATCGTATAACAAAAGAGAAGTGGCTGGGACTTTCTGCAAAAAAAATTATGATTATTTTGTGTTAAAATGTTCTCCCTGCGCCAGTCTTCAAGGGCAAGTATGTCTCTTTGAAGATGAAGACAATCGGTAACATTCTCAATCACTCTGTAAATCTTGGCGTCATCAGCATACAGAAGACAATTAGATTTTAGCTGACATGGAAGATCATTGATGTAGATTAAAAAGATAAAAGAGCCAAGGATCGGTGTCTGAGGGACACTAGCTAACTATCCATAAGAATACAAACTCTGACCATTAAAAACTACAGTGCAGTTCCTACCGCTCAAATAGAATGAAAACCATAAGATTGTATTCTGATGGAAGCTCAACTGCACCATATTTACCCATATATGATTATATCTAATTTTGTCGAGTGCTTTACAGAAATCCATATAGATGGTATCAGCCTGTTTGCATTCGTCAAGAGAGGAAGCGATAACGTCGCTGAATAAAGCCTAATTTATTATCGTGGAGTGGCCCGAGAAAAAACCATGCTGTTTTTCAGAAATCAGTGCCCAAAAATCAGTTGCCTGGGCTAACATGCATTTACGAACATAATGCAAATTAAGTCCTGTTGTATTACTGTAGACATATTCAGATGATTCATGATGATTTAGTTAGATTGCATGACTACGGGTTCTTCGTCGTAGTTTTGTTCTTCACCCTTGTAAATTGCAATGTATTGTATTGTATCATCAATTCTAAGGAAATATCCCACAAAGTGATCCTTGGAGGTCGGGCTTAGGCTATATAAGTTAATAATCTGACCATCAGATTTAATATTAAGTTCTGCAGTTATGTTACTTCCGTTAATGGTAAGATTTATGGCGACACGTATCCATCAAGGTGTTGTTAGTAAGTGATATTCTTCTTCGTCACTGCTCTCACGGTGCATTTATCTTTACCGAACTTGAACTTAGCTATACGTCAGGGAACGTACTCGAAATATCAACTGCATTTGAAATATTGGGATATGTCAACTAGTTTGTCCTTGGTAGCTAATTAGAAATGAGAGTATCGAAATTCGTTCCGTGATAAAATAACTAGTGAAAACTCAAACCCGTTTGACACAGCGAATATACAGCGTGTTTCCCCGTAGGAGGTCAATAGAGCAGGAGGTGATAGTATTCACCTAGACGAACCAAAAATTGTTTGGCAGGGGGGGGGGGGCAACATCAACCGTTTAGGAGGTTACAGGGTGATTAAGAAAAAAAGCTACGGTCACAATTAAAAGCTCATTGTATGCAGAGCATCATAACCCTTCCAACCAGCCCCCTACCTCTCTCCCCTCAAGAATTATGGTTGTCTAAACTAAAAATTTCGGATTTTTTTACCTTTTTTTTGTAATTTAACCTCTATTATTTTTGCAAAAAGGTCATTATCATAACATTTTTTTATAAAATCTGTAAACCGTAGACTCTCCTCTTTACTTTGACCTATTACACCCTATGTGCTTGTTATAGCCCTTTAAGTGTTATTAGCTCTTAACCCATTTTCAAAGCTATTCTGGAACATATTCTCAAAGGTAATTTGTTCCCTTAGTGACTGATAATACGTCTTTTTAAGAAAAAATCGTCTAATTTTGGTGTGACCTGAATAGATTGTGAGCTAATAACTCCTTAAGGGATACAGGTAGCACATAGGATGTGGTTAAATTAAAGAGGAAAGTCTACAGTTTACACTTTGTATATAAAAAAGTTATGTTAACGACCTTTTTGCAAAAATTATAGAGGGTAAATTAAAAAAAAAAAATTAAGAAAATCCGACATTTTTAGTTTAGACAACCATAACTTCTGAGGGGAGGGGGATACGGGGCTCATTGAGCAGTTGGTGGAAAGGCCATAAAGCTTTGCATACTTTGCAACTCTTAACTTGTGACCGTACCCTTGTAGTTTTTAAGATGTAGGGTGTTTTGTGAAAAACTAGCCTTTTCTTAATCACCCTGTAATTCCTATACGGTTGATATTGCACCCCCCCCCCCCCTCCTGCCGTACAATTTTTGGTTCGTCTAGGTGAGTATTATCACCTCCTACTCTACGGAGAAACATTCTGTATATGAAGTTTTGGACTGCTTTTTCTTTTCGACCTGAGCTATAACCAACCCGGTGGTTGCCTATCAACCATATCAGTGTAAAAAAATACCCATTAAGTCCATGATATGTTATGATTCAGTCGAAGGTCGAAATTGCGCGAAATTGCTGGGACTTCACTTCCAAATGCTGCCCCAACATTGCCCAATATACACCCTGGAATTAGGCTTCAAGGATTTCCATCTATTCCCAAACTTTAAAAATTTATTTGCTACTAAGAGATTTCGCTTGAAAGAAGAGGTTTAAGCTACTTATTTCTTCTTGTGTCATTTTTTGTTAATGCTGAAATTATTGTATTCAGATTCAGCTGTTTTATTTTTCAATGCAACGTTGCAATATTTCTCCATAGTGTCCTCATTTCGAGATCTTTAGTAGCATTCTTCACATTATCGTTGCTTTGAGTCAAGAGTTTAGTTTTAGGTTCTCTACGAAAATTGTTTTCTTAAAACAAATATAAAAATTTTTGATGTTATTTTGTTTCTTATTTTATACTATCGTTGTTTGTTTGTTAAAACTGTAAATATAATTAGGTATAACGTTTGCGATATATTTTAATTATACCTTTACTTTCTACTACTTACTTATTATATTCAAAACTCAAAAATTTGATAAATTGATAAATATTTATTTTGAAAAACGGAAATCTTTTCAAATATGGCTTAAAATAACGGCCTGCTCCATGATAACTTCAAGCAATACTAACTTCCTTCCGGAGTATAGAAAAACACCGTACAGGCTTTGTTAGATCATATAGATCAAAAACTTTCACCAATATTTCAATATTCTTCTAATTATACAGAATAGACACACAAAACCTATACAGTTCAACTTCTCGCTTACTTTCTTCAGAAAGCCATCCAAAACTACTAAGTATAATCTCTCACTTCACCAGATGCAAAAACTAAAGAATTCATTTTTTAAATTAATTAACAATAAGTCAAGGTATATTAACGCAACGTAATTTTTTTTCCGGCAACCGAATAGTATATGACCAAGTCCAAATTATGGACGCCGGAGGTGAATGTAGTTTCTATGTTATTAAATAATTTTCCAAAATCATTTTGCTAAATGCTTACTTGTATATTTCAGGCATTGCAAGTGGCTGTAAGACTGGAAGGTGATGTTATAACCGCAAATGGGTCTATATTAAGCGGTTACATAGGACACGATTCGCAATCTATTGATGGCGATAATGCATCAATATGTTCTTGTCATTGTGCCTGTTTTAGGGCAAGCCGACATAGAAAGTAAGTATAATTACCTTCTTTTTTTTTTTTTTTTTACTTGTGAATGTATAATTTCTTAAGTTTAGTTTTTACTTTTAGTTTTAATCAAATATTTTAAACATATTGTAGGAAATATAGATTCAGATGACTTTAAGATAATGTATATTAGAAATAGGTTGATAATGTGCATAAAACAAAAGCCGTTCTCATATTATAATTATGAAAGTATATGAAATGATAACAGTTATAATAACCGTAATATTTACAAACTTTTCTATCTCTCCATAATTGATAGTTTACAAAATACGTTATAGGTATCTAAATACATCTTTCTGTAGAAAGATTCGATTTCCAAGTTACACCAACATACGTGATTTTCGGTGGTAAATGAGTATTGACGTGAAAGACCGTTCTGAGCCACTCACGCAGTTCGCTATCAATGTTCAAGGGAAAGAGACTTTGTTTATTTGTGTAATATTTTACGAAATATTTTAGAAGGTATGAACTAAGAGTATTTGAAAGTAATTTTAGTTTTATATTCATTTATGTAATTTTAAAAGGCTCTAATTAATATTATTGAAAACATTATTTTACCATATCTTTTTGTAACTTTATAAAATTTGATGTTGGATTGAAAATTGCCTCCCGGGACAATACCGGTCAAGTGACCGTTACTAATGTTTTCGGTTTTTATGATCACAGATACCCTATTCCAAACCAACTGAATTGTTCTCTGTATTTCCAATAATCACTTTTCTCTAGCAGCTTACAAACAATGCAAAAAAACCCATAGTGATGTTGTCTATTCCACCACACAGCTCAAAAAGGCTTGATTTGTCCTTTTATCGATCTTTAAAAGCTGCCTATAAAAAGGAGTGTAGTGCATATGAAATCGCATATGATGGCAAAAATAACACCCTTTTAAGGTGCGTTTTTTGTTAAACAAAGCTATCCACACGTCGCTAACATAAGTAAATGTGAATCCGAATTTTGACCGACAGAAATTTACCCAATAAATCTGAATGTCTTCACCGATCAAAATTTCCTAGCAGTTTCCTTAATTGGTGGACATTCTGGAAACCCTGAAGAAATTTGTCACTCCGTAAATGTGAAAAATGACAATGGCGCAGCTTTTTCTACACCAGGTCCATCTAACCAGGATCTGAACAATAAAACTGCATCTCCTGAACCTAGTCCATCTAATCAAAGTCTGATGAACCCATATGAGCCTCTAGATCGAACTCCCGTTTCATTTGCTGATATAGCACACCCACGTCAACTTTTTCCTCATCTTCTACATCAACTTTTAGAAGAAAAAAAAAACATGCTACAATTCTCACGGTGACTCCCATGAAAATAATATTAGAAGAAAAAGAAAAGAAGAAGAAGCATGGTTCTAGTAAGACTATTAAAAAATAAAAACTAGTAATTTCGCAGAATTTATCTTGATTTAGATGTACACCATTACCCCCATGCTTGACCGGGTTTACGCCCATACATGAGCAATGGCCGTCAAATCAATTTTTTTTTTTAAACAACTTCTGCTACTGTATATCTTTTCCGTTACAAGATTTGGTCTAGTGTCGGCGTGGGAGAAGAACGATTAGATTAGTTATTTTAAAAAAAAAAATATTTTTTTTTCTACGCGTTTAAAATTTTTAATTTGACAATTCTAGCCTAGAATTTTTTGACTAGCTTTCTATTGCACCTGAAATGTTAAAATTTCGAATAGTAAACATCTTTGAGTTCTATATATTTTTTTCAATTGATTAACTCTTAAAACTAAGCATAAACATTTTGACCTTTTGGAACCCGGACAAGTGTAACTAATAAGTCTACAGGCCGCGAGGCCTGAATGCACTCCTGCCCTCTTCATAATCTTCATGAAATGTGTCGCGATTAGTTTAATCTAGTCCTGTCGGAAAAAAAATGGTTGGTAACTTCAATGTTTTGTATGAAAATCACCAGAAAAACACAATCAAAAAGAATTACTTTCAGAGCTAGAAAAAAGTTTATTTTTATGAAGTTTTGCACTCTCTTTTTCTGAGAATTTCTTTTCAACACTTGCTTTTTTGGACTAATAATTGTTTTAACCGTTGCAGGTATATGTATACAATCGAAAACAAAAATCATTCACCAATATATTTTTCGTCTGTTTCTCGTATGCTAGAAATTATTTTTTTATAATTACGTACTTTATTTCACTTCTCTAAGCGTGTACACTGTGCAGCTATCAGTAATACCGACTTAAACTGATATTATTGTATCCGTTTGAAACAAACTTTGAACGTGTTCTTTTAGTCCAAGAAAAACTCCTTAAACAGGTACTGTATGATGGTTTTTGTTTGCGCTATATATCCGACTGTTTATTAGCTTGTTTAGACCGTGCCATCTACTAGGACTAGTTTTACTTAAGTCGACTTACGTAGAACTAATATGCAGTGGTCTAAACATGCCGTATTACGAAAAACTAGTCCTACTTTAATCCCGGTATCTAATGCGGTATTAACTTAAAAAATTAGTATTAAACGTAGACATAAACCTCAAATAAGGATGTGTTTGCAAACTTGTTCATTAATAGAGAGAATTGTTATTTAGTTTTATTAAAAATGAGTGGAATTAAGCATGGAGCAAAATGCGAACTGAGGCCGGATTCTATAACCCGGAGAATTGTGGAATTTTGGAATTGTGTAACTTGGCGAATTTGTTTTGAGAATTAAAAAATTCTCTACTCCATTTGTTAAAATTCACCGAAGTTTTGCAAGTGAAGAATTCCCAACTGAGAGTATTGTCTCTTTTTGTTGTATTTTGTTGTAGTTTGATTATTCATAGAAGTCACAAACTACGATATTTTCAGAACAGGCACATAATTTAATGGTTGAAATTTTATTAAGTATTGAAGAAATTCAATAGAAGAGATCTCATTATATCACGAAATGATTACATTAATTTTTAAATTTATAATTTTATAATTTTTTAAATTTTTAAGAATTTTTCCTGTGCCCCATTATTTACTGACAATATTTTTTTGCGTTGCCTTTGTATGACTCATATCATATAAGTGACCACTGACAATTCAATTGTAAACAAACAAACCGGCATTGGAAAATGTTCAGTTTTGTTGCCACGGCTGTTTATTTTTATAACTATTTGACTTCTATTTTATTTCTAACACTATAATTTATTATTGAAACATTTAAACTTGCCTGAAAAATGATTTCCCACGGCAAAAACTCGGGTTGTTTCTTCAGCACAGCAGAGCGCACTTTACCACCATAATTTAAGACTCCGGAGTCTCGATTATATAAAATCTCTTACATAAAAGAATATTTCACTATTATTTCTCTCTATTATAAAGTCTAAATCTCTTTTAAGTGGATGTCACACCGGGAGCGGCGCGGCATTTTTAATTGCCGTTGCGTAATTGCTTTTGAAAAATTAAATCTATAAGTCACAACGGGAGCGGCAGGATGCGGCAAAATAGTTGCCGCGCGGCGATTTGGGAGATTATTCAAAAACACAATTTTGCCGCTGGCGACAAAATTTCCTTTTCATTCGAAATAAGTCCGCAGTGTTGGGCGTAATCAACTACATTTGTAATCAGATTAATAATCCTGATTAAATCAATCATGATTACCCATCAATCATTAATCATGATTACATCGAGTAATCTTAGGAAAATGTAACCGTAATCATGATTACATGTTTTTTGATTACAAATGAAACTTTTCAAGAGATTTTAAAATTTAGTTCTAAGAAAACAATCAATCTGTGATCGTAAGAATTTTTATTGTAGAAAACTCCAAGGCACTGTTGAATTATGTATTAATTGAAGTCAGTGTAAAGAATGTAAGTGCTTCTATTGATAGAGACTCACACATATCTGATCATCAGCTTAAATTCGAGGATCTTGATTATATGTGAAAAAAGATAGCAAAAAAGATTAGATTTCTGGAGCGTATAAGAAAGTCGTTGAGCATGGAAAATGCAATAATGCCTTTTAACGCTTTGATTTTGCTAGACTTTTCATATTGCTCCACATTGTTATATGCTAGTTCGAATAAATTCAAGAGCAGAATGCAGCTGTTGTAGAATAAGGCAATGCGAGTTATTCACTACCGGCTTCGGGATAGAAATACAACAATGTTTGTTTTCTTTTGCAAATTTGTAATCAAAAAATGTAATCATGTAATCATGATTACGGTTACGATTGATCAATCATTAATCGCCATAAATGATTACTTTTCTGATTAATATTACCAATCTGTAATCATGATTACAGATTGTAATCGTAATCATTAATCATCAATCAGATTGCGTTTTGCCCAACACTGTAAGTCCGCACAGTTCGTTAAATGAGGCTTTTGACATTTAAAGTATTCGTAATAGAACCTTATCACTTTTCTCTGTTTTTCTTTAACCAGAACTACTAATAACAGAATTTTTTTATCGACACTAGAATTCATTAGGATAGAATCCGTCGCTCCCGGTGTGAACACTCTATTTTGCCACGTGCCAATGAGCCGTGCCGCGCCGCTCCCGTTGTGACCGGAGCCTTAATCACACTTCTTTATGGAAAAATCACTAAAAGAACAGCTGACTTCATTTCGTAAATTCAGAAATGTCACAAATGTCGAGCTGATAAAAAAAAACCCAAGCTCTCTCATCCTTTTTGCTACATAATCTAAGGATTGGACTAAACGGCAGCCGGATTAGTACTACGTAAGTCGACTTACGTAAAACTAGTCGTAAAACAAAGTTAACTTAATGAGAAGAGAAGAGTTTTGCGATTGTTATACCCTAGATGAAATATATAGGGTATACTAAGTTTGTCCTTCCGTTTGTAACACCTCGAAATAATGGTGGTAGAGAAAAATGGATTGGACACCTACGCATAATAGGGTTTTCCAATAAGAGGTGTTATTTTGATATTCAAAGAAAAATGCCATTTTTTGAGATAAATGATCGGATCTTTATTTCATTATAAAGAGGAAGGTATGCCGTTAATAATGGAAAATAACATCAGGCAAATGACCACCACGACCACGCCTACAGGACCATATCCTTTTCATGAAATTTTCCATAACCAAATCGCAAAGTGGCTGCCCTATGTCCTCGATAGCCTCACGAATTCCATCTTTGAGGTCTTGAATCGACGCTGGGCTGTTGGCGCAGACCTTCTCTTTCACGTGGCCCCAAAGGAAAAAGTCGCAAGGTGTTAAGTCACAAGATCTCAGTGGCCAATTGTGATCACCTCTTCGAAAGATAACACGGTCCGGAAACTTTTCCCGTAAAAGATCAATGGTTTCGTTGCTTGTATGGCACGTAGCGCCGTCTTGTTGGAATTAAACGTTGTCCAGATCAATACCATCCAGTTCCGGCCATAAAAAATCATTAATCATCTGTCGATAGCGCAATCCATTCACCGTAACTGTTGCTCTAGCCTCATTTTCGAAAAAGTAAGGTCCAATGACCGCACGGGACCATAAACCGCACCAAACAGTCACACGTTGAGGATAGAGAGGCTTTTCAACAATAACTCTTGGGTTTTCCGAGCCCCAGATGCGACAATTTTGCTTGTTGACGAAGCCATCGAGGTGGAAATGGGCCTCATCACTCAAGATGAGTTTTCGATGGAATACCGGATCATTTTCATGCATTTCAAGGACCCAATCAGCAAAGACTCGACGTTGTTGATGATCGGCCGGCTTGAGTTCTTGTGTTAACTGAACTTTATAAGCCTTAAGACCCAAATCTATAAGCAAAATACGGTGTAATGACGTTTGTGGAATGCCTAATTCCAAAGAACGACGAGGAATGGACAAACATGGGTTTTCTTCAACACTTTCGGCTACAGCAGCAATATTCTCGGCTGTTCTTGAGCGACGTGCACGGGTTTTATTCTTCACATCACTAACTTGTCGCGACAGCTCGAATTTTTCTACCAATTTCTGTATTGCGGTCCGACAAGGTGCTTCACGACGACCCCAAAATGTTCGAGTTTTACGAACCGTCTCTGCCACATTTCCACATTTTTATAGTGAATTTTAATAATTTCAATGCGTTGTTGAATCGTGTATCGTTCCATTTTTATTAATGGCGTAGTTTCTTCTTGTCAAATGTTAAAAAATGACAGCTCCAAAAGTGACATCTACCGAAATAGCGGGCTAATTAAAATAACACCTCTTATTGGAAAACCCTTATTAAAAACTATTTTGATTTTTGCACGTCCGTCAGTCTGTTTGTCCGTCCGTCCGTCTGTGCGCACGATAACTCGAGAACGCGTATACTTAGAGAGCTGAAATTGTGTACACGGACTTTAAAAAAAAAAAGTAAAATTAAGTTCGAAAATGAGACAAATCGGGCAACTCGTTCGTGGGGTTGCCATACAAAACTTTCGTTTTCCACTATATATTTGGACACTGCCTGAGAACGCATCCATATAGAGAGCTGAAATTTGGTACATGGTGTTTTCATTGTACTAGCAAATAAAATTTCAAAAATGGACTAAATCGGACAACTCCTTCTTGGTGTTGCCATATAAAAATTTAGGTTTCTTACGTATACTGTGAAAACGATCAGTCCAAGACATTTTTATTGTACTAAAAACTTCTTCAGAATACGAAATCCTATAAAATTGGTTATAATAATTTTTTCTGTCCGACAAACCGTTCTAGAAATATATGCGAAAAACTACTTCAAAAATCAAACTTGCACAGAAGGGTGACAGTACGAAATTTCATACGGGCATTCATCTAGGGTATCATAAGAATTGGTCTTAGACCAATTCTAGCTTTTTTACTTGTTTTACATTTAAAAATACTTTTATGAATAAAGATAAAAAATGTGAAAGCGCAGATTGCATGCAACGAAATAGAATGGCAAATGATTCATGTTCGTAAATAAATAAGAAGGGGCAGAGTTTTCAGCTTTTATTCTCATAAAATGTTCCCGCGCTTTTGTAAAACTCGGTTTTTTCTGAAATATTGTGAGAAATATCCAATGTTTTTTATAGCAAAACCAATGATTGTTAGTGTAATTCCTATACTAATTGAACAGCACGTGCTTTTGTTTACATTCGTTTTGCTCTGAAGAGATTAAGTGGGAGAAACTCATGCTGGATTCTCTGATATTTTCGCCAAAAATGAGAGTTTCATTTGAGAGGAATTTTATATCTCCTTTCAGTACCTTGGCCAAAGCGAAATTTATCTTTATCTTAAAAAATAGAGGTAGTGTGACCTGATGTACATTATTATGAATAGTTTGAAAGGATTTTGAAGATATTCAAGAAGATTTTATCATTCATATAATCCTACGTTCTCTCGATTTTTGTGTTTAACTCGTTGTCTCAGGCCTAAAACACAATTGGAGCTTTTCAGCCAGGTTGAGATTTGTTCACAATGTAAATCAATATAGAAGAATACAATTGGAGCTTTAACTTTTTTGCCAGCTTCAAGCTGGCTTGAGATTTGGTCAAATTGCAAATTTCAAGCCCAATGACCGCCAACTTGAGAGAGTTTTTAATGTTGCCAATGGCTTCTGCTGACACATTTAAGAAGTAAACAGTAAGAAGTAAAAGATAAGCGGTTCCTGTGGGACATAAAAAAAAACCTCAGTATTATTTTTACATATAATTGGTACATCTCGAAACTATCCAAAAAAGCATGAATTTATCGTAATTTTGGAAAATCGGATGAATTACTGTCGTTCCTTAATAAAAGTTCTTAACACATTAAAATTGCATGGCTATGTCCTATCTTCTTATTAGGTTATCAGACCCCAGGCCTGGCCTCTCTTAGGCTTCCTCACAGCTTGCTTCAAGGCTTGCCTAACAAAATGATAACGCCGGGCTCGGTGCTGTCATTGTAATTTTGATAGTATTTGCGACAATTCTTTACATTCTGGGCAGAAATAATTTATTATCGGTTTTCACAAATGTTGATTATAAATTTCAAGTAATTCTTATTTACCAAATATCTCGTTTGACAGAAAAAAATTAAAAAAAAGAAAGAAATCTGTTGACAGAAGTAAGCCTGAGAGAGAAAACTTTCCAACATTGAGCAAATCGCGCCTTGCGGGTGGACCTTGACGGCAAGGGGGGCGGCGGCAAAATATCACCCTTGATTAGTAAAATAAGCTCTTTTTTCATTAAACACCCTATATCTTTAATAGTACACAGTGTATGGTTTATTTTAAAACGGTATTGTATGCAGAACTTTATGGCCTTTCCAACGACTGCTCAACTACCCCCGTATCCCGGTTCACTCCAGAGTTATGACGCTTCAAACTCAAAATATCTGTGTTTTTTTTTTAATTTTTTGTTTTTTTTAATCACCCCCACTAAAATACCTTTTTGTTATGAAATTTCGAAAGGCCAGAGTCTCCTCTTTAATTTAACCTAGTACACTTATGTTATTATTAGCTCTTAACCTATTCAGATCACATGAACAGGTTAAGAGCTAATAACTTTTTGACGGCTACAGTTAGTACATAGGGTGTTGTAGGTTAAATTAAAGAGGAGACTCTGGGCTTTCGAAATTTTGTAAAAAAGGTGTACCTTAGTAGGGGTATTTAAGAAAAAAAAAAAAAAAAACGGACAAATCAAGAAAAAAAAACCAAAAAAAAAACCGAAATTTTGAATTGAAGCGTCATAATTCTGGAGTGGGGAGGGGTGCGGGGGTGGTTGAGCAATCCGTTTGTAACGCACATAGATAATGATGGTAGAGCAAAATGGATTAGACACCCACGCATAATTTTAAAAGTTATTTTGATTTTTGCATGTCCGTCCGTCTGTCCGTGCGCACGATAACTGGAGAACGCGTTCACTTAGAAAGCTGAGATATTGTACACGGACTTGAACGCGACAACATGGAGAACTGAAAATTGGTACATGGTCTTTTTATAGTAATAGCAAATAAAATTTTAAAAATGGACTGAATCGGGCAACCCCTCCTTGATATTGCCATATAAAAATTTAGATTTTTTACATATACTGTGAAAACGATCATTTCTAGACATTTTGATTGTACCAAAAACTTGTTTAAAATATGAAATCCTATAAAATTGGTTATAATCAATTTTCTGTCCGACGAATCGTTCTAGAAATATATGCGAAAAACCACATCAAAAATCCAAATTGTACAGATGGGTGACCATACGGGTATCATAAGAATTGATCTTAGACCCCAATTCTAGCTTTTTTTACTTGTTTTATTCAAAAATTATTGCTCCCTTATGTTTCCTCTCAGGATGTGCTCGCAATATTTCCCACTGAGAAAGTATTGTTTTTCTTTTCCTCCTTCAGAAAGCACCCGCGATACTCTCTTGAGACCTCAAAAGGAGGAGACCTCTCTTCTGGCTTATATGTTAAGATTAGACTAATTCGAGAAAGAAGTGAATATTTCTTACATCATCCAGGAGCGCTCTCAGATTAATCGTGTCGTGGAATGATCTCATTTCCAATTGGATCAATATGAGGGAATTCAGAGAAAGTAAGTAACTTCAATTTTATTTCAATTAACAACAAAACAATGATATGTTTTCCGCTTATGAAATTTCTTTGAATTTTTCAATAGTATTCTTACAAGCTGATTCTACATTTATATAGCAGCTGTTTTCAATTTCTCGAATGTGTTTTAACATGCTTCACGTACCTCGAAAGAGATAGACGAAGAGAACGAAGCAGCTGCTAACAATAAGAATTCTCGTTTCACTACCAGGTAGCTATTCGCTGCAACTCTAAATCGGTTCGGAGAGATGGAGACTTACAACTTAATAATGTCCAATAGTTCTACTTCAATCGACTTCAAATTTTAATACAATAATCTTGATATGTTGTACATTCAGATGACAAAATAAAAACAAAACCAAAAGAATACCATGTCATAGATCTCATAATAATTACGGTCGCCTGCTCATTCCAGCTCTCAGATGATGGAAGATCAATATCTCTCAGAGGTGGTTGATCATCTAATGAGACTGAATCCTACTTCCATGGTGAGGAAGTAGATATTATGCAGAGCCTGTCTGTTCCTTTACTCTAAAGAATTATAATAATTTTTGAAAGATAATTACGGAAAGCTGTTCATTCTGATACGAATTTTTTATTATTTCATAATTTCTATTCCTGCAGGACAATATATATGTACTCTAAAATATTCCTCATTCTGATTTTCCGGAAAGCTTAAAAATTGATTCAAATAACTGCATAGATCTGTAAATGTAATTTTTCTAGTTTGTATATAAAGCTGCAGAAGTAAAGGAACAGTCCTATTATCTCAGTGCTGTGGGCTTAGTACAAAATGGGAAAATCTGTCAATCTACGCAATGGCTATTAATTTAAAATAATATTCACAGCATTCATAATTATTAATTCTAGCTTGCTAAGGTTTGTGTAGTAAAACATTATTTTATTACTAAGCCTTTCATTCAGATATTATGTTTTCTATAACTAGTTATACAATTCAGGTTAATATCAGGAATTACTGAACTATGTAATACAGAACCCTAAAAGGATTGAATCACAGATCGATCCATAAAACCTTCATATGTCCTTAAATTCAGCTAATTAAGTTAACAAAAATATTTAGTTAATTCTTAGCAAATATGTTTGAAATTGTATTAGCATTTAACACATTTCTGTTATCTAATTCTATTGTATTTTTTCAATATTTAAGTTTATTGCCATTAAAAGAATGGCGCGAAATGTGAATTTCATCCCAGCCGAAAAATCGTGAAATTGTATGATTGCGAAGCCAAGTAGAAAGGACTCTTCATATGGATTCTCCTTTCAAGCTTAAATCGGTAATGTATAATAATATTGTAACTACTTTTTATCTACTTATCACGCATAATCTGTGTATAGAATAAATAGATTCATTGATTTCTCATTACTTACGTACACTTGTAGGCAATTTTTCTTTAGATATTTTTTTTTTTACTTACTTATTTAATTTTTAGTGTGTCTGAAGTCATCTGAATCTATTACTTCCTTTTTAAACGTTTAAATTTTATTTATGGCACGCTTGGGAGTATTACGTTGATATTAGATGCCACTTGATGTCTTTAAATTTGAATCTTGATTTATTTTTACCTGTTAAGATACGTTTTTCTTAAGCTTTTATGGCATAAGTATACAAATGCATTTTTTTTAAGTTTTGTTTAAATGTAAGCTTTATGTCCTAGGCACATATCGTATAGAGTAGAGTTGCATTAGTCAGACAATCTCCAGGATTCGACCACACGCGAGAAAAATACGTCATAATTAGTGCCTAGCATTTTTTTGGCCAGCAGTGTAATTTTTTAGTCAATGGATTTCTAACTCAGTCACTCAAATAGAGTCTCACTGAAACGTCTAATTCGCATCAATCTGCCGACGGTTAGTTATGATTATTTACGGTGACAGGGTCGTTTTCCAACTGATTGATTACTTAACGAAAAGTTTATTTATTTTTTTTTTTTTAATATAAATTGATGCCCATTTAAGTCATTTTCAATTATCTAACAAATTTGGCAAGCCCGCATTATTGGTACTCCTGATATAATAAAATTTGTTCTATAAAAGTAAACTGTCACATTTTTGAGAAAAAAAAAAGTAATAAAAATCCACTTTTGTCAGTAGTCGACCTGACTCAGCTTACGTCCAGGATTTATCCAGTGTTCGATCATTGAACTTTAGGCAAAATTGATTGAATTATTGAACAAACCTAAAAGATATAATTGACTAAAAATTCAGACTACAAATAAAAGATACCTATATTAAATTTTCGAATTAATTATTATATATTATGTAATATAAAATATTCCTAGCATTTAGTAGGTAATTAGAAATAATAAAATAAAATGAACTCAATTTATAACACACAAAAATTAAAATAAAAGTAAAATATTAAAAATTCGTGTAACAGATACATAAATAGTACCAATACCTGCATAAAATATGTAGTTTCATAAATAGCTTATTTATAGTTATGACTTAAATTCTGTCATAGGTTTTTCATCGAGCTTCTTCTTGTATAATCTAAATCTTAAAAAATAATAAAAATTGAATTATATCAATCAATCACAGCTTCTGAGAATCTAGGATACTTTAAATGATACCACTTTTCGTAATTTATATTTCAATATTCGTCCTTTGCTGCATCAGTATCTAAAAATCCTCGCATTTATGGTACTGAATCTTGAAACTTAGCTTTGCTGAATTTTTCTTACATTTTTTAGGCAGTATTGCTTTCTTGGCGTATTTGTTTCAGAAGCGTATGATTTTTCCTTTTTTTTCTATTTAATCGGATTTTTCCTGCTTCAAACGAGTTTTATTTAAAAAAAAATTTTTCCAAGCGATAGATGATATCGACATAGGTGGCCCCATTTTTTGTAGATATTTTAGAATCTATAACTGGATTTGAGCAATTAGAATCTTGTAAACAAAAAAACTGAATATTCAAGTAATAGTTTTAGAATTTTTGATGATAATTTAATTTTGTACAGCTTGGCATGGAAAAAAGCAGAAATATTCACTATATTGAAGTTAATGTGACTTAAAAGGAAATCTCGTTTCCTTCCTTATTTCGGGGCAATATGGTAGAAGCATTACGCAAGTTACAGAGAGGAATTAAATCATCCTCCTTCCATTCAGAATATTCACCAAAACCATATTTTTTTAAAACAATTAGCAGTAGTATTCTGGGAAACTTCTATAAACTATGCAGCGGAAGCTTCCCGAACACATGAAAATCCCGAATTCATCTTATAGAACTAGTCTTTGTTAGGATTTGTTTGTCAGGCTTTTCTCAAGTTATATAGAAAATTCAAGATGGCGAACAGTTTTTAGAGGAAAAAAATTCCTTAGAGCTTCCGCCAAATGAATAATTGAAATTATAAACACTTTATTTTCAGAGAGCCTATTTTTTCTTGCAATTGTAAAAGAAAATCATCACCACAAATTTTCATATGTTTGCAAAACAGAAGCAATACGTTTGGTGGAATTGTGCAACTTTAGCCCGATTGTGACTCTTCATAGATTATATTACTATTATTATTTTCTTCTTCTAATAAGGACATGTTCATGTTCATTTCCAGGTCTGTTTTAAAAACTCAGTGGGGCCCTGGGCAATGTATTACTTACTCTCTCTAATATTATAGTACGTTTTATTGTGATATGAATTTTTATTTGTCCACTGATGGCTCCTAAATTAGGGACCCCGGCGAGTGGCCGTCGTGTCCATACCTAAGACGGCACTACCCATTCCAACGCAGATAGCATCACTTAGAAAATAGGAACACCATTCTGTTTGTGAAGGCCCACGCAGTTATTTTTCCGTCTATGAGTTCTTCACATCCACCTTAAATTTTTTTCTTTTGTTGTTCCAACCCAATTAAATTTTTTTTAATTTTTTTTCCTCCATTGCACCTTCGCTTTTCAATAACAGTTCGAAATCTTTACCTCTACATACAAAATTCTTCAGGCTGTAAAATGAAATAAATTCGAGCACTCATTCCTTTGGAATGAACTTAGCTTCGCTTTTAGATTATTTTAATTTTTTAATCTTTAATTTTTGTCGATTCATGGAATGCTATCATTTGGTAAATGATATAATTCCTAACATTCTAGAAATTACCTAAAATGAGATAATTTCTAAAGTTGTATGAAAATAGCTATTTCAATTCAAATGTTAGGTCTTATTTCGTAAAGGGTTACTTCTTGCAGCCGTTGGTCTTTCGAGACTTTATTAATATCAAGACAACAGAACTCCGCCTGAAAAATCATATTTGCTTTTTATGAATTGGTCCGAAGTAAAGTCTTAAATGCAGTCAAGTACAAATGATAAAACTTAAATAAAGAATTTTGCCGGTTTTTTCTTTAAGTCATACTTGCTTTGGAGCATAAAATTAGGTAAAATTAAAATATATGCTTTCTTCTACTCAGTATAACATGAACTTTGAATTCCATTCCATGCACTATTAGTCGCATATTACTAAGTATAAATCAGTCAAAAGTTCTTGTTTCTCAGCGCTAATGGTATTTCTTGGTTGCTGCCATTGCTTCAAGCTTCTGCTCATTTGCTAAAATAGGGATATATTTTCTTTAATATGGACCGGTGATCCGATGGACCAAAATTCCTCGCCAAACAGTGCATTTAAGAGAATGTAATTGACATTTCTATCAAGCGGGGGAAAGCTTTGGCGATCGGATGTAGCTTGAGCGACTTTCTTGGGTGAAAAAGTGGACTTTCTCGTGATTGTACGGAATTGGTGCGTCGTGAAAAATGATTTTTTATGAGAAAAATGTTTACAACACTAATGGACATCGAAGAAAGAACTGCAAAAAATATGCAAAATGTAGTAGCTGGGGTGTATGTGACCCAAGTCCATGAAAACGGGATTTCCGGTTGGAAAAACGTCCCAAGGGTTTTCTGAATCGGGAAAAATATACACCACCCGATAGTCCTCCGCGCGAGCTTTAATTCGATATGCAGCATGCGGTACTGGAACCACCCCCCCCCCCCCTGGGAGTTCCTACCCCGTACTCTAAAAGAATGCAGAGAAAAATTTTCTTCTACTGGTAATAAGCTGAGGCGAACAGTGAAACCTGTTTTTCGATCGGACATAACCCTACCGAGTTCATATTCATTGTGCTGTTAATAATGTATATATATAGATAATCCAATAAAAAGGTTTTTGGACAAGTTTAGCTTGTGCCTGGAATGAAATGCTTTGAGTCTCAGTTAAAATACCCTGGAGTCGCTTGTATCTAAACTTTAATTTTGAAAGTGAAAGACCTAGGGAAATATTTTAAAAGGAAATCTTTACGATTTTCTCAACAAAATTTTTTAATCAATAAACAGAAAAGAAGATAAAGTTTGTTCAGAGTTTTTTTGTAAGCAGAGAGCAGAACACAGAATTTCTAGAGTGTATTTCAAGATGTACAATAAGAATATCGGCAAATAACTCATTAAAATAAAAAAAATATTTGGAAATAAACTCTCTAAGTCAATAAAATAACTGAATTAAAATCGACGAATTACAAAATCTTGCTCACGTTAAATTGGTACGGCTCACTTTTCGTGACGCCAACTATAATCCTCCAAGGATTCCAAGATATACTCAACCGGCTCTCTCTACTCCTCTTGCATCGGGAGTTTCAGGATGACAAAATCAACAAATTTGAAGAAACTCCTAATTTTTTCAAACTTTACCCCGTTTCTTATCTTTGTATCCTGAAAGTCCTTAAGGGATTCTCATAGAGGACGAAACGCTTTAACTTTGAAACACCATTCAAGGTGATTTTAAGGAACTGTCAACAGTGGCATTCTGGTCTGATAGCCTACCCTTGAAAGGGTTTATTTAAATGCTACGCGGATGAATTAAAAATGGAAAGTAGAGCAGGCATGGGCCGAGTTAACGATGCGCTAAGGCACTGAATGAGACCTTATCTATCATTTCCCAGGCAGAGATCCACGCTCGCAAAATCATTCCTAAGAATATGCGTGGAACAAAAACATATATAAGTACTTATATGTAATATCCAACAGCCAAGCAGCACTCAAAGCGTTATATCCGTTTACTTTTGAACCTAAGGTGGTTTGGGACTGTCTTACTGTCTTGAAGCAACTAGCCGAAACAAATAGAATTACGCTAATTTGGGTGGCAGGACTTGAAGGCATTAGGGAGCAACGAGATTGCGGACCGCCTTGCAAAGCCAGGAGCCACATCTTTGTTTATTGGCCACGAGCATGTTATTGGTCACCCAAAGAGCCACCTTTCGGCAAAAGTCAGGTTTTGGGAAGACAGAATTAACCTTCATGCTCACGGCAAAAAAATTCGTCAAACCCCCACGGAATGGCACACTTGTGCCACTCTGTAGTTATTCACGCATTTCCAACAATAATTTCTAAGAATAATTGTTAACTATGTTAGCTCTTTTCAGAATTATTATGACATAGCCTTTTTTAAAATCAATTCAAACGGTTTTGTGAAAGTTAACATCAGTTACCTATATAGGATTGTTAAATTGAGCTTTTTACTAAAAATTTGTTATTGGCAGATACAGTTCTGTGAAAAATTTTTAATTTACAAAAGTGTCGGTTATTTTTGACAAAGAAGAATTTTGTAGAAGTGATAATGATGGCTGAAGAAGATATATCACGCGTTGGGCTTAGAATGCTGGGCCGGATCTATGGGGGGGGGGGGCACTCGGGTGCACTTGCCCCGGGCGCTAAAATTAAGGGGGCGGCAATACGACGGACTTCTGAGCCCATAGCTAAACGAGAAAAAATCTAATTACAAGAATTGGAAAATGTTTTCAGACCATACTTAACACTTCAGTCTTCTTTCCGGAATCTAAAAGCTGCTTTGCTGATATCATACTTTCAATTGTGTTTATACTTATACAGTCAAGCTGTCTATTAAAATTAAGTGTGTAAGCCTACTAAAAATCCCGTTAAATTCTCAAATTGTACCTTTGTCTCATATGAAATTAATTCAAAAATTGTACAAATGTGGTTGGCAACCCTTTGTTCCTCATCATCCATCAATCCTACCTCGAATGTAGACAGATTATAAGACAGTAGGCACAAGAACAAAGTTACCAGAAAATTATTATTATGCCAGCCGGAGTTAAAGCCTTTGAATCTGAGTAAAAAAACGGATAAATCCATTCAACCTGAACGGCAGTTTGCCAGAATTCCTACCCACACTTTTTTTGAAACTGTCTCAAATTTTAGTAGTTTTAGCCGATTCATATTGAAAAGCGGCAAAAATAAAAAACTAATATCTAACATAATTTAAATTTTTAATTTGTTATCCTTATGTTAATAATAGCGGAGACAGACTTACAATTTCAATATTGTATTTTGCGCTCAACCGCAAGTCTGTCTGTATATACTGAGAAGCAGCTCGGTATACGCTCGGTGTACACTCAATAGTTAGTACATTGGAGCTCAATATTGAAATTGCAAAAAAAGTACGCGGTATACGAGTTTATTGCAATATGACCTTAGTTATAAACCATAATCATTTAATACACGAACCTTTTAGAACCGAATTTAATACTTATACAACTTTTTCTGACATTTAATATTTGACACTTATAAAATTGAAGTGTCTATTTCGTTTTTATTTTTCAAATATACAAGTAATTTTACAATATTTGCTCGCGTTTTGTACATGCGCGGAACTTTCTTAAGTCAAATGACATATTTTGTGATAAATCAAATGTAAGCTCTCTGATTAAATTCTTAGTATCGTAAAATGCAAGTGTGTCTCTGAAATTTTATATTGCAATTCACATAATTGCATTATCAATATATAAATATGAAAATTGCAAGTCTGTCTCTGGTATAAAATAAACTGTATTTGTAATTATACGATTTTTTACTTTCCTTTTATTTTAAAACAGTTGGACATTCAAACGACATTTAAGATCTATAATGGATCTTACTTTTCGTTTGAATTTCAAATTCTTTTTATTTAACAATCATTTATTTCAAATTCAAATTGTTTTTAACAATTCTGATTCTACATAGGTCTAGGGTATGCAGTATCTATAAATAGGTCATCTATTCATATACATATAATGCCTAGTATACCCTGGAACTGTAATAAAATTTGTCCCAAATAAAGATCGTTGTTAGAGGGGGCGGTAACTAACGTCTTTGCCCCCCTTCAAAAGTTTTCTAGATCCGCCACTGTTAGAATGTATCCATTTATTTTGTTCTTTATAGGAATATACCGTAATTTTTCGTTCGTAGCATAACAATCAACAAACAGCTTATTTGGACGAATTATTAGGCGAAGAAAATAGCTCGCAAGATTTATTACAGAATAATATCGACAAAGAAAATGGTTCTGAGGACGAGTGAATTCCACAGCCTATAACTGAACAAACTCGGGTTGAAGAGGAATCACATATTGAAGATGTTCAAGAGACACAAATCTTCAAATAGAAATTGAAAATGAAAACGATAGGATAGCAAGGATAACTGCGAAGATAATGATATATGTGCTGAAGGACAATTTGATCAAGATATTTTTCGCGCTAAAGACAACACCATATGGCATCGCAATCCTGCTTTTATATGTTCAACATTGCATTACAATATCCTACGACCACAGACTAGCTCAGTAAGATCAACTCATACTCTTTCTGTACATGACACTTTCAAATTCTTTTTCGATGATTTAATTTGTAACATAATTATAAAAGGAACAAATAGAAAAGTAAATAGTATATATTCTAAATAAGGAGGAATTTGAAGGATTTTTAGGAATACTTATATCGGCTAGCGTTCGACATTCCAGTTCAGAACATGTGAAAGAAAATATGAAAATCAGATTCTTATCCTTTTTATCGTGCAACAATGCCTATCAACAGATATTGATATTGTTTTTCTAAATCAGAATATAAATAATTTTACCTATACATATACGTTTCTTTCGAGTCATACAATCGGTGGCACAAATGTGCTATTCCAAAACAAACATTAAGAAACAATTATTACTCATACTTAGAGAAATTCAGCGAAACTACAATGGCTAATAAATCATTCTATATTGTTGTAGTGAGGTGTTGCATTTAAAGCAATAGGTTTATTTTGTATTAAAAATGTTTTATTATTTCATTAAATGCAAGAGTTTTCCTAGAATACATAGCTCAAATGTTAAATAAAAACAAATTTAAAATATTGATTGGAAAAATCTCAATCAGTATCTTAGATAAATTGATTGGTCGGTCTGTTTTGATTCGAGGGATGTTGATGAATGCACATTAGAACTTAATAACATTTTAAGTCTTGGCATGCATAGAATACTTTCCGTATTCCTACAGCAGATATCAATAACAGCAAAATTGCTTTTGGTTTAACGATAAGTGCAACCAAGCAATAAAAGGGAAAGAGTCTGTTTTTCGCTCCTAATAATTGCATCCATATCCAGAATTAAAGCAAGTCTACAAAACAGCACGGAACACCTGCAAGTCCCTTATCAAACTCTTTTTGACCAGAATTTTAGGCACACAATCTTGACAATACACAAAGACAACGAAGGTTTCCGGTCCCTTGTCAAAACCATCAGGAATAACTTCAGCAGTTCCTTTATACCTTCACTACTTAACATTGGTGATGTGGTTGTTGACTTCCTGGATAAAACTAATACCTATTTTGGTTGCTAGATTCGCTTCAAATTCCTGTCTTCCACCCACTTTACAGACACCTGTTTTGCATCTAACGTGTGGATGTACCACAGACCTATTACTTAAAAGCTGTGTCTCATCCTTGGCAAAACTTCTATTCTATTGTCTTATTCGACAGAAAAATTTCCAACTGCTTGGAAACTATTGCTCACGTTCAGCCTATTTCCAAGAAAGGAGAGGGTAGCGACCCTTTAAATTATCGACCAATTGCAATCAAAGGTTTTGGAATCTATCATTAAGTCCAAATTGACGAAGTATGAAACCAATCAACTCATCAATGATCGCCAATATGGCTTCCGGACTGAAAGCTCATCTGGAGACCTTTTTTATGGAACGTTGAAGCCGTAGTCTTCACAATTGCGGTGAGTCCCCAATTATTGCCCTAGATATTTCATATGTCTTTGACAGAGACTGGCACCCAACCTTTTAGCCAAACTAAAAAGCACTTGGTCTCTGCCCTTCTCTCTGTTATGTATTGAAAGTTTTATATCTGGTCACCTGATACGGGTTGTACTAAACGGAGTTTCATTAGAACCGCACCTTATAAATGTCAGTATTCCCTAGAGCTCTGATATCTCTCCATACCTCTTCTTACTATTCATTAATGATCTGTTTTCCCTTTCTTTTAATATCATCCATATGACAGTGCCCTTAATTTCGCTTACTACTTTGACACTTTTTCGGACTCCAGATGGAATGCTACATCTGACTTGCATGATTACATCATTGAATAACGACCTTGATAATATTCTCGCTTGGGACTCTCTCGGCTCTTTAAAACCAGATCATAGCTTTTCCACCCCCGTTTCTTTTGATGAAGCATTGATTTACAATACAACGTCTTCATGCATTCTTCGCATTAATTTTTCTAATAAGTTAAGCTGGACAGATCACATTTTGTCTGTTGTCAAATAAGCATCGAAATGTCTTGAATTTCTGAATAGGTGAAATTTTTCACCCCATCGGATCTAGTGCTCCTCTACAAGTTCTACATCAGACCTAGAATGAAATACAATTCCCATATATGGGCTGGGGCTGGCCGCACAGCATTAGCTTCATTGGATATTGTCCAAAAGAGAGCAATAACTTGTCATAGTGACTCACTCGAACACCGCCGCAATGTTGGATGTCTTTCCCCCTTTTTCGTTCCATACATGGTCAATACTCTGATCCCTTGTAGAATGATTCCTGAACGCAATACTTGCGCTGCAATCCGCGCATATCCTTTAACCCTTCAAATTACTTTCGGCCGTACGGTAAAATTCCGTGATTATTTTTTATCCCGAACTGTGCGAAAGTCAAACAGTCTACCATCTTCTATCTTTCCTCCGGCACACAATCTGTGAAAGTTAAAGGTGACGGCACCTCCGCCAATCTCCTCATGGTTCCTAATTCCTTTCGCTGTCTCCTTCCTGCCATACTGTGCTGTGCATTATAGGGCATCCCCTGAACTTGGCTTACTAATAAAAAAAAAAGTTAAACTTTCTTAACTTTTCAGCAAAGTTATACATATACATACGTATAAGTTACGTATTGGATCTGTTCTGTCACTGCTATTTTAAATATACGTAAAGTACGAAACACTTTATTCCTCTATTTTGAACAGTTACAATTTATGATAAAGTTTTGAATTTGAGCAAAATATATTTCCTTATTTTTACTACACTTCCACCATTTACAAACCTCACCTCTTCGGTGCGAGTGGTAGCCAGTCGCTTATCTGTTTGACGTGCATCTTTTAAATGATAAATTTTGTGCATTTGATACTTGCGAGTGGTAACGACTGTCTTCGAACTTCTGATATGCTTCCAACTTATCGTTTTTATACCATAGTCGCCCCCTCCCCCTCAGGACAATTCTGGATCCGCCTCTGCTACTTACTGGGTATTGCCCATTCAGATATCATTCCAAAAAAATGGGTAAGGTCACTTCTGTATGGAAGACGATGAAACTACTGAGCACGTTCTCTACGACTGTGAAGCTTTCGCACTCGCATAAAGCTTAAAATTCTAGAAAAGACATTCTCATTGCCAGAGAATGTTACAAAGTTGGCTCCCTAGAACGTCATTGGCTTTGTAAAAGACCTCAAGTTGAAATGGGCGACCTAGACTATTTTGGAGTTATGTCACAAAAGATCTCATAGGTCACAGTGACTAGATGAGAGGCGGAAGTCTGTCTGCATCCCTCATTTGAATAATAATAATCTTCGTATTTTTGCAGGCTTACAAGTTTTTGTACATCTTGACCCATACACTCGTAAGAGATTGAAAGTCTTAATTTCTTATTGGTTGAAAATATTGCGCTTGCTCCACCGAAAATGGTCTTAATCGCTGTCACTACGCCAAGGTACCTAGGAGTTTCTGAGCTGTTTCAAATATAGGCAGCTGAACATTTCTCCAAATTCCCCTATTCAAGGACAAGTATTTCTTGTGCTTATCACTGAGAAAGACAAAAATATTTTTTATTTTTTAGTGCAATTTATTAATGAAAGTTATTTATTTTAGAAGTTTTTTAATATATTTTATGTTTGAAATTTTATTTACTATTTATATGAAAACACTGTGTACAAAATTTCTGCTCTCTACCTCGAGGCGTTCTCAGGCAATGTCCAAATATATAGAGAAAAATGAAATTTTTGCTCGATTAGACTCATTTTCGAATTTGAATTCACTTTTTCTAAAAAATCCCGTATGCAAAATTTTAGCTCTCTAAGTACACGCGTTCTCGAGGTATCGTGAGAACAGACAGTCGGACGGATGGACGGACATGCAAAAATCAAAATAACTTTTCATGACAAACTTAGTATATCCTATGATTTCATCTAGGTCTTAGGGTATAACAACTAGGAGTAGTCAAAACTAAGATAATTAAAGACCTTTCTGGATTTAATATTATCTTATTTCTTAATGACCACTGAACTGTGTTTTTCAAATCACATAAATCAAATAAGAAGGCACTCTAGGAACGATTTATCAGAGCCGCAAATCCAAGCTTCAGACTCTGGCTGTAGAAGGATGAACATGAAACTACTATAGACAATTCCCAAGATATGGTATATGTATAAAATTAACAGTAACTTAAAAATATGTAAAGTTCCTTGATTGTGTGAAGCGTTCTTTTGTAGCAGAAATGCATTGAACTGGACAGCGTACACAAAAGAACACAGCTTTTTAACTTATCTACAAATATTGTTAATTAATTGCAAACACAAAAACGTATCTTCGATTATTGTGGTGTCGCGTCGTACTACAATTACTACACGTACCATACTCAATTTTCACATTGCCCTTAGCACTTATATTTCTGCAAGCATACAAATGTTTATTTTGGAATACATCTGTTCGACAGATTTTTAAATTGTTTAAAAAAAAAATTTGTTGTTTTTTTTTTTTTAATAGTTTACAAAATAATGAATCGCTGGCCTGAGCAATGGATCTGAAAACATTTTGGCATTGCTGCTTCTTGGGCATGGTGGACCAGAATACCTTGGCCTGGTCTCAAATACATACATACATACATCCAACAAACAATACAGGAATAGAAAGGATACTTCATAGGAAGAATTATCTAACTGTTCGGATATTTAGAGTTTTGCAGATCTATTTAGATGATGAATGTTATACCCTAGACACACGGAACATATCAATGATCATTGGCGGGGCAATGATCATTGTACAGCTCCTGTGTTATTGCATCATTGGCGCAATGATCACTCGTTTCTGCATTGCACCAATTACGTTTCCACAAGCTCATTCGTTTGAAATTATGCATTACTTGTCATTCCTTTTGTCGATAAATGCGCTTTCAGTGCTGAAGAACTGCAAGTTATTGGAAAAATCAGTTGATTTTCCAGCCATCACTAGCAAATGTCATTTGTGAAATTTGCTGATACATTTTTCAAGGTAAATTTTGAATATTTTTCAAAGCTAATTATTGAAAAAAATTTCTCTTATTATATATCTAATACAAGGCTCGAGTCAATTTTTCAAAAATTACTTCACAATTCAGAGTTTTTAATTTACAAAATTCAGAACTGTCATCTGTCAAATCGAATTACCGTCAAGATATCGTGTGCTTGCCTCACCAAGCAATGATCATTAGATCAATTACGTAATTGGATCAATGATAATTTTAGCGCGTCGCGTGCCTATAGGGTATAAGACTCAAAAGATCCGAACAGTTAAATAATTCTACCAATGAAGTATTATTTCTCTTCATGGCTTGTATGTTGTATGTGTGTATGCAAGGCCGTATATATAAAGGGTTTTCCAATAAGAGGTGTTATTTTAATTAGCCCGCTATTTCGGTAGATGTCACTTTTGGAGCTGTCAATTTTTGACATTTGACAAGTAGAAACTACGCCATTAATAAAAATGGAACGATACACGATTCAACAACGCATTTAAATTATTAAAATTCACTATAAAAATGTGGAAATGTGGCAGAGACGGTTCGTAAAACTCGAACATTTTGGGGTCGTCGTGAAGCACCTTGTCGGACCGCAATACAGAAATTGGTAGAAAAATTCGAGCTGTCGGGACAAGTTAGTGATGTGAAGAATAAAACCCGTGCACGTCGCTCAAGAACAGCCGAGAATATTGCTGCTGTAGCCGAAAGTGTTGAAGAAAACCCAGGTTTGTCCATTCCTCGTCGTTCCACAAACGTCATTACACCGTATTTTGCATAAAGATTTGGGTCTTAAGGCTTATAAAGTTCAGTTAACACAAGAACTCAAGCCGGCCGATCATCAACAACGTCGAGTCTTTGCTGATTGGGTCCTTGAAATGCATGAAAATGATCCGGAATTCCATCGAAAACTCATCTTGAGTGATAAGGCCCATTTCCACCTCGATGGCTTCGTCCACAAGCAAAATTGTCACATCTGGGGCTCGGAAAACCCAAGAGTTATTGTTGAAAAGTCTCTCTATCCTCAACGTGTGACTGTTTGGTGCTGTTTATGGTCCCGCGAGGTCATTGGACCTTAATTTTTCGAAAATGAGGCTGGAGCAACAGTTACGGTGAATGGATTGCGCTATCGACAGATGATTAATGATTTTTTATGGCCGGAATTGGATGGTATTGATCTGGACAACGTTTACTTTCAACAAGACGGCGCTACGTGCCATACAAGCAACGAAACCATTGATCTTTTACGGGAAAAGTTTCCGGACCGTGTTATCCCTCGAAGAGGTGATCACAATTGGCAACCGAGACTTAACACCTTGCGACTTCTTCCTTTGGGGTCACGTGAAAGAGAAGGTTTACGCCAACAGCCCAGCGTCGATTCAAGACCTCAAAGATGGAATTCGTGAGGCTATCGAGGACATAGGGCAGCCACTTTGCGATTTGGTTATGGAAAATTTCATGAAAAGGATATGGTCCTGTAGGCGTGGTCGTGGTAGTTATTTGGCTGATGTTATTTTCCATTATTAACGGCATACCTTCCTCTTTATTATGAAATAAAGATCCGATCATTTATCTCAAAAAATGGCATTTTTCTTTGAATATCAAAATAGCACCTCTTATTGGAAAACCCTTTAGTATGAGGTGGGCTTGAGGTGTTCAAGCTCCCACCATCCTTGTAGTCAATACTTTTGTTAATCTGATGAGTCAAATTTTTAACCTCAATTCTTTATATGTAGCGGCTCAAAAGAATTTGTTTTGTCACTTTATATCTTTCCTCCGTTTCGCTTTCAGGTAGGCAACTTTAGGTTTAGGGAAAACGTGTGCAAAATAAAGAAAGAAAATAAGCATCAGTAGTAGTGGTAGTGGTAGCTTACTATGATGCACCGTAACTTAATCGCAGTAGTATTTTAAATTTTGTTCACATTTTAATTTGTTTTTCGTCTTTAAAAAAAAACAACTGTTGTTGTCACTAATTATAATATGGTAACTAATATTTTCCATGAGCGCCCCATGGTTTTATTTAAATAGCTTAAAAAATTATTTGCTAACTTTTTATGGCAATTTAGATAATTACAATACACCAATAAAATCGCTCTGCTAAGCATTCATCGAAATTTTAAAAGTAAAATGCAGTTTTCCACTTCACAACAATAAAAACTAAATCTAATTCTGTATTTTTTTTCTTTTTTTTATAAAAACTGCTTTATATTTATTTCTTGGAATGTAAATATGTATATGCAATACAAATAGATTTAAACAACATGTTTTCAAACATAACTTTTTAAATTTCGGAAGCCTTATACTGCAGACCCACGGAACCGTGAATTCAATTATCTAAATATAGCACTTATAGATGAATAGCATTTTTCAATTCAATTGGAATGTCATCATAAATTATATGCTTAATAAATTAATATATTAAATTTACATAAAATTCCAATTATTATTATTAATATAGAGACGAAAGAATAGCTGAAAATTAATGTGAACTCCTTAATTCTCAGTTATTCTTTCATCTCTAAAAGGTATTAACCTACTAGGTAAAACCCCTCCCATTCATGATTTATATATATGGCCTTGTATGTATGTATGTATTTGAGACACGACTAAAGGCTGAACTACAATAGAAGCATAGTAAGTACATTTACTTACGTAAAGCGAACGCGCCTTTTATTTTAACAGGCGTACACAAATTAACTTCAACTCGTGTGAGGGGAACTTTCGTTTAAATATCCAATTTTGTGTAAGTATAGTGCGCTAAGAATCGCTCAATCCGTAAGAGCGCGATGTGTCCAAACAATTAAATTATTACTAAATGATTATAAGTGCAATGTAAAAATTAAAATGGAATAAATATTGTACTACGAATTAATAGAAGGCACAAATCTTCAATTACATCAACTTCCATTTGTTAATTTTTTCACTTTTACTACTTTTTAAAATTGAAAATATTAAATATCAAGATAATAACCCTTACGGAATGTGATATATATTCAGGCTAAAAATATCAATTTTTCGTAAGTAAACCTCAGTCTCGTTTAATTTCGTTAAGTTATTTACTTCTATTGTAGTTCAGCCTTAAGAGTTGTGGCAGATTTGGTTTAACGACCAGGTCATAGTACCCCAAGAAGTAGTAAAAAGGAAGGAACACTGGAGAATATAGGTTGAAATCAACCAACTTGACGATAAACGTAAACAAAGCACAAACTAGGATTTTTTTAAATTTATAATAATTTATGGAGAAATACTGTTTCCTTTTTTAACCCTATGTTTGGAGCCGCATGTCCGATCCAAAAAGTCCTAATTTTGGGAGTCGTTGGCAAAGATAATTTAGCTCACACTTAGTTTGTGACTAGGTTATGCCAATGGCAGCACCTTATCTGGCACTTGCCAAATAGGCTTATAAATATTACACAAATCGCAAAAATTAATAAAAACACAAAAGACAATTGGACCACAAATCACCAACCAAAGGCCACAGGAACGAAAAAATCTCCGTGAAATTTCTACTGCTGAAAACCTCCTAGTACCTACCCCAAAATATCCGCTCGAAACCGCAACTTTGACAAACTTCGACATTAAAATTTTTCTAGTTTCGACTTTTCAGATTTACAAACAAATTAAGGTAGGAAATAAAATTAATTGAATTAACAACAAATCAACTGTAAATAATTAAATTTTAGCGAGAAACTTATCTTGTCAAATCTTGAAATCAGTCTGGAGCTTAGTCTCAACTGTGTTCTTTGTATAAAAACATATTAGGGCTTCAGTTCGCATATTTAGTCCGGCACACTGGCAAGTGCATAATGAAATTTTGACCGCTTGTTGTACCAAAAATGCTTTCACCTTTTTGCTTTACACGGCAAGATACTTTTGTCTCCAGAGACCATAATAAAAAAAGTCTCTAGAGACAAGTCTCTGAAGTGTATATACTCGAAATTTTAGGTTTGGTTTCTAAACAACTCCCGAGATCTTTGTTAACTATCAAGCAAGAGATTGTTAGAAAGAATTATCTCAACAGTTATTATGGCTGAATAAATTTGCAAGCATTTTGTTCGGCCTTTTTATTTTCCACAAATTTTATTATATTGTTTTGAAACTTTCGGCAAAATATTAGAAACTCTTCAATTCAAATGCTACCGGACTTGGATTTTTGAAAAAGGTGTTGGGATTTTTTTTTTTAAATCAAAAACCTTAAAAACCGTGTTATTTTCCTCCCACCCTAAAAACTTTTTCATGTACACACCAATTTTTATTATTTTTCGTACATAGGTTTTCCAAACATATTTGTAAATGCTACCGGAGCTGTTTTTCAAAATTTGTTAATATTTTTCAAATGATAATTACTTTCATAACATTAAGATTGAGACTCTAATAACTTGAATAAAATTTATTGATACCACGATTATTTTAACACGAGAATGAAGATTGAGGTAATTCTATTCAGTGTATAAATCCGGAAAGTAGTTTATTTTTATACAAAATAAGTAAAAACCTAGTTTTCAAACAAAACTGAGGCCAAGCCGCATGAAAAAGTAGAAAATAAACTTTTCTTCACACACAGAGGTGCACTCAGATTTTATTCGCTGACAATCACCGATATATTTCAGTACGATCAATCAGAGGTAATAAGTGATTTGATTCATGAAGAGAAAGAATATTCAAGAGAAATGTCCCAATCAAAAAATCTGAGTCCACCTCTGTGTGTGAAGAAAAGTTTATTTTCTACTTTTTCATGAGGCTTGGCCTCAGTTTTGTTTGAAAACTCGTTTTTTACTTATTTTATTTTCTGCCGTTTTCACGTTAACTAAATTGTTATTAAGTGCTGCATGGAGATATATTAAAACAATTTTATGAAGGCTGAAAAGATATTGATTTACCAGTTTTTCAAAAAATTTATTCGAGTATCAAATCGTTGAAGTACTGCAAAGTTTTCTGAAATTCAAATTATGTTTTATAACAGCTTGATCCCATATAACATGAATTTTCCCGATTTTCCATGTTTTCCACAGACTTTTCCTATTACTATGAATTTTTTTTTTTAAATTTACATGAATTTTCCTCGATTTTTCATGTAAGTTTTCATGATTGTTGAAGAGAAAGTATTGATGCCAGTAGGACGGAAAAAAAATAATTCCGCATAGTTTATAAAACTTTTTTGTCGGAAAATTTTCCGGAAAAGTCGGAAAATTCCGGAAATTTTCGGAGAATTTTCCAGAAAAATTGGAAAATTCTGCATTTTTCTTGAAACAGATTTATCACTAATCATATCGATGAAAAATTTTCCGATGTTTTTCCATGGAGTTTTCCACAAAAGCAACTTTATGAAACTCATTTCGCTCTACAACTTTGTCTTAGGTTGCAAAACGCTCAAACTCTTCCTTGGTCGGAAAAACTCCGGAAAAGCGTTTTACATGAATTTTCCTCGATTTTTTCTGCAAGTTTTCACCATTGTCGGAGAGAAAGTAATGATGCCAGTTGATAGGGAACTTGATCCTGCATAATTTAGAAAACTTTTTTACCGGAAAATATTCCGGAAAAGTTGGAAAATTCCGGAAATTTTTTTCGGAAAAATCGGAAAACTCTGAATTTTTCCTGAAACGGATTTATCACTAATCAAATTTGTACCAAATTTTCAAATGATTTTTCCGGATTTTCCGGGTTTTCGATGGAAATTTCCGGTTAAAATTTTGATAGATTCAATTGTCACGCGACATGAACCTGTGTGCCAAATTTCAGCTCGCTGTGATGACGAAAAGTGGGTCTACGAGAGTGTCGAAAATAGTAAAAAAGAAATAAATATACAGACAGACAAATTCGTGTACGAGTTAAAGGGACGGGCTGGCCTCAAAAAATCAATTTGGAAACCTCTATCGTGACAAAAAGTAAATGATAAAATTGGTTTTTATTCATTTTAATTCTCGAAAGCTTTCCGAGATGGAGATTGGCTCCAGTACAATATGTCAAACAAAGTTTGTGGCTTCATGATACAAAGATTAACAAGTATGGCCGAGTTATCTGTCAATTAGTTGCTTGCCTCATTTGACGACATTTGTCACAAATTTGTTCGTCACAATTTGAATCGATCTTATCAAAGTGAAAAATTTTTCTAATTGCAAATTTCTTTGCTTTCCCACTAGCACATAATTACTTTTCCCGAAGTGATTTAAACGAAGAACCTAATGTTTTGTTAAATATTTTCATATACATATATTCAAAATAATAAACTCAAAACAAATTCGCTGGAAATGACATTGTCACCGCATGACGTAGCAACACAAAATGTATCATGACGATATTTTTTTAAAATGACGTGTTTTCAGTTACAAATTATTGTGAACTGAATATGTTAAAAGCTAATAACAGCTTAACCATCTTAAAGTCTTTCCTATGGATGTTAAACCACCCCAACACCCGTCCCCACTCCAGAGTTATGACGCTTCAAATTCAAAATTTAGATTTTTAAATTTAGTTTTTTTTTTTTTAATTTTTCCGTTATTTTTTTACCCACTAACATACATTTTTGTTACAAAATTTCGAAAGTGCAGAGTTTCCTCTTTAATTTAACCTATTAAACTTATGTTCTATCTTTGAAAGTTAAGCAGTTATTCTTTTAACCTATTCAGTTCACAAATAATTTGTTCCCTTAGTAACTGAAAGGAACGCCTGTTGTTTTATTGAACACGTCGATCCATATAATACAACGTCATTTAAAAAAAAAATCGTCTAATTTCAGTATGACCTGAATATGTAAAGAAAATAGGCCGTATACCCTGTACTTTTCAAGATACAGGGTATTTAACGAAAAAAGACCATATTTTACTAATCACCCTGCAAATTGGTAGGGTGACATTTTGCCCCCCCCCCCCCGTCCTGTCATACAAGTTTTTACTTTTCTGGACGAGAAGAATCATGTGGCAAAGTCATATTAGTCTGGAACACCCTGTGTATAAAAACCAAAAACTCTTAATATTTTTGACCGTGTATATTGTAGGAGGAAAAAGCGCAGGACCATGTTGAGGTGGGATTCGAATCCATGACCCCTGAGATAGTAGTCACAGCACTTACGAACTGACCGAGACCACAAAATTTAGCAATTATGTTTGGCTCAAATGAAAATTAAGATCAAATAGAACTAGTTCGCTTTTGTTTGACTGTGCTTGGTCTGCATGTAAACACAATCAATGAGTAATTCACTTTCATTGATACAAATTGCAAAAAGCTTTAACATCATAATTATAGCACATCTTTTTGATTATATGCAATTACATAGACACTAAGTTATTACATATTTATATTTTTAAAATTTCGTTATTATACCCTAGATGAAATCTATAGACTATACTAAGTTTGTCCTTCCGTTTGTAACGCACAGAAATAATGATGGTAGAGCAAAATGGATAATATAATATTAAAAGTTATTTTGATTTTTGCATGTCCGTCTGTCCGTCCGCGCGCACCATAACTCGAAAACGCGTGTACATAGAGAGCAAATAAAATTTCAAAAATGCATCGGGTAACCCTTTCTTGGTGTTGCCATATAAAAATTTAGTTTTTTTTACGGATACTATGAAAACGATCATTCCTAGACATTTTTATTGTACTGAAAACTTCTTCAGAATATGAAATCCTATAAAATTGGTTGTAATCATTTTTTCAATCCGACGAACTGTTCTAGAAATGTATATGCGAAAAAGCACTGCATAAATTCATCTAGGGTATCATAAAAATTGGTCTTATCGTTAGACCAATTCTAGCTTATTTACTTGTTTTTCTTTAAATTGCTTATGTATTTTATGATGAAAGCATTTCTGTCTTATTTACTTATATATTTCAATACTAATTGATATAATTTAATTTTTCCAGACATCAATATAAAGTGCGGAGATCTCCAAGTCACATAAGACATTTATTACCTGAAGCAGTGCCGATGAAGGACTTTCAAGTAGAAACACAAAATAAAAATGGCAATGCTTTGCAATCACGATCACATCCGGGTTTGTTGAAGAGGAATGTGTCGCTTTTATCTTTTCGTATCTAGTCCACCATAAAAACCAAGTAAAAGATAAGTTGGAATTAAATTGTGAAAAATTCAAAATGTTAGAAATTAAGTCCAGCATTTAACAAAGAAACAACCAAAAATGGAAAATGAAGAGGAACATGAACAGAACTAAAAGTACTTAGGTAAAAAAAAACAAAACCAAATAATATGTATAATAAACGAAAAAAGGAAACACTTCACAAATTCTAAATATATCATTTTCGATTTCGATCTTTTTGTAAATTTTAAATTGCTTTTTTATTAAGTCAATTAGGGTATCTAAGACAAAATAAATTTTGAATTTGAACTGTAATAAATTTACAACAAATTAAAAAGATATGCAAACTTTTTCAGAATTGATTTTTTTATTGTACTTAGGTACTACCCGGGAATATATGTATGTTTAGATGATATTTATATTTTTTCAAAAATCTTCTAGCATCAATTACATACTTACTTTATATAAGCAAAAGGTTGTAATGGCTTGAACCAGCCTACCCTTCCTTTTATTTGATGGTAACAATAGCTTTACGGAAGGTATCATGGATACAGCAACATCTTGCCATAGATGCCTTATAATGGCACACAAGAGATAAAGAATGGGAAAATTATAGTCAGACAGGCTACACTCACACCAAGTCTGTACTAAACTAGGTGTTTTTAGGATTTTGAACGACACAAATCAGTATTCCATTATTCGCCACCTATGAACCCTCCTGATAGCTGACACCGAAGCCCCAGGCTGACTGACATGTATACAGCTATTTCACTCGAAAACGATAAAAAAAAAAACCAAAATATTTTCGATTTTGTTTACACAAAGTCTATATAATACTTAAAGTTTAGATTATTGCCTATTACAACACCGAGATATTTCATTTCCTTTACAAACTCAATTTGTTCGTTTTCTATCACTACTTGTCTTGTATTCGCATTCGCACCATTTACTATCATACCTTTCGTTTTTAACACATTTAATTTCGGTCTGTCCATGCTCAACCATTCATTCAATCGATTTAAATCTTCTTGGAGTTCATTAAAACTTATTATCTCTGATTTTTTAACCTTTTTTTTTTTACTTTGACCTCTTTTATTTTAAAACAAGCTGATTAGCATAGCTTTTTATACCCTAGATGAAATCTATAGGGTATACTAAGTAAGTCATTCTGTTTGTAAAATGCATAGAAATAATGATGGTGGATTGGACACCCAGGCTTACGCACAATATTATAAGTTAAAACGCGTGTACTTAGAGAGATGAAATTTGTCACACGGGCTTTTTAAAAAAAAAAGTAAATTTAAGTTCGAAAATGGGACCAATCGGGCAACTCCTTCGTAGACTTGCCATACAAAAATTTCGTCAACTTAGAAAGCTGAAATTTCGTATGCGAACTTTTTATAAAAATATTAAATACAATTTCAAAAATGGACCAAATCGGGCAACCCTTGCTTGGTGTTTTCATACAAAACTTTGAATTTTTTCTTTAACTTTTATTTTCATCTAGGGTATAATATTATTGGTTTTAGACCGATTATAACTTTTTCTCTTATTTTTATAAAAACTGTATACTGTGGGATCTCCTCTTTAATTTGATCTAATACACCTTTGTCCTAACTATAGCCGTTAAAGAATTATTAGTTGCGAACCCTAACCATCCAGATACAGCGTGTTTTGTGAAAAACTAGCATATTTTATTAAGCATCCCGTAACTCTGAAAAGGCTGATTTTTTTCCCGAAATGAGTACTATCACCTCCTGACCTATGAACCTCCGTAATGGAAACACCCTTGCTATGAATAATGAAAAACAAATTGATTTTTGAAAACGATAACAGATTTTAATCGCTGCGTATTTTATATTTAGTTCGCATAGAGTGGATTTCAATCTGGTCATATTTGAGCCCTTCCTTTATAAAGTTGGTGGTGCTCAAAGCCGTTTTCGACCTATCAGAAAAAAGCGGAAGTACCTGACGTGATGATTAGACGAAGATTTATCGCTTTTCACGTTAATTTCCTAAAACTCTTCAGCCAACCCCCCACCCCCCCTTACTCAGGTAATCTATGTTATTTCAAATTCAATTTATTTTTGGCAAGTGCACAAAATCAGAGATCTTATACATATTACACTCTAAACAGTCGGCTAATACAGAAACTTAAAAATTACTATAAGAATATTTAGAAAAGGATAGAGAAATGATAAAAAGAAACAACAAAAATAACATAAAAGATGAAAAATAGAAAGGAAGAAAAATTTATAAGAAAAAGAAGAAATAAATGAGGTTAATAAAAAAAATGGTTTAGTTATAAGCTGAACCATAATGGACACAAGAACTTAACGAATATGAACGAGACTGAGGTTTACTTACGGGTGATTGACATGTTTACCCTAAATAGACGTTACATTCCGTAAGAGTTATTATCTTGACAATTAGTGTTTTCAATTTAAAAAAATGGTAAAAGCAAAAAAAATTAACAAATGGAAGTTGATTTAATTGAGGATTTGTGCCTTTTATTGACATTACATATATATAAAAAATATAAAAAGAATCTGAAGAAAAATCGCCAACACTTCCAGAAGTAATATCTCACTTTCTTAGCTCCTTCCCAAACTTTTCTCTTAGAAGGGATCGCCTTTTTTAACATATTTCTTCTATAATAAAATAAAATAATAAGACGGCTACCGGTTTCATTAATATCATTGGATAAACAGACGCGTCCATGCGTAACGAGCAGAGGACGTAGTGCATTAAATTTTCAGTACAATAATTACTTCAATAGCAATACAGGCCTCTGTGATAGTTAAAATCCAAGTTGCACTATCACTAAATGATTAATGGAAGCGCAATTTTTTTGTCACTATCACTAAACGAATAGTGGTAGTGCAGAGTCTATTGCATTATTACTAAACAATTAGTGGTAGTGCAAATACTTTTCACTATCAATGAGTGATAATGAATTCGTGAATTGGTGGTGCAAACATCTTTCACTAGCACTGAACAACAATTTAATGGTATGCATATGGAGCACTACATGTAGCTCGTACGATCAAAATTAGTGTTAACTATTAATGAATAATCTCCATCTCCGCAAAACAGAAAACTGAACGGACGGGATTTTATTCTGTACGTTGAACTTGAGTTCTGTGTAATATGAAAAACTTAATTGCATTAAGGCATAATGATCGGAAACCTTGTATTTTAACTTTTATTTCCAATGAATTGGCTTTTTCATTCTAATTTTTTCATGTATGAAATATTGGATTGGCTTTTCTTTTAACTAATTTTTCAAAAATTCTACCGGCTGAACGGAATTCCGGCGCCGGGCTCAACGTGTTAACAGTTAACACTTATTTTGATCGTACGAGCTAGACGTAGTGCTACATATGCATACCATTAAATTGTCGTTCGAGCTAGTGAAAGATGTTTGCACCATTTAGTGATAGTGCAAACTGGAGTTTAACTATCATTAAAATTTGAGTGCTGCTGCCAGATTAGTGGTAATGCAAAATCGCTCATCTCTGGTAACGAGCGGCTCCCACCACACTTTACTTACTACAATTTGACATTTAAACTTAACAAAGTCTTCCTTGTCTGTCCTTGGCGCTTAAGGGCCGTCGTACATGCTGCATTTGTTGCTGATGAGAGACACTCGGAGGAGGGAGGAAATTTTGCTCACCCCGACTGCCTCTCATCAACAAAAAGTGACATGCGCGTGTAGTATGCGACAAGGTGTACGCCTTTGGTAAGCTTATTTTAGGAACGCCTGTTTAATTGCCTTACGTAAGTAACTTTTCTTAATTATACGTCCATTGTGGTTCCGCCTTATGGTAGAGTATAATGGCGATTACTAACGACCATTCGCATACTAATTAAATTTGACTATCCAGGATTCTTTTAAAGGCACTGAGGGAAGCAAACTGTAAAGATGCAGGCAAAGCATTCCACAGGCGAGCGATCTGAACGAAGAGTGATAGTAGAAGAGCTGAGTGTATGAAATGGGAGATCAACTATGCCTTTGAGAAGAAAAAAAAATTGACAAATCAATCAGGTATTGATCTACGTTGAAGATGGCATTCCAGGGCATAACAAGAATGTTCTATATGTGGAGATATGGTCAAACCTTGGTAGCCCACAATTAAATCTCATGCAACCATTGAATGTAAAACTCAGTTTTCGCGCACAACCGAAATCTACTTTCTATGCAAATTGGTAGATTTTCATTAATTGGACCTTATTGTCACTTCACTTCAAGCTACACGAGAGAGAAATATGTCGAGAGTTGTCAACTTTTTCTTATCAACAATTCTCACAATTCTCAGAATTTTTCCAGTATAAAATCTGTCAATTTTCCTTTTTTTCCTTAAGTTCCTGTGAATTGTATACTTGAAGTGAAGTGGCGATCATAATAAGGTACATTATTCTCAAGCCATTCATATCGTAAACTAAATGCAGATAGATATATATAGCTTTACCTTCGTTACAACTTCGATTCTTTTTAGAATTCTACAATAGACTTGTCCTGTCCCTCACAATGTTTCCAAAATGTAAAAACCCATCCACCATTATATTTTTTATTACATTTTTCTAAACATAATATCATTGTATCTCTTTATATGTACTGCTATAATTACAAAAATAGATTTATGTCCACAATTATAGGTCCCCTCCTAAAAATCACTTTAGTTAAAGTAAATTGGCAGCTGAGAGAGATAAAACTTAACTATACCATATTAACAAAAGTGGAAAATGAGAGAATGAAAAGTACAAAATAAATAACATTTCATTAAAACTGCATTAGAAAAGATAACACCTAAGTAATTCAATCACGAGTTCTGAGTCCCCAAATTGATGTCCTCCGTGTTCCAACGGTCGGCCGCGCCACCGAGCTATGTATAAACTTATTAATTCCAACGTTGCAAAATGTGTTTTGTAACATATCCAAAGCAGTATCGGATAGCAGCCCAAAAACGTCCAGGAAATTTAAAGTTTTCAAACTTTTTAGTTCTCTGTATAAACGAAAACATAAATTTATGTAATAAGCTATAAATATATAAATGCAATTTATGATAGAAAAGCTTACATATAAGCTGTAGCGGATATGCTATAACACCGTGATAAGGAGAGATATTCTAAGTCCTTGAATTTACATATAATATTAATTGCAGCTGAAGTAAGAGCAGTACAATCGGATAAATCCAATTCAAGGAGTCCAGAACATCGTTTCGCCAATGTAGCTAAATCTGTTAAAGAAGCGAGCAATCAAATTATTTTCTTTTATAGATATTACACATAATTTTAATTGCAGAACTTACGGGAATCAAACATAGACTTTCTACAACCAGCAATATTGATCCGTAGGAGATTCGATGTTACATTATCTACTAAAGCATTCAGAGTTTCGACATTAAGTGATGTCCAAGAAATATTTAAACTATGCAATTCTTTTAATTCCACCATTATTTTTCGTACACTCCAAGATTCCAATCCTTCGCACATGGCCAAATTAAGCGCTTCAAGATTGACATTTTTTGATATTTCGTCACAAATTTCATCATTCAATTTTACATGCTCTAAACTTAATTTTTTTAAGAGTCTGCACTTTGAGAGCAACATTTTTAATGATGGTTTTGTAATCACGGCCATACTTAAGTCTAAGTACTGAAGTTTTGTTTGAAATTCCGGTGAGCTCTCTAGACTGTCCGGATCGAAAACTGGATGAGCCATCTGTAAATAATGTTCCTTATTATTTATGTATTTTAGTGAGTGAGGGGTTATGCTATCATTATTAGTCTTCATTAAGGTGAACTATGGTTTGGTTTAAAAAATCCAACCGAGGATCATTTTGATTTAATAATCTCTTTATGGGAGATCTGAATAAGACGTATCTTCCTCTTTTCATCAAAGCGTTATCAACGCGTTTTTGGTGATCCGACCAATGTAAGGTAATATAATGCCAAGAAATATTACGTTATCGCTATAATCAATATCAAGCATCACAATGGGAAAGTAAGAGGTATGTGATAGTAGCTTTTGGTCTTGGGGCATGGTCTATTGTCGATCTAGACCTTTTAGTATGTCCTTTAAGATACTTTTCATTCAACAAATAGCATCCTTAACTAACCCAAAGGCTGCAACAAGAATGATTTTTTAGTGCGTGTGCGTGGTTACGAGATAAAAATCTTACAAGCGCCAGACACGTTTGTGGCGCCTGTGCTTTTTTTGCGATAAAGTTATTTATATTTACGATGCAATAAAGTTTTCGTACAAAAATGGTTATGGAAAAACTGAATATCAGTTTTTTGCCTATAATAAAGAAAATGAGTGATATTCACAAATTGCGTTTCCGCGTTTCTTCTGGTAAAACCGTTATAAGGACCGTTGGATTTTTCTGTATAATTGTCTTATTTTACTCAAAATATAGTTAAATGTTGCCGGCCTTATTCTGTAGTATTAGAAAAATAGTTCTTCATCTGCTTTTAACATATTGTGTATATGATGATATTCACCCAATTTCTTCAATTTCGCATTAACGGGATGAACGGAGTATTTCCTTAATTATGCTTTCGGATAACAGAAGCTCTTCACTCAACGATAGTGCCAAAAGTCGGTACGTTGCTATAATTCCAAATCTACTGAAGTAAAAAGTACTCGCGGTACTTCATTTTAAAAATATATGCGAAAAACCACTTCAAAAATCAAACTTGCATAGATCGGTGACCATACGAAATTTTAAGACAAATCAACTGAAATTTGAAAATACAAGCTCATGCCACTTCGAATGTACAACGTGATGCCAGCTGGTGCTTCTGCTCTTGGTGAGGTGCGTAGCCGCCACCAACAACTAGCTCAAGCCAGCTCGCGCTTACAGCCGATCGTATTAGTTGTCGCCAGTATTACTGGCGGGGCTCGTAACTGCAGCCCAATGGTGCAGCGATACACAACTGGATATCACATACATAAAGATAGAACCTAATATCACGAATGAAAATGGCAAAAAAAATACAGAATCGATAATATCTCCTTGCGGAACAGTATTAAAAACAGGAAAAACTTCATTGAAAGAGTCGTCCGCGGTTTCTCAGCGAATATTTGAAAATTATTCCAGCAATCCTTTTTGACAACGGTTCTCCTGTATCTATCATAAAGTCTCTGTTGTTGCAATATAACAATAATAATTCGCAAAACACTGTTAATTTTCCATCCTCAGAAAGCAACTAAAATAACTTTATTATAGGTCAGCTATATATCTACGTTCCCAGAGTTACAGAGGAATTTAATAAGATTGTTCAAAAATACAACCCACAGGATAAAGCTGCAATGAATACTTCGAAAGCCGTCAAAGATCGTTTTTCAGAAACAAAAGACAAAATTCCCAAAAAAAGTGCTGACTGATGTAATTTATAGAATTCAATGTGAGAAAAACTTGTGCAGCTTGGAACAACAGGTAAATATATCAAAACTAGTATACAAAATCATAGGTTCGATACCAAAACAGGAAGCTCCGGTAAAACTTCTCTGGCAAATCACTGTCTTTCAAATAAACACATAGGCTGTTTTTGTTTGACTAGGAGCACCGCGGTTCTTGTTTTGAAATGTCAAAGTAAGAAGAAGAGGTGGAAAATGTGTGTGATTGGTACTTTTGACGTTTATTGCTTCCTTGCGCAAAAACACGAACCTGGCCCTTCGTAGCTAACAGCTTTTTGACATGGTTGTGACATGTCCCCGGAGGACCCAGGAGTCGCGTTCCGGCAGCAAAAACAAAAACCCTCATAATAACACAGTGCTACCGCCATATGTCATAAATCCAGAAAATGTATAGTCAAAAATCCTAAAAAAGTTTACACATTTCAATTGACCAATAAAAAAGCTACTAAATGATATGAATACGTCACGCGTCCCCCATTATCAGCGTGACTCATCCGCAAGGTATTTTTTTCCTTAGTGATTTCTCAGAATTCGTTTGTCTGCGTATTGTTTTTTGAAATGGAGATTCAAAAACAGGTATTTTTGGTACATGTTATCATTTTTTTTTGCTTATTGTTTATACTTATTTACCTGTTACGCCACATATGATTTGTAGTATATTTTTACAAGTATTTCAAGCATTCGTATTTTTTTTTAAATAAAAATATAACGGCCTCTAAAAAGGATGTACGCCTGCGCAGGACTGAGTGGTTTACATGATTATTTTTAAACTTTATTTCAGGTACTTTGATCAAGTGTTCCTCCTCAAGAAATGCATTTTTTTGATTTAGAGTTCCTAAGTAGAGGTATGCAGAGGCATTTTTTTAAAAGAATGTCGAGTAAATGAAAATTATAGAAAAAAACAAAAATTTTTATTAAGGTATTTTGTTTACGTAAACAAATTTCAACTATAAAAGAAGTTAGCATTGCAAAGTTTCCTATTCTGCATTTGATGCTTTCATTTCATTAACAAGAAATGATTAGTACAGCGTTCAGATACATGATAAAAGAATCCACTGAGGCTGTCGTCCTAGAAATGATTTTTCCGAGCTTAGTAAACAGTGGAAACGAAGACGATTGACAGAACGATCTCAAGTTGACGACTCCGCTGTGAATATACTGCTCAACATTCCTGGCATGTCTCATATTACACAACCAGCATTAATGAGAGCGAGGCACTACTATTTTTTATAGACGCTAAGTTGACGAAGCACTAATACTGATTAGTATAGTTAATAGATTTGATTAGTATGTTAATAGTAAATAGTAAATTAGTATGTTAATAGTAAAACTTCATGTAATATTTTACCATCAACAGTATTCTAGATGTAAAAATAAGTGGTATCGAAAAAATTTTCTATTTCAGAATCTAACGCTGAAATTGAATTGCTACATATGTATATAGCTTCGAGAATACTCGAGTCACAAAAATATGTTATAGATAATCAATCGATTCATGGTATAGTTTTACTTTGATTGAGTAATGCGGATTTGACGGTAATACAGGTCAAAGCAGCATTTTTTAGATTCAGTTTCAGACGACAACAGTAGTTTATTTGTCACATCTTATGTCCCACTTGAGTTAGTAGTTAATGGAGATAAGATTATATTGTGGAAAAATTCCCGCCCCTCTTCTACTAGATACTGCAGACCTATTGACTTTAAATTTTTGAAAGAGAATTCTTAAGTATTTAAGGAAGAGGGGGGTTTACTTTAAAGAAAAAATAAGTAATTTGAATCCAACAACTTCCACTTTAAATAATCGTGGGGTAGAGTATGTAAGTCTCTGATCGAATTATCATCATGTAAGTGTTCTGGGGCAACTCTGGGGCAATAGATGAACAAAATAGAAAAAAAGCAGGCCGTGGACAGTTAGTATGAGTTTAGTTTATCTCCGTTACATTCTTGAATTTGTTTCTTTGAGTATTTGGTTCATCTCGCTTACACAAAGCTTTCATTTATGGACCTGATATTGTACAATATGCCTTATTGTCTATCAGATGAGATTACACTTGAAAAATGTCAGGAGAACTTACAAATACGGACTTAATAGACTTTCAGCTCACACCACTTTATTATTGACTTTCAGAAACTTCCGCGTAAGAGAAAGAGCCTAACGTCGACGCAGGCTTTAGATTTATTATGAGTTTAACTTATTTTTTTTAGTTAAAGAGTGATAATTAGTCGTTAATTGTGTAAGTCTTTGTTATTTAAAAAATTACTTGCTTTCATAATAATTTTTGATTTAACAAAATTATTTTTAACAAATAGAGCATAAAACCCATCATGAAAAGATTCGATTAGTGTAGACAAAATCATTTCTGAATGGTGGACAGAAAATGTAATTTTTTTCAGTTTTATATACGATCGATCATGCCAATAAATTGTGAAATATATACCATTATGTATTAAATTACGTATTTACGAACATAATAAGACTTCTAATAAGATTTGGAACAATTTTCCCATTAAGAAAAACATTTTAGAAGAATTTTCATATTTATGACCGGTCTAATTTTGAAAACGCTAACATGTGTAGAAAGTGATTATTACAAAATCTTCAGGCGCTACTTTTACAAACGACACCAAACTCGACGAACAGACGCACAGACACTGATTACATAAGTAATGTATATTCCGTTCATCTAGACTTGATTTGATTACATAGCCACGACAATAGTTTGTGGTCTCTGATGTGATGACCAGAAATAATTCAATTAATTCGTCTATCAGTTTTTATCTATTTTATTTATAATACATAGTATACTTGTCTTTGTTTGCTTTTTATGACAATGTTATTTATTATCAATTCAAACAAGACTAGTGTTTTTTGTTTAAATTGTGACTCAATTGAAGAAATCTTTTAATTTCTAGCCCCGGAACTACAGATTAACTTTCAAAACGATAGCCACAGTTAACACCATGCAATTCTATAATAATATATGTAAACTTTTCTAGATTCTTGAAGAGCAGATTAATGCTCAAAGCCAAGCCCCAGTTGGTACTTCTATCTCGAAGCAACCCATTATTATGATTATTATTACGATTCTTTGGAACCTAACTAAATTACTGAAATTTACTTTATATCACTTCTAGAGAGCAAGACGAGTGAGTACCTGGCAGTTGAAAACGGATATTTTTGCACTAAAAGGTACATGAATTTTAAATGATATTGCATCTCTTTTAGTTCTTTCCTCGTAGATAAATACAAAGGTTATAGCGACGGCTATTTCTATTTTGATTTCACTTACGAATTTCTTTTTCTTAACCCTGAAATCTTTCGAAAAGTTAAGGGCAAGTAAAAAAGAGGACTCGAAACTAAAGCCAAAGTAATGGAGTTCTACATTGCCGTCTTTATGTTCCAGGCCGTGACATCAAATTCTTTGAAAGTATTAGAGTAGCAAGATTTCGTATACTATTGAAAAGCAAAATCAGTCTTTGAATTTTTTAGAGTAGTATGATTTCGTACTTTTGCAAGAAAAAAAAAAAAAAAAAAAAAAAAAGCGAAATCGCTTTGTATCATAGCCTGGAACATAAAGCCGACAATGAGTTCTAGTAAATATAAAAAAAAATCTATAGTAATTAAGTGAATGCCGATGCTATGATATAATTTAAGGTTTTAAGATAAAGAATTGCTATTGACGCTGCAACCCCATAGAAATAACATTTAACTTCAAAATATTATCTACTCATAATTTTCTTTAAATTAAGCTATTTAATAATTCTTACCTCTGCTTGAGCCAATCTGAATATTACAACTCCTCTTGATACCACCTTACCGAGAGCACCGCTTCGTAAAGTTTTGCACCCGAGATCAAGTCTAGTCCACAATGATTCATCTTGTGCTAACTGATGAAATCTCCGGCATACATAGCTGCATCTTATCAACGTCTTTTTAGGTAACCACTTAAATATTTGCAAAACCATTTCGTCAGATAATTTCTTAAAAGGATCTTTATCATAGGATTTTTGCGGATGACTTCTAAATAAGAAAAAATGTTCGTCTGGTATAAAGACTTGTTTCTTAATAGTGCTCTGATCTAACGTTGAGAGATTTTGATTAACGTTATTGAAATTATTATTGCAAGCTACCGTAGCTAAGGGGCTTCTACCCTTAGAATGTGAGCTGCTAATTTTTTTATGTATTCTTCCAGTACCTTTGCCATCATTATAAATGTCTATACTTGTGCTATTCATTTTGTAATTGCATGTTTTAAGTGTATCATTGGGATCTACAAATGCAGCACTTTCATTATTAACACTTTCAAAATGTGGTTTGATCCTTTCTTCAACTGGATTACAATTGTGAATAGCATCTGTCTTCCCATTTGTCAATTCATTTAAGTTTTCATCATTACTATTTTTAGAATTACTATTTTGAGCCACTTCTGTTCCTGATCCTGAAGATGATTCATCAGATTCTAACATTCCAATACCCATTTGTTTAAGAATTTCTGGTCCTTCTTCTGCGCTTATGATTTCCCAAATCTTTGATTTAGATGCCTTAAAACGTTTACTGAAAATAAAAAGGTGTAATATTAGATCATTGCATTAAATAATTACGATTAAAGAAAACCGTTGTCCAAAATGACTTATTTAATAAATAGACTAAGAACATGATTACAGGACGTTAATGGAATGTCATCAGGTTTAGCCTGTTGTCTAGGTCGACTTTCTGTGATTTTTTAGTTTTGACCACTAGCGCGGAAAACCTTCTCTCACTCACAGTGGTGTTGCACTAAAGTTCCATCGAAATGGACATTAATGTTAATCATACCATAGCACACCATATTATGTAGTTATTAAGTTCTCACTACTCCCTTTCCTCTATTACTTGTTTTGCTATAATGTAAATTTTTTTACTTTACAATACTATACTACGGATATTCTAAGCTCCTATTAGTCTTATTCTTTTATTATTAGTTTTGCTATAATGTGAATCTTCTATGTAACTTTCTCTGTGACCAACGTTTTGCGTGCTCTGGTACGGCTGCTCAAATAATTATGTTTATGATTTTCATAGTTTAATATACTGTAAAGGAACATTCAGAAAATAGAAATTTATGGTGGCTATCCGCGATAAAAACAATTTTTCCATCGAATTATTTCTTGCCAGGAACGCGACAATATATAACAAAAACAATGGGTAGCTGCTCTAGAAGAAGATACCAATAGTAGACCTCAACCTGTATCATTTGTACCGACTAACTCTCGGCCTTAATTCGTATTACAGCTTACAATATGGTAATATTGTTGAACCACAAAACTTTCATGACAAATCCAGATGTACATATTCAAATATGAGTACGCATGTTAGTACTTCAATACGATATAATATATGTAATACCTATATAATATAAACAAAGAAAACAAATATTAATATCAACTTTGGTCAAATGTACCGTCTGCCGGGCAGGTAATATTGTTAGATATTTAGCAACTTCTTCATGAAATTTTAACATTAACAAGAATCAAGTCAAAATAGTTCTTAAATATTTTCACTGAATCTACATTTCCTACAACCCGAGTAATATAAAAAAAATATTTTTCACATAAAAAAAAACACAACTGGTGTCTTGTACTAATCCTCATGAAGAAGGATATTTTCTTAAATTATAATTTAAGCGTGCCTTACAATTTTTATAACCTTTTAACAATGTACGGTGGTAGTTTTAATATGTCAATAATCTGTAAAATTTCCCATTAAAGCTTATGCCAAACTTTTATAAAGGAAAAATCTCCCGAGAATTTTTTTACAAAGGAAAGTCGGCAATCTCCTGACACATCGATTTGAGGTGGTGAGTGGTGACGTGACGATTTTCCAATAAAGGCCCGCAGTTTTTCCATTTGACGTTTACAAAATTTGCGCCATTTCCCAAAATCTGTTCACTTAATTGGCTACTCGTAAATTGCAAAGTTTTTCAATTACCTTGCAGAAGGGCACTGATTTTCTTCGTTTTTTCCTCTTTTCAAAACTTTGTTACCGTCCATTATATATTACATGATTCATTTGTAAACAAATAACTGTAAAAATAGCGTCTTTTGTGACTTTTGACAATTAGAATTGTACACATTTGTTGACAGCTTAGAAAATGTTTTGTTTACACAGTTTTGATTTAAGTTAATAGTATCCATATAAGTATATCTGTGGCTATAAGCAATAAATATTTAAGTGAATTGCATATTTTGAGGAAACGTTTTTAAAGTATGTAATTCAAAATATTTTTGATCAAAAAAGTAACTACTTATTGCTAATGTCACGGATACATCAGTGAATCATTTTTTTTTTTTTTGCATTCACAATTTAAGCATGGTTTTCACTTGCGAAGTTACTGTCCCAAATAACCTTTTTAGCCCTCATCTCCTCTTGACTTCCAACAGTCTAATTGCACCCACACCGAGACGAGTTCTACATTCTTTTAACTTTTTGGTGAAGTGGAACTTGAAAAATTTCTTGAGAGTATTTTCTGCAATTGGTACACTTTTTTATCTATGTAGTCATTTAATTCATTTAATATTGATTGGAGACACACGTACCGATAAGAAAACCGGTATTACCTCTTGTATAGTCTCGAGCCCGAGTGTGATCATCGTGTATCAGAGGACTAGGTGAAGACCCAATGATTGCGTGCGTGCATGCATTGACATGCTCTGCGTTTGTTAAGTTAAAAAGTCAAGGTATATAGAATACAAGTATTCCCATTAAAGTTTTGGCACATGTTCTGTGACGTATTTCGTGACTAATGCATATACATTTTGGTTGCTTGCCTCATTTGGCGACTATTGTCACAAATTTGTTCGTCTCAATTTCAATCGTTCTTATCAAAAAAGTTTCTATTTGGAAATTTCTTTGCTTAACATTAGCACATAATTACTTTTCCCGACGTGATTTAAACGATGAAACTAATGTTTTGTTAAATATTTTAATATATTCAAAATGTATTTTAGTCAATAAAATACGAAAAACTCAGAACAAATTCGGTGCAAATGACGTAGCAACACAAATGCCTAATTTTCATCGTTAAGGTAATTCATTTGAGTAATACACACAGGAGGATAGTCGATCGTAGTCGTTTTGACAGAACTACACGACAACGACTACGCTATATGCATTGGCGACGGCCTAGATTTTGACAGGCCGGCTTTAGCTGTTCCCTCGTTCATGAACTGAACGCGCTCTAGACCAACCGTCAGCCGATTTTAGCATTTGTGACAGTACTGCAACTGACAGTTTATTGATATAAAATTATTAATTTTTTCGAACAAATAACCAAATAAGATGCCTTAACATTGATTTGAACTATATGTCTGAAGTGTTTATATAATACTGACTTTTGAAATATGTTTCATTTAAGTAAAGTTTTCTTGGGGGCTGCAAGAGATATCCGGTTAAGAAATTGCATGTTGAAGGCGCTATTTAGTTCAGGACCTTCAGAAAAGGACAATTCAACGAAAACGAGGGATAAAAAAAATGCACAGCTCCCAGCAATTAGGTCACCATTCGAAGATATTTCTGAAAAGACCAAGGAAAAATATTTAGACATGGTGACAATATTTGAGAAAAGAGATGTGCACCGAAGAAATCATGTTGAGTTCATATACGCAGCTATGCGTAATATGGAAGATTTTGGTCTGCACCGTGATTTAGAAGTGTACAAAGCTCTGATAAATGTTATGCCAAAAGGAAAGTTTATACCGACGAATATTTTTCAAGCTGAGTTTATGCATTATCCAAAGCAACAGCAATGCATTATTGATTTGCTTGAACAAATGGAAGATAATGGTGTTATACCGGATACAGAAATGGAACAAATGCTACTTAATGTCTTTGGTAAACGAGGGCATCCACTAAGAAAATACTGGCGGATGATGTACTGGATGCCGAAATTCAAAAATCTTTCGCCATGGCTCTTACCTAACCCTGTCCCAGATGATACTTTAGAGCTAGCAAAGTTGGCTGTACAGAGAATGTGTACAGTAGATTTACTTTCTAAAGTTGAAGTGTATGACACAGCTGATGTTACAGACTCTAATGATAAGACTTGGATTGTGAGTGGAATCAGCCCAGAACAATCAAAGCTTCTTGAAGAGTATCCAAAATCGAAGTCTCTCTACATAGAAGGTCCTTACTATATTTGGCTACGTGATAAAATTGTTAATTTTTTCACATTACGTGGTGATCCAGATCTGAATAGAATTCAAGACAGCGAAGAGGAAGATATCGATGGTGAGAGAATATTAAAAATTTCAGACTATTATTAAACACAAAAACAAAGTAATTTATTAAAAATATAAAATATGTACTTAGGGCTCCTTTTTCCTTTCTTGTGTTGGTAATTTAGTTTCTTTTATTCAACATTTTCATAACAGTGTTTTCAAATACGCTACTGATCATAGAAGACTGGATGCTCGTATTTCTTTCAGATTTGCTCAATTGGCGGCCATCAATGAAATTGTTGAGATTTTAAAGGATATTTGATAGACAATAAGAATAAAGAAACCTAAATGCAAAATGCTTCTGTTTAAATATTCAATCAACAACTAAATAGATTTCTCATTTTCGACCCACGATTTTTTTTTAATAAAGCGTTTTTATTTCCTTTACTACTTCTCACTACTTGAATTAGATTTATTTTGCTCCGTGAGATTTTACCGATAAACAAATTTAATTAATGGCTACTACTAAACCAAGAACGCCTATTCTCCTCTTTTTTACTTTGATAAGATCAATGTTTTATAAATTTAATCACGTTAGAACCATTAATATCTGGAAAGAGTCTATTATAATTGAAATTCGGTTTGTAGATATACTTTAAAGTAATGTCATAGGTACGACCATTATAAAAAGTATCATGAACTTTATTTCAAATGTTGTTAAATTTACGCCTCTAGACTTCCGGCCGTTCTACTATAGCAGGTGTACTGCGAATGTTGTTGGCGTCTGGGGTACACTTTAAATAGGCACTCTATCGCACCCCCATCCGTCATAAGCTACAACTAGAAATCAAGTTTGTGTTAGAAATCTTGAGACGTTCGTTCTCTTATATCAGGAAATGTCAAATCTACTAAGTTGACGTTGAGGTGCCTGTGAAGAAAGTAGTTATTTTTGAAATTTTCAAAAGTAGAGGCATATCATAGTAAAACCAGACAAAATATAGAAAAGGAGTATCCATTGATTTTTATTCTTCTTCACCCCTTTTTGGACATTGGGCAGATGAAGAAAGTCAATTGTTTTTTGGAAAATAACGTAAGTAGATACATATAGTTGGACTTACTATTTTATGTGGGCTCTAAACTAACGAGCAAAATTTCAATATGCATGTTACGATAGCCCAATGGCTTTTTCTGTTGTCAGAAGAATGACGATCATTGTGAGCAGCGGTGTGACTCGGAACCCATAGTCGTAGAATCAACAGCTATATCTTATCCATTCACCCACATGTCTTAAATTAAATATTTATTTTACGCCTGTTATGCACAGAATATCATGTTTATTTTCAATGTAAAACTTTAAAGTGGCCATCGTTTTTATTTAGTTTTTTTCTCGAAGCCTATACGTGTAAACGTACATAAATGCATTATAGTTACAAATTAGCTTTGTTTTCGTGTTTATTAATTAATATTGTTTTTTATATAATGGAAATTTCTGTAATTATATTTTTAGATGTTAGTAAACTTCAAGCTTTACTATTTAGCCGCCCACGAGTTAAAATGTCAAAAATAGCTAAACAACTTTCGGTTCATCAGCAAGATGATGGTACAATATTTGCGATATGTGCCACAGGTACATCAAGTCAAGACTCCTTATTATCATGGATTAGAATATTAGAAAAAAATGGAAACAGTAGTCTTAGTGAAATACCAATTTTATTTAAATTCAAATCGAGAGGAACGGAGATCGAGGTCATGCCGAAAGATGGAAGATAGTAAAAAATATTTTGAACTAATTGTGTATTCTTTATTATCTAAATTACACGACTGGGTCATTTTAAGTACAATTTTTGTTTTTCGGAAATATAAATTAATAACTTGTGTCATATATTCTCTAGAAATTCAGGGATTAAAAGAAATTCTAAAATTCATTTAGAAAAAAAAAAAAAAAAAAATTATAATAATTTGTCTTCACAAGCTTCGACTGTAAGAAAATCACAGGTTCTTCTAATATTATCAGAAATGATTGGCAAATTTTTTCGAAAAGCTTAGAATTATTCAGTAAATTATGTAAATTGTCTATTTAGTGGAAATACTTGAGTAACATGTCCAATACCCTTGCTATTCCCTTCTCGAAAAAGAATTCTCATTCCGGGACGGACATACTCTGGATGGCAAACGAATTGAAACATTACTGAAGCACTGTCATTTGTCCCAATTTTCCCACTTCCCATTATTCCTCGAATGATTGCTGTTTGCCTTATACTGCCAATATGTACGGTTGTTTGAAAGCCAACATAAATTGCTGTAGCATGGAATAAAACTGAGACTTTGGCCTAAAATTGTATGAGTTTAAGTAAAAATTTATTTAAGTTAATATAAAACTTGGCACTTACTTGGAAAAAGTAGGTTCCATAAGGCGCTTCATCATTTGAATTATCTGATAAGAGAACCATTCCACTTCGTAGCATAGGTAAATTCTGATTTTGAGCAAATGATAAAGAGGAACTTTGGCCTGCCCGAACAACCCTGCAAGGAGCTTTATTTCTATGCATGGTATGAACTGTAACCGGTAAGAAAGAGCCATCATATAGGGGACCAATTTTCATTTGCATATTTTCAGTTAGTACACCCTTAACTAGCAATCCTCCAACAACTGGACCGACTTCTGAAACGCGAAATATCTCATCAACATGAAATTCGCAAGGTTGTTGCTCTAGCCTCTCTTTTTCTGCATTACTTATTCCTGGTGAAAGGACATACAAAAATTTTGCGATCAAATTAAGGCCTACCCCAGTTACATTTGAAACGCAAAATATCGGGACAATATTTTCGGATGACTGATTGGAGCCAGCAGTTAGAACATCATCACTGTTTCTGACAATAAATGGAACCTTTCGACATCCTACTGAAGTAAGAATATTTTTCAATTCTTCTACAGTTTGATCGGGTGGAGTGATATCAATTTTTGTTACCACAATGAAAAATGGCATATCTAAGGCCCGAACGATAGACAAATGTTCTTCTGTCATTCCACTAATACCTCCACCTGCTGATACTACCAACATTGCGTGATGTGGTGAATATCCTGATAAAGCTTGTACTGTGGTCCTCATGTATCTGAATTAAAAAAAAAGTAAAAAAAAAGAAAAAAATGGCATAGAGTTGTTTACGATATACCATAAGAAATGAAATAATTTAATTTATTACCTTCTATGCCCTGCTAAGTCCATAAAAGTAACCAATTTTGTAGATCGATCACTTATTTCCTCGGCAGTCATCATTTCATTGTATTTGTAATTAATAACGTTCCCTGTGGAATCAAATCCAAGTGTTTCATGTGAAATACAAGATGTTCGACCTGACTGGATCTCATGCATATGGCGGAACATATTTAGTCGTGCTCTCCCTCTACCATTATCGAATTCCCCTTGTGTCAACACTCCAAGTAGAGTTGATTTTCCAGCATCCGCTCCACCCAAAACAGCGACCCGCACTTCAATATTATGTTGATCATCTGGAATTTTACGTACAAGAACTTCTGATACAGACCGTCTACCACCGACAGTTTTTCGTCTCAAAACTGTTGTTGAAGCTCCCAATTTATGAGCCATTTGCTGTAATGTTGCCAATGATGTCGCCATATCACTATCCACCAATCCATGAAGATAGCCAGAATCAGATACTCCAATTTCGTAAATAGCTTCACCATGACCTTCGCGAAGTCGCCATTTCATTTGTGTTACCAAATGCTCAAATCTTTGCTTTGATGGATTTATCAATTTCAGTTTATATTCAATGTTGCCAAGTTGAGGTTCTGGCGGCAAAATGCCTTGATCAAAATCAATAATGATTTTATTACCATGAGAGTCTTCGCTCTCGCTAGAACTGCATCCACTGTTGTTGCTGTTATTGTTTTCATCGTCCATTAGATCATCCGATTGATTTGGATCAAAAAGACTTAGAAAGGAGTCCATTTTCTGAAAAGAGGGATTAATTTTATTGAAAATATTTTCAATTTTTTATAAAGGACAGGATGATTTTCAATGGAATTCCAACAAATAAAACATAAAAACAATATTAATATCTTCGCGGGTGCTCACTGAATATGAATTCACGAGTGAGAAGGGAATGAGTCTCAAAAGTGAGGCTCACAACCAAATCGTATCTTACCAAAATGTATACTTTCACTTTGTGATTTTAATGGAACGAATTGCAAATTCTGATCGTAATCGACAAGTGAAATTTATGTAATCGAATGGATAAATTTTTAGAGATCATAGATTAAGTAATGCTTGTTTCTTTGTGTGTACACTTATTCGTTAGGATTGACCTGAATTAATTTAATTTTGTTATGCGGTATTTTGTACAAAAGTGATTGAACTTTTAAGCACTTTACACGGGCGTATTAAAGTTTCATTATTAAAAAAATATTCGTAAGTATTTTGACTGTAACTGGATATTAAGAATACCTGGAATAATGTATAATATATATAAAATTATATGTGTGATAAGCGATCATGGAAGAGTCCAGAACACCGATTATGTGTTTGTTTTAAAACTACATATTAGTTGAAAAGAGAAAGAAATGTGGTGACTACTAAGGGAATAGCGGATATAAGGGGAGAGATATCGCCTGTACGGCTGAAAGTATTTTGAAGGATAAGGGAATAAACCAATTTGCAGCAGCACAAGAATTTCTAGTATGGATTAATCTATAAGAGACCAGGCTAGATATTTCATTAGAACACTGACAATGCATGTAGCGATAAAGGAACAAAAAGATCCAACATTCCGACGGGGCTCTAGCGAGTAGATATGATAAGCCACATCGTCAGAATTTATGCATTGTCTAATGTATCTAAAGTTGTGTGATCTGCACGGCCCTATTATGTATTGGAACTGCATTCCTACAAGAGGAGCACTATTCATTCGATAGGCGGAACTATTTTTTTTATCTTTTCCTCGTATGTGAACATATTCTAGATATTTTTTATACTTTAAAACTGCTGCAGAGAATATAGACTAATTAGGATTATTATCGTTCTTCTTAGGTGTTACCGAAATAATTTATTGAATTGCTGTTATAATTGACAGGGATTACATTAGGTTTTTGGTTTTTTTTAGACTTTTATAAAGCTTTTGACATTGCTAATCAACGTCGCTTATGTATACAGGTTGTTGAATATTTCAACTTTTCAAAGCTGGTATATAAGATAATTGCCAGCTATTTGCGTGATAGAATCTAATGTGTGTATATAGTGAAGAAGTATCCCAACTTTCATTCTTTTTGACGGCACTCTACAAAGTTTTATTTACATTTACTTAAAGTTATTTATAATTGTAAGCTTCACTTATTTGCACACACTTAAGCAATCAGTACCTTCATGGCCTATTAGTTTGTCTGAGGGTAAAATTTGGTCTGTTATTGATGATCTTGATCTTGTCAAACTAGCTATTCGGTGTTTTTCACAGTTCACGTAAATGTTTTAATAATTCTTATTTTTCTTCAATTTTTTAGCGTGATATTAAAAAAAAGGTGGATTGGATATAAATTCTGTGATTAATTCAAATTATGGTGGGCCTTGGAGTTTTTAGCGGCGTCACGGTTATGGTAGCACAAGCTTTACTTTATTGATTTTGACATATGGTTGTAAGATTAACGGTATTGCTCTATAACTGAAAAGTAAAAAGGGACCATCGACTCTTAAAAAAGTAAAAGTTCTGAAAAAAATCGTAGTCATTCTCAATTATTTTAGGAATTGAGAGAATTATGTACATAGTTAGTATATATTCTGAAAAAATGAAGTGCAGCATGACTGAGATAAGAGAAGGATTTTCTGAGTGGTTCCTACTCTGTACTACCTTGCTATTTTTAAATCAAGAAACAAAAATTAACATTTCGGTATGGGTTTCGAAGACTTTGCGGACTTTGAGACTTAATCCAGTCATCCTACGACGATATGCCTATGCGCATAGTATGAAGATATGTGGAATTAACTAAAATTTATTAATAGCATATGAGATTCTCACTTATTCTTTCAACGGCGGACCAAATGGCCGAAAGATGTGCGAGTCATGTGCGTATATAATAATGAAATCTCTATTTTGTTTATTTTTATCATTTGTAAAATTATTACAGTAGTTAAGCACCGTTAATATTATTATTACTTTATTAGTATAATATATACACTCTGTTTACACATTTATTACAATATGTAAATATTTAAGTCTAGGTAATCTATATATTCATAATCATTGTTCACGGAATTAATATTCCTATTTATAAAATTTTTTATATTTTTTATAAACGTTAAATCTTGTTTCATTCTTTATCTCACTAGGAAGCCTCTACATATCAGTGAATTCTGACCAGCCCGTGTGATACATCTCGAAAGTCTTATATTATTGTTTCTTCTTAGTTGATATGGTTGAACATCCCCTACATATTGTATTAGTTCACTTAGGTATCTCGAGAGTCTTTGATTCTTAACTTTGTAAATAAATAGAAGCATATTCAACTGCAGTCTCCGTCGGACATGCAACCACTTTAGTACATCGAACATAGCTTGTATTGGTGTATATCTGTTGCATCTTAAAACTATCCTCATTGCTTTATTCTGTAGCTTTTGTAAATACTCATCATTCCTTGCGCGGCTAAGAATAGTATTGTTGAGCAATATTCGAAATGAGATTTTATAATCACATTATACATGTCAATTGCACTTTTCATTTGTAGATTTTTCTTGATTCTTCTAAAAAATCCCACCTTTTTACCGCCTTTTGTTTTTGCAAATATACTCTATACGGGTTTTGAAGTTCAAGTCTCTATCCACTATTACTCCAAATATTTCACGTCAGTCACATTTTTAATCGTCTCATTGTTAATTTTTATTTCTAAATCTTGCCTGTAGTTATTAGACTATCATTTTGTTTTACTCACATTCAATTTAAGTTTTTTAATTCAAATTTTTCCTTGGTCTTGCACATTTGTCCCTATTAAATATAAAGGGTAGTTAGGAGTGAACTCAATATATGACACACTTTTTATTATGTGCTTTGAACTTTGAAAATCAGTGCCCCTACATATATATGTTTTTGTAATATTTTGTGTCCCATCTCATGGTCCTATCGTATTAGATAAATAAAGGTTTTTATAAAACCTTATATGATATGGCTACAGGATTCAGGGGATTCAAGAAGTGGGCGAAGTAGTAAATATGAGATTTCTGGATGTGTGAATCTTGAGCGCTGACCAATACGAACAAGTAACTGTAATTGTTGGCAATTGCAGATTTAGGATGTCAGAGATCTTACAGAATTATCCAGTGATAATTTAGTAAAGTAAAAGTTTTCAAATTGTCAAATAGTATGTGGATTGGCAAAGAAAATTAAAATTATTTATTTTTAGTTATCAGAAGGTTTTTTTTTTTTTAATTTTCGTTATATATAAGCAGAGCACAATACATATTGATTTGATCATACAGAGAAATTATTACGCTAGTCGATAACTTGACGCATCACCTTGTTTGAGAAAGGTCATCATAATCGGGATTACTGGACGTCCGTATATAAGAAAATATTGTGATTTCTAGTTTTTTGTCACTAAAAAACGAAGCAAAAATCAAAAAGTTTCAAACATAAACAATGAATGAATGAATTTAAAGAAAAATTGGTCGATTAAATTGTATTTCTTTTACAGAAGCTATAAAAAGGGGGGGGGGGGGGGTGGCATAAGGCCTGAATGTTTCTGATATTTATCAGATTTCTTGCATTGCGAGTAACGTCCAATATTGTTTCTATTAATACCTACTTGATTTATAAAGAATCAAGAATCATTGATTATGATATGCCTAGACCTACTCCATAAAATTTTTGATTTTGTTTTTCTGTAATTGTAATCTAAGTCCATATCTTTCGAGGGCCTAACAACGTACAATGCTTTGAGCAGAAATGTTTCGAATTTGAAATTTGAATGCCTTCAGTTAGTATTCACATAATGTAGATATACGTGTATATATATTTTTTATATATAGAAACAATGTTAGTCAAAACTTAGAGCAACATTTGCTTTCGATTGACCTTGCTTTAGGAAGGTCATCTTAATCGGGATTATCGGAAATCCTTTTATAAGGAAACAATGAAATTGTATTTCCCCCATTTTTTTTTGCTTTAAACAAACAAAATTCACAAAGTATTAAAACATAAACAAAATAAAAGACAATCACGTATACTTCATCCGCTGTTTTTATTTTTAGCAATAGTTTGCGCCTTTGTGAAATTGTTCTGCATAAGATTTCGTCATACACTGGGTTCAATAAAAGAAAAATTCAGTTTCGTGCTTAGCTTTAAGTGCATTTATAATAAACAAAATCACTCCATTTCTTAAATAATCGTATTTTTTGCACTTGTTTTGATCACTCTCGATTATTTACAAACAGTGAATAAAAATAGATTTGCACCAGTGCTTTATTGTTAGGTACATGAAATTTAGGTATACTCACTCCGACCAAACACTCACTCAGCTACTAGGCAAAGAAGATAACTTATTCAATTAATATGTAATTTGTCGCCAAGTGCATTCTTACTTTTATATTTTTCACATTCACTTTTCTAATTTTTTTACAGGGGAACAGTGACGGAGGGCACTAAGCAATGGGGTCTATTGCCTATCGCGGTCTTGTTTGGCTTTTTCTTACTTTACTGGGGCGCTTGTATTGAATGAAAATGAAATGTCAAAAGAAAATCCCAGAAAATTGCCAGAAATTTACTACACAAACCCAGCTTTAATGGATAGTGGAGCTTATTAAATTTCATGTTAGATGGTAGCACAAGTCTTTAGTAGAAACCGAGAAACCTTGTGTATAAAGTTATTGCGAAAATGTTTCCTTATTATAATGTCAGATAGCTCCACTTGTGTCATTTTGAACAAGTTTCACTAAAAGCAAAGCTGTGCAACTGAAGGGATAAGCCGCAAGAGCATAGCTAGCCAAACTAAAAATATACAAATACAAAGGCTGGAAAGTATACAACCCGCCTCGATAAAATATAGAACCCACAATGGCTGGACCTGATGTAGGGAATGCCGCAATTTTTTAATTTACTGGAAATTTTTCTTTAGAATTGGAATTATTGGAGGCCGACAACGGTTGCTTTGGGCCACTAAAATTTTTATGAGCATAGACTCCTAGATGAGCAAATAGCATTTATTTCTTCTTAGAAATTTACAGAAAATGTTTCGGGAGAATTTTTATTCAGTCTGGGCGCTGGCTGGAGTTATTTTCAGATGCAATCATACAATGTATGCCGTTGTCGGCCTCCAATGCATAACAATTCTAAGGAAAAAATGTCCAGTAAATTTCTAAGAAAAAATTTTGACTTTGCCTACGTCAGGTTCAGACATCGCTGATTTTATATTGGAGCGAGGCATTGTTGGCTTACACTTTGGTTATGTACGTCTGATCTGCAGTTGTAGCACCTCTACAACACAACAAGGTACTAATGTCGATTTCAATGGGACCATTTCAGTGTTGCACTTTTTTTGGCAGCGGAAAACTGGGAGCACTGAGGTCCATCGAACATATTTCTGTCATATTCCTTGTATTTGTGGACACACGTATTATATACACGGAACTGTCAAACGTAATAAATGCTCTTTATTGATATATAGAAACAAATTTCTTCTTAACTTTATGAAAATTACCCAAATAAATTTTTTTAATTCATTTAACTCCAAAATTTCACAAATAATCGCGATAGTACACTTTGACAGAGCAGATGACAATTCAACTTGAATATGTTTTTGTAACATCGACAAAATATCCAGTGCCAAGTAGGGGAAGTCAGTGCAAACCTCGTGTTGCACTTCTGCTATAAAAATTGTCCCATTGAACATTTTCAGTGTTGCACTTCTGGAAAAAGTGCAATACTGGTGTTGCACTGAAGTCCCATCGAAATCGACATAAGTCAAATTGCGTTTCGCAATCACTATATACATAGTTCTATATGTTTTGCTGTAATTTTGCAGCTATCCAAAGGACAAAGACCTCCCTCAGCGTAGGTTGGCAGTTCAAGAAAGTTACATATTCTTGACCTTATTTATTTATTTATTTTGATATTAACTTATACTACTTAGCACTAACATTTAGCCTAAGCCTGTTACAACCTAATGTTCTTAGGCCCACGGCAACTTGGCCATCTGGGCAACTTAAGTCTAATTATAACTGATTTTAATTTTCGAAAATTGATTGAGTAGTCTGCTTTTTTTTTTTTTTTATAATTCATTTTCCTAATTTTAATACAGTAATTTTTTTATTTTTTTTTTATTTTAACTATTTAGAAAAATTTTCTAATATATATCACATAACGATTACATTACAATTTGATTCATTGTCATACATTGTTTTTGTTCACATTTGTGAAGGGTAGCATTATGGCAAAAGACTTAGCCTATTCTAGTATATTGTGTTAGTGTGTTAGTTTTAGAATCCTTAGGGATATGTAATGGTATATGTATATATAATAATAAAAGAAAAAAGAAAAAGACTATAAAGATGTGCGTATATGCGTTAGTGTTAGAGTCTAAAGTCTATGTTACTTCTTGTGCAGTATAGTCTAAGTGCGGCGAGAAGTATGTCCGTGTCTTTCTCAGTGTAAGTGAGGAGTTCTGTTGGGGCTTGGTAGTTCCTTGTACGTTAAGTATGCGCTTCAGTTCGCCGCACTCTTGCAGTAAATGTGCTGCTGTTAGTGGACAACCCACGCAAAAGGCGCAAGAGGGACACGGCTGTTTAAGGAAGAGGTGTTTTTTTACTGCAATGAAATGGCCCAGCCTCAGTCTTGCCACAGATATCATTTTTTGCCTATGCATATCCGGCATGCTAGGCTTTTCGAGTTTCTTGTGGTGAACTGCAAGAAAAGAGCTGGCACTGAGCCATTCAAGGAGTCTTGTTTCCTGTGCTTGTCTCTTGGCCTGGCACCTTATAGCTTTGTATGCAGGTGCAACAATCGCTTCGCCTCGCTTGTTTAGCATATCTTTGGCGAGAAGATCCGCTTTCTCGTTTCCGAGTATTCCCACGTGTGCAGGGCACCATGCCAAGAATATGCCAGTGGCCAGGGTGTTTCGCAGGTTAACTGCCAGCGGATTCTGATTCCTCCGATTTGCGATCGCTTTTAGTGAGGATAGGCTGTCGGTGAAGATAGCAGTTGTGCTCACCTGTCCGGTGGCCCACCTAGCCGCTTCCCAAACCGCCGTCAACTCCGCAGAGAAGACATCAGTCCATGCTGGCAGTTTCCGTCCAATTTGGAACGATTCTTGGCCGCTAGTGGTGCAGACGGCAAGAGCAACTGCATCATCCTTCTTAGAAGCGTCCGTGTATAGGTATCTGCTAGCGTTTAATCGGTTGTATGTGTCAGTGTGTAATCTGTTTTTGCTCTTTTTATCTAACGGGTCATACTTCTGTTCATTAAAAACGATCCGCTGAAAGGGCACTCTCCAAGGCGGAACATGTTCCATCGGGTTCAGGGTGTGCGGGGAAAAAGGGAGCACTTTAAGAGACTCAGGAATAGATAGAACTGCTCGGATTAAGCCAGAACGGATGCGACTAGTGCGTCTCATCTGAAAAGTTCCTGAGCAGTTCGTGGAAAGAATATCCAGCACGATTTGGCGTAAAGGGGCGTTAGGGTTATGCACTGATTTAAAGAAGAGATTACCTAAAAGATCCTCTCTTCTTTGGACAAATGATGGGAAACCGGACTCGATGAGGAGGCTTTGGATGGGAGTAGTGCAAAGGGCGCCGAGAGCGGTTCTTGCTGTGGAGTTCAGTGCAGTTTGAATCCTAGAAGTATTCTTTTTATTTAGGAAGCCATATACCGTAAGACAATAATCGGACTCTTCAACCTTATCCTCAACCTGGGCAGATTTCCACGAGCTTGGAAACTCGCTGAAATTCGTCCTATATTAAACGTGGCAAATCGAATTCCACTCCCATCCGAAACTAGGCCCATCTCGCTCCTATCCACAACATCCAAAATCCTGGAAAAGCTACTAGCAAACAGGCTGCCCTGGGTGCTAGAGAGGAAGCCGCTGCCCACCGTTACAAGCTACAGACCATGTAGAGGGACGCAAAGCCTTCTCCAGGAACTGGATCATAATTTAGCATGCGCACTCTCTAGACGACAGCACACTATATTGCTCTCCATCGACCTCGAAAAGGCTTTTGACAGAATACCCAAACAGGTCGTGCTCGCTCAGTTGGGAAAATGGAAAGTAGGTAATAAGGTCGTTAAAATAGTTAAGTCCTTCCTTTCGGACAGAAAGATCAAAGTCAGAGTTGGTGGACATTTTTCCACTACACACCACCTTCACAATGGTCTTCCGCAAGGATCACCCCTCACTGTCCAGCTCTTTAACACCTACATTCATTCGCTCTCAGAGCGCCTAAATAACATCTCGGATTTATTTTTCCACATTTACGCAGACAATATCATTTGCTACGCCTCAGGCGAGCCTCCGTTCGTAAATCACGTGCTCAACAAAGCACTCCGAGACATCTCGGTCTGGGCCGACATGAACGGAGCTCAAATTGCCACCAACAAATTGGAAGCACTGCACGTCTGCAGGAGAAGAAAATGCACGGTTGAAAACTTTACAAGTGAAATCGCCTCCATCCCCCTTCTAAAAGAACTTAGGCTTCTAGGACTTGAGCTTTTTATGTCGTAAAATGCGTCTGAAAGTTTCAGACGAAATCGATGAGATGGCAGCTTCTGTATATTAAGTTTTTCGTTGATGCGTATGTTAACAGCTCCATCATAGACAGCTGTCACACGCAACTTTTATGCGCGTATTATGCCAGTTAGCTGGAGGTGTGAATCGGATAATTAGGTGTCGGTCCCAGAGCACCCAAGGACGCAACGTGGTTTTTATTATTTCAATCTACTAAACTAGTGGTACATTTAATTTCTAATTTTTCATTAATACACCCTCTACTTACTTATTACTCGAATCAATTCATTAATTAAAAACAGCTTATACTAGTCCCATTCCAACTAACTCAAATGCTCTAACGTAAATCTATTAATATACTAGTGTATATTACTATTAAAACAACACGTTGCTCTATCTACTTAACTCTATCCACTGCTTAGTATAAAATAGACTAAAACGATACAATATGTCGTATAACTATTTCCTTCGTAGGTGATGTTTAATCCATAGAGATACGAAACCAACGATGGTATTTTGTAACAGTTGGTGCATGCTTACATGCGTATTAAAATCGTAGCAGAGCAATGGACAGTAAACTGACTAGGCAGTTTCTACTTTTAGATTTTAGCTCTACTGGAACATGAACGAATGGCCTGATGGGTTTAACATGGACTTCATCTATGTATAGGCATGGTGGTGAGGATTCCGATTCCGAAGTCCCTCGAATATCCAAGCTCAATGCGTTTCCTGCAGTTTTGTAAAAGATGAACCTCCAATCTGATACCCCGGGTGAGCATAAAAGTTATAATTGATCTGAAGTATAGAAAATATTTTACAGAATCAATCCATTACATGGCTAACAGTTAAGGGACGAGTATACATACAGGTAAATCGAGCTCGCATGCTATGGGATTTGGTAATAACGCACTAATCAGTCCTTCTTTTCAGAACATACCAGTAGTTGGGCGTAACACAGCACGGTAATTCTTAGGTAGTTATCTTCATCAGGGTCGATGCATTCAACCCGCATTGTAAAACACTTTTTGACTCGTCGAATCGGCCCCGATGAAGGATCTTGTGGCTACTCATGCATGCCTGATTAAATTAAATTTTCCTTCTAGCACATGTTCTCTTTTTTGAACTGGAGTTGTAACATTTGTCTGCTATACTGCACTCGACACTGCAAGTTTTGTTTATGCTTCCATACCGGGTAGGGTAAGGTTTCTTCATACGGTTAACGTAAGTTTAACATTCTTGTTGACGAGTCTCCTTACTCTCAGCCTCGACAGCATTGAACTTTAAGTTTCTCTCGATATCGTTGGCTTGTACTTCTATAATAGTTAAATTGAGTTCGTTGACTCTTGATAAAATTACATATACGACGCCGTACGAAATTCAGATTGAAATACATATGTTGACGGATTTTAGCAAAATTTAGAGTAGTTCGCCGGCTTGTCCTTATCAGACGAAGAGTTATTCAGGCTTCGTAAGTCTAGATAATGTCCAAAGCCCGTAAGCAAACATCTCGATTAATCTAAACTTATTGCTAGTGTGTTATTTGAATGTGTCTGTCTGCACATTTTGCAGAGTTTCACTAACCGATACAACAATTGTTTCTATTTTGGATGCCCGTAAATATAGATGTCTCTCTATTTTGAAAATATGTTTATTGCAACGTTAAAGTAGGTATCTAGTTTTTCGCATTTATATGTAGAACTGTTTGTCGGACGGTTCAAATGCAATAACCAATTTCATAGAATCTTAGATCTCGAGGTATTGTCCGTTTTCCTATAGTAGGTATATACCAAAAAAATCAGATTTTATGTACGGATGGGTGCCCTTGACTCTTTTCTATAGTTTTGATATTCCACCTGAAATTGTAATATATTTTTCAGATTCCAATTTTTTTCATTTTCAAAATCTAGATTTTCAATTTTTATAAAATTGTCTTGAATAACTTTTCAACTCATTCCTAATCCAATGTCTTAATATATGGTGATAAACCAAATGGTTGTATGGTAATTTTAACTTGCATACATACAAGTACTGCTGGAGAGCAAATCCTGATTAAGGAATTAATTATCAGTTGCGTGGTTTACGGATGCAACGAAATTAAAAAGATTGGAAAGAAGTAAAGTGTTATTATCGTGGCACGCTGGTAACGAATATAATTTTTTCAGAAGAAAAACATTTTATTTTGGAGAGTATACACAATTCGCAAAATAATTGTTTGTTGGCTGTGTTTTTAGAGGATATTCGAAATAGCAAAAGGCACGGACCCAGGTATCAAAATGCCTCATCGGTAATGGTCTGGGGTGTAATATCGCAAAAAAATATCCTTCCATTGGTATTTATTGAAAAAGGTATTAAAATAAATGCTAGTTATTACCTACCTGGAAGAAGTATTGACGAAAAAATTTACTTCCCTCACTTGAAGATATTTATGGCAATCACTATTATTGCTTTCAATAAGACGGTGCCCCTTCGCATACAATCAAAATTGTACAATCATGGTGTAAGCATAATTTAACAGATTTTATACCAAGAACCCCTTGAATTTTATTATTTGAGGATAAGTATAGTTAAGTACAGTTAAACAATTACAAATATTGAAATTTGACGGAACTTAAAAGCGTTATCTCAAAAATATGGTACGCAATACCTGTGGAGGTCGTGCGTGCCGCTCATACTGATTTTGAGAAAAGATTAAAACTAGTTATTAAGGGATCATCCAACTAGTTATTAAGGGATCATCTAATGAATTACATATTTTCGGAAAGATCTGTCTGTATTAGTTAAATAAATAAATAAAAAAAAATTTTTTTTTTTACTTTTAATTACATAAACATACCAAATTCGTTTTGTACCAACACATACATGCCACCCTGTATATGCAGCTGAAAAATTTCAGTTCTCTAAATCAACTCATTCTGGTGTTATCCTTCTAACGGACAGAGATGAAAAATTCAAAATATTTTGGATGTGTAATCAATTTTCCCCGTACCATTTAATTATTTCTATACTCAATTATGTTTTCATCTGGGTTTCAAAATATGAATTTCTCTTTTAAAATCCGTAATTTTTAGTAAATGGATTATTCGCGCAAATTTTAATGAAATTTTTCTTCAATAAAGATTCTATACCAGATTTAAAATGCTTAGTCTATGTTTTGTTAATATTGGCAGTTTTCCTACCCAAGAAAGAAATATAAAGAAAATAAAATAGTCAACTGTACGACTAAATTCCACAAAATTTTTCTATTCCTCGAACAGTTTTTATTTTGGGACGAAAAAATTTAGAGTTTTGCTGCTAACATCGGCTAAGTTTCAGTTTTCGTTAGATGTACTGATCAAAAATGGATATCTGGAAATCTTCAGGCATTAAGCAGAAATAGCTAAGATGGTTGAGAAGTACGAACCTAATCTAGATATAACTCATTGAAATCTGTATTGCTGAAAGAAAGGTCTTTTAAGCGGATACTCCAACCCGTTCCTCACCGTTCACACTAATAGAGCATTTGCCCTCCGACTGAATAAGAAATTTACTTCGAATAATAATTAAAAAATTATGGATTTACAATAATAAATTGTCTCTTCTCCCGCCATTTTCTAGATCCGTAGAGGTTAACTAAAAAAAATATTATCAGCACCCATGATACAAAGATTAACAAGGTATGGCCGAAAAATCTGTCAATTGGTTGCTTGCCTCCTTTGGCGACAATTGCCAAAAATTTGTTCGTCTCAATTTCAGTCGTCCTTATTAAAGTGAAAAAAATTTTCTATTTGGAAATTTCTTTGCTTTCCCACTAGCATATAATTACTTTTCCCGAAGTGATTTAAACGAAGAAACTAATGTTTTGTTAAATATTTTCATATATTCAAAACTTATTTCAGTCAATAAAATGCGAAAAACTCAAAACAAATTCGTTCGAAATGACATTGTTACTCATGACGTAGCAACACAAAAAATTCCTTTCGAATCGGCCATACCTTGTTATCTTTGTATCATGATCAGCACCGATGTATAAAGGCCAAAACACAGTGAGAGCGACCCAAATATTTTGGCGGCTTAGTTGGCAATAATGTCGCATTTAAAACACAGTGAACGCGAAAGGGCAAGTTTGTTTGACAGTTGTCACTGTTGGATTTGTTGTAAAAAAATTGGAAACCAGGAAAAAATTAAGAAAAACCTTTAGTATAGTTAATGCCGTTTTTTTTTTCATTTTAAAGGCAGGGGAACAGGAGACCCTATCCCAAGCACGGAGGTCATTCACCAAAACCTTCCTGTCCTCTTAATGAAGCGCATCAGGTCTTGGTGAGGCAGGTTTTTCATCTCATCCACAGGTAGAAAGGCAGACCCTAGAGTATCCAGCCTGCATCGGGCGATGGTCGGACACGCACACAAAAAGTATTCGGTTGTCTCGGGCTCTCCCTCCAGGCAGGACAGACACTCGAGTGATCAGGGCTGTCAACAACTCCCATCCTTGTTACATGAGCGTGAAGTAAGCTGTGGCCGGTGATGATGCCAACTCCAGCTCTACAATGTTTCCTTCCGAGTCCCATGAGAAAATCGGAGATATTCCCATTGGGCCGATCTAGAAACAGTTTTGTACACCTGCAAGTACTCAGCTTCGCCCATCTCTGCTGCTGTTTTCTATGAACATCCGCTTTGATGAGAGACTCGATACTCGAGATGGCAACGCCTCCGGCAGGCTCCGGCCGATGAACGGACAATCAGAGCCAGCTCTAGCTAAAAGGTCAGCACTTTCCTTCCCCATGATCCCCATGTGACCAGGAACTCACAGAAGGGACACCTTGTTGTGGCTACACAACTTATCTACAGACGACATGTAGTCCCCCAGTAACTTAGATGTTATCCGAGGGCCACTCAGAGCCATAAAGGCTGCCTGCCGTCGATGGAATTTTTTAGAGCGGACTGGGGAAGCTCACAGAGAAACGACCCCCGAAAGGAAGCTCATGTACTATTGCATCACGTGGCATTCTGGCCTTTTGGCATCTGCCTGAATGACAAGATCCACGGGTGGCAGATGAAGTAGGACCTCAAGAGCAGCAGTAGCCGTAGATCGTATGGAGTCCGTAATTTCCAAGCAGGCAAACCTTTGCTGGCCAGCCAGCTTCCGGATCGCAGTCCCCACAAGCGTCCTCGGCCACCATGCACAGGAGGCATATGTAAGCACGGGTCTTATGATTGTGGTGGACATCCACAACCCTCGGTCTTATGCCCTTGTGTAGCCAAAGGTTTTCCTGCATTGAGTGAAGATCATCGTAGCCGCATTAGCTTTTTCCTTTACGTGCGATCCCCATGTAACCTTCGAGTCGAGGAAGACTCCAAGGTGCTTGAGATGAGGAAAGAGTTGCAGAGTGTATCCAAAAAGCTTTGGAAGAATCAAGTACGTAAGCTTACGTCCTCTGGAGAAGAGCACCAAGCTGGTCTTTGTTTGGTTTACTGTCATATCATGACAGGTGCACCAGTCCTCAACAATATTGAGGCCTCGTTGCATGAAGGTACAGGCAGCAGTCATGCTGTGCCTAGAAATGAGTAGAGGCATGTCATCCGCATACGCTCCACATGAAAATTCCACGTTTTTCAGCACAGTGATGAGTGAGTCAACCAATATACACCAGAGTACTGGAGAAAGCACGTCACCTTGTGCGCAGCCTCTCTCCACCAACACATTGAGAGAGCTTCGGCTGCCCACCTCCACAGTTAAGTATCGTCGTTTTAACATTTAGTCGATCCATCGCACTACAGTGCGGTCAACACCATGTCGATGAGCTGCCTTACACTGCGACTTGGGGGTGGCCCTTTCAAAAGCCCCCTAGATGTCCAGAAAGGTTCCCAAGGTAAACAGTCCACGATCCAGTCACCCTCAATGACAGTAACCATTGAATGGAGAGCCGTCTCCGTAGATCTGCCCCTCCGGTAAGCGTGCTGTTAGGTGTTTAAGGGAGAAGTCTTTAGGGCTACTCCCTTGATATATTTATCCACAAGCCACTCCAGGTATTTCAAAAGCTTATGCGGGTTACTTAAAATTGCAAATCATAAAAAAAAAACTAAAACAAAAAGGAGAAAATGACGCTTATCGCACAGCATAACTTTTTCCCGCATTTTTATATCATAGATGAAATCTATAGGGTATACTAGGTTTGTCATTCCGTTAGTAATACCTCGAAATAATGATGGTAGAGCAAAATGGATTGGATACCCATACATAATATTAAAAGTTATTTTAAATTTGGAATGTCCGTCCGTTCATCCGTCCCTCCGTCCGTCTGTCTATCCGTCCGCCCGTCCGTCCACACGATAGCTCGAGAGCGCATTCACTTAGAGGGCTGAAACTTTGTACAAGGGCTTTTAAAAAAAAGTAAATTTAAGTTCGAAAATAAGCTGAATGCAGCAACTCCTTCGTAGGGTTGCCATACAAAACTTTCGTTTTACGTGTTACCATATTAAAATTTAGAATTTTTACGTATACTGTGAAAACAATCAGTTCTAGACGGTTTTAATGTCCTGCAAAATTTTTCAGAATGTGAAATCCTATAAAATTGGTTATAACCATTTTTATATCCGAAGAACCGTTTTAGAAATATATGCGAGAAACCACTTCAATAATCAAATTTGCACAGAGAGGTGACCATACAAAACTACATACGGGTTTTCATCTAGGGTATCATAAAAATTGGTTTTATACCAATTCTAGCTTTCGTACTTGTCTCTATTAATTCCTCCTCAAAACCCATCATTTCTCAAACTAATTAAGTAAATTACATTTATGTACGTTTTTAATAACTAGTTTATTTACTATTAGCTTTTAATTGGCTATTCTTCACATAAATAACCAAATCCACATAACATGAATGTCAACTATTCATTGTCCACACAGAAATGTCAATTATGTTGGCGACTAATTTAAAGATTTTCCGAAACTTACTACTTAAGTACTTACTATAGGGTTTTCCAATAAGAGGTGTTATTTTGATATTCAAAGAAAAAGGCCATTTTTTGAGATAAATGATCGGATCTTTATTTCATTATAAAGAGGAAGGTATACCGTTAATAATGGAAAATAACATCAGCCGAATGACCACCACGACCACGCTTACAGGACCATATCCTTTTCATGAAATTTTCCATAACCAAATCGCAAAGTGGCTGCCCTATGTCCTCGATAGCCTCACGAATTCCATCTTTGAGGTCTTGAATCGACGCTGGGCTGTTGGCGTAGACCTTCTCTTTCACGTGGCCCCAAAGGAAGAAGTCGCAAGGTGTTAAGTCACAAGATCTCGGTGGCCAATTGTGATCACCTCTTCGAGAGATAACACGGTCCGGAAACTTTTCCCGTAAAAGATCAATGCTTTCGTTGCTTGTATGGCACGTAGCGCCGTCTTGTTGAAAGTAAATGTTGTCCAGATCAATACCATCCAATTCCGGCCATAAAAAATCATTAATCATCTGTCGATAGCGCAATCCATTCACCGTAACTGTTGCTCCAGCCTCATTTTCGAAAAGTAAGGTCCAATGACCCCGCGGGACCATAAACCGCACCAAACAGTCACACGTTGAGGATAGAGAGGCTTTTCAACAATAACTCTTGGGTTTTCCGAGCCCCAGATGCGACAATTTTGCTTGTTGACGAAGCCATCGAGGTGGAAATGGGCCTCATCACTCAAGATGAGTTTTCGATGGAATTCCGGATCATTTTCATGCATTTCAAGGACCCAATCAGCAAAGACTCGACGTTGTTGATGATCGGCCGGCTTGAGTTCTTGTGTTAACTGAACTTTATAAGCCTTAAGACCCAAATCTTTATGTAAAATACGTTTGTGGAATGCCTAATTCCAAAGAACGATGAGGAATGGACAAACCCGGGTTTTCTTCAACACTTTCGGCTACAGCAGCAATATTCTCGGCGGTTCTTGAGCGACGTGCACGGGTTTTATTCTTCACATCACTAACTTGTCCCGACAGCTCAAATTTTTCTACCAATTTCTGTATTGCGGTCCGACAAGGTGCTTCACGACGACCCAAAAATGTTCGAGTTTTACGAACCGTCTCTGCCACATTTTAATAATTTCAATGCGTTGTTGAATCGTGTATCGTTCCATTTTTATGAATGGCGTAGTTTCTACTTGTCAAATGTCAATAGCTCTAAAAGTGACATCTACCGAAATAGCGGGCTAATTAAAATAACACCTCTTAATGGAAAACCCTTTATATGGGACTTTCATATATTCGAATCTTTGACAGCAACCAATTTGTGGTCACTTTGTTGTGTCGCAATCACTGTGTTTTGGTCTTAAGCTACTTGCACATATAATAATCATAGTGATGATTTCTAGTATCATTCAAGCTAAACCGAAAAACTTACGATATCGTTACAAATCTATATAGTCTTGACCAAATAATTATTTACTGTTTACATGCAAATTACATTGATGCTCTACATATACATTACGTATGTGTGAAAATAGATAAAAAGCGAAGTTTACTTCAGTTCATCCCATTCGTAAGCTGGAATTATCTTCTTCAGAATTTATGTTGAGGTTGAAAAAGATAAAACTTAAATTTTTTTCTGTCAAGAAACTGCTCTATGTATGTAGAACTTGTCTTAAAAAAAAAAAAAAATTGAAGAGATACCTACAAGCAACTGCCATGCAAAACGGTTGAACGATTTCCTTTAAAACTTTTCTTCTCTCGGTGAAATATTCTGAAGTTGATAATCCTTTTCCATAAAACTGCTGTCGGCATACCTAAATCCCAGAGGTGTGGTTGGTCTAGCTTTTAAAAATTTCAAACGAGACAAGAATTCAAGTTTTACGCCATGTCGTTTGTCTGCCATCTCAGACAAGAAAAGGACATTTATCTCGGTAACTTTCCTTTACAATCTTAACTAAAACCGAGTTGTTTTGCTTGTACCTAGAAAAGACATTGGTGAAGGAAATGCTAAAAATCTGTTGGGATATGAAAAGTTTTGTAAATAATTATATAGAAAATAACGTGAAATAGTAGGTCTCTTGAATGCATGTAATAAAATGTAAATGTGTTAGAAAAAAAAGCAAGATGAATTCATATGGCACATGTAACTAGCTATTATATCATAGAAAACAGTGATAGCAGGTACCGTAAAATGAATTGGACACAAATGCAAAACTTTAAAAGTACATATGTATGTGTAAATGCTGTTGACCAATTTTATTATTTTTTTTTTTGACAGAGGAAAACTTACTTTTTTCTTTTCACTATTTATTAGTGGTATAATATCTCAGGTTATTCTCAAGGATTCAATATGTGCGATACAGATCTTTGTTAAAACTATTTATATATATATAAAAACAAAAGATACTTACCTTGCGCATTAGTAGGATAAAAAATGCGAATGTAGTAAGCAAATAAATTATAAACCGTGGCTAATGAATGAAAAATATATGGCACATATTATATCCAAAAATAAGTTAAAAACTATCCGATTATTCATCGATTTCAAACTAATCGTCATTTATTGAAAGCCTTCCAATAGAGGAGTGTGATTCTCTGAGTCTGTTCCTTTATTAATTGTATTTGTGTATTGTATTGTTGTAATATTTTAATCATTATTCCATCCGCTTCTTATATTTTAGTGCATGTGTTCAACATGTGTCTAAATCACGGTTTCCATCACTTTTGAAAAAAACTATTTTGTTGCCCACTAAAACTCGTACCAGGCGATTTCCAGCCGATTAGCCTACTCTGCTTCCTCAGCAAAGTTTTTGACAAATTAATACATTCCTAAATTACTTCCTTTCTGAATCAAGAATCTTTACTATCTGCTTGGCAGTCAGGTTGTAGACCATGTCATAGATGTGAGTTGGCATTACTCAATGTGATTACGAATATTAGTGATGCTCTTCACATAGTTCGGATAGCCACATTAATTTTTTTTAGTTTCAGTAAGGCGATCGATTTGATTATGATTCATGATATTCTACTTTAAATTGCTGGAGAATTTTAATTTCTCGTATACAGCAATCTTTCTCATCAATCGGTTAAGACTCAATCAGTATCATCTCCCTAATTCTAAACTCCGGTATACCTCAGGATTCTATTCTCGATCTCTTTCACTTCTGTCTATATATAAATGATCTACCCACGATTTTGTAAGATAAATCGGTCCACCTTTACGCTGATGATGCACAAACTTATCTAAATACTCCAATTAGCTTAAGCGAGAATAGCGTCATTAGGCTTAACAATGAAATTGATAGGATCAGTGACTGGGCTAATAGCAATTACCCAATTCTAAATCGAAGCAAGTCAAATTGCCCACTTGTGAATAGGAGGAATTATGACCTAAATGATCTACGAGTAGTTAAGATCAACGGCATTATCATACCTAATGCTAGGTCGGTTAAAAATCTGGGCGTTGAGCTAAATACTAAGTTTACTTTTTGTGATAATATATTTAATATAGTTGGCAAAGTGTATTCTTTTCTGCGAATGTTAGAAATGTCTGCGAAAATATTGTCAAATGCATGCGCATGAAGCTTGCTAAGGTTCTCGTGCTACCCCACTTTATTCTCGGTAGTCTAATATTTCCTAAAATGAGTTCTTTCTATTAGCGGAAATGAACTGTAGCTTTCAATGACACGATTCGATTTACATTTGGCTTGCCCAGATATTCTCATATTTCATCCTATGTCGATTCCTTCTTTGTATGCTCTCCCGAAACATTCCGTATGAACAGAAGGCTAAAATTCCTGTACACACGATCTATGCGAGATCCGGAGTGTGTTCAATTTCTGAGCTCCGCTCGACATCGTAATCTTCTATTGCCTAGCCTCCTTACTCAAATTGGTGAGCGATCTTACTGTACGGGTCATTCGTAAATGAAATTGCTTACCTATTAGCCTTCAGCAGGCTGGTTCTGGGACATTCATCTGTCGGTTTCGATCCGCACACCTTAGTAATACACACACTTCTGTTAAAAATCCGTAAAATAAATATGGATTAATATATTACATTTTTCTTTTCTTTTTTTAAATATTAAAACTGTCAATTTTCACTTAAAATTGTTTGTATCCACAATTGGCCTTTACCAAATTAGTTTTCTGTTAGCTCAATCTGGTTAACTTGATAACAGGTGATTTAAGTGGAAATTTTCTTAGTGAACTAATTCCAAGTGAGCTAGCTCAGAAGCAAACAGGTGAGCTAGCTCAAACTGGTGAGCTAGCTAAAACTGGTGAGCTAGCTCAAAAATTAGCTAGCTCTGTTGTACCAATCGAATGAACTAGCTCATCAATTTGAGTTAGCTCACTCTGAGCTGAGACAAGTTACAGCTAGATATGAAAATCTCTATATGAACCCGGATCACTTTTTGAAAGCTCTTTAACTTTTTATTCAACCAAAGAAAGCTATCATTGCGAAGAATTTATGTGGCATACTTCAGTAAAAGAGAGAGAGAGAGAGAGAGAGAGAGAATGTGTAGAGCTTTCTATTAGAGGGCCATTAGCTCGTTTTAGTTGGATCGCGTTTTTGTGAGGTTTGGCCACTGACTTATAACAATGGACTGAGCGTATTGCCATTTTCCTATAGGAAAGAATGGCACAAGTTTTACAGTTCTCTCTTTCGCCCTATGGCAGAGTTGGAGCTACCAACACAAAATATTGCTTACTGAACGTTTACTTATGCCATTTGCTGTTTTTATGTTGGCTGCAGATGCAATCACCGCAGAAAGAATAAGGTAAAGATAGTGTTTACCATGCTCCGTCTCTCTTGCCCATACGCAGGATTCAGTTAAGAATAACTTTTGAAAATTAAAGTCGGAATTAGTTTAATGTCTTATAAGAGTGCTGATAAGCGATTAAAATATCACTTGGACAAAAGAAAATAATTTTTTTTAATTTAATTCGATTTACGGGTGTAAAATTTCATCTGATTGGTTGAGTTTTACATATTTTTATGTAGTAAACGTTTTAAAGGGTGCTCTATCGGTGATATACAGAAACACAATATTTTTTGTGCCACATGAAATAGCAAATCGCTCAGTCCATTGTTATAAGTCAGTGGGTTTGGCACATCTAGATGTAAGTTGTCTCAGCTCTGAGCTAGCTCTTCCATATGAGCTAAAATGAGCTTGACAAGCTCTGCTGAGCTAGATATTTTACATCCCTGCTGGGTACCCTACAAACATCATGATTCGAAAGCGATTTGCTAGCAAATCATAATCTCTGGTTTAAACTTCGAGAACGAACTCGATATCGATCGGAAAACAGACTAACAGCTTAGTAAAAGGAACATGATTCTCGACCTATCAACCCGACATTCTCTTTCGATAGCGAATTGGTTTAGATCCTAAAACGAACCGCAATTGATGTTAAAACGATGTTAAATGCGAACAATGTATTTGTATTAGTGGTGTTATATATTTCTTATATATTAAGAGAACCGAGCTATACTCTTGTCGTAAGGGATTCGCGTAGAGCGAGTTTTTATGAACATTTAATTAGAGCCACGGAAATTGCCATTGAACCTATAATTATTAACTTTTCCAAGATAAACACTAGACATTTTAGCACATGCCACTATACAGATAAATTATTTTTGTTTTGAACATTATCAATAAGTGATGAGTCATTTGAATAATACGTAAAGAAACGAAGGAATCTCGCAGTAAATTCGAAGCATTGACACACGTAGTCTCATTTCATTGTAATTCCGAAATAAGAGAAATGAAGAAATCTCAGGCAAAAAGCGGAATTGTCGCGCTGAGTTCTCTATTTTCCTCTCATTCGTAACAGAATCAGAGAAACGAAGGAATCTCGGGAGAAGTTCGAAATTCTCATTTCTTGCTCAAATTCGAAATTACTTCGAGAAAGCGAGCTCTTCGCTAAAATGTTGCATGTTGCAAGATCGTGTAGAACTAGTACGGGTTCAACGTAATATCTTTGAGTTCTACCAAAACCCTCGAGAAAACTTCCCAAGCCATGAAACAGAAATCTATATGTGTACGTTGTGAGTCCGTTTTCTAAAATGTTCTATATTGATACTTATGGAAAAGTGCCAAACATTGACTTTATATATGCTATAGAGCCTAAACTACTATCCATTCAGGAAAGTAGTCTTCTAGTAATTTAAAGCTTAGCTCCTTACCTTCCCAAAGGCTACAATTCCTATATACCTTACTTAACAAAATAATAAAAAAACACTTTTGATTACAATTGATTACCATTTTACGCACACTAATTATCAGCTGAGTAATAATTACATGTGTGTATGCGCAGCCAGAGTCCGATTTAATTCAGATCACGGCATGCCATGACGGCACAACGGCATTACAATGATTACTCAGCTGAGAGTTTTTCTTTGAGGAATCGTAGTAATTTGGTTAAGATAAATTTTTTTAAATAATTTTGTTAGGAAAGGTATAAAAATTTTATTTCGGTTCGGAAGATAAGAAAACAAGCTTAAAATTATCAGAACACCATTTTTCTGTATGAATAGGAGTTTAGGGCGGACGAGCTATTCAAATCAAACTTTTGTCAGTTGTACATAAGAACACTGCAAATATTTTAGAATGTAAGGACTCCGTTGGGGCTCTTATGTGGTAGTGAGGGAATCTATTTCACGGCTTGTGAAATATTCTCGAGGGTTTTGCGCTTTCTGTAATAGTTCACTTATACATACATATATGGAATGTTTGCGTAATAATTGGGTTAGTAAAGTTGCAAATTCCAACATATTCATTAACAAATCGGTGAATATTACTGAATAATCCTAAAAATTATCTGATTACCCTAAGCATGCTTGGTATGGAAATGTCTCTAATGGCTGATGTTTTGATTATCCTTTGTTACCACTTGAAGGAGTTCTTGTAAAAGATCTTCCATCGACATATGATTCAACATAAGCGTATGTTAGTATTAGTGCAATGAGAAAAGAGCATCTTTGAATTCTCCATATTCTAATATAGCTACATTATTAGGATTACTGTCTAGCTAGTATATTTGCTCTATCTATTTTCAATTCTATGTAATCCTATGTAAGGATTTCACATACTATAGTGCACCGACTTGACCAAGTACATATGTATATCTAAACTAGAAACGTTAACTTAAACTAAACAACAGAATGTACCAAGGAATCAGCCCTTATAGGAATACAATCTTAAACAGAGACATCCTATAATAACTAAAATTAATAAATTTCTTCACTTGCTCTAGTAATGCCTTGTTGTTTTATACTTTGTTGTTTTCGCATACTCCTTTGACACTCTTGCATACTCCAGAAGGAATGCCACATCTGTCAAACGAGATTGCATGATTAGATCATTGAATAATGATCTTGCCAATATCTTCGTTTGGGGATAGGCAAATCGCGTCGAATTTATTACATCTAAACACCCAAAGCTGTCTAATCTTTTTAAAACAAGATCATAATTTCACTCCCGTTTCATTTGATGGAGCACTGATTTACGATACACCGTCTATAATGCATTTTTGGCATTAATATTTCCAGTAAATTAAGCTGGACAGATCACATCTTCTCTGTTACCAAATAAGCATCGAAATACCTTGGATTTCTAAAAATGTGTAAGAAATATTTCAGCCCATCGAATCTAGCGGTCCTTTACAAATCCTAAATCAGATCTAGAATGAAATACAATTTCCATATCTGGGCCGGGGCTGGTTGCACAATCTTAGCTGCATTGGATATTGTGATGTGAATTTGCACATATAAAAAAACCAACAAATTACAAACCAATTGATATGCACGTTCTGCATTATTGCAATAATCAATTGACCCGAAATCCATTGCTCAATTAATCGATCACAATAAATGCGATCTATAATATTATTGCACATGCGTTAAACAAAATGTATGTCACAACCATAAGAAGTGACTACAATTGTTTACACATGTTTGTTTACATGTTTTACAACCAGCGTAATATGGATCAAGCTAGTTGCCTCACATCTTTCTGCCGAAATTAAGCACATAAGTGCAAATAAGTGATTTGGTTTAACGTGCCCCAAATTGCGATACCTATCAAAACGCAATATACTAACCATAATTAAGTTTAGGTTAGAAAATTTAATTTATTATAAATTTGTCTAGAATAGTTCAATCAAGAGATGTTGTTAGTTAGTCTTATCAAAGTAAATACCTTTTAGTTGGAGTGTCTGCTAGCCTTAGCTGTACTTCCCTTTTCTTAGGCATCTGTCAGTATAGCTGCGCCTATAAAGAGATCTGCTCACTGAGCTTCTCTTAGAAGATCTGCTTTATTAACCTTCTCCATATTAGATCTGATTTATTAAGCTTCTAAATAGGAGATCTGCCTTATCGCTATTCAAGTAATATTATTAACAGGGCGACAGAGGAGGATTACAATCGGTAACTAATTTACTACAATATTGTCCAAAAGTGAATTTTCAAGCTCATTGCCGATGTCGCAATAACTCGTCATGTCGACTTATTCGAGCACCGCCGCAATAATCCTTTCGCTCCTTTATCGCTACAAGCATGGCCAATATTCTGATCAAATATCTAGTTTGATCCCTTAAAGAATGATTCCTGCTCGCAATACTTACGCTGCAGACTGTGCACATCCTTTTATCCTTTAAATCACTTTCGATCATACAGTAAAATTCCATGATGCTTTTTTATACCGAACTGTGCGAATGTGGAATAGTTTATCATCTTTTGTCTATCCTCCGGTATGCAATCTGCGGACGTCATACATCAGTACCTCCGATACTCTCCTCATATTCGCTAATCTTTTCCCCTTATCTCCTTCCTGCTATGCTGTGCTACTTTGCATCATAAGGTATCATCTGAGCTTGGCTTAATAATATAACACAAAAAAAAAAAACAAAAAAAAACACATACGACTATACCTATACAGTTTTTTGTAATTAAACAATACATATTAAATGTATTTATTCGGATTAAGTAATTAAACAAATAATAACCGTATTATTTGTGGTTTTCACTCTCATGTCCTGTGACAACATGATTTCAAAATTAATTAAATTGCAGTCATTGATTTGATGACTTATATTTAATGCAACTGGAGTTTCCCATGTGACCGCATGCCATTAATTACTCACATTTAATTAAAAAAAGGATATCGCAATAATTTTATTTCGGTCTCTCAAGATTTTTGTGATATTAAATATTTTTGTGGGAAATCAAAAAGAAAAAAATAAAACGATTGAATATGACAAAAAGGAAAAAAAAAACGAAAAAACAAATAATTTAGATCACATCCTCTTCTTGATGTTCGTTCTCCTCTTGAATAGCCTCCTCGTCATCGAATTCCACATCATCGTCAGCAGCAGCCTCCTAACAAACAAGTACAGAAAGAGTTTGTGTGATTATACAGAGAAAATCTAAAAAAAAAAAGAACTCAAATCCTTAGATGAAGTAGGTACCTGGTATTGCTGATATTCCGACACCAGGTCATTCATATTTGATTCAGCCTCCGTGAATTCCATTTCGTCCATCCCTTCGCCAGTATACCAATGTAGGAAAGCCTTTCGGCGAAACATGGCCGTAAACTGTTCGGAAATTCTTTTGAATATTTCCTGTATGGCTGTCGTATTCCCTATAAAAGTTGCCGACATTTTAAGTCCTCGGGGGGGAATATCGCAAACAGCCACTTTTACATTATTCGGGATCCATTCAACAAAGTAGCTACTGTTTTTGTTCTGAATATTTAACATCTGTGTATCGACTTCCTTCATGGACATTATACCTGTAATGGGATAAAATGGCAAAGAAGATTGTTATTTGGCAGCGAACTGAGTAAATATACATATAAAGCGTTGGCATTTTTTTTTAATCCAAATAAGAATGTCGGTATTGAATTTATAAAATCAGTACATTCCATTCGACACTGTGTTATAAGTTTCAGAGGGTGGAAGGGCTTAGGAAGTTTTTACTTTTCGACTGAGCAGACTTTAAGTCCTCTTCTTCCACAAAATCCACCGAATAACATCCTTTCCGCTTATCGCGACATGGCATTCCTCTCGAATAGGACCACTAAGTCAGATATATATGTAGATTCAATGGAACAAACCTCTCTGGCTCTAGAGCTGTTCGAAAGAAGGAAGGGCCTGCAAACAGAGCACTACAGATGCAGGGCTTCTACGTTAAATCTTGGAGTATTTATTTTCATGAGCGTTTCTGAATGACATTTAGACGAATTGCTTGAAATTACCTTCTTCCTCCTTGTGCTGTGATTGACTTATTGGGGTGGAAATTGGAGTTTCTTTTTTTATTCTTTTGTAAAATGCCGGAAGCGGAAGAGTCAATTGTAAATGTTACATAGGTTGGTTGGGAGAGGGAAAATTGATTGCGGGTGACACGCTCCGATTATAAGATTGAGATCACTGATTTCTTTGGAGAGTTTTGGTTTCCTTTTTCTTATTCAGGTGGCAATTTTTGCTTGGCGAATTGAACTGGATTTATAACTTTAGAAGAATTCATAGCGTGAATTTAGAGTCCAATGAAAAAAAAAAAACGCGTTCAATTGATTTCCATATCCTCTGTATTTACGCTGGATTTATTGACTGGGGTATTCTAGTTAAAGATATGTAAATTGACTTGTAGTTGACTATAAGCATAGATGGCACAAGAACTAGATATCGCATGGAATACCAGAGCAGAGTATATACAGATTGTGAAATGGGTAGTGCTTTCTGGAATGGACCATAACATTTTTTAGAGCGTGCCGAAAGCAAATGTTTTTATAATAGTAGTTTTATATATATTTGATTGACTCCCTTAATAGTTCAGATACGAAAAAATATTAATCACGCGACGTATACATAATTTCAAATGTTGTGGTCCATTCCGGAATGGACAACCCAGCCATATAAATTTTGTATACTTTTTTGGTACTGCATACGACATCTAGTTTTTATACCATCTATGCTATAAGTTACTAGGTACACAGTAAAAAATTTGCACAAATTGTTGCCACAAAGCTTAGGTATTTTTCGATAAGATTAGGGAATATTCCCTAAAATGTAAGGAATATTCCTTAAATGTAGGGACTATTCGCAATATTTTAATGAACATGTTGGGAATATTCCCTACATTTTAGGGAATATACTCTAAAATGTAGGTTTCCCCACCTAAATTTTAGGAAGTATTCCCTACATTTTAGGGAATATTTTTTACAGTGTTGGTACGTATTTATAATTTTCATCAATCATAATAGTAACGAGTTCCTTTTAATTACGTAATATGTTGTCGAGTGTACCAAAGAGTGATGTACCAGGAGGTAAAAAATCGGGTTTAGGTATAATAATGGGATGGAATCCATTTGCATAATTCAATTCTTTTGTAATATGTACACATGTACATTATGTACAAATAATTATAAGGTAGGTATAGGGAGTTATATTTACTGTAATACGAGTATATGTGAAAGTTGACAAGTAGAGAATTACTATAATTGGGTAGTGGGGAAACTAGAAAATGTAACATGGGAGATTATATTTGAAAACAAGTGGAGGATATTTTTTACATTTTGATAAGGAATACCCACTGAGAGAATTTCAGTATTATTATTACTACCATATTTAGCTTGTTCAAGCATAAAAAAAAAACAGAAATAATCATAATTTGATATAAGACATCATAATTCACGAGCAGTTGGTCGGTCAGTCACCTTACACATAATTAACGTAATTTCACCTTTGTGTTTTGCTTACGAAGCAATTGCACTTGTTATTGAATTTAATATTTTTTTTGTAGTACGGTGACCCGACTGTTGTTGCTTGTTGCAATATTGAATGAAGGTAAAAAATTATGTGTAAGTCAGCAGTTATTGCTGACTATGAATATTGATTATTTGTTTCAGTTTTACTTTTATTAATTTGTTGTATATATATATATAGGGAAGACAGTTTATGTTATAGATCATGGCAACTCTTTTCGAAAACTGCAACGAGTCATGGCATATATCCTTAGAGGTGTAGAAATGTTCAAACAAGGAAAACGTAGGCGACAACTCACATCGTTTCTAACCGTAAGAGAACTCGAAGATGCTTTAATTGTCATCTGTAAGGAAATGCAAAACTGCAGTTTCCAAGAAGAACTTCGTAGCTTACATAAAAATAATGAAGTACATAGAAACAGCAAATTAAAAAATGCAGCTCCATTTATTGACATACAAGGAGTCATAAGAGTAGGGGGAAGATTAGATAATGCAGACATTGAATATGATACGAAACATCCAATAGTACTTCCAGCTGACCATTTCATTACGAAGTTACTGATGAATCATTTACATTCGTTACATTTGCATGCTGGACCGCAAGCACTGCAGGCTATTGCAAGGCAAAGGTTCTGGATTTTACAATGTAGAAATCTAGCACGATCCGTTGTCAACAATTGCGTCCGATGCACAAGAATCCGACCGAAATTATGCCATCAACAAATGGGAAATCTTCCTAAAGACAGAGTTCAAAAGGCACGTCCATTTATCAACTGTGGTGTGGACTTCTGCGGCCCAGTATACACACACTACAAGATTCGAGGTAAAAGACCTCAAAAAACTTATATTGCTGTATCAACAGAAGGTTTCTTAGGGGCATTAAGAAGATTCACAGCCCGACGAGGAAGATGCGAACACATTTACTGCGACAATGGCCGGAATTTCGTAGGCGCTAACAATAAATTAAAGGAAATTAGTGATATGTTATCCACTACCAAGTCAAGAACAAAGATTGTCGATAGATGCCTAGACCAAAAGATCCAATTTCATTTTATTCCCCCCCGATCACCTCATTTCGGAGGGCTTTGGGAGGCGGCTGTGAAATCAACAAAACACTTTTTGCAACGAACAGTCGCATCTGCATCTCTTACATATGAAGAACTATGTACGGTAACATCGGAAATAGAAGCCATCCTTAACTCGAGACCTCTTACACCTCTATCATCAGATCCGAATGATTTAGTAGCTTTAACGCCTGCGCATTTCATCATAGCAGAACCAATGACATCTACTGTAGATTCAGTAATCGAACAACAGAAAATGTCATTATTGGCCAGATGGGAACTAGTATCTCATATACGGAATGAGTTTTGGCGACGTTGGTCGATCGAATATTTGACGGAACTCCAGAAAAGAACTAAATGGATGGATCACCAGCCAAACATTCAACCAGGGACATTGGTAATCATGAAGGACGAAAACCTTCCTCCCTTAAAATGGTCATTAGGCAGAATCATGGAAATAATTCAGGGTGCAGATGGAAGGATACGTGTAGCTGACGTAAGAACTGCCACAGGAATATTTCGTAGAGCCATACATCAACTAGCACCTCTACCAGTTGAGTTAAATGATAACACAGATACATCAAATCAATTAGAAATGATAGAAGTTGATGAAGGACAAAATAGTTACTCGAATGAAGAGGAGGTAGATGGAGAGGAAGTGTCTAGAAATACAAGGAAAAGAAAACAATCGCAGAAACCAATTAATGCTTTAAAGGTCATCCTATTAACAATGTTACTTTTACCACTTTCTGCGAAGGCAGTTTGGTCAGAAACTCAAGTAGAGGTACACAAACTTGACGGCAACGCCGGGATATACTTTGAAAACATAGGAGCTTCAAGATTAACGGCTAGCAACTGGAATCTGTTAGTATACTATGATCTGAGGGGCTATTGGGCATCTATTAACATTATTCATGACTCACTAAAACATTTAGAACGTCTCTCTCGTACCATCACCCACAATGATTACTTCTTAGAAATAGTATCTCAATATTATCATCAACTTGAAGAATTAAACAATAATAATGTATTACTGAAGGACCAGAGTAACAATTCGACAAAACCAAGGGCCAAGAGATCACCATTGGATCTAGTTGGTACAATAGCAAACAAATTATTTGGAGTTTTAGACAATGAATATGCATCGAGAATGACTGAAACTATTAACAGAATAAAAAATAATGAAGACCACTTGCATGAACTAATAAAAAATCAAACATCAGTACTTGAAACCACTGTCAATGTGATCAAAAAGTCTGAAGAAGACAGATATAAGCAGACAAAAAGGATAGAAGAAGCTCTGGACCTTGCATATGAGAAAATGCGCAATATGAGTTCAGAACAAAAGCAGCAGAGAAGTATCCAGACCTTCAACACTCTTTCAGTTTTAGTCGCCTCACTTGTTAACGAATGCAAGTTCATGCAAGAAGCTATTCTTGATGTAGTTACAGATACACATCATGGACGATCAAGCCCCTTAGTCATATCTCCTGAGCAACTTCGAATGCAATTATCAATTATCAAGGACAATTTGCCATCAGGAATCCAGCTACCTACCTTCAATGGCCAAATTAGTGTGTCATTACTATATAAACTAATGAAAATTCAATGCCAACTTCAGAACGATTATATTATTTTTGAACTCATTGTACCATTAGTGCGGTCCACAACCTTTGAGTTATACCGACTAATTTCATTGCCAACATTAGTGAACGACACATTTGTATCTGTAGCGCCGGCAACAGAGTTCCTGATGACGAACCTGTTCAGAGATCGGTTTTATTTGATGAACAAATTTGAGTTAATGCAATGTTTTGACATTGGAAAAAACTATCATTTATGTGAACAACGGCGTCCACTTCATATTAAGACAACGACATCAAATATCTGCGAGGTAGAACTATTCACACGTAGAACACTACCTAGAACATGCGCCTTAAGGATTACAAAACCAACAATTATATGGATTAAACTAGCTGCACCAAATCAATGGTTATTTTGCCTAGATAAGCAATACAATCCCACGTTCATCTGTGGCAATGGTATCATTCATAAAGCTCTAGATGGAACTGGAATATTATCCATGCAACACGGATGTGCAATGAAAGATGATGAGTTGCTAATCGAAACATCTAATGATCTCCAAACTCGGACAGATAAGAAGTCATTTCAACCGAATTTTAATATTACTCCAGATGATCTTGACAATTTTGAGGGAGATTCAACACCAATATTCTACCGGTCAAGGTTAACAACACATGGAGAGGAGTTTGATAACTTAATCAAGGAAATCAAGAACATCAAAGCACATCAAACTAAACTACAAGATCTCCAACCACATGATGTACATCAATTTACCATAGGATACGTAACCGTAGGAATCATCAGTGTTATTATCATCTATCTAAGCCTAACGCACTGTAAGAACAACCGGACCATGATGCTTAAGAGTAAATCAATCCCACTACCCAGAAGGAACCCAGAAGCTCGAGATTACAGCTTTGAAGTTGGAGACTTCAAGGGGGCCCAGGATGTTCAAGCATAAAAAAAAAATAGAAATAATCATAATTTGATATAAGACATCATAATTCACGAGCAGTTGGTCGGTCAGTCACCTTACACATAATTAACGTAATTTCACCTTTGTGTTTTGCTTACGAAGCAATTGCACTTGTTATTGAATTTAATATTTTTTTTGTAGTACGGTGACCCGACTGTTGTTGCTTGTTGCAATATTGAATGAAGGTAAAAAATTATGTGTAAGTCAGCAGTTATTGCTGACTATGAATATTGATTATTTGTTTCAGTTTTACTTTTATTAATTTGTTGTATATATATATATAGGGAACATTTGTTGGAATAAAGAAGTCAGTTTTTATTATAATCTAATCGGCTGTAGTTGTCTTCTATCCTCTATCCAATCCTATCCCAGTACTGGAATCAGTGAAACCTCATTTCAGTACGAGTGATTTTTTACATACTTGACTTAGCGTTTTCTAAGTTCAAGTAATCCTAAATACAGAATTAGTGTTTCCTAATTTTCTGAACATAGCTAATTAATATTTTGGAAGACTCTGATGTAAAAATGATTTGTCATGAGAAGGACGCGAATTAAACTTCATACTTAACTTAAATAACTAAGTCTGGAGTGCATTCCAAAACATAGCCACAGTTGACTATAGCTGACTTTATAATGCACAAAAGTCAACTCAGCTAACATAATTTAGTTGACTACTGGGTTTTAAAATGATTGAAGTCAGCTATAGTCAACAGTAGCTTTACGTTTTGGAACGCACTCCGGATTGAAACAAGCATGTAACCCGATCTGATAGTCGCAGTATAAGTAGAGTGCCGAAAATTAAACATTCGTTAATTGTAGTAGTGGCACTAAGATTGCGCATAGCGTAAACAGAAGTTATGTTAATCTTGATTTATTGAATATTGAAGGGATAATAAGTGAAATTGTTCAGAGATATTTACTCTTTGCACTCATATGACGTATGTTATGCTGGAGATGATAATACAAACTTGTAATAGAACTTGTATGTTTATTTTTATTTATTTATTTATTTTTACTGGTTAATTAGTACACAAGATTACAAATCTTATAATTGTACGTACTTAATTGGTTGGGAAAATTTATTTGTTAACGAGAGATATATAAACATACATTTGAATTTAATTAACTAACTGTACACCTATAAAGTCTACATAAATATTGAGTATATAAGATCTAAAGCATATTCTGCCAGTGAAATGAATAAACTATTAGTTTGCGAATTTACGTTATGTGAGCTGTTGTCAGCAACCTTTTAAATGCGTGCTGAGATCCCGCGCACTGAATATTGGGCGCTAGAGAATTCCAGCAGCGGAACACCTGCACAAAGTAAGAGCGCTCACCTGATAAGGTTCTGAAGCTTGGCAAAAGAATGTTTCGATGCCGATCCGATCCTAAAAATTGTATTCGATCAAGTAAATAACTTGGCTCCTTTACGTGGATTAGAGAATATAGAAATAGTAAGCGCCTTCGTGACAAGTATACTTCAAGTGAACATCCCACAAAGGATTCAACATAAGGTGAGATATGATCAAATCTACGCAACCCGTGAATAAATCTGATAGTATCGTTGAAAGCGACATTTAACTTTCTTTGGCAACCAGAATCCAGTTTGGAAAAAATTAAACTGCCAAAAATTAAGTGAGGTAATACCAAAGATTTAGCGAGTTTCATACGCATATGTGTCGATACTATGCTAGCGGACGTTCTTAACTGACGAAGGCATCCATACACTTTTCCTAGAACAGAGGAGACGTGGTTGCAGCATGTAAGCCGCTGATTTATTTCTATGCCTAAACTTTTAACTGAGTTTGAGTATGGTATAGTAGTACTGTTGATTGTTAGTGGAGGCAATTCACTAGGATCCAGATTTCTCCTGTAAAATGCTATACAGTTTGACTTGAGTGGATTTAGCGTGAGGTAGTTACGGTTCGTCAAATATTCTTTTCAAATCATCGCTTAATCGAGAGACGCAGCCCTCGATAAGCCCTATTGGTCGGTCAAAATATATCTGCACGTCATCAGCGTACAGGTGGACTTTTGAATCCTGTAACGTCATTGGGAGATCATTGATATAGCAAAAAAAGAGAAGCGGACCTAATATTGATCCCTGGGGGATCCCGCTGCTAAGGAAAAGTGGTAACGAAGTGGTGTTATTCACTTTTAATTTGATTAAATTAACTGATGTGCTTGAAAACCCGAAATATTGCTGGAGCTTACTAAGCAGCCTATTGTGATTCACTGAATCAAAGGCCTTGCTGAAGTCCAGAAGAACCAAAATTGCTATGTGATCGTTGTCAATCGAGTCAGTTATGTCAGATACTACTTTAAGTAAAGCAGTTTCGGAACTATGACGCGCTCTAAAGCCTGACTGCCAACGTGATAAGAGGTCGTTTTGTTTTAGATAAGATGCCATTTGAACGTGTCATGCTGGAGCTGGAGATAACAGCACTAATTTACTCTGAATTCTGCATTCAATTTATTTTCAATGTTGTTGGGTCTAAGCTTATATTTATTTAAATTCAAATTCACTGTCACTATCCTGCATGTTTTCATAATCTATTTTGAATCGGAAAATTAGTCTATGTATATATACTGAATTAGACAAAGAGAAAAAAAAAATCTTCGAACGGCTTATAACCCGCAAACTGTACCGATAAATTAACAAAGCTTGGCAAACTACTGCTATGTGAGATCTCAATTACCACATAGTATCTTACACTTATTTAGTGTTGTTATCATATACAGCGTATTTCATGATGAAGATGATTTAAAATTTGTTAGATAGATAATCGTTGGACCTTTCTAAAGATCTATATAAATCTTCCCCTCATCTTCCTCTCCGTTTTCAATTTATGGCTCTGTTGTGCGGGTATTAGTTGCCGCTAGCAACAAAGGACTTGGGAGTACTTTCTAGTAAGAGAAGGTCACCAGCCCTTAAAAAAAATCCTTTATGGTTTTAAGTTTTCTTTAACACTGTTATACTTTTATTTATTGACACTTGGCTTCTTTTGAGCCTTTTACAATCTATTCAAAAAAAGAAAAATGTTTCTGTATCTTATTACTTCGAATAAGAGGCCTTACCGGTGGTCGGGGGACTCTCTTGTTCTCTATCTCCTATCAAGCGCACTGAATTCTTAATGCCCTCTGACCGGGTTTTTATTGACCATTCAATCGATACATAAGAATTTTCCTTAGGGGGAAAAAATATTTAATAAAATTTAACGAAAAATGAAGAATGCCAATCAACGATCATTCTTAATTAAATGTTGAGAGGAAGAAAAGAAAAGAAAAAAACGAGGAGGCGCCTATCACTGATCATTTACTGTACGTGCGCCTATGTGCCGATCATTGTTTATCGAAAGCACAATACAAGACGCGTACGTCATTGGTTCTTACTACATGCCTGAGAGTGTAGGGGAAATCGTTTACTCATTATTTACATGCCGGTCATTGCTATGTTGACCTGCCGAGCACGGGAGCAATGCAATGTATCGCTAAGCTGATTAGGCACTTTAGTCTGGTGATGACGTAATTGTGTTGTCGGTATTGTTTATGCTCGGTGGAGGTGCAATACATTACCGTAGCAACGGCAGCAATTTTAAATCAATTCTGAATTATAGCGAGTAAGTTTAGAGATTTTATCACTTTTTAATTAAATGAAACCTGTAGGTACGTGCAATTAAATTATTATTATATTATTATTTCTTATTATTATTCCGGGGGATGCAGACAGGACTCCCGTCTCTCATCCTGCCACCGTGACCTAGGAGATCTTTTGTGACATTACCCCTAAACGCCCTAGGGCGCCCATTCGAACTTAAGGTCTTTAATGAAACCTATAATGTCCTTGGGGGCCATTTTACCAACATCCTCTGGCAGTGGAAATGCCTTTCCTAGATGTTTTAGCCTTATGCGGCATAGGGCTTCACAATCACACAGGATATGCTCAGCAGTTTCATCGTCTTCCATGCAGAATCGACAGGTCTCATCATCGACAGGTCTCATCATCGACCTTACCCATCTTCTTGAGATGGTATCTAAATGGGCAATGCCCAGTAAGTAGGCCCGTTATGAGCCTTAATTCCCTTCTGCTGAGTGTGAGGAGCTCTTTTGTCCTCTGTTGCGAATACTTTATAAATTTTTTTCCTTGTCTCAGCGCCGGGGTGTTTTCCCAGTATTCCTTTTCAGTTCTGTTCTCCCAAAGCCTGATCTGAGCCAAGAGGTGACTCTTTGGGTGTCCAAAGACAGGCTCCGGGCCAATAAACGGAGATTTGGCTCCTTCCTTTGCAAGACGGTCCGCAATCTCGTTCCCCTTAATGCCTTCATGTATATCAAATAACATAAAAGCAATTTTTGTTCCATACACATTGTCTAAACATAATTGCACTCCTTCGAGGGACATGATAACTTGGACGTAAAGTAGTAAGTTATTTAAATAAATTTTTATTTCAACATATTTCCTATAATTCTATATGTATGCACCGAATTTTACTTACTATATATATAGTTATATGTATATATAATTTCATTTAAGAATATATGCACAAGTTCACTTATATGATTTAAATTATTGAATTGAAGTGGAGAGGTGCTCCCATAAGAATTAGATGACGCAAGGTACGACATCTCGTGCTCGCTTCTGATCTTTTAGTTAATGAATTCTAGGGTACTAACGTCAGTTGAACTCGTCCTTTTTCTAACATCGTGTGTTTTCCACTATGTAAGTAGTCAGTTACGCATTATTAAAATTTTTATTTAAGTTGAATTCGGGAGTTTGCACGGTGGTCAGAATGTCGCAACATTAAACTTTTCTCGATGTTTTCTACACTTCGTCGTCATTCGTTTCGTGCCTCATCCAAAGACAAGTAATGAAGAGGTTTGTACGAGTGGCCCATGTAAAAACAGGTCAACTCTTAGGATAAGGAAGTAAGATAGCAGAGAAAGAATTTTTTGTGTGTTAAGTATAGAGCGTTGGAAAATGTAACCCAACACGTAGTGGAATGATATTTAAGTTAGGTGATAGGTTAGATAACGCTAAGTGTCAAGTGTCAAGCGAGGACAAATATGAATACATGTGGATGAGTTAAGCAAACATTAAAACGTTTATAATGAGACGCTAGGAACTTTTAATTCTCCTTTCACTTTTCTGGAGCCTTCTCACATGAAGGTCGTCTAGGTCCGCTCATTAGTCTCTCTTTACAGGTCTACAAGGGACTCTGAAAATATCTGCCCTTAGAGTCAGTTGGGTGGGTGGGGCATGCAATGAAGGCATACCATCTGCGCCTTCGATTTGGATGTAGGTAAGTGACATAAAGGTCCCTTCAGGACTGAATGTGTGCCGGCGTTTTGGTTTTAGGCACGAATTTTTTTGATTATGGCAGGCGGCAGCGGCAGGTTTTTCGTGAAACCTCGCCACACTCTCCGCCAATAGCCGAGGCGAGCTACCGTGCCGCCCTGCAGTCAACGCTGTCCGCCGAGTGATCTGTCAGCTCATGCTGGCAGTCTGGACTTTACGTCATAAAATGTTCCCGCGCTTTTGTGAAAGCCGGTTTTCATGAAATATCGACCATGTTTGGTCACATGTTGTTGCTGTAATGGACACATATTTTTGCTGTAATCCAATGATATTTGAACAGCACGTGCTTCTGTTTACATTCGTTTTGCTATGTATAGATTAAGTGGGAGAACTCATGTCCAGTCGGACTTTTTACTTGTACTTCTTTTGAGAAGCGATTCTTTCATTACTTAAAAATGCTTCAAAGAACATTCTAGTTGGCTTTCTCTTTCTACGCCTTATTCAACCACTTATCTGAGAAGGGAGTAGGTAACGTGCTCAGTTTAGTTATAACTTGGCTTTCCGCATTTAAAATTGAGTCATAGGTACAAACAAATTTAGGTTTTCACTCAGCATTTTACAAGACTAATTTCAAAGCACATTCTAGTTCGCCTTCTCTTTCTACGCCTTATTCTATGAGAAGGCAATAAGTAACGTGTTCAGTTTATCTATAACTAGTTTTTCGCATTTAAAAATGGTGCATAAGAATTTTGGGCTTTCACTCAGCATTTCGAATGAGTCATTTGAGTCTTGGTTTTCAGTGAAAGTGGTTGCCGCAAATGCTAATTAAATTATATTTCAATAATCATAATTTGATAATTTTGAGGTGGGTGGAAAAAATTAAATTACATTTACTAATCCTTTAAGGAAGCGAAGGTACGTATATATTGTATTTGACAAAAGTAATACCATAAAAGTATTCCCTCATTACAGATTTAATGCAAGAAATAAAAATTTCACTGGTTTCCACAGTCGAAATGAATAAAGAAACTAACGAATTAATCCAAAGCGAAGTCCTGCAGCAGAAAGTCATTTGCCGTCAACTCATCAAACGTAAAACTACTAAAGATGTCATTGTAGGAAAATTTCCACTTAAATATGTTGAAGAATTAGAAAACATATAGAAGGAAATAGAAAATGTTGATGAAGATAAATTGGTAGGAACATAAGGCAGAAACACATCCAAGCAAGTCTCAGGCCTGGCCTCTCTCAGGCTTCCTTGCAGCTCGCCTCAAGGCTTGCCACAGAGAAATGAAAACAAAATGATACCACCAGGCTCGGTGCTGTCATTGTAATTTTGTTAGTACATCTGTTGACAGAAGTAGGCCTGAGAGAGAAAAATTTCGAACATTGAGCAAAGCGCGCTTTGCGGCTAGGCCTTGAGGCTAGCTGCTGGCTTGGTTTTGTGTTGCATCATTTAAAACCCCATGTTGGTAATTTTGACAACACCTCGAGGAAGCCTCGAGGCTTGGATGTGTTTCTGCCATAACTTCTGGATGGAAGGAAACAAAGCAATCGAGTCCTCTGACGATCAGATGATGAATCTGGCATTCTTTCCCAATTTTATGATATCTCCAACCTCTTTATTATGCAAATTATTGGGTCCGGGTATACGTGCTTCGTTTTGTTTTAGGGTAAGCGTATTTGGTTTTTTATACCCTCTATGAAATCTATAGGGTAAGTTTGTCATTCCGTTTGTAACGCACAGAAATAATGATGGTAGAGCAAAATGGATTGGACACCCACTCATAATATTAAAAGTTACTTTGATTGTGTGTCTGTGTACACGATAATTCGAGAACCCTAGAGAGCTGAAAATTTTGTACACAGACTTTAAAAAAAAAAGTAAAATTAAGTTCGAAAATGAGACAAATCGGGCAACTCCTTCGTGCGGTTGCCATACAAAAATTTTGTTTTCCTCTATATATTTTGACACTGCCTGTGAACGCGTTGACATAGAGAGCTGAAATTTGGTATATGGTGTTTTCATAATAATAGAGCATAAAATGTCAAAAATAGACTAAATCGGGAAAGCCTTTTTTGGTGTTGTCATATAAAAAGTTAGGTTTTTTACGTATACTGTGGAAACGAGCAATCCTAGACATTTTTATCGTACTAATAGCTTCTTCAGAATACGAAATCCTATAATCATTTGTTCTGTCCGACGAACCGTTCTAGAAATATATGCGAAAAGCACTACAAAAATCAAACTTGCGCAGATGGGTGACCATACGAAATTTCATAAAGGCATTCATCTAGGGTATCATAAGAATTGGTCTTAGATTAATTCCAGCTTTTATACTTGTTTTTATAAAAGGTTTTGCTAGTTTTTCTTCCAAGTTCTGTAGACTTGTGCTAGAGCAGATGTAGTATTATACTAAGTTAACTAAGTTTGATAAACTGAAAGTATAAATAATTTTTTTTTTATAAATTTATTGAAAATGCTTCTAGTTACATAATGTGAATAAAATACTTCTGCAGTGCGGTGAATCGGAAAAAATATTATTTTGACTTGATTTTTTAACAAGTTTTGTTGTAAACCAAAGCTAAGATCAAGGAAATAATACGTGGGAAACCGACCTGGCGGTATAAAACGTATTATCACATTTAGTTCAACTGACAATTTTTCTAAGCTAGATAATCAAACCAAAAAATTAATAATTTATTCCAAACTAATCAAAAATAGCATTACCGAATGTCCATCTCCACTCAACTACACAGAATCCCAGGGACCATTTTTCTAAGCAGAGGTACACAAAACCAACGAATTAATAAATTGGATTGTATCCAAAGTAACAAATGCAAAGGAACGACTCCGCCAAGTGAGTTGGTTTGAAAGGTTCAAATCACCTTTTGGACTCATTTTGCCCATCTCTGCTGCGTACCGTAAACGTAATTGGAAATGAAAGAAGCGAAATTGAGTTGCTGTAGATTTCGTTTGGTAACATTTTTCTGGGATTTTTTGTTTCGCTCCATATGAATATTAGAAAAACTCTGGCAGATTCTTACCAAGCCATCAAACAGACGACATTAATTGTGTTCATTCTAGTCCCAGATTGTGCAATGTTCCTTGTGGAAAACCAACAATTGATTAAAATGGCAGCAATGTCCTATTGCCTAAAGCTTCATTCATACAGGCATATTTGCTTCAATTAATTTTTAGCTTTTTTCGTTTCAGGTCAACCAATATTTGTTTTTTGTTGTTGTTTTATTTCAAAGATTCCAAGCACGCAAGATAACCAATGTAATTGACGGCATCTGTTTCAAGACGTGTGAAGTAGTATGTACTTCTCTTAGGGGTTTTTAAAACTAGACAACAAACTAAAGCCCCGACAACTACAGACACGAGAGATGTCTTAAACGATGCAATATGATACTCTGAACATATTTTGTTAACAATGTTTATTTCTATTAAGCGGGGGAAGCCTGGAGGTCAAAGGTTGATCTAGTATATTGTGGAAAATCTAGTACAGAATCGAAATCCTTAGGTCAGGAGAAGAAGTTTGAGTACCCACACTCCTATACCCCATACTCAATTCTTTAGTATTTCCCTCTTTTTTATTCAAACTGAGGTACTAGATTTTTCGCACTTTAGATCGGCTCTAACTCAGTAGAGATATGTCTGATCCGAAAACGCATTTCGTTGTTCGCGTCAGCTCATTACCAGTTACAATTCGTAGAAGAAAATTTTTCTACTTTTTAAGTGAGGGGTATAAAGATACCCCGGGGGGGGGGGGTAGTTCCTATACGCTATGTTGCATATCAAATTAAAGGTTTCGCCGTATACTATCGAATGCGGAGTACTTTTTTCCGATTCAGCAAATGTTTTTGCAGCCGGAAAACCCAATTTCATGTACTCGGGTCACATACACCCCATGTACTACACTTTGCATATACTTTTGCAGTTATTTCTTCAATGACCATTAGTACTCTGTTTTGAACAGTTTTTCTCATAGGAAGTCTTTTCCACGACTCACCAATTTCGCCCAATTACGAGCAATTCACTCAAGCTACATACGATCGCCAAAACTTTCCCCTGCTTAATTGACATCCCTCATGTCTGGAGGTGTCGGGCCTACAGTGAGCATTCCATTTTTAGGGTTTTAGAATGAATTTGAATAAAGGTAGATACAACCAAAATTTTTAGCATTCATGAAAATCAGTTTTAGTGTTAGTGAGCTTGTTAAGAGAGATAATTGTTCACGCACATCTCTATGTTCCATATTATCTTATTGGAGTACGCGGTAATCGTAATAAGCCCATATTAGGTTTGCAGGCACAAAAAGAAAAAAGAAAAGTGTTTTGGCTCCGACACAATTAAACAAAGCCCATGACAAAGAGTAAATGCCAGCGATCAATAAAAGGGGCACAGTTTTGCTTAATTAACGAGAAGTTGTTTCCTTTTTCATTTTCTAGTTGAATTTTTGAAGTGACTACATAGAACCATAGCGCTCAGTACACCAAGGCGCGAAAACAAATAAAAATGATTAATGGTTGAAAAACGTAACAGCGCTAGCGACAATCTTTCTGCGACAGAAACAAAGGGGGAGAGTGCGGCAAGAAAAAATTAGGATATAAATTAAAAAGGTTGTTAAATAATGGCCTGGGGAGAGACACGTTTTAATCAGGAAATTTGCTCTTATTAATCACCTTAGATTAATGATAGGATACCTACCTCGGAATATAGCAGCAACAGTTAAATACCGACCATGTCTTGGGTCGCATGCTGTCATCATATTTTTTGCATCGAACATTTGTTGCGTTAACTCAGGTACTGTCAGGGCGCGGTACTGTTGTGATCCTTTGGCAGTAAGTGGTGCAAAGCCGGGCATGAAAAAGTGTAGTCGAGGGAATGGTACCATGTTGACAGCTAATTTACGTAGATCCGCGTTCAGTTGTCCAGGAAATCGGAGACATGTTGTGACACCTGACATTGTTACCTGCAATGATATACCATAGATGTAATTAATTAAAATGTAGGGGGTGGTAAAAAAAAATACCCAATTATAAAAAGTATGTAAACTTATGGAGAGTAAGAGTTTTGTGGTTATTTTATCATTTTGAATGTCATCGTCTAAAAAGAACTTGAATAATAAAGGAGGAAAGAGGAAATTTTCTAATCATGTACGTACAAGAATATTTTCATGTCAAATCTCCGAGAAGAGAACAACTCTGGTTTACCCTGTTGTGGATTGTAAACGGTGGGTGCATCTGAAAATGATACTCTATAGAAAATATTTGTAGAGCGCATTCTATGGAAAACTAACTGCAAACTCTACGGAAACGCGTTATTAAATTAGCTAAAAATTTTGTCACAAAGCTGCAACACTGTTGTAAGACATTAATAAATAGAGTCAGTATAAGTCTTTGAAATAAATGTTCTACTAGATGAGATTAAATTCAAACAAATTAAATGCTCATAACTAGCATGATATACTAAATGGTATTTAACCGTTGATATTATTAAGATGCACATAAGTATAATGTGGATGAAATAACAGGCAGAGATATGTGGAGAAATTTAATTCACATATCTAACCTCCTAAATGCCTAAATGAGTTTATCTGTATGAGAAATGAGTATGGCAGCTAACACAAACGCGATATACATTTGATATTTTTGTTAGTTCGTATTTTTATATTACAGGAACTAAAATAAAAGTTATTATAAGTGTGACAAATGTAACTATTTACATGACAAGCGCTGTTTCCATTCATTGATTTGTCTGACGAAGTATCTACTAAATTTTTATTTTATAAACTACATATGCATATATCTACACATAAATGTAATCTTATATTTACTGGAAATGCAATGTAACTCAATTTGTCGCAGTTTTTATGAAACTGTCTATATGGTAAAAGTATAATTTTATACGAAAGACAAAAAACTGATCATTCTTGTCAACTATAAGTATTGACACATAGACAAATAGGACCTTTCGTTTTCTGCTCTATAATTATCAACAAGAATATTTTTCCGGAAAGAAGTCTTTTTCTATGGGTAAAGAACAAAACGTCGGTTGAGTTGATACCAAAAATCTCAAAATTGCTTAATGTGACACATAGGAGCTTTCATAAAAACAACGACGTACATACTCCAGTAAATGATGAAATGATGATATTGCTGAGGCTACATACGTTCATAAAGTCTGAAGAAGCTACCCCAAATGTGGTAACTTTCTCACAGAATTCCAGTTGAAAAAAGTGGCGGCATTTCAACACTACTTTATTTTTACCCACGTAAAGCAGCACTCGCGAGTTTTCAGTTCGTTCCTATATTATATCACTGCTGTAGCTTCAAGGTACTATGATTGATTTTGTTTCGCTATGCTGATGATGTGTTTTGAAATTCAATCCGTTTTATTTGGGTAAATAAAGGATTTGGAAATAAAGACTTGGATATACTTGTAGAAATTGCATGATACAGACCTGAAAATCAGTTAAATTTCGTTGTTAAAGAAACACGGAAAGGGTATTGATATCCTTAGGAATTTCATATACAAGAAATGACATGGAATGGTCTTGGAATTCTCTTTTACTTCCATGCAAAAATAATACGGAAGAGATATGGAAATTCGTTGAATTTGCACGCTAAATTCTAAGTACATACTAGTACTATCAAAAACTTGGAGTCTTCGTGTAGCTCTCTTCGGCCAGAAGTATGGAATTCCGTACGAAAATCGGAATTCCATGCGAAATGCTTTATGGGACATATAGCTATATTTGGCGACGGGTTAGCGATGATTGGTTATGGTTGAGGCTGCAACCTACCTCATCCTCTGTAAAAATCTTGAGCGCTGGATTTTATTTTAAACTTTGAAGGGTACTATTGCCAATAAGAGTGCATATTTTTCTGCTCCTGAAACTTCTTTAAAGCAAACCAGTAATAGGTTTTAGCGGTGATCCAGCTTACTAGGATCAGACGTGATTTATTGAAAACAAAGTCTGCAGGTGGGATCAGTCACCCTGCCAATAGTGATAAGATGCTTCCTCAGTTGAAAGTGCAGAAAATAGAATAGCTAAGATTCTTCTTATCCTCCTTCTGAACCTCAGAAGCTCTTTCCCATTTTCCATACTTTCGTCTTTTGCGTGCAACGAGTTAAAAATAAAAATTGAGAGAGCGTAGTATGGGATTATCCGAAAGATAAAATTTTCTTGAATATCTTCAAAATCCTGTCAAACAATTCATAATAATGAATTTTTCCTGCATCGGGTCACACTAAATTTTTTGGACAGCAACCAGACGTAATGAATTGCAACTGCTTCGCTTAAAATATTTTTTTTTGAATGCTTCACACTTTGTTCAAGCTGTTCGCATTTGGAACGCTCTCACAGTTTCGATCCAGCGTGCTAGCTCGCCCACTTCCTTTAAACGGTTTCTCTGGCAACACACATCTTAAGGGTAATAACATCTAGTTTAATAATAGCCAGTTAACTGCACATGCTCTATGATTTTTTTTACCTTTAGTTCTCTTTAGTTCTCTTTATAGTCTTGGTATTTAGTTCTCTGTAATTTGTTTTTTATATTGTCTTATTTTTGCTTATGGATCTTATTTTCTATATAATTATTATTTTATTTTTCCTCTTAATTTTTATTACCATTGCTTATTATGCAAATGCTTAATAGTTAAATAAATTCTTACTACGTTATCTTAAATTTTTAAGAAACAGATAGTTAAATTTCACTTTGGCCAATGTACTATAAGGAAGTGTAAAATCTCTGTAAAACTAACTCCCATTTCTCTCGAAACACCCAAAACAGTAGTACGTGCTATTCAAATATCATAGGATAAAATCCACACCATGGGTTATAATATGAGTTATATATCTCAATATTTCAGTAAACAAGTGCTCTCGTAAAAAGTTTGGGAATATTATATGAGAGTAAAATCTAAAAATTCCAACCCTTCTCATTTATTTACGAGAATAACTCATATGCCACTCTTTTTCGTTGCATTTAATCTGCGCTTTCTAATTTTCGTAAAATTTCCAAAGAGAACCTGATTTTTCTGTTATTGTTTTTTCTTCTTTCTTTATTGTTCAAACTGTTAACATTTAAATGAAAAATAGTCGGAAAACTCTTCTCAATTTTTGTCATGTTAAATTTGGACTTGATGTCTGGTTATGTAGACTCTGTTCACCCAATTGGATCTGCGTAATTCTTAGAATACGTTTGCATTTCTACACGAACTTTGAATATAGCTGGTTGCACCAAAGATATCCTAATACGTTAACTTTGGTTGACCTTTGGCAGTCATTACAAGGAAGATGAAGAGCAAATAGATTACGCTCTTACAAACACTTATGTCTCGGATTCAGTGCAAGAGTTAAGGGAAGATGATTACGATAAAAGTGTGGATACAGCATTGTCAACTGAATCTTTCAGAAACACTGAGAAAAAATTGAGAAGCTATGAAAAAAACTGAGCAATGATATATTATCTTCATTAAATAATGACTTTTTGCAAGAAAGAAAAAAGGGCTTTATTGAAAAATTAAACGTTTTGCAAAAAAACCAAAAATTAATACTTGAAATACGGAAGAAATACAATCAACTGGCTGTCGTCATCATAATCCCATAAGAATTCTATCTCGATCCAAGTGGAGCCAGTGTGGTGAGGTGACCACAGATAAACTTTTCTGTTAGGTACATGGATGTATTAAGGGTGTTCTATAATTCGTTGATTCATTTATTTTAGTAAAACTTTTAAATGACACCATAATAAAAAATGAAAATAGAGGAAGCTTAATCTGAAAAAGCAAACATTTCAGACTAAAAAAAAAAAAAACTGAGAATTTTAGGCTCTCCCTCCCCCGGAAATAAATGCTACTATGACTAATGAATAAAACGTTCTTCACAACTTCCCGAAGCACCGTTAAACATAAGATTAAATTTTTCATGTTGAAAAATTTTGAAATTCTCTCAAGGTTAGGTCAGGTAAGAAGGGTGCCGCAAAACAAATAGCATGCATCACTTAGACCTCTAGTGGATCCATTGTGCCCCTAGGCCCCATGAGATAACCTTTTCAAGCCGCCCCAGATCAGTCCTGCTTTCCTTAGGGAACTCAAGATATCTCCAAAACTCTTTACCTAGATCCATCCTGCTTCTCTCATAAAACTCAGGATATATCTAAATTCTTTGTTTTGCAGTTCCCCTAGACTGACTTAAAAAGAAGTACGTACCCAGTAGCCTACTTTTTTTATTCATCAAAGCGGGGCATTCGCAAAGCACGTGTCGGATGGATTCGATTTCCTCCAAGTCCTTACAGCTCCTGCAGAAATCGTTCGCCGCTGTTCTGCTGCCATTAAGCAGCTCCTTTGTGATTTTCCTGTCATATGCAGGCTACAATTGCCTCGCAATACGGCAGATGTCCCTCCTGGTCCACTGCAGGCTTGCCTTTTGATAGGCGCCCCTGATGATTAACTCTTTTATTGCTCCGACTGGGATCCACACAAAAGCTACCGCTGCGGAGCTATCCAATTCAGAGCCTTTTTTGGCCAACTCATCAGCCATCTCGTTGCCTGAGATATCCTTTAGGGTCACCTTGTCCCTTCTAGCCAATACCTCAAGGCTAGTCTTGCATAACTGTACCAATTTTGATTTTACCAGCTCAGCATCCAGCGCCTTGATGGCTGCCTGGCTATCAGTATATATGCATATATGCCGTGAGGGCTCTTTGCACATAGATTCCAATGTTGCCACCTGATGAATCGCTGCGAGTTCTGCTTGAAAAATACTGCATATGTCAGGCAGTCTACCAGACTCGTGCCACTGTAGATCTCTGGAGTACACTCCAGCACCTGTGCTCGCACTTATTTTGGAGCCATCCGTAAATATAGAAAGATCGCATGCTACGACCATCATTTTCCCATCCCAGTCACTCCTGGTGGGTATCATTGCATTGACACTTCCACCAAAAGTCAAGATTTGTACTTCGTAGTCTGTTTCTTACCTGCAATAACTACAGTCTATCTTCTGAAGTATATTGGAGTGCCCAACACCCCTCTCCATCCATCCCCCCTCAGCCTGACAGCACTAATTGCCGATACACTTCTGCAATAGAGGTCCAGCGGCAGTAAGTCAAGCATGATCTCCAGTGCTGCTGTGGGTGTGGTGCGCAGACACCCAGTTATTCCCATACAAGCAGCCCTCTAGATTTTTTACAGCACATCCAGGTTACATTTCCTCGTCAGTGCCGTCCACCAGAACGTGGAGCCGTAGCAGAAAATAATAATAATAAACTTTTCTGTTAGGTACAGGAATGTAATAAGGGTGTTCGATAATTCGTTAATTCATTTATAATTTTAGTAAAACCTTTAAATGACAACATAATAAAAAATGTAAATAGAGGAAACTTAATCTGAGAAGGCGAGCATTTGAGACTAAAAACAAAATAAAAAAAAACTGAGATTTTCAGGTTAAAAACTGTGTTCAGATAACAAAACTGAGTTTCTTAGTAAAAACTGAGCAGTTGGCAACGCTGTGTGGATATCTGATACTGGAAACGCTCTGCCTCCCCCGGAAATAAATGCTACTAGGCCCTTGGTTCAGTTTTCTTTTCTCATAATTGATACGTTTATGACTAATGAGTAAAACGTTCTTCACAACTTTCCGAAGCGCCGTTTTATGTTGAAAAATTTTGAAATTCCCTCAAGTTCCGAACACTGCTCACGACACGATACGCCATGTATAACTTTTCGATATATGTAGGAGAAGAATATTTTTTCTATTATATGTTCTTTGGTTTTACCTTTGTATTGAGCATGCCATCCCAGAAATGCGGAATACTTATACATCTAAAATTTCACGACGCTTGTTTCGTTTATCACCATTCCGGTGTTTATATATTCTAAGGAAGTCAGCAAATTATTTTTGTTTCAGGCCTATCTTTTTTCTCTGTTTAAATTACTGACATATAATAAGAATGGACTAAGTCATCCTATCTAATTCCCATAGTCAAAAATAGCACAAATTTTTGGGAAAAATTTATTTGTCTCTTTCAAGCTGAAAATGTACGCTAAATGTTGGACATGAAATCTGTAGAGGAGCACATTTTTCAGTAATATTAAAAATAAATTTTTGGGTTAATGAAAATAAGTTTAACTTCCTAAATAATTTTTATTTAATGCAAAACTATTTTATAAAATCTTTAGGGTTACTAATCGACAAATAATAAATAAGTTTTGAATCGGTGTACAATTGCACGAAATAAAGGGTTTTCATAGTTTGTTCAAAATTTATGCTATTTTTGAAACAAGAACCTTCAGTCCAATCTTATTATATGTCAGTGGTTTAAATACAGAGAATAAACAGAAGTGTTCTCAACTTTTTTATTGATGTATCATCACTACTGTCTAGCCAGTATATTAGTAGCTCCTCAAAGACTATCTATGATGGTATGAACACCTCTTTAATTGGAACGGAAATAATGAAGTCATTTCAGAGTTCATTAAATCTTTATTCAAAAACTGAATTTAAATTAAATAAATCTAGCTCCTTATTAATCCAGCGCGCTGTCATTGTCTGTGGTTTCATCACTTCATATGAAAATATTAATTTTGTAGGCTTTGGTGCGCCTCTAGAAGTTATGGGATTCAGAGACTCAAAGTACTAAAATATAGGGCGGCCATTTTAGAAAATTTGACAGAATTGGAAAGGAAATTAAAAAAAAAATAGAACAATCAATTGTTGCCTGTTGGTGAATGTTTAAAATGATTTGTGAAAATCTAAGTAATTATAATTTCTTGAAGTAAAAGAACAGACCTATTACAATAATAGGAGATCAAATTCAATATAATTATGCTTTGGTTTAGGTAAAAACCAATTTTGAATTCTCACTGTATTACACAAAGAAAATAGGAATCCATTGTATCTATTTTTACGCCTTTGTCATAGTGTCCATTGTCTCATTGTCTTCATAAAAATCAAATTAAAATAAATATAAGTAGATTAGATTAGATTTGTGAAGGGGTGTAAAGGCGTTAGCCTCGTTGTCACTACGACCTGAAAGATCTATTGTCAGTCGCCGTTGCATTTACTCCATTTCTAGCTTCAGACTGTTAATAAAGTCTAGAACCATTCTGGGATTGAGATTCCACACATAGGATGGTGGAGGAAAAGCATGGCCAATGCTTCGCAGTTGCAGAGCAAGTGCTCCGAGGTTTCGTGAGCATACTGACAGAAACGGCAGGATGAAGTCTCAGTCAAGTCCAGCTTGTTTATGTGATACCTTAACGGGCAATGGCCTGACCTTTGTTCTTCTAAGGAGTAAAAGTTCTTTTATTTTTCCGCCTGAGGTGTTTATCAACTTTTTTACAGGGATTTGTGCTTATTCTCCCAGTCGTTTAGGGCAGCTCTGAGGTTCAACCACTGACTTATAACAATGGACTGAGCGTATAATCATTTTCCTATAGGAAAGCATGGCACAAGTTTTATCTATAGTTCTCTCTTTCGCCCTATGGCAGAGACACAAAATATTGCATTCTGGAACGTTTGCCTACGCCATTTGATGTTTTTATGTTGGCTACAGATGCAATCACCGCAGAAGGAATAAGGTAAAGATAGTGTTTATCATGCTCCGTCTCTCTTGCCCATAAGCAGGATTCAGTTAAGAATAACTTTTGAAAATTAAAGTCGGAATGAGTTTAATTCCTTATAATCGATTGGAATATCACTTGAGCACAAGAAAATATATATTTTTAATTAAACCCGATCTACGGGTGTACAATTTCATCTGATTGGTTGAGTTTTACATGTTTTTTATGTAATCGTTTTAAAGGGTGCTCTAACGGTGATATATAGAAACACAATATTTTTTGTGCCACATGAAATAGCAAATCGCTCAGTCCATTGTTATAAGTCAGTGGGTTCAACAAAATGGCTCTGGTCCGACAAACTGAGTTTCCGCTGCACTTTTAGCTAGGTCATCAGCAATTTCATTGCTGCCTTTGTGGCCCTCATATCAAGGTACCCACATGAGAATAACTTTGTTTCTCCTTGATAAGTTTTTGAGGTTTTGTAGACATTCTCAGACTATCCCTGATTTGACAGTGTAGGACTTTAAGGCCTTGAGGGCAGCTTGGTTGTCCAAGAAGATATTGATGGTTGAGTCATTTATGGTTCTTTTAATGCAGGTATTGGCACATTTTATTATAAGCCGGGGTATTGGCTTGAAATACGGTAGGAATACAGCCCAGAGCCTTTGATATGTGGCATTTGGGGCCGTATACGACCAGTCGGACTACATTGCTCGTTTTTGAACCATCTGTATAGCACACCATCGATCCTTGTTGGAAGGACGGCTTAGTGGACTGACATTGCTGTATATATAAGTATGTATACCTTAAAATATACCCTAGTAAGAAATGCTCATCGGTTTCGAAATCCCTTTTCCCCTCTCGGGGAGAATCTTATGCAAAGTAGCATTGGTGCATATGGAAATTGCGCATGAATGTGTAAATTTCGCCATTTGAAATGCGGGTGAAGTTTTTTGACAAGTTCCGATGAGCCCTTCGATGAGCCTTTGGATGAGCAACCATGAGCGTGTTCGTATTAAAAATTCATTTGCATTTCCACGAAATTATGATGAATGGTTTGTTGTATTCCATAAAAAATAGTACAGTCTTGACTTCTGACGCGTAGTTGCAAACTGCATTCGATTGAAATAGTTGCGTTAAGTTGTGAAGTGAAGTAAAAGTGTAACACGTGAGAGCATATTTTAATTTTTTATAAATTTATTTTCTGGTAAGTTTTAATAGGAAAAATACAATAAACTGAAATTTTTTCCTCTTTTGTTTGTAAACGCGAGTTTTGTGTTCCGAGAATATAAGGTTTAAATTCGGGTCTCTGCTCTTTTATTCTTTTAGTTCTTTCTACATGTAGAAGCCTGCGCTCTTGAGCTGGGTAGAAAAGATTACGGAGCACAGCTGAGAAATTTTATTCTAAGATCGCATAACAGATTCAGAAGAGCAAAGTGTACATCTAAGTATAAAATCACTCTTAATGTAATACAATTTCTCCAATTTCATTTTGTATTTGCAGTAAAAATCTGAAGCTATCTGCAGATATCAGCGAATTATCAACAACTTCCTAGTTTAACTGGATTTTTTTTATTGATTGATATTACCTTTTCTTATTTTGTATGAATTGTTGACCTTTTAATTTTACTTTAACTGAATTTTCTTTATTTTCTTTTATATTTTTATAACTAATATCAATTTCATATTATATTACAAAATTATTTCAGCTGAAATAATTTAAAATTATATTTGTATTGTTAAAACGATTTCCTTAGTAGAGTTTAAATCTTGGAAAAAATCCACTGAGCTTTCATAGCTCATCAAAATCGGAAATGTACGCAAAATAGCAACATACAGAAGTGAAATGAAATGGTCGTGGGTAATTGAACTAATTTATATATCGATCTCATCATTATGAATTTATTGATGATAATAGCAGTGTACTTTTCCACTATTTCATCATGAATTGATAGATGAATGTATCAGTGAGTATTTTCATTATGTTAACAAGAAAATAATGTAACAACTCATGGAACTGCTCATCGAGTGATCATGGAAAAGCTCATTATGTTGAAGAAAAGTATATAATGAGTTCAGTCCCGGGTCTAGAATAGATTTCATCATTACTTTCATCTAAGGGCTCATGATGAGCTCATCACTGAAATCATCGCATCATTTTTACTAGGGTATATTAAACTTAAAAGTAGTAGTAAGGTTGACTGAGCCTGGTAGCAATGGGGGTCCGCTGTAACATCATGAATAATCGAGAACGGCTCAAGATTGTGTGACTCACTATATGTGTGGGGTGAAATCATTGCATATATGAACTGGCTCACTAGTCGTCGGTGTTGTGCCGCGTGTGTTAAATGTGTACAGGAGGAATTTTTGTTTTCTTACGACTAAAAGTAGGTATTTTTTTTTTATACTATTTTTTATTTTGTTCTCTTACTGTACGTGCTACAGATATGTGCATTACTTTGTAACAATAGTTGGACATTAGAGAATAAATATATTAATGTTTAGTTTTGCTATCGTTATCCATTTTTTATAAAAATATATTAACCAGAAACAGTGATTGTATTTCATTGTATCTTGTAAGAACTGGGGTTATGAGCCATACACTGCTGCTGGAGATCGGTATTATGAATTAATGTTTGTGATGTCGACTAATCATAGTCATCAAGTTTTTTGTTTAGCTTCGAAAAAGTTAATTTATTTTTTTCTTCCTATTTTAATAAAATTGAGGATTGTATTTTTAGTAATATAAGCTACAAAGTCCTAAATTGTAGTTCCTAAGACCTGTAATTATATTAAGGTTGACTGATTATAACTTTCTGCTAATAAACGTTATTTTTCTAGTAAGTTACAACAGTCCTGATGATGGAGTCAATTGTTACATTTTACCCTTTATCTTTCATACCCCCTCTATGAAGCCTATTTGTAGTTATAAGCATCATAAGTAGGTATGTTTTTTGTGTTTCTTGTTCTAGAACTCCCATATACTAGAGGGAACAAATTGTTCTGTCGATTGAAACGAAATATTTGTACTGCTTGCTTCATATTATCGTTCTGCCCTGTTCTGCGGACAAAAAAGAACACAACTAGTATTGCCAGTTTTTAAGAAAATAAATACGATTTATGGAACAGTAATTAGTTTTGATCTAGCTATCATATCAAGGTGTTTACAAGCTGTTGAAATTGAAATGTTATACAACCGTACCCAGTCTACCTTACTTTTTATACTAAACAGTTAGAGCTACTCCAATCCTACTTATAAAGCCAGAGCTGTTATTTCGTGCCTTTGAGATTTTCCGATGCAAAATACCCTAGTATATGTACGAAGTAGATATGTCAAGTTTAGCTCGTTGACTATAAAGTGGTTTTACCGAGTTGAATTTCCTCTAATTATATGTATTCATTTTGGTTTTTTTTTTAAGTTGTTGGATCCAGGTAAATGTTGATATTCTTATATTAAAGTAAAGGTTTAAAAAAGTAGATAATATTCAAATCACCACTATTTAATTGAATCCATTGAAACCTTACATGTGTTCACTGATAACAAATGATTCAAATAAGCCGGAGTTGTTAAAAAAGGATTTTATAAAGGTTTTCGTTATCAACGTTAACAATAAAATCAGTATATTCAGTTAGTTGGTGTACAGTCAATATGGTTTTATATGATTCCAGTACAAATTTAGAAATCTGAAAAAAAAACAACAAATTGTAATTATAAAAAAAAAAACTTACTGAGACTAAATGATTGAGATCTCCGTATGTTGGTGAAGTCAGCTTAAGTGTGCGGAAGCAAATATCATACAAAGCCTCATTATCAATACAAAATGTTTCATCGGTGTTCTCAACGAGCTGATGAATGGATAATGTTGCATTATATGGCTCGACGACGGTGTCTGATACCTGAAATGGAGTTCATAATTCATAATAATTTATGCATGGACATAAACTAGTTTCAAGCATCTGTCGAGTAAATGTACTTTATGTTTCCTGCATGATTGATTGAATTAACGTAATGGATACTATGTAAATGGACATTTAAGGCTTTTGTCTACAATTCGCAAAGCATCAAAATTACATGAATTTGTGGTAATATATAGATAGTATAAATGTTTAATACATGATTTGACGAGTGCTTTAGTAAATAATTTTATTTTTTGTTTGTATATCTTCTTCGTTCATTATGTAAATATTTTGAAATTCTTCATTGAGCTTAATTTAATTCAAACCAGTTTATACTAGATGTGCATTTGGAATTTGGAGGTATTATATTTATGTATGTACGAACATACATATATTATGTCCCACCATATGCGTGTGTCAGATCTCACATACATATAATCATACGAATTTATCCAATATACATTTTTGTTGGGTTTGTGTTTGTATTTACGATTAATCATGTAAAATAAATCAGATGTAAGTATGTAGTAGTGATTTTATGTAATTCCAAGGTGTTTAATAAATTTATAACGTATTTTGAAACACTGTAAAAAAACTGTATGAGCTGTTTCAAATATTGTAATAAATTTTATTTGTTGTACTTATATACATAGGTATGTATTTGGGACTGCAAGTAGCCCAAGAAACAATTTATTTTATATAGTAGTGACCGTAAGGTTTCCATTACTAAATTATATAACTTAGGTTATATAGACTAGTACTCGAAACCTCTTCGTAACCACTTTAAAACCCTTATAGACCTTAAATGGAGGATTATATAAAGGTTACTGTGACTTGATTTAGGTAACGTTATATAACTAAAAGTTTTATAAAATGAGTAATAAAAATATTCTGGTTACCTTATTATAATTTCTTCTATAACCCTTATATAACCTGGGGTACTCTCGATTAATTTACTTTGGTCACAACAGTGGTTGCGGTAATGTTTCGGTTACCTGTATAAACTTTGCTTATAATGGTATTGTAACGTTTCCACAACGTGTGGAATTTTTTCAGACTGATTACTTTTAGTGATTGATATGTTAGGGAATTTACTTTTCGTTACCTTTATAAAACAATATAAGGCAAATATTTACCCAACCTCTCTTGAAATAGAATTTCGATATTTTTTTGTACTGCATTTTTATAATGTAAGGGTTTAATATTTTTACATCTTAGAATTACATTTCATTGGAATGTACGTGGTGAAATTCAGCTGCGATTAAAATTTTACTGAAAGTTAAAGGGGCAGGTCAAGAAGACCTACTTTGTGCATTGTCCCAACAGCTCGGGAAAATGCATATTGAAATGGCCAAATATACGAAAAAATTGACGTTACTAAAAGTTTCCAATTTTTATAACAGTCACCTTTGTTACTAAAACGCCATAAATAAATGAAAATAGTTTTATAATGGCTCAATGCGATACTAAACTAAAAGCCATTTGTGTTCATAACGGTCACCGTAGTTACTACAAGGCCACCAAAAAATGTTACGATATTTTATAGTGGGTATATGTATTACCGAAAGTTCGAAATTTTTATTAAAGTCACCTAAATTACTGAAGGTTGTCGATTTATATAAGGGTAACCACGGATACCGCAATAAACACTTATTACCAATCAGTTATATAAAGTGGTGATGAAAACAATTACAAAACTTTCTTATATACCTTCTAGTAATGGTTACTCTAAGTTATATAGACCGGTGATTGAAACATCTCCATCACCAACTTATAAAAACTTTAGTAACCTTTAGAAACATTAGTAATCTTAGGAAATTCTAATATAACTACGTCACCAATTGATAATATTATAAAGCTCTTATATAACCACTCAAATTCTTATATAATTGAGTATAACCATTATATACCCCTTATAAAGCTAACCATCACCTTCAGTCACCAAGAATTGGAAGATTGTTATTTGGGAGGTATATTTGTTTATAGCTATGATTCCTCTTCACACTCAAATATCCTGTAACAAATATTTGTGCAGTTGGATGGACATTTTTTCTCGAATTTAGTTCAGGATATTTTCGAAGTTTCTTAAATACCAAAGGATGAAGAGTATACGGTTACATGGTGTCCCGAATGTGATCTTGCACCCGAAGACTATGGATAGGTCATGCTTAGGCAAGCAAAATATGTTCGGGTGGGGGAGGAGAAATCCTAACAATTTCCGAGCTTTTTAAGTCATTTTCGCTGGATATGTTCAAGATATAGTGCAAAAAATAAATAACTTTAAAGCTAAGCTTTTAGGCTTCTTAAATCCAATATGAAAAGTTCATGTTGATGACGTGTTTTGATAAAAATAGTAAGTACTTAATTAAATAAAAGAACGAGTTAAAATTTCGAAATTTTGACTTTTGTTGAGCCATAACTTCAAAACGTAGAAAAAGGGTTCGCCAAAGCTATATTTATATACCTACTTTCGTTATTTGCATGTCTTTCAGTCTTCAACCATAGTTACAAAATACTTGCGACTAATAATTACCATCGATTAATCCCTTTACCGGCAATCTGCTCTACTCGAAAAATTACGAATGTTTTCTTGCTGGGGAAGTATAAAAAATTTCAGAAGATTTTTCTAGTTTAACAAAAAAGATGATAGTAACTGGGAATCAGACAGTGGGCTTAGAACAGTTTCAGACTCAATTTAGTAAAAACAAAAGAAATCTAAATTATTGTAACTATGCAGGTAGATCCCATAGATGTATGTAAATTAGCTAAAAACAGAGGAAGTGATCAATGTTAAGATACCTCGAATATACATAGATGTGAAATGAAATTACAGTTTTCAATTTTATAAATTTCGCTGATCAAATCACAAATAAAATACTTTAGAGACGGTGATGTTAAGAGGTCGATGAGAAAAAAAAAAAAGGGGAAAGCGGAGCTTGCTCGGTAAAATAGGAACGAGATTGGAACCCTCAAGAGAGGTTCAAGGCGCAACAACAATTAAAAGAGTGCTATTTTGTTAGAAATCATGTCAAAGCATTTACTAAAGGGAGCTATAAGCTCTCATAAGAGCAAGGGTTAGGTGGATAGCTGCCGATTTAGGTCTGTAACCGCAAAAACAGAAATGCATAGAGAATGAATGATGAAGAAATTTCGTGCTTTTTCATTTATCATCAACCACAATTTACAGGCAACGTAGCTATATGGAGCGGCACTTTAGCCTTCGGGTATGGCATATTACTGTAAATGCATTCAGCTTAGAAGATGTGAAGTGATTTTGAGCACAAAGTTAACAGAAAAATCGTCGGACCTGTAAGAGAAGAAGTAAACATTACAAAAATGAGTTCTAAAGTATTTTTTATGATAAACGCTCTACTTGGGTCGCAGGGTCGGACTGGGTCCTTAAACCGGCCCGGGAAAATGACGATTAAGGGCATGACCACAATAGCGCACCGCACCAAGTACCGCACATCGCATCGCCCTGAGCTTGGTGTGCGATGGTAAAATTTATCCCTTATCTCAAATAGAAATGACCACAGTGGCGCATCGCACATTGCATCGCCCCCTGCACCAACCATTGCACTGAGACTAGCACGGCATACAGGAAATGAGTTGTTATATCTTTTGTGCGGTGCGCTGGCAACATTTCTGTCGACTGAGATGAATTTTATAGATTTAACGATGTTTTAGTAAATTTTCTTCTGTGGAATACTTTGGTAACATTTATAGCGAGTAAATTCAGTAGATTTATATATGACAGTAAAATATGGATCCTCTTGGTCCTGCTTTCTTGGATGCGGAAAAAGAAAAACTGCAATACCTTACGAGAAAGGAAAATACTGCGGATGGAAAAAGATATAGACGACAACATCACATTTTTTAATAGCTTGCTAACATGTTAGATCATTATCTCCTTGGCAAAAGATAAGACTTCAAACTAAAGTTATGCAACTTCTCGTGGAGAAATTCATGAACACGATATGGAGCCCCGTAAGAGTAACCACTTCCTGGATCTTTTCATTCAGGCAAATTCCAAAAGGGCCATGTGCAGATTGCGCGCATGGGGATGTTAGGAGGACTGCTGGACTGGCTCTTTTCATTGCTCTCTGACGTATGGGTTGGATTTGGAAAAGCATCTGGCCAGTATGCCACGTATTGCGATGGTACCTGAGCTTCGTTTTGAGCGTCGCTTATCTGTGAACTTTACTGTAAGAGAATCGTGGACTGAGGGAAGTGCCTTATAGAGGACTAATGGGGAATGAGCTGATGTTTTAGCGTTTTCTTCGAACCGGAGCCTGGCGCAGGCGTTTCCATCTAGAGTATCGGTTCTCTCATTAAAGTGGATTTGTAGGAAGCATCAGCAGAGATGGGAGAACCTGAGTACGTGTAGGTGCACAAAACTGTTTCTTGATGGGACCAATAGGAATATCTCCGATTTTCTTATTGGGCGCGGAGAGAAACAATGTAGAACTGTTGTGGGCCACATCGCCGGCCACAGCTCACTTCGCGCTCATCTAAGATGGATGGGAGTTGTCGACAGACCTGAGTGTCTGTCCTGTCTAGAAGGAGAAGGTTTTGTTGAATAGGCTTCTATAGCAGTAAAACGGGCCGCTTGGGATGGGTTCTCTTGTACCCCTGCCTTAAAAACAAGGGTAATCACCCATTTATTTATCGGAATGAATTTTCAGCGATTTTGCCATGCAGAATGTGGAAAATTCCGAATATGCGTTCGAAAATCCAATAACTGTAATTTATTTTCTTTTATTTTTGTAATGCTATACTATACAATAATCAAGCAAAAAGACTCTTAGCGTAACGTAATCATTAGTCCTTCTATTATTCCTATTGGTTGATTGTGGAAATTCTTCCAATTTTTCACAATTTGCCTAAATTTGTCTAAAATGTAATCAAATGTAGATACGTCCATGTGCATATATTTGTAAAACCGTTATCGGTCTCTTTGGAGATCTTTATAGAAATGATGAAGCTCATCCAAATTACATCTCTTAAAGTTAATTTCATGAATGCGGCTTGTCTTTTTTAAAATTTTTTTAAGGAATTCCACTTACTAACTTCACACAAAATGTCGTCCTCTTCAGATGATTTGTAACTAGAGTATTGAATTCTGTCAACGAAAACTGGACTGCGACTTCGCAATATCTTAACTTACTTCAGAAGTCAAATATTCGAGGTCGCTTTAGGCAATGTGCAGTGCTTCACTGTGGCCATTAATTCCGCGATGTGCAAGGAGAGATGTGCTAGGGAATGATTGGTCTTGTGCTGTGCTATGTGCGGTGCTAGGTGCGGTGCATCGTTGTGGCCATGCACTAAGAGTCTTCAAAACGACTTTTTTATAAGAGACAAATAACTCAAATCAGGCTGATTTCCTACTGAACCGAGCATAAGAGCAAGACAACGTTTTCTGTGAATGTTAGATTCCATGCTAAATACCGAGCCACTAATCATAAAACTGACTTTTTTTATCTAGTAAAAAAGAGGAAGCAAGGAATGTATACAGGAAATACTTATGTATGCACAAAATATGTGTATGAGCGGTTCGCCATTTTACTCTTAATATGAAGACTAAAATAGGAATTCTCTATGAAATCAGTATCGGAGAGACTATTATTTTACTCGTAAAGCAGAGCCATAACAAGAGTGAGGCCCGTTGAAAAAAAACTTACTACGGGCGAAAAAAATTATGTTAGCAATATTGGCCTTTGATAAATATAAATAAATTTTTGAGTTATAAACTGTTTATTTAAATAAATTTTTTGTTCTTGATTTGAATTTACACGCTTGACAACGTTGAGGTTGGTTCGTGATCCTGACATGGGACACATTTTTGTCAGTGTTAAAAGATTTGCTGAAGATATGTACATACTAGCAAAACATAAAGAAACAAAAGCAAGAAAAAAAGGAGCGACTCGAATGTTTTGAATTACAAGATGATGATTCCAGTATTGCCACAAAACAAAAGCTTCGTACGCCAATTTTTGAATCGATTGATATTTTTTTATTTTAACTGACGTAGAGATACGAAATGTTGGAACAAGTTTCCAGATATTTTGGATTCCTTTCTGGCGATATTCTAAACAAAATGGACGTCGATAGTTTGAGAAAAGCAGCTATTATTTACTATTCTTCTCATGATTGGTGCTTAATTTTGTTCAGTCAACTGATAAAACACGTCGGGATACGTAAAGTTAAATAAGGTTATGTTGAGAATTTTATAGATCAGTGGCACAAATTTATACGTTTGTTCCAGACGTCAAAACGAGTTGTTACGGCTCTGCGTGAAGAAATTGAAGAAAGAAGTGACCTCTTTACCCTTTGTCCCCCACTCTTTGTTTTTGTATATATTTTGTAACCGTTTATATATATATTTTGTAACCGTTTTATTGTGAAAAGACGTTCTAAACAGTCAGCGGCCAGCACTAATGAGCATCCTGTTTCTTGCTGAATTCCTTTCACAGGATTTCTAAAGTTACTTTTTAGAGAGTCCTATTTAGATGTGTTACGATAGCGGAGGTCTTGTTCGATTGTAATAGGCCCCATCATCGTGTTGTCAATTTGAGATTATGAAATAGTACTTGCTGTGTATCACTCTACACAACACGAACTCAATCGGATTGTCATGGGGACAGACAGTTCAATATAATTAAATCTAATCATTATAGAATATCTATCTAGTCTTTACCAATCTAGAAGAACGAGCGTTCTGATTCTAACGGATCAGATATTTTATCAACATCCAATTACAGAGGCTCGCGGAGCAACGACTAACAATATCTAGTCTACTTGGCACACACCTGTCAGCCGTGTCTGGTCTCCTATTCAGGCTCAAGCCTCCGACAAGCAGTCGGTAGTTATTGGAACTACTCCCCTGCTCTACATCACAATACCAGCTGAGAAGAATACACCTATTGATTAATTTACTTACATCATTGCTAATTAACTCAAGCCCGTATCAAGTAGGTTGAGTCTCTCAAGACAGCATTCTTCTCAACTATTGACCCTTCTTGTTAAGACTTACACCTGAAGTACAGCAAGTACTAGTTCCCTACAATCTTATCCGGATTACACAGCCTTCTCACAAGGCTGAACAACTGCGTCAGACATCTTCACCTGGTAACAACTACGTCAGAACAACCGTCGACCGACAGCTACTCAGGTCGTTCGTTCCGTTGAATACGTTGATTGCGGACGTGTTAATCGTCCAAAATTTGGTCAAGCACCATAAACATATATACATATATTTTAAATTTTGGATTAATTTGTTTTAAAAGTGCACATAACCAATTGGATAACAAACACATTTTCTGTACGTTTTTCGAACTAAAAATGATATGATGCTAAAAATAATGCCAAATGTTTCATAAACAAGTAAAATGATAAATGCCCATATCAAATTTCGTAAGATACACGCATTTGAGTAATTTTGATTTTTGCGGTGGTTTTTCGCATATATTTCTAGAACGATTCGTCAGACAGAACAAATGATTATAACCAATTTTATAGGATTTCGTATTCTGAAGAAGTTTTCAGTACAAAAAAAAGTGTCTAGGACTGATCCTTTCTACGTAAAAAACCTAAATTTTTATATGGCAATACCAAGAAGAGGTGGCCCCATTTATTCCATTTTTAAAATTATATGCGCTATTACTATGAAAATACCATGTACCAAATTTCAACTCTCTATGTCAACGCGTTCTCAGGCAGTATCCGAATATATAGAGGAAAACGAAATCTTCGTATGGTAACTTCACGAAGGAATTGCCCGATTTGTCTAATTTTCAGCTAGCGCCCAATCGCCCGTTCTCCCAGTCCGACTCTGTTGGGCCGTAGCTCCAATAATTTTTTACAACCAATTTGCTTAAGTATTTTTTAAATATCTTTCAACATGACTGGGTATATATCGGGTTTTCCAATAAGAGGTGTTATTTTAATTAGCCCGCTATTTCGGTAGATGTCACTTTTGGAGCTGTAATTTTTTGACATTTGACAAGTAGAAACTACGCCACTAATAAAAATGGAACAATACACGATTCAACAACGCATTGAAATTATTAAAATTCACTATAAAAATGGTGAAAATGTGGCAGAGACGGTTCGTAAAACTTGAACATTTTTGGGTCGTCGTGAAGCACCTTGTCGGACCGCAATACAGAAATTGGTAGAAAAATTCGAGCTGTCGGGACAAGTTAGTGATGTGAAGAATAAAACCCATGCACGTCGCTCAAGAACAGCCCAGAATATTTTTGCTGTAGCCGAAAGTGTTGAAGAAAACCCAGGTTTGTCCATTCCTCGTCGTTATTTGGAATTAGGCATTCCACAAACGTCATTACACCGTATTTTGCATAAAGATTTGGGTCTTAAGGCTTATAAAGTTCAGTTAACACAAGAACTCAAGCCGGCCGATCATCAACAACGTCGAGTCTTTGCTGATTGGGTCCTTGAAATGCATGAAAATGATCCGGAATTCCATCGAAAACTCATCTTGAGTGATGAGGCTCATTTCCACCTCGATGGTTTCGTCAACAAGCAAAATTGTCGCAACTAAGGCTCGGAAAACCCAAGAGTTATTGTTGAAAAGCCTCTCTATCCTCAACGTGTGACTGTTTGGTGCGGTTTATGGTCCCGCGGGGTCATTGGACCTTACTTTTTCGAAAATGAGGCTGGAGCAACAGTTATGGTGAATGGATTGCGCTATCGACAGATGATTAATGATTTTTTTATGGCCGGAATTGGATGGTATTGATCTGGAAAACATTTACATTCAACAAGACGGCGCTACGTGCCATACAAGAAACGAAACCATTGATCTTTTACGGGAAAAGTTTCCGGACCGTGTTATCTCTCGAAGAGGTGATCACAATTGGCCACCGAGATCTTGTGACTTAACACCTTGCGACTTCTTCCTTTGGGGCCACGTGAAAGAGAAGGTCTACGCCAACAGCCCAGAGTCGATTCAAGACCTCAAAGATGGAATTCGTGGGGCTATCGAGGACATAGGGCAGCCACTTTGCGATTTGGTTATGGAAAATTTCATGAAAAGGATATGTTCCTGTAGGCGTGGTCGTGGTGGTCATTTGGCTTATGTTATTTTCCATTATTAACGGCATACCTTCCTCTTTATAATGAAATAAAGATCCGATCATTTATCCCAAAAAATGGAATTTTTCTTTGAATATCAAAATAAGACCTCTTATTGGAAAACCCGTTATTATGCAGAATTTTTGTTTAACCTTGGAAAATAGTTGGATTTGATCAATTGTTCAATAAGCATACGCATTCTGTATCCATATGAATGGAATGGATATTACGTTCTGTACTTAGGAGTGAAACTCCTTAGTCATCAATATATTTTCTGTCAATCCAATGGGCTATCTCTATAATATATAGGATAAAGTTAAAACAAGGACCTTTGCGATTCATTCATGCATAGGTACACATACACAAAGAAGTAATTATTTTTGCACTTACTACAAAATGCAAAAATATTCTGCAGGCGGTTGAGTGACTGTAATGAGTTATAAATTTTACATTACCATAGCAACAAACATTTTCTGAGTACAGAACCGAACAGATGTAATGCAATTGCCCAGTATACCTTTCAGCTTTAATGCAAGCGTGACGACATCAGAATATTATAAAAGGTGTAAACACAAATGCATACATACAGCTTACATACTACCTGTATCCATATGAATATACATATAGATAAGGTGCATGTATAAACGTACCACGTATACACTTTCAAATTTAGCCCATGATTGAAGTTAAATGATTTATGCAATACATAGGTAACCATAACATAAACTTCATCCAATTAATGCTTATACCGTAGTCATAACCACTGCAACACGTAAATATATTTGCTTGCTGGAGCATTGCACCCTTTGCGTTTATATTTGCACCATATCGGAGCTTAAAGCCACATAAATCATAAGCAATTAACTCATCAGAAATGGTAAGACTTAATGTCATTTTGTGTGACATAAACTAATCTCAATTATAATATACGAGATCAACGTATGTAGGTACATCATGGAGGGTAAATGTCAATTATAGATGCAGATACTATGTATGCATGTGTTTAGGTATGCATGTGTATGTAAATACATATTCATAGAAGGTCGAATGTTTGCGGACTTGCTGTGTTCTAGCATATGTTGACATCGAGCCGGGTATTAAAGGGATTTAGGGCTCGGGGGTATAGTTAGAGTTGTGTGCTTGTTTCGCACAAATTCTAAGTAACTGTTAAAGCTTTGATTTGATGCTTTTTTATATGCTTATTAGCTTACTACAGCAAATTGAAAATTTTTAAAAACTTATTTGCTGGTCTGGCACCGACTTTTTTTTAGATGCAATGAAATGATCAATTGGTTTAATAATAGTAATATCTGTGTTCCATTGGGCTGTGTAAAGTACTCGCGAGCACTTTCCGAATAAACGCAAGTTTGTGTTGTCAAGAGTAAAACATAACCTCCAATTTCAGTTTCAAGTTTCTTATGAAAATAGTTGGGATTATTAACTATATTACTCAAAATAATTTCATTAAAGGCTAGTGAAAATAAAATTATGAAAAACTGGACCTATATCCAAGCTACTTTCCTCGAGGAGTACCTACTACCCCGAAAATTTAAGGATAGAAATTTGTCTCTGATCTTACCGTATTTATATTTATAACGATAATATATAAATTTGAACAATTTTCCTGTTTTCGGTGAATTAAATAATTTTATTTGTTTCTTTATAAACATTATCTTTCAAATTTCATCTATCTGACATTTCAATAACCACTTAGCATACAAATCCACCTAGCGGAGAGTTCTTGCGAAACTACTCAGCTCATCTAGTCACGGACAAGAGCATGATTAGTTGCGATTAGGTAGAAGTATTTGGGAGTATTTTACACAGCCCAATGGAACACAGCTAATAATGAGAACTGTGTTTTAAAAGATTTACAGGGTCTGAAAACGAAAGGGATAAGGGGCATCGGAAACTATCCCGGGGTGACGCATTTTGAAGGGCGGCAGCTTTTTTACCAAATGCAAAAAAGAAAAAAAATTTTTTTTAAAGAATTTTCTACTCACCTAATTTTATTTAGATAAAACAAAAAAATTATATCTAGGGCAGTCAAAATAATTTACCAGTCGATATATAGAACTGTCCGGGAGTTGCGCCTGAGCGAATTAAATGCCGTAAAAAGAGAGGGAGAGAGGGAGAGAAAAGAGTATAGTAGTACAATAGCAGTTCCGTATGGCGATGGGTTAACAATTGCTCAAAACCTAATTTTCCTTGTCACGACAGTGCTAGTTGGCCATATTTTATCCAGGCTTAATTAAAATATATATTACATGTAAACTATTCATTTAATAATTGATTCAGGTCTACCAGGAAATTTATATATTGCATCAGATCGAAATTTTATGGCGATACATATAAAATAGTTTGAGGCTCGAGAATTTCGTGAAATTGCACGGCTTGATAAAGTTTGTGAGCTAACTCGAATTGACAAAGAATAAGTTTATAACGAACTCTTGTCTTTGCGAGTATTTTTCCTCAAAACAAAAGTATTGACGAAAATTCTCCATTTTCCTCTAAAACTCCGAACGCATTTTCAATTATCTACTTGTCAGACTGTGCAAATTTAAGTGTTATACTGATATTTCTGGGGGTCTTGTCGAGCATATACTGCTGCGAAAAGACGCATCAAGTAAAATTTTAAAAGAAATCCTCAATCGACAACCGAGGTATGAGGTATTCTTTGATTTTGATCAGGCAAACATTTCTCGGCTGGTATACTTCGAACAAACCGCGTTTAAATTTCATCTCTATAGCCGAAGCGCTGAAAACTCCTGCTGCACTACTTTTTACAAAAATTCATATCCGAGATCAACGACGACCAGTAAGTCAATTGCAAACTTTTTCAAATTGCAAAAGTAAGTCCATCCAGCATGTATTTAATAAACATAAAGATACCCAATACAATTGGGAAACTATGATTTGTCCCGATACCCGTTCTCAGATTTTTCCAAATGTCTTTATTTGGTTCAGGCGTCTATATATCGCTGCGATCTATTGCGATGGTGTGAAACGAATTGTATCGCTAGTCTATTCACACCGTCATGATAGAAATTGCGTTAAAGTAGCGATAGCGATAACGAAACGAAAGCAATGGATCGCTACACATAGTTTTCCATTGTACACGCTCACACCAATGCGATAGATCAGAGCAATATAGAGAATTTCTGAAGCGTTTGACCAGCGATTCAATTGTTTATCTTAGCATGCAGTTTTAGTCATTTATCGCGAAGTGTGAGACGAGTACGGAGTAGTCGCTGGAAATGCCATGAAGTTCTGAATACATTTCGCTTTATATGGTGACCGTGCCGAACCGGTTGATATGGCCTCCCTCCTGCCATACAATTTTTTGTTTGCCTAGGTGAGTACTACGACTTCCCGCTCTATGGACCACCATGGAGGAAACACCCTGTATACTTGGAAGCTACCTGAGAAGGCATCGAAGTGAAGAGCTTATATTTAGTACACGGCGCTTTCATAAAAATTGCAAATACAGGTTTAAAAGTGGAGCAAATCGGGCAACCGTTTCTTGGTGTAGCTATACAAAACTCCAGTTTTTCACTATATATTTGGACACTGCCTACCGCGCCGACGTAGAGAGCTGAAATGTTGTACATACGCCTTTAAAAAAAAAAGAAAAGGAAATTCAAGTTCGAAAATGGGATCAATCGGGCAACTCCTTTGTAGGATTGCCATACAAAAATTCGGTGTTTTACTAAATATTTGGGCACTGCTTCAGAACGCGTCGACGTAGAGTGCACCACTCTCTGCCACACATCTGCACGCATCCATGCACACCTACCTACCACAAACATTGTATAGTAGTGGGAGGGGGCATAGCAATCGTTTCGGAGTTACAGGGTGATTAAGAAAACATCTTAGTTTTTCATAAAACACCTTGTATCTCAAAAAGTACAGCAGTTATGGTGTTGTAAATTTACTTACCTTTTTTTTTCTTTTGACCTCTATTTTTTTTCCCAAAAACTCAGTTAACATATACCTCCTTAAGATATAGGGTATTTTATGAAAACTCGGATATTTTCTTATTCACCTTGTAATTATGAAACGGTTGATATGCCCCACCTCTGTTTTTTAATTTTTGTTTGTCTGGGCGGGTACTATCACCTTCTGCTGTAATATATTTCATTCTATAGTATAAATAGAACAAAAGGGTGCATAAGAATTAAAAACGTATTTAAAAATAAGGAAATTTTCCTCTACGGCAAATTGTTTGCAATAAAGAGGTTATAGTCGAACGTACGTTTTAAATAAATAAAGCAAAATATCAAATGATTATTTTTGAAGTGTTTTGAAAAGCATTTGAATTTACATCACCTTTTATAAATTCTTTACAATTAACATTTATTTACAACAATTTCTCCATAAGGACAAATACGTTTGATTTATTGTAATATAAATAATCTAATGGCGGGCAATAACTTATAGCCGGTATTTAAAAATCTGACCATTTCACACGTAATTACCATATTTCATGGTTTTAAGCAAATAAAAAGCACAATCCTTGCTATAAAAAGTTTTCATGTTTTTGGCGTGATTTTAAGAAACTATTCTTGCAATAATCGAATCATAATGTTTTCATATACTACATACATATACAATACTATAATACACCTCTGGAGGGATTTAATCGATTGCATGTTTTCCGTTCCGAGAAAGCGCTGAAAAGTATGGTTTTTATTGTAAATGAAAAATGATGTTGTAATAGCGTGTATGACAAGCTGTTTCTCAAAACTACTTAATGGATAAAGGTAAATATATCTTACCTTAGGCGACGGAACAACAGAAAATGTGTTCATAATTCTATCTGGATACTCCTCCCGTATTTTCGATATTAAAAGTGTACCCATACCAGAACCAGTACCACCACCAAGAGAATGTGCTAACTGAAAGCCCTGGAGACAATCACATGTTTCTGACTCCTTTCGTATAACGTCCAAAACAGAATCAATCAATTCAGCGCCCTCGGTGTAGTGTCCTTTAGCCCAATTGTTCCCTTAAATTGACAACAAGAACATAATTTGCAACTAACCAACTGTTATTGGACATTGAAGTGTACTTACCTGCCCCTGATTGCCCATAAACGAAGTTGTCGGGCCTGAATAATTGTCCATAAGGTGACATTCGCACAGAGTCCATAGTTCCTGGTTCGAGGTCGATTAAAACCGCACGTGGTACATATTTCCCGCTGGTAGCCTGATTGTAATAGACATCAATGCGTTCCAGTTGCAGATCAGTGTCTCCGTGGTACATTCCATTGGGATCGATACCATGTTCATCTGATATTATTTCCCAGAACTGTGGGGGGTTGGAGAAAAATCAATAAATTACATAAATATGAATGTTTTGAAATTAATAAATTTGAGATGGGTTTAAATAAGAAGCGGGAATTAGACACATACGTAAATATGTACATATGTAGTTGGAAAATTTTATATATAATTTTGAATATCTAAAATTTCTTATTATACAGCTACTCATTTTGCGTTTGCATTAAAAAGGATTATGTCATTTGACTGTGACAAAAAAGTGTTATAATCTAGCATCACAACTTTGAAAGTTATCCTTTTACTACAGCTTTTACGTTAATTTCAAGTTTTTTTTTTAGTCTAATATGTTGTATACATGTATGCGAAAATTCCTCATTAATTCGAGCTAGCTCTCCCACAGGTATGTAATATTCTTAAATAAGTACCGAACCATGCCAAAGCATAAGAGGTAGGGACACATTCCAACATAGGAGTTGTTTTGCTGGAGCCCCAGATAACATCCCTGTTTATTGTACCTATATGTATAGATATGTATGTAGCTGTGGTAGTTATTAAATGAAACCCAAACTCCTAACTATAGTAGCTTAATGCTGGGAAAACGCAGAGCGAGTAATAGCTGCTCTAGCCGGGAGGTCCGTAGATGAGTTTGCACATCAAAAACAATTTTTATTCTCATTAAGGTTAAAGACCGGTTTTTACACTTTTCTTTTGGGACGTTAATGAGACTATGGTTACTTAGGTGGGGAGAGGATAAGGCCAGTTCACCAAAGGATGCAAAGATTTGCAGTTTACCGTGCTTTTAATGACGACAGCGTCATGCTTTCTTGGAATAGCTCCAGGGATTTTCCAAGCAAGAGTAACAAGTACAGCTATTTTATGGGATTAATTGTGCTTAATTACATGCAAAAACGAAGCAATTTACTTTGGTCATTGTATTCACTTGGAAATAATTATTTTTCCTATAGAAGTTCTTCTACTACATATAATATGTTTGCCAGACTCCAGACCTCAGTAATGGATTGCTTAATTTTTAAATAAGGACGCCATTGAGCGTATAATTTAATTTTTATTGAATGTTTTAAGCACATATTTATGAACAATATACATAAGTACATATAGTACATACTTTATAATATATCACAAGGTTATATTTGTCGCAAACTGACACCAGGAATAGAAAATTTTTATATTTTTACAATTCAAATGCAATTATTAAATACAAGCCGGGACCTACTGCTTCCCGGGCGACTGCTCTTACCTTTGAGCTAACGAGACAGATGGCCTTACCTCTTGTATAAGCCAAATTTACTTCCACCTGGCATTAAACAGTAACGATGGAGGCGAACAATTAAATTTGTAATTTTTATTTATTTTTGATCTTATCCAATGGTGTACTCGAATTAAAAGTTTTTAGAATTGGTCAAAAGAAATAGATAAATTTCAAGTTCGAGTCCACCATTGGACAAGATAAAAAGAAAGAAAAACAAAATTACATCAGGAAATTACATTTTATTAGTTCGAAACCGAAAAAATTATGAATGCTATCCGGTTCTGTATAAAAAGTTTGCGTAGATAAGATACATATATAGTGAGATTTTAATTTTATTAAGTTTGTTAAATATCTGTGACCACTCTAACAATAATGATTGTATATATTAGACAAAGTAGATTAAGCGAGCGCTCAAAGCACTGCCATATATATATAATGGACTTCCATTTCAGTCAAAATTCTTTCATTTCAGAAGCAATTAACAAGCAGAAATTTTGTAGCTGACCTGGGGTTTAACGGGGGCCATGGACTTATAATCAAAATAATTTTATAATGTTTTGTTATTCCTTTATCCTCATTGGGTGTATTAAGTTTTTCATTTCGTTTATATTGTAACGCTTAGGAAAAATGCTAATACGGCACAATTGATTGAACACCTACGTATAAAATCTGTCTATTTATTAAAAGGTCTTTCGAGATCTTGTGTGTTCGTAGAATAAATCCATCCAGAATGCGTTGAATAAGAGAGATGAATTTTTGTACGCTGTATTTTTATAACCTAGATGAAATCTATAAGATATACTAAGTTTGTCATTCCGTTTGTAACACTTAGAAATAATGATGGTAGAGCGAAATGGATTGGACACCCATGCATAAAATTAAAAGTTCTTTGATTTTTGCATGTCCGTCCGTACGTCTGTCTTTCTGTCCGTCTGTCCATTTGTCCACACGATAACTTGAGAGCGCGTTCACTTAGAGGGCTGAAATTTTGCACAATATATTCGAAAATGGGCCGAATTTCGTTTTTCACTATATATTTGGGCATCGCCTGAGAACGCGTCGACGTAGAGAGCTGAAATTTAGTACATGATGTTTTCATAGCAATAGTAACTGAACTAGGAACTGGACTAAATTTGGCAACCCCTTCTTGGATTTGCTATATAAAAATTTAGGATTTTTACGTCTACTGGGAAAAGATCAGTCCTAGATGGTTTTAATGTACTGAAAACTTCTTCAGATTATGAAATCCTATAAAATTGGTTGCAATCATTTTTTCTATCCGACAAATCGTGATAGAAATATATGCAAAAAACCACTTCAAAAATTAAACTTTCACAGGTGGGTGACCATATGAAATGACAAACGAGTATTCATCCAGTTGAGAACGTGCTGACACAGAATTCTGAAGCTTAAGGAAGATCCATTAATTACATTACAATATGAATTCTGATTGCAAAAATAAACTAAATCAGGTAACCTCTTCTTAGGATTGCCATACAAAAATTCCGATTTATATATGTATATGTCGTAGACGCACTTGATGTAACTCAGCACTTTATGAAAAGTCTAGGCATTTCATGAAATATATGTAAATAGTGTAACAGTCACTTCATCAAATGCTACAAGCCTTTACTTCGATGGTGTAATACTAACCGACATAACCGAATGCTAAGAGAGCTAGATGAGTGTTGAAGAGAGAAGTCGCGCCCAGCAAGAATCGCGTGCCAGCCATACACACACACATACACGCGTGACTCGGGAAAGCAGCCACACACACACGCCGACTTGTAGCATTTCATGAAGTGACTAAAAATTTCAAACACATCATGTAAAACGTAATTAAACGCATAATGTTACACAATCTGCATACATTTCATAAAGTTCACAGACTTTTCGTGAAGTGTTGAGTTACATCAAGTGTCTACGATATATACAGAATATATATATGGCTTTGAAATGTGCTGCATCCTGCTTCAAAGTATAGGTTGTTAGGTTAGGTTAGAGGTGTGCCACCAGAAAGGTTTAGCCTGCTTTACTGTCGAGTACATAGTGCCTCATAGATTCATCGGAATCTATCTTTCCAAGAACTACCCTGAATATCTAAGGAAACTCAGAATGTATATAAGCTCTGTATTTGCAGCTGCGACAGCAGGACACTCAGAAAGCTCATGTCTATCGATTTGATTTCTTCACGAGCTTTACACCTACGACATAAATCGTTTGACTAGACTAGACCTGCCCTCCCCTAGCCTCTTAAAAAGTGATTACTACCATTTTTACCTCCCAATAAATCGTTCTAAAAAGAAATCTGAACCAGAATATCGACGATTTAAGGAGTACATTCTCAAAGCAGGGTATATTTATATATCTGTCCCCACAGTGTAAATTCAACATTTTTTATAATTAGTTAACTGTATAATTTATGGTTAAATAACATAATATTTCTGTGTATTATGACTATTAAACAACTTAGATTGATCTAAACTACTAGAAAAGGATTTACGATTGGTCTAAGATCAGGGTTGGACTGGATCTTGAAGCCGGTTCGGGCAAATGACGACAAACCAGACCCTTTGGGTCTTTAAAAATGACTTTTTTATAAGAGGCAAAAAACTCAGGCTAATTTCTTACTGAACCAAGCACAAGCAGAGGAAGACAAGGCAAGTTATTTTTATATTCAGTGTACGTGTGGCTCAAATGCAAGCTTTCCCGAGCTTACCCGAGCAAAACAAATTTAAAATGTTTGTAAATCGAAGAGAAGTCTTCTCACAAAAAAATAATGCTATATTTAAAAAAAAAAGGAATGCTAGATTTCTATCCTAAATACCGAAAAACTAATCATAAGTAAAAGATTAAGTTGGAATTTTTTCTAGAATTTGCGAGATTTAACAAAGAAGAGGAAGCAAGAAATTTATAGAGAGAGAATAGAAGAATTTTAAGAACTTTTATTTTTATTGATTCTAAATCAAATCATAAATACAAGAGGAAATTTATATACAAATATAGGAAACAAGTAATGCACAAAATAATGTATAAGAACAGCTGGCTCTTTCACCCTTAACATTAAAACTAAAACAGGATTTCTCTGTGAAAACAGTATCAACAATTTCACTCGTGAAGCAGAGCTATAACAAAGGTGAGGTAGGTCCGGCACTTGCCTCTGAAGTTGTGGCTTAACCAAATTTACACTTGACAAATATAAATTATTTTAAGGATGGCAACAAGACCCTAACAAAACTAACAAACTAAACAATACATGAAAGTGCATGAAAAACAACACATAAAAACATGGAACACATTATCTACACCGCTTAATGGAAGGTTTTTCTAGTACCTCACTTAAGCACTACGGTGGCTAAACTAAGTGACTTACGGCGCTGGACAAGTGGTGCCCTAACTGCCGTACAACGTCTCGTCACACTGTTCCATGAAGGTTTCATGGACACAGATGACATAAAAACCAGCACTTGCATTTTTTTGCAAAATTTAATATTTTTTTTTTTTTTGCGAAATTTAATAAATATTTTTTTTGCAAAATTTAATAATAAATAATTTTGCAAAATTTAAAAATTTATCTGACATTGCTAATGACAATAGCTTAATATGAAGCAAGTTTCAGCAAATTGAAGTTAATAAAAAATTATCTTCGATCTACAATGGGTGAAGAAACATTGTCGAATGTGGCTGTTGTGTTCATCGAAAAAAGAATGACAAGCATTCTGAATTTCGAAAATATTAAAAAATAATTTGAGGCGAAGAAATCTAAAAAATTCCATCTATAAATTCTTACAAATATATCTATCAAACTCATTCACTTGAATGTCTTTAAATATAGATTACTCGCAAAAAATGAATATTTGCTAATAATTTTGTGTGCCATAAATATTATTTATTACGGACGTTTTATTTTCATTATAAATTGTTGCTCAACTTTGTTCAGTCAGCTGGCAGACCACGTTAGGATAAGTAAAATTAAATCAGGTTATGTTGACAATTTTATAGATCAGGGCTGTAAATATATATAAACTTTTGTTTCAGACACCAAAATGAGTACTTACGCCCTGCGTGTAGGAACTGAGCAAGAAGAGGAATTTCTTAAACCCTTGTCTCCTAATTTGTTTTTGCAAATTTCTTGTAACTTATAAAAACAATAGTTCTTTTTCTTACTTATATGTCCCAATACATAGACCACTGCTACCAAATGTGGAAAAATTTAAACTTTTTCTATTATTTGTATTTCTTTAGTTATGCTAAATTTTCTCGCTGGCAGTAACTTTCATAATACTAATGAACGACGGTGGGAATTTTAATAAACAAATCAACAGTTTTTTTATTTCTGCCAGTAAAAATTTTATTTTTGTGGCCGGTACTGACAGTATTACCGTATTTTATTAGTAACACTGGAAATGTGCTATAACTAAAGGCTGACTGTAATAATTTTGCTCACTGATCATGTATATACTATACCTCATTTACTACTTGATTTACATGATATAGGATTACTTGATTTTTTAAAAATTAGGAAATAAAACATAAATTTAAAAACAGTTCTTGTATTTTTTGCTTCTTAATTTCGAATTTATTTTAAAAGTAAGGTATAGCAAGGCTTTGAAAGCCTTATTGAACCCTTTTGCTAAAAAAAAACAATTAGCACACCGTTTTTCGAAATAAAAATGATATGATGCTAAAAAGTTGGCGTTATTTTTAAAAAAAGTAAGTATTCACCCACTGAAGACTAAAGAATGAAAGATTTCCATACAAAATGCTATCTTTTCTGAGTATTTTTAACTCAAAGCTCTTCTCCTACCGCAGCCGCAAAGTTGGACCAGAGTACATGGTAAGTACGTGTAGTTACGACACGATTAACCCGGGTACCATAGGCTCACCTGACCACCGGTCCATCGGGCTAGCGCTCAATCGCCCGTCCGCCCAGTTCGGCCTTGTCTAAGATCGACTAAGGCTCCATTTAAAAAATTGTAAATTTAGCTGGTCTAAGAACTGGCAGCAAGATTCCCATCTCTCGGAAAATAACACTGTGTTACAGCGAAAATATACTTTTGACGAGACAGGTTGTAGGTCTAATTGAACTAAAAGTAGTGGCATACTAGAAATTTCTGATACACCCTCAAAATCTCATTTTAGAAAAAAAAAAAAACGTTATTCGGTAGGTCAACTCAACCATTTTTTATTTGATAGCGAATTTTTTTATGGTATATGAAAGAAGAAAGATAGACCTTTCTAATCATATGTTCCTTATTTCGTTGCGATGAATGCGATGAAAAATCGCGAAGTTACACTCGAAAACATTTCGATATTTACCATATTTTACACATTTCTTCAACTTTGACAACAATTTGATGGCTTATTTTGCTCTACAATATTTTTTTTCCTAGTGGCCCAGTTACGCCTACTATTAAGCTTAACCTTAAGGGGTGGAATGAGCAGAAGCTTCCAGTATATCTCACAACTTCCATAATATAATATCAATGTCTGATATATCTACGTGGGAAGATGTGACTGGTGAACTTTCAGTTATGTTATAAATGACTCTTGCCATGATATATGCAAGGATGATATTCTATGGAGCTGTCCGATTTGTGACCTTTCCTTTATGATCTGATTAAAATGTTTTACTCCAAGTAAAATGTCAATCTTGTATGAATCGTTGAAATTTAGATCTGTGAGTCAAATTTTTTTAAGGTATGTGCTTAGGTCCAATCATGAACTTTAAAGGTTGTAATGCTGAACAGAAGCGTACAACATTAAGTTGGGTAAAATGATTTTCCGATTTTTTCCGACAGTCTTTTCATAATTTTTAGAATTTTTTTCTAAGACATTCACTGATCTGTTGTTTTTGTTTTACATGGCGTTGGGAGATATGTAGGGTATGAAAAGAAAGAATTATGTAGGTTATTAAAAACTCACTTAGTAGCACTCAACTGGAATAGTAAACATAATAGGTATTGAAGGAGATCATGAGAATACAAGAAGAATTAATTTTTTTAAACTAATAGAGAGCATAGTCACAACCATGGTACATAGAAAAAGGCATGCTACATGTATATATGTCCGTGACGTAAGTTACATCAATTTTCTTATGGGGAGCAATAAACAATTTTCAAAAACAATTCATATATTAGGTGGAAATGCTGACATAAACGACAAAAAGACAATATTCTTCAATATATGGCGGAATATGTTTTAGTCTATGGAATACTCTATTTTCTGTATATCATAAGTCTTGAAGACCTCTGCCCATAATAAAATTTGTAAACTAGCTCTTTAGCCCGTCAAGAAAAATTTTGATGGACCTTGATCCATAAATGGGACTGCTGGAATTAGATCTATCCAGCATTCTAAATAATTTCATATGTTGTAACGTCCAGAAGCTATATGGTGATCCAGAAAAAAACATACCGAAAATCCCGATCTCGGAAACCGTTTCCCCTTCACCCCTGTAGTTTTTTGCTCGTCTAAGCATGACCTATCCATAGCCCTTATAGAACTAGCTAAAGTTCCCCAGTCTTAGAACGTTTATATAAAAAAAAAAAAACAATGCTGGAATTCGAGCGCCTTACAGATAGACAGACAGAATCTGGGATTTTCTTAAGTTTACTATGAATTGGAATTGTAATTATATAAGAGTTTTGTAAGTTTTTTAATGGCTATCAGAGGAGGAAAGAAACTAAAGATTTTATTAGTTTGTGATAAAAATATTTTAATTACTGTTTTATATAACTAAAAGCTACTAGAGGGTTTTCCAATAAGAGGTGTTATTTTGATATTTAAAGAAAAATGCCATTTTTTGAGATAAATGATCGGATCTTTATTTCATTATAAAGAGGAAGGTATGCCGTTGATAACGGAAAATAACATCAGCCAAATGACCACCACGACCATGCCTACAGGACCATATCCTTTTCATGAAATTTTCCATAACCAAATCGCAAAGTGGCTGCCCTATGTCCTCGATAGCCTCACGAATTCCATCTTTGAGGTCTTGAATCGACGCTGGGCTGTTGGCGTAGACCTTCTCTTTCACGTGGCCCCAAAGGAAGAAGTCGCAAGGTGTTAAGTCACAAGATCTCGGTGGCCAATTGTGATCACCTCTTCGAGAGATAACACGGTCCGGAAACTTTCCCCGTAAAAGATCAATGGTTTCGTTTCTTGTATGGTACGTAGCGCCGTATTGCTGAATGTAAACGTTTTCCAGATCAGTACCATCCAATTCCGGCCATAAGAAATCATTAATCATCTGTCGATAGCGCAATTTATTCACCGTAACTGTTGCTCCAGCCACATTTTCGAAAAAGTAAGGTCCAATGACCCCGCGGGACCATAAACCGCACCAAACAGTCACACGTTGAGGATAGAGAGGCTTTTCAATAATAACTCTTGGGTTTTCCGAGCCCAAGATGCGACAATTTTGCTTGTTGGCGAAGCTATCGAGGTGGAAATGGGCCTCATCATTCAAGATGAGTTTTCGGTGGAATTCCGGATCATTTTCATGCATTTCAAGGACCCAATCAGCAAAGACTCGACGTTGTTGATGATCGGCCGGCTTGAGTTCTTGTGTTAACTGAACTTTATAAGCCTTAAGACCCAAATCTTTATGCAAAATACGGTGTAATGACGTTTGTGGAATGCCTAATTCCAAAGAACGACGAGGAATGGACAAACCTGGGTTTTCTTCAACACTTTCGGCTACAGCAGCAATATTCTCGGCTGTTCTTGAGCGACGTGCACGGGTTTTATTCTTCACATCATTGACTTGTCCCGACAGCTCGAATTTTTCTACCAATTTCTGTATTGCGGTCCGACAAGGTGCTTCACGACGACCCAAAAATGTTCGAGTTTTACGAACCGTCTCTGCCACATTTTCACCATTTTTATAGTGAATTTTAATAATTTCAATACGTTGTTGGATCATGTATCGTTCCATTTTTATTAATGGCGTAGTTTCTACTTGTCAAATGTCAAAAAATGACAGCTCCAAAAGTGAGATCTAACGAAATAGCTGGCTAATTAAAATAGCACCTCTTATTGGAAAACCCTTTATTTCAATATGATATAAGAAAGTTTTGTACATGTTTTTACAACATGTTATACTATTAAGCGGCATCATCGTATACCTACTATATCTAGCCCGATAAAATTCGGTAAAGACAGTGGCTGTAATAAAAATTGGGAGGTTTTTTAAGTAAATATAGCCATTGTAAAATATCTTAATACTTTTAGATAATACTTTAGTAATTACCAAGAGCTTTTAGTAGTATATCAAACTGTTTTAATTTAAAGATGGAGTTTTAGTAAGAATGCTGACTACTTACTATAAAAATTCTTCTTTCTGCTATACATAGTAATAATTTCAGAGGTCATTCCCTTATAAGTCAGGTAACCGGATCTTTTTCAAACAGAATTATTTCAACTAACTTCGGGAACAACCCAAAACGCAATATTAGAAAAACACATCTAAATTTTCATTTGTTTGGCATTTTAAGTTCAATTATAAAAACATATTTATGTCAAGCATTACAAGTCAGAACTCAGAAGGTCCATTAATCTGTGGTGAATATATATTTAATAATTCGATCGAGAGCGAGTCGGGATCGCACAATCAGTATCTTTATCAACGAACAGTCCGAATTTAAATATATTTAAATCTATAATCCAAATTTTATTGTGATAACTGAAAAATGAGTGAATTGTGCCACATTGTGCTGGAAAATTAATAAATACGTTATCGATTATTGTGTTTCACCTTTAGTTAGCTCTATATTTCATATGTTTTGAATACTACTGAATTGTCAAATTTAAATAATATTCAAACACAGACCGATGCAAGAGTGATCTTATAAGAGTTGGTTTTATTATTTAGAGTTGTCACAACAAATACTTATTTTCAGCAATTATGAGACTGATGAAAAATACGGCAGTTTTTCTGTTAGCTATAGCTAAAAAAAAAATAATTCATAATTTTTGATTGTCGAAATATGAGCACGTCATGAAGACCTGACATTCTGATAAATTGCAAATTCCGACGACAGACAGATGTAAGCACGAGCGATCTTTAAAGGGTTCCGTTTCTGCCTTTTGATGTACGGAACATTAAAAATCAATTCAAAGAGCATGCAGGACCGTACAAATGAGGAAAAAGTGAAGAGTTCATGAAATTAAGAGTGAAAAATAGACACACAGCGCTATAAATCAAGTTTTTATTTATTTTAGTTTTCAATTTAACGATTTTGGATTTGAAAAAAAAAAGAAACAATTATATTAAAAAGTATTTTGATATTTTTATAGTGTGTGCTTTGCATTTGCTCTTCTTATTTTTCAAAAGGGCAGATGAGCAGCGGAATTTCAGATTTTTATTATACGTCAATATACATTCAGTTCTAGGCCATTTCTCCTCACTAGAGCTATAATGAAGGAGAAAAACACTTCATTAGTGTACTTCATTACGATTTGATTTTCGAGCCATAATTATGAATACTATGTGACACACAGCATTTTAATGAATAATTAGTACTAATGATTCATTAGATGGTGATGTGCATCTATGTTATTATGGATTATCCAAAAGTCTGCTATCTTTACTTGCACGAACCATGATTCGTCTTTTTCTAATCAAAAGAAAAAAATATGTCGCATTGAACTGAAAAGGAAAAGAGAAAAGATCACAAATTGCAGTGCATTTTGCAATTTGACGTATTAGAAATTGTGAGCTGTACTACATTTATTAGGCAATACGTACCAGTAATATATGGGAGAGGGTATTGTTCGAATGAAATGTTGTCCATTATATTTAATCATAATGCATCATAAAATTATTTATGGCCATTATGTACCCACCCATATGTACATATTGTGATAACTTGTTTTAGAATATTATATTCGAGAAAAAATTGAAAAGAGAAAGCGAGAGAAATGAAAAGGGTAAAAGCTGAAATTATTTATCAAAACTTCAGATAAAATCATCTGTTACGAAACACCCTGTACATATGTATTTAAATATATGAAATGCTTTAACTGATATTATTTAGAATATTACAATTGAATATGTAAATTTTAATTAGTTTACATATACAACTTTATTTGAAAGCATTGCTCTTACATGTATTATTGTTTTGTTTCAAAATTAATTTTCATATGTCAACACATATGAAAATTGTAGGAGGTTTAATGAAAAGGACTCTGGTGGGCAGGGATTTTTTGGCACCCTGGAGCTATGTAGTATGTATGTGTATGTAATTCATTTTATGCTCTATCGCAAACAATAAATGGGTAGGTACATATCCATTGTGAATTAAAAAATGCTTTTTCCTGAATTGTGCGGTAGTCAAATTTAGTCGATTTACCCGAAACACATTTTTTCAGGTTGGAATAATGAAAAAATAATACCTCAGAGCCATTTCCTGCCCTAAATGGACCAAAACAAGCATGCACAACAAATGTAAGTAAATTAAAAATTGATAGCAACACTACAGTTTTCATATATGTATGTATGTATGTATGTTGTAGGTGGATGGAAACTGAGCGAACAAAATTCCACAAAGTGCATATTCATCAATTTTTAATAAAAATTGGCTATCATGTTGGTATAGTTGGGTCTTAGTGGCATTTGTTCACTATCCGCAATATTCCAGCAAAAAAAAAAAAAAAAAAAAACAAAAAGATCGTTATCCAGTCGATACCTATATTACTGAAAAGCCCTTTTTTCCCTCGGAACAATTTTTAGAACGGTTTTAACAACCACAAAAAGTTGGTCGTGGAATGAAGTAGGAGGAGCCATAATGGTTGCATGCATCAATTTGGCTTCCGTTTTCAAAGGTGAAATAACCCGCTAACACATAATTTTTTTTTTTTTTTTATTCATTAAAATGTCAGCAGCATCATTATTTATTCTATTTGCTGTCAGGAGCATGAAAAAATTCATGTTAGGGAATTCTAGTATACCTCCAGTACATAAATCGTTAACAATTCTATTTGTACATATCTTTTTATGTATTGGTGGTATCATTAGATTTAGTTACAATTCAAAAGTAATTATTTATAGAAAAGACTTTAGTAAATTTCAGGAAAGCATGACAAAAGTATGAGTATACTGTGGAAAGACGACTGAAAATTTAATATCCAAAACTTGATATTGTTGTATGCAGGATGATAGGAAATGACTAGCATGGATATTACATAGATGAATGAGATCCAGTATGGAGTTGAAAGTAAATAAAAACTGTACGATTATATATTAAAAATGCTTAAATAGCAGCTTTATTACTCATGGCTCTTTGCGTTTCAAATGAAATAAAACAGTGAAATATCCAGGAATTACTATAAAGAAAAACTAAGGTGGAAATCACACCCGGAAGACAGGGCGAGTAAGATATTTAGTGTCAGAGAACAACGTGGAAAGGGTCTAGAATATAAAATAATCATCTGAATATATTTGACCAATTTAATTCAAGTATATCTAATTCGATGGAAAGCTACGTATTTCGCAAACTATCACAAGATTTTTGGTATGCTGTCATAAGTGCTTTTTAAGTCGAATTCAAAGTCATTATTAAGCACAATTCGTGTAGTTTTGTTTCTTAAATAGGGGATACATGCAAAGATACCACCTGTCATCTAGTCACTGCGACCTATGATATCTTTTGTGATATTACCTCTAAGTGCCATAGGGCGCCTATTTGAACTTGAAGCCTTTTACAAAATATATAGCATTCTTGGAGCCATTTTTGAAACATCCTCTGGCAATGGGAATGACTTTTAGAGATATTCTTGCCTTATGCGACCCAGAGCTTGCCAGTCACAGAGGATGTCTGATCGTCGTCCAGACAGAAGCTAAAGGACTCTCTATCGACTTTATACCCATTTTTCTAAGATGAAGTTGGTAATGCCCAATAAATAGGGCCGTTATTAAAGATTTATTTATTAGATTAATTATTTAAAGGTTCTGTTCTTGCTCGCATTTCACTTATTATATATGAATTATTTACTGCCTCATGCATTCAATCCTATTCATAGTATTACTAGTTACAAAAATCTTTGTTTTACCGTCTTTTTAACTTTGCTGATGGAGGTTTAATTAGAAATGTGAAATGAATAAAATAAGAATGCATTATTGAATCATTAAACGATGATGCATAGCTAATCGCTTCGAGTTTAATCCTACTAAAAGCCAGAGCTTTTTACTATATTCAAGGTCGTCTCAAAACGTTATTTAACCCATTTCATTTAATGGAATACTCACCTCAGACTCCTTCACCATCTTTTGAGATTTCGCACAAATGTTCATTCAGCAGAGACAGAATATCTTAATAGAAAAATAAAAATTTGGGCCCCATTAGATTGTTTTTCTTTTCTCCGAATTTATAGAACTTTAATTTGACTGAGTATTAAGAACGACAAGAATTCAAAAGAACTCTGAGACTGCACAGGAAAAGAAAAGATTCTATGAAAATGATGTAAGTTTATTTTCACAAAAAAATTTGGGTAATCATACAGAAAATAATTAATCTGCTCCAATAAAAAAACCAGTGGTATACTATTAATGTTTTATTTTAAAATCAGCGATTTGCTCTAATCAACTATGGTGCCCTTTTAGATATTGATGTCCTCAAAACTTAAGGCAAAGGCAAGGTTTAGGTCATTCCCTATATTATTTTTTTTATATTATTAATCCAAGCCAATAGATGATGCAAGTTCCATTTTGACATTTTGCAAGGATTAGTAATGGTAATTTGATATTTTGATACTTTGAAAATCTTTTCTGTTTCTATGCACCTTGAATCTGCAGTATCCTGCAAGGAACCAAAAGAACACAGCTATAATATCATATATTATGAATTCGCAATCGTTACACAACTTAGACAGCTAGTCTGATCACAAATTTGAAATGAATTAAAGTAATATATGGTTCAGTTTTGCACTGCAATTTTAACAAAATTATCGGTATGGTCAAAGAAACTACGGAACCGTTGCGTTGGCTATAAAAGTCAGCTTTCAAATCTCAATACCTTTAAAGTGCCGCAGAAATTTCATACAATTTGATCATGAGCATGAAGGCTGCTTGGATCTACCAACCTTATTCAAAGTGTACTTTTAATTTTGGTTTCTAGAGCAAGCCTTAGAATTATAAAATCAACATGTCAACGGTTACAAGTTGTATATTGTTTGTGCAAATGATTGGTATGATAGGTATGCTAACAATTTGTGGGAGAAAATAATTCAATGTCAGTTTTTATCATAAAAATTTGAAATTAATTTTAATAAAAAATTATTCGAGGTAAAAGATGTCTTAGAAAATATTGACAAATTTAGCAATGTTTAACTACACTGTAAATTAATACATTTTACTTACTGTTTATTATTATAATATTAGGATCTTAGTATAGGAGTATATATAGCACTAGAGTTTGGTGACAAATAGAAAAAAATATGTGACTGTCGTCAGGGTACAGCTATTTGGTTTCCAAGGAGACAGCTTTGGGTGCCGACTACTGACATGTATATAAATGGTCTGCTAGTTGAACCAAAAATCCATGAAAGCAAATGGCACGATTTTCATATTCCTGTCTCTTTCCACGAGAGCACACTTTTCCACTGAACTGTAACTATTGGGAACGAGAAATTGCTTGACGTTCAGCGTTATTGGCTGAACTGGATTCGACAGTTCATCACTTTTCATCAAATTTTGTGTACCTGAACATGGCCACAGATTTTCCTTCTATAAATAAATCTTTCTTTCGAAAACGTCCTTGTAAAGAATACTTCCTTCGACTCATAATAAAAATTCAAATACAAAGTCCTAAATATTGGGTTCATAAATCCGGTAAATTCCACTGACAGATATTTAAGTAAATCCATTGACATGAAATCTCCAAAAAAATTTAAATTTCGTGTCAGCTTACTACAGTTGGTAGGATAGACAGTGAGAGCATACTTTCTGAAATCAAAACTGGTGCCGCATGAAACAGAAGATCAGTCAGTCCATTTATATACATGTCAGTGGTGCCGGCAGCAAAAATTCAACATTTAATCGATTTCTCCCTATGTATTTTTTTTCTTAAATTTTCAGATTCATTAAAGTCGTTTTATCCAATCCATTATTTATGTAACTAATATGTCCTCTAGTTTTTTGGAAAAAAAAAATTTCTTTGCTTCATAATGTTGCTTCATCCTGCCAGAGGTTTACCTTTTGTTATAAATAATATCTAGGCAGCGTTGGATATGTCCATCCTTTAGTTTTACCTATATGATATTTAAATTGGTAACCTTCATGACCTCGTAAATGGTATAATGTCTGTGGTGGTTTTAGGTTGTATAATCCGCGAAATATTGAATTCTATTTTTAACTTTAAAAAACGTAATTATTGTTATGACAAAACTGAAATTTTGCATATGGCCTATTTAAAAAAAATTGTAGATTTAGTTCCAAAATGGGCTAATCTGATAACTCCTTAGTAGCGTTGCCATATAACTATCTCGTTTTTTACTATATATTGGGACACTGCCTGAGAACGCATCCACGTAGATAGCTGAAATTTTGAACATGGCGTTTTCACGAAAATAGTTCGAATCGGGTAACCCCTTCTTAGTGTTGTTATACAAAAATTTATGTTTTTTTTAACGTATACTGTGAAAACGATTAGTCCTCCATGCTTTCATTGTACTGCAAAAGTCTTCAGAATATAAAATCCCATGAAATTGGCTATAATAATTTTTACTGTACGATGAACCGTTCTAGAAATTCAAAAATGCGAAAAACCACTCTACAGTCAAATTTACATAGGATGACCATGCGAAATTACATAGCGGGAATTCGTCTACGGTAATAGTAGGGTAGTAATTCGTAAAATTAGGTCATACAAATTCTAGCTTTTTTCTTTGTTTAACGTAATATGAAATTTATTGAATAAACCTTCTATAGGTATGTGGCATTTTCTTGTATTTGAAAGAAGATTTCCTGAACACATCTAAGATCTAATAAAACCAAATACGGAATTCAGGCTTTGGAAACCATTTACATAATAATGAACATTCAGCTAATCTAAATAACATCAAACTGATACATTGCTTAAAAGGCGGACAAATACTAAATCTATAAAATCAGAAAGCAACTGAAGAATGGTACTTTTCTAGTTAATGATAAAAGTGATTTCAGTAAAAGAAGCGCTATAGTAGATCCTGTTATATAGTTAAAGTTAGTTCTCAGAGAATCTAGTCAATACAACTGTAATTAGTAATTGGTATACTAGCTTAGCCTAGATAATGCTCTAATCGAGCGTAACGTGTCGGTGTATTTTTATAATAGCATAAATTTGCCATGTGCAATAAAAATTGGTAAGTATCTAACTTTCTTTCACTTTCTATCATGTATAATGTTTCATCAAGTGCTTACACAAAATGCCATCAATATGACTAATCAGTTGGTTAATAAATCAATTTAAAACTTTCGATAATAGGGGTCATGAAAGTCGACCTTGAGTTATGTTAGGTTAGGTAGGACGGGTGCCGACAGAAATGCCTGGTCCATTGTGCCCCTTGACATCATAGGATAATCATTAAGCCGCCGTAGATCCATTCTGCTAACATTAGGATTTTCAGGATACATCTGAACTATTTACTTTGGATCTCTCTCAGAATTGAACAGAAGTAGCTACCTAAGAGCCTACTTCTTTTATTCAACAGATAAAAAAAAGCCGACATCAACAAATGGTTTTGTTACAGGATAATATATCAAACGTAAAGAGAAACAAGTAATAAAAATTGAATTGGTCTAGGACCAATTCTTATGATACCCTAGATAACTGCCCGTATGTCATTTCGTATGGTTACACATCTGTGCAAGTCTGATTTTTAAAGTGGTTTTTTGCATATATTTCTAGGATTGTTCGTCGAACAGAAAAAATGATTATAACTAATTTTATAGGATTTCATATTCTGAAGAACTTTTCAGTACATTAAAACCGTATAGGACTGCATTTTCACAGGATACGTAAAAATCCTAAATTTTTATGTGGTAACACCAAGAAGGGGTTGCCCGATTTAGTCCATTTTTGAAATTGTATTTACTATTTGGATGAAAACACTATGTACAAAATTTCAACGCTCTACCTTGACGCGTTCTCAAGCATTGTCCAAATATGTAGTGAAAAATGAAATTTTTCTATTGCAAACCTACGAAGGAGTTACCCGATTTGTCTCATTTTCGAAGTTAATTTTACTTTGTTATTTGTAAACCGATGTGCAAAATTTCAGTTCTTTAAGTACACGCGCTCTCGAGTTATCGTGAGGACAGACGGACAGACGGAAAACATGCAAAAATCAAAATAACTTTTAATTTTATGCATGGGTATCCAATCCATTTTGCTCTACCAACATTATTTCTAGGTGTTCATCTAGAATATAAAGAGTATCCACATGAGGAAACTTGGTTTAGTGAATTGTATTCAGATTTTATAGTAGAAAATACCTTTTTGATCTTCATTTATAAGATATTCATTATTTTATCAGATTGTTCAGTTTTAATTACGATGGTATTAATTTATCCGCATTTAGCACATGATTTTTTAGAGATTCCATCATGGAACTCATGGAATCAATTAGTCAAATATCTTCAATTTCAGGAGTAGTTATCGAAATTAAACACTCCCTTAGCTTTATTGGCACCAGTAGAGAGACTCTCGCTTTTCGTTTGCAGGGCCTGTAAATACATTACGTAGACAATATTCGAGAAGTTGATCATCATGAAAGCCAATCTCAATAAATGGCCTTTTAAATGTAATATGTCGTATACTATATATATGTATAAAGAGAAACGAGTATATATCTCAAGAATTTCAGTGTTGTTGTCATTTAGATTGTGCAGTAGAAAATAAGTGTTGTATTGGGAGCTAAAATCTTATTGCAATTACAATTACTTTATCACCATTACAATTGCAATGGTTAATGGTAAGAAAAGCTTGAGGTAATTCATCTAGCACTATACCATTACTGTTATCAATACAATAATGGTAGTGGTAATTATTTAAATTTCAATCACCGGTAATCATAATGATATGGGTTATCATTAGTAAAGTAATGAATTATTTTACAAATCTGCTATTATATCTGTGTAAGTACTCATTGTGCTCAAATATTACGGCAAAATAAAACGAAAGAAATATGCACAAAGATTTTCTTAGATACGTTCTGAAAGAGAAGTTAAAATGCGAATTAGACTTAATACAGCCAATTAGAAACTGAACTAAACGATTAATGTGGCATATTAAGTTATTGGATAAAAGAAAAAGAATTCATATATAATTTTCTAGGTAAACAAGTTCCATTGTTCCCCCCATGGTTCACTGTTACCCAATTACCTCGATGACGTTTTTTTGTATGAAAATGTATAATAAATGCAGATTTTCTGTTACGATAATAAATTTTATTCCTCTGTACATTGAAAATATGTAAAAAGTACCTACTGATTTTACCAATGAAAGACACACCTGACAATCAATATTTGCCCACTATAATCAGTTAATTTCTCAAGTCTCTGTAATCGAAACGGTAGATAAAAGTAGTTCTGTTCCGTTCTATATATTGTGATGCACTGGATGCAGTATGCATTTACTGAAAAACTTTCAATATATTATGTTACCATGGTTTAAGATGAACTTCTGTTTGGATTCCAGACGGTCTCTCGTGGAAGCAGAAAAGCATTCCTCTGAGATTATTAAAAGACAATATGTAAATGCATTCATTTACCTTAAAAGAAATTTTATATCGAAGCTCAGCTAGATCAACTGCGATTTTGCATTCAAGCGCCTTTATTAAAAATGTATAGTAGGTAGGTATCCTTAACGTTCATGGGGAATAACTGGAGACTGCGTTTATATCAACGGGCAAAATTTTCAGTGACATTTTTGTTACCCGTTTTCCCCTAAGAAAAGCATTAAAATGGTAAAACGTTCTGGATGGATGAGTGAGTAGCTACATACATATAAAATAGTAGCTCCTTGTTGACTACATACATAGCTAGCAGTGTTGTATGGTAGGAAGTTATGTTCCATTTTATGAGGGATATCTTATAACTATATACCTTCCGTTTGTTAAACATATTCAAAATATGATTCTATACCTTCGCTCATGTCTGTAGAAATCTCCCTCCACCCTGCCAAAAGGGAATATTGTCTGTATGTATACTAAAAACAATATTCCCTTATTCCTTTTATCTGGTACATTTTATTATTTCTTTTTACATTTGCGAATGGAATATGGTTCGAGTTAAGGAAAATGGCAAGGAAGATTGATGTGAAAAATTTACTCATGAGGAAGTGGAAAAAAGCTTCCCATCCACTTTGCAGTAAATCACATGTAAAATGTATTTATGTAAGATCTCAATATGAAGCACATTTGCACATAGTTTTCGATCTATAGAGCCCAAGGGAGATACTGACTGCATAGAAATTGACTCATCCTTGTTCTTTACAAATTCGAATAAGAGATTGGTATTTGAGGTTCAGTTTGATATTTACAATCAACATAAAGAAGAAGAGAAGTGTTGAACATTAGGTAAACTGGTATATTTTAATAATAGAAAAATGCAGTTGTATATAGAGGGATAATACGAGAATCTTAAATAAAGAAATAATAATATGATTGAGTGGAATATCTAGAATTTTTCATATGAGATTTGAAAAGTTATACGCATTATGTATTAACATTAGATTGAAAAAAACAAAAACAAAAATGTTGAAATGTCGAAATGGCTCATACAGAATTTCTTAGTCAAAGTGATTTTAAAAGTTTATTCAAAATTTCAGTAAAATTTATTGATATATTGAGAGGTTGCTGAAATTGAAAGTAGTGACTTTTTGGCTACTTTGAATTTTTAGAAAAACTGTTTATACATTTCCTTTATAACATTTTAATTTGACAATATTTTTCGTTTTTTTTTAAGTTTAAGGAAATTAAATTATACACTTATTCCCCAATTAAAGGCTTTTTAGAAAATTAAATTTTTTCTATTTCTCGCCGGAGCTCGAATTTTTTTGTAAAATTTTTCTACTACAACGTAATCAACAATCAAGATATCTTTCTAGCGACTATAACTTTGGGAGTTATGCAGTGGATATATAGGCATTTGACAGTCTAAGTTATCTGCTCACTTTGGTTTTTCGTCTTGTGGAGTTCCACAAGGTTCTATATTGGGACCTTTATTATTCAGTACTTTTATAAATGACCTTCCTAATATTATTGAAGACGTGAAAATTCACCTGTATGCTGACGATTTGCAGCTTTATTTCAGTAGACCAATTGGGCTGATGGAGGATTGCTTGGCACGCATAAATGATGATCTAAATAGAATATACCATTGGTCAATTAGAAATCAACTCATGCTGAATCCTGCCAAGTCTCAATACATGGTCCTTCAAAACAATGCTAATTCCAAAATTAATGACTTTCCAGTGGTGAAGCTAAATGGTTCTGTCCTCTCTATAGCGCACCACGTCAAGAATCTGGGAGTAGTAATCAACTCTACTTTGAGCTGTTGTGACCACATCACATTAATATTAAGGAAAATATATGGAGGCCTTCGTCAGCTCTGGTTATCAGATGATATTTTATCGACAGATATACGTACGAGACTAGGTAAAGCACTTCTTCTTCCTCATTTTAATTTTGGTAGCTTAATTTTTCCCAAGCTCGATAGCTCATGCGCTCACAGGCTTAACGTCGCTTTTAACGACTGCATTCGCTTTATTTTCGGACTAAGACGCTTTGATCAGGTCCAACACTTGAGATCCCATCTGCTGGGATGCTCTCTAGATGACCATCGTGCGATGAGGATGCTGGTCTCTTTGTACATTCTGATTCACTCTAGGACTCCACGTTATCTGTATGATGAATTGCAGTTCTTACATATCTCTCGAAACCACAATCTTCTCATTCCTCGTTTTCATCGTTCCATTCTGGAGCGCTCGTATTTCGTTCAGGCTGCACGCTCATGGAATGAGCTACCCGTAGCCGTTCAAGGTGCCGGTTCCGTCGATAAGTTCAAATCACTTTTAAAATCACTTTTCTCTGGTGCTTAATCAATTTCTTATTGTGATTCGGTTTCAGCTTTACTAGGTACTAAATAATTATGTTCACCACGGCATCTTCGATTCTACAATAAACTGGTCATTTTAATGTTTCTTTTTTTTTTTTTTTGATATTGTAACTTTGTAAAATTTTTATAGTTTTGCCTTCTTGTTGTGTAAACTTTCTTATTACTCTTTATTTTTTGTATTCTTATTGTTTATATTTTTTACTTTTTTACCTTCTCCTTCTTCGTTTTTAGCTCGTCTAAGTGTATTTTATTTAAGTTTGATTCCTCTAGAGCATTTCTATTTATTTATTTTTAATTCTTTTAGCATGTAAACTAGTAATGTTGATTTGTTAACTTTATTTTTTTTATCTTTATGTGCTTGGTTTCTCATTTCTTTGTCTTTGTTTATTAATTGTTTGATTTTAGTTTGATATCGTAGTTGATTTAGGATATAGATGTTCTTTTTTTTACGTTTCAATACTTACTTTTTCCTTCTTTTTTAATGTACTTATATATAAGATATAATATCTTGTGTACAGAAATAAATAAATGATAATTCTAATTCTAATTCTAAATATATAGTTGTCGAAATTAGTTTTTTGAAAGCGATTTTTTTTTTCTTACAAATAACAAAGTATCGATTATGTACTAATGACATCTTTCTCTTGCAATTATTTTCGTTTTTTTTGTAAATAAGAAGGAATTTCTTAAAGAAGAATTTTCGATATATTATTTATTTTAATTAAAAGCAACTTATTTCTTCTAAATATTTTAATTTGAGTTTATTTCACAAAAATTCCTATTTGTCTACAGAATTCTTGGTTATATTTCTCTATATGTACAACGTTTTATCTTTAGCTAATTTCCGAGTGTTATGTTGTATATAACAGTCATGGGCAAAATCAGTCATTTTGGTGACTCAGATTATAGTGGTCTTTTGGTATAAATGACTCATGTAAAAGATTCTGTCATTTGGGTCATTTGAGTCAGTTGGTAATAATCATCTAGTATCCTAAAATTACCTACCTCAGCGAATCGTTCATGTCAGAGCAACATTCAAAGTTAGAAAAGTGCTTTGTTTATCAATTTTTCAGCCATTTGCGACTGATATATCACTGCGTGTTAAGCAATCATAATCAAAATTGTGCCTTTATAACTGTTTGACTGGTGAAATGTGGTATGGTAAGGCAACCCGGTTGGCCTCAAAGCAAGCATTTAGCAAATGAAAAATTGCTGCATTCTCTGAATGATTAAATCAATTTTCAGTGTTGCAGAAATTTGTATTTGTTTCAATTTATTTCATTCTTTGGTCATAGAAATAACTTTTCCTTAAGAAAAACCCTTCTAAGAAAATGATAATTACAAATCTACAATCCAAATAAGTTGGCTTTAAGAATGTGTGCATTCATGACCAAACTTTAAATCCCAAGTACAACGTTGGCGGTAGAACAAAAAAAAAATGTAATAATATTGTAAACTATAAATATTTTCCATCATGTTTCTTAGATACTGGCTTGGCATCCTCTTGAACCCTTGTGTATGTGCAGAAGGGAGGTAAATACCAAAACTACGATTTGCCGACAGAGTTGGCTGTTGAAGGACTAGTAACAATAAAAACTAATTCAGAAAGGATACATTTGTCCTAGCGCATGCATAGCTCTGTAAATAAAAAGTTTAAGATTGGTTGAAAATAGGACTTTAACAAATAAGTCAAGAAAAACAGTTTCATTTTTCCTTGAGTCTAATACCGGAGACAGACAGACATGTTTCAATATTGCAGTTTGCACTAAACCGTAAAGGTGTTTCCATATACTGAGCAACAATTCTGGTGAACACATGGTGAACACTCAGTATGTAGAACATTGAAACTCAATATTGAAATTGCAAAAAAATTCGCGGTATAGAGAGTTTATTGCAATCTGACCCTAGTAATAAACCATAATCATTAGATACACGAACCTTTTAGAACCGAACTTTATACTGCAATGTTGACTGCAATAATATTTGACACTTATCAAGCTGAAGTGTCTATTTCGTTCATATTTTACACACGGACAAGTAATTTCACAATATTTGCTCGCATTTTGAACGTGCGCGGAACTCTCTTAAGTCAAATGACAAATCAAATGTAAGTTCTCTAATTAATTCTCAGTATCGTAAACCGCAATTGTGTCTTTGAAATTCTATTATTGAAATATGACATAATTGCAATATCAATATCTCAATTTGAAACCACAAGTCTGTCCTAGGTATAAGTGATCGATTGACCGATATGATTTTGAAACGGTGACTCAGATCTTTTGAGCCAGTTTATTGACCCGGTCAAAATAATCAAATCGTTCGCAATCTATCCAATAATAATATTAATTCTTCTTTACACCAAGTATTTCTTGCTTGTTTCTTGTTACTTTGTTTCTTTATATTATTTACCATTTCAATTGCATCAAAAGCGAACCCTAAAAGATTTAAATGCAAACAAAAGATCATTTGGTGGGGTTTTATTTTTATTGTCAGGTGATTTCAGACAAACATTAGCGGATATTTCACGTTCAACGTATGAAGATGAAGTCAATTCATGTTTAAAATCATCTACCTTCGCGACAACTGATTGAGATAGCCATCGGAAAATTAAGTTTCGAGATGATTTTATTCTGCAGGTACTCGTTTAATTACTCTTAAATAATCCTAATAACTTTTCGTAACGATGCAAACTGTCGCGTACCTTTCGCCTTCCTTAAGTACTTGGGAATTCCCGCTTGAACTTTATGTAGGTACGACAACTAGTTGAGAAAGGCTATAAAAAGGAATTTCGATCAAGGATATCAGTTTTTAGTTGAAGTTCAGCCGGAAAAGATAATTTAACTAATTTTTGAATATTGTGAGCCTTAAATAACCTATGGGATCAGGAAAGCAGCTTAATACGAAGGAAAGGTAGAGTATTTAAAGGTTGTGTCAGTCAGAATGGTTTTTCCATAAAAAAAATTGCCTCGTTATTGCGACGTAGTCGTACAGTAGTTTCAAGTTATTTGAAAGATCCTAAAAACTACGGCAAAAGATACGTACCGGTACGATAGTACGCTTTAATAGCAGCTAACCGGCATGGCGTGCGCTACTAAGAGAAGCATCTAATACGGCAACAACAAGTGAAATTGTAACAGCAGAAGGAGTTTGTAACGTTGAAAGAACCTTGGGACTTGCCAACGTGTACTTGCTTCAACAGAGCACTTACAACGGAAGAGATTGAGGAGAAAACCAGCCCTGAAATAAAGACACCGCGATGCCCGCTAGGTGCTTGCAATAGACCGTTTACGATGGAAAATGCGTTGAAGAAACGTTGTCTTAACTGATGAAAAGAGCTTCTCCCTGAATGGTCCTGATGGCTTTCGTCATTATTTTCATGATCTGGGGAAGGAAGAATTGCTTTCGAGAAGACGTCAGCTAGGATGAGGTGGAGTCATAGTTTGAGGAGGAATATGCTACGAAAAATAGACGAATATATGCTTTGTCAGTCGAAGAATGAACAGCATCGATTACGTAAAGATCCAGAACAAAGAAATTGGCAGCTCTTCCAATCATCGATTCGGATCAGAATTTATTTCACAACATGACAACGCGCCAGTTCACACGGCTAAGAAGTTTAAAGATTATCTAGGGCGGCATAACGTCCGTGTTCTTCAGTGGTCGGCAGTTTCCTCGGATTTAAGCATTATTGAAAACATTTGGGGACATCTTTCTAGGACAGTTTACCACGAAGAATAACAATTTGATAACATAGAAAACCTTAAGAATGCGATAAAGATTGGTTGGGAAGGATACTTTTAAAAATTTTGTACAAATCTTTTCCTTCCTGTCTCAACAAGTTGTCGTACATACATAAAGGTAAAGCGAGAATTCCCTAGCTCTTAAGGGAGGCGAGAGGTAGGCGGCAGTTTGCATCGTTACAAAAAGTTATTAGGATTATTTAGGAGTAATTAAACGAGTACCTGTAGAGCAAAATCATTCCGAGGGGAGTCTCAATCAGTTGTCGCGGAGTATATTTTGTGGTTAAATGTCCATACATTGTAACTTACAATAAACATGATTGGTGCACTACAAAATGATTTATCCGCTGAAGTATTTTCGGAAGAATTCCTGAATATTGGTAAGTAGTTGAAAAATTGCTTTTATCGAAAATACACAATTAAATAAATTGCCTGAAACATTGCTGATTCGAAATATTTATTAAAATGAAATGTATTTTCAAATATACGCGACAAATATCGTAACCATCAATGGTTCAGTGATCGAGAGAATTTGGCTACTAAAAATGTCGATGTTGATGAAATCAACTTCAAAACACAAGAAACATTGCTTGGAGAATAAATTTCGTTTAAATCAATTGACGCGCAGTGGTTGATGAAAATGAGAGCGCAAATTATCCTATTGAATTCTTAAATTCACTCGATTTACCAGGATTTCCACCACATAAATTACATTTGAAAATTGGAACGATATTAACTATAGTTACAAAACTTGTGGGAAATGTCATTGAAACGACCGTATTGAACGGAAATTTGGGAGGAGACAATGTTTTACTGCCACACATTTCAATCACGAATTCAATTGAAATGTTTACAATTTCCCATACGTTTGGCATTTGCAATGACCATAAATAAGTCGCAAGTACAAACAATGACTATATGCCAGTCTAGAAAATCCATGTTTTTCTCACGGATAATTATATGTCGCGTGTTCACGTGCTGCAAGACCATCAAACCTTTTTCTTTATGCACCAACATTTATTATATTATAATGTACTTAAAGTTTCGTACTTAAATAAAAACATACATATGAAATAGATGTTTTTGTTCTTTTTGCTGTTATTTTGCATGAAATCATTACAGGAACTTATATTTCCCATTTTCATTTATAATGTTTCTATGTTTTCAATCTACAGTTTTTGAAAGTACTTTAAATACTGTTAATTTTGATGTCTGATATTTAAATCTGGGATATTATTTTCAAAATTCAATGTATGATTTTTAAGTTTTAATTGGTTGGAAACGTAGCTATTTACACAAACACGATGTGCTAAAAAAAAATAAAAGAACCTTTTCTGTAGAGAATTTTATTATTTTTATTTTTATTTGAACTTTATTCATTCTCATGTAGAGTCGCCAGAAAAATAATGATTGTAGATTACGTTATAGCAGAAAAGTAGTTTAGCGCAGTAATAGAAAAATGTAATTTTCCCATTACTCTAATAAGTCTATAACTGGGAGACTAAGTTAAACCAAAAAAAAAAAAAAAAAAATCAAGAAAAAATAGCTATAAAACTTATAAAGCAAAACGTTGAAACAGTTTTTCTGAAAATCTAAAATATCATTATTTTTGATATGAGAGATCTCTAAATATTGATGAATTTCACTGCAATTTTACGTAGAGGTTTAAATTTACATTAGCTAACAAATTCTAAATGAACATTTAGACATTTCAACATTTTTACAAATGCCACTTTAATGTAAGTGCATACCCATGTATACATTTACGGTGAAACCATTTTGTAAAACAATAATATAACAAATTTGGACGCATTGTTTTTACACGTCTTTGGTGGTAATCTGATCTTACATACTTTTTGGAAATTCCGTGAAAAAGTGATTAAATATGTAGCCATCATTTGATAGTTTATTTAAAGCTGCTAAAGCAGAGATTGTACTATATCTTATCATAAAAAAATTACAAAAAACACTTGAACTAGAGTATGTACAATGTACATGTTATATCAATTACTTTCGCGGTTGCAAAAAAAAAAAAAAATTAGGAAATTGATAAATCCAACTTCATCGATGACTGAACGAACAATTTTAAAGATGTGACAACTTTTAATGTATTTTTTTTTTAAATAATTGAATTACATGCATATAAACATTTTTCTCTTCTGAAGTTGGTTCCCAACCTTCGTTTTGACAAAATTAATTTTACTGAATGCTCGCTCAATCTCAGCGGTTGATTTTCTTCATTAGAATCCTTAAAGAATACATTTCTTTCCAAAATAGCAGCTGCTACCTTGAATTTCGCTTAATCGAGATTATCATAGTTTTTAAACTTTCTTGTTAAAAATATCAACGAACATATACTTTAATAAGTATGAAATATATTATCTACATCCGTCAGTTTTTACAAAAGCTTTTGAATCATTAAAACCTTCTGGACAAATTAGGCGAAAAATTTGAATAAGCACATATTAATAATTATCTGGCCAAGGTTGCAACAATTAAGTCCGGCGCCTCACAAAGCTCAATCTTGGGACCCGTACTATTTTTGAATATTTTCCAATGATTAACTAAATATTGCTCGCTATTTTTATACCCTAGATGAAATCATAGGGGTATACTAAGTTTGTCATTCCGTTTGTAACACCTCGAAATAATGATGGTAGAGCAAAAGGGATTGGACACCCATTCATAATATTAAAAGTTATTTCGATTTTTGCATGTCCGTCCGTCCGTCCGTCCGTCTGTGCGCACGATAGCTCGAGAACGCGTATACTTAAAGAGCTGAAATTTTGTACACGGACTTTAAAAAAAAAAGTAAAATTTAGTCCGAAAATGAGACAAATCGGGCCACTCCTTCGTGGGGTTGCCATATAAAAATTTCGTTTTCCGCTATATATTTGGACACTGCCTGAGAAAGCATCGACGAAGAGAGCTGAAATTTCGTACATGCTGTTTTTACTACATTAGCAAATAAAACGTCAAAAATGGACTAAATCGGGCAACTCCTTCTTGGTGTTGCCATATAAAAATTTCGGTTTTTTACGTATACTTTGAAAACGATCAGTCCAAGACATTTTTATGGTACTAAAAACTTCTGCAGAATACGAAATCCTATAAAATTGGTTATTACCTTTTTTTCTGTACGACAAACTGTTCTAGAAATATATGCGAAAAACAACTTCAAAATCAATACTTGAATAGATCGGTGACCATACGAAATTTAATACGGGCATTCATCTAGGGTATCATAAGAATTGGTCTTAGACCAATTCTAGCTTTTTTACTTGTTTGATTTTCATTTGTACGTTAATGATGCTTAGCTCTACACAAGCAGAGCCATCTGCTGTGTGAGTAGATTGAGCGTGGACCTGGCGCTCATTTATGAATACTTAATACTCAATAATTTTGAACTTAACTAGGAGAAATGCAATTACTAAATCATGGCACTGCTTGAATTTTGAGAGAAAGAGAAAATTCTCTCAAAATCAAAAAGTGCAGTGTTATTGTCCATTTCACTTTTAGAGTTATAAAATTTAAATTTAAGTTTATGTGTCGGCTTTGTTAAGTACAATTCGATTGTTCCAACTCTCTTGTCCTAATTTAATTAGTACGGAAGGAGTGAAATGGTTATAGGAAAGATTTTTAATAAACTTCTAAATCTAATCATTTTTTACTATTAGTTTTTTCTTTTTATAAAAAATATCATTTTTAAAATTTCTTGCTTTGTTGTTTGCATTTTGTGGATGTTCACCGAATTTATGATTTTCTTTTAAATCTGGGAGAATGGAGATTTCATCGTCATTGAGGCTTTTTCATTGTACGACATGAAGCTATGTTTCTTGTTAAGAATTGTTATTCATTGGTAATGGGATCATATCATATGTTAAAGGGTCTCCCGAAGTTATAAATACTCATGTGATAACCCCCGTAAAATTGGCTCTAGATTTGGAGTGGCTGCTAGAGTTCTTATAGTCATGCGGGACTTTAGGGAGGACTGTTCAATTCCTTCACTCTTCAACTCTTCAGTGACCAGTCAAATATCAAGATTTAGAATGTCTGTTTATTAATACAAATTGATACTCTACTCGATAACCGAATTTCTAAAATATACCTAAAAATCCATATTACTGAACATATTTTTAAGTATATCCACCTGAACTTACGTTCTTATCACGTGCTACTTGGCCGCCCAGAATTCACGTGTAAGGGTGAATTCTGACTCAGAAGTGCTTACCCCTTTGGCGTGCGTTACAAAAGGCAATGATCCATCGCACATTTTTGTGATGTGATTTTGCGTCACTTTAGGCAGGCATATTACACTACCCGTAAGGGATTGTGAGACTGAAATTTCTCGAAAATCTCCAGAACAAGATTGGTCTGGAACATGGATAGCTTCAAAACTGAGGCGAGTGTCGATTCTAGATTGTTAAGCGAAAAAGAGGAAGGAATTTGGGCTATGACTGAACATGGGCATTGAGGAGTCATAATACAGTTTTCCAGGTAGAGTTTTATACCATACTAACCTGTATCTATGAGCATCTAAAGAGAGTATTAAGAGCAGTAAAACTATCGTCTTATTCTCCGAAAATGAGGCAAAAATTAGAGGTATTCGATTTCCTGCGATAAAATCAAACCTCTTGTGAGAATTTAAAGCGCTTTTGGTGAACTAAACACATTCATTCCGGTGAATGTGACCTAGAAACCTGTGCATCAAGGCTTTGGTAGTAACGAAAACATGAAGCGAATATTAGACTCTTGGTTGATCTGATTATCGGCCATTCTCAACTAATGAATCACTTTCTCTGGGCCAAATGCTCGGCGATAGTTAGTTTTAGAATGACACGATTTTTTGAGGATTTAAACCGTTTCAAGTGGATTGGGTAGCTAGTTAAAGATGTGGAAGCAGCATAATAGTCCCTCACTGTAGTCGCAGTCAAAACAGGAGAGATAATAGAAATATTGTCTGTTGATTACAAGTAGATAATTTATAAGGAATTATAAATGACAAAAGTGTAGTTTCGGTGAGTTATATTCTAGAAAATTGACATAAAAGTCTCCCCTTAATATTGTATTAAAGTAATTCACTTTCCAAGTTCTTCCATTACTTACAAAACTACCGCTAATTGCAGCATTAAATTACTTTTATGTAAATTAATTTATTCTAATTCTGATTATATTATGTTGTCTTCCAAGGAGTTTTTCGTATCGTATTTTACATTTTATGGATAATGAAATACGGTTTCTGCTAACTCATGAATTCTTATAAATCATGTTGCTAATCTTCGGACAATGATTCGGCTAATATCACAATAACGAACTTTTCTATATTCCTGATGGTGAAAATATTCAACTCTCACCCAATGGGAAGACTCAAAATTATTATTTACATCTGTTGAGCATTTAAATCCTCACCATCTGCTTCCTATTTCCATTTTTGACTAATATCAGTCTATGGATTTTATAAAAGTCATGGGCTAAATGAGGGTTTTCTTTCCTGAGAAAGCTTTCGAAAATACTTTGTTATCGTCACGCTTCTCTAATATCAAAAATTGAAGTCTGGTACACGCAAACGTTTAACGACCGAAATATGAAACTATGTTTGTGCCCAACTATGCATACAGCATGCATACATACATACATACATACATATGTGTCAATTATTTATTTACTATTATTTCAATCAATTTTCTAGATAAATTGTTGGTATTCCTGCTTGCATTCTTAATTCGTAATTAAAGTGAATTTAATAATTTAGCATTTCAGTTTTTTGTATATTTTAGCCATAATATTTTCATTTAATTTGAATGAATTAGTTTTATAAATATAGTTGATGACTATATCTGAATGTTTACAGAAGCAGGGAATAATTACTTAATGGGTATGCTCATCCCTCGGGAATGTTGACTTTAGCGTGATGGGAGCGATACCACTCATATTGAGTGGTATTGAAGTTTAGTTGGTCGGTCTTACAGGTTATACATATAGAAAACTTCATAAAAAAGAACGATTTTGCTGATAAATTTAAAGGGATCTATACTCGGTCACGAAATTCGTGCACCTTCTGTAGGGCAATAATGTTGTCATCCAGTTTTGACCATATATTGAGTTGTTCAAAGGTATGTCAAGCAGTTAGACGAAAGTCAAAATTGTTTGATTTTTCTGTTTTTCAGGTGTAAGACTTGCGAGTGAAGGATTTTCGGTTTAAATTGATTTATTAATTGTCGTTGGATGAGTTTAGTAGTGTATTTCCGGAACAAGAGAGGAGTGATGATCATTAATTTTTTTCTAATTTTGATCAGATAAATACGGAATGAACGTAAAAAATTAAATTAGTATAAAATATAACGTGGAACTCAAGTAGAATATTAAAAATAAAAAAATAAATAAAAGGACTATGTATATCGAAAATGGGAGTAATTTCCATCATTGAACTTCTATGGTAGGCGATCGGAAATAACCATACCGATGAGACCTCTCTGATAGCTGGGTCGAAAAGTTCAATCATTTTTTTGTATTTTGTAAATTTATTGAAATTATTTTCAATAAATTTCAGTCTGTTAGACGAGAAATCTTCTTTCCTATATCAGTTTCATAGGAGGTGTTTTTATAAGTTTACGTGGAAGAATTAGGTGCAACTCACGAGGAATATTTACTTGAACTTCCCGTAGAATCTTTATAATGGGCAATGGCATATATCACAGAAATTATACTTTAATTTGTTGAAAAGAACGGCAGAAAGAACAGTGTTGATTTTGAAATACACATAAGATATCTAAATTGAACTTACAACATACTTTAAGTGTAGCTCTGACCCAAAACAAAAATGCATAATACTAATGAAATACGCAGACTTCACTTCTTTTTGCTACATTTTTTATGGACCTAATGGGAAGAATTTACACACGTAATGATTTTTTATTATGCTTTCAACATGGTCAAGTGTTTAATTCTCATCTCGAATATACATAGGTATTTATTCCTGAACGTGATATCTACTAATATATAAAGGATCACTTTCGTTGTCATTTCGAAATTAATTACAAGAATACTATGTAAATGTATGTATTAACATCTAGTGACAGCTGTTTGGCCCATTACTGTAATCAGTTTCCGGCAAAATTATAGTTCAGCTCAGCGAAGAATCTCGTGAAATAATTATTTATTTTTCCCGGACGGGATGTGAACCCACACTTGTTAGAATCGGCAAAAGATGGAGAATAGAAGAATTTTAAGAACTGTTATTTTTAACGATTCTATTCTTCTATTCTCCATCTTTGACCGATTATAATAAGTGTGGGTTGAATTTACCATTTATTTGTATGTTTTTATCGTTACTGGTTAATGCCAGATGAAAGCAAACGTGGCTTAGTAGGTTAGTTACAAATTAAGGAATGCAAGAGGGAAAATCATCTGTCTCGTCAGCTTAGTGGTAAGAGCAGTTGCTGCGAAAGGTCCCGGTTTCAAACCACGGACGAGTCAGGCGTTTGTTTTTTCCTCTTGTATTTATGATTTGATTTAGAATCATTAAAACTAAAAGTGGTTAAAATTCTTCTATTCTCCGAAATAATTATGTAAATTGCACCTAGATGGAAGCTTACAGTCGCAGTTTATACGGCACGGTTCATAGTTTTACTCTTAGTTAGTTTAATGTATTTTTGGTGTAGACCATAATAAGAAATAACATTTTGTGAAAGACTTGTAAAACTTTTTTAGTGATGTGGAAGAGAGTGTGGAAGGTTTATATACATATTTGATTACATTTACACAAAGATTTTTCCATAATTTTTTTACTAAAAAATCAAAAAATTTATGAGTAACAAGCTCTAGACCTGTGGGCTTCTAGCAAGTTTAACTGCAACCGATGTGTAATGTGTCGTAATATCATTACAAATAATTGAAGAATTCAGTAGAAACTTACAAAGAATGAGAAAAGTGGGAAAAGCATGGTGTGTGGTCTGTCTGAAAACCAATATTGTACCAATCTCAAGCGTGGTGACAGCCGTTCGATTTTTTTTTACCCTAGATGAAATCTACTTGTCATTTTGTAACGCAGAGAAATAGTTCTAATAGAGCAAAATGGATTGGACATCCACGCATAATATTAAGAGTTATTTTGATTTTCGCACGTCCGTCCGTCTGTTCATCCGTCCGTCTTTCTGTCCGTCTGTCCGTATGTTTGCCTGTCCTCGTGATAAATTGAAAACATGCTTACTTAGAGTGCTGAAATTTTGCACGCGGGACTTTTAAAAAAGAAGTAAACTTAAGTTCGGAAATGGGATTAATCGGGCAACTCCTTTGTAGGGTTGCCATACAAAAATTTCGTTTTTATACCTTAGATGTTATCTATAGGGTAAGTTTGTCATTCCGTTTGTATCGCATAGAAATAATGATGGTAGAGCAAAATGGATTGGACACCCACGCATAATATTAAAAGTTTTACTTGATTTTAGCATGTCCGTCCGCCCGTCTGTCAGTCCGTCCGTCCGTCTGTCAGTTCGTTTGTCCGTTCATCCTTACGATAGCTCGAGAACGCGTGGGCTTAGAGAGCTAAAATTTGCACATGGGATTTTGAAAAGTGAAATTAAATTCGAAAATTGGATAAATCGCGTAATTCCTTCATAGGGTTGCCATTAAAAAAATTTCGTTTTTCACTTATTAGGACACTGCCTGACAATGCCTCAATGTAGAGAGATAAAATGTTGTACACAAAAATAGACTTAAACCGGCAGCCCCTTCTTGAGGTTGCCATGTAAAAATTTGGGATTTTGACGTAGATTGTGAAAATGATCAGTCCTGGACGTTTTGATTGTACCGAGAACTTCTTCAGAATATGAAATCCTATGAAATTGGTTATAATCATTTTCACTTTCCGACGAACCGTTCTAAAAATATATACGAAAAACTATTTTAATAATCAAACTTGCACTGATGGGTCCATACCAAACTACATTGGTCTTAGACCAATTTTAGCTTAGTTTTTATTTCTTCACTATATATTTGGATACTGCCTGAAAACACATCGGCGTAGAGAGCGAAATTTTGTACATAAAAATAGTAAATACATTTCAAAAGTGGACTAAATTGATAAGCGCATTCAAGGTATTACCATACAAAATTTTAGGTTTTTTACGTATACTGGATTATTGTTTGTTTTCATTGTTCCGAAAAGTTCTTCAGAATATAAAATCCTGTGGCAATGGTTACAATAATTTTTACCGTCCGACGAACGGTTCGATAAATAAATGTGAAAAATCACTCAAATCAAAATTGTGCAGAGGGATAACCATACGAAAGTACATACGTTTACTTTTAATTAAAGTAAGCCGCTCTAAAGTAATTAAAAGTAAAAATTGTAACAAAATTGTTTACCTGAAAAACGTTAAATAGAAAAAAAAGTGACTATCGGCACTCTCGGAATAGGTACCAAAGTGCCAATCTAAAACAACACAGATCTCTAGTTTTTTGTGGCTTAGCCTGTTTATAAATTCCTACTGAAATCTGCAATTAAGTTCAGTCTGAATGAGCCGCTGCCTCACTTATCCACAATTTTCTGTTTTCTTTAATTTTATTTTTACGCTCAGATCAGTCCGATCAAATTTGTTAGACATTAGTAAAGGCGAGCTTTCTGGCCAATTTATAATATGCGTACGAAAATTTGTTGATCTTTTGGTAAAGAATTAATAGCTAAGAGCTTTGAGCACCTAAATATAATCAATTGTCGACTTATTGATTACAGGTATTCAAAGGAAAAAAAGGGTTTGTACAGGGTGGTCAACAGTTGAAAGTCCAAACGCCGGGAACTGATAAAGGTATTTGAGTTATGACAAAAATTGTAGGTGTTGTTAGGTGGTTTATGATTTTGGGTACTTTTTCTCATAACACCCTGTTACATTATTACTGTACACTCTATAAAGGTAGTTAAAAAGCTGATGGCGAACTGTCCAGGCCTCTCTTATGAAATACTGATTCAGGTGTCTACTCCTACTGTGTCGGAAGTTACAGGAAAATTTATCTCAATTTTTGCGTATTTTATCAAATTTTCCGTTAAAATTCACGATAAATACGTCTCTTTTTTGCAAGATTTGGAAACCTAATAATTTTTGCTTTTCGATTGGTTCAAAACACGGAAACGTACATACTTAGATGCAACTGTTCTTGAGAAAAGTCTGAATTTATGATTTATAACTTCATTGATTGATGTGATAATAGGTAGAAAATCACGTTTACTTCAAAAGCAGTTAAACGTGGTAGGTGCAATACTAATGAAACTAAATCATAAAAGCAGGTTGATCTAAAATATTGTTGGATGAGTACTTAATTTAATGCCTGCACGGCTATATTTGCAGAGTGTATAGAGCACTGACATAAAAATGGACTGAAGGTATTGCCATTTTCCTATAGGAAAGCATGGCACAAGTTTTATAGTTCTCTCTTTCGCCCTATGGCAGAGTTGGAGCTACCAACACAAAATATTGCATTCTGGAACGTTTGCCTATGCCATTTGATGTCTTTATGTTGGCTACAGATGCGATCACCGCAGAAGGAATAAGGTAAAGATAGTGTTTATCATGCTCCGTCTCTCTTGCCCATAAGCAGGATTTAGTTAAGAATAACTTTTGAAAATTAAAGTCGGAATGAGTTTAATTCCTTATAAGCGATTAAAATGTCACTTGGACACAAGAAAAAATATTTTTTTAATTTAATTCGATTTTCGGATGTAAAATTTCCTCTTTTGGTTGAGTTTTACATGTTTTTATGTAGTAAAAATTTTAAAGGGTGCTCTAACGATGATATACAGAAACACAATATTTGTCCCACATGAAATAGCAAATCGCTCTGAACCATTGTTATAAGTCAGTGGTGTAGAGTAAGAGTGTTGCAGGGTGTTATGATAAGAAATACCAAAAATTATAACCACATACAGCCATAACATGCATAACATGCATTTTGCACCACCCAGGCGCAGATATAGCATTGAAATTAGGGGAGGCGGTCACCTGCAATTAAGCAAAAAAAAAAAAAAGAAAAAAATGGGGCAGAATTTGTTCGGACCGTCTACAATTCTAAGAAATAAATTAATTCTGTCCTCCATTGAAAACAATTTATACAGGCCTTAGACAAAAATTCGCGCTGATGTACCTAGATCTACGCTCATACAAATTTTTAGCTAACAAGCGCAAGCATCCAAATCAATCCAACTTCCACGAAGTCGAGACTGCCCAGACACAACTCACAACTTATTCGAATCATCTTCAGCAGCCACCAATAATGCACACGAATTCTGAAGAAAGTTGGTATTTAAATTCTAAGAAAGAAATGAATTTTTGCCTATATTGAAAAACATTTCTGGTTCATACCCATGATATATTTAGCCGAGGTCAGTGAGTTATTAAGGTTTGCTATGAGCTCTTCTCATACATCACTTTCTTAGTACTACCGTCGATATCAAGGCATTTCTTGTCAGTTCTAGTAGGCTAGAGTGCAAACTGCACGCGTCATTCAAACCAAACAATTTTACAATTTACAATTTGTTGTGGCAAAATAGCCAACATTGAAAAAACCTTTAAAACCATTGGAGGGACGTTGACAAGTGATTTTAATAAAACCTTTCCAAAATCTGTTGAGTATCTTTGAATATATTGCCTTTGGTAAAACACTTTTTTTCACTAATTAACCCATATAATTAATTTAAAAGCATTTATTTCGAAGAACCCAGTTATTTATTTGTTGTTTACAGTTCTCTCTTAGTTGGTATCTACTTGGTGCTTAGACCGAAAAAGAACGCTATATAGAAGTGAGCCCACTTTCTGCAGTGTATTTCTACTATGGACGATGTCAGCCCATATTATAAAGGGTTTTCCAATAAGAGGTGTAATTTTAATTAGCCCGCAATTTCGGTAGATGTCACCTTTGGAGCTGTCATTTTTTGACATTTGACAAGTAGAAACTACGCCATTAATAAAAATGGAACGATACACGATTCAACAACGCATTGAAATTATTAAAATTCACTATAAAAATGGTGAAAATGTGGCAGAGACGGTTCGTAAAACTCGAACATTTTTGGGTCGTCGTGAAGCACCTTGTCGGACCGCAATACAGAAATTGGTAGAAAAATTCGAGCTGTCGCGACAAGTTAGTGATGTGAAGAATAAAATCCATGCACGTCGCTCAAGAACAGCCGACAATATTGCTGCTGTAGCCGAAAGTGTTGAAGAAAACCCATGTTTGTCCATTCCTCGTCGTTCTTTGGAATTAGGCATTCCACAAACGTCATTACACCGTATTTTGCATAAAGATTTGGGTCTTAAGGCTTATAAAGTTCAGTTAACACAAGAACTCAAGCCGGCCGATCATCAACAACGTCGAGTCTTTGCTGATTGGGTCCTTGAAATGCATGAAAATGATCCGGAATTCCATCGAAAACTCATTTTGAGTGATGAGGCCCATTTCCACTTCGATGGCTTCGTCAACAAGCAAAATTGTCGCATCTGGGGCTCGAAAAACCCAAGAGTTATTGTTGAAAAGCCTCTCTATCCTCAACGTGTGACTGTTTGGTGCGGTTTATGGTCCCGCGGGGTCATTGAACCTTACTTTTTCGAAAACGACAGATGATTAATGATTTTTTATGGCCGGAATTGGATGGTATAGATCTGGACAACGTTTACTTTCAACAAGACGGCGCTACGTGCCATACAAGCAACGAAACCATTGATCTTTTACGGGAAAAGTTTCCGGACCGTGTTATCTCTCGAAGAGGTGATCACAATTGGCCACCGAGATCTTGTGACTTAATACCTTGCGACTTCTTCCTTTGGGGCCACGTGAAAGGGAAGGTCTACAGCAACAGCCCAGCGTCGATTCAAGACCTCAAAGATGGAATTCGTGAGGCTATCGAGGACATAGGGCAGCCACTTTGCGATTTGGTTATGGAAAATTTCATGAAAAGGATATGGTCCTGTAGGCGTGGTCGTGGTGGTCATTTGGCTGATGTTATTTTCCATTATTAACGGAATACCTTCCTCTTTATAATGAAATAAAGATCCGATCATTTATCTCAAAAAATGGAATATTTATTTGAATATCAAAATAACACCTCTTATTGCAAAACCCTTTATATGTCAGTATGGTTTTACATAAGAATGCTCCAAACATTTTAGAATGTTAGGAGTTATGACTAAGTTAGGGCTTTGATGTGGTAGTAAGGGAGTTTGTTTCGTGGCTTGGTAAGTGTTTCTCGAGCCGGGTTTTGGATCATCCAAAGTTGGGGCCCAAAACTCAAATTCTGAGAAAAACCTATACGCATACATCATGCATACATTACCATTCATTGAAATTAATTTTTATTTTTTTAAGTTTTGGAAGAAAAAATTTTTGTATAATTTTTTGAAGTTGAATTATATAAATAAAATGAATATAAAATACAAAATATATTTTTTTCAATTAACTCAATTAATTAAAAATTTTTACTTTAACTTAGGACGCCCCTTCCCCTCCCAGGATCCGCCACTGCCATCACCCTGTCATAAAATTTTTGTCATAAACTATGTACAAATTTATATAATTTTTAACATTTTGTTAATACTATAGACGAATGCCCGTAACATAGTCGTAATCTGTTTAAAAATGTGCTTGTTACTTCGATAAAGTGTTTTTTAGAGTGTTTTGCTGAACAGCATAAATGGTTATTATTAATATCATAGGTTTCTACTATATGCAGAAGTCTTTAAAAAACATCTTCAGAAATCTTCTGAAGAATATTTATATGACAATGGCAATGGCCATATCAGAGAGAGTCTAGGAGGTCTAAACAATCGGTATGAACTAATTTGCTTTATCTTAAAAGTTATATTTAGATATATGAAATAACTTTAATTTCATTATTTTATAAATTTCTTGAGACTTCCAATTTTGTTACATTAAGTGCTGATAAGCTTTCTCACTCCAATATTTTTCAATATTTTCTTTAGCTCGCGCCTTTTGTGTGCGATGATGTATCGTTTTGCAAAAATAATCCTTCTAATTTAGGAATCAGAAAGACATGTAACATAGCTCTTTCAGCTCCCGCCATTGACAGTTTCAGTGTTGCTGCCAGTATCTTCGAAAGAGTAGGGTCCATAGGGACGGATTTCACTATAGCCCGAGTAGGTCCGGGCCTAGGGCGGCAAAACTTGATGAGATTTTTTTTAGTAGTCGCGCCCTCTGTGAACCCACACGTCAATGTTTAAAAATTCAAAAATGTGTCCATAGCACCCCGAAAAAGCAATTTACACGTTTGGAGATTATAATTATAAAAATTTTCGATCATCGAATTGGATCTTTGCTTACTAGTTTACTCCAAGTTCAAGCGCATCATTTTAAATTTGCTTCACTCACTACAGACTACATACATATATTAGCGCTGGGTTATTTGGTATTTTTTCGCTGCCACTTTTCGTGTTTTACAGGGAGCAGAGGGGCGGCATCTTCCATAGGCCTAGTAGGGCGGCCAAGTTATCAAATCGTCTAAGCAGCATAAAAGCTACAAAAGGCAGTTATCTTTAGGGGATGTAAAGCCTCTTGTAAGTGATGTGATGATTTACAGTTCTCCAAACGTGAAAATGAATGTAGGTACTGCTTGGAGGAATCTATGCAGTAAATAATATGGCGACAACTTTAGGGCCAAGATATATTGCGGGGATGGGCTTCTTCTTGTATCAGTTCAATATTTTCGACCGAATGGCTAGTTCAATGTTTGTCAAAGTTCGCTCTATTTCGTGTTGTCCTAATCTGCACTATTATGGCACTAGATGACGAATTGTTCGATGTGTCGGTGACTGACTCTTGCGTATTTTTCGTTGAAACTGATATGGCGTTAAGATCACACTCGAGTTATTATATGTATATATTAAAGCAATAATTCCGCTTTTTTCAGGAGTATATATAGTAATCATAGTTTATTTATAGTCACATATCCAACTGAAAATATCGCTTTGACTTAAGGGGGTCACCCCGTGTGACCGCCTGTTTTTTTACATTTTTTGGGATGTTGTTTTGACGAACAATAAAAATGTAGAAGTTTGAACTTTTTATTATATATTAATTGACATTTCAGCAGTATGCCAGAATATTTTCAGACCAAAATATTTATCCCAATGTGTGTGGCACCACTACAAAGGCACCCATGTCGAAAAAAAGTGTGTCGACGGTCTCCATGATTTCAGCTAATTGGCTTATCTGAAATCAAAAAACCAAATGGCGTTGCAATCTATGAAACTGTGGCTATCGAATCAACTAGAATCATTTGAAAATATTGAAAATTGAATAATTGAGATGTTTTTGAAAATTAATTTTCAAATTTCGTGATTTTTTTTCGATTATTTTGTTACGAAAAAAAACGGTTCGGAATTTTTGCATTATTTTAGTTCACTCGATGACTATATATGTGTCGAATCTACCGTTAAAATTTGAAGACAATCAGTCAGACCCATTTTGAGATATCGTGGAGACCAGTTAGAAAAACGTAGTCTTGAGAAAAACGCGTTTAAAAGTTCAAATACGATTATCACAAATAAAATTCGAACACTTTGGGTGCTCAATTAAGACTGAACTAACTGTCATATTGGAACCAGAAAATGAGTTTAGAGATATAACGTTTTTTATATTGTACATTTAAATCTATGTTTATATTAAAAGGGCTCAGGTAAGAAACCAAAGCTCAAAAGAAGGGGTCCGATGCCCGAACGCACGCTTCAAATACCTGCCGTGATTAACGCTGTAACTTTCGAACGGCTCAGAGTATCGGAAAATTATTTTACCCACATATTCTGCACTATATTTGGATACAACTTATGCAAAAAAAAAATTTTTTTTTTTTTAATCTGACGCACGGTGTGACCCCCTTAAGTTACAATTCGCAAAATTGGCAGCCTTATTCAGTTTGCTCATTTGACGTAACATTTTTATAAAAGAGCGGTGTACAAAATTTCATCTGATCAGATGCTACATGTATGAATTTACTTGCGATTTATTCATTTAATTTGTTCTTGCTATTTCTCTATGTTTGGTAATTTTATGATACAATTGGTATATATCATAAGTTCTGGGGATTAAGGTGAAGTAAGTGACACTATGTAACGAGCTATTTCCATAATTCAAATTCAACCTTAGTTCTATACGTTTTTTGTCTACTTTTCTCTTTACATAATAATAATGGGAAGGGGGCAATATTATTCTAATATATTATCAAGATTTGGTAAAATAATACTTGCATATTTTAGATACTTAAGTTAGTCAATATGATGAATCTTCGTGCATAAAATTTAGGAGAAAAAGAGGATTTGCATAAATGTTTGTGAATTTTTTTTTTTTGGTAACACGTGGTCTTACCACCGAAATCAATTGAAATGAGAAATTCGTGCAAATTTGCTTCCGGTACTTCATCATTTTAATAGATCAATCAAATTTTCTTTCCTTAAATTGAATTAAGAATTTCCTTTAAAATAAAAATGCAAAAATTTGTTGTGGCTGAGCAGAGAAACGAAAGTAAATCCAGCAGCACCAGCAGCGGCAGAAGTAAAAGAAATCGCGTGCCATAAATTATGGAAATTACAGCACTCGTTAAGGTAGTCTTCGTAATCTATCTCAAAGCAGTCAAAACCTTCACATTGTACCGCCCTCTTACTGCAGCAATTACATGCATACACATTCAAAATATGAACCTTTACTGTAGCTACTTATTTTGTAAAAGTTCTTTTCTATGATTTTATTTTTACATGCACTAATTATAATTATTTAGTTCAATTATTAATTATAGTTTTTTCTTGTTCACCGTTAAATCATGAAATGCATATTTTCGTTGAGTATTTTATATTTAATTTTGCTGGCAACGGTTCAGAAATTCAAAACTGATTCCTATTTCATTGGAATCGTACTTTCATTTTTATCAGAGCTTATTAATATTTTCCCCATAAATATTATATTTCGAAGGTTTTTTAGCATTTATGTTTACATTGGTGACCGGTTTCCAGTATTTTAATTAGTTTAAGTTTACATGAAAAGTTCATCGAGATTACGGGAAATTTTCAATTATTTTTGTGTCAAAAATAATTAATATGAATATGTCCGGGGGTATTGGTAGTAATAAATTTTTCTTCAAATTTGTATTAATTATGAGTAATTATGTAAAATATACAAAATCTCATTTATCTTACAATCTTTGTAATATTAATTCAAAAATATTATGGCAAGTATGCAGACTCTGTGCACATACATTAGCACATGTATTCTGCATCGTTCACCTTTCTGCAATGATTCGGAATATGGGACTGTAAATTTAAACGTTTCTTGATAAATATTTTTATTGCTTTACCAATGTTACCAATCTAGAGATAATATAGCTACAATACGATTATTTTAGATTTTATAAAATATTATCTTAATTTCGAAACTTAGTAGAGGCAAATAACTAAAACAAAATGCTAAAAAGGGCATTTAATTTGTATTACGCTGCAATTTTGATGTTTGCTGTAGGGTGGTCTTGGGAGTATTGTCACAAAAATTTGGCTGACAAGGACGCAAACAAAGGGATGTGAAAAATATAAAAACACCACCGAGCGACTGAGAATCTATTTGCCAAACTGCTATTTTATTCAAAATATGATTATAAATAAAAAAGTCTTACGTGGCCAACAACTATCTCGTGAAAGCGTGACAGGGGAAGCGAGAGAAGTTAAGGATGTACACATTACTATATCCACTAACATGTGTCCTGACTATAGGCTTGAAGACGACCTGCAGTTTGTGCAGCATTGTGCTGGCTCCTTTTGGATATGTCCCTAAGGTATGGAGGAAAGTGACGGTTTCCTTCGTTCCGAAGCTTAGTAAAGCTCCATATATGGACCCGAAGACTTTTCGAATTATAAACCTTTCCTCATTCCTTTTGGTGCAGAGAGGCTGCGCACAGGGTTCTCTGATGAAAAACGTGGGACTCTCATGTGAAGCATATGCGGACGACATGCCTCTACTCATCTCCAAGCACAGCTTGGCTGCTGCCTGTGCCTTCATACAACGATGTCAGTTTTGCGGACTAGTGCATCCGCCATGATATGACAGTGAACTCAACAAAGATCATCTTGGTGCTCTTCTGCAGAAGACGTAAGCTTAGGTACTTTGTTCTTCCAAAGCTCTTTGGATACATTCTGCAACTTCCACCTCATGTCAAGCACTTTGGAGTCTACCTTGACTCGAAGTTGACGTGGGGATTGCACGTTTAGGAAAAACTTAATGCGGTTATGAGGATCTTCGCTCAATGCAGGAGAACCATGTGCTGCACAAGGGCATAAGACCGAGGGCTCTCCACTGGATGTACACCTTGATCGTTAAACTCATGCTCACATATGCCTCCTGTGTATGGTGACCCAGGACGCTTGTGGGGACTATGATCGGGAATTACTGCTGTTAACGTCCCACTTAATCTGCCACCTCTGGATATTGTCATTCAGGCAGATCCCAACAGGGCTGTGTGCAGATCGCGCTCATGAGGATGTTGGGAGGACGGCTGGACTGCTCTTCACATTGCTCTTTGGCATGTGGGCTGGACCTGGAAAGCCCTCTGGCCAGCATGCCACGTAATGCGATGGTACCAAAATTCATATTGGGCGTCGCTTCTTTGTTTTCTTGTAAGGGAATCGTGAGCTGAGGGATGTGCCCTATCGAGCCTTCCCCGGTCCGCTCTAAAAACTTGTATCGATAGCTCTCTCACAAGTGCACAAGTGAGGGAGCCGGGGTGGGCGTCTACTTTCCTGAACCTGATATTGGGATGGAGTACTTACTTACAAGATATACCACTGCCTTCCAGTCTGAAGTGTTCGCTATCTCAATGTCAGCGAAGATAGCCCTTGATATGCAAATCAAGAGTAAAGACATTGCTATTCTTTCGGATAATCAGGCAGCTTTGATGGCTCTCGGAGGCCCTAGGATAACATCTAAGTTACTGGCGGACTACATGTCGTCTGTGGATAAGTTGTGTATCCACAACAAGGTGTCCCTTCTGTGAGTTCCTGGTCACAAGGGGATCATGAGGAATGAAAGGGCTGGCCTTTTAGCTAGGGCTGGCTCTAATTCTCCGTTCCTCGGACTGGAATTCGCCGTAGGTGCTGCCACCTCGAGTATCGAGTCTTTAATCAAAACGGACGTTCATAGGAAGCATTACCAGAGATGGGAGAACTTGAGTACTTGCAGGTCAATAAAAGTGTCCCGCAATGGGCCCAATTGGAATATATCTGATTTTCTCATTGGGCTCTGACTTTTCGCTCTAACAAGAATGGGAGCTGTTGACAGCCCTGCGTGTTTGATCTGCCCGGAAGGAGAGCCTGAGACAACCGAACACTTTCTGTGTGCTTGTCCGGTCTTCGCCCGGAGCTGGATGGACACTCTTAGAGTCTACCTTCTTATCTGTAGATGAACTGAAAAATCTTCCTCGCCAAGACTTGATGCGCTTCATTAAGAGGACAGGAAGGTTTTGGTGACGGGGTTTCTTGCAGGATAGTACAATGGCCTCCGTGATTGCGATGTCTCGCCACCCTGCCTTAAAAACAAAAAAGCATGTGTCCGATTACTTTCAATTCTATAACATTTTGGTTCAAGTGCAGCATCTAGAAACAAAACGGAGCGTGAGTTTTTCGAGCAACAGGAGGAGAAAATAGTTATCGGACTATAATGTTGCATAATATTTGCGCTTATGTTTTGCTGTGGTGGTGTATCTTGGAAAATTTTTGTTATTTACTTAGAAATTTTGGTTGGTTGCGCATGCAAAGTAGTGCTTACATTAAGATGGGATAACTCTTCTATAGTTCCCCTTTTTTGGTTTAACTACTTTGTTCCGCTGAAAATCAAATTCGCCATAGTCCAGTTTCAGTCTATAAATATACATTAACACTTAGTAACATAATAAGTCTGGGCATACGCGAATACATTCCATATTCACAATAGAGATTTCAAGAATAACAAAATCGCTATTAGTTTATAGTTTAATGATAAGTGTAACTAAGCTATAAGAGTTAAAAGTCCCAGAATTGAAACAACTCTACAAGACTCCACGGAACACCTGTAAGTCTATTATCTAGAGAGAACAATTTCTGTTTGATCAGAGTATTAGACAAATAAATATGGCACGCCGCAAAGGTAACAAGGATTTCTAGTCTCTCGTCAAGGACATTAGGAATAACGCTGCCAGTTCCTTTATACTTTCACTACTTAACAATGGTGAAGTGGTTGTTGACTGCCTGAATAAAGTTTTTATTTTGGCTGTAATACTCGCTTTTAATTCTCACCTTCCACCAAATTCGCAGAAACCTTTTTAACATCTCCTCTGTGTATGTGTACAAGAGGCATTACATATCTGTACGAGAGATGCATTTAAGATCCATAAGGGGTTCAACGTCACCAAAGACGAGGGTCCAGGTTTTTATCTGGTCTTTCTTCTGAATTTTTATTAATGACTACTTCTCCCCTTACTTGTAATCACATCCATAGGCTTACTGAATTGATACTCTTGCAGATATTAGATGTGTTAAACGAGATCGAAGATGTGGTTTGCCAAGTTTAACTGACAAATTACAAATTACAGTAGTTGAATAGGTCCGACTAAAATTACTATATGAGGAGATTTTGTTTAAGCTTATGGACTTTCATATAAAAAATCAACATGAGGAAAAATTCATTAGCACATGGACACTGGTCAACTAATGATAACTTAAAAATAGAAAATTTAAATGTGATTCCGATTGTTTTGACTTACACATTTTTTTTTTGTCTACTCGTGCTAACTCCATCTTAAATAGAAAGCTATAATGACCAGGGTACATTAGTAATATCTTCGGAGTTTTAACTTAATTTTTGGTAATATCATTAATCGATGGCTATAATGAAAAATTTGATACATAACTAGTTGATTAGTGATAACAGATATATACCTACATACATATGTATTTGTACCGGATATTACTAGTACATAAGAACATTAGTCTTCGAAAAGAATGGGACTATCTTTGTAATTTTGTAGATTTTTTTTTTAAAAGTATTCGATATGGTAAAAATAATAATCTATTGTGTAAACAACTTCTAAATGCAGGTTACAATTTTCATCCTATATAAAATGAGAGTCTTCCAGCTTACTTCGGGTCCTTACTGGTATTTTTTAAGGCTCAAATTTTGGTCCACTTTTATTCCCGATTTTCATTTAAATTATGCAGTGAATTCAACTTCCCCACTCAAAAATTATAAGCAGTGCTAACAAACAGTTGAAGTTTTATTTTAATTCAGATCTCTTTGGAGTTGTTTCATATCTGGGATAATTAAGAAAAGGCAGTCCTTGATTTCAACATATTTTACAAATTATTCAAAAATATTTTGCAACATATATTCCAATATACTGGATTTGGCAATAAATGTATTAAATAATAGTTTAGGTTTTATTCTACTTCTCTTCAATGGATTTTTATTTACGTCCTTATTACTATTAACGATTATCCAGCCAATTTATTTAACAGTAAGCTACGCAGGATGAAATATTGACTAATCCAGATGGTGAAATTTAATTTCTGGTGCACATCAACTCATGTATTTTACGAGAGGGGACCTAGTTCTATTATCACGGTAGCATAATTACCAAATCAGGCAGAACAGAATAAACAAATCAACCTGGGAGGTGTTTTTTTCAGATATTTCGGATACGAAACTTTAGTGAAATCTTACTATTTAGGTAAATACAAAATTACGGCTGTTTAACTCTCACTGACATGGATCGCTTACACCTACTGAAATAGCTTATATAAACATGGAATCAATTTTCTATAGTTTTTTCCTTTTGATTTAACTATTTTATTCCGCTGAACTTGAAATAATACGTTCTATACGAAATCCACCATAGTACAGTTTCAGTTCAGTGCAGTGGTTTTACAAATGAATATACACAGTAAAAAATTTCCAGTTGAAATAACGCATTTTATAGGGTCACTATAGATCCAGTATATTTTGAAAGTTATTTTAAGTAATGGGTAAAATTCAAAAATGACTCTAAAATTTGTGTTAAATTAAGTAACCAAAAATCCACAAAGGGAGTTTTTTAACACAAAAATGTAGTTGTAGTGAATATCTATATTTCGTTATATCGACCTTTAAGTGAGTTGTTTTTAGCCAATCTAAGCGTTATTTCAACTTGCGGCTTTGAGTTAAAATAATTTTTCTGATAAAATTACTCCAATTATGGTATGTGCGTTAATTGCACTTTTGTGAAAGTCAAAAGTACCATATTTTTGGGAGGAACAAATAAAAGATGCATTCAAATTTTGGAAATTTATTACTTTAAATTTATAGAATATTTTAAAAAGTTGTTATATCTTAAACTTATGAACATTTTTTCAGTATTAATATTACATTTCAATTCAAATGTATCTTTTGTAATCAATTGTTCGTAACCAAGCTCTTCCAGGTTTTGTTTCACACGTGAGATTTTTATACTTCGGCACCATACAACTGAATGAACAAGAAGCTTGACAAGCGAAACACGTTGCCCTCTTGCGTAGAGTCAAGTTATGGAAGAGGTAGAATTAATACACCCAGCTCAGTAAAAATAAAACACACATTGAGTCAATTTGACCCTACTACTGCGTTAAATAGCGTTTAACCCATTTTTTGGGTTATTATGATAAAGTCGTGAGTTATTTTGACTCAAATAGGCGTTGTTTGTTTTTTAACTCTTTCGGATATACTTAAAATAACTTTTGAAAACTAATGAAATTCACGCATATTTCATTGACTCACCTACGCATTTTTCATTTGACTCATTTATTTTTTACCGTGTATAGAATAGCAATGGATGGCAATATAACACTTGTAATATTTTCTCTGTCCCCCATACCTACTTTTAGGGATAGACAAACATAAATTGTTTAATTTCATTTCCTTAAAAATTGAGTTTAAAAAATTTGATAAAAGTGATAATTTCAAATGTATTTGAAATTTGTTGAACTTGTAATATGAATATTAAAGCGAAAATAAAACTTGAAATTAAGAAAATTCTCCCACCTGAAATAGAAATTGAAGCAGTACATATTATATATTAATTTACAGCTGATAGGTTTTCAGCTGGCCTTATGATTTTGATCGGGCTAATTAAATGACGTTTTTCGGAAGGTTATTTTGAGGAATACACCGAACGTTTTGTTGAAAAATATTAAATTTTCTATTTCATTGCTTGATATTGGGTCCAAGTGCGACCCTTTTTCAGGAGCTCTTATTCTGTCTAGTTTTTAATGATTATAATAAATAATACATAAGCAACATGGAAAACAATTTACAATAAAAGAAAAATACATTATTAATAAATTAAAATAAACTTAGAACAAAAAAGATAATTAACTAGCTACGAGGACATTATGTAACTACATGTTACTACTACATGTAACTACTATGTTACATAATGTCTTCGTATCTAGTTAATTGTCTTTTTTGTTCTAAGTCTATTTTAATTTATCAATAATTTATTTTTATTTTATTGTAATTTGTTTTCCATGTTGCTTATGTGTTATTTATTATTATCTTTAAAAACTATTTATACGCGCCGCAGACAGAAAAAGAGCTCCTGAAGAAGTGTACCACTAGGACCCGAAACGTCGAGCAATAAAATAGAAAATTAAATATTTTGCAACAAAATGATCGGTGTATTCCTCAAAATAACGACGATTTTGCTTTGATGCTTCACCGAAAAGTATATCGGCTGTTTTGTTTTGACTAATCTTTCGAGGCAAGCAACAGACTGTAATTTTGAACTACTTTCTACCACAAAAGAGGAAGAAATGTTGGAAGCTTGTGATGACTAGAATTCTCAAAAATTTAGATGAAAATGTATTGCATTATTTTCTTAATAATTTCTTATAAAAAAAAAAAAATAATGAAGAGCTTTATGAATATATTTTCTTAAGAATTTTTTTTTTTAATATCTACTAAAATGAAAAATATTTTCGTGCACAGCTGAATTTTGTTCATCTGGATTATTTTCTCCTACTATTTCAGTCGTTATATCTATCAATATCCACCTCTATTTTAATAGCCTCGAATTGCAGATTATTAATTTCTAATTGCATTCTGTTTTTTTTTTTTTAAAGAAAGGATTTTAACATCCTTACACATTTTTGTTCTCTTGGCACCCAACTTCTTATTTTGTGTTGGCAGTCGAGTTCAAAGAACAATATATTTAAAAAATAATATTGAAAGTAAAAACACATTTCTCGTACCTTGTTTCTTTATCTTCAAAATTTTAGGGCATTGATTGGGAAGAGGAAAGAGTGGGAAATGGTTACTGAATAATCTCTTGCAATATTGGAGACTCTTTGCCAGTGATATTAATACTGATGTTATCGAGGTTTGTCAAAATACACTTAGTGCCACCTGCTGAACCCGTTTCCTTTGCATAATTTACTTTTATTTAAAGTTAATTAGTTAACTTCCCTCTTCATGTTTTGTTGCACAACATCACGAAGGTACTTCTCATCTTTTTCTTTGAGAAGGCACTGAGAGTTCAAGAGATTCCACTTGCTTATTTTTGCATCATGTGTTAAGGCGTTGGAAAATTTTCGAAAAAAAAAATTTCCTTTTTATATCTTATTAGAGAACTTAGCACCATTTTATTTAGTTTGTTCATTTTATTTTACAATAGCTAATTTTGTTTCGATATTAATAAATTTGTGAAAAAACACTTGTAGTGTACAACTCAGCTACAAATCTCATGAAACCGCACTTGTACAAAATATTGTTTATAAGGGGATGAACAACCTGGGTATTACGACCTTAAAAACGTTTTTTTTTCCTTTCAATAGCCTATATTTCGGTCCGTTGATTGGGCCATCTTCTGCACATACAGTACTGTAACCAAGTATTTCAGCATCATGGGCTTATTTCTAAATTTTTAAAAAACATGTACTTACATTTGATAAATAATATTACATTAATGTTACGAAAAAATTTTTTTTTTACACATGAAACAAGGTAAAAAACTAAACACGGTAGGTACATGTATGAAACAAATTACTAAATATATAATTAAATAAATAAATATATAAACGTTACACTAGTCGGTATGTACGTCGTCAATAATAATGTAAAACTAAATGCCTATGCTGTAATGTGAGTCTATTGTCGGCTAATCCCGGTCTTGTGCTTTCTCTTTGTGTATGTTAATCAAATGTTTATATTGATGGTTAATGTAAGCCGTGTCAACTTTAAAATTAACTGCTTCTGGTTTGTGATATTGTATGTGCAGGGATTCTAAGTTTTTCCTTTTTCTCCAATATTTTTCCTTACTCAGAATCATTACCTTGTCGAAATCAAACATACCGACTAGTGTAACGTTTATATATTTATTTATTTAATTATTTATTTAGTAATTTGTTTAGTTTTTTACCTTGTTTCATGTGTAAAAAAAATTTTCGTAACATTAATGTAATATTATTTATCAAATGTAAGTACATGTTTTTTAAAAATTTAGAAATAAGCCCATGATGTTGAAATACTTGGTTACAGTACTGTATGCCCTGAAGATGGCCCAATCAAGGGACCGAAATATAGGCTATTGAAAGGAAAAAAAAACGTTTTTAAGGTCGTAATACCCAGGTTCTTCATCCCCTTATAACTTTAAAACGACCAGGATTTATCGTATAATAAAAATATTGTTTATCTACAATTTTTCTTCTTCTTATCACAAATTTGTAAAATAGTTATTTGTACTTTGTGAAACACAAATTCGCATTACAAATTTGTAATTGTGATCTACAAATACAAATTTGTAGTTGTAATTTGTAATTTTATGAAATAGGCCACGGGTCTAATTCGTAGAACTGTGAAAACATTCTAACTAAGACAAAATCAGCGCAAAATAAAGCTAAGAAAATGATTTAATCATTAGCGTCCGACCGGAGCGATAACAACAAACGTTGAGCAGTTAAATGGATAGGTACTTAGAGGAGAAAAATTTTGACAGACTCTAATCAACTGAAAGATCTTAGAATGAATTGAAGGCTATTGCACAAAAGTTTAATGACTAGCTACTACCGCCAAATGTACATCGAAAGATTAGAGAAGATTGATGATGATGATATACTATCTCACTATGCTTTCTATATATATTTTTAAGCGTGAACTCTAATTCATATACACAGTTAATCAAATGCAACCGGCAAAATATGTACCTGTGCATGCAGCAGTGTGCAGTTATCCTAGATAGTTTAATTCCTATACGGAACGGAGTATATTTTAATTCCTTTTGAAATTTTCGCACTCCATAAAAACATTTTTGCACTTATAAGTTATGCAGTTAAGCAATTATATTCTATATGGAAAATGAGCAGCAACAAAGTTCGTTAATTGAGAAGTTTTTGCCGTTATTTCTACTACTTACTAATTGTTTTGCATTTAAACGAGTTGATTGTATTGCGAGATTGCATGTTTAGTTCAATTATTGTATGAGAATAAATAATTTGAATTTGCTTTCCATTACTGTGCATACCGTAGTAGGTCATACATACATATATACATATATATGACGCTTGGTTTTATTAGCCTTGAGGTGCAAGCTTCAAGAATCAGCTGGCTGACTAGGCCATATATTTACTTAAATAAATGCACGCATTATAATGCAAGGTGAGTAAATTGCATCACTTTTAAATACATAGCTATAGGTGATTATAGATCTGCTTTTTACCTATGCTAGTACATACACATAAAGAAGGAAGTCTGTCTTGTAAAATTTTCTCTGGCTAAGGTAGAGATATTGATAATATAATATAATTATAAAGTTTTATATACCTTTAAATTATAACTTTATTTCGGTGGTTTTTGCAATCTTGAATACATATTCCATAATTACAATCATATTGCTTATCTTGCGAATTGATTATCTTATTAACTTGTGAACAACATCGAAAGATATTTCCATTAAAAATGTCGATGACCGAGTTCATTCTTCCTAAGATTCGAAAATAAACTGGTATTGAAATAGGAACTAAAAATATCTCACGTATCTATATGGTACCTATGTAGTATCTAGAAAACTTCTGATTTTCCACATTACAAAGGGGTCACGTCGCTTTCAGTCAATTTAATTTAATTAGTATCTTTCTTCACTTCCTCCAATTTATTTCATTTGAGTTAATTCAGAGAAATTACACAAGTGTAGTTGATAAATATTTTTTACTTGTTCTATTTCACAATTTAAGCTTAAAAGCCTTTAAATAGGTCGAATTAATACACTTTAATGGTTTTATATAGTTCAAGCTAGAAATGTATAAAACTGAAATATTTCTTTTCAGATTCACTCAGAACCAAAATAATTTCAAGCCAAGTAAATTCACCACACACGTGTTATGATGATTTGTTTTACTATTGCTCTGCTCTGCCCTCAGTACGCAATTGCGCATGCGTGTTAAGCCTCTAGAACGAAACGAGAGCCGCTCTTTTGAAACCAGTAAAAAAAAAAAAAAAAACGTAATCCATCTTGAAAATTTATCACAAAAGATATTCCCCCTGGTGTTATGCTGCTGCTGCTGATATTTTCAGTATCACATTTTCACTTATCATCTTATAACTAGTTTTATTATACGTAAAAACAATAACTGCAGAAAATGTGAACTAACCTTAGAGCCGATTTGGTTACCACATTGACCTGCCTGTAGGTGTACTATTTCCCTCATTTTTGGATTAATTTGAACGTGCGTAACACTTTAAAAATAGAATAATAACTCTATGCCGGCCGCCGCAGATAAAATAAGTAAAAATGAACTTAATGCAATATTTCCGACTCGATAGCGATAAGTTTCGCGGTATATTTTTTACCGTACTAAGATATTCCCAGATAATTGTGTCGTTACCTAGTTATCTACCGCTGCGGACTGATAAAGAAATCAGACAATTGGAAAAGATTCACAGTCACAGAAGAACACCTTTGGAATTGAAGAGAAATTTAAAGCGGAGCAAAATGCGATACACAATTTTCCATGCTGATGAGCGCGGTAGCATTAAATCGCGAGCATAATTTTCTCTCTTTTTCCTTGTTTTTTTTACGTTCTTTAGCCGATGGTGAATCTAGCTTAATTAGAAAAAGGCAGAAGCGAACTAGGAATTTGTCGTGGACTTTTAGATAAATCTATTTCGAATTAGATTTCTTGATACTTTTATGTGTTCAGTACATAATATGTGATTTATAGGTGGCGTTATTGATTTTAATTCACAGACGATATGAGCTATGAGTTGACAGTTTATAATCAAATACATTTGAGGATCATATATTGATGGTAGGCTTGAATGATCTTAAAATTCGTTGCATTATGATAAGATACAAAATTGAGGTGTTTAAGTGAGATAAAGAAAATTTTAATGCCGATATAATAATTTAATGAATAAGATTGGTTTCATTATTGGTATTATTTCTGTAAGCCTAACTGATTCTCAAATTTAAGGTTCAAAGGGTAAGATGTTGTAATGATGTAGAAGACTGTTGCGATTTAGGACTGTCGAGAGATACAATAAATTACCTATGCAGTTTTTACAGAATGCACCGCCATAATTTAATAAAAATATATAATGCAATCTCAAAAATTGCGGTGGCATTGCATTTTTTATTTTATTTGTGTACATAAGTATATAAAGAGATATCTGTAACAAATACTACCTTGCAGGGTGTATGCGATTTTGTTTTAAAGTTATTATTAAAATAGGTAAATAGGAGTATTGCAAAGCAAATGTTTTGCTTTTTTAATAATAATAATTGAAAAATTTGTTGATAAAAAACTAGAAAAATGTTAAGGCTGCAAATAAAATTATTAAATTGTAACGAACCTGTATATAGCGAGACTTGTGCAGAACTATTTGTGAAGTTGCTCTATATGAAATTTTCCCTCGCTTATAATTCATACTTACTTTTTGAATCAATATTATAAGAAGGGCAATAAAGATTCACTGAGCACCGTCAGCCTTCCATCTGACCTTCCGATCGAAATATTCCAGAAGTTGAACTGGATTCGCCTGGCACGCCTATCCTATCGCCAGAATAAAAAAAAAAAACGAAGAACTAGTAGTAAAGGGTTTTCCAATAAGAGGTGTTCTTTTAATTAGCCCGGTATTTCGGCAGATGTCACTTTTGGAGCTGTCATTTTTTGACATTTGACAAGTAGAAACTACGCTATTAGTAGAAAAGGAACGATACACGATTCAACAACGCATTGAAATTATAAAAATTCACTATAAAAATGGTGAAAATGTGGCAGAGACAGTTTTTAAAACTCGAACATTTTTGGGTCGTCGTGAAGCACCTTGTTGGACCGCAATACAGAAATTGGTAGAAAAATTCGAGCTGTCGGGACAAGTCAGTGATGTGAAGAATAAAACCCGTGCACGTCGCTCAAGAGTAGCCGAGAATATTGCTGTTGTAGCCGAAAGTGTTGAAGAAAACCCAGGTTTGTCCATTCCTCGTCGTTCTTTGGAATTAGGCATTCCACAAACGTCATTACACCGTATTTTGCATAAAGATTTGGGTCTTAAGGCTTATAAAGTTCAGTTAACACAAGAACTCAAGCCGGCCGATCATCAACAACGTCGAGTCTTTGCTGATTGGGTCCTTGAAATGCATGAAAATGATCCGGAATTCCATCGAAAACTCATCTTGAGTGATGAGGCCCATTTCCACCTCGATGGCTTCGTCAACAAGCAAAATTGTCGCATCTGTGGCTCGGAAAACCCAAGAGTTATTGTTGAAAAGCCTCTCTATCCTCAACGTGTGACTGTTTGGTGCGGTTTATGGTCCCGCGGGATCATTGGACCTTACTTTTTCGAAAATGAGGCTGGAGCAACAGTTACGGTGAATGGATTGCGCTATCGACAGATGATTAATGATTTTTTATGGCCGGAATTGGATGGTATTGATCTGGACAACATTTACTTCCAACAAGACGGCGCTACGTGCCATACAAGCAACGAAACCATTGATCTTTTCTCGAAGAGGTGATGACAATTGGCCACCGAGATCTTGTGACTTAACACTTTGCGACTTCTTCTTTTGGGGCCACGTGAAAGAGAAGGTCTACGCCAACAGCCCAGCGTCGATTCAAGACCTCAAAGATGGAATTCGTGAGGCTATCGAGGACATAGGGCAGCCACTTTGCGATTTGGTTATGGAAAATTTCATGAAAAGGATATGGTCCTGTAGGGGTGGTCGTGGTGGTCATTTGGCTGATGTTATTTTTCATTATTAACGGCATACCTTCCTCTTTATAATGAAATAAAGATCCGATCATTTATCTCAAAAAATGGCATTTTTCTTTGAATATCAAAATAAGACCTCTTATTGGAAAACCCGTTAGTAGTACGTGAACAATCGAAAACTAGAAATAATTCGTGAACAACGGAACCCACTAGATAGTACTTGTGCAACGGAAAGATCTCCTGCACTTGTCAGTATGTGAAAAACGGGCAAGTGGTGGTAATACGTGAGCAATGTAATCCACTTGTCAGTACGTGTATAACGAAAAGCTATCCCATCGTACCTCTGCAATTAGTTTTAGGCATTCTAATACTTATCATAAATATTCTACACTTATGTATATTAGGGAAGTAAGCAATAAAGCAAGAAATAGAACTCCAATCAGCTGTTGTCATTTAGACCCCTTACTCCATTAAAGTCAAATTCCACCGTTTTGCTTCCGGCCGAACTATTGGCGCCCGAGCAAATGACGTTACAAAGTGTGTTGGTGCTTGAAAATTTTGTGTTTTGTAATTGAAACAACACTGGTATATATTTGTGGCCGATACTGTAGCTTCACTAATCCTGCAAGGTTTCCAATGTGCCTCTCACATGCATCTTTAAATATAGAAGCTGAAAGGAAGCGCTTACTTCTGCGCACATGCAATGTTAAAATTTACATGAAACTGAAGCACAATCGACACGCTTTATGCTTCTGTAGAGCTACTTGAAAAGGAATTTTAAAACGTTTTTTTTCCCGCTGGACTTATTGTCGGACAGTTTAATTATCAAACAATTCTAAAGAATGTATCTATGTATAAGTCAGACGTATCTGTTCCATAAACAACAGAAATATTTTGGTAGTACTACTAAATCGCAATAAGATTTCAGTGTGTGATTGGAAACCGACGTGATAGAATCTCAGCGGGAAAAATTTCATGTGCTTCAGAAGAAAGCTTGTAGATTCGAAAAGCTTTGATATAGTTTTAAAAATAATGCTGTTAGAAGCAATCTAGAGTAATTTCGAAGTTATTCCTGAAATTCTAGAAAATTGAATGCGAGCGTGATCGTACATTAACTTGGTTGTTTTATTTATTTCAGTGAAAAATTCGTGCGTACAGAAATAAAAACTGTTATCTGTGACATTCCAATCTGTCCTTCATTTTCATGCTATTGCATTGTTTTATGAAACTTTAATTTTCTGTAACTGAAAGCAACACTGATAAATATTTGTAATCGACATAACACTATAGCTTCAGAAATCTTGTACAACTCCAATCTCCTTCCTGCAAAGTACTTTAAAAACTTTTATAATGAAGTGAAAAGGAATGTTAATTTGCTGCATAATGTGCAAGACTCCACACTAAAAGCCCGAATTAGAAATTGTGTGGTATAATTCTTTGTGAATTTAACAGTATAAAAATCTATGTGCTTCGATTAATAAAATTGCTTATATTTTTTCACTCAAACATAGCACTACTCATAAATGATAATCTGTCTTGCATAATGTTCCTTTCGTACCGCAAATGACAAAACACACAGAGAAATGAAAGTTCACTTCAAAGTGAGAGCAAATATATTTCAAATAAGATCTAATTTTGTCTGAAACTGATTTTTTATTGAAAATAAATGAAAGCCTAATGTATAAATTATACTACAATAAAGGAAACAAATATATGCATATAAAATAGACTAATATTTCAATTATATCTATAAATTATAATTTAAAACTTATGAAGACCTAAATACAGAATACCGTTTGCCGCCTTTTAGTTTCGTATGAAGGTAACCGAATTCAGTACATTTTCTTATTTTTATGTGTAGTGTTATTTTTCCATAAAAACAAATGCCAAAATTTTTTGTTAAAATTACAAGTAAGAGCAAACTGAACCAAAAATTATGCTTAATTTTGTCTATAAATTTTGTTTCCTGTAGGCACTTTGGTACATTAAAAATTGCGAACTCTCAGAAGTTTTTAAAGAATGAATGCTTATATCGAACGAAGTTTAGTGAACTTTGGGTGCTGTCAACTAAATAAGAAATGATAATTGCTCTAAGATCAATATTCGCGGTAGGCTAGATAAAATTCGGTGAATATGGCTATATGTCTGTTTTGAAATTATGCAAATTAGATCGGTAAAGTGCTTTTTCGCATTTATTTCTGGGAACAGTTGGTCGGAGCGTAGGTTTTTACCTTCCAAAGAACTCCTCAGTACATTAAAAATGTCTGGAGTTGGCTATTTTCCTAATATACGTTAAAAATCTGTAATTGTAACAATTTTGATATGAAAACTCTACAAAGAAGCTGACCGCTTTCATTTATTTTCGAATCATCTACAGTTATTACGAAAACGCCGTGTACAGAATTTCAGCTCTCTATTTTATGCCTCTCAAACAGTGTTCAAATGTATAGTGAGAAGCGAAATTTTTTATATAACCCTATGAAGAATTGTTACGATTTCGGCTATGTATGGGCTTGATCTTATTTTTTCCATACAATATCTACACAATTTCAACTTACTGGGTCAAGTTATCCTGGTATACCCTATAAGATTTTATTTTGTCAATAATATTTCCAACCGAAGATTTATTTAAAAAAGCACCAGAAAAGTCAATCCAATTAATTTGATAGGACAATGAATAAATTAGTACGTTTATATGCCGGTTTGAAACTGAGGATCGGTTTGCTACTATTTTTAATTTTTAGAAGTTGCAGTAAATTCTTGTGGCTATCGCGCGCCAACCAGAGCTCTACACTAAGCTTCTATCACTTCCTCTTTCGCGACCATCCTATCTATTTATCTTTCATCCATTCATTCCCCATAGCCATCCACACCATCCAGCCACTACAGCCTATTGGTAATCCTCCTATTCATCTAGTCATTCTTTTCATTCATTCCCATCTATCTACCCTATCCATTGTGCCCCTCGAATAATTTTATCGATCCATCCACATCCGTCAATTCCGTTTTAATCCATCCCATCCAACCCACCTAAAAATCTTATCTGTTCATTTATCCCAGATATGGAGGCCTCGCAGGTATCCCATCTAGCTAACCATCTTACTCATCTATTCAGTATCACACCATTAATCCGTGTAGCCGGTAATCCTATAAGGCCAGTTGACAATTATGCTGATCAGTTAGACTAGTGCCATTAGCACGAAAAAAGTATAATGTGAACACTAATCTGAGCAACCAGCTCACAAGCACGTGCTGGTAAAAAAGTTGGTTGACTACCAACTTTTGCGCTAGTAGATCATGTTGATGCGAATTTAAAAATGGATGTGACTGGAGAGAGCAAGAAGAGGAGAAAGCGACATAATTTACTAGCTCACTATCATAGAATGTCAACTAAATCAGCTACTTACGAGTCAGCGCTAACTGATATGTAATATGCATAAGTGTCAACTGGCCTATATCAAAGAACATATAACATATATTATCTCACTGTTATATAAATATGTGTTATATAAACGTTGAAACACATAATCGTTTTTGGTAAATTAAAATACATTACTTACAATTGTTTTTTTATTTTGCAGTAAATCCCCCCCCCCCCCATTATATAGACAACTTTGTTGTGTTTTTACTACTTAGTTACATACAAAGAAAGCAAAGATTTACAAGACAAATGGTACTTGATCTTCATCATCATTGATAAAGAGAAACTTTGACAAAAATTTGACGAATTCACTATCCAGGTGTCTTACGAAACTTTTATAATAACTGCCTTTTCGTTTACCCACTGATCGATGAATTCATTAATGTACAAAAATTGTGCAAATCACTGATTAAAAGGAAATGTTCGTTTCAGTGTTAATTTTTCATATAAATTTAATCACAAAATTTCCCTTTCCTTTCCTCTGAAGCATATCCAAGTCAAAATGTAGAAAGTTTTATTTAGTTCTTGAACAAATTGAATGTGCACTTTGTAGCCACTAATCTATGTGTAATAAAACTCCATAAAATCCATAGAATGAGTCCATATAAATTTCATTAAATAAGAATAAGGTAGTCACGTAGATATAAACCTTGTGACCCCATAACCCCATAATAGATAGATTGTGAGAATAACGAGTCATTCCCGACTTTATAAATGACTCGTGGTTAAAACTTACATCTATTGTTATCTTCCTACTAGAATGTTTGGATCTAAGTTTGTTCACAACGAGTACGCATGTACTAACATTTTTATTCAAAATATCTATCACAAAACAGTTCCATTGGACAGTGGCGGATCCAGGGGGGGGGGGGGGGAAGTCGTGGGGGTCATGACCCCCCCCCCCCCCCTAAATTTGAGAAAAAATATTTAATTAATTGAGTTATTTGAAAAAATATATTTTTTATTTTATAATTTTTTTTTTTATATAATTCAACTTAAAAACAAATTTTTAATCCAAAACTTAAAAAAATAAAAATTTATTTCAATGAATGCTAATACATCACATGCATATGTATGTGTATAGGTTTTTCTCGGAATTTGGGTTTCGGACCTCAGAGAAACACTTCCCAAGCCACGAAACAGACTACCTCGGTACCACATGAGAGCCCTAACTTAACTTAGTCCTAACTCCTGTTATATTTCGGGGCTTACCTTAGCCGAAGGCAATCACTCTACGCCGTTTCAGGAAGCTATGATTAAGACAACTCGCACACTTTTATTTTATTTATATATTTTTTTTTTACTTTTGCTTTGTTCACAAACTTTTTCTTTCACAAACTTCCTCTTATGGTTATTTTCACAAAACGTTTATTTTTTTTTCTTGTCGCAACTTCTATTTTCTTTACCTGTTTACAATTAGTGTTCAGCCTATCGCGGCGGACGATGGTTGAAATGAAATTTTATATTTTCATAAATATCAAACCATCGTCTTGCTATCGTGCATACATTGTTGCACCCAGAATGTATGTCGCTCGCGACAATTTCCTGAAAGGAGGCTTTTTGGTGAGGACTTGATCGTTTAAATCTTCACCGAGTAAATTTTATGCGCCCGATATGTATGTAGGTATGTATGTACATACATATCGTATTTTTATTTTCGACAAATCTTACTGAAGGTAAGATTTGTCGTGGGGCTTTTTTTCTATTGAAACGACTTGGGTTGAAATTTAAAACTTTTATTTGTCCCAAGTCGTTCTATGGGAAATACTTTTTGTTTTTAACTGAGGAATTTGAATCAATTGCTGATGGCAATTTCTTCGCCTTTTTTTCTTCGCCCCTTTTTAGGTACTTTTGGCATGTAACACTCCTAACATTCTAAAATATTTGCAGCGTTCTTATGTAAAACCGCTGACATTTAAAATATGGACTGACTACGTCCATAGAAATACACTGCAGAAAGTGGGCTCATTTCTATATAGCGTTCTCTTTCGATCTAAGCACTAACTACTAATTCGCACGTCACATAGAAATGTGACCTAACTCAAAATTTGACGTTTTTGAGTTAATTACACCATGAAATTGGCATATTTCTATCTGATTGTTTTTGCCGCTAGATAGCGATAGTGTCACTTTTCTGTTACTTAAGAACAGAGATATTCTTCATAGAACAGTGTGTCAGTGTCACTTTTTGAGTTGTGACGATCTTCATAACAAACGTAAATATGTTTTCGACATTTTAAGAGTATTATTTTAAATTGTGTCATTTTTCCACAAAACAGCATTTATTTCTTACAAATTTTATTATGAGTTATGACATTTTTCCACAAAGTTCAAAGTACGGAATTTAATTCTTAAAAATCGTATTTTAAGTTGTGCCACTTAAAAAAACTTCTAAAAATATTTATTCGCAACGAAGAAAAGCGACATAACTTAAGAGGATGCGGGATTAACAGCTAACCTCGCCAACTGCGGTAACAAAAACTTAAAATTTCTTTTATATAAATCTTCAGAAATATATTTACTAACAAATTTAAGAGTGCAGACTATTTTTAGCAAACAATTACTACGTTAAGCTAGAATTTATTCTATGTACAGCTTTTCGGTCTTTCGCTCTCCTGAAAAGTTGCATTTTTTGAGTTAGGTCACTTTTCTATGTAACGTGCGAACTGAGAAAGGGCTGTAAGCAATAAATAAATAAGTGGGTTTGTCGAAATAAATGTTTTCAAATTAATTATTTGGGTTAATAGAAATTCGAGAGGTTTCACTTTTCAACTTTCCGCCAATGGATTTTTCAATGTTGGCACCGACGTATGAACTATTTTTGACACAAAAAATTGTACCCGCCAGAAATAGCATATCGAGCAGTCCATATTATATATGCCAGTGTGGAAAACTGAGAACAGTTTGGCTTGAATGACTCCTGCAGTTTGCACCCTATTCTATTAAAAAAATTAGTGTTTGTAATACAAAAGTTTACTAACAAATGACACATCATCCACACCGCTTAAGGCGGATTTCCTAGTTCCAAGTACTGTAGTAAGTACTGCGGTGGTTATGCAAACCAACCGACTTAAGGCGTTGGATGTTTTTTTTTTTTTTGTTTTTTGTGCTCGACAGATGTAATTTGTAAGATGACCCCCCCCCCCCCCCTAATTTCCATGCTAGATCGCGCCTGCCATTGGAACAGTCGACTTACAACTACACACTTTTTGAAACTACTAGTATTTTCCGCTTTGAAATGTAATTTTTTTTTTCTACTAATTTTTCTCACATTAAAATTAAGCTATATGCCGAAGTAATATTTCTTTAGTTTTACCCAATACATAACATTTTGTAGTTTCCTGGCACATAATATATATTATAATCTCTGTAGTTGTAATCTTTTAATCCATCAGAAAATAATATTATACAAGGTCTTTTCTCCTCGTCGATTTCGGTTCACGCGTTTTCAGGCAAACGAGAGAATGCATGTGTATTTGAAATATTGGTGGGCTTAATATAACTAGTCATATAATGTGTAATATGACAATATTGTAACTGATGATATTCTACAGGACAGGTATATGGATAAGCGTACGAACATTTTATGGCTGGTCTGATGGTGTTCCTGCTATAATCCTAGAGAATTGTGGCGGCCTTAACTTGGTTGGCACATTATCACATATTTTTAATTAGTCCTTGAGGAGCGGAAAGTTTCCATAACTATCGTAATTATGGTATATGAATGTGTAAAAGGAATGAAAGCTGTTTTAGAATTAAACATAATTAAATGAGAAACAGATATAATGCAATTTATAAATGGCTTAACAAAAAACAAAAACGTGCTTTCCTAAAATCTATTTTACTATTATCTAAAGCTAATGAAATAAGTTCAAAGAAACCAAGAAAAGTTCCTTATTTATACAATATTTATGAGAACTTCAAAGAAACCTTTAATTAACCGATAAGTCCTTTATTAATAAATTTACCACAAAAACTTTACTAATTAAAATTAGAAATTAGGATTAAAGAAAGACACAGTAGAGAAGAGCTTAATAGACTCCGCTCTTGCTCAGGGGTTCTATATAGGAAAAACCAAAAGATCTTTAAAACTCAGACTTAGCGAACATATTAATCCATCTAAATCAAATAATCCGACTTCCGGTCTTGTCAAACATTGAAAATTTACCGGACAGAAATGTACTATACATAGTATAAATTATTACACAATATTGAACTGTACTAGATAAGTGCATACCACTGACATGTATATAAATGGACTGACTGTCATGTGGCACCAGTTTTGATTTAAGAAAGTATGCTCTCACTGTCAATGCTCCCAACTGTCGTAAACTGTCGCTATGTTTACTATATTTAAATTATTTGGGAATTTACTTATATGGATGTCAGTGGAATTTATCGAATTTACCACAGAAGTAGTTGAACCAGACCTGGGTTTAGTGCAAGCCCTAAGCCCATCTTAAACAGACGAAACACCAAGATAGATATTCCCAATCCCTGTCTGAATTCCTATACATCAGTATATAACAATTGGTCTACATTCCTCCTGGCAGTCCGTCTGCTTCATATGATGCCGTTGCTGTTGCTGTGGAATATGTGTTTGAACTGGCGCGGGACTCGGATGATATTATATTCCTTGGTGAGTAACCTACTGTTCAATGGCAAGTTTCTGATGATGATGACTGCCTGGTTTCCAGCACATCTTCTGGAAATGCGCATATCTTCCTGGATGCTATTGCCGCACTTGATCTTTCTCAGGTAAATGATGTTAAGCACAACCGCAATAAAAACTTGGACTTGGTCTTTACCTCGGATACTTCGAAATGTATGAGTGGTCCGTGTGACATGTCATTGGTTTCTATTGACGCATACCATCCTACTTTGGACGTGATAGTGGGCATTGATTGCGAGGGTACTGATATGTTGATTGAAAACTCATCCACGTTTAATTATAAAAAAAGCTAATTTTGATTTACTTAACTTTAATTTGTCTTCTACTAACTGGTCCTTTCTATTTAGCAATTTTACAACGTTATGTTTAATTGTTTCAATAATGATTATATTCCATTATTTTGTATCAAGAATGGCTCTTCGTGTCCTCCTTGGTACGATGCTGAGCTTAAACGCTTGCGCAACTTAAGAAATAGGGTATGGCGAAGGTTTCACATCTCTCAGTCTAATGATGACTTGACGCAAATTTTGCTTTTGAGGAACGGATTTCATAATGCTCTTTTCCATGCCTATGATATGAACCTGTTTAAGATGAGAAATGTAATAAGATTGGATCCTAAGCAATTTTGGCGTTTTGTAAATTTTCTGCCTGTGTTAGTATTTAATAATATTTCCAGTCATGATCCATTTGTGATTTCTAATCTCTTTGCTGATTACTTTAGTGAATAATTTTTAACATATGACGCTCAAATAGAATTTGCTTATTTAAATTACTTAACGATACTTCTTAAAGTTGATATCCCATGCTTCACTATTGATCAGAAATCTGTTGAGGACTCCATGTCCAAGCTGGACTCTGGTTATTTTGCTGGGCGTGATGGGATATCCTCTAATGTTTTAAAGAACTGCAGTGGAACGCTTTTTTACTGGTTAACACTTTTGTTTAATCTATCATGCGCCTGTTTGAAGCTTCTTTATATGAATTCTTGTAATTTAATTGTAGTGGAGCCCTTAATCCTCATCAGTATGGTTTTATGAAGGGAAGGTCAATAACAACAAATTTGCTCCAGTTTATATCTACCTGTATTAAATGGTGTGAAAAGAGTTCTCTAATTTTAAACGTTGATAAATGTAGGGTAACCATTTTCTCTCGTAAGCGAGTCCCTTCGAATGTTGTCTCTTCTTTGAATGCGCTATTACTTACCAAAGTTGATAAAATATGTGACTTGGGGATATTGTTTGATTCGAAACTCACCATTAACTTCCACATAGAACGCATCGTTAATATGACAATTTCAATATTAAGCTTTGTAAAGCGCTGGGCAAGAGAATTAGATGATATCTACATATATTACTAAACCTCTTTTTACCATTCTTGTTAGACCCATTTTGGAATATGCCAGTCCTGTCTGGTATCCTTCTTACAAAAATCACTCCAATCGTATTGAGAGCGTGCAAAGGAGATTCTTACTTTTTGCTCTAAGTGGTGTCGAATGGAGGGATAGACTTCATCTTCCTTTTTATACCCTAGATGAAATCATAGGGGTATACTAAGTTTGTCATTCCGTTTGTAACACCTCGAAATAATGATGGTAGAGCAAAATGGATTGGACACCCATTCATAATATTAAAAGTTATTTCGTCCGTCCGTGCGCACGATAACTCGAGAACGCGTATACTTAGAGAGCTGAAATTTTCTAAACGGACTTTAAAAAAAAAGTAAAATTAAGTTCGAAAATGAGACAAATCGGGCAACTCCTTCGTGGGGTTGCCATATAAAAATTTCGTTTTCCGCTATATATTTGGACACTACCTGAGAGCGCGTCGACGTAGAGAGCTGAAATTTCGTACATGATGTTTTTAGCAAATAAAATGTCAAAAATGCACCAAATCGGGCAACTTTTTCTTGGTGTTGCCATATAAAAATTTCGGTTTTTTACGTATACTTTGAAACGATCAGTCCAAGACATTTTTATGGTACTAAAAACTTCTGCAGAATACGAAATCCTATAAAATTGGTTATAATCATTTTGTCTGTGCGACAAACCGTTCTAGAAATATATGCGAAAAACAACTTCAAAATCAATACTTGAATAGATCGGTGACCATACGAAATTTAATACGGGCATTCATCTAGGGTATCCTAAGACTTGGTCTTAGACCAATTCTAGCTTTTTTACTTGTTATAACGAAAGATTAAATTTAATACACCTTCCTACTCTTGAGACTCGTAGAAAAATTTGTGATAAAAGCTTTATATTTAAACTTATGAAGGGTGACATCGACATGCCTTTCATGCTTATGAAAATTAATTTCAGTTCACGATCTCGACACTTGCAATCCAATGACTTTATTTATTTGTGCTCCCATCGCACTAACTATGGACACTTGGAGCTTATGACAAGAATGTGTTGTACTTTTAATTTGAATTTCTAGTCGTTAGATTTTAATATTAATAAGATCCAATTAAGAAAAATGCTCAATAATTGTTCTGTTATTTAGTTTTAATTTAAGTATTGTGTCCTGGGACCATTGTAGCTAGTATTTAGGCATTTAGCGAAATAAATACTTGCTCTAATAAAATAAAAATTATTGTGGAATCGGAGCAAGTGTGTTTTATTTTTGAATCTCAAACAAAGTTATACTTAATATGAATATTATGAATGTAATTCTAATTACTAAATACAGAATACTAAACAATTGCACTAGTTGACATTATACTGATTGACCAGCGCTGATGCAAAAGTTAAACTGGTTTGACTTTCTCGGTAAAATCAGCACATGTCAAGTGCTGTACTATCAGCATTGGTGATGATGACACTTATACTTATGTTACACTGATTCTAGCTGCTGATGCATCAGCATTGGTCAATGACCATAACGTCAACTCACTTCTACTAGTATATGTATATTTACATACGTATAGTAAAATTTATATGCCTTAAGGGAGAACGGAAATCAAGTAGATTGCGCCAACTTTAGTAGAGCTTTCTTTATCAAGATAAGCTCTCGATTTATAAACTCAAAGTCTTTCTCTTTCTTTATTTTTTACTTGCGTGGAATCGTGTTTTATTGTTGGTGTTTTGATCTAATCAGCAAGCAAGCGTAAGAAGCTAACAATTGTATCGGTAGTAAGTTAGTAAAGTAGTAAGCAATTGCGAAACACATTACATCATACCAGTAAGGTGTTCACTTTTTGCTAATTTAATTTTAAGGTGACATTTGTTTACATCACAGCTGTAATAACTAAACATGCTACATCAGATATACGCATGATCAGTCGTTGCTCGTTTTGTTTAAAATTTAAATCACTATATCTGCTTGCTATTGGTAACAGTTTCGTTATCATAGTTATGTTGCGGGTCAAGCTCTACTTCCGATATCCGCGTGTATGTTTATGAGGCGCGTATCTGAATTGATGTGGGTAGTTCGGGATTCAATTAAACAGCTCGGTCGCTTTGAGTATGATAAAGCTCGGTAAGGTATATGCATGTGTAAATATTGAGTTAGATCACTTCAGTCATGTTAGGTTAAGAGTTCGCATATAAATTGCTAATAAAGTCTTTTTCATTTCATTTCATTTCGTTTATTTCAATCTACGAAATAAATCCTACAGATTACAAGAATTTATACAAATATCAGTATGTATATAATACTGAATTTATCAAAACAAATCAGAAGTTATTTAAAAACTAAACTAATTACAAATCTATAAAGCTTAAACGGAAAAATTCCAAAATATTTATCTTAAATCTCTCTCTAGATATATTAAAATCATGTAATGAATCAACCAAGTTGTAGTTAGAAATAGCCTGTGTGATAGGTTCACGGTAACCAAAGTTCGATCTATGAAAGGATACAACCAATAAACGTCTAGGACGAATATATCTTTGAGGCACATAGAAGGGAATTAAAGATAGCAGTTCTGGACACGAAATCCTACAACTAAGTACATCATGGACCAGCATTATTGAACTTATGACTCTTCTAGACTGTAAGGAATGCAATCCTAATAAAAGACAACGTGATTTATAGTCTAACGTAAGATCCAGATTTAGTTTTGACACAGCAAAACGTGTAAATTTTCTTTGAATCCGCTCAATACGTCTAATATGAGTTATTTGAGTAGGCATCCATACAACGGATCCGTATTCTAAAACGGACCGTACCAATGAAAAATATAGTGATTTTAATGTTAAGGGATCTTTAAATTCACCTGTCTGCCTCTTTAAAAATCCTAGCAACTGAAAAGCTTTAGATGTAACATAATCGATATGCTCTTTAAACGATATCTTCTTATCAAATATTACACCTAGATCAGTTATACTTGAAGGTCTGTCAAGAATAACATTTCTGACACTATAACGAAAGGATATGTGATGTGCTAAATGGTAAAATGACATAGCTTTGCATTTAGAGGCATTTAGTTCGAATGAATTTGTTACACACCAGGATTCTAGACTATTCAAATCCTGTTGAAGCTCCATGCAATTACTAAAGGTATTTATAGTCATAAAAAGCTTTAAATCATCTGCAAAAAGAAGGCAGTTAGCAAATGAAAAACAGGAGATAATATCATTGATGAAAAGAATAAACAGAATAGGACCCAAATGACTTCCTTGTGGTACGCCTGACTTCACATGAATCGCCTGAGACTTGCAGTTACCAATTTTCACGAACTGTATGCGGCCAACCAAGTATGAACCAAGCCATCCCAACAAGGAAGAGTGGAAGCCAAGTGATCTTAGTTTATTAATCAAAAGTGTATGATTAATCTTATCAAAGGCTTTCGTGAAATCTGTATAGATCACATCAGCCTGTTTACCTGACTCAATAGCATTGATTACCTTATTAGAAAAAATTATTAAATTAGTATTAGTAGATTTTCCCTTAACAAAACCATGTTGTTCATCGCAGATCCCGAGTTTTACGGAGTCGTAAATTTTTTCAGTAACTAAGGACTCTAACAACTTAGGAATTGGGTGAAGCTTTGAAATAGGGCGATAATTGTCTATCATATGTTTTGAGCCACTTTTGAAAACAGGTGTAATAAAAGAAGTTTTCCATTTATCAATAAAATATCCAGAAGACAGAGATGAATTAAAGATATACGTTAAAGGAGAAAAGAGTGAAGAAGCACACATTTTCAAGGGCTCTCCAAACATCTTCCTCTCCCAACGATATCGCACCCAAGTCCACCATTGATGGGAGATATGAGAAATCACAGCCTGATGAGGGCATATTAGAATCATTATAAACGGATTCAAAGTAAGTAGCAAACAAATTACATATAGATTGAATATTATTTGAGGAATTGTTTCCAAGATGCATTAAGTTGGGATAACCTGTACCAGAACGCTTATTATTTATATATGTCCAGAATGCTTTAGAATTTTTTTTAATCTTGGATTCTACGTCCCATAAATATTGCTTATGCAGAAATCTATGCAAGAATTGAAATTCGCGGCGTAGACGAAAAAAATTATTTCTATCAGCACTACTCCCACTTCTTTTATATGCTTTATGAGCTTTACTTTTAGCATTCCTTAGACGTAACAAACTACGATTATACCACGCAGGGTGTAAGGTGTTCTTTCTCTCTTTTGACGGCACCAAAGCGTTGATACCATCCATTAAAATACCAGTGAACCGATCATACATTTTACAAAGATCATTACAAACATATATTACAGACCAGTCAATAGAATTAAAATATTCATTTAAAACATTAAAGTTGGTATTTAAGAAATCGTAATATTTAACTACTGTATTACTAGAGTATACAAAACTATAGGCAGATAAACATAGTTCAATAGGTTTATGATGGAAATCAGTTGGAATTAATGGATTTTCTACTTCCTTTACGCTAGTACATAGTTCCATATCAACAAAAGCAAGATGCAAAAGCTTATTAAACGAATTAAAAACGATATTTACTTGCGATAAATTCATGCTAAAGAGATTGTCAATTTTGGTATATAAATGTAAGAATTTGGGTATATTAATTTCAAGTTGATATGGCAATAGGATAGATTTAGTATAATTTAGATTAGTTAGCTCCAGTGAAATATCCGTTTCTTGCGGTAAACCGCAAGGTATCCATCTTAGTATTTTGCTTCTGATTTTATACATTAATGATTTACTTGCGTAGGGGCTACCTTTGAAGGCGCTGTTGGCAAGACGCTCGAAAATTACTTTCAAAGCCATGAAATAGAAATCTATATGTGTTTGTGCTAGTCCAATTCTTTAATATGTTTTATGTTGATTCTTATGGAAAAGTGACTAGACATTGATTTTATATTATATGCTATGGAGCCTCAGCTACTATCCATGAAAGAAAATCGCTCTCCAGTAATTTTAAGCTTGGATACTTACCTTTCCAAAGACTATACTTATTATATACCATACCTTAGCGATTCCACGCGAATACAATCAGATATCGTCGATTTTAAGCCCGACATCTCTCAATTTTAATGAAATTCAGGGTTTGGTTAGAATCAAAAAATATTAGATCATTAATTTTTGTTTGACCATCCGAGCTGAAATTTCGACTGCATGTACAGGTACTAAAGGTATTTAATCGATCTTTCTGAAAAAGATATTATATAAAAAATAATTTTGAATTAATATTTTCCTTGAAAAACAAATAGATTTTCTGTAATTTGCATTTTTTTGACATTTCGATAGAGAAAGGCTCTCCTGTATAAAAATGCTTTTTTTTTATAAAGCCCCAACGTCTCTAGTAAATTTAGAAAGAAAATTAAGATGTAATCCGCCTTAGGTTTTGAGATACGATTTTATTTTATAGCCGCAAGCTTAAAAATTTCAGTATTTTTGGAGTAAAATAATTTTGAGTCTTCTTTCAGATTTTTTAGGCAATCAAATTATGTATTATCAGAAAACTTATATGACTCATCGCTGAAGTAGTACTACGATTCAAAACATCCGAAGTTATTAACGAATGGTTTTTGAGTGTGAGTTTTTGGTAGTTGAATTAATACAAAAAAACTGAAACGAATAAAAAATAATTCATTAGTAAACATATTTTGTACTATTCAATCTAACTTTTTAAGAAAGTCCACTTTACTTTAAGTTTTCAACTATAGAGAGCACTAATTATTCTGTTGGTAGTAAGAAGACTAATTATTTCAATTTTTTATTAGAAATTACCAAAATATTAGTCATTGTGAATAAAAATGGAAGGATCTTTATTTGGGGAAGACTGTGAACAAAAATTCAGATTGATATTTGGGTAAGTATTTGTAGCTCTTAAGCGGGAAATTTAGCTCTTAACTTTTCTATATTCCATGACAATATAAGTTTAAGAATGTCAACATTTTGAAATCTTTTACAAAACACAATACGAACCATACCTGAATCTAATTTAATTTGGTTAATTGGTAATATTGGCTAAAAAATTGCAGTGATTTATTTACCAAAATTAATAAATCATGTCTCGAACGAGATTTTTCCAAAGTATTTAAACAAATTTTCCATTCAGTAGAAAAAGTTTGTTTAAAAGCTTTCAAAGTAACAATTGAAAAAGAAAAATTTTCAAATGGAAATTTGTGGAGGAACGAGTGATTTTCCGGGGGTTAGAACAAACGTGTGATCAGGAAACTCTAAGGAATACATTGGAATACTCCATCCTACTTATTTATCGAACACGCTGCAGCTAAATCTACTTCAATCGATGCATAGAACACGTGTTTTTTAAGCATTTTTAATATTTTGAATTTTCGGTTGGAGTAAAATTATTATGTTTTTTGACGCTTGTGTGTTGTTCAATAGAGTTCGTGAACTCGAAAAGGATTTTTTTGTAAATTAACCTGTTCCTGCATGGTTAGCTGGAGAAAAACCGGATATGCAAGGGACGTGTGACAATACTCACATAATAAAATAATACAAAATCAATGTTACTACATTTATAAAATTTATATGACGGTTAGAAAATTATCAAAAGCAGATATTTTCGGTTTCGATAAACAATTGAATTTTTTGCTTGGAGAAGTAATCTTATAACAGTTTTTATCCCCTCAGTATATAAGTTATTCTCTGAAATTTAGACGGCTTCGTATTGATTTCATTTGGATTTGATATCTGTTACTTTTTCCACAACAAATCTTTTATATTGCAAAATATCACCATTGAGCGTGTATAGTCAGCATAACAAAAAAATAGTTTTGGTTTATGTTCCAAAGTGGTAATTGAAATTGCTGTACCTGAAATTAGTGATTATTACGCTGTTGTGGTATCCTTATCATTTCTTCACTTTATCAGACCTATCATACCACTGTTGATCTTAACTTCCACGTTCAATACTTTAGTGAGGTTGTTTATAAATTTGTGCCCGAGTATTCATTAAAAACTTGCTTTCGATCTCCTTGGTTCAATAATGATACCAGGCCACTAATTATGAAGCGCAATTTTGCTTAAAACTGCTGGAAAAGGTACGGAGGAGCTGAGTTAAAGCAAACTATAAGAGCCTTCGCAGCAAAACTGCTTCATCAATTCGTAATGCGAAAGTATATGTGCCAAATTCGACCCACTACTACAAACTAAATTGATTTGGAGGAATATTAAAGAGGCAGCAATTATTCCAAATGACACTCTAACACGTACTTTCGATCCGGATGAATTAAATGTCTACTTTATAAATAGGGCACAAAGTAATACTTCATTTGGACTAGATTTTCATCAGGAATCATATGATAACAGTAATGGTTCCTTTTTTCCCCATACATAATTAAGCCTATTTTGCATATATTAAATACAGCAATTACCAAATCCTCATTCCCGACTCAGTGGAAGGTTGCAAAAGTATATTCAACACAGAAAAGAGTCAACCATCTATGTTTCAGGATTTTAGACCCATTTGTATTTTTTCTATGCTGTCGGAAGTATTGGAACGCATGCTATACAGTCAAATCCGGGCATTTATTGATAGTAATTATCTAATTTCCGATCAGTTTTAGAACTAAACACTAATTCTAAACTACTATTATTGTTTATTGCTATGCTCTATTTTACTGAGAAGGCGCGACACAACATTGACTTTCGACAATCCAAAATACTGTGTTTACTCGACTTTTTGAAAGCCTTTGAATCGGTGGATTATCATATCTTATGTTATAAACTACTCAGTCAGTTTGACTTTTGTACCTCAGTAGCAAGTTTTGTACGGTCCTTTCTTACAAGTAAAGAATAAACTGTAGTTCACAATCGAACTTCAGGATTACTACCACTTTGCTCGTGTGTACCGCAGGAATCAATCTTAGGACCGTTGTTGTTCACAATATACATTAATGGTTTGATACTTGTCCGGGAAACTTATTCTATAATTTTGTATGCTATTGACGTTCAAATAATATCTTCCAACCAATCTTGACAATTTATTCATCAGTGTTGATGATTTTAATAATGACTGTGAACTATGGATAATAAGCTGTTGATGAATCCAATGAAATCGCAAAGCATAATACTTTTTCATACATGATTAGAAATCTTGGTGTAAAAGATAAAAATAAAGTATACCTTATAATATTAACTCTTTCTATTCCAAATTTCATATAGAAACTCATAAAGTCGAATAGTATATACATCATTTGTATACAATGTCAGTCTAACGTTAATACGAAATTTCCTACAAAAAAAGTTTCTATACGCATTTAAGATAAAATGTATCCGAAAATGTTTTAGAATTTATATTGGAAACAATAAACTCTATCAAATACGCATATAACTTACTTTATTTATATTTTGATGGTATATACTTTATATGATTTTTTTATAAATATCATATTCAGTTAGGTTCTCGACGTGTACTTTATACAACGTCTTTGGAATAAATTTTATATTACCTAGGTTATATATCTGGCAAAAATTCTTCAAAATTTACAAGTGTGTACCTTTTCTAACGGTTATTTCTTTGGTAATATATTCTTTACGCTATTTCGTTATTAACTAATCAGTCAGTAGAGCTTTAACCGCTATTCTGAAAACATCCTATTTAAACTAATGAAAAACTGAAGTGGAATCACATGGACTGTTTTAAATCGTATATCCAATATAATAGCTTTTTGCAACTTAAATTGAAAAACGGCAGGGTAAAGAAAAAAAGAGATTGAAGAAGAAAACAAGGATAAGCCGACAAATACGCAAACAGAAAAGGCCCCTCCAGAAAGGATTCTCTACGACATTGATGAGCTAAAAAGGTTTCTACTTTATTTTGTCTTTTGATTTTAACATAATTAAACTTAGTTTATTAGCCAAGGCTTACACCTGCGGAGTATACCAACTGTACAGGGGCCAGAGCACCATATATGGTGGCTGAAGGAAGTTCTAAGTCGTATATAACACAATATATGATTATACTGAATGAATATATGATACGTCTCAAGACTGGAAGAATTAGATTTAGTATTTAAATTACATTTTTTAATATCTCATATGACAATAATCTGCAATAAACTGCAATAAAAAATTTCACTACATGATGATATTTTATTAATTTATACATAAAATTAAAATTAATTCACTATATACAATATATAGTATAAACTTTATCTACAAAATATATACCAGTTATTATAAAATTTATAGAAAACATAATAGATGAAGATAATAGGTAATTACATGTAAAATTAATATATAAAATGGATAAGTTCCGCCTATAGTTCATGGTATTAATTAACAAACAAAAGTATAAAGTTTATATTAACTTTTGTAAGGATTTATATATAAGTATATTATTCTTGTATAATATTTACACCAAGATTACTAACTATGTGGGCCAAGGACGACTGTGAGTGTTCCGGCATTGTATTTATTTAAATAGTAGCCGTTTAGAATATATTTAAGTAGTAAGTAACTTAGGCATGTCTGTGGATGTAATGTTGACATAGTGTTATCACATTGATATAACTTATTTCCAAAGTCTATGGTGGCTTAAGAAACTTATGGCGTCGTACATGGTATGCAAAAGCATTTTAATTCCTATTACGACTTATGACATTTGCATATACTCCAATGTTGATAATAGTTATTAATCGTAGGAAATTTATTGTGGGGTGCAATGTGTGTGCGTGATATATTAAATATCACTCGGGTTATTTTATGGTCTCTGGCGATACAAGCTTATATCTGAATTTTCTAGGTAGATTTTTGACTGCCCACTGGATGAATATTTAAAATTCAGACTTAGTGTCATGATATTCATATACATATGATAATAAACAATCATTGTCCTAACTAGCTAAAAAATTTTATAGGGTTTCCTCCATCACGTCGTACCCAAACATATTAATCTTCCAATGTTTCAGACTTTTTTTTAGTTCTCGCACCTTTTTCATTCATAGGGTTAGAGTCTGGAATAGTTTTCTTCTGAATATTCGTATAAGGTCTATCTAGTCCGGGGGGTTTCAAACTTTCAACACTTTAGGAATTTATTAGCTTATGTCTGTTATATATTACTTTCTGTTAACTTTTACACATTTGCAGTAATGATGTCTCTATTGTTTTATTATTACTCTTTTTTCGTCCTATAACCATGTATATCTTTTTACATCTGCTTTATCTATTACGATTGTTGTTATTATTATTATCACTTTTTATTTGATTTATTCTCATTTCTTTAGTTTGCTTAGTTTAAAATTTGCAACTCCAATGTAGAATCATCACTTTAGAATTTTTTATTGCATTTTAATTTATAACTAAAGATTTCTTGAATGAAAAGTTATACTATATACTTTCACGGTACTAACGAAAGAAAGAACCAGTACAGAAAAATTTGAATGTATAGAGTGATTTGAAATGTTTAAACGTCAATCAAAATTTTTGAGTTGTCGTAGTCTTGCATTGAGGGTATAAGATAAATATAGATTAAATACACACCTGAAGTTACAACAGTTGAATTTTCTTAACTCAGAAATTGCGAAAATTAATGAAAACTGTAGAAAAGGGTGTAGAATTATGAGATATGGTAGCAATTTGAGACACCGGGGTTTTGGTCTCCCTACGCTACTGATATCTAAAACGTGGCTAGGCTACCATTGCTGTTAGTTCTGCGAAGGTTTTGAAACAGTCGGCGGATATTTCGTTATTAGTCTTGACGCGTGCTGAACGTTCACAGTGAGGGCATAACTGAAAAGTTTTCTTCACATGTTTTGCTTTACAGTTTATTTCTGCAAATTTTTCTAGTTTAGAACAAACGAATACGGTAAGTTACATTATATTTACTTCAGTTTTAGAATATAATTACATACCATATTACAAAAAAGCTTGAGTTTTTCTCACCAAATTACTAATTTTACTGGAAAAACCAATTGCTTGCAATATGAGACACTTGGCCATTGGTTGGTAATAACGTGAGACTATCTCATATTTCTACCAACTATTAAAGCAGTATTCTAGATGATGATAGGCCTATAATAGAGTTATACAGTATTTTAAAAATGTTATAATATTAACGAGTTAGTATCACTAATACTGCACACATTTTTGTCACACTTTTTCGTTTGTTTTTGATATTATAATACAGTCTCATAGTACTACCCTACTTTGGAAATTTCTAATTTTAATATTTTTTGTTTAAATAAATAAATTTTGAACGTGTTGTGGTCTACATTATTTATGTTAATATCACTGATAAATAAACCAAATTGCCTATCTTTGTAGCATTTATTTTTTGGATATGTCTATTTTGGGGCCTGTTATCATTAAAACCATAATTGGTATCCCATATTTCTACCCCCTCCTCTATTTCTTAATAAAGAATTATTGTTATTCTTTATTATACAACAGATCGTATAAGTGTTAGGTATGTCAGAAATGTAAAAGAAGAATACAAAGTCATTTATTCTCTCATAAGCTCACATCTCCTTACTAATTTTTTCAAATTACGATTTCGAATTAGGAACATAATATAAAATGTGAGGTTAGATTTTGCTTATAAATTAATAAGGTATATCAAAATTGGATATACTTTTATACCATATATACTTAGTCTAAAATATTTACCAAATTTTGCGAGCCAAATTTTGGTCAAGCTGACTTCACATACTCATAAACTGCAACACTTTTGTACCACATAATAATATTATATATACAATGTCAAAAATTATGTTAAAGTAAAGCCCTGTGTATCGTTTTATACTTGAGAATAATTAATTATTATCAAAATCATTTCATATTTTATATTTCAGAAAATAGGAAAATTTAGTAAATCTCTGCCGCCAGCCCTGGAGCTAATTATTCAGTTTAATTTTAGAAAGGTAAAATAACAAAATTAAGTGCAAGTACTCAGCCGAATGTCATAGGCATAATGACTATGTATGTACATGCATATATGTATGTATGTAGGTACTTGGCCGACGACGGTAGGGCGCAGTCTAAAGTCTAGAATTAGAACTAACAACTGAATAGAGCGAGAATCTTTTCATGCATGGCCTCTAAGCATATGTACATAATGTATACATGTTTGTATGTACATATGTGTTATATTATTATGAGAGATAATTCGAGATATGCAATTTTCTATTACTTTAAAATTGTTGTTTCACATCTACCCAAAAACAAGCTTGGCTTCGACCAGACTCAATATAGTTCTCTTCAAGACATTAAGTAAGAGATTTGTGAAAAGAAGAGCATTTTTTTCGCAAATAGTTTTCTCAGATTGGGTTTATGTTTAAAACTCTAAACGAAATGTGTCACTTATGCTTGCTTGCTATCTGCTTTAGTATTCTCGTAGAGCCATAGAGCTTTTTCATACTTAGAAGAAAAAAAGTTCCATTCGGATTTCTCGACGTTTATTGACCTTATTTGAAAAAAATTTGCTTAAATAAGAAAAAAGAAAACAACTTGCTCTTGTGATCTGATTAATTGACCTTACATAAATGAAATCTTCATTATTCCTAATATGCAAAAAAACAAAAAAAAACTTGTTCTCATTCGAATAGTTTCTACGGATTGAGTAGAGACAAATTTATTCACAAATAAAGTTAGTTAGTTATTCTCAATGCATCTTATGTAAATTTATAAGTTAATTCAACTAAACTGATTCAGCTGTGCATTTTCAACTAAGGTAATGATCATTAGTCACATTAGATATTTAGTACCATAATATGTTTGTTAAATGCAGCCAAAGTTACTCTGTGCCCGTAATTTGAATCAATTAAGCTTAGAGCACCTGTGCTTTGTGCATTTGAAATTTTTAATTGCACTTAGAATAACTAAAAATATTGCAGTAGTTAGATTATAAAGCGCTTTAGTCAAAATGAGATTACATAATACATATTAAACATCACTATACATACATATATCAATGGATGAAATGCCTACCCAATATAGGTATTTTTTGTGCTTACAGTGTCAAGTTCTGATTCTCAATTGATTCCACGATAGCTTCAAAAGCTTTGCAAGGGTACTTTGATAAGATTTTCTTGCTTAAGTATTAAGATCTAGTCTTGTAGTTGTTTGAATCAAGGATAGTTAGTGCTTTTATACACTTCCACATTAGCTTCGGTTTGGTGTCAGTAAAATACATACAGAAATAGTTTTCAAAGCAGATTGGAACTATGTATATATATAAAGGGTTTTCCAATAAGAGGTGTTATTTTGATATTCAAAGACAAATACTATTTTGTGAGACAAATGATCGGATCTTTATTCCATTATAAAGAGGAAGGTATGCCGTTAATAATGGAAAATAACATTAGCTAAATGACCACCACGACCACGCCTACAGGACCATATCCTTTTCATGAAATTTTCCATAACCAAATCGCAAAGTGGCTGCCCTATGTCCTCGATAGACTCACGAATTCCATCTTTGAGGTTTTGAATCGACGCTGGGCTGTTGGCGTAGACCTTTCTTTCACGTGGCCCCAAAGGAAGAAGTCGCAAGGCGTTAAGTCACAAGATCTCGGTGGCCAATTGTGATCACCTCTTCGAGAGATAACACGGTCCGGAAACTTTTCCCGTAAAAGATCAATGGTTTCGTTGCTTGTATGGCACGTAGCGCCGTCTTGTTGAAAGTAAACGTTATCCAGATCAATACCATCCAATTCCAGCCATAAAAAATCATTAATCATCTGTCGATAGCGTAATCCATTCACCGTAACTATTGCTCCAGCCTCATTTTCGAAAAAGTAAGGTCCAATGACCCCGCACCAAACAGTCACACGTTGAGGATAGAGAGGCTTTTCAACAATATCTCTTGGGTTTTCCGAGCCCCAGATGCGACAATTTTGCTTGTTGACGAAGCCATCGAGGTGAAAATGGATCATTTTCATGCATTTCAAGGACCCAATCAGCAAAGACTCGACGTTGTTGATGATCGGCCGGCTTGAGTTCTTGTGTTAACTGAACTTTATAAGCCTTAAGACCCAAATCTTTATGCAAAATACGGTGTAATGACGTTTGTGGAATGCCTAATTCCAAAGAACGACGAGGAATGGACAAACCTGGGTTTTCTTCAACACTTTCGGTTACAGCAGCAATATTCTCGGCTGTTCTTGAGCGACGTGCACGGGTTTTATTCTTCACATCACTAACTTGTCCCGACAGCTCGAATTTTTCTACCAATTTCTGTATTGCGGTCCGACAAGGTGCTTCACGACGACCCAAAAATGTTCGAGTTTTACGAACCGTCTCTGCCACATTTTCACCATTTTTATAGTGAATTTTAATAGTTTCAATTCATTGTTGAATCGTGTATCGTTCCATTTTTATTAATTGCATAGTTTTTACTTGTCAAATGTCAAAAAATGACAGCTCCAAATGTGACATTTACCGAAATAGCGGGCTAATTAAAATAACACCTCTTATTGGAAAACGCTTTATTAGAAAGAGTAAGTAATGAATTGCCCAGGGCCCCACTGAGTTTTTAAAATAGACCTGGAAATGAACATGATGATGATATTTTTGATAACGGTCCTTATTAGAAGAAGAAAATAATAATGGTAATATAATCAATGAAGAGTCCCAATCGTGCTCAAGTTGCACAATTCCACCAAACATATTGTTTCTGTCTTGCAAACATATGAAAATTTGTGGTGATGATTTCCTTTTACAAGTGCAAGAAAAAATAGGCTCTCTGAAAATAAAGTGTTTATAATTTCAATTATTCATTTGGCGGAAGCTCTAAGGAATTTTTTTCCTCTAAAAACTGTTCGCCATCTTGAATTTTCTATATAACTTGAGAAAAGCCTGACAAACAAATCCTATCAAAGACTAGTTCTATAAGATGAATACGGGATTTTCATGTGTTCGGGAAGCTTCCGCTGCATAGTCTATAGATGTTTCCCAGAATACTACTGCTAATTGTTTTAAAAAAATATGGTTTTGGTGAATATTCTGAATGGAAGGAGGATGATTTAATTCCTCTCTGTAACTTGCGTAATGCTTCTACCATATTGCCCCAAAATAAGGAAGGAAACGAGATTTCCTTTTAAGTCACATTAACTTCAATATAGTGAATATTTCGGCTGATGTTATGGGAAAAAGCCAAGCTGTACAAAATTAAATTATCATCAAAAATTCTAAAACCATTACTTGAATATATATAAGGTATTTTATTACTGTAATGGCGGCTGAGGTTTTCATAGAGCACATTTTTTGATGCTATTGCTCGATCTTGGAGCTGTTTATTACAGATCAGCTTTCTATATTTGTGTCTATGTCTCTATACTTGATATAAAGGGTTTTCCCTTAGCAGGTCACCTATTCAAACAAAAAAGTGTCTGGTGGGGAGGGGGGGGGGCAATATCAAGCGTTTTGAAATTACAGGGTGATTAAAAAAAACTAGTTTTTCACAAAACACCCTGTACTTTAATAAGTAATGGGCGCACAGTCACAGTTAAGAGCTCACTGTATGCAGAACTTCATGGTCTTTCCAAAGACTACTCTAGCAGCCCCACGCTATTAGCTATCGGCAGTTGTTAAACAGTTATTAGCTCAGAAACTATGCAAGTCAAACCGAAATTAGCGAATTTTTTTTTAAATTACGTGTTTTCAGTCACTAATGGAACAAACGACATTGACGGATATGGACCAAATGCTGTCCAGAAGTGGGAGTACCTTCAAGAAGTTTCTTGTATTAATGTATAAATAAAAAATATCAGTCCGAGAGGAATTAAATTAACGTATTTTTAAAGAGATTTTTAACCCGTAGCTGGCACACTGCGGTCAGACTGACCTCAGCCGTATTCAAGTCCAATTAAAAACTCCCGCTTTTACAAATATGGACTATAAACACCACCTGCCGTTAGTTGAAGAGTACCCTGAAACCTTGAGCCCAAATCAAGTATTAGAAAGTGTTAGTGTAGCTCTGGAAGCTGTACAAAGTTGAGTGATGCCGTAAAAGACCCAGTGTGGCAGCTACATAGCTACATAGCTGCAATATTAAATATTGATCCACAAAAAGAAACGTCGCATGCAGTAGCTGTCAAAGACCAATTTGTGAGGAACAACGTCTTACTTTTTGTCACTCTTGCGTTGGAAATTGTATTTTGAATTTCCTTAAAGATAAAAAAAACAAACAATTTTTTTAGTGAAAATATGCATTTTTTGCATTCAATAATATTTTTCAATACTAAAAATTATTTTATTTTTTCAAAAAGACAATCATTTTATATTTTAAAGTAAGTATTAACGAATATTAGGAAATTTATGTAAAAAAAAAATCAATATACTCTCGTAGCTTCATTCAGTGTGTTCCGAAACCTAGGTGGGTTGGGTGCGGAACTTCATTGCGGGGCGGCAGACGAAGCCCGAATTCCGTTTTTTTCCCCAGAGGAGGGGTAGCGGGAGGGGGAGCTGACTCTTGACTCCTGGGATAGAACTTCATGCGCTTCGGTTTATATATTAGTCTTGGCCTAAGGAACAAAAAGCCGTAAGCGTTCATTCTGAACAGCACTTGGTCCATCTCCCATACAAAAACTTTCAATGTGCTTTAGGTTTGAGAATAGCTTTGGAAATATGTTAAGAGCTAATAACTCTTAAAGGGCTACAACTAGCACATAGGGTATAGGCTATTATAATACGTTAAATTAAAGAGAAGAGTCTACAGTTTATAGGTTTTATAAAAAAAAGTCATGTTAACGATTGTGTTGTAGAAAAAAATAGAGATCAAACTAAAAAAAGGTACGAAAATCCGGAATTTTTAGTTTAGACAAGCATAACTCTTGAGAGGAGAGAGGTACGGGGCTGGTTATGAAGGTTATGAAGTTCTGCATATAAGAGCTCTTAACTAGTTTGCTTTCTTAATCACCCTATAACTCCTAAACGGTTGATGTTGCCCCCACCCCCTCTCCAATACATTTTTTTTGCCTACGTGATTACTATCACCTTCTGATCTATTGACCTCCTAAGGGGAAACACCCTGTAATTAATTTTGAATGAATATTTTGCTAATGATAATAATTTTTGAGTCCAAATCACTATATGCGTCTACCAGGGTAGAGCGCTAAGTTTACAATACCTTCACGTAACGGGAAGTCATCCTTAGTCAGTGACTGTACTTTTCTAGATAGTATATTTAATATAATAGAAGTTCCATTGCTTAAAAAACTACCTATTAAATCTAATAACCTTATTGTAATTAATAGAATAGAATTTATCGACACTAAGCAAAATCGGCCAAAGGGCTATACAAATTTTGAACAAGGATTAATTTGTAAATAAATTTTGGACAAGGATTCTTTTTCTAAATGCTTTTAGGAAGCATAACTATACTATATACAAGATATTCTTTTGCGAAGAATGACCTTCTGAAGATTTCATTGTTTCAATTTCTTCATTATCTTCTTCCTTGCTATCTGCAGCCGGATATTCCTTAAATAAATATACGTGAGGTTCCATTTCTCTATGCAAATACCGTTCTTTGGTAAAATCATTCTATCTAAGTATAAATAGGGGAGACCGAGGATAAAAGTAACAGCGCCATGAAAGTAACATGCCTCGCGTACGAACATATTGAGAAGTTTTGCCCTACAGTTTAGATGCGTACGCCTACGCTTTCTCGCATTGGTCAGTTTCAGACGAACATTCCTGTCAGTTACACTTTGCAGAACTGAATTTTTATATTTATGCCACTCATGTAATTTTTTCTAATTTTATATTTTTCTAGAAATCCATAGGGGTGCATTCCATAGCCTGTGCATTCCTGAATAGTGATTTTTTAACTATCTATATTTTAGTTTCACAATTCCTGTGCGGTTTTAAGGTAATGATTTATTTTAAAAAACATTACCGGGGGCAAAAGTACTCGGTATGTTAAGAATACGAGTAAAGCTAGTAATTTCTTATAATTAGGTATTTACTTAAGTATAATATATATTTGAAAATGATTTATTATAATAATGAAAAATATAAAAAGCTGATATTATATTTGCACTATATATTTCCTTGTTTTAACTTTGAATTATGTTTTGTTAGTTTAACAATAATAATAGATATTTAATTTATTTTTATAAAAAGGAAGAGAATATTTTTGTTTGTTTTTTTTTTTTTATGTATAGTAAAGGTTAATTCTTGTTGTTATTAAAATTATTTTTCACTTAACTTCCTTAAAATAAACAGTGGTACTTCTGTCTCCACTACATGCTACTTTCGTTCTAGGCCCCAGGATGAAAGCAACAATCGACGTGTCTCCGAAAAGCTCTTATAGTTATTTAACAGCTTCATTTGGGAAACTGAAAACTAGTTGCATTTATAGCGGACTGAGCCAACATTGAGATTATATAATTTATTTAATTGCATTTTTATTACTAGTTGACAGGTGAGCCAAATGTAAAAGATCTTACTTTTGTCCCCGGTCTCCCCTACATAGGCTTGTGCGCACAGGGATCGAAATAAAAATTTTCTTTGTGTTAACATCGGCGCAATACAAATTCAATAGCAATGAACTTGTGCGCATTGAATCACAGCGAGATTCACGGCCACATATTCTTCTGAAGTGAGTGACTCAACAGCTATAGCAAATTATTTCCATGTAAATGCACTTTAATTTGGTTAACCTAGAAATTTATCGACGCACAATGTTGAATCTGCTGTGGTGCATTTAATGTTATATTGAATCAAAGTCTAGGGATAATACTTGTTGATGGCAATTTCGAAGTGTTAAAAATAGATATCCGTCAATTTTTTCTAAGAGACCATGGTTGGCAAGTAACGATATAAGTTAAAATAATTTTAAATGTAATTGTAATTAAGCATGCACCAAATAGTGAAAATTTCCACTTCGTTTTTTTGAAATCTAATTTGAAAGTAACTGAAATACATACATTCGTAAATGATGCCGTAATTCGATCCGTCTGATTACGTCGATTTACAGCCTGCGGTCATTGATGCTCTGGAATTTTTTTCGACATCGAAAAATGCAACCACGTAAACTGTTCAATTGCTTTCGGTCCTCAAAACCGTGAATTTCGATTCTGGTTCTTCATTTAGTACGCTCTTTGGCTTTATCTTTATGACTAACACAATTGAAGATTATTATCGTATGTCGATCTAAAGGGTGCCAAGATGGTTTTCCAAGGACACAACTGTATAAACTGTATCCTGATTCTCGATTGCAAAAAATTTTTTTTATTTGAACTTAATTTTTTTTTATAGGACTTTTTTAAAATTTTTTAAATTAGGGACCTTTTTTAAAATTGACAGTTAGATACCTTTTATACACCTTTTTCTCACAATACAAATCTAGACTGACATATCAAAAATATTTTCAAAAAAAAAAAAAAACGGACGGAAAACTATTCCGAATACGTAACACAGAAGAATTGGATGAGAGTGAACGTATAAAAAATAATTAAAGCAAGATACTTACAGCGAGAGATGTAAGCCACTACAGATCTTCAAACCACATCTTGATCTATTCATTACTGATCTAGAGGATCATTGAAACGTCGAAACATTTTGTCAAAAAACTCATTTCTTTTTCCGGAGCAAATGAAAATAATTTTAGATGAAGCAGCGTGTGGACAATTGTTCGAGACTTACACTTAAATTTTACACGATAATTCATCTGAGCTATGGATCAATGAAGTCAAAATCTGGAGGCGTGGAATTGCAGATAAAACAATTAACAATTCCCTCGAAGCTCTTGATATCTGCAGCAAGGATACATTCTTAAATGTTCACACACTTTTGAAAATTATAATGTTGTTACCTGTAATCACAGCTCCGAATGGGCGTACATTTTCCATTCTTTGCGTGTCATCTCAAAGCCTATTTATGGTCCACAATGAGAGAAGACCGTTTGAACGGATTAGATAAATTAAACATATATCGGAGTTATATTGATTTTTTTCTGTACCTTGGCGTATTAATTTATTGAAACAATAGCTGTGTTCTTTTGTGTCTGCAGAACAGAGCAGAACAAAAGATACACAAAAGAGCGCCTCAAGAGAACAACATTTTTATGACCAGCAATTGGCACTGGTTTTCTAAAAACATTTTATTTATTAGTCCTTCAAACTGCCAAATCCAGTTTCTCCACAACATTAATTTCAACGTATTAAAATAATTTGTTTTTTTATAATAATACTGCATGTTAAAAAAAATACAAAATGTAAAAGGTGTCTAGTGAATCTATATTGCCATACTAATAGCATCTATTGTGAATTACATGAAGGAAAATTTTCTATATAAAACTTCACTCATACATTTCTAAATATATATCTATGTACAGGTTCGTTACAAATTTAATTACCAATGAATCATAATAATTGATTTTGTCAATTTGTGTAAAGTATTATGCCTATGACATAGATGAGATATCAATTCTTAAGAACTTGGAATACCCCGTTTAAAAACTATAAGCACAGATAAGTAATACCCAGATATTGAAGGAGATAGGATAGTCAGTTTATGCCCCGTATGTAGTGAAATCTTCAAGGTATTTTGTGCATTATTTTTGCTTAAAGTATTTGCTAAGGCTCTTGACAAAACTTCTATAGTTTTCACAATATTTTTCTACTTTTCAAGCGCAGGCTGAAACCAAATTTTTCGGCTGGTCTGTAGGCTGGCTGGCTGATATATACATCATGACTGGCTCATGAGAATCAAATTTTTAATATTGGTTTCCAAATCTAGGTATTACTTATCTGTGTTATAAGTTTCATTAAATACTCTCTATATACCCAAAAAGCTATGGGCATATAGGAGTTATCGATACCATCAATAATTGCTGTAATTGTGCGTAAAAATGTTCAAAAAAGAAAAGATTAAGTGTGATAATTAAAACAATTATATTATTGTATCTACTTAAGTTTTTTGAAAAAAACTGTTACCGAAAATGTGAAATTTCATATTTCAATATAGTCACTAATTTTATTTGTTTTCATAAAATGTAACAGGAAACAAACATAGAAAGAAACAACATGCCACAAAGTTTAATCAAACTTTGCGGCGCCAAAGAGTGGCATCAAACTATATTTGAAAACCATTGATTTAAAGTTATTTTGTGGCTAGTAAAAAACGCCTTGCGCTCATTGTATTTAGGACTAATAATATGATAATGTCTCAAATTAAGCAAAAATATGTCTGTGCTTTCCCAAGAAAGCGAAGAAGAAGGATCAAACAATTTATCTTTTGTCGCTTAAGATAATGAATTTGTCGCCTTATTTTTGCCTTTTAGCGGGCATTAAAGCTAATATATTTGTTACTTCCATTTCCAATTTATTTATACTTAAAAACCTGTCACCTGAATTGACATATCAAAATATGGTTTAATACCTAGCTATTCCGAACATCCCGATATGAATAACTATGTAGGTATCGATTCCTCATATCTGTCATAAGCATTGAAACACGCTGTCCAATTCAGTTTAATGAATTTGCTAAGAGCCGCATAACGACCAAAGTTTTTTTCAATATATCTCCGGATTTGCATCAAATATATGCATGCCCTAAGCAATATCTAAATATACATTCCTTTCGCCTTAACTTTTTCAAGAATATTTTTATTTCCAGAGCCAAACTAAGTTCCCGCCATTATAAAATATTTAATTGAATTTCCTAAACTGTACATTTCCAGATTTTTAAATGTTGTAATTTATCTTACTTTTACTTCAGCAAAAACTCATCTCAATTTGCAGCCCATAAATAACATCCTTGCGAAAAGGGTCAGTGCGGCGAACCTGCTTTAAATTTAAATTTCATGGATTAATGGATACCTGCTGATGGCATCTCCAGTCACATATTTTACACAACGCCATTAATTTTCTACCTTTCTGCATATTAGGAGTCTGTTTTGGACTTTCTAATGGGGAGCCTATACTATAGTGTGGGCTTTATCCAAGAGGGCATAATACTAGACCGGAGAATTAACATTGAAATACAGTAACGTGTAATAAAATCAAAGCCTGCGTGAAATCAAGCAAATATTTTCCCAACATTTCTTAAGATTACTGCCTTATCCTTTCGTCTGGTGTATATGTAAGTATGTTCTAAATATGTAATAAAGTAGACACGGTATGTAGATAAACTAACTTTCAAGGGTAGAAATTTTCGGTAGATATTAAATTTGTATTTTGGTGTCAACAAGTTACTTGAAAATATTTTCGTCTACAAGAAAATAATGGAGGGAATTTTCATGATATCACATTCTTCAAGGACTTAATGAGAAAATTCATGGAGTGGAAACATTTTAGAGGACAAAAGCATCTTTAATTCATTAGATGAATAGATGAAACGAAGTTGAATGCAATTAAACGGGGTTAATAATAAAGAGAAAATTTCCTGTAATAAAGTCATTCAACATCCGTAAAATTCCGACATAACAGAAAGTGTAATTACTGCACCTAGTCAACAATTTGAAGACAATTTGGAGTGTGAGCATTATAAATTTCATGATGTCGATGTTGAAATGTTTTTTACAATAAAAATTTTCAATTTTTTACATGTTTATGTGCTTCATTAAGTTCATAATCATCTTTATGACTCTTTAGTATATTTTCAGAAATTTCATTCCGATGTAGTAAATTTTAAATGGGAATTCTTGAATCTGATTCACAAGGAAGCATTTTATTTAAGGTCCACAAATGCTAAGGTAAGGGAGGACAGATGTCGTATGATTGGAGTAAAGAATAGATATCATCAACGCCAACAGACATCTTTTCTAAATCTATTTTGTCAGGGCTATATATATATACTCTATTAAATTAGCACTCGTGGAAAATTTCTGTATAGAGCAGTCCACAACTGATAATTCAAACTTCAGGAGCAGATAGAGGAACATTGAGTTATGAAAGAGCAAAATGCGTCGTTTAAGAGGGAGAGCAGCAATCTTACTATACACCCATACATGAATGATGCGAAATGATGACTAACTGTCCATATTTTCTAAAAAATATTTTACTTATATATTTTTTTTTAAACTTTACCCCTTTTTTCGCCAAACTGCATTGTCACCAGCTGTAAACACATTGCGATAATCACCAACGCTGAGAAAATGATAAAAATTGCGTTCATCAGGCGAAAAATAAAACTGAAGCTTTTCTGCCAGTTTGTGCTGAGGGACCAACACATCATCACCACAATCATCTAAATATAAAAAATATGAGATACCACTGCTTTCTCATGTGCCCTTTTAAGAGACCACAACTTTCTGTTAATATAAAGGGTTTTCCAATAAGAGGTCTTATTTTAATTAGCCCGCTATTTCGGTAGATGTCACTTTTTGGAGCTGTCGTTTTTTGACATTTGACAAATGGAAACTGTGCCATTAATACAAATGGAACGATACACGATTCAACAACGCATTGAAATTATTAAAATTCACTATAAAAATGGTGAAAATGTGGCAGACACGGTTCGTAAAACTCGAACATTTTTGGGTCGTCGTGAAGCACCTTGTCGGACCGCAAAACAGAAATTGGTAAAAAAATTCGAGCTGTCGGGACAAGTTAGTGATGCGAAGAAAAAAACCCGTGCACGTCGCTCAAAAACAGCCGAGAATATTGCTGCTGTAGCCGAAAGTGTTGAAGAAAACCCAGGATTGTCCATTCCTCGTCGTTCTTTGGAATTAGGCATTCCACAAACGTCATTACACCGTATTTTGCATAAAGAATTGAGTCTTAACGCTTATAAAGTTCAGTTAACACAAGAACTCAAGCCGGGCGATCATCAACAACGTCGAGTCTTTGTTGATTGGGTCCTTGAAATGCATGAAAATGATCCGGAATTCCATCGAAAACTCATCTTGAGTGATGAGGACCATTTCCACTTCGATGGCTTCGTCAACAAGCAAAATTGTCTCATATGGGGCTCGAAAAACCCAAGAGTTATTGTTGAAAAGCCTCTCTATCCTCAACGTGTGACTGTTTGGTGCGGTTTATGGTCCCGCGGGGTCATTGGACCTTACTTTTTCGAAAATGAGGCTGGAGCAACAGTTACGGTGAATGGATTGCGCTATCGACAGATGATTAATGATTTTTTATGGCCGGAATTGGATGGTATTGATCTGGACAACGTTTACTTTCAACAAGACAGCGCTACGTGCCATACAAGCAACGAAACCATTGATCTTTTACGGGAAAAGTTTCCGGACCGTGATATCTCTCGAAGAGGTGATCACAATTGGCCACCGAGATCTTGTGACTTAACACCTTGCGACTTCTTCCTTTGGGGCCACGTGAAAGAGAAGGTCTACGCCAACAGCCCAGCGTCGATTCAAGAGCTCAAAGATGGAATTCATGAGGCTATCGAGGACATAGGGCAGCCACTTTGCGATTTAGTTACGTAAAATTTCATGAAAAGAATATGGTCCTGTAGGCGTGGTCGTGGTGGTCATTTGGCTGATGTTATTTTCCATTATTAACGGCATACCTCCCTCTTTATAACGAAATAAAGATCCGATCATTTATCTAAAAAAATGGCATTTTTCTTTGAATATCAAAATAATACCTCTTATTGGAAAACCCTTTATTTTTGTAATTTTCAGAAGATGTCAAGATATTATTAATAGTTGCTTGTAAATCATTGGGCAGCTCCAAAAACTTTCGGAATTTTTATTTAATAATAATAATACACATACACATAGGTAATGTATACCTATATAATTTTTTCAATCGATATTATCTACAATTATTTGCCCGCGCGAAACAACACCACTAATTTAGCTATGAACAGTAACAATCTTTGGATTCGCGAAATAATCACTTTTTCCAAATATTTAAAAAAATTTGAATTTGAATCAATGAATCAAACAGATTTTTACAATTATGTGTTAGTCTTTTGATTCAAAGAGTTTTTGAAAAGCAGTTTCTTCTTCTACTTCGTTATTGGAAGCCATACCACCATGATATTTTCGGCCCAAACTATCTCAGTTTTCATACATTCAGATTTACATTTGTATATTTGTTAGATACAAAAATATGAAAATTTTCAAAATGTCTTTTATAATGCTTTAAAAATGACTTGTATAAAATGATTGGATACATTCAGAAAAACAACGCTTGTATGACGAATCAGGCTTTAAATTGTGCACGTTTTTTAAATGTTTCCGCAAATTACTAATTGAAGTTTTGTCGATCACGTTCTACTTTGAAATGCATGCAATTGGTGGCAAACTGACTGATGTAACCGTTCGTGTCTGCCAGTGCTTTTGTAAATTTTACTATATTTTTCTTGAGTTTAAAAAAGTGCGTACACTCAAAAAAATTTAGTGTTCAGTCCAAATAAATTTAGCAGGAAAGACTACAAGTGTTTGGGATTGTTCTTGCCACAAAAAATATTATTGTTCATGCAAATATATTAATTATTTCTCTTTAAATAGAAATGTTATTTCTGGAAAACAATTTTGGTTTATAGGAATTAAAAAATTGTTTACATTGTTTAATTCAGTAATTCAGTAGTAAATAGTTTGACTGAAGTATTTAGGGCGAGTATTTTTTATTTAGCCATTTTTGGTCTCCGATTTTGTTACTGTAATATTTTAAAAATTGTACAATTTAATATTAAGTTACGGATGACGATAACGCATCTTTTTACTATATTGGAAATACCTTTCAATCGACACGATGAAATAGTTAATTCATATTGTTATAAAGATTCGTATAGTTTCACTTAACCTTGATTTTGCAGTGTGCTCTTTCTAAATGAACTATCGAAAATTCATAGTACCTATGAGGAAGATGATAACTACCACTATGTACACTGTTTTTGGGCACTAAGTAAGTTAAAGAAATTATTTTTTGAAAGTAATATTTTGTATTCACATAAGTAGGCTATAATTATAATTTTAAATGCCATAAACATATGTACATACATACATTTTAACATTCCGTTAAATGTGTATTTCTCTTATTCTATTTTTTTTGTTTTTTACATTTAAATATTATTTATGCCAAATTTATTAGAATTAAGTTGTAAATTTTTTTATTCAATAACTTTTTAAAGGGAATACATAAAAATTTATTTAATTATTTATTTATTATTTTTCTACAAAGAAAAGATGTGAGTCACTTTTCAGTTCTTCACAGAAATATGCTTTTTCATTTGAAATTATTATATATTTAATTGAATAAAATACAGATATTTCAGATTTCAAGTAGATTTCGTCGTTCTGAAATTCACTCAGTGGCTAAAAGAAACCAATTTAATTAAAAATATAAATTTTTTAATCTTAGTCAATGCATACCCCATAATGTTGAATAAAACATTCCTGCACTTCTAATTATGAAGGTTTTCTTTTGTGCGATATAATCGGATTGGGCACTATGTGAGGGCATTAAACCAATAATTTGTCTCATGTTGGGATCTACAAAAACATATTTTGAAAGTTAAAAATTTGTTCTTAAGATTTCAGGATCGCATGGAAACGTCCCTTTCAACATAATTGCACATATCTGATTAATTTGAACGACATGTTAAACCTGATATATATATTATATAGGGAAACACTGATGTGATCGTTGCGATTTAATAAAAAAATGGCTTACCTAGTTTTTTTTACTGACGAAATTTTCAGATATTTTTTTACATACTTTTAAACGATGCTGCTTTTGATATTATCTTTTCAGTTACTACTGCGAGGTCTACATCTTGTAAGCGTATGATACGACCATATGATGCTTTAAAACCAGGAATATTTAAACCTACCGCATAGGCGCGGATCTAGCATTGAAATTAGGGGGGGGGGGGGTCATCTTACAAATTAAATCGAGCAAAAAAAAACAACATCCAACGCCGTAAGTCGATTCGCATAGCCACCGCAGTACTGCAGTACTTGGAACTAGGAAATCCGCATTAAGCGGTGTGGATGATGTGTCATTTTTTAGTATACTTTTTATTTTTACAAAAACTAATTTTTTTAATAGATTAGGGTGCAAACTGCAGGAGTCATTCAAGCCAAACTTTTCTCAATTTGACACACTGGCATATATAATATGGACTGCTCGATATGCTATTTCATGCGGGTACAATTTTTTGTGTCAAAAATAGTTCATACGTCGATGCCAACATTGAAAAATCCATTGGCGGAAAGTTGAAAAATGGAACCTCTCGAATTTCTATTAACCCAAATAATTAATTTAAAAACATTTATTTCGACAAACCCACTTATTTATTTATTTATTGTTTACAGCCCTTTCTCAGTTCGCACGTTACATAGAAAAGTGACCAAACTCAAACAAATGCAACTTTTCAGGAGAGCGAAAAAACGAAAAGCTGTACATAGAATTAATTCTAGCTTAACGTAGTAAATGTTTGCTAAAAATAGTCTGAACTCTTAAATTTGTTAGTAAATATATTTCTGAAGATTTATATAAAAGAAATTTTAAGTTTTTGTTACCGCAGTTGGCGAGGTTAGCTGTTAATCCCGTATCCTCTTAAGCTGTGTCGCTTTTCTTTCTTGTGAAATAAATATTTTTACAAGTTTTTTGTAGGTGGCACAACTCAAAAAACGATTTTTAAGAATTAAATTCCGTACTTCGAACTTTGTGGAAAAATGTCATAACTCATAATAAAATTTGTAAGAAATAAATGCTGTTTTGTGGAAAAGTGACACAATTTAAAATAATACTGTTAAAATGTCGAAAACATATTTACGTTTGTTATAAAGATCGTCACAAGTCAAAAAGTGACACTGACACACTGTTCTATGAAGAATATCTGTGTTCTTAAGTAACAGAAAAGTGATACTATCTCTATCTAGCGGCAAAAACAATCAGATAGAAATATGCCAATTTCATGGTGTAATTAACTCAAAAACGACAAATTTTGAGTTAGGTCACATTTCTATGTGACGTGCGAATTAGTAGTTGGTGCTTAGATCGAAAGAGAACGCTATATAGAAATGAATCCACTTTCTGCAGTGTATTTCTATGGACGTAGTCAGTCCATATTTTAAATGTCAGTGGTTTTACATAAGAACGCTGCAAATATTTTAGAATGTTAGGAGTGTTAGAGTGTGTGAAATTGCCATCAGCAATTGATTCAAATTCCTCAGTTAAAAACAAAAAGTATTTCCCATAGAACGACTTGGGACAAATAAAAGTTTTAAATTTCAACCCAAGTCGTTTCAATAGAAAAAAAGCCCCACGACAAATCTTACCTTCAGTAAGATTTGTCGAAAATAAAAATACGATATGTATGTACATATATACCTACATACATATCGGGCGCATAAAATTTACTCGGTGAAGATTTAAACGATCAAGTCTTCATCAAAAAGCCTCCTTTCAACAAATTGTCGAGAGCGGCATAAATTCTGGGTGCAACAATGTATGCACGATAGCAAGACGATGGTTTGATATTTATGAAAATTTCAAATTTCATTTCAACCATCGTCCGCCGCGATAGGCTGAACACTAATTGTAAACAGGTAAAGAAAATAGAAGTTGCGATAAGAAAAAAAAAATAAAATAAACGTTTTGTGAAAATAACCATAAGAGGAAGTTTGTGAAAGAAAAAGTTTGTGAACAAAGCAAAAGTAAAAAAAAAAAAAATATAAAGGGTTTTCCAATAAGAGGTGTTATTTATTTCATTATAAAGAGAAAGGTATGCCAGTAATAACAGAAAATAACATCAGGCAAATGACCACCACGACCACGCCTACAGGACCATATCCTTTTCATGAAATTTTCCATAAACAAATCGCAAAGTGGCTGCCCTATGTCCTCGATAGCTTCACGAATTCCATCTTTGAGGTCTTGAATCGACACTGGGCTGTTGGCGTAGACCTTCTCTTTCACGTGGCCCCAAAGGAAGAAGTCGCAAGGTGTTAAGTCACAAGATCTCGGTGGCCAATGGTGATCACCTCTTCGAGAGATAACACGGTCCGGAAACTTTTCCCGTAAAAGATCAAAGGTTTCGTTGCTTGTATGGCACGTAGCGCCGTCTTGTTGAAAGTAAACGTTGTCCAGATCAATACCATCCAATTCCGGCCATAAAAAATCATTAATCATCTGTCGATAGCGCAATCCATTCACCGTAACTATTGCTCCATCCTCATTTTCGAAAAAGTAAGGTCCAATGACCCCGCGGGACCATAAACCGCACCAAACAGTCACACGTTGAGGATAGAGAGGCTTTTCAACAATAACTCTTGGGTTCTCCGAGCCCCAGATGCGACAATTTTGCTTGTTGACGAAGTCATCGAGGTGGAAATGGGCCTCATCACTCAAGATGAGTTTTCGATGGAATTCCGGATCATTTTCATGCATTTCAAGGACCCAATCAGCAAAGACTCGACGTTGTTGATGATCGGTCGGCTTGAGTTCTTGTGTTAACTGAACTTTATAAGCCTTAAGATCCAAATCTTTATGCAAAATACGGTGTAATGACGTTTGTGGAATGCCTAATTCCAAAGAACGACGAGGAATGGACAAACCTGGGTTTTCTTCAACACTTTCGGCTACAGCAGCAATATTCTCGGTTGTTCTTAAGTGACGTGCACGGGTTTTATTCTTCACATCACTAACTTGTCCCGACAGCTCGAATTTTTCTACCAATTTCTGTATTGCGGTCCGACAAGGTGCTTCACGACGACCCAAAAATGTTCGAGTTTTACGAACCGTGTCTGTCACATTTTCACCATTTTTATAGTGAATTTTAATAATTTCAATGCGTTGTTGAATCGTGTATCGTTCCATTTGTATTAATGGCATAGTTTCCACTTGTCAAATGTCAAAAAATGACAGCTCCAAAAGTGACATCTACCGAAATAGCGGGCTAATTAAAATAACACCTCTTATTGGAAAACCCTTTATAAATAAAATAAAAGTGTTCGAGTTGTCTTAATCATAGCTTCCTGAAACGGCGTAGAGGATTGCCTTCGGCTAAGGTAAGCCCCGAAATATAACAGGAGTTAGGACTAAGTTAAGTTAGGGCTCTGATGTGGTAGTGAAGGAGTCTGTTTCGTGGCTTGGGAAGTGTTTCTCTTGGATCACCCAAAGCTGATGTCCGAAACCCAAATTCCGAGAAAAACCTATACACATACATCACATGCATACAATAGCATTCATTGAAATAAATTTTTATTTTTTTAAGTTTTGGAATAAAATTTTTTTTTTAAGTTGAATTATATAAATCAAAAATAGTATAAAATAAAAAATATATTTTTTCAAATAACTCAATTAATTAAATATTTTTTCTTCAAATTTAGGAGGGAGGGTCCTGACCCCCACGCCCCCACCCCCTGGATCCGCCACTGCTACCGCAATATCTCTGGCCTTTTCCTGCAGGATTGGACCGGAGACCGGCAAATTTTTAGAGCGTGTTCTCTTCCTCGTTTTCTGTTGTCGTACCTACGAATTTTGGTTTGCTAGCCATTCTTCTTTGAACTGGAACCTCTTTTTCAAAATGTCGTGAATTTGAGTTTTGTTGCATTGGTATTTCAACTGAAGCTGTTTCACGGATAAATTGTTCTTTTCACTGTCCTCAATTACGCATATTTTCTTCTTTAATGTTAATGTCTTCATTCTTCACAGCGATCTTAAATTTTTTATGTTATTCTAATCTGTACTCCTCACTATAATATATCTTGAACAAAATTGAAAATGAAAAGCAATTCAAACCTAACTTTAATCTAAGTGACGACTTGACGGTTCAAAAAGAAACCCACTAATGTCTAAAACAGGCGGCATCTCACTCCAACGTACTTCCACGAAAACTACTTACGCGGCCGTAGCTTCATTTTGTATTGCATTCAATATATTTCGATGTATGTTATTTAGATGCAAACAACAAGCAAGTCAAGTGCATTGTGTACGTAAATTCAATAGAAATATGTTTGGTTGAACTTCTTCTCTTGAATTTCGCACCATTCTTCATGAGAAATTAGATTAATCACGAGCAGCAACCAACTTCCTGGATTGGAAAACATCAATTCCTACTAAATTTTCCGTTTTCGCTTAAAAAATTACATAACATTTTCCGGATTAAGCAGGCTGTAAAGCCATTTTTCGTCTCCAGCTCCGGGTTAGACAGTTTCCGGCTTACGCCGGATAAATTTATTCTTATATAGAAGGCTAAAACCTAGGACTGAGAGGTTTCTCCGGGATAATCAGATAACCGGCTTGTGAAGGTTACGGTTTAGACAGGTTTCACTGTATTACCTTTTGGTGGTGACTAAACAGCTTCCATATAAATTCCAAGTATAGTTTCTTGACGAGTCTGGTCGTCGTGCTCCAAGTGTGGCGTTATACTAGAAATTCTTTTTCAATATTATTTATGTTTGTTGAATTTTCAGGAATTGTTCTAGATTGCTTTTGATCTTTGGATACTTTTGTCATATTCATGTTGAAGATACCAAAACTACCACATTTAGACAGTTTAAAACGTAGTAGTAGTATTATCAAGAATTGACTTTAGTACTGTACCTATGCATGTATATACATTTTAGATGATTTAGGTGAATTTGATCACTTCAGAATTTTACTCTACACTTCACAGCTCTGTATGAAGTTCTGCTTCCCCTGAAAATTTGGAATAATTAGTAAACTATATACCTGAGGGAACATTGAGGTCATTATAAATAATAGTCCATCTATTCATTTCCATAGGAAATCGATCAAAATTCGCACTATCCTATCCAGAGCATCATCAATCTTATTCTTGTTTTGCTAAAACTTAAGTAGTTATGATATAAGAATACAAGTAATATCCTTTGTGCTGTGCCGCATGTTCCCTGAATTAAAGGAATTTGAAGTCCTTAAAATTCGCTGATTTTTGGTCTTCTGTAGGTATATTAAAAAAAATTATAGCTTTGGTTCTATTTATCATAGAGACATGACCTTTCGGTTATTTTAATGAGGAAAATCTAATCCTTGCGGGAAAATTATAAAAAGGGATGCCTATAAGAAGAAGGAAGCTTTAATGATAATAAATGTAATATAGATAGGTGAAATAGGCTAAAGCAGATCAGATTACACTTTAGTGCGCCGCGCGACAAAATATTAGAAAGTATGAATGTGTTACCTCTTAGCTGTTGTTTGAGCCAAGCCACATGGTGCAGCATTCAGCATGCGCATTTTACTACACTTAGGTCTAGATCTGTAATCACAATAATTTTTCTGTACTGTAGTTCTTTATATGATTACAGAAGTTAATTGTATACGGTTCAAACAAGTTAAAGTTAAAGTATCACAAATTTACAGCACGTAATGACAATTTAGTTATTACATTATCACCTCAAATCGCAGGTAATAAACTGCACAGTTGTCCGATCAGAAATTTTACAATTTCAAAATTACCGAAAGAATTTGATTGCAGTAGTATTGGCATGTTACTCCTTCTACAGCTTAGAAAAGTGCAACATGGAATTTTGCCATCCCTGAATGTCTCCCATCTTCGAAAAGTGAAGCATACTGCAGCGTGTGGACACTAAGTTTCATATATTTCATCAAGTTTAACGTAATACCAAACCAACTTTTCAATGTCACTCATTAATAGGTCTAATGTACTATGAATGTATAGCATTGATTATTTTTATATATATGTGCCTATAATCATTGATATTTCTTTACACAAGGATTTTGTTTAACTGTACAAATAAAAATTTTCCAGCATATAAAGTAAAAATGGTTAGAAACCAAATAAAATATTAAATCCAGTCATTAGAAATTCTTTTATTAAAGCTTTTATAGCTAGAAATAACAAGCAAAAGATAAGTAGCCATATTTACTTTCTAAGACGTCAATGATTCTAGGTACATTTATAAATAAATAATCAATGTGTATAATTTCAAGTTAAGTTTCCAACCTATCTGCTTAGTTGAATAAAAACTTGCTAAACAACAAATACACGAGCTTTAAGTATGAAGAAATGAAAAGCGGAGTACTTTTATAAAAGGAGTAGTACCGGAATACGCTATTAGTTTTCGGAATACCATCGACAGCTGTGGCTGTGATCTGACGAAATCGAATGAGTCTATCTACGGATTGAGACTTTGGCCATACATACACAATTGCAATTATTACTCAGCTGAGCGTTATTGAGCGTAAAATGGTAAGGTTACTTTTAAATCAAAATTATTTTAATATTTTGTTAAGCAAGGTATATCGTAAGTATAGCCTTTGGGAAGGCAAAGATCCAAACTTTAAATTAATAGAAAACTATTTTCCTGTATGGATAGTAGTTTAGGCTCTATAGCATATACAGGGTGTCCCGTAAGTCGAGGTCAAGCCGAAATCGGGTGATAGAACAAATTATAACAGTTACCAGAAAAATATAAAATAAAATCTAAGTCATGTATTTTTCAAATTATAGACATTTCTTTTGTTTTCGAGAAAATGTACACCCTGTGATGGTTTTTTAGCTCCTGTTGCTACAAATCTTTACTTTTTTTCAATTTTATTTTTCTTATGTATTCCCGAATAGTGCTTATGTAATCTGTTGCTTTAAATTCTAAGCCAACTGTTCCAGCTTAGTAGAAAATGTCACATTTTGCCGAAACAAGAATAGAAAATTAATATTTCACCCAACTTTAACTGACTGTAATGAAAAAAAAAATGTACTACGCCAGTTTGGCAAGTAACTTTAAAAGTTGACGCATTTAATAGGGATTCCAAAATGGTATAACACTTGCTACAATATTTCAAATTTTTCTTCAAGAAACCCAGTTTTGAAAAAAAAAAATTTCATCTACTAAAATTGATTCTAATGTACCCAAAGCTTGCCCTAAGACCGTAACTTTAAGATTCTAGTTTGAGTGAGATGGGGAGTTGCGGTGTATGTTTTGTACACATAATGTTAGCAAAAAACAATACTGCAATTTATACATATACAATACCTATGGTCTAGATCCAGCCCACATGCCAAAGAGCAATGACAGATGACAATAAGTTAAGTGAAGATACCGGCCGGTGCGTAGAGAAAAAAACAAGCATGTCTTGTAGCAAGCTTGTTCGAGCAATTACGTGTGATCAGGGTCTCATAAATAGGAAGTTGTTCCGGGAATTGCAGGCATCTGAAAGTAAGGCCAATGCAACATAAAACTAAAAAAAATTACCATTGATTGGGATTTACTGGGATTTGATATCAGATGGTTTTCGGACGCCCATCTTGATTTTATTCCAGAATATGAATTTTTCGATTACATGAAATAAATTTCTTCTATAGCCAATTCTAATTGCTAATAAATATTGCACTTTAAAGCTTGAAAATTCGATCAGATTACGTGTCATAATTAATGCCTGGTCCAAAAACAGTTAAGCTCAGAGAAGTCCTTAAATGGCCTGCTTACTTTAGGCGAGCCCCAGAGTAGAGGCTCTGTGCAATTCAGTTTGGGAAATAAAAATTATTAAGATTTTATGTTTTCCTGTAATAATTACTGTAAAATTACTGTAGTTATAAGCTATTATTGTATTATACAATTAGCCACAGATTATTCGATAAATAAAGAAATTATGAATGGAGTTGCAAACTAAATTTACATCAGGGCTAAAATGATTCAATAAAACAGAAAAGTTTTCTGCTATTAAATTATTTTCGATGAACGAACACACAATGGACACAGAAAACCTCAAAATATAACCCTTGTACTTTTTGATAAATGTTGGTTTCGATTGTGTGAATAAAATATGGCAGTAGCGCGCCTTATTTGACTTGAATAGCAACCAAACACTGGCCTTATAAATTTTTAAGGTGAATTCCCTTTTGCTAAACTTACACGCACACATAAATACTCTGAGAAACATTACTTCAGCTGATTATTACCTCAGGAATAAACGTGACCTGAATTGAAATTGTATCTTATTCGCGCAACTTCAGTGCCGTTTTTACGAGTCTCGTTATGTTTTCCCGATTCATCGCGTACAAATAACTTAATCCAGTTTATACCATGCTGGAGAGAATTCCGTACCTCAAAAATTTATTGAATAATACAAAATTTATAGTCGCAGTCTGTAAAAACACGTGTGCCTTATTCTTTTTTACAACCGCAATTCATGAGAGTTATTTTTCTCTCATGGTTGTTCGCTTTTGTTATTTTTTGTTTTATTTCTTTGGGTTTCTTGAGCTTTTGAATTAATTTTCTACACGCTTTTGAACAAAAAACATAACATTGAATTGAATAACTTTTACTTACTTACATATTTCATATTCTTTGACATAAGAGTGGAACCGGGTTGGGCTCTCCAATGGATTTTCTCTAATCCTAAATAGTTTTATCTCAAGTGCTTGTGGGTCTAACTGTGCTTCTTTACTGATAATTGAGCCCTTAGCATTTGGTGTTAGATGGTTTGATTTACCTGTGCCTTGATAAGTGCTATAATTGAATCGAAAATCTTTAGTAAGAGTAGGTAACTATTAAGTCAAGGATAGTCTGGGAGTAGCTGCACACCCTTAAAAATTTACTTACCTTCATGTAGGTTTATAAGGGCCATAAAGGCAATGAAATTTAGCTTTTAGCTAAAAGAGGAGCTGGAACACCCTTTGTCGGACCAAAGCCATTTTGTGGCACTTCAAAGTATTACCTTAGAGCTATCCTAAATAGCTGTGAGAGGAAACAAAAATCCCTTCATTAGGAAAGGCCATAACGAAAAAAAGTTTATCGATACCTCTGGCAGAAAAACCAAAAAAATTTTACTCCTGAGGACAACAGAGCTTATATTAATAACAGAGCTCTTCTTAGGCCACTTCTTCTTGTGGTTTCATATAAAAAGATAGAAAATAGCCTTGATTGAGACTTCATCCTGCCGCTTCTGGCACGATACTGCTGATACCTCAGAGCACTTGATCTGCAATTGCAAAGAATTGGACAGGCGGAGATTACTCCACCTCAAAAATGCTATTCCTTCGCAAAACTACGTGTGGAATCTTAATTCCAGAATAGTTCTGGACTTTATTAACAGTTTTAACCTAGAAAGAGAGTAAATTAACCGGGGGTGGGGGGACGCATAAGAGATCTTTGAGATCGCAATGAATGCGAGTCTAACACATGTACACCTTTACACAAATCTAATCTAATTCAAGTAGGCGTCTATCCACCAATTCGTTATATTGAAATATTTCAATCTTCCAAACACTTTGTAGTTGGGAACCCTATTGTCGGTAGAATTCTTCAACCATTTTTTATCCATGTTAATATTGTTCTGAAAGAGGCTCTGTAAGGACATACATTTGAGACTGGATTAATCTAGAGAATTATAACATGTCTTATTTCCGTACATCGATTTGAGGCTAAGAACTAATTCAGTAGAAAAATAAAAAAGTAGAAATACAAGGAATAAAATTAATAAGATTGTAAAATATGAAATGTGTTAAATTAGGTGAATATATCAAGTGTTTCAAGTTAGATGGGTGAATTAACCAATTTTTAGCAAATTGAAAAAATTAGGCCCAGTATATATACAGGGTGGGCCAAAAGTCACCATGGGGTTTAAAAATTTAATAACTTTTTCGTTTATATATTTTTTTAATTTTTTTTTTAGATTATATAAATAACATCTGGAGAATAAATAATGGAGAGATTCACAACTGAACAAAGAACCAGAATAATAGAATTTTATTACTTAAATCAGCGATCAATTATTTTAACGCAAAGAGCATATCGTCGCCATTTTAACGTCAGAATTTCGCCCTCTGAAGCCATGATTCGTTGCTTAGTTGATCGTCACCACCAACATGGCACCGTAATTTGATTTGCCTCGAACCGGTAGACCGCGTATAATTCACACTGCGGAAAATATTGAACGTGTAGAGCAAAGTGTTAACGAAACACCAGAAACATCTACCAGAAGGCGTTCTGCTCAGCTAGGGATATCTCGTACGTCACTATGGCGCATTTAAAAAAAACATTTACTGTTATTCCCATATAAGGTGCAATTGGTGCAAGAACTGAAGCCCGCAGATCATCGGCAACGTCTAAATTTTGCAGTTAAATTTCAACAGTTGGCCAGAAATGAAATCAACTTTATTGAAAATCTGATTATGAGTGATGAAGCTCATTTTCATCTGAATGGCTTTGTTAATAAGCAGAACTGTAGGTTCTGGGGTTCTGAAAATCCAAGAGCCATTCATCAACGCCAATTGCACCCCATTAGGTGTACAGTATGGTGTGGCATTACATCTGAAAATATCATTGGGCCTTACTTCTTCGAAAATGAAGATGGAAGTGCTGTAACCGTAAATGGAGAGCGGTATCGGTTTATGATAGAAAATTTTTTACGTCCTGCTCTTGAAAACAGACCTGAGATGTGGTTTCAGCAGGATGGAGCCACTGCCCACACTGCCCGAGACACAATGGCACTTTTAAGGCAAATTTTTGGACAGCGAATAATTTCAAGAAATTCGGAAATTAATTGGCCAGCGCGTTCGCCAGATTTGTCAGCACCCGACTATTTTCTTTGGGGTTATTTGAAGGAGCGAGTATATGTGAACAAGCCCGAGACAATCCTTGAACTCAAGGCCAACATTGTTGCAGAAATTCGAGCGCTACAGCCACAAATGTTGAAAGATGTTATGGAAAATGCTCTAAAAAGAGCCCATCATTGCGAAGCTAATAACGGCGGTTATTTAAGTGACATTATTTTCCATACTTAGCGTAAAAAAATTTCCATTTTGTATATTTTATAATCTAAAAAAAAAAAAATAAAAAAAAATATATAAACGAAAAAGTTATTAAATTTTTAAACCCCATGATGACTTTTGGCCCACCCTGTATAATCAAAAGTTCATTGGATTTTTTATTTTTTTTATCAATTTTCAACCGATGAATGTGTTCATTCTGGTAATGAACAGAGGTACATTGAAAATAAGGCTCTATGAAAAGTTCAATATCAAATATCTCCTTTTTAGAACTTTTTCATTCATCCAATGCATTAAAACAGTGAATTTCGTACGTAGATTTAACGACCGTGGTGTATTGCTGCAATGTACTATATACATTGATCCAATGAACCTTAGTTTTTGATGTGACATACATGTACATATATTAGTTCACCCTCTTTTCTCCTTTCTAATTTTCCCCCTCACCAACTTCCTTTATATTTTATTGTGTTTTCTCTTAGTAGGTACAATTACCGACTTTATGTACGCAATTTTTCTCTCTTATTTTTATTTTTTAGAACTTACATAGTTCTTTTACAGTCTTCTTGTTAGAATCTTATTTAATTATACATTTTGAATATCGTCCAGTTATCCAAAATTGATTGTTTGAATCGTACGTGGAAGTCCATGTCAATCTAATAAAAATTTGTATTTAGATGTTACTTACCCGGCGATAATCGTTTGGAAGTTAATGTTGTGGAAAGCTTACGCCATTGATATTGAATGACATGCTAATTCTAAATTCGATGGCTGGTTTGTACAGTTCTAAAAAAATTAAAGATGAACAAAACAAATGTTCAAAATTATATTAAAAGCGATATAAAATTGCATTTACCTTAAATTATGGCTTACAAAACCACACACACCAATGTATGACTCCTTTCCAGATTCGCTATACACTGAACATAGTCAATGAAACTTCGCACTGCTTTATTCAATACGAAATACATAAATACTTTTACTAACGAAGACAGAAACCTTCCTACGATGAATGTAAAAGTTCATCAATGAATGATTGCATTGACAGAAGCACATGTTCCAGAAATTAAAAAAAAAAAAAAAACAAAAATAATTGGAATCAATGAAAAATTGTATTGTGTGATGCAAGTGCCCATGAAAACGAAAATTTCATAGAATTAATAAATAATTTTCATGAAATCAACGAAAATATTATTATTATTATACCCAATGAAATCAATAATCGCAGTTTCATTGTATTAATTAAGTTGTTCACAACAAGTGAAAAAAGGTTAATTAAACATTTATTAAGTCAATTAAAGTTTCATTGAATCAATGAAAAATATCTTAATGAACTGCATTTATTGATATTATGGACGATTTTATTTTCAGTGTAACAGTAAGAATATAATCCGCGCTCCGAAAAAGAGACCTATCAAGGTCACTAGAGGCAAATTCGTAAGTTGTACCATTGTGTATATTCTCAATTGTAAAAGAGCTTTCAAAAGTCATTAAAAAAAATTAAATTTTCTGAATTATTATTGTGTTCTCTTGTTATTTTAATAAATTTCTACATGAGTTCATAATACTCTCTTTTTTTTCATTCTCGGAAAAAAATTATTAATTATTAATAAATTTCGTCACAGAACATCTAGAAGTAATTTCTGATTCTAATTTACACCCAGAATTGATACAAGCTATTTTGATGCGGCAACATAAAGAACTTCAGATTTTTTCTTTATTTTTGACAAGTTTGGCATGTATCTAAAATTAAATTTGAAACGAGTCTCTGTTTAAAAATCTTAAATGATATGTGCTAAAATGATTTTGCTTTTATGGAAAAATTGAATTTTATTAAAATAAAATATTTATATATTTATATTTATCAAATATTTCTACATATTCATTGTGGAATTGCTTAAAGACCGCGAGATGAATTTTAAAGGGACATTTTTATGATTTTCTCAAAAGAAAATTATTAATCAATAAGCTTCGTTAATAAAATTCAAACAGGTTTTGGCACAGAACAGTGGATAAAGCTCAATCAGGGATTTTTTGTCACCAAAGTCATTTCTCTAGCGTATTTCCAGATGTACAGTAGGAATATCGAGAAATAACTGGTCAAAAGAAGTAAATTTATTTGTAAATAAACTTTTTAACTTAAGAAAGACGACATAAAATACGTTTGTGCGTGATGAAATTTATCTGACTATGTACAAAATCAATAAAATATCTTAATTTCAATTGCAAAATTACAAAATTTTGATCAGATTAAATTGGTAGAGCAGATACCTTAAACTAAAATTTTCCTGACCTTGATAGTTCACTTTTCGTGGCACGTTCAATAGCAATACCATAACCACGTAATTGCATAGAGTAGTAGGTACGAAGTTAATAGTAATGTAGCTAAGAAACTACAACTTTTTTATCAATTTTATGTCTGAAATTCAGAAATATGATATTTCTCCTAGAGTTCAGTGGCAATAATTTTGTAATTATAATTTTGTTTTATGTATATAAGATCTTTATTAAACGTTATAAATTGACTCTTAAAATTAAAAAAACAAACAAAAAGTGGCTCTGTAAAAAGGAGAAAAGGCTCTAACTGACTAATATATAAATAACAATATACAAGTCAATAGGGACAATAAGATAAACTAACATTTAAAGGCACAAAAAAGCACAAACTAACACACTAACAATGTTCTCAAAAGAGGCAATATATACGGTTACAAAAATTTTGGAAAATGCCTGAAGGATGAAAAACAAAAAAATTTTCACTTGTCCCTATTTTGACAATAGGGTAAGTGGCAGTTCCAAGCAGATCCAAATTTTCCAAAAATTATCTGACAAAAATTCTTTCCTAAACGATCGAAATTTCAGCTTATAAATTTTACAATTTTGTACCGAGACCGAAACCGAATTAGAAACTTAAAACCGAACGAACGAAAAAATTTACGCAATACCGTAATAGAGTCCCGCGAGAGCAGCTTGTAGTATCATAGACCTCTACAAACTGCCCTCATCATCCCTCCAGCTGAGCATCTCTAAAGGAGCGCTTGTCCTTCCCACAGCACTTGCAACGGTTCCAAAGCGAGGAGAAGCCCCGTGGACTAGATTTGCAAATGCTGTGGCCCGATATCACCAGCGAAAGACAAGGGCGCCGTCCTGAACTGACGATAGTGGCTGCCATGTGCAGTTGAATGTGTCTGCGTTCGTTGCCAGATACTCAAGACGTAAACGTCTCTTCAATATGTCAACGAAGTGGCGCTTAAGTACTTGTGCGTGGTGTTGTGGGTCAGTGTTCTGATTCCCATCTCCGGCTCTCATGTAGTACAAGTGAATTATAGATTTGGCCAGTGTTAACACAAAGCTAATCAAACAGTTCACCCGACTACAAACTTTTGGTCCCCATAGTAACGATTTCCTAGTAATGCTGAAATTCGGGTGAATCAACTGACACATATCGCGCACCAGTTCCATCAGACTCTGCAAAGCTGGACAAGTGAATAACCTCTGAAACAAGTTGCCTTCACCAGAACAAACTGTGCAGATCCTCTGAACCCGCCGGTGGATATGTGACAACTGATTAGGATGCATAAGACTGTGATGCAGCAATTTGAATGCAACATCAGCATCTTTGTAACTAGAAGAATAACTGTAGACTACTCTGCAAGTTATCCCTCCCATCACGCCCATATTCACCCCGAGGTGTGTTCGCCATCTGTTGTATCCTTAATACTCCGGAGGTCTTATTGACATAAGCACGTCACGGAGCACACGTGTTGTAAGTGTGCTGAAAGGTGTGTGAGGCGGTCTGTCCAGAACGAAAGCATCTTCCAACTTAGTGCCAGGGTCACTGGTCCTAAATTGGCGAAATCTCTCCCGCGCAGAAGCCGCCAGGTCGTGTAGTTGTGGAGTGTTTGTGTTTATTCGACAGTTTCCAGAGATATCAATAATATCTCCGAGAACTGTCAGTGTATGCATGTCAGCTTCAAAACCTCGAGCATTACTGAACACTGAATCCATTAATTCAGGATTAAACCTAATTGGAATCAACCGTAGAGCATTCCGCTTAAGGTGAAATGCTGGCCTGATTCTGTCCCAGGTTGAGATTAGATCCTGTGGCCCGTTACGAGGATAGGGTGGTCGGACAGAGAGCAGGTAGTAATACTCCCCTATGCCGTTCCCTCCCAGTACATTCACCTACAGTTGTGAAATCGAGGTGTCTCTCTGGCAAAACACTCTTTGGAATGCACGCACTTGGAGACACATTGATTTCACAACCAAGTTAGTGAGACCTAATCCACCTATCTTGACTGGCAGACAGAGCGTGCTTTCAGCAACCCATCATCTTCCGCACCAAAAGGCGTCTATCGCTTTTGCTTGAAGAAGACCTACGAATCCTTCATCAAACGTCTCAGACTTTAGCAGATGAACGATGAACGAGGTAATCAAATAGTTTATCACGACTGACCTTCCCATTAGGGATAGTGGAAACAGTCGACTACGCCATGAGTTTACAGCTCTAGAGAGTTTCTCAAGAGCGATGCGGCTATTATTTGATTTACACTCGCGTCCGATATACACACCTAAATACTTCAGGCAAGTATTAGTCCATTGGAAGTTCGGTGGAGTATCTGTACGATCTCTCCACCTTCCACACCACAAGCCTTGACTCTTGCTGAGGATGATTTTAGCGCCCGCTATACGTTCGTACTGTTCGAAAACAGCACGAGCGACCGGAAAAGCTTCATCTCTTGTCACGAAAATTGAAAGGTAATCCGCATATGTCAACATAAGAGGCCTTACATTGGTATATGGTAGATGCACTGAATATTGTCCGATAATTCGACGAAGATTCACCAGTAGCGGCTCCAACGAAAGATCATAAAGCATATCTGACAATGGACAGCCTGACAGCTGAATCTCTGTACAGTTTCCCGATAATATCAAGCCACCTGGGCGGGAACCCAAATGCCTCGAGAGCAGTCAGGAGATACTCGTGCGAGACGCTATCAAAAGCCTTTTGCTGGTCAAGTGAAATCATGGCCATTTGTGTACCTGTCTGTTTATGGTAGGCAAACAAATGTTTGGGTACCGCGATGTTGTCGTAAATACTACGACCAGGAACACAATAGGACTGTTCCGGGTGTATTACCGAAGCAATCACTGAGCGGAGTATCGCCCCGAACGCGATTTTGTAGTCCAAATTTCATAGGGTTACTGGCCTCCAGTTCCCTATCCTCTGCAAATCTCCTTTATTTGGAATCAATCTCATAATAGACCTCCTCCAACTAGAAGGAAAGTCTGAATGTGTTTCAACCGCCGAGTTGAAGACTTCCAAAAGGTCAGGAATTAATAAATCCCTGAAACGTATGAAGAATTCTGGAGTCAAGCCGTCATAACCATGTGAAGTGTGTCGCCTAAGATCCTTTGTCACAGCGATCATATCCTCCATTGTGATTACTGTATCCAGGAGCTTCCTGCTGTCTTCAGAGAGAGTGGGAATATTCTCAAGAACTTCATGAGTGGTCGCGGATGTTTTCGACGTCGATTCAGAGTAAAAACTACTGTAGTAGTGTCGAATATATTCTGAGAGCTGTTGTCCGTTGAGGACTTTTCCAGATTCATCAACTATCCATTCGACTTCACAAGAAGCAGTACGTCGTCTAGTTGCCTGGAAGAAGTACTCGGTTGGAGAATCGCCTTCCCTCAGCCAGCGTGATTGGCCACGCAACACAAACTCCAAGCTGTGCCTGTAAGCTTCTGTTGCCAAGCGTTCCTTTATTCTGTTAAAATAAAGAATCAACTCCGGCTGAGTTGGGAGAAGACCTGCCACCGAGATACTTCTGCCGACAAGCTAGAAGCTTGATACCCACTTCGATTGAAATTCGTTTCGATAAAAGATCGAATTTGGAGCTTTCCAACATCCCACCATTGACAAAGAAAGGATTCAATGAACTCATTGATGAACTGCTCGGAATTCAACAAATAGTTGTTGAATATCCAATATGCAGTTTTTCTTTCAACTAGAGTGCTGGTTGCCACTACTAACGGAACACACTTCATGAGTGACACCAACGAAATGTTCTAGTATTCCAGATGAGACGTAAAGTCTATCGATTCTGGAGCCTGCGAGGCTTCCATGGATATTTCGCGAGACCCTCGTGTATGATCTAGTCGTAGGATGCATCCAACGATAGATATCAATGAGTCTGAAAACACGGACAAAATTCCTCAACCGAGTAGCATTGACAGAGTTGAACTCAACTCCGGAATGCCGATCCATTGAGGGATTTAGCGTGTAGTTGAAATCACCTCCGCGGATAGTTTCGCCACTAAAATTCACCAGACAGGATTGAACACTATCAAGAACTTGTCTTGTAATGTCCTGGTCATGAGGAAGGTACACGTTTACTACCTTGATATGTTTGTCTTGAACGACAAAGTCCAAGGAAGAAGCGAAGCCTGGGAAGATATCTGTATAGACAGGAGACGATAGTGTGAATTTGTTGGATACAATGATTGCCACCCCTGAGCCTCGGCGAGGCGCAGGTGTGACAAACATTGCATAGCCAGTGTGTAAATAAGCATAGCGTTCAAGTTGTGTATATGTGTCTTGTCTAAAATTCGACTCCTGTAGAAGCGCGATGTCTATATCGAACATTTTGACGTGTTCGATAGTGCTGTGTAACCTTGTATGTGCACTTAAACCTCTGGTGTTGATAGAAGATATATTACACATTCAAAGAGATGAAAAGCTCAATCGATGAATGTGCGACATCTACTGACGAGGAGAATCGACCAAGCAATGCTCCTGAATCAGCTCCTTCACCTTCCTATGGAGTCGATCTAGCCGAGCTGCATCGTTGTAGTTCCTCTTCATCTTGTACTCCTCTTTTAGGAGTAGAAGCTGAGGAAGTAACAACTCTGGCCTCCCCAGCTCTTTTACAAGAATACTCCAGATTTTATCTGAATTCTTCTTGTACAGGAGCTGGGTAAGAATTTCGGAGATCTTCTCCCTAGGAAGGATTTCCATACCCTTCGAGATTTCAAATTGGCTACCAGTCGAAATGGTGCTACCACGCGACTCGTAGCCACTGAAGCTCGAGAGACCAGTCTCATCCAAACCGGTCATTTCGTAGTCCGAAAGCTGTTCGAGAGATGCTTCCGCCTCTCTCGCAACAACCTTCGAACCGCGGGCACTACTATCGTCCTCTTCCGAGTGGGGTCGTTTTGGAGCGACTGGCTTTGCTGGCTCTGGAGGAGGCAGCATCGCCCGGTCCACCCTCGTCTTCCTCCTCGTCCTCCTTTTTTTGCCTATATGGCTAATCGAGTCCTAGTCGGAAGTAGCCATGCTTTCGCGCGCTGACGTGGCACCGTTTATAGCCGAAATTTCTTTAGCCTCTCGGAGAACTTCAGGCACTTTAGCCACTGGCTGCTCCAAAATAGTAAGTTGAGTGCTGGCTGAAGATTCCTTCTCCGGAGCCACTACTGTAGCAGTGGTTTCCTTCGAGGGAGCCTTCTGTTCAGCCTGCTTCCCGCTTCTCTTGGGGCAGTCAGCAATAAAATTCCCTACCAGATGGCAAGCATGGCATTTCGCTTCGGTGCCCACGTCTATCCAGTACCTCGAGCCGGATGTGCTCAGGTAAAAGCGTGACGGAAGCGTACATCCCTTATTCAAGTTAATGGACGCTTCCCGGCTGGTACCGAAAATACCCCGCCCGAGACTCTCGTCCCCAATTTTAATTGGAATGGCGCGAACCTTTCCACGAACCTTCCCGAATCTCCCAAGGAAATTCGAGAGGTCTTCATGTTGGGCTCGCATAGGGACCCGCGAAAACACGACCTTCGTGGGCTTTTCCCTGAGTGGGAACGGCACAAGGTGTCTACCCTCCTCCTCGATGCTGTCAGGCATAAGCTTGGCAGCGCTTTCGAGGGTTGTGGTATACACCTGAACCATTCTCCCAGCTATTATCCACATGGACAATAGCTGCTGAGAGGAGATGACGCGGAAGATTGCCTTCAGGTATGCAGTCTGAGGACATCCTCTGATGTGCTCCAACTGCATTCCGCAGCTCTCGTCCTGCCACCTCCCTTCGAAAAAGCCCTGGAGACCCGCAGTGGTCTTGGGCCGAGGCTTATCTGCGTCCAGTGGGGCTGGACGAGGAGTGATGCCTTTGCTAAAAATTTCGATAGTGTTACTACTTCTGGAACTACCACTTACCTGGGCATACGAAATCCGTGGCACTACAGGTTGGGCTCGCATTAATGCTGCTGGTTCTGCTAGCTCTGTTATTACTGTAGGTTGCAGCTTCTTTGGAGCATTCTTCGTTGAAGCCAGCGGTGGCCTTATTATAACACCATTCGGCTTTGATGCTGAACTTGAAGCCTTTTTGACCACTTCAAGTAATTTTTCACGAGGCACGTTTGACACTGCGGCAACCGCATTAGCTGCTGCTGTATTGCCCGTTGTAGGAGCTAGTGCCTCCTCTACTTCTCCAGCAAGGTCTCCTGCTCTTGTTGCAGTCTTCTCCGGAGGAGTCGGCCTCAATTTCGCCAGTTTGGCCTCTTCAGTTGGGCCCTTATTGGCCTATTCATTGGGCCCTGTGGAGTATTCCTTGGTAGAGGAAGAAGAAGTATTACTATTCTTCTTCCTACTTCCACTTGATTTTGGGGGGATCATCAGTCCCCCCAGCATCGCTGCTGCTCGTACTCATTTTGAGTACGGCAGAAGTGGCTTTGCCTTTATTATTTTTTTTTAAATTACTTTTTATAATTTAAAATAGTTTTGTTTTAAAATTTTGTCCTTCTGAATTAATTCACATAAACTGTAATTTACACGGTTGCCATGTTGTCATGGCAACCACCAATATAAATTAAATTAGATTTAAGTCCAGGACTGTCACTCACTTTTAAATTTTTTGCAATTGAATTTTACAATTTAATTATAGTTTTTTTCTTAAAAAAGTTTATTATTTACACTTTAATTCATCGCTGGTTACGCTTGTAGGACTTTTGTGCAGTTTTGCCCACTTTTTCACACAAACTTCACCTGTATTTTTACTACTTATTAGTCAGAGCAAAATTTGACCTCCGCTCTCTTCAGAATAATAATAATCCAATGTATTGGTGTGTATCTATTACACCGCAAAATTATTCGCATTGCAAGCTTTTGAATTCGGTCAATATTACCTTGAGTGCTTAAGTACAGAATTGTCGAGCAGTACTCAAAATGAGGTTTAATAATTGCATTATATATCTGTATTGAGCACAATAAGGTGAGTCGTTTCCTAATCCTTCGAAAAAAACTTACTTTTTTACTTATCTTTTTACATATATAATCAATATGGCTTTTAAAACTTAAATCTCCGTCCACTATTACTCCTAGATATTTCACTTCACTTTCATTCTTAATTGTTTCTCCATTAATTCATACTTCAAACTCATCTCTAAAATTAACAGTCAAAAGTTTGGTCTTGTTCACATTTAACTTCAATTTGTTTCTCCTGAATCACAGACACAATTGTTCTAAGTCCTGTTCTAATTTTGTTTTACACTCTTGTAAACTTTTACCTTCAATATATACTAGTGCGTCATCTGCAAATAAATTTATTTCACAGAAACTTATTGGATCATATATGTCGTTCATGTATATAAGAAACAATAAAGTTCCAAGAACAGAGCCTTGAGGTACTCCAAGTTCATTGTAGTCAAGCGATCACAGGGTCCCATTAATCCTCGTTCTTTGGCATTGTTCACACAAGTAATCTTCGAACCATTTTATCGCCTTACCTTTGATTCCATATGCATCTAATTTTTTTTAACAAAATATTGGGTTCCACCGTTTCAAAGGCCCGTTTTAAATCTAAGAACACTGCCAGGACGTAGATTTTCTTGTCCACTTTTTCCTTCCATCGACTTATAATTAGATTTAATGCTGTCTCACAAGAATATGTTTTACGGAATCCTGATTGAGTTTTCAAAATTAATTGGTTCTCTTCCATACATCTTTCAAGCTGCACTTGGACTACTTTCTCTAGTATTTTCTCTATTAATGGTAGCATGTTAATTGGTCTATGCTCTTCGCACATCTTTGAATTTTTTACTTTTTCAACCGGGATTACTAAGGATTCCTTCCAACACTTTGGGAATTCACCAATGAATTGTTGACAAGTTTTGTAACTACGAATACCAGCTCATTATTTTCAATTATCATTTTTGCACTAACGTGATTATAATCAGGCTTTTTATTTACTGTTTTTAGAATTCCTTTAATTGTTTGTAAATCTACCATTTGAAATTCAAAGCGCTTATTATTGTCGGTTGTATATTATCCTGATACGCGCACGTCATTATAGACCTATTAATTTCAATGACACTATCTATAAAATACTTATTAAAGTTGTCGGCTATTTCCCTATCGTCTGTGATAAAACGAGCTCCAAAATTAATACATTTGATTTTGTTGGTCTCTTTTCTTAACACAGTTTGTTTGATTACTTTCAGCATTACTTATTCTTTCTGCTATTGCTTTATTTTTGGTCAAGCATATATTTGCTTTGTATTTTTTTCGCATATTTCTGTATTTACTCCATTCTTCATTATTATTCAACAGTCTAGCCCTCTTATACATAATAATTTTTTATTCCATCAAGTTCCTTAGTTCCTCTGTGAACCAATTACATTGATCATTGTATATTACTTTTTTCTTTATGAACTTACTTACAGTTCTATCCATTATTACGTCTAATTCACTCGCGCATAGAGTTACATGATCTATGTCCTTTACTTTGGATACTCCCACACTCATTAACTCGTTTCCAAAAGAAATTTTTTCATACTTAAATATGTCAACTAATTTCTTATCTTCTATATCTATTTCACTTTTTATGATTATATCTATTTCTAAGGTTTCATGGTCACTGACTTTAAAATTTGTGTTGACTTTAGTTTCTATATTCGTCATGTTAGTTGCCACATAATCGATTAATGTCTTTGAATATTGTGTTATTCTGGTATATTCCGGAACTATTTGTTTGTATCCATTGTTTCTACATACCTTTTATACGTTGTGTTTGTGTTCCAGTCATACGATATCATAAAAGATCGAGATATCTTCAAAAACGAAGCGCATTGTATATTCCGGAAGATAAATATTGTTTGCAGGATTGCAATACAGAAGAGAAGCGAAGAACGAGTTCCGGTAGTGTCAGACAGAGTGGACAGAACTTCGTAATGTATTCACATCGTCATGTACATAATGGAAGTCGGTAATTCGGAATAATGTAACATAATTAATTAATATAGTTTAATAAACGGTTATAGTGTTTTATTTTAACTAGCGGAAACCCTATATTCCGAAGACAACATTAAGTAGCCTTTAAAGAGAAATTTTCAACTTACAATTATACTAACAGTTATATATGATCTTTATTTTAGAGTGTGAAATAGAGTGTGAAAAAGACTATAGGATCCTGAACTTCTCCTACATCATAAATTAAATTTACATTTCTTCCCCATTTGTACTTCTTTACATATTTTTCGGACATAATAGTGGCTGGCACTGGACAGTATAAAATGAATAAAAAAAAAAATGAATGAAGAATTTTAAGAAACTTTCATAATGAGAAAGAGACTGTCAAATGTGAAGAATACCAGGAAAATAAACAAAGCAGTTAATTAATTTGAGAGGCTACGTTTGTTATTAATATTGGTAGTGTAATAATATTAATCTTGATCGCCATGTAATAAGTTTGTTACGAATGTTACACGATGATTTGTCCATGTTTATTTATTTGTTATAATTTTTATCGGAATTATGTTTTGAAGAGGCAGAGCCCTGCCAAACTTACGGTTTTGTATGGCTAAAGAGCCGCTGTTATATTATTATTATTACTCCGTGTATGTTGGTCATTTTTATGGCTGGGTGTTGCCAATTTGCTAAAGCTATGGCAGAGTATGCCGCTGTGTAGTATTATATACAGGCGGCGTATGCCGAAGTAAATTATGTGGCAGAGCATGCCGATATTTTAATATGTATTAGAGGCAGAGTACTAAGGCCGAGTATGCCGCTATTATAGAGGGATGGCAGAGTATGCCGATCTTGAGTTTTACTAAGGCAGAGTATGCCGATTTTATATTTTGAGAAATAAAAAGACACCTTTCGATAGTCAGATTAAGTCTAATTTTTATTGAACAATAGCTGCTTATTTATATAAATCGATTACAGAGGAATCAGTATTTCTTTACAATTCTAAAGGGGGGATTATTGCAGAATTGCAATATTCAAAATTAATAATCAGAAATTGTAGTGTCAGCATTTCTGATCACACAATTTCTGAATGAATCATAATGTATTGATATTGTAAAGCAATGACCTTAGGTGTGTATATTTTCTGAATGAAGAATTATGCTTGCATAGCGGAAATTGCTTGCGTTGCAAATTCTTTTTAAGGTCGAGCAAACTTTGTTTGTTTTTAATTATTTTTCGATTTGATTTTTGTTTATAATTCTTGACCGTGGTCATGGTTTTACAGTGGCTATATTTAAAACACTAAACATTTTATTTGATGGCCACAGTAAAATATAAATAGGTGAACATCTACAATATGTTATAAATTAAGAACAGGAAGTTTCAAATATAAACAAACAAAGACATTTTAGAGTCCGAAGAAAACCTTGGTGAAAAACAAGAGAAATAATAATTAAATATGTAAAATTTTTTCATCGATTTTAGATAATACCGGAGAAAGATTTGCGGTATCCGATATTGAAATATTGATATTGCAATTATGTCATACTCAAATATAGAATTTCAGAAACACACTTGCGGTTTACGATACTGTGGAATAATTTAAAGAACTGTCATTCGTTTTGTCATTTGACTTGAGAAAGTTACGAACAAAATACGAGCAAATATTGTTAGATCTTATCTTATCTTATCTTATCTTATCTTATCTTATCTTATCTTATCCATATGGAAAATGAAAGCTAAATAGACGAACTGAATGCTGAATCCAAAAAATATAGAGTCCTAGCTCTTCGTTCATTAATAAAAATTAAGTGGATATGCATTGCATTTTTGATATAAAGTGAGAGTTTCTTTACATAGGTCTTATCAACGTCGTGTTGTCTCCAAGCAAGCATTTTAGTACCTTCCCACCTGCAAATTTTCTTTTCGTAGCTATTTTTGCACTCATTTCAAATGAAAATCAAAATTTGAGCACATCAAGTCCGCACACTTTGTCACATCGACTTGACAAGTGTCAAATGTTAAGTGCAAGATAAAGTTGCAGCCAACAATGTGCTATACAAAATTCGACTCTAAAAGGTTCGTGTATTAAATGGTTGATGGTTGATAACTGGGGTCACATTGAGATAAACTCTGTATATCACAAAATTTTTCGCAGTTTTTATATTGATTTCCAATGTTCTACATACTGAGTGTATACCGAGATGTTTTTCAGCGTATAAAGATACACCTGCGGTTTAGCACAAATTATAATATCGAAACCGAAAGTCTGTCTCCGGTATTAGTTACATTTTGATTTTGATATGCATATTTTCTAATGAAATAATTTTAAACAGATTATGCGCCCTGTTAACTGGGGACAACTATAGTATAAATTTTAATTTTAATTTTAATTTTATCAATAGAGATATTTAGTATCGTTAACATGGTTAATGTGAAGGGACGTACAAAAGATTCTAAAATAGTCTAAAGAGTTTTTTTTTTATGTATAATGAAATGAGACATGTCTGTAAGAACTTTTGTAAGCCATAAGCCATAAGCCATAACTTTTGTTTTAGAGCCTCATGAGATAAGAAGCCAGATACTTAAATTTTACGGACAAAAAAAAAAACACTGACGTCTTTGATGAGGAATCTATAAAAATTATCTTAACCCTAACGATTTTCAGTAGTTAGACTGTTTCCAGATTATAAGAAGTATAAGTCAACTAAACATCTTAATCAGCATATCACCTGGTTGTTCAAAGTTTCATAGCTGCTATGTTGTTATTAGGCTCATTTTTGTGAAGACTTCATCCAATTCGCTATTAGTAAGAGAAGCTTTTAGTATTATCAATATCATACTATAATTAGTCTGGGTGTACGATTCCCAGTAAAACTTTTTTACGAGAGAAGTTTCTAACAATCAATTTAAATACTCCTAAAATGATTAAAGTTTGCGATATTTATGCCAAAAGTATGTTTTGGGTTCGAATTAGGAGGCCTTCAAAATATTTTATAAAAGCAGAAACAGTTTCAGTATTAAAATTGTCCAGAACAACTAAAAAACTAGTGAAAATGACATCAAGATTGTTTTTGTTTTCGTTTTTTTTTTTTTGTTAATTGAAAGGCATGGAGGCAAGAAATTTCTAGCTCACTGTTCTCACCCGCTAGAAACCCGCTCAGTAAAACCTTCCTTCCTTCTTAATGAAGTGCATAAGATCTAGGTGAGATAAGTTTTTCAGCTCATCAACAGATAATAGGTCAGACCCGAGCGTATCAGGCCTGCTCCGAGCAAAGGCCGAATAAGCACATAGAAAGCGTTGAGTTATCTCAGGCTCTCCTCTATCAACACTTCAAATTCTTGTTAGATGAAGCAATGATCATGTCAACTACATTTCTGTATTGTTTCTCTCCAAGCCCCAAGAGAAAGTCACACAAATTCCGATCAAGAAGAGTTTTCTACACCTGGGAGTACTGTAGTTCGTCCATCTTTGGCTATGATTCATACAAACAATCGCTTTGATAAGAGAATTGATAACCGAGGTGGCAACGGCTACAATTGATACCGATCCAACGAAGGGAGCCTTGTAAATATTTCCCAACGTCTAATGGAAAGCATTTTCTTAATACACCACTTAATGCCCATTGCATCACTTAATCTGCATAAAATTAATGTAATTAATTATTTGTACGCAATTATTATTCTCTTTTAGCTATGCAACGATGTTTAATATTCGCACATGAAATTCATAAGAGTGAAACTTTTATTAATTTTTTTTTCTGCTTTGCAAAATACATAAAATTCACAGCAAAGTTATCCACCCACTTCTGCAACTGAGTTTAACTTGTTTAATCTCAATTAAATTTAGCTTTCCCGTCTACAAAAATTGAATAATTTTGTATTAAGAACGCATGGAAAAATGCATGAGGATTGATAAAAACACTGCAGAGTCCAGAGCATATAAAACTGCAAGGATGAGTGAACACAGGACCAAATTCACCCCCGTTCATATTACATGTGGTATATGTTAACGTCCGCTTTCCAGTACCACATAAGTTTGGATTTTACGCTCAGAATTTTTAATCAAATAGAGCTTCTGCTCACTTTACTGAAGTAGAAGTGTGCTGTTTCTTTTCTGCATGTAAATAGCAAATTGCATGGAAATTTATGTATAACTATACGAGCTTCTGAATGAGTCTCTTTCTACTCTACTAGTATATAGTAGATGCATATGTATCTGCTTACCATCAACTGTGGTACTAACGTAATATTGTTGGAGATATACTCAGTATTGTACTGTACATCAACAGCACTCTGCTACAAACTATCTCGATTCAGTTGATGTTTGCGGTCAGTCTGAGGCTATTCTCCTTTCGGAGTTAACCTAATAGCATAATGCAATCGGTTGTTATTAACCAAAAACACTCAAGCTTGACCAAACTTTCAATCGATTGGTCTAAACTTATTGTTACTGGTATATGTATGTACAGTTTCTATTTATATAACCTTGTACCCAGATCGATATACTATTTTATGTCCATAAATTGTTTTCCACTTAGCGTGTAAATGCTTTTACCTCAGTAGAAATTTGTATGGCAGTGTAAATTTGTGCTTGTTAATGGTCCATGAAATGACTTGTTACCATGTTTGGCAAGTGGTTGGCCGCAAGTCAGCTACTACTTAGATGTAAGGTAAACTTTAAAATGTCGTCTCTACTTAATATCTAAAATCGTCTTCAAAGCTTGTATGTGCAATGTGCATTACATAAATTGTATACAAAGTTAGATTGAAAGTAAATATGCTTGTAGCAAAGGTAATTGGAAGAATCTAAGTTGGTATTGAAAACGATTCCGTTTGGATTGGAATGGTACTATGGTGCTGTGCTATACGCACTAATATCTAATATCTTCTTAGAAACATGTCTTCTTGGCAGAGCTCCATTTATAACTTTATACTAATTCAAATGACTTTGATTGAAAACTTAAATGTGAAATAGTCATCTGTTTCTATATCTGTATTAATTTAAATTTAAATTTTTGAATGCATAAAAAATATGATTTCAGGCAATATTACTCACTAGAAATATAAAACATTACTTAATTGCAAAGTAGAAGGTACCAAGATTTTGATGGTTTAATGTCTTACAAGAAAATAATATGGAACCTTGAGCGTGCAATGTCTTGGCGACGTAATGCCCTGAAAATAACACAAATTATTTCAAAATAAATTTCATTGTGGATTTTTTAAATTACATTTCATATTTTGTTTTTTCCTTAAAACCATTATAAATATGAAAATGATTCTGCAAAATACTATATTTTCACAGGCCAATCTAAAATGCAAAGCTATCACCTACCTGCAAGGTAAAACTGACTAGAGGGCACCGAATCCAATCCACCTCGAAGCTCACCAAATGCTAGCTGGATGAACGTTTCCTGTGAATTTCTTTAATGTTCTGTTTGTCCATCGTAAATCTATGGAAAAGGAATCTACACAGACCTGAAAACCAGTGGCGTGGCGTGGACTTGGGGCGAGGTGAAGCAATCAAATTATAATTTTACCAAAGCGTTAAATAACCATGTGCTCAAATGTTATTGTAGCGGTTCTAATAAATTATCTATACCTTTCTCGATAGCTGCTTCTTAAAAACTCCAGGAGTTAATTTCTGAAGAAATTAGGCAACTGTAACAATGAACTGCGACGACTGTGCGAAGAGGAAGATGATTCCACGAAACATATAGGGTAGACCGGGGTTAGTTGACTATAGGGTTATGTAGACTCATTGCGATTAACTAAGCAAACATCGGCATCGAAGCTGTCTACATTTGACTGTGTATTCAGTCAAGGTACCCGTCTCAGTATAGAAATAATGGTCGAAGCTAATGCACGTCGTTCGCGGATTTTAAAAAAAAATAATAATTACAAGCACGTGAGTAAAAATTTTGTTTGATATATAAATTGTCTTATAGCTCACACTCTCATGATTTGGGGTTGTCTAGTGATTTTTATTGAAAGTGTATGCATTGGTTAATAGTATTCCCAACTTGATTTTCCTCTGATTGGAATAACTTGTTGTTCTTAGTGCTTCAAAAAGAAAATGGCGGGTTGGGGCTTATTGACACGCAGCGTAGCGGGGTTAGATGACTCACGAGCCAACTAATCCCATGTTTCGTTTTATTTTGTATATATATATTAATGCTTTTCTTAGATTCAGAACGATGAGGAACTACAACCGAAAAACGAAAAGATCAAATACATCTAAAGATGTGATGGAAACTGCCTGTAAAGAGGTTATTTATGACGAAGCCTAAATTAAGGAAAAAGGCTGAAGAGCTCCGTGGCTGAAGCGAAACGTCTGAAAGGCCCATAGTTTCCTCCACAGCACCCCAAACAACTCATCTCCAGACTCTCAAATTACTAATAAACTAGAGCATATTCTACCGCTGGGCAAGTAAAACAAAAGCCAGTAACGTCTCGCTCGAATGTAAAATCGACGATGCCTCGACTTGATGACATAATCACTGATATGTATAATATGGACTGACTACGTTCATAGAAATACACCACAGAAAGTGAGCTCAGTTCTATATTGCAGAATCATTCGGTCTAAGCACCAAGTACCAATTGAGAGAGAGCTAAAAACAAATAAAATAGTGGATTCGTCGAAATATATGACTTTAAATTAATCATTTAGGGTTATTACTGATAATAACTGTTTTATCAAAGACAATATATTCATTAGATACGTAGACGAAATTCTAAATGTTTTATTAAAATCACCTTCCGAGCTGCGTGTACACAATTGTGCCCACGTGAAATAGAAAAGTAAGCAGTCCATATTATATACATCAGTGGACATAACCAAGGGTAAGTAAGCAATGCCTCGCTCTAATATAAAATCAACGATGCCCCGACCTGATGTAGGGAAGGCCTCAATTTTTATTAGAAATTTACTGGCAATTTTTTTCTTATAATTGTTATGCATTATTGGAGGCGATAATGGGTGTGCTTGGGCGGACCTCTAATAGTTTTTATGAGTGTAGCAATGAGAGGTGAAAGTTTTACTATACCTGCAGCGTCGAAAGCTATAAATAGTAGCCACTGGTTGCTATACTATACATACTATAGTTTTCAAAAGGTATTTATTTATTAATATCTATTAACTGAACTCGACAAACTTCATTATATTACTGCCAACGTACAATGATTATAAAAAAGTACTTTAAAATGTACTCAGTACTTTGTATAGACTTAGTAATTAGTTGCAAGTACTTTTCATACATGCGGTACTTGTACTTTCGCTGAAGTATACTCATGCCATCGGTATTTGCACTTGTACTTAATTACTTTTTCCTTGGTACTTGCCCAGCTGTGATACATGAAAATACTCGGAAATTATTAGAACTCACCATCATCAACACAACACTTAATATCTGTAAAAATTCTAAGTTCTTGAGATCCATTGAGATCCCCCATATCATCAAAATTTCATCATTCATAAATTTAACCTCAAATGCGCTAATTAATCCAATTTAATTTTGTTATTCACAAGTGGGTCTGGTTCAATGCAGCCCCATCTCAACTCAAAACTCGACATTAACGCGGAAATGGATAATCGTGCACCATAGAGACCCCTATTATCACATATTTTCTTATCCGAAACCTAGTATGGGTTTAGGATCTCTGCACCATCACCGCATATAGAATATTTTAAAAATGGTGAATTTTTATTATTTCGTAATAAATGATTTTTTTTTTTTCAAAAGTTTGTTTTTTTGCATGCTTATTACTTTATTAAATTAGTATAATCAAATAACCCCGACCACTGAGTCAAGCAACCCCAAGCACGGGGTAAATGGACTCACGGGGAAGCTTTTTTGAAAATGTCAAATAATACTTGAAAACCTTATAGGGAATAAAATAAAAGGAACTATTAAGAAACCTATTGAAGTAATCAAGACAAAAACGTATTTATTATGCCCAAGAACTTTACAGTAACATTCTTATAAAATTAATTATGAAAAATGGGTCTACTAGCCCCGGTCTGCCCTAATATATGAGTATCCCGCACTTGCAACTTGGTTGAAAAGCATTGAAGAAACATATCTCTAGCCTACCTGAATATTGTACACTCTGTTTCAATTAAAGCTGTAAACAAATTTAACATTTTTCGTTTTCTCGAAAATGGTTTTCAGAATGTGGAGAGATAGTCAGTGTCAGTGTTCTAGTTGTCTAGTAATAACGGTATTTGATGAGATTTCACAGAATTTGCAAAATACGAAATGGGAAAATTTCAAATTCGTTTATAACAGATTGTATTATGAAGCATAGAGTTCTATTCGTCGCCTTCATGAGTCTGAGAATTTAATCTTTTGAGATGTATCAATTTCTCCAGGATTTGAGGTCATTCTTGAAAACGATAACAGGGAGTAACTTATATATTGGTAAAATAATGTAGATAAGATTTTTACAGCATAATAGAATATAGATTTGATTTTCCTGAGTTACATATGAGTACGGCAGATCCAAATAGCCAAAAAAGCAGATTCGCGATTATAGCATGTAAGCATGACGGCGACATACAAATTCTAAATAAGCTAAATTAAATTATCTATAATTGCTCATTTGCTTATTTAGATCAGACTGTACGATTTTGTCATCAATATCATATTTCAAGCAATCTCTTCTCTAAAGTAATATTCCCCTATCCAACTTAATATTCCTCTCAAGGATTTAAAATTTTCCCTCGCTCGCTAGGGTTAAACATATTTACTAACCAACAACCGAAATTAAAAACGCCTCCAGTCGCAACAAATACAGCGTTGATAACTATATCTATATGACTGAAATTAACCTAAACATGCTACCAGTACAGCAGTGTTTGTAGGTTCCATAGAAGAATTTTTTCAATTGCATCCCCATTGGCCAAATTACATTAGCAACACCAACGTCGGCGTGGTCGTCGTTTTATGTGAAAAATATTTAGATACAGTACTGCATGTATGAAATGCATTACATTAACCACGCCGGCGTTGTCGCAAACCCATCTCTAATCCTAATCTTAACGCTGGCGCTCCATTGCTGCCAATATGGAAAATCTAAATCTATAATGAAAAAACATGAAAAAATTAAACGATATTTGAATTTCTGAAAATAAATGATTTTATATTAAAAAAGTGGGGACTTGAAGGAAAAGAAAATATATTTTTTATTATTATTTAAAATTTTATTGCAAACCGGCAGAGATTACGAGGAAATAACTCAACTGTAAAATGTAAGGGAAATTAAGGTATGGCGCTGCCGCCCATTGTTAATGTAACTTGCCCGGTGTTTTGTTTGGCGTTTGACGACGACGACGACGACCACGCCATCGTCGGCGTTGTTAATGTAATCCAGCCAATATGGCTTAGAACCATTTCTTAAGGGTTAAACACCATTGCGACGACCGACGGCAAACGACGACGAAATACCGCTGTCAAACTTCTAAAAACACAGCATCTTATGCGAATGCACCAAATTGCGACGAGCGACGGTGAGCGATCGACGAAGTTTTCGTTGCCGTCGTCGCTGCAGTACTACCAACAAAATTAATCGAATGAAATCGCTTTGGCATTCAGTTTTGTCTAGGTGGTAGCATGCCGCGGTAATTTTAAAATAATGAGCATTGACGAAAAATTTATTGAGGAAGGACGAAATTATAGATTAATTTATGATTTGCAAGACAGGCAAGACAAGTGGACGTCTAAAAGACGTGGTTTTGATTGATATTGTGAGGCGCTAAAATACAAATGGAAAAGTTGTGATATTGTTGATTTAGTTTGATTTTAATTTATAGTTAATTTATGTATTTTATTTTTGGTCCATTGTAATTCTTTCAAAATAATATAAAATATTCTCGATAAAAATCTGTTTCAAAACTCTCAAAAGTAGTAAAAATGAAATTTCAGTATCTTCCTCTTTCACAATCCTCGATCACTGCCTGTCGTTGCAATTATGTTCCCAATTTTTCGACTGTCTGTTTCGCAGCGAATTTTCCGCTGTGAAATTGTGTTTAACCTTTCTGGCACGATATGTTTGAAACTTCCACCTCCACCGTTACGGGTACAAAGTGTACCCCACAGTTATTATCATGAATGAACCTATATAAATATATTATTTTACTTTTAACACTTACATATTGCACATAAACACTTTTTTAAATAATAACACAGTAAAAATTTAAAAAAAAATTTAGGAAGCACTTAACAAAATATACTTATATTTTAACTTAAAGTTATAAAATTATATAAAAGAAATTTCTTATGCTTCATTCTCACATAAAGTGCAAACTGTTACTTTTTTTTTGTAATGCTGTGATCAGGACAAATCAATTTTAAAAAAACGTTGGCATGTTTTTCGGCATTTTCTGTCCTTCGTTCGGGGGCAAATAGTACACCTTCCAAATGATTTCCGCCGCTCTTCCTGATTTGACGTTTTTCGTTTTACTTCTGGAACTAGTTCTGACATAGCTTCAGAAATACGTTTAGGTAAATTTATCGGTCGATTTCGGAGTCTTTCTACAATGGCAGGTTTTATAAGCTCTTTTCCAAGATTCGACAAGAGCTTCAATCGATAACCCCATTTGTTTTTCTGCAGTGGATTTGTTGTAGTCCATAGAATGAAGCTGTTCAACGAAGCAATATATATTTTGGAACAATGCAAATGGCCATCTATTGCTGGTCCTTTTTACTGTGTACCCATTGATGATCTTATCCAGAGTATCGACAGATCCCTTAGTGTAATTAAAATGCAGAATCATGTCGGGTTTGAAATTGTTCGTTACAACACTCACAGCATTATCATGATGTTCGAAACTTATCACTATCAAATGTTTCTTGGATTTTTGTACATGGTTTCATCATCGTTATGTTTTCATTGAATGTAAAAACTGAAGATCCTTCTAGTCTATTGTTGCCGGACAACAGCGCTTTCGGGATATAGTGTTTATTTTTTCGAAGAGTGCAACAAGTTGTTATTCCAAGGTCATACAAACTTCTCGCCAAAGATATACTTGTAAAAAAGTTGTCCGTTGTAATACCGTAACCGCGGCCAAGGCACTTAACTAAATCCAGTACTACGCGTTCACCATGCTCTTTCTCAGGTTTATACCTGGAGATTCTTTGCATACGTAGTATCTACATCCACCAGTGCCTATATTTTTATGCCGTATCTGGCTGGCTTTGATTTCATGTACACTCTAAATGGACACCTCCCTCTGAAGGGTACATGTTGTTCATCGATTGTAAGGTGTTACCCACGGTTATAGTTACTAACACAGTTTCCAACAAATACCTCAAATAATTCCGTGATTGGTGCCATTTTGTCAGTATTTCTACGCTCTTCTCTAGTCGTAAGATCGTCAAATCACATAAATGAGAGAAGTTGAATAACATCTCGTGAGGCATAGTGGCACAAAAAAACGATCTAGAGTACAGTTTATCTTTGCACCGTAAAAATTCAACTGGTTCTCGATTTGCTTTGAGAGAGCACCCAAACACAGCATAAATTGTTGTTGTATTTATTGGAATCCATGTTTTTTGCTTTATTGGATTGTTTCTGTTGAATAATTGATGACATTTTTGGGCTTTGATTGTTAAATTTCACAATAATGTCCACTATTTTATCATCTATAAACTTTTTAAAACACTCATTTGCTAATTCAGAAGTAAGCCCAGGTTTGATGGTTATTATATTTGCAGTCTGTCGGTGAGTTATTCGTGGAGGTATTTCTTTCCATATTGTTCCATTCTTTGAAACAAATATTGGATCTTCTGATAATTCATTTTCTGCTCCGCTCTCGGCTTCATTAGTTGTAACAAGCTACGGATATTTTGTAAACTATTATAAAGAAGTAAAATACACATATGAAGGATTCTCACCTCGTCTTCGCTTTCATCATCATCAGCTATCAGAAAGTCTTCTTCTTCTGAGCTTTCAGATAACAATAAGTCTCCAATACTTTCGTCATCGCTTTTATCTAACCACTGTAAGCAATTGTCCCTCTGGGGCTTACAAGATAAACTGGGATTTTGCCTTTTCGACATAACGTATAGCACTGAACAGAAAAACACACTATACTCACTTGTTCGCTCAAAATTAGAATGAAAAATCAGAAGTTTAAACTGCTCCCTTATACTCAGAAAAGCGAGGCGAGTTCAGGTCAATATAGATTATTTACTCCGGTGTGTGTTTTCCTGAGGGCTGTATCATACCATTTCCCTAACTTATATTTTATTACTTTGTTGCGGCGGTATACTTGAGACGGCATTTCTCTGCACCTTTCTCGGTAAGATCCATTGATTGCCTTATTACTAATTGCCTGTCTTGAACCGGTGACAGCGATTTAGGATATTGGTATTCATGTTTTAGACGAATACGTTAGTCTGTCTCTTTACCTGCTTGACCTTGCTTGCTACCATGTCGTGTGACACGTTCATTTCAGCCAATAAACGAATAAAAGGTTATGAAGCCTACGCTATAGTGAGTAACCTGAAACAACAAATTTCAGTAAAGTTTGAAAGTGATTCCAGGTATCAGACTCGTCCTACGTTGTATTCGCATATGTATGCAGATAGTTACGCTAATTACGATATGGGGTACAAAGTGTACCCCAGCTGCTTTCTTTGCTTATAAAAGCAAATTTTTACATAAAAATAAGTAGGTGAATTATTGCTTAAAATATTTGAAGTTTTCGAAGGAAAGCTTTCAAGAAATTTCGTTTCATAATTATGAATTGTTTTATGAATATAACAAAAATTGTGTTTTTGGGGAACAAAATGTACCCCATGTCGTGCCAGAAAGGTTAATCCTTTATTGAGCGTAGCTACACTGTAAGTGGCGAACGAGCATCAGAGATATGTGACGGCATAGGTAGACTCCTGACGAGTTCGAATGCCATACATTTTATAGGATGTTGTTCGATTACTGATGGAAGCAGAACTGTAAACCACCTCTTCAGGCAGTGGTACCGGTTGCTATAACATAGACAGAGCCAAGACGTGTTCGAATGCTCTACTTTTCGTTGCATGTTGTTCGATTACTTTGTTTTTGATTGTTTTGTTCAGAGGGAGATAATTCTATAACTACTTCTATTCGATGGTTTACAGCGAAGGATAAATAAAAAGACTTTAGGGCAAATTTTTTATTGGAAATATTTTGTAGAAATTTTTGGTCGTAATTTTTTAATTCCTTTCATTTTTATTTGTTTTCATTCAATTAAATCGGAAAACTTAAGGGAAGCAATGCTTCTCTTGCTTCCAAAGATGTCACATCTTTGCTGAAAACTAAGATTGTCAAAATAATCATGTTATATTAGCGGTGGTTATGTCGTCAGACCAGTTTAAGGGAAGATACATACATATGGATGGGAAGGATTGAAGAGAAGTTGATTCCCCACGGGGGGGGGGGGCCTAGAGCATAGCACCATTGTTCACCCTCCAGACCCATTAGAAGTGCTCATAGGTCCCAACCAGATGCTCTCATTAACCATAAAATTGGCTCTTAACCGCCCTATCGGCTTCATGCAATTCATCCAGGAGGTGTGAGCCAATGAATCTAAAATGTTTTCCGGAGAGAGCCGGACAGTGACAACGAAAATGAGTTACTGTTTCGGATTGCTCTACCCATCCTCTACATATAGGATTATTAACAAGTCCAATAAGAATAGTCACCAGAATTCTCAGGGTAGTCTTGCTCAGTCCTAGCAGCTTTTTTGCGAAACTTGAGTTACGTTTACCCTACAGTTTCTTTGTATTTCTACCGGAAGGACGATCTAACCAAAGACAACATCGCTGTGACCAGGCACCCAAAGAACGAATACCCTGTTATACTGAGAGAGGGAATTCAGGGTGGTCTTACACTCCAATACTAAATTTGAGGTTGTGAAGGGTTTTGAAAAGGCCTTGACAGTCGCTTAGCTGTTCGAACAGGTGGCAATCTCCTTATTTTCAGTCCCTGAGCCAAGGAGGTTTCTTCGCACTTCAAGAATGGCCTTAATATACATATACTTATAAGGTATTCCTACAATCTAGTAGTACCTTATAAATAGAAACAGGAATTAGGTTTAAGCAATAATACTTTCATTGTGAAAATGATGAATGGCGCATACTTATTAACTTTCTAGGAGCAGGAAGAACGTATTGCTATTTTTTAAATCAACCGAATACAAGTACTCCGTCTGGTCCAATTTTCTCTGTAATTCTCTTTCACGACTTAACGTCACCAGTTACTGAAAAGAATCGATTTTGACACAGTATTCCACTCATATTCCCAAATTCCTTTACTTTAAAATAAATCGTAATGGATTATCCTTAGCCCAAAAGAGGATTTGCTAATTTACATCTCAATCATTATAATTAAAAAAAAAAAAAGAAATAGCATAAATGAAACTAGTGCTTCTATTGAAATGCAAACTGAAAGGAAAGTTTCTTAACTTTGCACTAGAATTAAAAGTTTTTGAATATATACAAATAAAAGCACAAACATACTGAAAAGCAATTTAAAACCATAAAAAAAACATTAATTTATTGAAAGCTTTTTAACCGATTTGAATTGGTTCATACAACTGAAAATTCATTGGTATAGGGGCCCGATATTCCAAATAGGGTGAATTTTGCTATAAATAAAACAAAAGTGCTTTGATAGGTGAAGTGGAATGTCTTCATTACAAATAGTAGAATATAAATAGTTAACAAAAAAAACGAAAAACAAAAATAATAAAATAAGACAAAAGGACGGATGACGGATATATGAGAGGAGTGACAAACGGCGACTTGACTGGAGTCTAAAAATGAATAAGTGCTGTCTTGTCTCTCAGTTTTGTTTGCTTTAATAGCTAATTACATATGTATTTCCACCGTTTCTATAAGTTGGAATAAAGAAAGATTTTGACGTTTTAGGAGTGTTGTGTCACGAGTTCGTGAACTGTAAAAACCGCTAGACACGCTCAAAATCGAATAAAACTGAAGTCTGGCATTAACGAAATCGGCTGAAATTACGATGACTTTGATATATATAGAATTGAACTACACAAAATCGGACGTTATTTTTTGCATCTACACGGAATGATTTTAATGCAGACTTTAGTTAAAAATGTTGGAGTTTATATATTGTGGAACATAACCAGCAAAAGTATACCACGAAAGATGTTGGGGAAAGTCACGTGTCGGCGCGTTTAATACAGTGTGACCTGCCTAAGGCCTTACTAACAAGGGAATGATCAGTTGTGGTGTTAGAAATACCGTAAAACTCTTATGTCTTCAGGCCTCCAACTTCACCAAACGTTTGAATATCGCAATGGTGCGGTCAACACAACAATAATTTTATCGGTCTAATGGAAAATCCTTTACCAATTCGCTTTCGTCATCAACATAGGTGACATGTGGTATTAGGTTTTTTCTTTCACACAGAGCAGTAGTTAGTGAATGGGAAGTGTGAATGTACCTGATAAGTACTGAATGTGTTAAATACTCAGAAATTGCGTTTCATTTTCCCTTTTCCCAGGAGGCAGTGCAGTGAGTCATGAGAAATATGGTGAAAATCAACCACTACGATTACCCTAAATCCTGATTTTATATTCTTAAATATTCAAATTACAGTTTGTTTTGAAAACATCATCATGTAAATTTAGCCTTTTTAACAAATGCTCAATATCAAGCAATCGGAGGATCAAACACATCTTTGTTCCGTATATAAATAAAAGAAAAAAATCCCGGTTTGTATAATATTTTTTTCCCCCAAGTATATGGGTTTTTCTATAAGAGGTGTTATTTTGATATTCAAAGAAAAATGCCATTTTGTGAGATAAATGATCGGATCTTTATTTCATTATAAAGAGGAAGGTATGCCATTATTAATAGAAAACAACATGAGCCAAACGACCACCACGACCACGCCTACAGGACCATATCCTTTTCATGAAATTTTCCATAACCAAATCGCAAAGTGGCTGCCCTATGTCCTCGATAGCCTCACGGACTCCATCTTTGAGGTCTTGAATCGACGCTGGGCTGTTGGCGTAGACCTTCTCTTTCACGTGGCCCCAAAGGAAGAAGTCGCAAGGTGTTAAGTCACAAGATATCGGTGGCCAATTGTGATCACCTCTTCGAGAGATAACACGGTCCGGAAACTTTTCCCGTAAAAGATCAATGGTTTCGTTGCTTGTATGGCACGTAGTGCCGTCTTGTTGAAAGTAAACGTTGTCCAGATCAATACCATCCAATTCCGGCCATAAAAAATTATTAATCATCTGTCGATAGCGCAATCCATTCACCGTAACTGTTGCTCCAGCCTCATTTTCGAAAAAGTAAGGTCCAAGTAAGGTCCCCGCGGGATCATGACCCGCACCAAACAGTCACACGTTAAGGATAGAGAGGCTTTTCAACAATAACTCTTGGGTTTTCCGAGCCCCAGATGCGACAATTTTGCTTGTTGACGAAGCCATCGAGGTGGAAATGGGCCTCATCACTCAAGATGAGTTTTCGATGGAATTCCGGATCATTTTCATGCATTTCAAGGACCCAATCAGCAAAGACTCGACGTTGTTGATGATCGGCCGGCTTGAGATCTTGTGTTAACTGAACTTTATAAGACTTAAGACCCAAATCTTTATGCAAAATACGGAGTAATGACGATTGTGGAATGCCTAATTCCAAAGAACGACGAGGAATGGACAAACCTGGGTTTTCTTCAACACTTTCGGCTACATCAGCAATATTCTGGTCTGTTCTTGAGCGACGTGCACGGGTTTTATATGTGAAGAATAACTTGTCCCGACAGCTCGAATTTTTCTACCAATTTCTGTATTGCGGTCCGACAAGGTGCTTCACGACGACCCAAAAATGTTCGAATTTTACGAACCGTCTCTGCCACATTTTCACCATTTTTATAGTGAATTTTAATAATTTCAATGCGTTGTTGAATCGTGTATCATTCCATTTTTATTAATGGCGTAGTTTCTACTTGTCAAATGTCAAAAAATGACAGCTCCAAAAGTGACATCTACCGAAATAGCGGGCTAATTAAAATACACCTCTTATTGGAAAACCCTTTAGAACAATATTTCTCTTAATGTGTATGAAAATTTTGTTCACAAATAGTCTCAACCCAGGAAGAATTAACCTCGCCTACAGGAGGCCTTTCTTTCACTTCCGTCTTCACGCCCAAAGGTACGTGCAACAAGGCGTGGCGAGGCGAGGCGAGGCTATATCAAGAGTTGAAGAAATAAAATTATTGTCAGCTGTACTATGAGAGTGCTCATAACAACGCTGTGGCAACGCGCGATGTGGCGAGACATCTTGAGGTATCTCGCTCGAGAATGAAATTTTCATTTTTTTGCTAGGTGCTAATTTTGATAGCTAACTAGTTTTTTCTTTGATATAATTGAAAAGTTCTTTTCTCATTCTCATATACTGGAAGAAGCTATGAGGATCAGTATGTAAATTTTCTATGTGAATGATGGAATTCCCCAAATTCTAATCGCTTGTTATTGTGACCTCATATATACAAGCAAAACTGCAGAAAGGTCTGAACAAACAGAAAATGAATAATTTTATATTCTCAGAAGGGCAATTTTGGAAGGTTTTTTTTTTGAGTTTATATTGAAATCTTTCCTTAATATAAACGAAGGTTTCTATACTTATTCTCATATACTGGAAGAATCTATCAGGATCAGACCGTAAATGTTCATATAGTTGATGAAATTCGCCAAATTCCAGACGTTTTGTATTTATATATATATAATATGGAGTGTTTTAACTAAAACATGGGTCTACGGACTGGCGTCCTTTCTTCACATTAATCTTCAATTTATTGAAATAGAGTTTTACAATATCAATGAAATCGTGAACGTATAACAACATTTTAAATATATAAATAAACGATTATTCTCAGGAACACTCAAAATTTCAAAATTTGCCGTACTTTTACAAGTTAATAAACTCCTGGAGAGTGTAAAGGAATTTAATATCAATTCCAATGAACTATGAACTCCATTCAAGCCGTTCATAATTCGAAAACATCAAAAACTAGTTTATCTAAAAGGGAAATTGAAATTTTGAATATAATCAACCATGCGAAGGTTAGACATTACCGTATTACTTATCAGAACTGGTCAGGGCGCTTTACACTTTCATGTTTTTAATATTTTAAATCAAGAACCAGGCAAATTGTTGGAAGTGTAATTAACAAAACTAAACACGGTTAAGCTAACATTTGAAATTTTGATGAAATGGACGTAACCAAGTTCTGTGAATTCCAGATTCGGATGATGCTGAAATTAAAGCAAAACTGTGTGAGAGTGTGTGTAATGTATGGATGCGCCTGAAAGCTAGCAGCAATACGGCCAGGGTATACGGGCTTACGTATAGCCGCAATCAAAAGTTAAATCGAGTTGGAGGTTTAATTTTGTTGGTTGTTTAATTAGAAAAAAAAAAATAATTTTCTGCAACTTTGAATGGGATGATATTTGTGTGTGTATGGGAATGTAGATATAATGCATATAAACATGTTTACAAACAGCTGTATAGATGCATATTTGCACTCTAGTTCATGGCTAAATTTGACCGCAATCTGAGCAGATTTTATGAAGATTTTGACAGGAACGTGAAAGTTTTTCGGATTTCGGTCAATCTGGTTTTAAATTAGCATTTTTAGGGTCGCATAATCCCTTACATCCCTACCTACGGTAATGTGATTTTAACGGGGACCGAAAACCGTTAATGCAGTTCTCCCTCTGCATGAGTAACATCATCACTGTATTTTACTTAAATCCAGGTAATGTGTTTGCAGTATAAGGAAGGTAAACTGCACCCACCTGAACGAATATAGAACAGCATAAGGGTATAACAGCCATGTTCGGTACAAGAATATAACATGAAATTCCTCTTCTAACAACTATAAATCTCGAATTCACAACAAAACAAGATTTGCAGGCACTAAACAATCCGCTTTTGTGGAATAACCTTGCAGCAAGGTTTTTACTCAACATACATTCATACAAACATACATACATACGTATTTCACTAGATGCGATGTAAAGGCATTCCCGGGGTGGAAATTAATCGCTCGTTTATATCAGACACTTGAAGAGAAAACGTGCAGGAGACAGTCTTGAGCTAAGATTAAGAACTTTAATGTAATTAATATTCTTATGGATTACAGTGACGTGTGTCTTATTTTGCACACCATCTGAATAATATTCCAAGAAATATATTTCACGGTTGGAAGACACCTCAGGGAATCTGACTGGAGGAAGGCACTTAATTAAAATTTCATTTCCCCACTCATAATGTCACCTGTTATAAACAAATGGTACAAACTATTGTTGAAAATCAGCAAAATTTTAGTAGTGTGGGTATGCATATAGTACATACATACGTATTATATTGATCTACCTTTAAATAAGAAAGCACAGGGGATTACTAAATATACATAATATTTTTACTGAAATTAGGAAATTCGAGAAAAGTAAGATGGCAGAAATTGGAAAAAGTTACAAAGTTTCATTTGAAGATTTTTATTGGGAGTTCTTCAAAAAACTTTAAGCGAGACAATTCTAAAGGGAGGAGATAATAGGAATTTGAATTTAAGGCAGAGCATGGAAACTTATCAAATTAGCTGAGATCAATGCCAACCCCAAGCGATAGACAATATTATCATTAAAAAAAAGAAAAATCATTTATATTCGATTTGGGACATAAATAAATTAAATAATTTTTAGTGCAGAGAGAATTTGGTTTGAGATATCTAAAATTAAAATTAAATTATTATTTTCTCTTAATGGTAGGTAAAAATATAACACATGTCCTAAGCATTTGCGTGGAGAAAAATATTCGCCAGGTGCTATCAGCGCAATCAACGAAAAACAATGTACGCTTGGATAAAATGGACTACCCTTTAAATTAATTAAATTTGATTTTGAAAATCCACTTTTTTATGAAAATTTGACGCAATAGATTGCTTTCTTAATGGGTAAAATGCAGTTAAAGGAATCTATTGCGTCAAATTGTCGTAGTTATAAATAGAATTTTAAATTGGGGGACTAATTTAAAAATTAAAAAATGTTATTTGTTTTTGCCTGCCTTAGGTATTTAAATAAATATTCCATTAATCAATTTGCGATTTATTTAAAAATCTTAACGCCCCGCCCCATCTTGCGAATTGTGCACCGAGCTGTCCTAATTATGACAGCGACCCAGCCCTAAGAAAATTCTATATAGAATTAAAGGTAAAATATCATCTTCTCCAAAACTCCTTTCTTTGCTTAAATCATTTCAAATTATATACTTCGGACTCCCTCACTTTCGTGAAATCACTTTTTCCAAAAATAGCTTTTACCTTAACCCTTTCAGGAGTATGGCCGGACGTGTGCGGCGGCACGCTATAGATCCAAATAAGGTAACGCCGTGTATGTGCGGCTACACCGTATACGGTGACTTTAAGAACTCAAATCTCAAAAACGTGGCCGTACATAGATAGATGAGGCTTCTAGCTTCAAAATACAAAATAAAATTGCTAGAAGTGCTCAAAAAAAAAATACTATTATCAAAATTTCTTCTTTTTGTTTGTTACTCTTATATCTTTTTGTGTAAAATATAAAGCATTAAGCTTCATTTGGAATTTGAATCAGAAAAATTGGTTGCTCCGTTCTCGAGATATGATTTTTTGTAAATAACGCTTCATGGTAAAATCACGAAATTTTTAACCCCCCTCACCCCACGGCAACCACAGTGGAAAAAAAAGGGTGAGCTATTTTGGTATTCCATACAAACTCGGTAAGTTTCAACCAAACCGGAGATGGTCGGGTTCAAACCAAGGTTGCCACCATTGAATGAAATTATAGTGATAGATCTAACGTTTAGAGGGTCATAGATTTCCTGATAGGGTGGTAGATTTAAAAAAATAATTTTCTTTGTATACCTTTCAGCTAAGTAAATAAGTAAATGCATAACAATTTTTATTCAGAAAAAAATTCAAATTTTTACTTATTTCTAATACTTTTCTTCCTTCAATGGGAAAAAGCAAAAGATTGAATTTTTCGTTATTACTAATAACTTTCTTCATGCAATGCAAAATCACAAAAGATTATCCATTATTACTAATAACTTCCGTCAATAACTCATATGTCATTTGATATTTGATATTCAATAATATTTGCGATTGGCTCAAAAATATTACTGCTGGAGTTGCTTATTAACTGTTTCGCATACATAATATTTTCCACGGTTTTAACATTTAAGCGATTTTTTATTTTTATTCTTTACAACAATCATAATTGAAAATACACGTTCAACAGCAGCATTGTTATGCATCAGACTAGCTAAAATATACATAAAATTCGCCAATTCTTAAAACAGCAATGCTTCTAAAACGTCTATTTTTGTGGCTGTATTACTCAAAAATTTAACAACATTTCCATCATATATAAAATTCAATTTCTCTTTGAATAATACTATCAATGACCTCCATTGTGCATTTAATACTTCTGTGGGGGTTCATTAAAAGTGAAAGCTTCGACAATGGAAACAATGCTGGATAGATTTCCGCTTTGAAATATTTTCAGGTTCACATATTACAACAATTGTACTTTTTTTTATCGGAAAAATCAAATTTTTTTTTTAATTCATGGCACAACTTAACCATTTTTTTAAATTAAAAATTTCATGTTCTCGCAGGTTTTGCTTCACATGCGCTTCTATTGCAAACCAAAAACATTTGTAACTATTCTAAATAGTACTCCTTATTTTTATAATTCAGATCAAGACAAATATGCTCATTTTTAATAAAATTTAGCAAAATTTCTTTAAATATTTCAGATATTAAAATTTAAAGTAAACGAATCATGGTTTTTTTCCGAATTAAAAGCTCTTGTTTAATTTGTTTATAGTGCACAAAATATATGATAAAAAATACAAGTAAGCTAGATGAATATGCGTTAACCATTGAAGAATGAAATCAGCATTTGTATCAACTTTTTTTCGAAATCTAATAATAAAAAATAGTGCTTGAGCGGCGTCCACTGTTCAATAGCAAGATTAACAACTTCCTTATAGGAAAGCCATCGTCATTTGGACAAATTTAAAATTTCGGATTTTTAAATCGGTTTTTCTATATTTATCAAAAATACACGTCATCAGCATCAATTTTTCATATGCTTTAAAATGACCTATCACACTCTGTACCGAAAATGTAACCCTTTCTGCCTTTTTTGTCCCTTTTTTTAAGGATATCCATCGAATGGCTCAAAATGCCCATTTTGAATAGATAATTGCTTACTTTCTGGCATTTATTGAATTTTTCGCGGGTATGCTGAAGAAAAAGGGCAAAAAACGCAGAAAGGACTACGTTTTAAGTACAGAGTGTGTTTAAAGGCTCATTTTAAAGGGAAACTTTGAACTTTTTAAATCCCATATGAAAAATTGGTGTTGATTACGTGTTGTTTAATAAATATAGTAGTTAAAAAAACGAGTTAAAAATTTTAAATTTTAAATTTGTTGAACCATAACATCAAAAGACAGAAGAGGAGGGTTAAAATTTGTACACCATTGGTCAGGTCCAACAATTATCAATCTAAAAAATTTTAAATCATCATCACAGGGTGTAACGTTAAGAAGTTACAGGGTGATATATAAAAACATTCTTAAATATTTTTAAATCTCATTATCGTGAAGCCCGTAAGGATTTTCCCCCACCTCGCATACAATTTTTTGCTTGTCTAAGCGTGGCCTATCTATAGCCTTCAGATGCAAAACCATATACGTTTTTTTATTTGTAGGTAGTTATAAATGTATATTCGAATTGCATAAAATTCATATTTTCCTTTTTATGTTCTTCTGAGAAATATCGTGAATTATGCTCCACAAACAGATCTGTCAAAAGTTCCAGGAAAAAGGTGCGTTCAAAATTTTTTCAAATTACATATTAGGAAAATATGTTTTTTCCGAAAATGTACCATCTAGCGATTTCGTCAACAGTTTAGTTGATGTCAGATGCATGTATATAAATAAATGTAAACAAGCTCATCTTTGTTTTATTATCACTCTGTTTTGATAACTCAAAAGGAATTTTGTCGATATGTGCAATTGATTTTGTGATTTTGCAATTAATCAATAATTTGTTTGTGGCTCCGTACTGTGAATAATATCGTAAGATTGTGAATTTGTTAAAAATATCTGGAAGACTAAAAGTTAACAGGAAATAGACGATGCTTTTGTAGAAAGCGAGGATGAAAGCGTGATGAAAAATATAGGTGAATTGTGCCTTTACCTGAGTTCAGCAGATGAAGAAACTGATTCGGCAGATGCAGTTGAATCTCCACCAGCTCGACGTCCTATAAGAGAAGAAAATTAGTGGGAAGAGGCAGATTTCTCCTCCCGAATTTTTCCTTTCACCAGTTCGACATCCGGAATATTAAGGGGAATTAGAATCGGTATGACTTCGAAGTTATAAAAATGGGTTGATATGGACGTTTCGGAGATGTACTTTTTTAGGCTACCATAATGCCGACCAGTTTGATTGGTACAAAATTCTTGAAAGATTACTGGTCAAATTATTTCTACCCCATTTTTAGAGTTCCCTCAAAATCGGGTTTTTCTTTTAGCATCCGGAGAACTGATCGATTGCACAAAATCAGCCCATTAAAAAAGCCGTCTTTCATTCTTTTTAAAATCTATGCATCGATGAAAGTCTTTTGAATGGGCGATTGTCATTCAAAATATAAATTTCATCCAAAAGGCATCGGTTCGGAATGAATATATTTGTTTGTTTGCATGTCGAGATGATCTATATATTGGATATAATTGTCTACACGGGATACGCAACAAATAATTATTCAAATATAGGCCTATCTGGATCGGTTGTAAAAACAATGCTCCGTGATTATGTGGGAAAACGACATCGATTATTTATTGATAACTGGTACACGAGTCCCTCTTTGATAATCAAATTCAGTAGAACTGTACGACCAAAACGTAAAGGTTTTCCCACATTTCCAGTAGGAAAGCAGACTCGTGGCTATGTAAAATTCCTGCATTCAGATAGTCTATTAGCTATAAAATGAAATGACAAGCGAGAGGTTTGTATACTTACAAATATCCATGAACAAAAATGGTTATTTCTAATTCAGTCATTTATAGAACGGGGAAAGATATCAGTAAGCCAAAATCTGAAGTCTATTATAATGTAACCGTGGGTATTGTTGACAAATCGGATATGATGATCAGTTTCATGGATTGTTCAAGCAAATCGGATTTACACGGAATAAAAATATGAGAAAATGTAAAATTCAGTGATTTTCGTTTAAAGGTTATAGCACAAATTATTGAAAAATACCTTAAGCCAAAACCATCGTTGTCTGAAAACAGAAGAGCTAAGGAGACCCCTTTGAGACTTACAGCAAGACATTTCATCCATCCTGAACTGGAAACAATAGATTAAGGTTCGAACAAACGGCGGAGATGTTTTGCATACAGTCATTCCACAATTCGTTCAGTAAAACGGTAAGAACCAAAATTTATGTGTGTTGGATATGATATTTCATTGTGTTTCGAAAAATATCACACGAAAAAAATATTTAAGCATACCATTTTCTTATTATCTCTTTGTAAACTCATCATATTTTCCTTCATAAACAATTTTGTTTTTCCCGATTACTCCTAATTATGTGCAATTATTAATTATTTATTTTTATTATTTACCTAAAGTAATATATATGTATAAAAGTAATAGTGTGGCAAAAATAAACACGGAATCGAAATCTAAAATTATTCGTTTACCCAGAGCAAGGCAGAAGTTGTTGAATTAACGGATTTATTGTTTAAAATATCAAGTAAGTTTATATGGTATGACTTTACTTATACTTTTTACTTTTTATATTATCTTTTTAATTTTTTTTCATATCTAGCACTAATAAATTTAAAAAAATATTTTCTTGAAAATTTTTCTTTTTGTAAAATGTTGAGAGCCACTGAATTTGTCCAACTATAATTTATAATGTAACTAGAAAAAGTTATAATAATAAAAAAAAACGCTTCAAAATTAACCCCCACCCTAAAAGTACTTTCGGTAAAAGTTTCAGCTAGTAATTAGTTGAGCCGACAGTGACATCGATTTCCGATTAGTTGGAACATTTTGGAAAATCTGTCCCGATTCAAATATGTTTTTTTCTGAGAAGAAGCTTGAGTACCCAAGTGGCTGAGCTATTATTGAAAAACCAAAATCTAACCCCCCCCCCCGCGATCGAAATACAAAAAAAGCATAATGCACCCAGCTGTAATTATCTAGAAAGCGTTTTCAGGAAAATGCATCGGTTGGTTGGTTTGAGAGCTTTTGAGTGCTTTTTGGTCATGTGTGGCATGAGAAATCGATATAATGACTGCCTCTAACTCCACCCTCTCGCCATTCAGCGAGACTGGTTCAAGGAGATATAAACAAAGACATTTCAAAAATTTACCTCTCTGCCCTACCTGGTGCAAATAACTCTGCGCATAACCGACTTGACCAGACTATACGCGCCACACCAGATTTTGAAAAGAAATCTTCCCCCTACCCACCCACGGCAAAAATGAAGAATCCGTTGAAATTGCGAAATCTATCTAAAAATCAAATGGTTAACAAGCTTGACTCTAATAGGAAAAGGTGGGAAATTAAAATAAATGCCCAATTTTTCATTACAGTCTGTTAATAAACACTCAGTTACTGCTCTATAAGAATCTCATTGCTCCTGTAATCTTATATTAGTGAGCTATCTGACACAAAAAATCCCAAACGTACCAGAATTCAAATGCCTAGAGAAACTAGAATGCAAAAAATTTTTCGAGCATGCATGGGTAGGACTAAAAATGGCGGTGCCTACGTCAATAACTTGCTCTAAAACGCCAGCAGTATACATAAAACAATTGTTGAAAATGCAGACAACCCAATTCCATCATTAACAATCCGACAGAACTTCTTATCCATGAAAGAGCCAAGTACCTATTATAAAGGGTTGTCCAATAAGAGGTGTAATTTTGATATTCAAAGAAAAATGCCATTTTTTGAGATAAATGATCGGATCTTTATTTCATTATAAAGAGAAAGGTATGCCGTTAATAGTGGAAAATAACATCAGCCGAATGACCACCACGACCACGCCTACAGGACCATATCCTTTTCATGAAATTTTCCATAACCAAATGGCAAAGTGGCTGCCCTATGTCCTCGATAGCCTCAGGAATTCCATCTTTGAGGGGTTTAATCGACGCTAGGCTGTTGACGTAGACCTTCTCTTTCACGTGGCCCCAAAGGAAGAAGTCGCAAGGTGTTAAGTCACAAGATTTCGGTGGCCAATTGTGATCACCTCTTCGAGAGATAACACGGTCTGGAAACTTTTCCCGTAAAAGATCAATGGTTTCGTTGCTTGTATGGCACGTAGCACCATCTTGTTGAAAGTAAACGTTGTCCAGATCAATACCATCCAATTCCGGCCATAAAAAATCATTAATCATCTGTCGATAACGCAATCCATTCACCGTAACTGTTGCTCCAACCTCATTTTCGAAAAAGTAAGGTCCAATGACCCCGCGGGACCATAAACCGCTCCAAACAGTCACACGTTGAAGATAGAGAGGCTTTTCAACAATAACTCTTGGGTTTTCCGAGCCCCAGATGCGACAATTTTGCTTGTTGACGAAGCCATCGAGGTGGAAATGGGCCTCACCACTCAATATGAGTTTTCGATGGAATTCCGGATCATTTTCATGCATTTCAAGGAACCAATCAGCAAAGACTCGACGTTGTTGATGATCGGCCGGCTTGAATTCTTGTGTTAACTGAACTTTATAAGCCTTAAGACCCAAATCTTTATGCTAAATACGGTGTAATGACGTTTGTAGAATGCCTAATTCCAAACAACGACGAGGAATGGACAAACCTGGGTTTTCTTCAACACTTTCGGCTACAGCAGCAATATTCTCGGCTGTTCTTGAGCGACGTGCACGGGTTTTATTCTTCACACCACTAACTTGTCCCGACAGCTCGAATTTTTCTACCAATTTCTGTATTGCGGTCCGACAAAGTGCTTCACGACGACCAAAAAATGTTCGAGTTTTACGAACCGTGTCTGCCACATTTTCACCATTTTTATAGTGAATTTTAATAATTTCAAAGCGTTGTTGAATCGTGTATCGTTCCATTTTTTTGGCGTAGTTTCTACTTGTCAAATGTCAAAAAATAACAGCTCCAAAAGTGACATCTACCGAAATAGCGGGCTAATTAAAATAACACCTATTATTGGAAAACCCTTTTCATCCATAACCAATATTAGTATCAAGCGTGTTGTGCCTATCATGTCTAAACACAACATCTCGATTATCGAAGATCTCACCACTATTAATTCCGGGATGTAAAAAAGTTTCGGTTAGACAAACCACCTAATAGTTATTACTAAGTAGACTAAGTCTTTCCTCCTCGGTTTTTGTCCTAATTCTTCGTATATTTTGATAATATAGCGGTATTGACATTAATGGTTTGGTTTGGATTTGCGGATAATGTAATCAAAACTAGCTTCATTTTTTATCATATATGCTGGAGAATTATCATTTAATTTCATATAAATTTTTCCGTTTTTCACTCAAGTGTATTCAAAAGAATGTTCTATCTTAAATTTTTTTTAGCTTGGTATAGTAACCTACGATTAGTATTAGATAAAAGTTAACTTACATAGATTTTACGAACATTGTTTGAGAAACCTAATTCACTAGCAGTTAAAGTTGTAAATGTTTTGAAAGCAAATAAAAGTTTACTTCTGAGATAATCAGATTTATAATTTACTATGATAGGTTGAGGTATTGTTGCAATTACTTTAGCTCTGGAGCGATACGATTTGATTAAATTACCATCTTCCAATGGGAGTTTTAAGTGAGCATGTAGTCTCTTAATTCCAATGTATTCTCGCTATCAGTTTTTGGGACATTGTAAACTCGAGGAAAGGTACTTAGGGATTGATTGTCAATTTTATTTAAACGACTTTTAATGTTAGAATTGCGAAGATCTGAGTTTTCAAGTTCTAATGCAGTTAGTTTGGTTTTGTGCTCTTCAACAAATTGAGTAACTTTCGCTACTTGATCGAAGTTAGAAATTAAAGTTGAAATTGATTTGTTCAATTCTATATGTTTTTGTTTACGAGTAATGACCTCACCACAGTGTTCACTAATAATGGCTTGTTTCTGAGTCAGCTTCAGGGTCACTATACACAATTGATTTGTTTTCTATGTCACTACTGCATGATGAGTACCGAAATGCAAGTTTATCACTTTTAAAGTCGCTAACAAGGTCTGATGAAATTTTACCAGGAAGTGAAGTGATAATATTGTTACAGCCGACGCTTTTATTAGATCTATAGTTACATTGTTGGTGCACAAAACACATTTGATAACCATTTTCACGTCACAAAGTAATTTTGTTAAAACTCGAGAAATTTAAGTAAGTATGTATACCACAATAAAAATTATAAAAAAGAAAACAAAAATGCGTCTGATCACTTCTGCTGTACAATTGCAAAAATAAGTCTGATCACTTCTGCTGTACAATTGCAAAAATAAGTCTGATCACTACGGATGCTGGACACTCACTTATCTCACGTTTTTATTATGGTATGCTCTAATATAATTATTTAATCATGCCAGAAACGTACAGCAGATGCAAAATGGTCTTAAGCGTGTTATATTGGGCCCTATTCTGTAATTTTTCATAAAATAATATTTTATGTTATTTTATGGCGAAAAAATCCCTTCTTCATAAAATGAAAATAAAATATTTTAAAAATTCGTATTATGTCGTGGTTCCATACAATTATTTTATGAATTCTTTTATGAACACGTAACATAAAATATTTAGTACATTCCGCTATGTTTTCTATTACTTTTTGAACAGCTGGCCAATTAACATTTGCGTGATACTCTATCAAATCACCCACTAAATAATATTTATGAAAGCAGCTGCTTTCTTAATAGCTCTTGAGATACTTTGGGTGTAAAAGTTCTAAAATATGACAACTCCTGACTGGAGTTTGATACGAACCATGTCCGTAGAAATTCAAAGCAGCAGAAAGACATCCTTTCCGTTCAATTTTAGATTCCTAACTCAAAGTGAACGGAATAGATGTCTTTCCGGTATGAGGTATTTGAATTTGTTTTCTTAAAACGAAACATTTTGGGTATAAATTAGAATTATTCATAAGTTTGCAAAATAAGTTTACATATCACAATATAAGAAGTGTATTAATTATCCACCCGGAAGAACTTTTGAAGCCTAAGGCTGGGCAACTCACATGGATCGTAGGAATCGCGAAGATATCGTATCGTATGATCTCTTCTGCATAAAATTAAAACCTAGGCAAATATAATTAACTTTTTATATTTTACCATACACTGCACTGGTGCGAATTTCTACAATTTCTAACAAAATTGTAATTTTTATGTATGGCGGTGGACATTTTAGTTTTTAATTAAAACAATTTTCGCACAACAAATGTTAATTGACACATATAATTTTCATAAAATATGTCAAAATACCTTTAAAATGTGCTGCTTAGGTTCTTTTATGTTATGCTCCATAACAGGAAATATTTTATGTTACGATGCATAAAATAAAATAAAATTTCTGGTACAGAATAGGATTTTAGGGAAATATTTTATTTTAAGGCATAACATAACATAAAATGATAAAATTTTACCGACAGAATAGGGCCCATTGTCAAATTTACAACTCTGCTCTGATATTTGTTTAACTTTATTTATATCGTGAAAAAGTCAGATTAAGGGGATTAATCACGTCGTTAGAGTAAGTCATTATGACTATCGTCAGTTATAAGAAAGTGACTTTCTTATCACTAGATGGCTATAACAACTAAATAGCTCGCAGAAATTTCTAACATCTGAAAATGGTTCTGAAATAATACTAAGAAATTGCCAACTATTCACAGCCAAACTTGTTATTGTAAGAAGGTTCTTACAACAGTGGTTTAGTTCGCAATATCTGAAAAGTTCCCACATTGCTAGTTGGGACTCAACTATATAGCAAGATATACAAGAGAATAGCAGGAATTTTAGCTATTAAAATCTCACAAATACTGAAGATGAGATTTCACGCACCTGCAAAATATTTTTATGTCAAGCATCAGAATAAAATCGATTTTTTTTTTATCATTCACTAATTGCTTAGCATTTTATATTGCGGAAAAATTATCGAGTTTGCATTGGGGTTACAGTAATCAAGCTCTGAAATGCATAACAGTTAATAACTTGTAGGCCAGCCCCCCAGGTGAATGTGCATGTATTCACAGAAGATCAAACAGCCATTCTGGGAACAATTCAGTACATCGTGGTCTGAAAATAAATTTCAATTTACAGTGCGAACAAAAGAGCCAAGGGAGCAGAAAATTTCATCATGCATGGCATGGTAAACTGAGTTTTCGTTCTTGTGGTTCTCTGGTGCTTCAAAAGGGGTAGAGCTACCTCCTGCCTTGCCTAGCCTTTTTAATGCACCTAGTTAGGTGCGCTCTGGGCTTAAACATTAACTTCATTTGGTATGTTAATTTACTTGATGTAATTTCATATAAATACCCGTATGTAAATGGAACTCTAAAATCCAAGAATGCTCTCTCTGGCCTCTTTGAAACAACCCCAAATTAATAAATGCTTTAATTACATACTTACTGCATTTATTTGTCCATAACAACTTGCAATTTTACGGACATGAGTTTGCTCTTAATCTCGGAAGTCCTTGTTTTGTATAAGCATTTTCGACAACATTAAGATACCTAATGTGGGCAAATTCAGGTTTTTATTTAGTTTTCTGAATTGTTTTGTACGTAGATTTAGGGTTAGAGAATTGTAAGATATCAAAGCTACCACTGCGCTGGCAGGAGGACAGCACGGCATTTCTAAAAATTCGTTATGAGCTTATAGGAAGAATGCGTAGAATTATCTTGCATAAAACGGATAATAGAAATGTGTTGGAAATATGTAGGAATCCCTTTTTAGGTGGAAGAAATAATTCACCTACTTAAATCTCTCTTGGGACATGGGCAAAGAAAGGATAAGTTTATCTGTTTATTGGCAAAGCTTTATGAGTCTGCTAAAATACTTGAAATATAATTTCTGCATTTGGGTAATAGTGAAGTAATGGATAGACTACAAAATAGAGCCATGAGTATTATTCTTTTATGTGATTGACTTGCGATTGATATTTCTAATTGAGTAGATTAAAGGTAAGATAAATGTATCAGAATAAAGCCTGACAAATGTGTAAGATAACAAAAAACTAATTACTGGGAAAGGCACTGCAGTTATTGAATTATTTTTCAACTGAAATAAAAACATAAAGTTATGTAACACATTTTAGAAGAGAAATCGTAATATAGTGTAAGAAGAATATTTACTGGTACAAGATGAATTTCTAACCGCTGTTCAAGAACGTGATACGATACCGTGCGATATTTTGGTGCAGTCCTGCTCTTTCCATATATCTACAGGGTGGGCCAAAAGTCATCATGGGGTTTAAAAATTTAATAAATTTTTCGTTTATATATATATTTTTTTTTTTTTTTAGATTATAAAATATACAAAATGAAAATTTTTTTACGCTAAGTATGGAAAATAATGTCACTTAAATGATCGCCGTTATTAGCTTCGCAATGATGGGCTCTTTTTAGAGCATTTTCCATAACATCTTTCAACATTTGTGGCTGTAGCGCTCGAATTTCTGCAACAATGTTGGCCTTGAGTTCAAGGATTGTCTCGGGCTTGTTCACATATACTCGCTCCTTCAAATAACCCCAAAGAAAATAGTCGGGTGCTGACAAATCTGGCGAACGCGCTGGCCAATTAATTTCTGAATTTCTTGAAATTATTCGCTGTCCAAAAATTTGCCTTAAAAGTGCCATTGTGTCTCGGGCAGTGTGGGCAGTGGCTCCATCCTGCTGAAACCACATCTCAGGTCTGTTTTCAAGAGCAGGACGTAAAAAATTTTCTATCATAAACCGATACTGCTCTCCATTTACGGTTACAGCACTTCCATCTTCATTTTCGAAGAAGTAAGGCCCAATGATATTTTCAGATGTAATGCCACACCATACTGTTCACCTAATGGGGTGCAATTGGCGTTGATGAATGGCTCTTGGATTTTCAGAACCCCAGAACCTACAGTTCTGCTTATTAACAAAGCCATTCAGATGAAAATGAGCTTCATCACTCATAATCAGATTTTCAATAAAGTTGATTTCATTTCTGGCCAACTGTTGAAATTTAACTGCAAAATTTAGACGTTGCCGATGATCTGCGGGTTTCAATTCTTGCACCAATTGCACCTTATATGGGAATAACAGTAAATGTTTTTTTAAAATGCGCCGTAGTGACGTACGAGACATCCCTAGCTGAGCAGAACGCCTTCTGGTAGATGTTTCTGGTGTTTCGTTAACACTTTGCTCTACACGTTCAATATTTTCCGCAGTGTGAATTATACGCGGTCTACCGATTCGAGGCAAATCACTTACGGTGCCATGTTGGTGGTGACGATCAACTAAGCAACGAATCATGGCTTCAGAGGGCGAAATTCTGACGTTAAAATGGCGACGATATGCTCTTTGCGTTAAAATAATTGATCGCTGATTTAAGTAATAAAATTCTATTATTCTGGTTCTTTGTTCAGTTGTGAATCTCTCCATTATTTATTCTCCAGATGTTATTTATATAATCTAAAAAAAAAAAAAAAATAAAAAAAATATATAAACGAAAAAGTTATTAAATTTTTAAACCCCATGGTGACTTTTGGCCCACCCTGTATTTCTATTTGCGAGTGGTTTTTATCGCGCGATACCTTCACAAGTTTTACAGTGGCTACAGCTTAATTGTTTTGTGTTTTGGTGGCAAGAAAATATTATTTTGAGATTTTCATATATTTATATTTTTATATTTATATATTTAAGTAAATTTCGACATCACTGAGGAACTTTAGCATCCGATTACAAATGAAAACAAATGTAAATGTTGAGGTTAAGATGAAAATCGTGGCAAATTAAGAGCATTGCTGCGATAATTTTTTTGGCAACACTTAATATTCTTGTAGCAATTTGCTCGTACGAAATTTGCTTGTATAAATTTTCTCGTACGAAATTTTCTCGTATCAATTTTCTCGTACGAAATTTGCTCGTATCAATTTTCTTGTACGAAATTTGCTCGTATCAATTTTCTCGTACGAAATTTGCTCGTATCAATTTTCTCGTACGAAATTTGCTCGTATCAATTTTCTCGAATCAATTTTCTCGTCAAGCCATTTTCTCGTATAAATTTTCTAGTAAAGCTATCTTCTCGTATACAAGTAGTACGTCTGCAACCTTGTAAACATTTTACTACGAGTATAATTATACTACTAAGTATAAAAATTATTTCCTTAATTAAAGAATTCATATAAGCAAATAAAATGATTTTTTTTCTGTTTTAAATTAAATACTCATCGAATAATCCAATGCTCGTGTGAACTTATCTTTTGAATTAATTGGTTCGCGCGCTCGAATTTTTTCGTATTCCAATTTGTTCTTGTAAAATTATGTTTTGAATTAAATAGTTCGCGCGAGTTACGTATGCTACACATACTTACGACTACCTATATAAATATATGTATTTTTACCTACAAATATTAATATTCATTCATTTTCAAAAGTAATAGTCATCAAACTGCACATATCTAAAATGCACTTTCATCAATTTAATGTTAATTGCGAAATTCACTGCAAATTCAACTAAAAACGTGCAGACAGTTTCGTTTTCCAATCAAAGGAAATTGTAAATGCCTCGTCAGCATACAAAGCATAATTAAAAAGGTAAAAGAACCCAGCTCAGTTGTAGTTTAAAACCGGTAAAAGAATAAAGTCTTAATATAAATAAAGTAATTTTGTTAAAGTCTTGAGTGTTTTAATTCAATAGAAATATATTTTTATTATATTTTTTTCCTCGATTCGTGAACCGAGAAGGTAAGTCGCACGCCAAAATTCAAAACCCAAGCAAATTGGAATACGAGAAAATTTCGTACGAGAAAATGTCTTGATGAGAAAATTGGTACGAGAAAATGGCTTGATGAGAAAATTGGTACGAGACAATGGCTTGACGACAAAAGTGATACGAGAAAATTGATTCGAGAAAATCGATACGATAATATGGGGGGGGGGGGGAGCCCTTTATAGAAAAGGTAATTACGGAAATAATATGATCAACGCATGCTAACTGCTGAAATCTATTTCGTAGTAAAGACAGAAATGGCAACGACACTAGAGCACATTTTGTATTTTTCTTCTTGCATACTGTAGAATAACACATTCGCCAGTAGGTACTGGATATGTGCTATGGGTTTATCGCTTCTCCATAAAATTTTTATAATTGTTCCTAATATCGATAGGCATACCACGCGATTTCCTGAGGTAACCTGATATAAAAAATTGTCGCGCTTACCAATTCTACAACTCCACATTTAGGAACTGCAGGTAATTAAAGATTTTCGATTAGATTAACTCAAAGAAACGAGTGGTATACCGGAAGTCATATTGATCTCTATATAAATGTAAAGTTTTTTTGAGCTATGAAGCGCGCTCGAATTTTTTCGTATTCCAATTTGTTCTTGTAAAATTATGTTTTGAATTAAATAGTTCGCGCGAGTTACGTATGCTACACATACTTACGACTACCTATATAAATATATGTATTTTTACCTACAAATATTAATATTCATTCATTTTCAAAAGTAATAGTCATCAAACTGCACATATCTAAAATGCACTTTCATCAATTTAATGTTAATTGCGAAATTCACTGCAAATTCAACTAAAAACGTGCAGACAGTTTCGTTTTCCAATCAAAGGAAATTGTAAATGCCTCGTCAGCATACAAAGCATAATTAAAAAGGTAAAAGAACCCAGCTCAGTTGTAGTTTAAAACCGGTAAAAGAATAAAGTCTTAATATAAATAAAGTAATTTTGTTAAAGTCTTGAGTGTTTTAATTCAATAGAAATATATTTTTATTATATTTTTTTCCTCGATTCGTGAACCGAGAAGATAAGTCGCACGCCAAAATTCAAAACCCAAGCAAATTGGAATACGAGAAAATTTCGTACGAGAAAATGTCTTGATGAGAAAATTGGTACGAGAAAATGGCTTGATGAGAAAATTGGTACGAGACAATGGCTTGACGACAAAAGTGATACGAGAAAATTTATTCGAGAAAATCGATACGATAATATGGGGGGGGGGGGGGAGCCCTTTATAGAAAAGGTAATTACGGAAATAATATGATCAACGCATGCTAACTGCTGAAATCTATTTCGTAGTAAAGACAGAAATGGCAACGACACTAGAGCACATTTTGTATTTTTCTTCTTGCATACTGTAGAATAACACATTCGCCAGTAGGTACTGGATATGTGCTATGGGTTTATCGCTTCTCCATAAAATTTTTATAATTGTTCCTAATATCGATAGGCATACCACGCGATTTCCTGAGGTAACCTGATATAAAAAATTGTCGCGCTTACCAATTCTACAACTCCACATTTAGGAACTGCAGGTAATTAAAGATTTTCGATTAGATTAACTCAAAGAAACGAGTGGTATACCGGAAGTCATATTGATCTCTATATAAATGTAAAGTTTTTTTGAGCTATGAAGCTTCTGCTTCTTAGTTAAAAACTTTTACATTTTAATACTTAAATACAGTGGACTCTCCCATTGCGGACAGCTCTGTTATATGGACACTTCCCTTATAAGGAAAAATTTTACCCGACGGAAGAAAAATTACGAAAATTCAAGTATTCTGTCTTAGCTGGACACTACCTTATTCGGACACGGACAATACATTTTAGTTCCTCTGGTTAGTTTGCTCTCTTTCATCGGGATAATTATGTTAAAATGTTACAATGAAATTGAAAAAATTAAATTTGTATTCTTTTTGAATTGTAAAAATGATGTATAAGAGACAAGCACTTTACATCAAGATGAGGGAAGAAGGAAGTTTTTACAATCCTTTCAAAATTCAAGGAGAATTCTACTGCTCATTAGCTTGCTGCCCCAATATATTATCAAAACCAGTTCCACAGTTCACTACTTATCAACAAAATGACTGACGTAGTTGCCTTGCCTTTGGCCATTTTCTTCAGTTCTACATTCTAATGTTGGAGTTCTTTAACACTGGAAACATTTTTAATATAAACAGCTGCGTCTAATATATATTATGAATTGTGATGTCGGCTGGTGTTTTGCTTACTTTTCCGCGAAAGATTTTACGACGAATTTCCTTAATTTGTTTATATACCAGATTTTCTGTTTCTCCTTCGTTTTTAGTGCTGTTCTAGCTCGTATTATATTTTACGCGTAAAATCGTAATATATTTTGCTTTGCTCGCCTTATATTGAAGAAAAGGACATTATTTTGAAGCAGTGGCATTTCAATGCTGTATGCACTAATTTAAAAAGAAATTTTATGAATTCAAGTAGACAAAATTTAGACAAACTGGTGTTTGAGTGGTTTAGAAAGGCCAGAAACAAAATCATAGCTTTTTCTGGCCCCATTATTAAGGCAAAAGGTAAGTAGCTTGAACAAAATTGTTTGGAATTGTGGCTTTAAAGCATCCGCTTCAAAAATTTCAAAAACGACACAATGTATGCTATAGAAGTAAGTAATTTTACTCAAATATTACCTGAAATTTTTAGAAATTATAAAAGGATGATTGCATTTATAATGCCGACAAAATCCGGCCTTTTTTTATAGGGAACTCCCTATAAAAACTTTTGCTTTCAAAAAATGAAAAATGTGTAGGAGGAAAACTTTCTACTGTGCAAATTTGAATAGAGAAAAAAAACCTTGAGTAATAGGAAAAGCTGTGAAATCACGTGCGTTTAAAAATTTGCAGAAAAATCAGCTACCTGTAATTTGGAAATTCGACTGAAAATCGTAGATGACTGGTGATATTATAACGGAATGGCTAGAAGCTTTTGACCGAAAAATGAGCATAAGGAAAAAGAAAAAAGTTTTATTATTTTTGAACAATGCCGGCTCCCACCCTCGTGATATTAAGCTGAAATAAGTGAAAGTGGTATTTTTACCACCCAATATGACAAGTGTTTGTCAACCTTTAGACCAAGGCGTCAAAAAAAATTTCAAAGTGAACTATAGAACTTTAATTTTAAATAACATTCTGGCATACATGGAGGTTGCCGAGTCCAGTTCTGGACTTGCCAAAAATATTAATGTTCTAGATGTATTTGTTTTCTTATAAAAAAGGATTTGGATCTAGTGACACCACAAACAATTAAAAATTGTTTTACCTTATCAGGATTTCGCAAAATATCAGTGGCAGATGAAGGTTTTGATTCGAAGAACGAAATTTCATTGGCAACCCTTTAAGGGGTTACATGGGCTTCGAAGGCTAAGAGCAAGCATATTTTCTCATTTTTTTACTTAAAATTTAAGCATATAAGAGAGTAGCATTTAATAAATATTTAAAAATTTCGAAAATTCAGCCGTTGGGATCTGGTTTCCGGAGACCCATAAAAAATGTACCGTCGCATGACAGCCTTATCATAAATAAAAAAATATTTTTTTTCCGTTAGTAGACAAGCATAGCTCGTGAGTGAACGAAGGATTTTAAAAGAAATTGAAATTTGAATTTTTGCCAAACCTTTTCGGTTATTAGTCAATCCTATTTTGAAGAAGTATGCAAAATTTCAATAAGATCGGTGCATTAGTTTTTGAGATATCGTGTCCACCGAGTTGAAAATAGTGTATTTAGAAAAACCGATTAAAGTTTAAAGTAGGAATAAAAGGAGAGACAAAAAATTTTTTTTTTTTTAACTTACATAGAATCGTCGATTCCAGCTATATAATGCTAAGATCATGCTGCAGTACTAATGACCAGGGCATATTGAAATAAAATATTTAAAATAGGTGACCCTTAGCAAATGAAAAAAAAAAGACATACAATAGCTAAGCAGACGTCTGAATATACTTGAGTCATTGAGGATAATTCCCAAAGTCTCTCTCTCCTAGACTTTTACTTTATTAGAAAAAATCAAAAAATCAAAATAACAAAGTCTCCACTTTAACAAAAAAAGTTATGTCATTGAATAAAATTGGTTTTCAAAACATACTTAACATTTAAAATTTTCTATAAGAAAAGGAACAATAAGTTTGTTTCATAAAACATTAGTATAAGAAATATCTATACTATAAGGTACCTGCAGCACATAAGGCCCATCTAATTTGAAAATGCAATAAATTAAGTATTTGGTGATATAGAACTAAAAAACAAATTTTCCGTGAAGTTTTTTTTATTTGCACAACTAAAATAATAGAAAAAATATAACAGAAGTGGGTATTTGAAAATATAATTCAGTTTTATAAAACATTTTCCAAGGGCCTTATTAAGCTACCACAGTATAATAAGGCCCAAAGGAAAAATTAATTTTTTCAAAATCTTAATCAGCGGAATGCTTCCCTTTAAACTTGCTAAAACTATGAAAATCAACAAAATTCGGTTATTTTTAATAATTTCGAATAAAATTAAAAATGAGCCTTTTTACCCCCCAGGGGGATAATAATACCCCGAACAGCTTTATGCTATAAATTTCTTAACGTACAACTGAGTAAATCCAAACAGTCTTTATTCTTCGGAACAAGAATAATGTCACAATCATAATTCTATATAGGAAAATTGTTTCATTGAGAATTTAGGTTAGGTAGGGCAATAAAACCCAAGGTCTACTCCAGTGGGCCTTATTACACCTATGACAAGATTTTACAAAATTACTCATTAATCAAATAAACATAATGATGGTCGAAAATAAACACCAAAATCATAAGCTACATTATCTAACGTTCAAACTAAACAAGTTAATACATGTGGAAATAGAAATTAAACAACGGAACTCATGATTTTGTCTAGGCGAAAATTATAATTCCAAGCAGCCATACTCCTCATGGTGACGTAACGTTCGTAACTGGCAAGATGACTGCTAGAAGCACCATCGACAGCATCCGTGTCGACTTAATGCATGTGCGCATAAAGAATGAGGTTGCAGCGATTCATTTTAGTAGGAATTTTTAAATGATGGCTTTATTTGCCGCAGGTACCTTAATAATAGCATAGACAAGAAATACACAGATATCGATGGCTGTACTAACAAAGTAATTGTATGAGAAGTGCTCGTAGAAAACGTCAATAGCTCAGTTATCTTTGCTAAATATATCATGGGTACAAACCAAAATGTATATTGTTTCGATTGCATTAATGTACACCAATTCTGAGGAAATATGGTCGATTAAAGATCTAAGAAAAAAATGAATTCAATTCAATTCAATTTATTATTATTACGCAACTTGTGCAAACAAGAAAATAAATCCTTAAACTAGCACAAGGAAAGTATAATTTAATGGAATAGCACTTAATTTAATTATAACATAAAGTACGACTAGAACTACAGTAAGTTATTAATAAAGGTAGAGAATAAAAAATAAAAAATATAAAAATTCAAACTATATAAAAGAATAGACGAAACAACACAATTAAAGCGAAATTTTTAGCTATAAATATGTAAACTATGAGAAGCAAGTACAAGAAGTAAAAACGTAAAAGTAATAATTAATAATTAAATAAGAAGAAAAAGAAGAGGGAAACATCGCCGGGAAGAAAAAAAACAACAAACAACAAGAATACTAAATGAAAGCTAAAGCACCAGAAGGTAAGCGGTAAGCTACAGCCGAAGAGAAATTAATAAAAGTTTATAAGAGATTTAACAGAGATAAGGGTATACAATTGAGGAAATGTAAACATATCATAAATTGTTCATATTAATCTTGCCCCGTTGATAAATGATTAAATAAAAGAACTTTAAATTTTTTGAAATTGCCCGCAACGCCCGCCCGCCTAATCTCGAAAGGAATCCGATTATATACCCTCACACCGCCGACGAAGAACGAACGACTCGTGACCAAGTAAGTGAAACGTGGCAAAATAAGGTTATTAGACCTCTCTGATGTTCCCATGCGCAGTTTTTCATGCAAATATTGAGGTTGGCGGAAGAAAAGCAGTTTATTAATAAACACACAAATCCTGTATTGAAAATGAGCATCCAAGCTAATTCCCAAAATTCTTCCCGAGTATGGTGAAATATGGTCATATCTCCTAAGAAGAAAAACGTATCGAGCACAGGCATTAAAAGCCACATTAAGCTTGCGCTTACTATTGGAATCCAGGCCGGCATACACGACGTCGCTGAATGTTATAATAGGAACCATCAATGCCCTGATAAGTTTCATGCGGGTTGATAGGGGAATAAAATGAGCAGTCACCCAGAGTCTTCTCAATCCGCCATAAATCTTTCCTGTCAACATGCTAACATGATCGGACCAATCAAAGACCTTATTAATTACAACTCCAAGATTTTTAACTTGAGACTCATAAGAAATAATTGAATCGCCAATCTCAATACGGGGAAAACAGGAGGTATTAAGATTTTCTTTATAAATAACAATACAATTACACTTTTGCGGGTTCAGTTTAAGTTGATTTACGTGAGACCAGTGTAAAATAGCAGACAGATCTTCATTCAGCCGGAACACAGCGTCCTCAATTAGTCCCAACGGCCTTTGTATATAAAGTTGTATATCATCTGCATACATATGAATATGACAATGATTTATGCACTCATAGATGTCATTAATAAACATGGAGAACAGAATGGGGCCGTTCAATGAACCTTGAGGAACCCCCGCCAAGACTGGAAGAAACGAAGAAGACTGGCCATCTACTTCCACTTGCTGGAATCTATTCGTTAAGTAACTTGCGAAAAACCTCATCGTGCTTTCTGAAAAACCGAAATTACGAAGTTTATTCACAAGAAGTTGGTGATTGACGGAATCAAAAGCCTTGGAAAAATCCAGAAGAGTCAGCACAGTCAGACAGTCCCTATCAATTTCCTCCCGTATGTCATCAGTTATCTTTAAAATAGCGGTGGTAGTACTATGGCCATTCCGGAACCCGGACTGCCATTTGCATAGCAATTCGTTCTCCTCCAAGTATGGTCTAATCTGCATGCTCACGAGCTTTTCCAGAATTTTAGACAGAAAAGATGTGATGCTGATTGGCCGAAAATCACCAACAGAGAGCGCCTTGGCATTCTTAGGGATTGGGACAACCCTTGCGATCTTCCAGATCTGGGGAAAGTATGATGAAGTTATACAAGAATTGAAAATATAGGTCAGCTCCTGAATAACGAGAGGTAATATCAGTTTTAAGAAACGTGGACAGATCCCATCCAACCCTGTAGCATTCGACTTAATTGAAAAAATTGCGTTAATAACGTCAGTTACACATACATTAGAAAGGGAGAAGCTAGATGTTAGTGCATTTGGTATTTCAATATTTTGAAACAGAGTAGATGTAAAATTATCATTTGAAGTAAAGGCTGTTCGACGAACCTGAAAGACAAGGAGAAAAATTTATCACAGAAAATAAAACAAATAATTTTACTTGCAGCCAGAGTATGCCACAGGTGCATAGGTCCCTCAATGACCTGAAAAGAAAAATGAAATTTATTAGAAATAGAAATGAGTATACGTATGAATATTACAGTTAAGATACAAACATATTACAAAAAAAAGGAAGTTATTCCACATGCAAGGTGTTTTATATTTACATGCAAATCATATAAACATAATTAACATAGAAGTCAGGACAATCAATTAAAATTAATAAAAATAATAATAAATCTTTATGGGAAGGATGTTAAAAAATGTAAAATTCATTTTGGCACATGCAAATAATAATTAAAAACTCTAAAAAAGTTATAAAAAGATTATATTTCGAAAATTTCACGTCACTTCACTTTCAACCGTGAAGGATTAAAATTTTCAAAAAACTTTTATTTCACCAATATTTTCAATAACGTATTTATTTCATTTATTTTTGCAACAAATTTGAGGTTATGGGACAAATTCGATTGTATAAAATAACGTAAACAAATGGATCATTGATCACTAATAAAAATTATTCCTTTTCAGAACTTTTTTGCATAAATACAGAGAATTGTAATTTTACGGTTTTTGACATTTTGTGAAATATGGTTATCTTTTGCAACTCATGCTCAGATAATAAACATTTAAATAGAGTAAATCATTTACGTTAAACAATTAATTGTGCAGTAAATAATGAATTTCCTGTAGTACATATTTAAATAAATAAGGTGTGAATTAGAAAACATAAAAGTGGACATAGAATGAATTAAAAAACGCACGGATTTTGTCAATAAGTTAAATTTAATATACGTATTTGAGTAAATTAATGAATTAGATAATATATTGTTGAAGTTTACAAAAATCTGAATTGTGCTAAATTTGTTTAAGTATAGAATACTTTATAGTTTTTAAAGCAGTGAATTCGATTATTAAAGTTGAATGACAACCAAACGATCTTTTTTAATCGATACACTACCTACCACCATTTTGATTTCAGCTCACGGTAAATTTTGGTTTGTAAACGCAGCTCAACGAATGTCAATAATTGGAATTGATATTTCCCAAGTAAGCATTGAATAAATAACTAATAAGGAAACGGAATATTGGGTGAAAACGTAAGCCACTCGGCGAAATATATTAGTGTGCTTTGTTTGTATTCGTTTCGTTATGGCAGTAATGAAATTCTGACATTCTGAAGGGAATCATTTTTTATAATCCAAATTCTTATGTAAAATAAACAAATTTTTAGCTCCCTCTTATTTTCAGATAATATTTCTTGGCGTTGCCTTTGTATGACTGGAATAATTTAGAAACCAATGACAATTCAATTGTAAACAAACAAACCGGCATTGGTAAAATGTTAATTTTTTTGCCATGGCTGTTTATGTTTATAAATATTTCACTATTATTTTGTTAGAAACACTACAATTAATAAGTAAAGCTATTAAAGTTACTTGAAGAATGATTTCCCATGACAGCAACTCTTTTCGTTCCTGCAGCACAGCACAGCGCACTTCATTATGATAATTTAAGACTCCGGAGTCTCTATTACTCAAAATATCGTTCACAAAAGAATATTTCGCACTTATTTCACACTATTATTACGTAAAAATTACGTTTAATTATTTATTTTTCACAATATCGCGAATTCAAATCCGAGAACTTCTTTTCATAATTATGAAATATCAGAATGTTGAACTGACACAAAATAGCAACGAGGCCCTCTTGTCATTTCTTCCCCCGACCATAGGTCCAAGGTATATAGAAGAAACAAGGTATGCCCATTAAAATTTTGACATATCACAGCTGATCAAACGGCTGATAGTCTGTGACGTACTTCAGTGAATGAATAAAAAAGAAAAAGGAAATCTGACAGTGACTGTACAGAATATTCTCTATTAAAGATTCTTCTAAAAAGTTAGTTCTTTTAAGTAATTAAGAGATTTCAAAAGTTTCTAGTGTATTTTAAATATCGAGTGCTATCGGTCAGAAATTTAAAAGCGCCCTGAAATTAGATTCGAACTTCAATAATACAAATTGTCGTAAACATTAAAGAATTAGTGAAATTGAAGACAAATATTTTATTTGGTGTTCGAATATTATTTGCTTTTTAGGCAGGCCTGCTATTTATTACCTCAATTACGTTTGATTTTGTTTATCACACAAAGTGAAAACGTAATAATTATTGTTGTTAAAGTAATTTGCAATGAAAAGTATTAAAAATTTACTGAAATATATTTTCTTATTTGTATATATAACTCATCAAAATAAATGTTTATTTTTTTATTTTTAATTTTTGTATAGTTCCAAGATGAGGAAAATTATGAAAACAGGGAAAATCGTACGTATCGCAATTTGGACATGCTCTCATTGCTGGGATTGGCATGTATCCAAGAAAATGGACAAGGCGAAATTGAAAAAGTTTAAGATTAAGCCAGTCTCAACTATAATCACTTGATGCCTACACGTTACACAGTTCAAGATATTACATTTTAAAAGGTGTCTGTCAAGGACCTGAAGGATCCAGTTAAGAGGAAAACAGAACGTTTCCAGACCAGAGAAAAATTTGAATAGAAGTACAGGGCTAGTAAAGATAAAGGGTTCTTCTAGAAGCTGCGTTTATAGGTGGTATTTCTACATATTAGCGCGAACCATTTTTTAAGATCTTATTAAATTTAATAAAGGATAATGTAAAACATGAAGTACATGTATTATTTCTGATTTCAGTAAGGTATTTAAGTAATTTATTTAAAGAATTTGCAATTTCTGAAAATGATACTTTTACGTAGAACTAGAGCAAGGTACCCTCCCTATATAGTTTTTAATTTATCAACGATATTGATTATTTGACTATCCTCATAAAAATAATCTGCAGGATCTGGTCAATTTGCACGCATTACAGGTATACAGGAACCGTTACCACCAGAACAAATAACATTGCTCATCTTTGCAGATGAAACGATGAGAACAAATGTTTGCAAGCAATTTGCACCTGGTGGTGAACGTACTCGTAGATTTAGAGAAATCTCGGAAGGGGTTCTTTTAACTGGACATAAGCTTTCTGGTGTTAAATTTGGACTACTAGGTCTGCACATCTGAATTTTATTAGTGATATAATATATGTATATATATAGAATTACATAGCTTTAAGTCGTTAGAATTGAGAGGGTAAATATTGCCATGTCTTCAATCTTTTTGTCTAAATAGAAGTTAATACATTTTGGGCGTAATGGTTTGGCGTTTTGCAAATAAGTTCATGGCATCTGGATGGATTTTTATACGTTTTCAAAACCTTTGCCACTCATGCGCATATTACGGAATTAAATTGGAAATCTCATTAAGTTTTTTATACCCCACATAGATGAAATCTAAACGGTATACTAAGTTTGTCATTCCGTTTGTAAGACCTAAAAATAATTAGCTGTGTTCTTTTGTGTCCGCAGAACAAAAGATACACAAAAGAGCGCCTCATACATTTCAATAGAAAGATTTAAATGAAGCGAACTGTACAAATAGTTCGCTTCAATCCATAGAACAATTTGTTCTCTTCAGTATATGGGAGTTCTAGAACAAGATACACGAAAGAACAAGAGCTATTATAGTAGAGCAAAATGGATTGGATATCCGTCCGTCTTTTACGTATATTGTGAAAACGATCAGTCCTACACATTTCTATTGTATTCAAAATTGCTTATAATCAAATAATAATCAAATCAAATCAGCATTTATTTATGATAATTCAATGCAACAAGTAAATTAGTAAAGTAAAGTTGGAAATTACTCTGTTTGGACTGCAATATCGGTAAGGCTACTTATGGCCTCATTTTTCTTCATTTCTTCTTTTTTCTGTTTGCCTTGAATTAATACCTCCTCTTGAATTGACTCCTCGTTGTGAAGAAATTCTGCCTTTGTCTCTTCTGTAGCTTCCGGTAAACAATCCGAAATGGATTCTTGTTGTTTTAACCTTTTTAGAAAAACATAGTTTATCTTGAATGGTATAATTAACGAAATTAGTTATCTATCGTAGGAGGTAATTGTTTCTTGAGCCAGTTCATTCGTCCTTTTGATTCTTGGTGAAAATCCTTTTATTTTGTGAGAAACATTCACTGATGGTACAACACCCTCTTCCAAGCGCGTTTTGTGTTTTGGTGCATTTAAAAGAATGTCCTGTAGTCTATAGTCACTTTCTAGAAATATCACAACACAAATCACACAAAATAATTTATTAAAACAAAACAAACTTTTCAAAACAACGGTAGTACAAGCGCAAAGAATTTTGACACATTACAGCTGATGCCCTGTGACGTACTTCAGTGAATGAAGAAAAAGGGAAAAAGAGTTTTAACAAAAATGGCGGAACGTGGTTCGAGTCGGGAATACCTTGTCTTCTATATACCTTGCATAGGTCAAACTGTCATTGAAATGCTTAAACACGTACTCTGTATTCGCACGATACCCCGCTTCCTTATTAGTTATTTATTCAATACAAGTAAGTTGCGATTTATTAACGCAGGCCCCTATATGTCAATTACAGGAATTTACATATGGTGTGATTGAAGTTCTTTTAAAGGTTAAAACACTTGCCGACATTGAAAACAATTTTTAATTGCCTCATCGCACGAATCAATCGAAATAATATAGATTTGGTTCGTATCCATGATATATTTAGCAGAGATAAGTGAGTTATTGAAGTTTTCGATGAGCTTTTCTTATACATCACCTTGTTAGTACAGCTTGCATAAGTTTTTGATATTCAGATTGTTTGAAAACTCAAGGTATTTAAGATTTATTTCAGAAGTTGAAGCAGAATCATCACTTACAGCGAAAATTCTTCAAATGAGGTTGGAGATTTTAAACATATGAAAAATGTAATCGACGAAACGTAAAGAATCTTTCCGGTTGTGAAAAATTGTGTGCGGAATAGTTAATGTAATCAGCTAAAATTTTTTCCTAACTCTTCTACTGGAAGACACATTTGCTCTCCGAATTTCTTACCAGAAGTCAGTCATAAATAATTAGTTCCTTTCTTGCTTGCTGAATTGCAATGCATATCTAATTTACTGACTCCGTAGAATATTTTTGCTTGTTGGTGCTCCTGTGCTGGGTATCTGGCCCTATTACTCAAGTTACCCATAGTAAAATTTTTTTAAAATTGCTCTCCTGAAAAATATGCTTTCGCAAGTTGTTCAGCTATTCTTCGATAACAGCGATGATGTGTGTTTTATTAAATTTTTTTTCTCTCGTTAAATCAATACAGTACATTTCTTATCACAAGCTGAGTATTTATCAAGATTTCATAAACCAACGAAATATACGAAATGAGGAAATCTGCAATGCTAGTCAGTCATATCTCAAGGTTTTTAAAAAAATTAATTAGAGACATGTATACGTTCGTTTGTAAAATAGGTAAATCCACAGCCATACCCGATATGAATAAAAGCCATAATACCTTGTGAAAGGTTAGATGCGAGCGAAAGGTTTTCTGTGTCTGGTGGTAGAGTTTGTGTATGTAGAACTACAACACGAGGCCATAAGGTTTTTTTCGCCGTCGTTGAGTTTTCTTCATATCTAAATACATACATATACATACATATACATATTGCACAAAAAAAAAAAAAATCATTGCCTTAACAGGAAGAACCATGAAGCCAAGATCGGGCTATAAATTCAGCAGCACTCTAGGTTTATTTATTTTCTATTATACTCAGGAAAATATAATAGCACGGGTATTCTTCACTTCCCTCCAGCGCTATACATATAAAAGTCTCAAAGATAGCAGTGGAAGCTCTGGGGTGGTGGCAAAGGAAAATGGAAATTGTCAGAAATTTATTTATGAGGAGAATTTTCTTTTTCTGGGGGTTTTTCTTTTCAGTTTCGATACCAAATAGGTTCTATCTGCTTAAGCTTAATTGATTTTCTCAATTAAAAGTGATTCGTTCAATTATATTCATTATAAATGCTTTTCCGCACAATTTTTGCCATTTGAAAATTTATTGAGGATTTCCTTTATTCTTTCATATGATCATATATGTACATATATATGTAAGAGGAAACAAATAGTAGAACGTAGACACTGCTCAAAGGTTGCATCGGAATTCTTAAAAGTAATCATTGCATTTACTCCTGTGATCGCATTTAAGATAAAAAAAAAAAAATTGAAATAGAAATGGCCTTCGGCGAATTCATTTAGCTGGACAATCTCTGAAATCTCCATAGGGGCAATCCTGAAAAAAGAGTTTGCCATTTATAAGGGTGTCGTAAAATATATACATATATCTGAGAAACTAGAAAAGCTACAAAGTTATTTTAATCCTCATTAAATGAAGTCTAAAATTATCTAGCATTTTCATCTAACACTAAAAAAAAAAATCACCTTATGCAATTGAGCTGCAAAGAACAAATTTTATTAAAAGAAGTGTATAATATAAAACGGATCGACAATTTAATTTTGTTTATTACTAGGAATTACAATAGGTTGCCGCCAAGAAACGCGTGGACTGCATAACTTAGACTACTGACGGGTCCGTTGTGCGAAACAGATTCACGAGAAGCTGCACACTTGATGAGCGCTACCTTAGATCCACACTGATTTTCTAAGGAAACTCAGGACGCATTTAAGTTATTTACTTTGCAGCACCTCCTGCTCCGAGAGAAAATAGGTACCGCCTCTTTTAGGCACTGGAGTAGCACACTCGGAAGTATATGACGGATTGATTCGATTTTCTCTAGAGCTTTACAGTAACGACAGAAATCGTTTGATTTTAGAATCAGCCTGCCAGCATGATTACCTATATGGCTCAGTGGCTCGCTAACAACCATACTAGTTTTCTGGAGTCACCTCTGTTCCCTTTCATGAGTTCCAATGTTCTCTTCCTATTGTATACAGCCGTAACTATGTAACAGGTATCCCGATTGACCCACCGATTATTAGCTTTAACATATCTGTCATTGGCGATGTCGCTTTTATGAGCTTCCATCGGGATTCTCACATACGATAAAGGATATTGAGCTATCAATTTCCGACTCCTTTTTTAATAGCTCATTTGCTATCTCGTTGCCCTCGATATTTTTATGATTAAGAATTTAGCATAGGGACACAGCTTTACCTCTACAGTAGAGGTCCATTGGCAATAGATCGTGCCTTACAACCAATGCAGCCTTGGAATGTGGTGGGTAGGTACCCAGCTACACCTAGATATTCCGCTCTCTTCATTTCTTCTTGGGTGCCGTCCGGGAGATTGCGAGTCCGTAGCACAAGATCGGTCTTATTATGGCTGTGAGTCCGTATTGCTCCACTTCGGGTCTAAGACCCCAACTAATGTCAACAATTTTCTGGACGTTACAATATACTTCCAAACTTTTAATTTTATAACTTTATTACTGAGATAGGGCTGCATTTTGATTAAGGAAATACAAATAACATTTTATTTTAAAGTTTATAAAAACATTTGTAGAAAGTAGAAAACTGTCCATTTCTCTACTTTCTGTTAAGTTTTGTTTATGTTACGATTTGAGCAAATAATACTAATAATACACTATGTTACAAAAAAAGGAAACTGGATATACTTTTGACGATTCAAAGTGTACATATGTTGTAGGTCTAGTGGAACTAAAAGTACTGGAATACTAGAAATTTCTCATACACCTCAAAAATATCATTTTAGACAAAAAACCGTTATTCAGTAGATCCACGTTTATAATAATTTATAACTTCGCCATTTTTTATTCGATGGCGAATTTTTTGTGGTATATGACAGAAGAGAGATAGGCCTTTCTAACCATATGTTCCTTATTTTGTTGCGATGAAAAGTCACGAAGCTAAAGTCGAAAACATTTCTAAATTTACCATTTTTTACATATTTTTTCAACATTGACAACAATTTGATAACTTATTTTGCTCTACAATATTTTGTTCTGTTTATATCATTAATAGCAAATTCGATTTCGTGTCTAATGAGCATTTGTTAACTAAAATCAGTTAAAATTTGATTGAATTATTGAATGTTTTCTCATTAAGCAGTTACACTTCCGTATAATATTATACCACAAAGAAAGTTGAAGAAGCACTGGGTTTTAACAGTATATCTGTGTTCGAAACTTGTTTAACACCCTCAAATTTTTAAGATATAGTTAAAAAACCATTTTTGGGAGACTTCGTGCACTTAACAATTACTAACTCTATAATTTTTCAATGGATTTAGAATTTCCAAACAGTTTTGAGCAGAGTAATGATAGGGCTTTCGAAATGTATTTATATATACATATTGTTCTGAATATGTAACAAAAATATGTGGACATTTTTTCATGTTTATCTGATTTTTTTTTTATCTACTCAACCATACCTACAACTTGCACATAGATATAGTGTTCCCATAAAGGTTACTTTAAAAATTTTTGTCTCAAACTCAAAGCCAAACAACATCGGAATTTTTTGTATGTAGATAGATAACGCACAAAAATACAAAAAACGTGCGAGAAGTTCTCAATAATAAATAATTATTTTTGTGAAAGAAATACCAGTTTTAACAAATATTTTTTTTTCGTTAGGTGCTGCCAATTTTTTAATGAAATATGTAGGGCATTTCGTGTGAAATGGCTGCATAGTGATAACTCTCTAATGGATTATGATATGGCCTTCCGCTTATTCTACATAATAATGACATTGTGCAGAATTTAAAGAATTTCAGGGGTGTCAGTATCAATGTTAGTTAGAAATTTATCCCATGAAGGATTTATCTTCGATTTGAAATCTCCAGCTATTCAAACAACACATACTCACTCTAAGTTTGTATAACACTGCTTACTTATATATACATCCTGTTTTTTAAAAAATTATTTTTACTATCACGAAAATAAAAAAAAAAGAGTTTCAGTGCTTCATTTTGTTGTAACTATAATATTTTCTATCTAGTGGCACTCAAAATTTCTCATCAGATGAATTGGACCGAAATATCCTTCAAATACTTATGGTAGAGAAAACTTACAATTTCTACGATGCTCTTCAATGTAAGATTTGTAAGCTCATGAGAGCAACGAGAATCTCATTTTGAGGTCGACTCATTTTACCAGCTGATGAGGAAGCCAACAAATTCTGAAGTAAAAGGCATGATATCTGTCTAAAAATTAGAATGAAGAAATTTAAGAAAAAAAAAAAAACTACGTCATATTATGAGAAGTAATGTATAAAAAAGATATACCATCAATCAGTGGCGGATCCAGGATTCTTATGAGGGAGGGGCGCAACTATGGTTTAAAAACGGTATAAGCTAGAAACAGGTCAAAAGTTCAGAGACATTCGCCACCACTCGTAAACGTTAAATGCACAAAATATATAATTTTAAAAATACGGGTTCAATAGATAAGTTAGTGGCTATCACTCGCAACAAAGAGAGTTGTTCAACGTTCAACTTTTTCCAAATTAATTTCTAAATTAATTATTTTGCTTTCGTTTGTAAATGGCGGTTTAGTTAGTAAAAATAAGGAAACACATTTTGTTCGAATCCATGAATTCATCATAAATTGTAAGATTACGTCTATTTAAAATAGCAGTCACAGAATAGATGCAATAAATACCTTGTACGAATATAACTTCATGGAAACATCACACTTAAACTTTTGCAGATTGTATGCCAGAGGAAAGACAGAAGATGGTAGACTGTTCCACATTCGCACAGTTCGGGATAAAAAATTACCATGGAATTTTACTGCACGGCCGAAAGTATATAAAAGCATCACAGAATTTTACTGTACGGCCGAAAATATTTTAAATGGTAAGTCGATCTGTGCGGTTTGCTGCGCGAGTACTGTGTGCAAGAATAATTCTACAAGGTATCAAACTAGATATTTCATCAGAACATCGCCCATGTATGTAGCGATAAGGGATCGAACAAAGTGCTGTTCGAGTGAGTCGGTATGACAAGTTATTGAAACATCGCCAATGAACTCGAAGGCTCTCTTTTGGACAATATCCAATGAATCCAAGGCTGTACGACTAGCCCCGGCCCAGTTATGATAATTGTATTCAAATCTAGGTCTGATGTAGGACTTGTAGAGGAGCACTAGATTCGATGGGCTGAAATATTTCTTCCACCTTTTCAGAAATCAGAAACATTTGGATGCTTCTTTCGCAACAGAGAAACAATTATTTGTCCAGCTTAACGTATTGGAAATGTTAATGATAAGAATGCATAAAGGCGGCGTCAGTGCTCCATCAAAAGAAACGGAAGTGAAAAAATTATGAAATTATGATCTTCTTTGAAAGTGATGGGACAGCTTTGGGATTTAGATGAACGTATTCAATTCGATGCGATTCACTTTGCCCCAAGGTCGTTATTCAATTATTTAATCATGCAATCTAGTTTAACACATCTGATATTCCCTCTGGAGTCTGGAAGAGTATCAATGGAGTAAGGGAACTGTCATCGGCAAAACCATGGGTGGAATTGAAAGAAAGGGAAATCATATCATTAATGAAAATTAGGAAGAGAGATGGAGAGATTGCAGAGCCCTCGGGCAAACCGGCATTTATAGGATGAAGCTCTAATTAGTCGAACAGAGTAAAATCTTTCAATCCTAAATAGAAAAGGAGGGGAGAGACCAAGTGCTTTCAGTTTGGCTAAAAGACATCAAATGCTTTTGAAATATGTAGGTCAACGATTTTGGACTCACACAAATTGTGAAGGTCACGGTTCCAACGTTCCGTTAGATAAGTCAGCAAGTCTCTAGATGAGCATCTAGTCCGGAAGCCAAATTGGCGATGAGTTCAAAGTGATTGCAATTGGTCAATAATTTGAGGTAACACTATCCTCTACTTTCTGCAGACTTGTACTTTTAGCATTCATCAACATCCCTTGAAGCAAAAAAGACCGACCAATCAACTTCTCTAAGATACTGATTGAGAATTTCCCAATCATCAGTTTTATTTTGTTTTTATTTAATGTTTGATGGGCTAAGTATTCCCGCAAAACCATTGCACATTTAAAGATATAATAATAAAAAAATTATTTCAAAATAAACTTCTTGCTTTGAATGTAATAATTCACTACAAAATACACAATGATTTGTTTGCCATTTGTAGCTTCGATGCATTTCCCCAATTACGGATTATAAATAAAATAAATATTGGCTTTGATAATGTTCTAACAAGACGTCTTTACATCAATGACTTATCGACTTATCAATTAAAACAAACCTTTCATCAATTTTACCCAAATAGGTTCTGTTCAAACACTCCGAGAAAAGCCACGCTCATGAACACGAATTTTACAGGTATCAGTACTTCCTGTTTTCTCTATAGGCTTCAACAGCAATGACCTAAAGTGGAGCGAAGACCAAGCCGCTGTGTTTTTAAACTTATCAAATTGAATGCTTCCAGATATTTTTTTGGCTTTGACAAAAAGTGCAGTAGAATAGATTTACTGCGATTTACTGTTAGGAAAATTTCAGAAAATCTATTGTATTTTTAGTTTTAATTGCCTTCAGAGAGGGGCGCGCGCCCCCCGCGCCCCCTAGCTGAATCCACCCCCGCCAACAACTGATAGTAAATTATTATCTATAATTGGTGAAAGTACTGAAAAAGTTGAAGAAGTCCTGTGCACTAACACCACAGAACTGATTTATTTACAAATTACCATTTTATTCATTAATTCCAATTTATTTTACATTACACTACAATATTTAAACTAAATCGTGAATATTTCAGAATGGCTTAGATTGATTTAATTAATTTATTTAACATATATGCTCTAAGAACAACTCGGACTGGATGCGGACGAAAATTGAGTGTCGTCAGATATGCCAAAATTGTTCTGGTAGTTTTTGCGTAATGTCAATGTGGATATTGACTTCCTTCGATGTTAACCACTTGTCCACAGTAAATCAAAACATATTGTACACGCGGTTCGTATTTTAGTTGTGTGATCACTGTAGACTCAGTATTCACCGAAGCAGCCCCAATACAAATTAGCTATATTCATTGACGTCTTTATGATCCAGGCCATGACACAAAGCGATTTTGCTTTTTTTTCACTTGCAAAAGTACGAAATCATACTACTCTAATACATTCAAAGAATGATTTTGCTTTGCAAAAATGTACGAAATCGTACTATTCTAATACATTCAAAGAATTTGATGTCATGGCCTGGAACATAAAGACGGTAATGCTATATTCCAATCCATTGAAATGTGGGTGTATTCGATCTTTGACTATGATCATGTGCAATATTTTGTATTAAAAAATTTATTTATAAATCGTCTAGACGTAAGTAAATCCTCGTAAAATTTAGAGGTTGTGCAATTTAATTTAATTTAAGACGCCCATTGCAGCACGAATGTGACGAAAGGTAAGCAAATCATATTGAAATTAATTATAGCTTTAATTTTGTAAGTACATCTGTATTTACCGTGAAAACCTAGAAATAAGGCGAAAAACACCCTTTGATGAAAGCACGCCGACTTCGTTTAAATACGGAATACTACTGGATTTCTTAACGATATCATAATAACGGATTAATTAATACGAGAAAAAACTATATTTGTTTGCTGTAACGCATACGGTTTTTTTTTTATAATGAAAAAATTATGATTACTGAAATTAAATGAATCGTAAAGGTATAAAATATTTAGAGGACACAGTAAAAATGTTTGCAGTGGTAACAGTTTTTTTATAAAATAGAAATAAGGAGGTTTTTGTGCCTAAAATGGGATACTTCAATTTCTATACTTTTTAGGTACTTTTTCCCTAAAATGCGGTGTAATAGTACTACATCTTTAAAAAACATAAGAATGAGATGAATATTTCTTATGTTTTTGATATTAAAACATATAGTATGGAATTAAAGGCTGGAACACATCCAAGCAAGTCTCAGGCCTGACCTCTCTCAGGCTTCCTCGCAGCTCACATCAAGGCTTGCCTCAGAGGAACTAAAACAAAATGATACCACTACCACCGGGCTCGGTGCTGTCATTGTAATTTTGTTAGTACATCTGTTGACAGAAGTAGGCCTGAGAGAGAAAAATTTCCAACATTGAGCAAAGCGCGCTTTGCGAGGAAGCCTCGAGGCCTGGATGTATTTCTGCCATAAGTCCTGGGGCGCTGGGCACGTTAAAAAAAAATTAAAAACAATATATGACATGTTTTCAAAAACAATGAGTGAATTATATTAACGAAAATATATTTGTAAGTGTTCCATAAAAAATGTAGAATAATACCTAATTTATTGAATGTTCTCTTTATTTCAGGAATTTTACGTTCTATATTGGTTTTTTGGTATCAAATATCTAAATTCATTGATTTGGGGAAAATAAACTGATTTTCCCTTTCTATCAGAAAAAATGACATTTGTTTTTAGGAAAAACCGTGTCTAAAAAATTTAGGGAATTGTCCTATTTGCACCATTTCGCGTCCACTACCCAATTCGCGTCCACTTCATTTTATAACATACAGTAAAACGACGTGTTTCTTTTAAATGCAGATATTTCTGTATGCTACCCTTAAAGTGAGCAATGTGATCGTTGAGTTTAATCTGAATCATCAAAGCTGAGTTTATTAGGGGTCTACATGTAAATAATGAGAAAATGCAAGAAAACATACTTTTTTTTACCATAGTGCTATGAGGTTAAAATTTAAGAGACTACGTTTTTTCTGCAATTTTTATTTTATGAGAAAGTTTTTTAAGTGGTTATATTTTAAATAAATGTAATTTTGTTCGAAATTTAAGTTTATTTTCAGAATAACCACATTAATTTTAGTGGCCGCAAAATGGATCAATGATTACTATCATGAACCAGTTCGCGTGTACTAGTGGCCGCAAATTAGAGCTGCATTTTTTGACCTCGCCCCAAATTGCGGCCTACAGGCAGCTCTTCATTAATTAATCAGATTTAATGCATTGCATATAAGGAAATATGAAAGAATATACTGCTACAACAGTAAACGAAGTATTGTCGGACATTTAACAAGGAAAATTTTCTATTAGAACAACTAGCATCAAATAAAATATTCCAAAAAACGTCATTACCGGATAAATTGTCTGAAACATATCCTGAAGGTATAGGAAAGATATTGGACCATAAAGTATTTGACCGGAAACCGAAGAAAAAAACTAGTTAAGTGGTTAGCCAAATGTGGTTTTCCATTAAGTCCTGACAGCCTTTTAAGTACAGGTAAAAAAAAGCCGACAAAGTACGAATCGCACTCGCACATATTTGTTGTTATAGCAGCTTTAGTATTACTTACTCTTTAAAAATTTCGTATGTCTACCTAATACGGTTCATGAGATACGGCTCGCTGACAGACGGACGGATTGCGGCAGCTTAGTACAGGTACGAAACCCAAAAAATGAGTAAGGCCATGTTACGAACACATCCTTCAACAAGGAAAAAAGCTAGAATTGGTCTAAGACCAATTCTTATGATACCCTAGATGAATGCCCGTATCAAATTTCGTATTGTCACCATTCTGTGCAAGTTTGATTTTTGAAGTGGTTTTTCGCATATAAAAAGGGTTTTCCAATAAGAGGTGTTATTTTGATATTTAAAGAAAAATGCCATTTTTTGAGATAAATGATCGCAACTTTATTTCATTATGAAGGTATGCCGTTAACAATGGATAAAAGAGGAAGGTATGCCGTTAATAATGGAAAATAACATCAGCCAAATGACCACCACGACCACGCCTACAGGACCATATCCTTTTCATGAAATTTTCCATAACCAAATCCCAAAGTGGCTGCCCTATGTCCTCGACAGCCTCACGAATTCCATCTTTGAGGTCTTGAATCGACGCTGGGCTGTTGGCGTAAACCTTCTCTTTCACGTGGCCCCAAAGGAAGAAGTCGCAAGGTGTTAAGTCACAAGATCTCGGTGGCCAATTGTGATCACCTCTTCGAGAGATAACACGGTCTGGAAACTTTTCCCGTAAAAGATCAATGGTTTCGTTGCTTGTATGGCACGTAGCGCCGTCTTGTTGAAAGTAAACATTGTCCAGATCAATACCATCCAATTCCGGCCATAAAAATCATTAATCATCTATCGATAGCGCAATCCATTCACCATAACTGTTGCTCCAGCCTCATTTTCGAAAAAGTAAGGTCCAATGACCCCGCGGGACCATAAACTGCTCCAAACATTCACACGTTGAGGATAGAGAGGCTTTTCAACAACAACTCTTGAGTTTTCCGAGCCCCAGATGCGACAATTTTGCTTGTTGACGAAGCCATCGAGGTGGAAATGGGTCTCTTCGATGGAATTCCCGATCATTTTCACGCATTTCAAGGACCCAAGCAGCAAAGACTCGACGTTGTTGATGATCGGCCGGCTTGAGTTCTTGTGCTAACTGAACTTTATAAGCCTTAAGACCCAAATCTTTATGCAAAATACGGTGTAATGACGTTTGTGGAATGCCTAATTCCAAAGAACGACGAGGAATGGACAAACCTGGATTTGTTTCAACACTTTCGGCTACAGCAGCAATTTTCTGGGCTGTTCTTGAGCGACGTGCACTGGTTTTATTCTTCACATCACTAACTTGTCCCGACAGCTCGAATTTTTCTACCAATTTCTGTATTGCGGTCCGACAAGGTGCTTCACGACGACCCAAAAATGTTCGAATTTTACGAACCGTCTCTGCCACATTTTCACCATTTTTATAGTGAATTTCAATAATTTCAATGCGTTGTTGAATCATATATCGTTCCATTTTGATTAATGGCGTAGTTTCTACTTGTAAAATGTCAAAAAATGACAGCTCCAAAAGTGACATCTACCGAAATAGCGGGCTAATTAAAATAACACCTCTTATTGGAGAACCCTTTATTTCTAGAACGGTTTGTTGGACAGAAAAAATTATTATAACCAATTTTATAGGATTTCGTATTCTGAAGAAATTTTACAATAAAAATGTCTTGGACTGATCGTTTTCACAGTATACGTAAAAAAGCTAAATTTTTATATGGCAACACCAAGAAGGAGTTGCCTGATTTGGTCAATTTTTGAAATTTTATTTGCTAGTACGATAAACACACCATGTACCGAATTTCAGCTCTCTATATCGATGCGTTCTCAGGCAGTGTCCAAATATATAGTGGAAAACGAAAGTTTTGTATGGCAACCCCACGAACGAGTTGCCCGATTTGTCTCATTTTCGAACTTAATTTTACTTTTTTTTTTTAAGTTCAAGTACAAAATTTCAGCTCTCTAAGTATACGCGTTCTCGAGTTATCGTGTGCACAGGCGGACGGACGGACAGACGGACGGACATGCGAAAATGGTATGATCTTTTCCTGAAATGCAATGCAGAGCGAGAACATCCAATTCCTGAAGGCTTTACCGAAGTCAGAGATACGTTTTCAGAAGAAGTTATTCGAAAATGGTTAGATGAGCTGCAAAATTATATAAAGGAGATGAATGTATAAGAGACATATTTGAAGAAGCAGTTGTTTTTTCTTACGTACGACCACCTAGGGATGTAGTCAATAGCCATGCCAGAAGACTGGTTTTTAGTTCGTTCTGAGTCTGGCTGCATGAGAATATATCGCGCATGGGGTTATTGGTTACATTGGTAATTACTGAACAAATTGAAAACATGTGAACTTTTTTGTTAATGGCCACAAGTCCCAGCTGTGCGAGTTTTTCACGCAAACGGGATAATTTTATATGCACTTCCTCCTAGCAAACCACATATGCTACAACCAGCAGTTGTTAAGTTGTTATTGTTTTCAACTAATGCTTCATCAAAAGAAACGCGAGTGGTTAAGGTATGATCTTGTTTTAAAGAGATGAGAGAGCTTTGGATCTGGAATTCGACATGATCACTTTGAACAAGTGAGGATATTGTCAAGATCGTTATTCAATGATCTAATAATTCAATTTCGTTTTACACATGTAAAATTCCCTCGAAGTCTGAAGAGTGTCCAATCAGGAATAACGAAAACGTAATAAAGTAGTATCTTTCAAAACATTTATTTAACACACCCATATAAAAGCAGTTTTTATAACTTTTTTTTTAACCTGGACGCGAATTGGCACCTTAGTGGACGCAAACTGGTGACTTCCGCATACACTGATATTTTCAATTACTACATACTTGCTGTTTTGAGTTTAATTTAATTTAAATTAAAAGATAAATATTCAACTTACTAGTGTACCTACTACATCGACATTAAGTAAATTCTACTAAAAATCATTCTTATAAGGATGGCATTTCCTTAAATGGACGCAAATTGGTGCGTTTACCTACGTTAATATTTTAATATGACAAGTTGTCGTAATCCTGGCCCAAGTAAGTTATTTATTAAGTTCAAGTTATTAATACTATTTTTGTTTTTATAATTTACTAAACTAAAATAAACTCAAATCTAAATTTAATTCTAATTTGGCGAGTGTTTTTCAGACTTCAGTCAAGTGATGGTTTTTTTTTTATTATAGGTATTTTCGCAAGTTATTATAGATCCTGTGGGATACTTTCGTTTTCATAATTTCATTACCACTGCAATGCGTCGCGTCGCCTTAACAAATTCTTCCAAAAATAACAGCTACTGGTATATACCTATTTACATAGCACCTACATACCTACAATTTACTAAGTAGTGCGGAAGAACATTAACAGTGAAGGACATAAAATTTTCATGATATTTTGTTTAATTTCTGCAGAAATAAAGATTCTTGTCGGTGGTTAGTCATAAAAACTACCCCTCCAACTCTCCCCCCCCCCCCCAAATTTACCTATCTCTTATCTCATCTCTCTCACTTCCACGTTCCACGTCTTGTAATAAAATTAAAATTACACCATCAGTGCCCATAAAGCAAGGATCACTTGATGTTCGGCCTGACATTATTCAAATCAAGTCAAGAGGAAAAGTAGAAGTCGCGACTGATGGAGAAAATGAAACATCGCCGACTTTAATATCCCTCTAAATTGTTGATTTTCATTAAATATTTGTCGTCGTTAAAGTCCTCACCCTTATTGTCTTGGCACAATAAAAGCTAATTTCACTTCGAGAATCAGAAAATGGTGGTGGTAGTGGCAGTAGATATGGCTGTAAGACGATGATGTCCTTCGCTACAATTCTGTTTCGCGGGCCGATGGACCGATAAGGATGAAACGGAGGAGGATGGATGGGAGCTTTTAGCTTGAATGGTAGTGAATTCTGACGAGAATCGTACACTTTTCGGGGGATAGATACGCGTCGCTGATTACAGCAACCATCTGGGAACAATCCAAACATTTCATGAACCGAACGCTTCACTTCTTTCAATTATTTCGCTTTGTTGATATTCCTTAAATATTTATCAATCAGGACTTTGTTAAATTTTGCTTTTCCATTCTTTGTGAATTCCCTTGAGGCTGGGCACGTTGTGAATCCGGACAACAAGAGGACAATGCCATTAAAAAGTTGACCTTTGATGCTGAGATTTTTTAGTATGTGTTTTTCTGTATATATATTATAATACTTAAAAATGTGAAATAAAAAATTCTTTTTTAAAAATAAATAATCAAAACAAAAAAGAAAAAATATTAAAAAAAAAAACAAACATTGATTTCCAAAGTTTTAAAAATTCTACTGTTTGGAAGAGTCCAGTCTTGTTTGATACATAAATATTGAATTAGAAATTCAGATTTTGTATCAGGAAAAGCTCTCGGGCTTGCGAATCTAGCAAAATTGTTTACATAATTGATACATATGCGAGGGGAAGGGCGTGGATGGAGGAATATTCATAACACAATATTATTTAGTTATATAATGACCAGGCAAATCCTATATGGAAGCACTAGTTCTATTATAAGGCAACCTACGCTATTTACTGAGCCGACCGGTTAGTAAAGCATAATTGTATGTTATTAATGATGCAAATTCAACAAGGTTTATGATTTGCGAACAATATAAGCCAGATCCGAGCAAACATTTGGATGATAATTGTGATAATATTTCCTTTACATGTTGTTGAATATCTTTTATGTAGTCACGTTCTGTTTGGAATGAAGACGATGTGTTATGAAGACGATGTGTTATGATTTTATGCCAGAAAGACTTTCTACCGAGTGTACTTTTATTAATTACTTCTAACTGTATATATATATGTATATAGAATTGATTCGTTGTAATATGCCTTCCATTTTCACTTCATCAAGAAATGCTTGACCCATATCTATGCTTTGTTTACCAAAGCATATTGATGCGTTACATTTTCTTGCTATTTGTGACTTGCGTCACTAGATCAAGCATGCATTTCGATTATTTGGATTTTTTGCAAGGTATTGCAAGATATTGTATCAGGCACATTACAATTGCAAAGTAACTTCCACCCAAAATTAAAGCAAATACGGTGCAATTATTTATTCCCTATCTTGTTTAGATGAAAAGGAGATGAAATTACAAACAATTTTGTTCTCTGGTCTTAAATACGGAAGCAAGAGGGCAATAGTTTTTGCATATTTATCATCTCTAAGATACACGAATTTATGATTTGGAAGAAAGCGTTACATATTAGACTCCATGACACTTGTGATAGATGAAAAGTGTTTCAAAAGGAAAAGGAGATTATTTTGGTAAATATTTTTTACTTTCATTGAGATTATACGAAGAAGATTTCTAGTCTATCAGACTGAAATTTATTGAAAATAATTTCAATAAATTTACAAAAATGCATTTAAGTGCAAAAGAATGATTGATGGTGTGACCTCCATCATTGAACTTCTATGGTAGGCGATCAGAGATAACCATACCGATGAGACCTCTCTGATCGCTGGGTCGAAAGGTTCAATCATTCTTTTGCACTTAAATGCATTTTTGTAAATTTATTGAAATTATTTTCAATAAATTTCAGTCTGATAGACGAGAAATCTTCTTCGTATAATTTCTACTTGGTTTATCCATGTGCCGCCAGGCAAAAAGGGGGAACAATCACCCAATTTGAAAAGTGCAATGAGAAATCTTGCCACCATATAATTCACACTTACTTTTTATAAAAAGTATTTATATGGGCAATTGGTGTGACCTCCATCATTGAACTTCTATGGTAGGCGATCAGAGATAACCATACCGATGAGATATTAATGTATATGTAATTAATGTTATTATCGTGAAATAGTGTAAAATTATAATTAAGATGTCACGGCTGGAAAAAGAAGCAATAAGGTGTGTTTATTATTTTTATTATTTTAAATCAATTGGTAGTCAGTGCTCATTGATTTACTTCCAAAGCGGTTGTCTGCCATCAAAAGTTTTACCACTATAAATAGTATATTGTAGAAGAATTTTCTCCATGTTAAGGCGAGAGAAGAAAACAGATTAATAATTTTCATAATAACGCAATTCAACAGAATATATCTGACGAAAATATAAATTTCAAGCAATTCATATTAAAAAAAAATTAAATAAACTGAATACATATATATCTACTTTAAGGGAATGCCTTCTTTATTACCTTTCCGCAAATTCCAAACGATTTATCTGGACGGTACTTGAACGATTTGCTTTGATGATAAGAAAGCGAACCAACTTGAAGGAACCAATGCGTTTCTTATACACGATTTGAAAATAATTCGACAGAAAAATTACTTTAACTTATCTTTTTCGTATCGCATAGAAGATACGCATTCATTTCTTCAATATGTTTAGCCTTCGCGGTAACATTTTATCCCGTTGGAAATTTAGAATTCAATATGAATATGATTGTCATTCGCGAGATATTTTATCCTTCAGGCAAAAGGAAAGTGAATCTTTTGTGTTTCGCCATGTTTGCTGAGATGCGTCCCCTTACTAACACACTAACACAATAATGATTTCTGGGCTATCGAGTTAATGAATGAATAATAATGGTGTCGATGTGATACGGTTAACCTTCTGACGTTAGTGGTAATCAGTTAATCATAGCTCAACACAGCGAGGTGCGGGAAGTTTTAATTTCCTACGAGTTGGTGAATTACGATTGGTTTTTACGAAGTCGGTGAAGCCCCATACATTATTAAACGAACGGTTTACGAAAATAACGACTACGGATTTCAAGAATACCACATGCACATTAATTTCGAATGATTTTGACAGCTAAACGAATATGGAGTCTGCATTTGTTATTCAAGAATAGGGCAACACAGTTATTATAGCTTACAGGTGAAATCAAAAAATAGCAAAAATTACATCTGTATATGGCATATTTGTAATTTTGTTTTTGTTAACCAGACGAGTGTTCTATGTTTGACTCAAAAAAAAAAAAAAAAATCTGCAAAGTTGCATAATAATGGGACTATGTACGTACCACAAAACTAGGTGTTGGTGTATAAGTTTATCAACATTTGTACTAATATTTTTGTTCTGTTAGAACTTTTAGATCTTGAACGACAAGCATTCTTCATCTTCTTTTAGGAAATTTTAAATTTCCCCAGACTTGTAGATTCAATGTACAACTCTAAAATATTTTCTGTACAAATCGGTATGTAAGGACTGTTTCAGAACCCGACCACCTATCTCCTCCCATTACTCACCAGCAGGTAAACAACATTAGGGAACGGTGCATTTATAAAAAGGTGTGCACTTATAATTGCAAAATTCTCGTGCAGTGAAAATATAAGTCAACCAAGAAGAACGTCGCAAATTAATTGTTTCCACAGATATGGAAAATCCCGAAGACGATCATCCAAAATATTCTCAGTACATTTCGGGAATCTATTAGTCTCCAGAGAAAACTTTAAATGAAATGCCAACCTGTCGTTGAGCAATATGGCTGATAAGGCCGGAACGTCCTAAACTACGGTCCATCGAATTAAAATAAGAGAAGGCCTACGACGTTTCCATGATCAGAAAACACCGAACAGATTACTAGAAAAGAATCAAGTTTCAAAATCCACCAGTCGAATTTTGTATGAAAATTTCCAAACGTAATTTGACTACTGTACTATGGGTGATGAAATTTAAGTGAAGAAAGCAGACTTCAACCAGTTTTCTGCGATGGAATATTTTGTGGCATAAAAGATCTGTGACGTAGATCCCGAGATTAAGAATCATCGGTGCACCAAATTTCTCCGTAAATACTTAATTTGGCAAGCCATATGTTCGGGTGGTCAGAAATAATTATCTTTTGTGGCAATAGGCACAATTAATACGAATGTATACGTTAGGGAGTGTCTTTAGAAGCGTCTTCTTTCATTCGTTAGAAAGCACGATCCATCAGCTTTCTTTTGGCCGGGTTTATAAACTTGTCCATTGCAGCAGAAAGGCGAGAGATTTCTATGATTACCAATGCATACCCGTAGTACCCATGGAAGTGCATCCGTCCAGAACTCAGGCCAAACGAAAAATTTTGGGCTAATATTAAAAAAATAAAATAAAAGAGAGAACACTCCTCTTACATAGAAACTTTTAAGAGGCAGTATAAAAGACCGTCCGCAGCGTCCGTCTTTGTACAAAATTTAATGAAGAAAGTAAAGCAAAAAGTTCACCAATTTTATAGTTAGGTAGTAATTATATCATGCCGGCTATGCATAATGCATAGGATTAACTAATAGTTAAAATTATTTGATAACAAGCAAACAAAAACCAGAATGGAGAATAGAAGAATTTTAAGGACTTTAATTATTAACGATTCTATATCAAAACAAAAATACAAGAGGAAAAACCAACCGCCTCGTCTGAGATTTGAAACATGGACCCTCTGCTTTCCAGACGACTGCTCTTTCCACAGAGATAACGAGACAGGTGTGTTTATTTGCTGAAAGCAAAACGTGGCTTACTAGGCTAGACATAAATTAATAAACGCAAGAATTTAAGACATCTGTCTCGTTAGCTCATGGTAAGAGCAGTCGCCCAGAAAGCGGAAGATCTTTGTTTCAAACCTTACACGAGGCGATTGTTTTTCCCTCGTGCATTTATGATATGATTTAGAATCGTGAAAAGTAAAAGTTGTTAAAATTCGTCTATTCTCCATATTTGGCCGATTTTAGCAAGTGTGGGTTCGATCCACGTCCGGGAAAAATAAATAAAAAAAGATTATTCTTGTTGATTTTTCCATATTCGATTGTACAATGAAAACATAGTTTGAATAAAACTAGTTAGTAGCCTTTTGTACATGTACTTTATTTTCACAATTTGAAGATTTTTATTAATTCTGACAGCTGTTTCGGTCCAACTGGATCATCATCGAAGAATAGCCAAGTGCTACTGGTATACATTTACAAATTCGAGAATCTCTTCGTCTAGACTTAAAATAAAAATAAAATACAATAAAATGCACACACTTATATCCATCAAATGTTTATGAAGAGATGATTGCGAATGTAAAGGGTTTTCCAATAAGAGGTGTTATTTTGATATTCAAAGAAATAAGCCATTTTTTGAGATAAATGATCGGATCTTTATTTCATTATAAAGAGGAAGGTATGCCGTTGATAATGGAAAATAACATCAGCCAAATGACGACCACGACCACGCCTACAGGACTATATCCTTTTCATGAAATTTTCCATAACCAAATCCCAAAGTGGCTGCCCTATGTCCTCGATAGCCTCACGAATTCCATCTTTGAGGTCTTCGATCGACGCTGGGCTGTTGGCGTAGACCTTCTCTTTCACGTGGCCCCAAAGGAAGAAGTCGCAAGGTGTTAAGTCACAAGATCTCGGTGGCCAATTGTGATCACCTCTGCGAGAGATAACACGGTCCGGAAACTTTTCCCGTAAAAGATCAATGGTTTCGTTACTTGTATGGCACGTAGCGCCGTCTTGTTGAAAGTAAACGTTGTCCAGATCAATACCATCCAATTCCGGCCATAAAAAATCATTAATCATCTATCGATAGCGCAATCCATTCACCGTAACTGTTGCTCCAGCCTCATTTTCGAAAAAGTAAGGTCCAATGACCCCGCGGGACCATAAACTGCACCTAACAGTCACACGTTGAGTATAGAGAGGCTTTTCAACAATAACTCTTGGGTTTTCCGAGCCCCAGATGCGACAATTTTGCTTGTTGATGAAGCCATCGAGGTGGAAATGGGCCTCATCACTCTAGATGAGTTTTCGATGGAATTCTGGATCATTTTCATGCATTTCAAGGACCCAATCAGCAAAGACTCGACGTTGTTGATGATCGGTCGGCTTGAGTTCCTGTGTTAAACTTTAGACGACTTAAGACCCAAATCTTTATGCAAAATACGGTGTAATGACGTTTGTGGAATGCCTAATTCCAAAGAACGACGAGGAATGGACAAACCTGGGTTTTCTTCAACACTTTCGGCTACAGCAGCAATATTCTGGGCTGTTCTTGAGCGACGTGCACGGGTTTTATTCTTCACATCACTATAACTTGTCCCGACAGCTCGAATTTTTCTACCAATTTCTGTATTGCGGTCCGACAAGGTGCTCCACGACGACCCAAAAATGTTCGAGTTTTACGAACTGTCTCTGCCACATTCTCACCATTTTTATAGTGAATTTTAATAATTTCAATGCGTTGTTGAATCGTGTATAGTTTCTACTTGTCAAATGTCAAAAAATGACAGCTCCAAAAGTGACATCTACCGAAATAATGCGCTAATTAAAATAACTCCCTTTAGCTGAATCTGGTAAAATCATTGTCTGTTGATGAACATATTTAACAAACCCGAACGAATTTGCTCTAGATGTTCATTCAATATGTTCCCCCCCCCCCTTGTATTGTTTTCCAAATTTCGTAATTTTCTAAAATATTCAATTTTTTCCCCTTATTTTCAACATGAAGAATTTTTAAGTTTTCTTTCTTACTAGTGTGTGTGTATTCGGTCATATGTTTGGCCATAGCAGAATCATTTCTGTTAAGTTTAAAAGATCTTATATGTTCACTAAATCTTGTATTGAAGCTTCTACCAGTTTGTCTAATATAACTACTTTCGCAATCCTCACAAGGTATATCATATACACCTGATTTAGCGAAATTATCAGTTTTATCTTTGGCATTTATAGTAAGATTTTTTAAAGTATGCTTATTATAAAACGAAACTCTAATAGTTACTCTTTTTTGTATAATAGATCTAATTTTATACGAAATTCTCCCAATAAACGGCAATTTTACCTAAGGTTTTAGATTATCATTAGTGCTATTGCTATCAGTACGGAATACTAGTTGTTTTATTCTGTTTTTGTTTTTGTTTTTTATTAGATTTGAAATCATGTTCCCAGAGTAACCATTATTTGTTGCTATTGTTTTTATAATATTAAGTTCTTTTTTATAAGCTTTATTGGACATATGTGTGTGAATTTTATTGTATTTTATTTTTATTTTAAGTCTAGACGAAGAGATTCTTGAATTTGTAAATGTATACCAGTAGCACTTGTCTATTCTCCGATGATGATCCAGTTGGACCGAAACAGCTGTCAGAATTAATAAAAATCTTCAAATTGTGAAAATAAAGTACATGTACAAAAGGCTACTAGTTTTATTCAATTACCATGTTTCACAAAACAGTTACAGAAAATTCGATTAATCAAAACATAGTTTATTAAAATCGAAAAACAAAAATAATGTTTTAATTCAATAGTCCAATAGTCATAATTTTGAATGTATAGTAGACTTTGCATCACTCGACATGTAAAGGCATAGCAATGGAATCTAAGGTAAAGAACACAAAAGACACCTTCTTGAAATTTTATAAGTTTCTTATTACCTAAGCATACATTGAAATTGACAGAAAACCGAGAATTTTATGCATTTCAGAGTAAATTTTCTTTAAAATTACTTGAACTCCATCATAAGATAATGGATTTGATATAAGGTAAAAATTAATAATTAAACGGTCATAAAATATACAACTTTAAAATGGTTCACCTCAATCGTGATAACATGTACAAATTATGAAAATGGTTCAATTGATTTCTGTACTGCACAAATGGCTAAGGAAGCTGATCAACTCACATCACTGACATATTTAATGAATGCGCTATAATAGGCCCTAGATAATTAAAAAATGTTCAACCCATTAGGAGATAAAAAAACACACGGTTACGCTTTAATGACTTGTACGAAAATTTACTAGTGTAGCAGTTTACCGGTACAATTAGTTGTAAAATTCTACAAGTATTGCTTTGTGGTACACACATTTTCTGCACTTTTTGATAAACACTTGCATACTGCACGCGCATGTCACTTTGGGTCGGGGGGAGGAAAATGAAGTTTGTTTATAATTTTAATATTAGTTTCTGTTGTTGTATTTTATTTTATTATATTTCATTTCACTTTATTTTTTCTCTTTCTGTGCTACATGTAGGAAGGATGATATTGTTGCGAGCGTGGCTTTGGTTCGTTATTTAAAACACAATGTTTGAAATATAATGCATAAGTCCCCTTTATTATACTCCACTGTTTACTTTTATTAAATTCACAAACAATCAAAAATCAACTCTACTTGTAATTATCGCTAGTACTGTACTTAAATTTATCGACGGTCTGTCTAAAGGGCGCCATACACCATCAGTTTTGCCGTGGTTTTAAAAACCACGTTTTAGTCGAGATTAGAACCTTGAATGGCAGGAAAGTATGATTTGTATACAAAGAAAATAATATTATACTTGAATAAATTCTTAATTGTCACGATATTTTTATTTCTACATACCTCTGAACTAACGTCAGTTTCATTTCCAGGCGGTCCGTCAATATTTGACCAGCTTTTCTTCGGAATTTCTAGATCCCGAAGAAATAATAACGAGTTGTAGTACCATAAGTTTGGTTCATAAACATCGTCGGTTCCGGTCCCAGACTTTTTGGACTGTTCCACTTTTTTCACTTCTTTTTTAAAACTGCTTCTAAGTGAATTTATTTTTTTTAAAACTGTATCCCTATTTGCATTTGTATCCACCTCTCTTAATTTTTCCATAAGCTTTATCAACGCTTCCTTACTTTTCACTTGCCACAAACACGGATGGTCTGTATAAATTGAAATACATTCTTCCAAAAACTCCTTAGACATAGCTCTTAAGACGCTCATGCTTATGATAAAATCTTCTTGAATACCCTCAAAATTCTTTCAACCTAATCATAATAATGTACATCATGTCACACTACCTCCCATTTTTAAGAAAAAGATAAATTTCGCTTTGGCCAAGGTGCTGAAAGGAGATGTAAAGTTCTTCGCAAATAAAATTCTCATTTTTCCCGCAAATATCAGAGAATCCAGCAATAGGTCTCCCACTTAATCTCTTCATAGCAAAACGAATGTAAGCAGAAACACGTGCTGTTCAAATATCATAGGATTACAGCAACAACATGTTTCCATTTACAGCAACAACATGTGACCAAAACATTGTCAATATTTTATGAAAACCGGTTTTATAAAAGCGTGGGAACATTTTATGATAGTAAAACGTGAAAACTCCGCCCCTTCTCATTTATTTACAAAAATGAAACATTTGCCATTTTTTTTTATTATTTTTTTCTTTCTTTCTTCCTTTTCTTGCCTTGTACATTATTTTACATTTAGTAAAACACTCAGAAATGTCGCCTACTTCTTAGCTTATTATTAAGTTAACTTTGATTATGAACGAGCAAAACAGTAAAACCACGGCAAAACTGATGGTGTATGGCCTTACCCACGTTTTGAGAAAGATATTTCTGGCATGACCTGAATTCTGGTTTTAGTAGATATCCGAACCTCAAAACGTGGGGTTCGCCATACACCATCAGTTTTGCCGTGGTTTTACAGTAAAACCACGGCAAAACTGATGGTTTATGGCCTGCTTAAGAGAAGACTGCCTTCTGGCGGTAAAAAGAGCCATATTAATGCTCTACAGATATTCCGAATACTCCGTTCTCGAACTAGCGATACTCCGAACCCAAAGTTTTATTTATGTCCGTACTTAATTAGTCATATTACGCGAAATATGTAGATGTCGCTTGTCCTTTTTCTATTGCACGTAACAATATGTTGTTGCTACGAATTCTCAATCGTATTTTGTTTTTGCATTGTTGTTTCGTGTGTGTTGTTTGACGAAAAAAATTTAATTTTTTTCTGAAACTCTTGTGCGAGCTTTCACGACTTCAACTCGGCCGACTTTTGATAACTTCGACGTGGTGAACTTCTTGAACCTTTAGTTGAACACACCGTAATCGTTGACAGCTTATCTTTCTTGAGTGTAGTCTTTTTTTTTTTTAGATCTCTATAATCCTGGCATTTTAGGTTATAAATTATCGACATCTCGCACCAAACTAATAATATTTTCTTGAGAAGACATTTCCGAATTCACTAAAAAAGTAAGTTGCTGCTGTAAACACCGAAAATCATATTACTAAATGTCAAAAGCTGCGATGTACTAGAAACTAGATTTACATCAGCGTGGTCTTAGCGCAGTGGGCTCAGCCGATTTCACCATTAGTCTTTGTCCAACATCTTCACATGTATTCTACATGAACTATCTAAAGTCGGCTGAGCCAGATGCCGATAATAATAAATAACAATAAAACTTGTGAAAATTAGAAAAGGTGTTATCCTGCCATTTTTCTGTGTTGTACCTGAAACAAGGCACTTGGAAGAAAAACGTGGAATTACAATCAAAGAAATTAACTTTTTTTTTCCGGTCGTCATTTGATTCGATTTTTGCAGATATCACAAAATGCATTACAAGCAAAACGATCTCTAATTTTCAATTTAATTTTATTTCAAAATTATTGTATGTAGGAGCAACCAGGGCAAGTTGTTCTAGCGAAAACTCTCATACAGAAAATTATTCAACTAAGCTGTTGATTTAAATAATACATCATGTAAAGTTAAAGAAAAAGAATTATGTTTTTGGGGGTTTTTTTTCTACAGAAGTCAAAGCTTTCCATCTTGTCCCACCTTCGAGGTAAAATAGGGATACAACAAAATTATTATATGGTATATCATTTGATCCTTAAGTTTTTCATTTAAATAAATTGAAAAAATCAGATTAATTCAAACGTATCGCACCTGTATGTACATTTTTTTTTTCAATAATTGTTTTTTTCCTATTTTTCTCAATATTTTTATTTTTTATTCTAATTTTCTATTTTTCATTTGCTTTTTCGAGTCGCTCAAGAAACCAAGACTCGAAACTTGTCACCCAAAACCAAATAGGTTTTGTGATGGAATAACAAATTTAAAAATTGTTCGCTCTTGCTGTTGTGACGGAGAATCAAAAAAATAGTCTTTTTGAATAAGTATAAAGTTTACCCGGCAATAAATCATATATAACAACTACATCCCCTCCAAGTCGGTCCGCGAACCTACAAAGAAATCCAGATTAACAAGATTAAGCCAAAAACAAATTCATTACCTGTAGCACAATCCTTCTCCACAGCTATACACGATTTCTCCACGCTACAAACTACAATTTCTTAAACCTGTAAAAATAATACAAATAAAAAAAACCTCTTAGTAAAATATTCAATTTCAAAAACGTGTTTATTGAAAAACCTTACCAAACTAAGCTTTTAACAACAATTCAAAGAGCTAGAATTGGTCTAAAACAGATTCTTATGACAGTGGCGGATCTAGCATTGAAATTCGGAGGTGGTCATCTTACAAATTAAATTGAGCAAAAAACAAAAAAACATCCAGAGCCGTAAGTCGTTAGAATAATAGTTTACGGTGCAAACTGCAGGAGTTATTTAAACCAAACTTTTCCCACTTCTACACACACTGCTCGATAAGCTTTTCATGCGGGTACAATTTTTTGTGTCAAAAATAGTTCTTACGTCGGTGCCAACATTGAAAGAACTATTGGCGGGAAGTTGAAAAGTAATTTTAATAAAACATTTCGAATTTCTGTGAATATATTGCATTTGGTAAAATACTTTTTATCACTAATTTACTCAAATAATTAATTTAAAAGCACATATTTGGACGAACCCACTTATTTATTTGTTTTTTACAGTTCTCTCTCAGTTGGTTTTACATAAGAACGCTGCAAATATTTTAGAATTTTAAGTTAGGACTAATTTGGGGCTATGATGTGGTAGTGATGAAGTCTGTTTCGTGGCTTGGGAAGTGTTTCTCGAGGGTTTTAGATCACCCAAAGTTGGGGTCTCAAACTCAAATTTTGAGAAAAACCAATACACATATATTACGTGCATACAATAATATTCATTGAAATAAAAATTGATATTTTTAAATTTTGGAAAAAAATTTTTTTTTTGAAATAAAAATATAAATAGTAAATATATTTTTTCAAATAACTCAATTAATTAAATATTATGTTTTTCAAATTTAGGGAGGTCATACCCCCTCTCCCCCGGATCAGTGGCAGATGAAAATCCATATGTAATTTCGTATGGACACTCATCTGTGCAAGTTTTATTTTTGATGTTGTTTTTGGCATATAAATATTTCAAGACCGGATCGTCGGACAGCAAAATAATTATAGCCAGTTTCATATGATTTTATATTCCAAAGAAATTTTTAGTATAATAAAAACTTCTGGGACTGATCGCTTTTAAAGTATACGTAAAACACCTATATTTTCATGTGACAACAAAAGAAGGGGTTGCCCAATTGAGTTCATTTATGAAGCTTTGTTTACCGTTACTATAAAAATACTGTGTACAAAATTTCCGCTCTCTACATCGACGCGTTCTCAGGCAGTATTTAAATATACAGTGAAAAACGAAATTTTGGTATGGCTAGCCTACGAAGGAGTTGCCCAATTCGTCCCATTTTCGAACTTTTTTTTTAAAAGGACCGTGTGCAAAATTGCAGCTCTCTAAGTCAACGACGGACTCACAAACCCGACAAAACCACTGATGTAGCAGCAACTAATAAGGCCTGTCATCATTTATTGCTTTTCCATATGGCATTCAATTTCCCCCACTTATGTAGATCGTCTCAGCGAGCTCGAAAGAAAGATACTTAGAGCTTTCACAGGATTTCATAGAAGAGCCAACGGAAAAACTTTCACATCGAGGTATTGTAGGAGGCAGCCAGCATAGCTCCCATAAAGAAGTAGCTGTTTGATCTAACGAAAAAAGAAAACAAGCAGAGAAACCCCTCTATTCACTCAATACCGGCAAATTTTAAATACTTGTTACTCTTGCTTTTGACACAGCCTAATACTAGAAACAACTACATCCACGAAGGTAGAATAAATTCTATGGTGCTGAAGACGAGTACTACAGGGGGTAATCCCAAATATATCCCTCACGAACCCGGAAATGTCTCTGAAGAAACTTGCCAACATAGGAACCTTCCAGTCCTTAACTTCCCTAAACATATATCCAATCTTTACTCACTTTCAGTCCCTCCCAAACTAAATAACAAACTCTTGCGAGAAATTCATTTATTACAGCTGATGTGGCGCAGCATTTGGGATTGCGTTTTGAGCAGTTAACCCAGACGAATCAATCGTACTGGGATTGGTACTAGTCTTCAGTTTCGGGCTGTATTGATGACCAAAATAAACCTTTTAGCTTATCGCTTAAGCGAGAAGTTTTAAAGCCCATTTTGTAGAAAGAATTACTATGTATCATAATTATTTAATTGGATCTCTTTTTAACGAAGTAAATCGACCACATTTACACTGACGATGATATAAAGCAGTATTCATTTGGAGTCCTTTACGCCTTTCATTTTGGATTTTTTGGACTTCTTTTTATTCATTTTGATTTTTCATTTGCGTTAGTTATTATTTTATTATTTATACTATATCAATGCATTTAATTCTTTATTGTTTTTCTTATCATTGGAAGTTATCTTCATTCAGATCCCATGGCTTGGAGCTCGTTGCAGAGAACGGCTGCAGTCGGTGAATTTAAGAAGCTGCTATCTTCAATACAAACCTGAATGGTTTCGACAGTGCTTCTAATTAATTAATTCCTTTTTATAATTGTAACTCAGAGCTGGGCAAGTACCAAAGAAAAAGTACTTAAGTACAAGTACAAGTATCGAAAGCCTGAGTACTTCAGCATAAGTACAAGTACCATATGTATGAAAAGTACTTGGAACTAAGTACTATGTCTGTAAAAAGTACTGATTACTTTTTGAAGTACTTTCTAAAGTACTTTTTTAGAATCTAATGAAGTTTATGGTGTTTAGTTAATAGATATTAATAAATAAATACCTTTTGAAAACTATAATATGTATTTTAACCAGTGGCTACTATGTATAGTTTTTTATAGTTTTCGGCGCTGCACGTAGAGTAAAACTTTCACCTCTCATTGATTGCTACACTCACAAAAACGCCGTCAGCTCCAATAATGCATAAATGTTCTAAGGAAAAAATTTCCAGTAAATTTCTAAGACAAAATTGAGGCCTTCCCTACATCAGGTCGAGGCATCGTCGATTTTACATTGGAGCGAGACGTAGCTGGTTCTTATTTTACTTCCCCAGTCTTGTTTGTATGTTATTAGTTTGGCTAAAGTTCTGCCTTGACGTGTGAGTGCGACACATGTTTTGACAGTTATTTGTATGCTTTAAAACTCAACAAAAAAGGAGTTGCGCTAGAGATTGTGTTTGCTTTTCTACGAAGAGTTAGATATTTGTAGGTACTTAATAGACTCAGAAATACTTAAGTAAAAATCTTTGTACTTAAGTACAAAACTAAGTCTTAAGTACAAGTAAATAGAAGCAAGTACTTGTGTTCAAGTACTAAGTAGGGCATTTCAAAAGTATTGAGTAATAAGTCTTAAGTAACGAAAATGTATTTTAAGTAGTACTTAAATCTTTTTTTACTTAAGTATTGCCCACGTCTGTTATAACTTTAACATAATATAATAATTTATTGCTTTCTTGAGTATATTTTTGTATATTTTTCACTGAATAATTTCACTTGAATTTAGTTTTCGTTATGATTTTATTATTATATTCATTAATATTTGATATTAACGTTTAATATAAGTATCTATTTGAAAATTGCTTTCTCTATAATACTCTAATATTAAATTGAATTATCATTTTGTATTTATTAATTATTTCTTTTTATAATTTGGATTTTTTAAGACTAAGGTTTGTGAGGAATAAAATGTTCTTTTCTGATTCTACCAAAATAACCTCAATTTTGCAAACTGCAGAAATTTTCATCCGCCCCCCTTCTTGATCATCAAGTCTCTGCAGAGGCTAATACACTGGTTCTTCGAGCCGGATTTACTGAAACAGAAATATGGCAGACATCAAACAATTAATAAAGCCACAAATAGCCTTAAGAGAGCAAATCCAAAAGGCCGCCACAAATAATAAAAAGACTGGCAGTAGTAGAAGAACTGAACTAAGAATTATTATAAAACACGCATTGATACAGTAAATGCGCAATTTCGACACAAGTCTTCCAAAAAAATACTATCATTTGTCAATCCGGTGGTGAAGAAGCAGAGGATTACATTTCGAATACCATGTATAAAACATCGAGCTAATAGAAATCCTTTAAGACGAAAAAAAAACATTGCTTAAAATGGATCCAATAACCCCAAGACGTATGCAAGATACACGCATTATCGACATACCCAAAGCTGAAGTTGACCTGTGCACTATCAACATTCCCACGTTCGATGGTACCTACAAAAGTTGTGGAGCATTCCATGTATTATTCAAGTCATTGATCCATTAAAATTCACAGCGCTTTCTAGAGTTCAGAAGCTCCATTATCTGAAAACCTGCTTAACAGGCGAAGAAAATAAACTGATTCCTCAATTTGACATCATACAGATTAGCTACCAAAAAGCTTGGGAGATTTGAATGCAGCATTATAAATGAACTCCTGTCAACGCATACATAAAAATATACCTTACCCTTACCAACCAAACATTAAATCATCTGCCAAACTTTAAGAAGTTTACGCAAACTGACGAAAGCCTACATGAACTGCTGAGAAGTATTAGCCTCTGCAGAGGCTTAAACACATCGCATACATACATATTGGATATATACAGACAAAATCATGATTGCTGTAATTATAGTTAAGACAATGTAAAATTGTAATAAACATGGTTTTCGTTTTTCTCTCAGTGTATCTGCAATAATGGAAAGTTTATGAGCTAATATTTATATTATTTTATCGTTGGTGCGCCTGAAATTGAATACGGAATTCCTATTCTGTCACCGGTAATCAGATCTGTCAGTTCAATAGAAAAATTGAACATCGCATACTATTTTGTCATTTTCCTCGATCTGTGGAACTTCTTTTTAATTTGTCGTGGGTAGCTATGCACATTTTGTATAATAATATGACTTGCAATATAATTTTCAACATTTCGCTAAAATCTTTCAACTTTGCTTGTAATTTTGAAAGATAGTTATGAAAATTTCGCATATGCCTGGAAACTCTTCTTAGCTTATGAGTCCCATATTGATCCATATCTACATTTTCATTTTCAATCGAAGAACACCTAGCATGCAGCGAGTATGAAGACGATGATGACGTTATTTCAATATAATTCTCTAATTGTAACCCCCACCGAACATATATATATAATTTACATACATATGCACATACCTACATATAAATTTCAACTCATGAGAAGAACCTTATAATATAAAACTTCCTAAATTAAATGCAAACTTAAAATTTACCTGTTCACTGAAGGAAATACCTCCTGAAAGAGACTGCATCAGAAGTTCACTATCCAAATCGGTTAATTTTAGCTTCGTGATTTCACATTTCTCTTAATTTATGAGTGGCAGAACTTTAAATTTTCCTTTTCCTGCAATGCATGGCGGAAAGGGAGCCATTTTAAACTCTTTTAAAGTCAAAGAAAAACCGCATAATTACGAGTAGTAGAATGAGCACCCACCCGCAAATCCCTAACACCAAAGAAATTCTCCACCTATATAAATGTCCTAACTAGGTGTGCGGCGGTGGGGTTTTTACTGCGCCAGCCAAAAGCAGGTGAGCTGTGAAAAGGAAGAACAAAGCAGTCTAATTAAAAATTCCGAGAAAGGAGAGAAAAAATATTCGAAGGTGAAGAAAAAGTTGTAATTAACATTTATTAGCACTTGGAATGCAAATACCTTGAGCACCCAGTCAAGCCGGCGCTGGTATTGTACGCTTTTTAGAACCCTTGTATTATGATACGATGAAGTTTTCCTGGTTGTTTTCACCTTAACGTTTTCTTTAAAGCAAAATTAGACATTTGTTTAACATTTAATTAAAAATAGAAGGCAATAAGTCTGCTTTTTATTCGACAATCTACGCCATTACCTTTTTGTTTGCTCTGAATAAAATTGAAAAATATTTGAATTTCATATTTTCTAAAAATTAAAGATGCTAGTTTTCACATTTATGAATACAATTTTTGATTAAGGAAAGGTAAGATAGATAATAACATAAAAGTGTAGAGATCAAATTTTGGAAGATCTACATAGTTTTCGCACATGCACTTAATTCACCCATTAGCATGTTTTAAAGTGTTCATCTAAATTGTAATTGGTATACAGTTTCGTATCCCGAAATTAGCGTATCATAAACGAAAAGAATTTGCAATTAATTTTTCACAATTGATGATTGCTTACTATCCTGACCGTTCTACTATCTATTTGCCAGCCCTGTAGTCTATCATTAGTTGGCAAGATAACTTTAGAGTGCGTCAATTTAGAGAAATGAGATTTTGTGGCGAAGTTTTGTATACATTACATAGGAACTGCAGATAAGTAATGCAATTTCAAAAAAGAAAAAACTGCGTACCTTTTCAGAAGGTTGGCATATTCCAGATTTGCTTTTCAATATTTGAATACTGATTAAGAACTCATTCATCTAGAGGGCTGAATTTTAGTGCACAGTCCTAATACAAGGCGTCCCGAATTACGATGGCAATATGGAAGAAGATGTAAGACCTTGCAGAGAAATAAAAAAAATGTGGGGGGGGGGGGCTCTATATTTACTCCACTGTGCGCTACTGGGATTTCCAGCTTTTCTTTAATGTTGAGTAAATGCTTGAATGTTTTTTTTTTTTGAAATATTGAAATGAGTCTTGTTTTTAGGCGATGTCAAATGTTTTCTCCTGTTATTAATATCTTGGAGTTATCGGTCTTTAAAAACAAAAATGTTTTTTTGCCTGCAAATGTAATTTCTATTTTTGGGTCTAGGAGTAAGACCAATCGATGCTCTATAATTCAGTCTTTACGTATAACAAATTAAGGTTTTTCACTCGAATATAATGGAACAAAGCACTTGTTTAGTCCCAATCCCAAATTTTAGGCAGAACATATAACAGTTTTTGGGATATTTTTAGGTAAAATGAAGGATTTGGTACTTTTTTGGGAGCACATTCTTTACCTCTTTTAACATATCTAGACATTTCTTGGAAATAATTTAATTTGAATATTTTATACTTTTCATACCATTCTTTTTGTACCTACCTACATTTATTTCTAAGTATATTTTGGACCATAATAATTTACATATTACTTCAATGGTTTGTGGTAAAAAAAAACAACCTTTAATTACAGAGTAAAGTCCATGTATGGGGTGTGTGTCAAGGGCGGATAGAGTGGTGGCGATTGGGGGTGATCTAGAGCTCCAATAAGTTAATGAGTACCAACATCACAAAAAGGTTTTTTGAATTTCTCTTCATTGGGGGTGATCTAGAGCTCCAATAAGTTAATGAGTACCAACATCACAAAAAGGTTTTTTGAATTTCTCTTCATTTTACATTAAATTTTGAAATTTTATTACATTTGTAGTATAAATTTTAAAATTTTCAATGTACACAAAGAAAGCAAGGTCTGGGCAGTTGAAAGTTTAATAAACAGTGAATAAAAATTTCCGAAATTGAAATTTGGAGCTCTAATGTTTATCAAAATACTTACTTAAATTACGTTGCCTTGACTTTGCTTTCTTTGTGCTCATTAGGTGAAGGGAGATATTATTTTTTATTTTTAATGCGGATTTTTTTTATTTATTTATTTAGAACTTCATCAAAAATCTGACTACTAAGTTTACAAAAGAAAAATTAAAAAAAAAATTAATTAAAAATTATTATACATATGTAAACAATGATATTGACCAACAGTGTACAAACAAAATTAATAAAATGAAAAGTAACCTTAACTAAGCTGATCCCTTAATTCACTTTTTGAAAGATGAAAGTCAATGCAATCAAACCAGTTGTTAAAGAGGCGAGACATTGATGAAATCGGCTCGTGAAAACCATAGTTCGTACTATGATGAGGAACGACGAGGAAGTCGTGGTTCCTCAAGGAGCGCGCAGGAATAGATATATTGAAAGTATTTAAGAGCTCAGGAGAATTTATCGCTCCCTGTAAACACTGAAACGCAAAAACAACTCTGGAAGCTTTTCGCCTATTTTCGAGAGAATCCAATGGAAAGAGTTTAAGCCTATCAACATATGGAGGTAAAATAATAGGGTTATGCCAATGAAGTCCACGCAGAGCGAAACGAACGAATCTCCGCTGCACAGCCTCAATACGATTTATGTGTACAGCATAAAACGGAGACCAGACCGGACTGGCATACTCCAAAATAGGTCTAACGAATGTGCAGTAAAGGACCTTCGTTATGAATGGATCATTAAACTCCTTTGACCATCTCTTTACAAACCCCAGAGTAGCATTAGCCCTGGCAACGATTGTATTGAAATGATCCTCGAAGGAAAGGCGTGTATTAAGGAAGACACCCAAGTCCTTGGTTTTGTCAAGTCTAGATAATAAGCATCCATCTAAAGTATAACTGAAGTTCAATGGACGCCTTTTACGAGAAAAGGACATAGCAGTACATTTGTTGATGTTGAGAGGAAGACAGTTAATAGCACACCAATTATGAAAGGTGTCTAAGTCCAAATTTAGAATTCCACACTCGTTTTCATTAGAAACAATGCGGAAGATTTTGGCATCGTCAGCATAGCAAAGTATTCTTGAATTAGTCAAAATCAGAGATACGTCATTAATGAAAATAATAAAAAGGAGTGGTCCGAGATGGCTGCCTTGAGGAACACCAGAAGTATTATCTATTACGTCAGAAAGAGCTTCGCGAAATATAACTCGCTGCGTACGATCCGATAAATAAGAATGAAGCCAATTGACAAAAACAGAAGGAAAACCAAGCAGAGTCAGCTTATGAATCAAGATTTTATGATTGATTCGGTCAAAAGCTTTACTAAAATCTGTGAATATGCAATCAACTTGCTTTCCGCTTTCAATTGCAGAAATGCAGAAATTAGTAAACTCTAACAAATTAGTCGTAGTAGATTTACCCTATATAAAACCATGCTGAAAAGAGCGCAGGAAAGGCTTGCAGTGGAATGACAAAACATCGCAAACCATGGCTTCAAATATCTTACCAATACAACATAACTTAGCGACGGGTCTGTAGTTAGAAATGTCACACTTATTACCCTTCTTGTGAAAAGGAATAATCAAAGAAAGCTTCCACTGTTTAGAAAAACACCACAGGTTAAAGATAAATTAAATAAATAACACAAAACAGAAACTATGGACGTAGCACAATTTTTTATGAACGTGGAAGGAACGCCATCCGGACCACTAGAAAAACTATCAGCTATGCTTGAAATGTACTTGAAGACAGACGCTTCATCGAACAACAGGTCCTTAGGTTGAAGAGAAGTCGTCGGGAGCTTCGTCAAGTGGGTAAAATCGTTATACCTAATATCACAGTGGTTATCACAGAAGACAGTTTTAAAGAAGTCACCAAAAAGATTGAAGCAAAGATTTTTTAAAAGTTATTTTATTAGGTTTTCTTTTATAGTTTAAATTATTCTCAAAAAATTTAAAATTATATTTACCATTAAGGAATTTTCAGTACAGGAACATTTTTTGCATTTTTTTTTGTGACCGAATGCTTACAAAAGCCAGGTATATTAATGAAAAGTAGTAGGGGTAATTAATATCAGAATCAGTCTTCTTGCAAATATTTAATTTAAAGCAAATAGGGCTATACATACATATAATATCCGTACTTAATTAGCACTCCTCGAAAATTTCTTTAAGTGTCGGATTGAAAAGAAATTACTAAAAAAAAAAAAAAATTAAAAACATTGCCTTATTTTTGCAACAAATTATAACCCAGCCCAGGAAATTATGGTATTTAAACGAAATGCAAGCTAGCATTATGTGAAAAACACCAGCAGTAAGACAAGGAAAGACATGTATAATGCCGGCCGCTACCGGTCCACTATCTTTGCATTCAAGTCATTCATGGATTTTCTATTTTAGGTGGCACTAAATTTTACTATGCTTGCGGCATAAAAATATTTATATTATATTAATAAAAGAACTCCGGTGATAATTGGATGCTAATGAAATTTTTATGTTGAAATGGAAAAAGAAAGCTATACAGGGCGGTCCAGAACTGATAGTTCAAATCTCAGAAGCTGATAGGACGTTGAGTTATGACAGAGTAAAATGCGTCTTTTAAGGTGGTTTTTACGATCTTGGTATATTTCCTTCTTGCACCCTGTAACACTCTTACTGTACACCCATAGAGGAAGGATGCTAAATGATGACTAAATGACCACACTTTTCAAGAAATACTTCACTCCTATTTTTTTTTCAAAATTAACCCCTTTTTCCGGCAAACCATTTTAATATTTAGCAGCACTGATGAGCGTCGATTGTTTTTCCTCTTATTGTTCCAAGTGGCTAATCAACTAATATACAGAATTGTGAAAATTGCTATTTATCTTGCCGCTCATTATTTAATGTAAATACATCCCGTATTAATATCCATACATATATGTATTCTTTTATTACTATACCTTCTAAAGAGCCTTCATTTCTAAGGAATAAAGATGGCTTGCGTCAGAAATGTGTTTAAAGAAATATGCAGTTTTATAATATTTTGTCCCATCCACCGAAATCTGAGCATTTGCCAGTGTTAGCAACAAAACACTGATTTTTTTTTTATCCCACTGAAAAAGATAATAAAAATTTCCCCGGAACCAGTTGTATATTTATAAACTTTCTTCACTCTCGAAACTTATTTTTGATACTTATATCTGTCGAAAACTAAATTTGTTCCTTTTAATAGTTGAATTGAATATGGTAAACGAAAAAAATTCGAAATTTAGTGATATGGTTATAGATTACATGAATAGCAGCTATGTATCTAACTACGCCATATTTTAACAGAAAATTAACTTGAAATAATTATTCTTTCCCACATTAGAAATGTTTTAAATATAATGGAGTATTTAGTGGGGGAAAAATTTTATTAAAATTTGCATAATTAGCGAAAATTTAGATTTCATAGCCGCGTTCAAAATATATGCTCAGGAGTTTAAGCTGTTTATGCAGGCTAGCTTATTTGTTTGCAGGCAAAATAAGCTAATATCTGCACGAAATAATCCTGAGCGACCAAATTAGCTTCTGCAATACTTAAAAAAAAAATGCGTAAACAATAAATTTAGTTGAGAAGAAAATATAAGCAGAAACTTATTTAAAATAATAAATTCAAATGAAAAGCAATGACTGCATTTCAATTCTCTATCTTTTACACAAATTTTCCTATAGCCACTTTTTAGTTCCTGCAATGCCCGACCATAGCTTAAGTTAGCTGAATTATGCTAATGAAGACTATCAAAGAATAACTCTGACTTTGCAGAAAATCGCTTTTTTGAGAAACTTTGAAAGACAGATAGCTTTAATAAGTTCAACGAATATTTAACGCGACTTCTTTATTATTTTTTATTTTATCCCCCTCGTAGAGCAAATATCTGGATACGCCCTTGGTGTGGGTAAACATGTATCGCTTAGGATACAAATTGAAGTTTTACTAATTTTGTGATCAGCGTTTGAACTACAAACACGTAGAAATAAGTTAAAAGTGCCTAAGTACCTATAGTAATTAAAAATTCCTTGATTTTGTGTATTATTACGGCACTTTGACTGGCAGTGATGGCGAACCTTTTGAGCTCAGTGAGTCAAAAATCGAAAAATACCTAGCTCGGTGCCGTGTTACATCGAAAAATATTCATAAATTTTTGCAGCCCGAATTAAAAGAAAGAAGTTGTATTTTTTAAATATTAATTTATTAAAAAAGCAAAAACGATTAAATCTTTACATTAGTGAATTTTTGTTGCTGAATTGCATTTGCTAAATCTTCAATTGAAGTTTGGTATTTCGTGCAGTTGGCAAACGAAGAGAAGACGTTCGATGATCAACATTTACGGTCGAACCAGTATAACGAGTTGTAGATAAGAAGAATATAGAGTCTTACGTTGATCTTTTTCGAGGATTCTACATGACGCAAATGTATACCAATACTACTTCTGACCAGTTGACAATCTTTTTACAAACGAATTTTCGAGAAAAAAAAGGGAGCTCTACATCTGGATTCTCAAGCGCAATATGCAAGACTTCAAATTTTTTAACCAAATTTTATGGACAGATTAATGCCAGTTGACGAAGATTGCTTTACAAAAATTCAGAGTTTTACGACGAATTCTCCAGAATGTGAAATGAAATTACTTATAACTATTAAATTGTTCGACGAACCTCAAAAGAAATGCGACGTTAATAATCCAAGTCGAATTTTAAGCAGTAGCATATTAATTAATTATAGTATTAATTATACTATATGGGCGAGGAACCCACGATAATAACATGCAATCTTCGAGAAGTCTTAGACCTAAGTCTTGTAACCAGCCATTTGACGTCGTATGGTCTGAATTGGAGAGCTTCGGCTGAGGTTCACTCTCCAACTTCCGTTACATACGTTTTGAAACTGCGGTGACCTACAGAAATCCTACCAAAACCAATTTGGAGGAGTTTAACCGCTCGCTCACAGAGAGGCTAACCGGCTTCTCTGTCACGCACTTATCCTCAAGTGCAGAGATAGATAGGGGGGGGGGGGGTCGAAAAAAAATTACCACGGCGTTGGTCCAGTCCTTTGAGACCTCATGCCCGGCCAGGAGGGTATGACAGAACGATATTCCCCTTTTCTAACGCGTGAACTTATATAGGAACACAGCATTATACGTAGGCTGTATAACAAAGCCAGAAGATCAAACGGCGTACATGATGTTAAGGTTCTATCATCTCTGTCAATGATTAGATCCAAAATTTCTTGTGTATCACCGTTATGAATATAATTTGGTAATTTTTATTTTTGATTTGAAACATATAATTTCCATTCCACCTTGGTATAACTGGAACCATGACCTGCAGTTCCAGAGGAAACGACTTTTACGATTCAGATATTTGTTCGTCAAACATTACACAATGGAAATTTCAATATAAAATTTCTCATTTAAGCATTATTATAATCCTATAAAATCAAAATAATCATTTTATAGAAATGCAAGTGTCCGTAAAAATCCATTTGCATGCCTAGTAGCAACTTTTTTTGTTTCTTATGCTGCCGAAACAGAGTTGTGGATGGAATGAACTAGATGCAAAACTTTTATTTCAATGTGAAAAAATATTAGCTAAAGATCTAGCTGTATGTATAGCCCTGTAAACAAAAAGATCGGTTGAAAATATTAACCGATATGATTTTGAAACGGTGACTCAGGTCTTTTGAGTCAGTGTACTGACCCGGTCAAAACGACGGAATCGTTAGCGACAGACGCATCACTACTTCCTACATATCTTGAAGTGCCTAATCTTTTCAGGAAGTTCTGAGTTACGTCAAATGTCTACTGCATTAACTTAAAAAGCGAGAATGAGCTTTGGTGCCTTAAGCACCGATCAAGACAAAATACCCAGTGGCATCGGAAGGTAAATAATTACCAACTCATTGATCTGAAAATAATGACAATTTCTTGCAAATTAATAAAATTGTATATTGTTCGATATCACAGGACAACATATCACGATACGTATCATTTGATGACACAATTTCAAGGATTTAGTATTTATTCCTTTCATGTCAGCACATTCCTTTTCGTCGTAATTACGACTGTCTAGACCCATGACAGGTCTAGTCATAAAAATGAGGTGCCGGATCGGAAAGGTTATGAAATGATAATAAGAAGGCGAAGTAATATCAATAAATTCAAATTTTATTCTGCTCAATGGCAAAATGCTGACTTGATATGCCTTAAACTACTACTAGCAATTCAATACAAGTAAAAAGTATACATAAAGTAATAAGAAAAAAATAAATAAATAAAATAAAAATAAAAATAAAAGTCTAGTAAACCAATACTAAAAAAAAAATCCAAATGAAAAAGCCCGGTAATACGCGTTTAATCTGAAATAATAAGAGATAACGTGTAAAATGCTATTTTACTTATAAAATTTAATCAGTGCTGTCCAATTATTTGTATCACAATTTTTGTGAAGCCAGTGAATTACTAGCGAATTAACCTGGAGCACTCGTAGCAGTATACGTACCAGCTGAGTTTGCAATTTAGTATTGCACCTTGACGCGCGCACGTTAGCTTCAATTTAGTGTTTCAAATTGAATTGCGTACATGTAACAGCTTAGCTTTAGCTTGTACTATGTTTTCATGCACAGTTCAATCCGAATTGTACCCGAATTAATGCTCATGGAAACGAGAATTGAGTTGAGTTTCGTTCAATCCATTAAAAACTCCACGAAACAGTCGAGTTGAGTTGGATTTTGTGAATGTATTAGTTAGAATAGTGAGAAATGGGTGTTTTATCCAACACAAATTTGGCTACTTTGTATGAAATATTTCATATGTCAATCAACTCAAGCCGTTCATGGAAACAGCATCGAGTTAACTCAGCCAACAAAACTTAACGCTAACTCAATCCTAACGCAATTCTGGCTCATGGAAATATAGTATTGGTGTAGTTACTGATATATGTATATACACGAAATAGGTTGGGCAGCACCGTGCGCACAGTCAGCAAGTTAATGTGAGTACAGTGGTTTCTGTGTGCGAGGAGCACAATTGTACATTTGCTGACAAATATACGAATTTATTTTTTGGTAATCAATCCTAGAATGAGTTTTTCTAGTGATTTTTTAATTCGATATAAAGGGTTTTCCAATAAGAGGTGTTATTTTAATTAGCCCACTATTTCGGTAGATGTCACTTTTGGAGCTGTCATATTTTGACATTTGACAAGTAGAAACTCCGCCATTAAAAAAATGGAACAATACACGATTCAACAACGCATTGAAATTATTAAAATTCACTATAAAAATGGTGAAAATGTGGCAGAGACGGTTCGTAAAACTCGAACATTTTTTGGTCGTCGTGAAGCACCTTGTCGGACCGCAATACAGAAATTGGTAGAAAAATTCGAGCTGTCGGGACAAGTTAGTGATGTGAAGAATAAAACCCGTGCATGTCGCTCAAGAACAGCCGAGAATATTGCTGCTGTAGCCGAAAGTGTTGAAGAAAACCCAGGTTTGTCCATTCCTCGTCGTTCTTTGGAATTAGGCATTCCACAAACGTCATTACACCGTATTTTGCATAAAGATTTGGGTTTTAAGGCTTATAAAGTTCAGTTAACACAAGAACTCAAGCCGGACGATCATCAACAACGTCGGGTCTTTGCTGATTGGGTCCTTGAAATGCATGAAAATGATCCGGAATTCCATCGAAAACTCATCTCGAGTGATGAGACCCATTTCCACCTCGATGGCTTCATCAACAAGCAAAATTGTCGCATCTGGGGCTCGGAAAACCCAAGAGTTATTGTTGAAAAGCCTCTCCATACTCAACGTGTGACTGTTTGGTGCGGTTTATGGTCCCGCGGGGTCATTGGACCGTACTTTTCGAAAATGAGGCTGGAGCAACAGTTACGGTGAATGGATTGCGCTATCGACAGATGATTAATGATGTTTTATGGCCGGAATTGGATGGTATTGATCTGGACAACGTTTACTTTCAACAAGACGGCGCTACGTGCCATACAAGCAACGAAACCATTGATCTTTTACGGGAAAAGTTTCCGGACCGTGTTATCTCTCGAAGAGGTGATCACAATTGGCCACCGAGATCTTGTGACTTAACACCTTGCGACTTCTTCCTTTGGGGCCACGTGAAAGAGAAGGTCTGCGCCAACAGCCCAGCGTCGATTCAAGACCTCAAAGATGGAATTTGTGAGGCTATCGAGGAAATAGGGCAGCCACTTTGCGATTTGGTTATGGAAAACTTCATGAAAACGATATGGTCCTGTAGGCGTGGTTGTGGTGGTCATTTGGCTGATGTTATTTTCCATTATTAACGTCATACCTTCCTCTTTATAATGAAATAAAGATCCGATCATTTATCTCAAAAAATAGCATTTTGCTTTAATATCAAAATAACACCTCTAATTGGAAAACCCTTTACTAGCAATTTTAGGTTATGTGTTAAGAGTAAATTATTAACACGTAAAACACTCTAAATTCAAGATTTTTAGCAGTATCGAATAATATACTCATGTTAATTCTGTTAGTATATACCAGATGCAATGCTTCTGGTTTTTGGGAGTTCAAGACTTCACTGTGACCTCAGAGCTGCCGAACTGTCTTGTTTGGGAGCTCAGAACGCAATGAACTGTTTGAGTAAAAAATGCTGTATTTATATACTAGCAAGTTTGATGTATATTGGTAAGAAATATACAAAAGTAGACTAGGCACAATACTCCTAGTAATACTAGACCCAATACTTCTAGTATTTTTGAGTTTTAAGTATTAAAGTCAGTGCCCTTGGTACAATTTACTAGGTTCAAAATTCTCCTAGGTTTGATGATTTCAAGACTCCAGTAGGCTTTAGAGCTGCCGATCTGCTTCGAATGAGGCTGAGAACGCAATGATTTTCTCAATCAATCAATCAATCAGAGTTCTTCACACGCGATTTACGAAACGAAACGAATTTTGACTGTCTTAAACCGAACCGATATCCCGGGATATTTGATAAAATACACGTACAGGCTTTAATTTTAGCCTAGGTTTCACTTTTGTCTTTGATACACTTTCACTTTAATTGTTCGAAAATTATTAACTCTAAGTTACGCGATGTCGAAAATTATTTACAGCTTGTTGCGCGATAGCAAGCTGTGTTCTTGTCATTATTTGATATTGGGATGTGTGGATTTAGAGGAATAGGAAAGTTGGATGGGAGTGGGAGGTTCAATGATTTTCTCGTGTTCCCAGGGCTCTATTTATACTATCGAAATGCACAGGTTAGATGGGACTTTAGAAAAAACTTAAAAATGGTTGCGTGTATGAGCGCTGGCCGTGCTTGACGTCAACGTGTAAAGAGGGAAGGCACGTCAGCATGACTGATGGTGCAGCTGTTTTGGTGATAGCAAATTTACATGTTAAGTGCTTTTATTTGATGATTGCTTTTAATTTATCTAATGTTGCTTTTATTTTTCCTTTCAGATTCTTTGATGCTGATGTCTAGTATTTGTGTAAGTAGTTTGAAATCAGAGCTGTAAAATCCAAGTACCATTACCAGTACCGAGTATTTAAGAATTGGAAATTCCCAGTACTAAGCCTCCTGTACTGGAATTAAAATTTTACAGACCCATTCCCGGAATGACAGGTAATACTTTAAAATACCGGAAAGCAATTGAATTTGCGATTCCATTACAAAAATACCTACAAATTCCCAAAAGTATTTAAAAAGTATTTGGCATTACTATATAATTCCTCTCAATTCTTTTCAAATACTTTCAATTACTTTTAATTACTTTGACAACTTCAGTATTAAACTTGAATTATGAAATGAACTGAATCAATTTTCTTTTTAATTTTATTGTAATAAAAACTTTTCCCTGTTTTCGATGTTCTCAAGTTGAAATAAATTAAGTAATTTGGAGAAGTACGTTTGGTATAAAAAAATTGTAGGCCAAGAGGTTAATAAATACAAAGTCGCACTCTAGGAAAATATTTACTGTTTGCCCTTTCTTCGTATTTAAATTCGAAATTATATAAAAAACAATAGTTAAACTTAGTTAAATGCACTTTATTTAAGCAGAAATGGCTCATCAAATAGTTATTCCCAGTTTTTAAACCTATTTTTTTTTGCAGTGATTTCTACTTTTACAAGTAAAATTTACAATTCCAGTTTACCCTTTCAATTAATTTTTAGTTTTCCCAAAATTCCAGTTGGCCTTAGTTAAGACTAATTTTTCAAAATTAAAATCACTAAGAGCCTGTCTTTTCGGATGGTTGATTAAGCCTGCTAAGGAAAATAACCGCTCTACTGCGCCTAATGAAGGCAATGGTGTATTGTACTTCAGTGCAGCTTGTTTAAGTCGCGGATACTTGTTCCAAATACTCACAGCATAAACGAAGCTAATATTGGAACACAAAACGATGAAGAGCAGAGACGGATACAAAAGAAAACGAACTGGAAATATAAATATGCAGAAAAAAGAAATAATAAATGAAATGTGAAGGAATTGGATAAATAAAACATTAAGTGAAATTGTTTTTGGAGCTTTGCATTTTTTAAATCCCTTGCAGCTTCTAAAATGATTAAAATTTGATTTGTTAATTAATTTCATTAATTCTCTAAGAATGTGGATGAGCATGTCGACATAGATACCGATTTCTCAGTTCTGGTTGAAGTAACACATATCAGACAAAATTACTTCTATATATCCTGACACTGAAGTGGGTATTTCGAACAAGTATCCGCGACTTAAACAAGCTGCACTGAAGTACAATACACCATTGCCTTCATTAGGCGCAGTAGAGCGGTTATTTTCCTTAGCAGGCGTGATTTTAATTTTGAAAAATTAGTCTTAACTAAGGCCAACTGGAATTTTGGGAAAACTAAAAATTAATTGAAAGGGTAAACTGGAATTGTAAATTTTACTTGTAAAAGTAGAAATCACTGCAAAAAAAAAATAGGTTTAAAAACTGGGAATAACTATTTGATGAGCCATTTCTGCTTAAATAAAGTGCATTTAACTAAGTTTAACTATTGTTTTTTATATAATTTCGAATTTAAATACGACAGTAAATATTTTCCTAGAGTGTGACTTTGTATTTTTTAATCTCTTGGCCTACAATTTTTTTAAACCAAACGTACTTCTCCAAATTACTTAATTTATTTCAACTTGAGAACATCGAAAGCAGGGAAAAGTTTTTATTACAATAAAATTAAAAAGAAAATTGATTCAGTTCAGTAATTAAAAGTAATTGAAAGTATTTGAAAAGAATTGAGAGGAATTATATAGTAATGCCAAATACTTTTTAAATACTTTTGGGAATCTGTAGGTATATTTGTGATGGAATCGCAAATTCAATTACTTTCCGGTATTTTAAAGTATTACCTGTCATTCCGGGAATGGGACTGTAAAGTCTTAATTCCAGTACAGGAAGCTTAGTAATGGGAATTGCCAATTCGTAAATACTCGGTATTGGTAATTAAGAGGTATTAAATCCATTAAGTAATGAATATTTTACAGCTCTGTTTGAAATATATTTCCGAGAATATGCTTTTTTGTTTGTTTATGTTTTACTAATTTGTGTTTTCTGTTATTTCTTTCAGGTTGTTCTTCTGTGTGACTGAACAACGACACATAACAAATGTCCCATACATTTACAAATTAATTTTTTTTACAACTAATTTTGATTTAATTTTTGTTGAGTTCTAAGCAAAACTACGCAGCTGAAAATAGCGGAATAGCCTCGGGTAATTTAAATTTCAATAGGTTGTATCTCCGTAATGCTTATGATTCACATAAGCTAAATTTAACTGAGTATTTGCTTCAGGGCAATTGAATTACCAAGTTAATTGGAAACCATAAATTATAATATTTTGAATATCTGACGGTTAATATGATTATATAATTTTGTATTAATTTGTTTTGATTTGTCACTGTAAATCGCTGCATATGTGCTTATAAAAATTTTACATTTCTAGCGACTATAAGTTGGGTCTGCTAACAGGGTAATTGCAATTATCCAGCAATTTTCGGGGATATAGAAATCTCGGAATTACTGGCTCTTTTGCGGGGTATTTTTCAGAATAGTCAGGGTATTTGGTGACCCACATGGAGTAAAAACAGGCTAATTTAAATACCCAGTTAAATTTACCCTATGTGTATTACAGGTATTACCATATTACTTAATGACCAAATCATGTTTTGGCAACACAAGCAACACAGGTGTAGTATAATTCTGATGGATTTATATCTGCACGTTCCTACCTTAAAGTCCAGTGCATATATTTGTTGCATTGAATCCCATCCTTATCAAACAACTCGCCACATAAGTATCATGAATTCTGTTTTTTTATGTTGATGACGTTATTCGGGTGTAGGATTTTTTATTTTTGATATGTGCTTTCGATTTTTCGTGAATTTTGGCATCAGATTAGTTTTATATGTCGATAATGTCTATAGCTTACTTTTCTGCGTCTTTCTAGTTATCACAGTCAGTATTTGTTCTGAGGAGTTGTTATAAGCTAATGTCATTATTAAATAAACTATGTATGACCCCCATGTCGTCTGCCGAGCTGGCAATACACTAGTGTTATTATTTCCGTTTGAATGATTAAATTAATCAAATAAACTATGAAAAAAAAAGAATGTAAAAGAAAACAAAACAAGGATAAAAATTAAATTAACCCAAATAGCTACTGAAGATAGTGAAAGATCATGCAAAAAAGTAAGCTAATGAACTATTAAGCATAGAATATTTAAAATTTATTCTTTTACAGCTTATAAGTAGTAAAAATGCGACAATTAACAGTTGAACTAGGTATACTAGGTTTGTTATTCTATTTGCAACACATTGAAATAATTATGGTAGAGTAAAATGAATTGGACACCCACGCGTAATATTAAAAGTAACTTGGATTTTGCATATCCGTCTGTCCATCCGTCCGCCTGTCCATCCGTTCAGCTGTCTGTCTGTCTGTACTTAGGGAACTTAAATTGAACACAAGCTTTTTAGAAGAAAAGTAAATTCAAATTCGAAAATGGGACAAATTGGGTAACTCCTTCGTATGGTTGCCATACAAAAATTTCGGTTTTCAAGACATATTTGGACACTACCTGAGAAGGCGTCAACGTAGAGAGTTGAAATATTGTATACAGTCTTCTAGTAAATATAATTTCAAAAATGGGCTAAATCGGGCAAGCCCTTCTTGGTATAGCCATATAAAAATTTAGGATTTTTACGTATACTGTTAAAACAAAATACATGCGAAAAACCAGTTCAAATGTCAAAATTTCACAAATGGGTGACCCTATGAAATTTCATACAGACATTCATCTTTGGTATCTCTTGTTGAAAATAATACAATCAAATGCTGGCGCTATGAAATAACAACACAAAAAGTTCATTTTCTTTTAACATTTTCCTTTTTTTTTGTATATTGTACATATATACATAGTTTTTGTTGCAATATGTTTGCAGAGACGACGAAAAAATTGTGACGCTGTTTGTGTATGCGCTAGTAACGGAACAGTGTCAATACTTCCACATTTCTGTGCGTATTGTCACTATTTCGCAATACTTGTATACAGGTTTTGTTTAAGTGATTCATTACTTGAAATTCATGAAAATAGTTCGAAAAAAATGAAGACCTCATAAGCTTAGAGAAAGTTAATGCATCTACCCGTTGGCTCTTCTTACTTAAATTGCTTTGTCGCTCCTTGTTGAACTGCTCCCTTGTATTGCCTCTTGTACTTCATATGACAGACTGGAGTCCTTTTTAAATTTGCATAGCCTTTTTGTAATACTTTTTTAAGCAAATATTTACTAAGATTTGCCAGATTCCACATGCAAAGTAAAAACTGTCAATTCATGTTTATGATTTAACTAATTCCTACATACAAAGTGATTAGTAAAAAGTTGAATTCAAAATTAGTTTTGAGTCTTGTGCATTAGCTGCCTGAACAATAGGTGATTACGAAAGTAAAAGAAAAATTTTAAATTGCTAATTTCTTCTATTATGGATTCTGGTTATACATTACGGCCTGCCTTACTGCACATCATCTTGGCAATATGAAAGTAATCACTATTCTCAAAAATTAACTTAACTTATTCTACCATTTTATGCTTCTCCCTTAACTACTGTAGCAATAAGCATGCGCTATGTATTTGTGCCAGATTTTATGTCTTGCTAATATTCGATATTCGGGTTACCCACAAGACTCGCAACTCGCAAGATCCTGTAAATAATTACAGATCGACTCAGCCGAGATTTCGTCAGTGCAATCCGCTAACACTGTGTGATATTTATAAATGTCTATTTTACATATTTTATACACATCTGAAATTAATCAGAAATTATGTGCAGTATAACTGCAAGATGAAAGTAGACGAGACGGCATATCACGCATAGATTATACATACAAATATCTACTTATTTTTCTTCGGGATGAACAGTCTCCCTTTTCCTATTTCAGATCACAAAGAACCTAGTACAATAACAGAGCATAGGCTAGGCGATAAAATCTTCATCATTAACTTTTTAAACATTAGCTAATATGCTTCAAACTTCTTTCTGCAGGGTAGCTGAAGGGCTATTGATTCCTGCTCGTTTTTAAAGATTGCTACATAAGTGAGTGCCTGCGTTGTTGATTGGCTAGCCAGATTTTAGACCAGTGGAGTATCGATAAAAGTATAACCTAATAAGTATTAATTAATTTTGTACTTTCATGTTCTGGTTCTACTTTATTCGATAACTCGTTTCATTAAAGTTTTAATTTATTCGTTAAGACTATGTTACGTTTGCGAGGGATAATTTTAGGCAGGGGACGATTTGTGCAAAAAATAAAACCATAGTCCTGCTTTTGATTTGCGAGAATAAAAAGATAAACAAAAAAAAAATTAAGATTTCTTTAGATAGATTTGTAAGTTTTACCGAGACTTAAGATTTAATGTTTTGTTTTTTTACAATTTCGTAATTTTAAACACAAGCCTAAATTCTAAAAGTTGACCTCTTATTTCAATTAATAAGGTCGATCATATTGCTAAGTCTGAAAAAATGGATACTTAACAGTAAAGAAACTGTTTTGCGCTATTAAACAACTTACCCCACTAAATCTTTTTCCATGAAATTGAGACTCGAGACTATTTTCATATTGATATTTGGCCTTAGAGAGCTTACTTTACTTATTGATTAAATTTAATTTTGAAAAATACTCATCATGTATTTTGTGCTTAGTTTAAGCTTTCATCAATCACTAAAGATGAGTATGGTTGAAAATATAGGGAAAATTCTTCACCTATTTATTAACTCAATTCTTTCATATACCATCATAGTGAACTTCTTGATATATGTATATTCCAAAAGAGAAATATTCAAGCTTTTCTATTTCCTGTCAAATTAGTTTTTATTAAAAAAAACAAAAAAAGCTCAGCAAATTCTATTTACCGCAACTGTTCCTTATACCAATTTTACACTACTTTCAGTAAAACGGGTAATAAATGCTAAGATAATTTATTTTAAAATTTAATAGTTTCACATGGTTTTCATAAGATGAATCTCATAAATATTCACTATTTGATTTTTCAGAAAATATTTTTCATCATGTAAAAGTTTTTGTACTGCTTAGATACAGCTTGATATGCAGTGAGTATATGTATGCATAACAAAATCTATACCTGAGGAGAAATATCGGTTCAGTGCACATTTTTGTGCTATTAAAAAGTAAAACATAATAAACATTAAAAATATTTCTATGTTAAATGAAACATTATTAAGTTGTCTGTAATACATTACTGGAAAAAGTTTTACATTTCATTAAATATCTTTTATTATTATTGTTCACTTTTAATTTTTACAATTGTATCTTACTACCGTTTTGTATGCGTTCATATTTTATTGTATTTTTTTTTGTTATTATATAGGAATGATTTGCTTATTGATTTCAGTCACATTATTGCGATTTGTCTTTTAATCAAGATGTTGTATGACACTATGAAATTATAAAGACGCTTTCTCATTTGTGCCAATGAAAAGTAATATTTAAAGGCACTCGACATTTTTCGCTTACTAAGAATAATGATTATACAAATTAAAAATTAATTGCCTACGCTACTAAGCATCAATATACATGTCATATCTGCGCCTTACACAATCGGAAAAAAGTCCGATCAATTAATTTATCTGCAGAATTTGGTTTTTATAAAAAAAAAAAAGTAAGTAGCAACAATCAATTTTTAAAAGTACTACTAAATGTAATCGTGGAATTTTTTTCAGTTAATGCCGATTCCTCTCCCTCTGGCGCAGTTATATATATATATTCCAGAAATTCTCTTTGCGGGTTCGGCATCCGACTATGCAGGGAATTTATCCAGCACATGCGGTAAGCGCCTACAAATTACAAAAAAAATAAATTCCCTGTTCGAGTGGAATTAGTCATTCGAGCGGATGTAATTACAATGTAAATCGTTGCAGATTCGGGTGAGACACACCAGGGCGGAGCCAGACAAAGCTACCATAGTCCCATCATTTCCGATGATTTTGTGTATTTTTTGTCGTTTTTTTTTTGCTTTTTCCGGAAACCAAAGCGCTTTAAATTTTTTGGCTACAGCTTTGGTTTTAACAGAGATATTTTAGCTGATTATCTTCTGTTCTTTCATCTGAAAGGGTTTTTTTTTTCATCGAACTTTTATCTGGGGTAAACTGAGTTCTGTTGAATTTTAATGAGAGGACACTTATTTAGCGCACCGAATTATAATGAATTTTTCTGCCTGTTCTGGAAATTCATGCATCCATTGTATCTACATATATAGAGTGTTTACAGTTCCACATAATTAATTGGAATGAGATATTGTGGCAAGCATTAATAAAGTTTCTGCTGAAAATAAAGGAATTTCCGCAAGTGATTGGTTAGCAAGAGTACAAAAGTGGACCAGGTTCCATTTAATAATATTTCTATGAAAAAGTTTTTATAGATACCTACCAATATATAATTTAAAATTATGTAAATAAATAACATTGGGAGATATATTGAAATCCAACATAATAGATTAATAAAGCAAAAGGATAATTCGTTTCTAATTTATAGATCGTGAGAGTATGTCTTAAGGAACAAGATTGCTATTAGCGTTTAATTCTCTGAATTAAGACGGACTTTCTGGACGGTCACAAAAAGAAAAAAAATGTCGCAATGAAAACAGAAAAATTTAAATTAAGAAATAATCGCGGAAAATGTTAAACTATTAATTTTTAGTCATGAGGTCCAATTGGCGACAATATTAGATAATACCTCAACTAACGAACTATTAGAATTTTGCAAAATTTTGTAATTTGCACTGAACCCCTTGGACAGCCATGTAGTGCAAGCACTCATGTATTACACAACCAATTTGTTTATTAGTTTAAGTAATTAAAACGATAATAAAATGAACTGGTTTGTTTTGAGTTCAATTTTTAATGTAGACCTCATATGAATATTTTATCAAATATAATACATCCAAAATAATATTAGCATTTATATTTATACGGGAATGATATTGATTGAGCTCCCAATATATATGTCAAGCATATACGATAGGTATTAGATTGCACTGCTAAGTCTGAACAATTCATATAATGAAACACGAGGGAGAAGATTCGAGTGAAAAGATTATTTTCAATTCAAATTTTTATACAATTAGAATACTTTTTACACGTTTAGTATGTTATTGTCGCCTGTAGATACAGCCTTAAAATTTTCGGTCCAGGTATCTCTTCAACTACCCCACTGTTTTCTATCGTTGAATTCTCCTACACACACAGCCTTCGCTTCATTTAATATTGCCCAAAAGAGAGCCTTCAAGATTATTGGAGATTTGGCAATAACTTGTCATATCGAGTCACTCAAATACTGCGGCAATGTTTGATGTCATTCCCTCTTTATCGCTACATGCACGATCTATATTTTGATGAAATATCTAGGCTGATCCCATGTAGAATAATCCCTGCTCGCAACACTCGCGCTGCAATCCGCGCACATCCTTCTACCCCTCAAACAACTTTTGGCCGTACAGTAAAAGTCCATAATGATTTGTTATCCCGAATCGTGCGAATCTGGTATAGTCTATCCTTCTGTTTTTCCTCCGGCATACAATCTGCTAAAGTTTAAAATTGATTTATATCATAACCTCCGCCACTCTAGTCACGTTCCTTAATTCCTTTCCCTATCATAGGGTATCCCCTGAGCTTAGTAATAATTAAAAAAAATGATATATTTATTTTTTATTTTTTATATAATTTTCTCGGGAATATTGAACTTTACTTTTCAAATTAACGCAAATCATGTCTTTGTGATAATTATAAATAAAATTATAATATTTTACCATACCAAAAATCGGCATATTTTAAGGATTTCAAAGTCGTTTGATTCAGGAAATATGCATCTCAGGAAAGAAAAAAAAAAAATTTTTGTATTCTTATTTCGTAATTAGTTAACTTTCAACAAAAAATGAACGAGATGGATGGGAAAGTGAGAATTTGGATCCAATTTCTATGGAATGACCCTATAATAAAGTAAAGAAGAATTAACAAAAAACTTTCTTGGCAATAATTTGTCGAACTCAGTCCTCTCTATTAGTTTTCTTTCCGGAGTATGGTATTAGTTGATGAAGTACACTTTACACACTAAAAAATATTGAAGCCTGCTATTTTTCCATTTATTTAACAGTTATGAAATCTTTAGTTATTTGTATAGAATGCTAATTTATTGGTGATTGATGAATTAATAAAAGTACAATATTATTTTTGTAACAAGTCAATTAAAATTATGTCAAAATCTAAATATTTGTTTTTCTTGAAGCGGTTGCTATTGTTTTGCACAACACTGTACTTAGTATAGTAAGAACAAAATGAGGAAAAAATTCAGTTAAAAACAGCTGAAAATCATACTCTATTGCTACTTGCCTTATAGTGGTTATTGAGAAAAAAATTGATTTCATTTTCATTCGGATTTGGAAGGGATCACAAGCTAAGATTATAGGTTTCTTACAATTTGTTGCATAATTTCATCCTGGTAAAGTTTCTCAGAAATTTTTTAAATTTTTCCTTTCAACAACGAAGCAAAGCTATTTTCTACTTTACCGAAATGTTTCAAGTTTCAGCAGCGCTGTGTAACTCTACTCTCACACCAGCCACTATTTTATTTGTAGTTTTGGGAAAATATTGCAAAAAATATCTGTTTATCCCAACAAATAATTAAATTGACAATAACATTTTTTTTTCCCACAGTATTTGGAAAGCAAAACCGCAAAATTTTATAATTTAATTAGAATAATATTTCCATAAAAATTGGATTAAATCTAACAGTACCGCTGAAATGCTGCTAAAATTGGTCCATGTATACTCGCTATATACATATATCTTACTCAACTTCTTTTTCTCACCTTGCAAATAGGTATGTATTTCAAAATTTATGTGAAATTTTCCAACAATTTTAATTATTTACTTTCGCACTTTTACATATTTTGCGTGATATTGTCCCCTCTGTAAGACTATCTGTTTACCTTTAAGAATTTCCGTTTAATTTTATAATTTTGGTCAATGGTTAACGCAAATATTGACATTTCTAAAGAGGCATCCGTAACGAGATCAAAAACAATTCTTCAAAAAAAAAAAAAAACAGAAGTTCTCGTACTGGCATATCTCTAGCTATATGGGTTTGTACGTCCTTTAGGCAAAACAAGCACACAGCAAATATTTAACCTATCAAGAGCACTTCTGCAAGTTCATCACACTGGTAAATTTTTTCTTTGTAAGTTGATATGTTCGAAAAATTTTCCAGGGAAATTGCCTTCAATAGCATGTACTTGTATCTTGTATCCATTGATATGTAAGACGTCCCTAGCAAAATGATCATCCGCTCTGTTAAAAGTATGCAAAATATGAATAAAACAAGAACTTTTCCCCTTCGGGCACTCGACAACAAGTTTATCAAGTCAAAACTTTTGAAAAAGTTTTGCTGCTCCCTTCAACAACAAAGTATAGTCTCACTCCATTTTATCCCAAGTAGCACAATTTGCGTCTTCAACTCCTCTGACTTTCTGACAAGTGCTTCGTTTGATGCTATGAAAAAGTAAAAACTTTGGTCCCTTTGATAGCAATACAATATCCGGCAGGTCAATGCTTTTTTATCATGAGGAAATTGCCTTTAACGAGGGGAAAGGTCGGTCATTTAATATCGTGCAAGCTTACCTTACCAAAGGTAGCGTAGAAAAGAAAAAAAAAATAATAATGAAAAAATCACATCATGCGCTAATTGTGGATAATTAAACTTCAGATATGGTACATTCCTGCACGATTTTCTACATTGTTTTTTGTTTTTCTAGAGGAAATAAACAACATGCAGTAGTCGATGGTTAGCTTAGCCCCCTTTAGATAGTACAGGGCGGTTACAATAATCTCATTTCAAAGTTCGTGCTGCAGCCTAATTAATCTTCGGTTACTTTGCAGCACGTACATACGAGTATATTTACAAGTCCACGAAGCTTGTCATGCAAATTTTCGTTTTTAACTTGTTTGCGGCTGGCATACTTTCAAATGCCGCTCTATATATATATATATGATGCGAAGAAAGTTGTCGTTGTAATAGACCCGAAAAGCTAATTAACTTTGGTAATTAACTTAAAACCCCGTAAAACTGCACATGCTTATATCATGTACATTATTATATATATGTAGATATACAAGCGAAAATAAATAATATAACTACACAAATTAAGAGGATGTATTTGTATGTATATGTACACCATATGTATATTTACGAGTCTGTTGGAATATATAATACAATATTATTGAACGAAATTATTGCCATTAAGAGATTATTTTCCTCCTGCACTTTTCATCAGGCCTCCACGTAGTTATAGCAATTGATTCTGATTTGGGTAAATTTTCTTGTTATCTGAATCCTGACCTCCAAACTGCAGTCAGTCTTCCGAATGCCACTCTGACTTCTTTCAGCCTGTTCCTAGTATTATTATATAAATTGGGATGTGGGGGCTGGAAATTCGATGTAATGTAAGCTTTTGTACTATGCACTTGCCTTGTTAGGTCCAGTCCACACTCGCCTTTTTAAGTTAGCTTCCTACGGCCCGTGATTTCAGGAGACGCACTGCGCGTACACGGGTCAACATGCCTTAGGAAGGGTCTGATCCGAGGTGGTGGGAGCTGGCCTGTGATAGCGCGTCCCATCCTTTTTGAGACGGTAACTTGAGGTAACGTGAGGTAGCCCCTAGCGATGAGAGCGAGTCTTCCATTTCTTCATACAAATCATCTCAGGCCAACATGCGCCGTGGGAAGAGTATAGGCGCGGCGCGGCCCGCCGCGAGCCTGTCCGCATTAAAGAGCCTGGTCCGTGAAACTACGGGTCGTGAGAAGCAAGCTTTAGGAAGGATATTGTCTCATTAGGGCTAGTTTCCCGAATTTCTAATGGAGTTACAAAACCCTTGTATAGATATTGGAACCTTTGGCGAGCAAGTCCTACGCATTATCAGACTAGGTGCTCTGCAAATTCTAAATTAACTGTCGATTTTGTAACGAAGAGACAAAATCGACAGTTAGCGTGTGTGAGTTTGCGCATTTCTTTAAGCACATACCCAAGTGGTGGGCAATGGTCAGTCATTTTGCCTGATATAGTGCTTCATGACTTGTTTAAAGTCTTTGTATGAGAAAGTAATGAACTTCTTCATATCCACGAAGGCTCTGCTATTGTAGCTCATGACGTTTTTATGCTTTGCAGTGGCGAATCCAGCTATGGGGCGTGCTCCCCACCCTGAAAACTACTGGGAAAAAAATGCGGTAGATCTTCTGAAGTTTTCCTAACAAAATGATTCACTACGCGCAGTAAAGCTATTCTACAGTACTTTTTGTTCTGGAAGTGTTCAATTTGATAAGTTTAAAAATGCAGCCGTTATGGTTAGCGGATTGGCATTCGCTACAATTTAGGTTGAGGAAGGTTTGTTTTTATTGGAAGCAGCTAGCATAAGGTTTTTGATAGGTCTTCGATGTGAAGACGGTTTGTTAGAATATTATGGGCGTGGTAAAACAAACATTTAAAGAAACAATAATAACTTGTGATTGCAGAAATTGGCCAAAACTATAAAACGGCAAACAAATCATTGTTTATTGTTGTAGAGAGTTATTACATTTAAAGCAAGAAATTCCTTTCGGAATAATTTCTTTTTTATTATTTCGTTAAGTGTGCAATAGTTTTGCTAGAATATTTAGCTGAAACTTTAAATAAAAATAAAATAAAACTGTTGATGGCAAGTCCCAATCAGTATCTTAGAGAAATTGATTGGTCGATCTGTTTTGCTTCAAGGGATATTGATGAATACAATAAAAAAAGTTTACAAGACTGCACCGAACACCTGAAAGTCCATTATCCAGAGAGAAAAGATCTTTTAACCAGAATGTTAGACAAAGAATCTTAGCAAGCAGCAAAGATTTCTGGTCCTTGGTCAAAACCATTAGGAACAAGTTCAGCAGTTCTTCTATACCTTCACTACTTAGCAATTGTGAAGCGTTTGTTGATTGCTTGCATGAAGCTAATCAAATATTTTGGCTACTAGATCCATTTTAAATACTCGTCTTCCACCCGCTTCATAGACACCTGTTTTGCATCTCCTGTGCGGACGTGTACAAGAGCCAGTACATATTCGTGTGAGAGATGTGTTTAAAGTCCTTAAGGAGGCCAAGGTTTTCAAGACTGCAGGTTCTGCTGGTTTCTAGGCCCGGCTAACTAAAAGCTGTGCCTAATCCTTGGCTAGATCCCTGTGCGAACTATTCTACTAACTACTACTACTGCTAACTAACTATCGATCAATTGCAATCACTTCGATTCTATCAATAGTTTTTGAATCTATCATTAACTCCAAATTAATAAAATATCTATTGCAATCCAATAAAAAAATCAATGATCGCTAATATGCCTTTCGGACTGATCGCTCATCTGGATTCTTGCTCAGTTTTCTTACGAAACGTTGGAACCGTAGTCTTCACAATTTTAGTGATTCTAAAATCGTTGTCCTGGATATTTCAAAGGCCTTTGGTAGAGTCTGGTACGCAGCCCTTCTAGACAAACTTATAGCACTTGACCTCTACCTTCTTTTGTATTACGGATTGAAAGTGTTTTATTTGGTCACTTACTATAGATTATATTAGTTGGCGTTACACCTAAATCTCATTCTATAAATACCAGTGTGGCCCACCGTTCTGTTATCTCTCCATCTCTGGTCTTAATTTTCATTAATGATCTGCTTTGCTTTACTTTCGGTCCCATCCATAGTTTTGCCGAGGGTAGTACTCTTGATTTCGGTTACTCCTTTGAAACTCTTGTGGACTGAAGAAGGAATGCTACTTCTGTCAAACGATTGGAATATTGGTGAGTATGCTAGTAGGGCGAACGTTGTTCGCGACTTCATACTTATGGCGGTTTATATGAATTAGTCCGTATTTAAATTTTATCGTAGTATAGAGTAGAGTAGAAGGCAACATTATGAATATATTGCGTTTTACTTCATCGAAAGATCTTTTTAATGTGCATTTCAATGTTTACTTGTATTGAAGTTATACCGATCACACTGCTAATATCTAAGCCCGCAGGCTTTGCAAAAAATAGCTAAATAGTCTCATGTTAGTTTTACTGATGCGATCAAAATTGGGCAGCTCAAAGACGCTGAGCAGTTAGAAAATACACGCCAAATAACCGGGAAATTCACCGTGCTGCAGTAGCAATTTATCTAAAACAAATCCAGAGGCTGACAGCTGTTGCTAGATATGAAAATAATAATCCATGAGCACGATTTGAAAGGCGATCGCTTTCATGAAAGGTTAAGGGTTTATCTGGAACGATGCATATGGTCATGAATCTGATAAACAATAAAAACTATATTTACCAGGTATATAGAGGACTTAAAAACTACTCTTGAGAATGTATTCCAGTTTTTGGAAAAAATTGCAAAAATTCTTTTTCAATAATAAAAATTAAAATAATTGCTCCATTTTTTCCTTCTTCTTTCTGTATGCACACAAAATTTGTAGGTTTTCTTAATAGATTGTAGAGAGAATGTTCTGCCCAACGAAAATACTCAAGAAAAGTATATATAAGGATGGGGACTATAAATAAGAACGCCGGGGAATATTTTAAAGTTAGTGGTTTATTAGATACATACGTCAAACTTAATTACAATATTCCAACTTTAACTACAACTAAATTTAATAGAGTTCAATTTCACTTATATTAGGTACACTGTATACTTAGATAACGTCACTTAACAACTAGACTTCAGTTTTGTAAATTAATTCAATAAAGTCGCTTACTCACTAGTTTCACTTATGTCTCTAATTTCAATTTATACACAATACTGTCAAAGCTGAGATAACTTTGAGCAATGGCAATATATATATATATATTGATATATAAATATAATAATCAATGGGAAATGTAGTATAAAATCAACAAATGTACTCACCAATTTAAACTATGGAATCGACTTTATGGCGTTGGTAATTAGATAGTTAGTGGTCATCCTGTTCTAGTCGTTCCCCGAAACAAGATACTTTACTTCAGTCGAGACCCAAAGCAAAGTTGTATTAGTAGTGTTTATTCTAGTCGGTATCCAGAATAAATATCTTTATCTCAGTCGAGTCCCAAGATAAAGGTTTGAGATTAGTATCAATTCGCTACCCGGAATAACTATCTTTATCTCAGTTGAGACCCAAGATAAAGTGATTATGTTAACACAATTATTCCAGTCGAGACCCAGAATAAATATCTTTATCTCAGTCGATACCCAAGATAAAGTTAGTTTGTTAGTAAGTTGTATTCCAGTTGAGACCCAGAATATATATCTTTATCGCAGTCGCTACCCAAGATAAAGTTATTGAGTTAGTAAAATTTATTCCAGTCAAGACCCAGAATAAATATCTTTATCTCAGTCGCTACCCAAGATAAAGGTTTGAGATTAGTAAGTGTTATTCTAGTCGCTACCAGGAATAACTATCTTTATCTCACTTGAGACCCAAGATAAAACAGAGCTGGGCAAGTATCAAAGAAAAAGTACTTAAGTACAAGTACAAGTACCGAAGGCTTGAGTACTTCAGCATAAGTACAAGTACCGCATGTATGAAAAGTACTTGTAACTAAGTACTAAGTCTGTAAAAAGTACTGAGTACTTTTTAAAGTACTTTTTTAGAATCTTTGTACGTTGGCAGTAATATAATGAAGTTTATCGAGTTCAGTTAATAGATATCAATAAATAAATACCTTTTGAAAACTATATTATGTGGTACCAGTGGCTACTATTTATAGTTTTTCATAGTTTTCGGTGCTGCAAGTAGAGTAAAACTTTCACCTCTCCTTGCTACACTCACAAAAACTATTAGAGGTCCGACCAAGCACCCATTATCGCCTCCAAAAATTCATAGCAATTCTAAGGAAAAAATTTCCAGTGAATTTCTAAGAAAAAATTTGGGCCTTACCTACATCAGGTCGAGGCATCGTTGATTTTATATTGGAGCGAATCAAAGCTTGCTTACCCTTGCTTATGTCCACTTACGTAGATAATATGGACTGCTTGCGTTTCTATTTCTCATGGGCACAATTGCTTGTGCCAAAAAGAGTTCTTACGTCGGTGCCAATATTGAAAAAATCATTAACGGGAAGTTGAAAAAGTGGGCACGCAGCTTGGGAAGTGATTTTAATAAAACATTTAGAAATTCTTCTGCGTATCTAATGAATACATTGTCTTTGATAAAACAGTTTTGTCAGTAAGAATCCTAACTGATTAATTTAAAATAATGTATTTCGACGAATCCACTAATTTATTTGTTGATTTCAGTTCTCTCTCAGTTGGTAATTGGTGCTTAGGCCGAAAGAGTTAGCAATATAGAATTAAGCCCACTTTTTGCAATCCATATTATACATGTCAGTTGTTATCTCATCAAGTCGAGGCATCGTCGATTTTATATTCGAGCGAGATGGTAGTGGTTTTTGTTCTACTTGCCCAGCCTTGTATATTGTTATTAGTGTGTCTAAAGTTCTGCCTTGACGCGTGAATGCGGCACATTCTTTGACAGTTCTTTGCGTGCTGTAAAACTCAACAAAAAAGGAGTTGCGCTAGAGATTGTGTTTGCTTTTCTACGAAGAGTTAGATATTTGTAGGTACTTAATAGACTCAGAAATACCTAAGTAAAAATCTGGGTACTTAAGTACAAAACTAAGTCTTAAGTACAAGTAAATAGAAGCAAGTACTTATGTTCAAGTACTAAGAGGGCATTTCAAAAGTATTGAGTAATAAGTCTTAAGTAACGAAAATGTACTTTAAGTAGTACTTAAGTCTTTTTTTACTTAAGTATTGCCCAGCTCTGAGATAAAGTGATTATGTTAACACAATTTATTCCAGTCGTCGAGACCCAGAATAAATATCTTTATCTCAGTCGTTACCCAAGATAAAGTTAATTTATTAAAAATTCTATTTTATTACCACTAGCCAAGTCGATTTCCTAATGATGAGCACTCTATGAAATCTTGATGGGAAAAGACAAAGATTTAAGTTGGCCTGCGACTTATATTGCCTCTGAATTGCGCACCGCACCAACAAATTATTTTACCTTGCACATAGCAACCAAAGTCAATTGACCTTAGCAGCTGTGGGGTTGGGAACGATTGACCGCATATTGTAATCTCGCACACATAATCTCGCATATTAAAATCTCGCATTTTTAAATTTCGCATTTTCAGAATCTCGGATGTAAAAATCTTTTTGCCAAAATCTCGCTGACTACAAGCTCGCATAATCTCGCATAATCTCGCATTGAACTAAAATATATTTTAGTTCAATGCGAGATTAGTATTTCCAACTTAACATTCCCTCCAGCACTCTAAAGTGAAAGTCCCAATTTTTAGAATTTTAATAAACGCAATACTTTAACATCGTTATAACTGATCAAACAGATTCTAACAGATTATTACGTATTTGTAATGCTATACAATACAAAGAATTGCATTCTTTTACATACATACCAACAAATTTTATTTTCTTCTCGTTCTTATTAACAACACTTTGAATGCAATTGCTTGTATTGCATTGTATTACAAATACGCAATAATCTGTTCAAAATGAGTTATTTGAATCTGTATAATAGCCTGTAGTTAGCTATATTACAACAATTGCCGGTGAATATTGTTAGTCCACTGATAGCACTCTAAACGGGAACAATATTGTTAGTTCAGTGATAGCTCTCTAAACGGGAACGGGAATTATTTAATCTTAATTAGAATGCAGATTGATATTGTAGACAGTAATAAAGGTGGTAAAAACTTATTATTGACGGATATAGTTATCATTTAGAAAGACATTATTTTTTGTATCAATAAATGAACTTTAGAGAAATATCTTTTTTATTTATGTTAATTTGTCGTAAAAGGAACTTTATTGATTCTTGAAATTTGAAAAATAGTTATTCTCTAAATGCGAAATTTTTATTGCCATTGCGAGATTTTGTAATGCGAAAAGCCGGATAATGCGAGATTTTGGAAATGCGGTATTTTGTTTTTTGGGATTTATCTGTAAAATGCGAAATTTCGTTATTAGAGATTTTAATTTGCGGTCAATCGTACCGCTCCCGCAGCTGTGCAGGTAGCAACCAAAGTAAATCCGTAGACTTTAGCAGCTGTGGATGAGTCAGAAGAGTACATTGACCCTAGCAACTGTGCAAATCAACTGGAATTTGGAACATTTTTGTTGCCATTCCTGATTTCGCCTAGCTAAAGTTATTAGGCTTATAATTAAATTAAAATATTGCTGATTCGCTATTTTAAAGATGAATTTAAATGTACAGATGACTTAATCTAATTCCATTTGATTTGCGTAATATTATCGAAGACAAGTTACTTTCCTCTCATTGGATTGTATCCCGGATTTGTTTATATGGAATGTAGCCATGATGTCTCGATTGTTATCTCCACTTAAAACTGCCTTATCAATGTGCTTGTATGTAGGTATACATCGTTTCGTTCCCAACCTATTTTCAATAATTAGAAATACTTAAAATTAGAATCCTTTAAACGATTTTGCGTTCAGGTGGCTATTTAATGTTGGTTTGAACAGAGAATGACAGATATAAATGTATTTGACTGGGGTTTATTGAAATAATTAATTTTTTTTCTTTTTTGAAGTTTAGAAGACAGTTTTTTTTTTAACTAAATAAACTCATGTAAATGTTTAGACCCCTGCTTTTACGAAATTATGGATTGAGAGGAAAAGAGAACGTTATTGGCAGTAATATTTTTCGAAATCGATAGTAATATAAAAAAATATTAGCTAGAATAACCAAGTAATATATATGTATGCGTATATATGACAAATTGTAGAATGGTAGTAAAATTTCTTTAAAGGAATCAGCTGCAAAACAATCCACAATATTGTCAGATTCCTAATCAAATCTAAAAATTTCAATATGCGCAAATTTTATTCCCATTGGAAATGGGCAATCTTAATATCCTAGATTTGACTATCAATATGCATCATAGATATATTCATAAAGTATCAATATTTCCTTAGAAAATTCGTTTCCTGATTAAAATCCATCTCTGCTGATATCGAATACGAAAAAAAAAAAAAAACTGCAGCCTGCTTCCAGAGAGATAAAACGTCTATTAAACTTTCGTCAGATAAAAGATCTAACAATTTACCCTCTTCAAACGTGTCCTCACTTGTTGCGATAAAGAGGGAAAACGAAAGGCAAATATAACACAAGAATAAAGTTCCAAAGTTTTCAAAGGTCGAGCGTCAAGATGTGCTAGCCCTTGTGCTTGTAAAAGGGTGGACGTATTACCCTTACTGGGATCCCAAAAGCACCAGACATTTTATTGATTTCTTTGTGTTCGTGCTCGATAAGCTAAAAGAGGCAAGTGGTCATGATGAATAAAAGACACCTGATGTCACTTTCAACATCCTCTTTGACCGCGGTTTCTAACAATTTCTTCTATAAGATTGATGTTCAAGATAACTTTATTATTACCACAAGATAAAGAATTATGTGAAGGTTTTGAGTTGCTTCTATTCTTTAAAAATAGATCGAATAAAAATATGCTTGACATGTAGTAGTGCTTTGCATGGTGATTTTCAATTTTATAAATTTATTAATTAAGAAAAGGTACTCTGGAATAAGTAATGGGTTCCTTTAAAATTAAAGTCATTACTAGACATCGGATGATTAAATGCGCATTTGCATGAAATTGCATTTTTGCAACATTCTTGCATATTCTAGCACTTTCTAGTTTATAATGCATAATTTGGCAAAAAGGGTTGAATTTATAAATTTAAAATGCGTTAGATAGTAGGCGAACGTGAAATACCCGATATGCTTGAAAAGCTAGAAATCAAAAACCTTCCTCTTTATAATTCAATTGCTGCATTAATAGAAAAAATAATGAATCTAACCCATGCACTACCGGACTCATTTTCGGTCAAAAATCCTGGTTTTAAAAGCAATTAAGCAAATAAATGCTTACATTAATGCACAGGTCAAAGCTTGCCTGACGTGATTTCTGCGAAAATGTCGCCAAAACTCAAATTATGCCTTCTTACGTCGTAGATGTACTTATACAGGGTGGGCCAAAAGTCACCATGGGGTTTAAAAATAACTAACTTTTTCGTTTGTACATTGCTCCACACCCTGTTGACCGTTTCTCTTCATTCCTTTTTTACATGATAGCCAACTGTCTGTTCTTCATAGGTAAGCATGTTTCCCCACCCCACCTTACCCCTCCTTTTTTTCATCCTACCATATGTTACCAATTTAATTTTTAAACCCCATGGTGACTTTTGGCCCACCCTGTAGAATGTTAATTTTCGGTGTACATATTATTGTTAAATTTAGAAAAGTAGGTAGATTTTGTAATATATATAAAAAACTATAAATAATTTCTACTTTTTGTGCGTTTTGTTGATTTGTAAATATTACTACTATTGTTGGTTTAGATTGTTTTCATGATTTAACTCGTATGTTGATTTAAACATTAAAAAAATTATCATTAGCACCAGTCTGTTGCGTACGGGGGGGGAGGACAGTTGTGGGTTATAACCCTTAGCATGGATCGAAGGAAAAAAATTCTTCGTTTTGACATTGGCATAATACAAATTCAACAACAATGAATTTAGGCGCATTAAATTGTAGCGAGATTCACGGCCACATACATATTACTTCTGAAGTAGTAACGCAGCAGTTCTCGCAATTTATTTCCAAGTAAACGAACCTTAATTTAGTTAAACTAGAAAATTTTCGACAGACAATGTAAACAACGTTGAATCAGTTATAGTGCATTTCATATTGAATTATACGAATGCTATTTTTAATAAAATTCTTAGAACATTTCGTGTTGATGATATCGGTCGATTTTTTTTGTAAAAGACCACGGCATTAAAGTTAAACGATGTGAGTTACAATTATGTTATAATTGTAATTAAGCATACCAAAAAATAGTTCAAATTTAGACGACTTCGTCGTTTTTTTTTTATTGAAATCTAATTTTGAAGTAATTGAAATACATTTGTAAATGATGACGAATTTTTATCCGGTATTTGTAAGTAAAGGTGCGTTCATAATAGAACGTTATTTAGCGCACCAATCGTAAACGAAATTTTGAATTTTGTTAAGAAGAAAAAAGAAGAATAAAGTTAAAAGCTTTTTCTTAGACAAGGAGGGTTATTGATTCTTTGGAAATTATTTCGACATGGAAGGATTCAGCCACGTCAACTGCTTCTTTTCAATTGTTTTCTGCCATCAAAACAGTAATTTTCAAATATCGATTCTGGTTCTTTATTCAGTACACTATTTGGCTGTATCGTGTTTTATCATTGTGTTGGCGTTTGCATATAAAAAATAAAGACTCGACAGAAACTATCGGTAGATACAACAAAGGACGAACTTGTGTATAGAGCAAGGAATTGAATATTATTATAGTGTGTTGATATAGACTCTATCTCGATTCTCTATTGCAAACAATTTTTAGTAATTTAATTTTTATTTGAATACAACATTTATTTTTATAGAACTGTTTTATATGTTAACATAATACTAATACCTTTTAAATTAGACACTTCATTTAAAATTAACAGTTAGATTCCTGTTTTAATACTTTTGCACACAATACAAAATCTAGATTAACATATCAAAAATATTTTCAAAAACCATATAAAAAACTACTCTGAAAACTATTCCGAATATGTAACATAGTGGTAATGAAATCATTTATATTGTGGACTGATGCGAGAAGAATGAGAGGAGCGGGGGTATAATTATAGCGTGGGATATAATTCGAATTCAAATTCAAATTCAAATTCATTTATTAATATATATTACATTTGAGCTGAGGTTCTTTTGCATGTAATTACTCAGATTTAATCAATCCATCAAATAAACAATAAAAAAAATAAAAAAAAGAAAGAAAGAAATAAAAACTATAACTATTACTACAATCTACTAAAGCTTGGATGTGCACAATTTACTGACAACCAAATAATATTAAACAAGAATTCATTACTTGAAGAGAGAGAAAAGGAAAGAGAAAAATACAAACAAAATTGAAAATAGAAATAAGGATGACAAGAAGAGAGAAATCAAAATAAAATTAATTAATCATGCTAAAATTACATGTTCCATGCATAAAAAAAAATCAAGTGAGACTTGTAAAATGATTAAAAGCTGCTTCTTTAAAACTGCTTAGGGTTGCCAAACGTTTCACATTAGTAGGCAATGAGTTCCAAAGTTTGACACCGTAAATGAAAAAAGATCTTGCACTTTGAATGAACTTACTCCGAGGTATAACTAGTTGAAGGCTACGAGCTGACCGAAATTGGCATATTTTCCCATGTAAATATTGTGGAACATAATTCTTGCATATCTTGAATACCATAAGGGTAGTGTGATAGTTCAAATAATTATCCAATGTACAGCCCAAGATACGATAGGAGTATTCAGAAATATGGCTATATCGATTTATATTAAAAACATAGCGCGAGCATGAATTGTACGCTACATTTAACTTTCTTCGGCTGATACTGTCTAAAGAACACCAGATCTGACAGCCATATAAGATAACGGGTATGATTAAGGCTTGACTTGTACGCTACATTTAACTTTCTTCGGCTGATACTGTCTAAAGAACACCAGATCTGACAGCCATATAAGATAACGGGTATGATTAAGGCTATCACCAACCGTAGCCTAATGGTCTGGGGAGTAAATTTTGCATAATACCAAAGCTGACGTAGAGTACCATATATTCGCCCCACAACTTTACCAATATGCATATCCCAACTCAAGGTTTGAGTAAGTAATATACCTAAGTTATTCACGGATTGAGAATAAGGAATCACGTCATTACCAAGGTATACAGGACTCAGATCAGACGTATTAACTGGTTTGATATTAAAAATGATTGCATTAGATTTAACTGCATTTAACCTGAGCTTGTTTACCTGCGACCAATTTAAGATCCTTTCAAGGTCATCATTCATTCTGGTGACTCCGTCAGATAAGTTAGCAAGAGGAGTGGATACCGAAAGTTGGACATCATCTGCATAAATTTGAACACTCACATTCTGTACACAAAGAGGTAGATCATTTATGTACAATAAAAACAGCAGAGGACCAAGGATTGAGCCTTGCGGAACACCTGAGGAAATAATTTTGTAGCCCGATTCCAAGGATGAGGTAACAACTTTCTGAAAACGATCCCTTAAATAAGAAGATATTAAGCTTATTGCCGAGCTGCCAAAGCTGAACTCTGATTTCAGTTTACAACATAATACTTTAAGATTAATACTGTCAAAAACTTTTGAGAAATCAAGTAGGACAAGCAAAGATGCCAGACGATTATCAAAATTGCATCTGATGTAATCAGTAAGGTAGAGAAGTGACGTTGTTGTGCTATGATGACCTCGGAACCCCGACTGAAACTCATACAATAAAGACTCATTAGCTAAAAAGCTCTTGGTCTGATCACAGAGTAACCTTTCAAGGACTTTTGAGCAAAACGGAAGTACACTAATTGGGCGAAAATCTTCGTTACCTTTTGGACTGGGCTTTTTATTAGTCGGAATAACTTTAGCAAGCTTCCACCATGAAGGAAAACAAGATGTTGTAATGCAAGTATTAATAATATGCGTCAAATATCGAATAACAAAGGGTAAGATAATACGCAAGAACCGAGGATTTATATTATCAACACCCATCGCATCCGATTTGATCGATTTAATGGCCAGAATTACATCTTCAACATTAACCGTAGAAAGGATATAAGGATATAAGGATATAAGACACCACAGATCTTCAAACAATTTGGAGGACCGTTTTTTGAAAAGTCTTATCATTTTGTTAAACTTGTCATGTTTGAAAATCTTAGATGAGATAGCGTGTAGACAATTCTTCAAACTTACACCTTTACGCGGCAATTCATCTTAAGTATGTATCAATGAAATCAAGATCTGGCGGCGCCGAATTAAATAAAAAACAATTAACAATTCATTGACGGCTCTTGATATCTGCAGTATGGATGCATTCCTAAATGTCCTTTTGAAAATTATGCCACCTGTGACCGTAACTCCGAATGGGCGTTCATTTTCCACTTTGCGTAGTCTCAAACCCTATTTAATTCTCAATGCAATTCCTTATGATTTTTTCTGTACCTTGGCTTATTAATTTATTGAAACAAAGAAGAAAAGAATTTGTATATATATTCAACATATTTTTCGTACAAATTTGTCATTAAGCGGTATCATGACATTAATTATAGTATTCAGGTTTGTAGTTCTCTATCTCAAAACCACTCCTTCGGAAAATCTTGCGCACGGGCCTGTTAGCAAAGTTGCTTCTTTTTTGACAGTGCATATTTTGTGCATATTTTGGCTTATTTCCGTGATTATTTGTATCCATATTTTACCATTTTGGTTAGTCATTAGGTTTCAAATTTTAATCCGAATTTCATGGCGTAAGTAAATGTCTTGAACCTCTAGTTATCAAAATAAATTTGCATACATTTTTAAGAGTGGCTTTATTATATTAGTATTGGGAACTTGTAGTTATATGTAAGGACTAAGTTGAGTGTAGATGATATAAATGTAGTACAAAAACTCTAGTATAAATTTCTTCCATGTTTGGGTATGTATTTTTATTTATTTTACATATAGTGTATCTCTACATACATAGGCGACTATATGGGTACATTTTGTGAGTTTTGGTTTTCTATTGAGTATTTTTGAATCGCTCGTTGAGTCTTGCGATGATGATATGTATAAGATGTTAATGAGCATTATTTCATCAATTCATGGGAGTGCTCATTACCTGTTACAACATATATGCGTATATGAAAAATAGATATTTTTTCTTAAACGCCGCATTGCAGAAATACTTATAGATTTAGCGATGTGCAGAGAAAAAGGTGAAAAGTTGTTAAGTTTCGGCTTAAGAGCAAAAAGATACAAAAAAAAGTGACATTAAATAGCTTCGCTATCGAGCAATTTAGTTCACAATAGAATTTTACGAACACTTTTAAAATTTTAAAAGAGCGCATTATATGTATATGTACGTGTACATACATTGGAAAATAAATTTGAATAAAAATTGAAAAAGGATATAACAGTCATTTCTCAGCCAAACCAAGGAAAAACTGCAACCAGCATGTTAAGGATGAGGTTAAGTTTTGGACAAGTCGTATATGAAAGAAAATTCTTTAAGCCCACTGTATAGCACTGCTCCGATATTTTATTATTGTTAATCTTAGAAAGGACTTTAAGTCTCTCTAAGATATTTGTCCTCCCCTCGGTGGATGTTCTATTATTTTTGACTCAGGAGATGACAATACAAACGGCTCTTTGTTTGTAAAGAAAACCATGATGTCTGGAGGATATAATATGGAATGGTTGTGGATACAAGGTTCAGGACATGATGAAACGGCAGCGTCGATAGTATACCGAGATTCAATGGCAGTTTGAATGAAGTTCCAGCATGAAAACATATCATAATAGAACTTTTATTGCGCATGTGAGTTTCCTTTTGGTGGGGAATTAATTAATTAGATAATCAAAAATTGCAACATCATCCCGGAATTTACCAAATATATTTATACCCTTTTATGTCATGCATTTGACATTTCCTTGACTACGTGCAGCCAGCTATTCACAATCACCACATACGGGTATGAAAGGCTGAAAAGCTATAGTAAAATTAGCATTCCTGGCGCAACATGCTATAGCTAAAATATCTTTCTGGCGGTATGTTATAAGATTTTCATTCTACAAGTGATTTTGCTTGCTTAAAAATTATATCCGAATTTTTCCCGCTAGCACTAACGTCATTAATAAATTCTTCTTCTAGTTTTTGATAAAATGTTTAACAATTGTAAGTTATGAATTTTTCTAGCGCAATTGGTTTATTTATGGAGGATAACGAAAATGACGAAGGAATAATTAATTATCGGGTGACAAAAGAAATTTTTTAAGGCAGCTTATGATGTTATGGATATGTCTAACAAACAAAAAATGCTTTATTGTTTTTTTTTGGACCCAAAAACTTATCTTACAAGTTTTATAATGTCAAGGATCTTATTTATTTACTTCTCCTCGTACCCCTTTCTGTTTGGAATTTCCGCATTTATTTTAAAATGTTGTTTTTCAAGTCAGCCCACACCTAAACTTAAGAAATTTAACTAAATAAAATGCATTATTAATCAATAAAAAATAGCTAACTTTCTTCCAGCCGTTTTCGTCTTTTATGGGAGACCCTTCAGCATTTCATTTGCCGGTTAAATTCTGTCACAATTACTGAAAATTCTGCTGGTTATTCAATCGGGCAAAGACTCCAGTAATCATCTCTCTAAATATTCCACAATTATCTAAAACTATTTTGCTGTAATAATTTTCTTTGCGTGTAGTGAAGCTATTAATTATATATTGAACGAATTACCTCTAACCGTTTTATAATCCATGCCGGTGTAATGTAAGGCTCGAAACTCTCTCCTACTCTCTTCCTCATTTTTATTAATAATCTGCTGCATAGCTCTCACTTTCAATCCCATTCATAGTTTTGCAGACGACAGCACCCTTGATTTCGCGTACTCGATTGACTCTATAGCTGATTCCCGCCGGAATGCTATAATTGACAAACGAAGCCAAATGTTTAGTTCACTAAACTATGACCTTACAATAATACTCGATTGGGGCAGAGCGAATCAGGTCTAATCAGGTTTAATCCTTCCAAGACGCAATGGTATCTGTTATTTCTCAAACGTACTCCAACACCCGCTCAATACATTTCCATCGATGGAGAAGATATCTCAAATTTTCCATCTCTAAATATCTTAGGCATCGAAATATCCAACAATCTTAGTTGGTCCGATCATATTTTTGATATCGCCACAAAAGCGATGAATTGGCGGGCTTCTTGCAAATATTTAAGAAATATTCTACTTCATCAAATTTGTCTCATATTAGGCCTAGATTAAAATGTAATTTCCATTTTTGGGAGCTGGACGCACTGCATTGCCCGCGTTATAAAAATTGCTTTCCGGCTTATAAGCGATGACATATCATTAGCAGCTATTGATTTCGTGGAGCACTAGCGTAAAGTCAGATGTCCATCTTTCTTTTATCGTTACTTCAATGAATATTGCTCTCATAAAATCTCTAGCTTTTTCTCTTGTAGATTTCAAGTTATGCGTATCACATAAGTTGTAACCAGAGCTGGCCCTCACACCCTTGATGCTAAATTCGGTCGAACTGCGAAATTCCGCGAATCCATCATAAGCAGAACAGTACAAATTATAAATAGTTTTCCATCTTCTGTTTTACCCCTCAGCAATAGCCCGCAAACATTCAAGCGTAATGCACACTATCACCTCTTTGACTTAACGCAATAATCCTCAATACCTTACTACTTCTGACTGTCTTGCCAAGCCTTTTCCGTAGCACCATAGAGTATTCGCTGAGCCTTGGAAACATAGTAAAAAAAATATTGTATAAATGAAAAAAATTGTGACATATAAATTTAATTGGGATGTAAATTCAATTTTACATTTTATAAACTTCGCTTGTACTATCATTACTAAGGCAAGTTCTATCCAATCGAAACTATCGCCTGACGAAAGCGTTATAAAATACCGACTATCCATAAAATGTCGAACTTCGAATCTTTCGAAGTTTTAACAACCTGCCCCTGGGTCCTCTCTCTAGAGTTTAAGCTGAGAATGCCTCATCCTTTATAAAGAAGTTCAATTCTCTTCCTCATTTTTTCTGAGGCTTAATTCCGCTTCCATATCCAATCTACTTAATTCATAATTCTACTTCTTCACCCATTTTACAGAAGTTCAATTCTGTTTCTTCTGCCGAAATTAAAAAGGTTAATACGATTTCTCTATTTCCATTAAAAGTTTAATTCTGTTTTGTCCGCTGTGAGTTCAAGCTTACAATCAGTATGCGTCTTGTAAGTGTAATAATACCGTTACAATGCGTAAAATAATTGAATCGTTCTTCGGAAAGATGTTTATGATTAGACTCGTTATAAAAAAAAAAAAAAATGATATTATGGCAGTTTAGTCAGCTGAATATAATAAATTATCAGTTTTCGTTATGGTGTGAATAATTAGTCCTAAATAATATATACCGTTTATATGTATTTGGCCTAAAAGTCAGGACCATATACATATTTATAATCATGCAGTGAAATCAAAAGGTATACGAAAGTAGAGCGAACCCATTCAACGGCATCATTCAACGCATTTAGGCCTGATCTGGTAATATCCTTGTAGGGTTGCCATTCAAAACAATCGTTCTTCGTTCTATTTATTTGGTTGGAACACTCGTTCTTGGTGTTGCCATACAAAACGTTGGGTTTTCACTTTATTTAAATTTTAATTTCATCTAGGGTATAATATTATTGATCTTGTACGAATTATAATTTGTTTTTATTTTAAATCGAACTGATCGCGCTCAATCACTTACTGAATATGACAACATTTCTGTATAATTTGTACATGCCTCGGGTTTTACCTTGACAAGATCTTGCCCATCTGTTATGGCACCAAATTATTATTGTATGTACTGCTAACCATGTGTTACCCCTTCTTTACGGTTTTCTTTGGAAAAGATCTTTGCATAATATGATCGTGAGTTCATTGTAGTCAGTCGCTGTCTGACCCTAAATATCGACTGCTTTTGTTTTTTACTTATTTCATAAAAATATTCCTGCAATATTCCTGGAGTTTGTGTAGTGTAATTAATTTGTGATCAGTAGCTTCAAAAATATCTTTCCATTTATTGAACTGGCAATGTATTTTGAGTTGAATGTTATATGAGAGTAACTAGAAAACTTTATGTAAGTGATTAGCTTTTTGGAATTAACAGTCAACTTGCAAGTCTATAACAGCTTTTGACATTAAGGAACTATGCTAGTTGCCTAATAATTCCCAAGTGAACAACTCCAGGAAACTTTAAGCACCTAGTACTGAAATCAACAGTTGTATACGGCTTCAGTACATTCAGATTAAAGGCAAGTTCGTTATCTTACAAAGTCTGCAGTTTGTACTATGTGGGAGTACACACTCTCTGTTATATATTTATTAGACTATATAAAGTGACAAGTATTCAATCCTTCATAAGAAGTGGCAAGGTATACCAAAACTGCAAACTCAGCACACTATGAAAAGTTCTCCTTGTTGATAGCCGGTTATACATATATGTATATACCATATGTACATATATCTATTTATTGGCACATGTGGCTTTAACAAGTGCTGGCGCTAAAGTTTTGCTAAGGTTGCTATAAAAAGCTATCTCCAAAATTGTCTATACACATACATACGTTAACATCAAACATTTTCTCATAATATTTTGAGAAGTGTGAAGATATCTTCAGGATAAATAAGTTGAAAAACTTCCAACATAATCTGGAGATTAACTTCTTGGTAGAAGTTGATAACGTTCTGAAAATACTTGTATGAAATGATGTGGAAAAAATTCTGGAAAAAGACAATTGATAGATTCGAGTTATCAGTCATATCCTTAAATGGCAACAGTTTTGCAGGCTAAGAGTTTCCCAACGGCTTATTCGAATAATGTCTGCTGGGAGTTAAAGGGATGTAAAGACAAATTCCGGATAATTCAGACATGTATAGAATTTGTCGTCACGCACGCTCAAGGATAAAAGGTTAAATATTTATATGTATATAAGTAGATGAGAAAAAAATTGCGATACTTCTTTATTTGATTTATTGTTATTGATTTAAAGAAGATAAATTTGACTAAGTGGATTTAACTAAATCGATCAGAATAGTCTGACAGATAATTGAAGGGGTGTTTGTAAATTTTAACTAGCCACAACGAGATTATCATATGTGTGTTATTGATTTCAAATTTAGGTAGATAAGTAGATTTTTACGTAGAATAAATTACTGCAATTAAGATCAAAATATTTTTCAGCTCAAATTGAACAGAATCAAATGGAACTAAAGGTGTTAAATCGTATATTTAGTTTTAAGGCACTAAATACAGATGACTTGTATTATTTTCCAATTCTCAATAATTTGTTTTAAAAATTAAGTATTTCATTATACATGGGTTGGGTTTATCTCATTAGTATAACATACATACATACTTGACATGTTCTTCTTGACACACAGTTCAAAAGAATATTGAGTTTCTTATACAATATTTATGTATAAATCAAGTTAATTAATTTTTGATGAAATTAATTTAGAATAGCATATTCCCAATAATACTTATATACAGCGTGCCTTAATATAATAAAAGAGAAGATAAAAAAAAAAAAAAATCAGGTGATAGTTTTGTAAATACGAAAAAGTGTAATTCCTTTGCTTTCTTTTTCGGGCTGGCATAGTTGACGGACATGCGTCATCGGTTTCTTTCATTGGTACCTTGATTTCGTCTACTACGGCTATATATGCTGCGTCATCAGCCTCATCATCCATCTGTTTACTACTCAAACTTTCATAATCGGTCAATATCTTAGCCACTTCAAAGTCGTTACTTTCTTCATTTTCTTCATACGATATATCCGAATCCTCAAAATAGTTATTTTCGTATATTTTTGCGAAAATTCCCTGAAAGAGAAAATCACTCATAGCACGCTAAAAATATAATGTTGCCATATGGCAACGGTTGGGTTCATATAATTACTATACCATAAAAGCAAATTGTTGCGAAATGGCAACAAGTAAATTCACGAAAATTGTGAGACCAGTAAAATAAAATTCAAGCTACCGCTTCATATTCAATTGCAAAAAAAAATCTAGGAATTAATGACAATATAACCATACTAATTTAAACTTACCCCTTCGATTTTCCTTTATGTTCCACCAGTGCTAGGAATTATTCGAATAAATTTTCAATCAAACAACAATTTTTTTAAAACATTGAATAAAAAATTATTCGAATAAATTTTTACTTGATTTTCAATTTATTTTAAGATATTCGCAAATAATTATTTGTTATTTGGTGCAAATTATTTGAATTTCAAACAATTATTTGTCATTCGATTTTGAATATATATTTTGTGGTGTCGATTAGTTCCAATTTCAAATAATTAAGTCTTGCTAGACGCATTTATTTTCGCAAGGTGTCTCGTTACTTAAGTTAATTTAAAGTTTAAGAGAAATTCAATAATTTTGTTCAATTAAGTATTTGTGAAGCTTTTAAAGCAAATAATTAGGTTTGATTAAATATATTACCTAAATATGAAATCTATGTCTACTCAAGGGTCATAAGGATATAAACGCAAAATAACTAAAGTTTAACTAAGTAGTACGAATATACTTACAGGGTCTCACAATGCAAATTTTTCCTACCTCATTTATAAGGTCATAATGTAATTGAAGTGCTAGTGTATATGAAAATATCCCACAAAATATATATCCTTAATGAAGTATGCAGACAAGTGTCGTCGCCTCCACACGGATAATCTTGCTGCAGCCTTCTGATTCATATACAAATAAGAAGCTATTAATGGCTGTGTGTTTTACATGACAAATCTCTAACCCAAGCAAAGATAACCTAATAAAAAAATGAGAAGGGCCGGGGTTTCATATTTTACTCTCATAAAACTCTATGAAAACAGTTTTTTTTTTAAATATTGCGAGTTGGTTCCAAAGTTGTTACTATAATCCTACGATATTTGAGCGCACGTGCATCTGTTTACATTCGTTTTGCTCTGAAGAGATTTAGTGGGAGAAACTCATGTTGGATTCTATGATATTTTCGGGAAAAATGAGATTTTTATTTGACAGAAATTTTACATCTCCTTTCAGCATCTTAGCGAGTTCGAAATTTATCATTTTCTTAGAAAAAGTGAGGTAGTGTGACCCGATGTACATTATTATGAATAGTTTGAAAGGATTTTGAAGATGTTCAAGAAGGTTTTGTCGTTCGGGTAATCCTACGTTCTCTCGATTTTTGTTTTTAACTCGTTGTCTCAATCACACTACAATAATGCATAACCAAGTTCTTTTCTCCTATTCATGTTAAAGATGACAGTATATGACATCATTTGCTTGATTCTAAAAAACACGAAAAATTTCCAATTTTATCGACTGTGTCCTATCTTCTTATTAGGTTATCTTTGAGCTAAGCCTAAGTAACAAATAGTCCACTCTAGTTGTATTAATAAGGCACACGATATGAAATATGCTTGATTTTTGAAGCATTGATTCTTCTACCGCTTTCTTAAAAAACCAGTTTCCAAAATGCATCAAGAATACTCGGGTAGGATGGCATAATTAGCTTCACGATCATCACTTTTCACAATGAACGGTCATTCGGGTAAACGGATTTTTTTTTATCAACAAATATTGTCTCGAAATTCGACTTTTCTGTTCTCTAATAGGTTTCGATTCTTGAATGACAATGACAGATGATATGCAGTGAATGCAGGAAAAAATAAATTGTTCTTGTTTAAGCTTGACTGATAGCTTGAAGTCACGGTACAGAGAATACAATACTCTCTCTGCTCTCTCTGTTTTATCTATACATTGAACTGACGAATTTACGTCAACTGCAATGTGTCAATATTTATTGTATTCTCTGTACCGTGGCTTGAAGTCACGATATATAGACACAAGTATGACTAGTCACAACAAAATATTAACACTTCAATGCACGAATTAAAGTTTCTGTAATTGCTTACAAAAAGTATTACTTTTCTTACATTAAGCTGCCAGATCACCATAAATTTTCAAAAATATTGATATTTTTTTACTATAACATTATCTATTGTAATTTGCCAAAACTGTTACCAAATAATACATTTAAATAATTTTTTTGAATACATCATATGAATTGATGTCGTGACGTCACAACTCAAGTGTTAAATAATAAAAATAATACGTTCTTACTCTATCTGCCATGGCTTGAAGTAAAGTTTTCACTTCGATCGTGCGGTCTTAAGCAGGGCCGGACTGGGTCTTCAAATCGGCCTGGGCAAATAATGATAAACCAGCCCCAAAGGGTCTTCAAAAATGACTTTTTAAAATGCAAGCGTCGTCAGAAATAACTTTTTTATAAGAGGCAAATAACCCAAATCATTAGGCTGATTTCCTACTAAACCGAGCACAAGGAGAGCAAGAAAACGTTTTCTATAAATATTGAATTCGATGCTAAATAAGAAGAAAGAAATATGCACAGAATATGTGTAAGAGCGGTTGGCCGTTTAACACTTAAAATTAAAACTAAAACAGGGTTTCTTTCTCTGTGGAAGCAGTATCCGAGAGGCCAACAATTTTACTTACACAGCTGTAACAAGAGTAAGGCAAGTGAGGCAGACGGAGGGGCGCCGTCCGTTTAACAAAAAATTATTGCGGGTGAAAAAAATAATATTAATAACATTTGCCTTTGACAAATATAAATTATTTTTGAGTTTTAACTGTCAAATAAATTTTTTGCTCTCGATTTGAATTTACCCGTTTGACAAGGCTGAGGTTGGCTCGTGATCCGGATATGGAAGACATTTTTGCCAGTGCTATAAAATTTGCTGAAAATATAGTTATTCCAGCAAACCTTAAAGAAAAAAAAAAAAAAAAACAAAGAACCAACTCGAGCTTTTTGAATCACAAAATGATGAGTGATGCCAATATTGCCACAAAACAAAGCTTCGTACACCAATTTTTGAATCGATTGATGTCGTTTTATTCTACTGACGAGGAGGTACGAAATATTCGAACAAGATTTTGGATTCCTTTCTGGCGATCTTATTAGCAAAATGTACGCTGATTGTCTGAGAAAAATCGGCTTTGGATTTGCTTCAATCAATTCACGACTAAAGCCCCCAAGAATCCTATCTAAATGTCAAAATCGCGTTCACAGTTTTTGCAACATTGCCAATGACGATAGCTTCATGTCAACGAAGTTTCAAAATATTGAAGTTAATAAAAAATTACCTGTGATCTACAATGGGTCAAGAAAGATTGTCAAATGTGGCTGTTTTGTAAACCGACAAAGAAATGCCAGGAATGCTTGTGATTTTAACAATATTATAAATATATATAATAATTCGTAGCAAAAAAAAAAAAGCTAGAAAAGTCCATCTATAAAATCTTGCAAATATTTCTGTTGATTCGCTTCAATGTTTTTAAATGTACTTTATTCGCAAAAAATTAATATCAACTAATAATTTTATGTGCAATAAATTTTATGTACTACTCTTCTCATAATCAAGTGTTTCTCAACTTTGTACAGTCACGTCAAAATAGTATTGTTAAAATTATATAAGGTTATGTTGAGAATTTTATGGATCATGGGCGCAAATTTATACGTTTGTCTCACGCGCTAAAATTAGTTGTTGCGGTTCTGCGTGAAGGACTCACTCTTTGTTTTTGGAATCTTTATGTAACCGCTTACAAATTCAATCGCTCCTTCACTTACTTATATGGAACAATATAGGAACAAAGACAATGCCACTGCTTGACCAAATATGGAAAAATTCAGAGTATTTCTAATATTTGGGTACTTTCTAACACTAGAAATTTGTCATAAGTAAAACGTGACTGTAATATACCATGACCATTTATATACTCTACTTCAAATTTGATTTTACATGAAATAAAAGTACTTTTTTTTTTACAATTAGAAAATAAAAACAAAATTTAAAAACTGTTTTTATATTTGCTCTTCAACTTCGAATTTGTTTTAAAAGTAGACATACAGCTATACCAAACTTTTGAAAGCATTGTTGAACCCTTCTGTTAAAAAATACATTTTTCGTGCGTTTTTCGAAATAAAAATGATATGATGCAAAAAATAATGTTAACTGCTTTATAAAAAAAAAAGTGAATGCTTTTAAAGCCACGAGAATGCTAAATATGCCATATATAATGCTATCTCGGCAACACCTACTTAGCTCCACGCCCTGTCACTGTTTATAAGTCGTGGGACATTTCTGAGAATTTTTTAACTCATAACTCTTTTCTGTCCAGATGGCCTCGTTGCCGTGGGCCAATCAACTTTATTGTATTAGGCTTTTAGCTTATGCAATAAAGTACTTTTTCAATTTCAATAGCTTTCCTCCTACTGCAGCCGCAACAGTCGTCCAGAGGTGTTAAATACGTGTTGTCGCGTTAATGTGGACCCCACCGGCCCTACGACCAGTCCGGCTCTGGTCTTAAGCACAAACTCACTCCTTTTTTTTATTTAATTGATTGATTGATTATTCTGAATAATGAAACACAATTAATTTACTTCAAAAGCTTCACAAATAGTTAATTGAATAGTTAACTAAATTAAGTAACGAAATACCTTGCAAAAGAAGAATTAATTATTTAACATTGGAATTAATGGACGCCAGAAAACATATATTCATAATTGAATGTCAAATAATTGTTTGCAATTTAAATAATGACCATCACAAATAATTATTTGGGTCTGATTCACCAAATAACGAATAATCATTCGATTATCAAATAAATTTTAATTCGATTTTTTATTTCATTCGGTTTTTTTGTCTTTTATTTTTATTAGAATAAAAAATGCTCATCTCTGTGTTCCACTTATCTGTTTTGAACTTACACCACGAAAACAATCAGATTTTAAATGATAGTCGAAACCAAGTGATTTACTTTGCGAAAGTCTAATAAAGTCAGAAATAAAGACAGAAAGAAAGAAAAGAATGGTTGAAATGAGTGTTGCCATAACGCAACAAAAATGCTGAAACGGTTAAATTGTCCTTCTTTCAGAGGCGTTGGTTTTTCGTCTCAATGTACACTAGCATATTCTTTAGCAGCTTTCACACCAGAATCAGCAAACAGATTGCGTATGGAACTTGCAACGTGAAACATGCGCCAGCAATGCTTGCAGCATGTTTCATATTGAGTAGTGAAGATTCAACATATTCATTAATTGTTTCATGTGCCACGCGTTATAAAAATCATTTTTGTGAATTGCAGTGAGAGCTTTGTTCTGATGATAGATAAATTATGTTTAAATTTGATATATGTAATGAGGGACTTTAATGTTAAATTAGTGCAAATTATTGAATACAAAAAGTTCAAAAGAGTGGTCAAAAACAAATCATCATCGCTACTTGGTTGTCCATTGCAACTGAAATAAAAACGTTTGTCATTTAGTGTGAAGATTAAGGCCGCTTAGTTATCCATATCTTTTGAAAGCTTCCATCTAGGATTAATGAGCTAATCGAAAGATCAGTGCAGAAGCTTCTGATTTGTAGAATAATCTGTAGCTTAGGTTTGAAAGTATCAAATATATATTTAGCCCTTTTTACGGGTTGCAGTTTCACACAGTTTAACTAACTTTAATGTAAGTTTTAACGGGTTAATATAGTATCACAACAGACCATTCTTTGGTGAAAGTATACTTGAATCAAGAGCTGTTTCGGTGAACGTTACTCTGACATAACCTAACTAAAAGTTATACGACATTTGTGCGAGGTATAATTTACTAACAAAGATATTCATTCTTATTGATCATTTTATAAATCTCAGTTGACGACCACAGGTGTTTTATTGAAAGAGGAACATCATGTAATTATGTTAGTTTGTCAGTATTTTGAATTTATAAAAATTCACTGTCACATGCTCCAAATTAATCAGATTAATAGAACGCATATCATTTTGCTTATTAACGAGATCAAGGTTTGATTTCAATAACGGATAGATAGACTTTGTTTGGCAAATAAAATTCATATGGGTAAGGTAGTTGAAATTCTTACTGTAGTGTACAAATATAGATATGTTACAGATATGTTTATCCATTTTTGCAATTTTCTTCGGAAACTGTGTAGTTAATTTGTTTGCAATATTCATCGTCATTGCCGTTGTTGCGTCTGTTAGTGATCGTGTAACTTCTGAACGACTTAACCGATTGAAGTCATATTCCCACAATATATACTTCTATTTTGTCGAGACGATGATGGATAGCTGTTTGAGGGTACAATAGGTGGCGCTTTAACAACAAAATATTTACTGTCTATTCTAGGAAAAATGATAGCATTTAATCAGTGAAGGTATACTATATCAAACAACAAATCAAGACGCAAATCTTAAATTCACATCAGAAATGTATAACTAAGCATTGGTTATAATCGAAGACATTTTAAATTTGGGAATGCTGTCACCTAATCAATGATCAACCGAGTTAGTTAATAAAGACATGCAACGTGAACAACAATTTAATACTAACGATTTGGTGTCATTTGTTATGACCAAATGAACAATTGTTGTCAAACGAACAAAAGGCCATTTATGATGGAGTTATGTGTGCGATTGCATCAAAAGAAAGAGGTTTTCTCTTTTTGAACGCGCCAGGTGGAGCTGTAAAACGTTTTTAATTTGGCGCATCCTCGCTAAAGTTAGATCTCAAGGTAATATCACATTTGGAATTGCTTCGTCTGGCATTGCTGCAACCATATGTTGAATGGTGGAAGAGTAGCCCATTTGGCTTTTAAGTTACCATTAAACATACATACTAATGAAAATGCAATATGTAACATCGTAGCTAAAGTACAGCAAAAATGTCATATTAATATCTGGGATGAATGTGCATAAATAAATATTCACTTTTACCAAAAAAGATTTAAATGGCAGCGAAAAATTATTTGGTGGTATTCTAATTTTATAATCAGGTCATTTCAGACAAACATTACCGGTTATTCCACATTCATCGTATGCGGACGAATTCAACATATGTTTAAAATCATAATTTTGTAGCGAAATGTCCATATATTTCAACTCACAATAAACATGCGTGTTACACTACAAAACGATTTATCCGATGGAGTATTTTCCATATAATTGAAACAAAAAAAAATATGGGAAATATCATTCAAGCGACCATTTTAAATTAAAAATTCAGAGGAGATAATGTTTTACTATCGTCCACCGATGCACCAATTCAGTTCAAATATTTACAATTTTCCTTTCGTTTGAAATTTGCGATGACCATAAATAAGTCTCAAGGACAAACAATGATCAGAATATGCGGATTGGTTCTATAAAATCCATGTTCCTCTCACGGGTAATTTTATATGTTGAATGTTCATCTATTGGACAACTTTTTTTTATTTTATGATAGACTACAGAAACATATTGTTTATGATTTAGCATTTAGTTTATATAACATTAATCAAGATTTATTACATTATAATGTATTTAAAGTTTCGTGCTTAAATAGAAATGTTTATAATATGATATAGATGTATTTGTTTTTAACCTACATATTTTTCATGAAATTATTATAGTGAAAGTCGAAGCATTTTGAGCTTTCATTTGCAATATTTAATTTCCAAAATATTAATTGGAGATTTTCTATCTACAGTAATTGAAATTACTTTTAAAAATGTCAATTTTGATGTCACATATTTGAAACAAGAATTTTATTTTCAAAATTCAATGCACGAACTTTAAGTTTTCAGTTTCAGTTTTAAATTTCAAGTAGTTTATTTTTTATTTCATTCAAATAAACTGCAATATCCCGTACTTATGCGCGCATGATCACTGACACGGCCATTTTGAGGTCCCCTTACCTATTCTCCAATCGCGGCAACAGCACCTTCTGTCCAGACTTAAACTAAATCATTCTCTTCGCGCCACCCACCGGCAAGAGCAGAACAAAGTCTTCCGGGCTAGCTAGTATTATATATGTGTATTGTGACTTGCATGCAATCATCTCCAACCAAAAACCTACCAAAAATGAAAATATAGAAATCATAATTAAAAGTACCAACTAACCTTTGATTAAAACGAATAGACTGTATTTCCTTTCGCTATATCTAGTTGAAACTCTTTCAAAATTTTCTATTCGGATATCAAACATTATGCTCGAAGAGAAACGAATGCCCTAAAGGAATCAATCAGAATAAATTAATCAGAATGACATCCTGGCTAAAATTTCAGGCTTAAAGGCAGTCACTTTTGTCATAATATTCATAATATCCTGCAATATATCCTGGTCTTATCAACACAACGCTGCATATTAAAAAGACTACAAATCATCTAAGACGCTCAGAATTGGTTTTGCGCTTAAGTTCTCAAAATCCTGTAGAGATACGCAAATGCAAATCAAGATTAATGAGAATACCAGATTCATACACGGATGAATTATTTATGTAAAATTTAAAGCAGAATGGGGAAGCAGGGTCTTTTGAGTGTTATGTAAACAAAACAGGAGCTGGTATTTATCTATTCATACAACCAAATCTCTCCGCTGCTGGGATAATGGTTGTAGAGATCTCTGGTCTTGTTGTTGTCATTTTGCAAACAATCCGGAGAACTTATGTACACATTTCAAACTTTATCTATAACAATATGCAGATGTGCTTTATGATTGTGATTGTGCTATGAGGTAGGAAAAGGTAAGCAACCGATGTAGCGTTGCTTTCCTTCGATTTTGTACTATATATATATATATATATATATATATATATATATATGTATGGATGTATATAACTACCATACACAAAAGCTTGTCTTTGTATTTTCTAAAGAGAGCTCACAGTTCAAATAAAAAGCATAAAAACAGAGGCGTTAATTAATCATCCAAAAGGACCAAAGGGCAGACATTAAGAAACATCTCTGAAGCAACAAAACGTATTCTGTAGCATGAATGCCGATGCAGTCAACCCATACATGTGTGTACGTAAAAAACAGGCAGCCTTTTAATGGCACTAAGGGTATAATACTCTTGTCACTTGACAAAAAGCACTTGAAAGTTTCAAACTAAAACAAAGCACTCTAGGACTCTGCTATTGTCAAAACATAATGCGATAACAGCCAGGGGTAAACCGAACTCCTGGAAGGACCTTCACGTTATGCCTCCTTGGTCTCCAGCGCTGTCCAAAGAAGGAATATAGTGCAACTTTTTCTTCCGATGTCCTTTGTGAACCGACATGTCTGTTGGAATTTATTGAGCTGTGTTTGTAGGTTCGGGTTCGGGTCTAGACTATATTGTCCCTCGTTATAAATGAATTACAAACTGAGAATGAGAAAGTTATCCGTTCCTATTTGATGTCATTTTTTTTTTATTCCAGAATCAGCATCCTTTTGGTCATTCGCTCAACTTCTGCTTGTGAACGCTTTTTTAAAGTTAGACTACCACAGCTCAACTGCTTTACTTTTGGCCATGTTGTTATTGTCAGAATTCTGTTAGTTGTTCGTGTTGGCAAAACTTTGAAATACCCTCGCAACTTGGAAATTTTCCTTGTCTTTTGCCTTTGTTCCAAGAATCACTCTATCGCCTGGAGGGAAACACTTGAAGCAAAACTTTTCTTTTAGTTTTCTCCTTTCTCAACAAAAGACTAAAAATGCGAATTTGCCTTTGTAGAAGATAAAAAAATTTTTAAAATGAAACAAAAGTGAAAATATTTTATCTCTTATTTTTTTTAATATAACATCGAAAAACTTTACAAAAAGATTTCTAATTTTTTTTCTAACCTGACGGTAGTAACATTTAAAAAATGAAAACGTACATTTTTTGTGTCGGCAAAATTTTTAAGTAAATAGTTCCAAGCAGTTTGATGCCTTTGATTTCTAGTCTCAAATAAAATGAAACGAAACTAATTCTAAAGCATAAGTTGATGATGATCTTGCAGCAATTGAGTAATATGATCTTTGAAAGGATATAGGCTGGGTGACTGTGTCTTTTAAAACGCGTTTATTTAGCTTTACTTTTGTATAATTGTTTGCTTCAAAATTTTACGAACCATTCAACAACTTCTAACATGAAATATTGCGATCATGTCTATTCAACTCTATCGAAAATCTACGCTACTTGGTTGTCAGCAAGAATTCTTTCTCCCAAACTACTAATATCACTTGTCTTGTCATATTTCAGTCAAAGTTTTTTTGTCTTTTCTTAGTTTGATTCTTGATGCTTTAGAAAATTAAATGTAGAATTTAATTACTGCATTTGGACTTTGGACTACGAAGGTATGATCATGTCTCTATCATCTTAATTTTACATTGCTTGGATGCTTGCGCTGAAGACTTATTTTGAGCGACGAATTTTAATGATTCTCTACAAACTTACTTAATTACTTATTTGCGCAATATGATTCGAACTTTGAACATTGGTAGGGGATAAAAATTCAACTGCCAAAATTTGACACCACTATATTTGAAGGATCTTACATTATTCAGGCCATTAGACTCTGAACGCTTTGCCCAATTATCTGCAGGGGGGGGGGGGGCTCATTTGGCACATTCAGGAAACTGCATAGTGCTAACCAGACTCACTTCACTTAGTCGACGACGTATTTTAGATATTTTTATGCATACATATACTTAGGTATGTTATAGTTTTTTTAATTGGCTTACTATTCTTGTAAACATTTACTCTATCTTATTATTTGATCTTACTTAATTTCTAGTAGTTATTGGTTATTCTTGGGATTCTTACTTTCTTTGTTTTTTTATTTTTGGTTTTGGTTTTTAGATTAACTTAATTTTTGCTATGTCTTCTAATTTCTTTCCAAATTATCGAATTTCTAGCATAAGATTGCAAGAATTGAAAAAACTTTACAGTTTAATAATTAATATTTTTTTTTTATGTAAAATTAAAAAAAAAAACAGGAAAAATTGGATCTGTAAAAAGGTGTTACATATACATACGTACGTATATACGTACATACCTAATTTAAATAGATAATTGAGAGTTGTTATATACATACCTACATTTAAAATATCGAAGAAATGTAGCAAGCATACATACCTACATTTCAATTGTCAAAGAATTGCTAGTAGGCATGAACAAACATATCTAAATTGTTTAAGTTCATTATAATTTCACCTGTCATTGACGTACACCAATTGCTTAATCGTTTGAGGAAATAAGTAAAGGTAGATCGAGTGACGCAATACCCTTGCGCGCAAGAATTCACACCCTGTAATATGATAACCTTGCCTAGCGCTAGCGGTAAAGCACAGGTAACCAAATTAATGGTTCACGATTTGTGTACGGTGTAAATAACAACAAAACAAAATGAATATTTATGGATGTACGTATGACAACGATGAATGACGTGATGCAATAATAGCCAGCTGCAAGCGTTGACCAAAGATGTATATAAAGGGTTTTCCAATAAGAGGTGTTATTTTAATTAGCCCGCTATTTCGGTAGATGTCACTTTTGGAGCTGTCATTTTTTGACAAGTAGAAACTACGCCATTAATAAAAAGGAATGATGGTGAAAATGTGACAGAGACGGTTCGTAAAACTCGAACATTTTTGGGTCGTCGTGAAGCACCTTGTCGGACCGCAATACAGAAATTGGTAGAAAAATTCGAGCTGTCGGGACAAGTTAGTGATGTGAAGAATAAAACCCGTGCACGTCGCTCAAGAACAGCCGAGACTATTGCTGCTGTAGCCGAAAGTGTTGAAGAAAACCCAGGTTTGTCCATTCCTCGTCGTTCTTTGGAATTAGGCATTCCACAAACGTCATTACACCGTATTTTGCTTATAGATTTGGGTCTTAAGGCTTATAAAGTTCAGTTAACACAAGAACTCAAGCCGGCCGATCATCAACAACGTCGAGTCTGTGCTGATTGGGTCCTTGAAATGCATGAAAATGATCCGGAATTCCATCGACAACTCATCTTGAGTGATGAGGCCCATTTCCACCTCGATGGCTTCGTCAACAAACAAAATTGTCGCATCTGGGGCTCGGAAAACCCAAGAGTTATTGTTGAAAAGCCTCTCTATCCTCAACGTGTGATTGTTTGGTGCGGTTTATGGTCCCGCGGGGTCATTGGACCTTACTTTTTCGAAAATGAGGCTGGAGCAACAGTTACGGTGAATGGATTGCGCTATCGACAGATGATTAATGATTTTTTATGGCCGGAATTGGATGGTATTGATCTGGACAACGTTTACTTTCAACAAGACGGCGCTACGTGCCATACAAGCAACGAAACCATTGATATTTTACGGGAAAAGTTTTCGGACCGTGTTATCTCTCGAAGAGGTGATCACAATTGGCCACCGAGATCTTGTGACTTAACACCTTGCGACTTCTTCCTGATGAAACATCTGCTCCACATCAGGCTAGTTTATTATCCAATTCTGTCAGCAGTATCTCGCATGATTCCAGTGACCTATTTTCTTTCCGGTGCGTTAACATGGTTGAACTTATTTCGGCCCTTAATTCAATAAAATCTGATGCTACTGGACCTGATGACCTCTCACCGCGCTTTATCAAAATACTGCTTCCAATCATCTGTACATTTATTTTTCATATAGTTAATTCATGCTTGTCTTCATCCTCCTTTCCCTCCAATTGGAAAATTGCTAATATTCTTCGAATTCCAAAGAAATCTTCTCCAGAATCTCCAGCAGATTTTCGTCCAATGCTTTCTATCTAAAGTGGTTGAAAAATTAATGTACCGACAGGTTTCTGAACACGTAGACAAAAATAATTTATTAACCTATTGGCAATCCGGATTTAGGACGCACCACAGTTGTGAAACTGCTATCTGATATCTTTAAGACTGACATAAGAAGTGCTATGGATCAGGACAAATTTACCACCTTGGTGCTTTTGGATTTTTCAAAAGCTTTTGATACCGTTGATTATAGCATTCTCTTGCAGAAGCTCTATGCCTCTTTTAAATTTAGTAGTACAGCAGTATCGATGATCAGTAGTTTTCTATCTGATCGCAGTTAACAAGTCAAGCTCAATGATAGAATATCCATTCCGCTGCCGCTAGTGCGAGGAGTGCCTCAAGGTGCTATCATGGGTCCATGGGTCCGCGATGTGAGCATTCACCTCTACGCAGATGATGTTCAATTGTACTTAAGTCGTCCAATTGGGCTTATTGAAGATTGTATAGAATGTATTAACGCTGATTTAGACAGAATCCACGCATGGTCTAGGTATAATAGGTTACAATTAAACCCTAGTAAGTCCCAGTGTATAAGCTTCTACAATAATTCATTTGATTTGCTTGATGTTCCACCAGTAGTGTTAAATGGCTCCGTCCTACCAATGCTTAGTAAGGTCACCAATTTAGGGATAACCTTGAATAGCAGTATGAAGTGTTGTGATAATGTCAATATGCAATTGAGGAAAATATATTCTGGTTTACGAAGGCTTTGGCTTTCTGCTAATATCTTACCTTGTAGTATTCGTCTAATGCTAGTGAAATCGTTAATCTTGCCTCATTTCACTTCGGGTAGCATTGTTTTTCCCAAACTGGATAGTGTGTGTGGACGTAAATTAGAGACTGCATTTAATGATTGTATTCGATTCATTTTTAGATTACGTAGGTTTGACCATGTATCCTCTTTTAGAATGCATTTATTAGGATGCTCGTTGAAAGATTTTCTACAACGTAAATCGATTATCTTGTTGTATAACATACTGAAGTCAAATAAGCCAGAGTATATTAGAGAGTTATTCTTATTTACAACATCCCAACGGAATAGAAATTTAGTGATGCCACAATTTCATAGGCTGGTCATGGAGAATTCGTACCTTGTTCAGATCATCCGGCTATGGAATAGTTTACCTGTTGCTATCCAAACAGCAGGTACTGTCAGTGTATTTAAAACGCTAGTTAAAACCCACTTAATATAACATTTTTATTTAATTTAACATGTAAAGTTTAAATAATAAATTTTATCTTCGCTTTTGAGTTGCAAAGTAAAGTTTACTAAATTGATTTAGATTGTTTCTTTTTATATTTTAGTTTTTTTTTCAATCATCTCTAGAACCAATATATAATATTGTACTTAAAAAAGATTATAAATCTTGTATGTACTGTCACCAGGAATAAATGAATTTGAATTTGAATTCTTCCTTTGGGGCCACGTGAAAGAAAAGGTCTACGCCAACAGCCCAGCGTAGATTCAAGACCTCAAGGATGGAATTCGTGAGGCTATCGAGGACATAGGGCAGCCACTTTGCGATTTGGTTATGGAAAATTTCATGAAAAGGATATGGTCCTGTAGGCGTGGTCGTGGTGGTCATTTGGCTGATGTTATTTTCCATTATTAACGGCATACCTTCCTTTTTATAATGAAATAAAGATCCGATCATTTATCTCAAAAAAATGGCATTTTTCTTTGAATATCAAAATAACACCTCTTATTGGAAAACCCTTTACATATAGCACGTACTGTGAAGTAATAGAATAAGAAATTAGCATTACAAAATAATTATGTACAATTAAGATTATCTGTAGCAGTTAAGTTAAAATTTTAATACAAATATTGTGTCCTTTAGAAATAAAATTCAGTTCCAATCGTAACTCACTCAATTCAACAAGCTGTTTTTATTAGGAGTAAAGCTACATTAGCTACTCCACTACATTACACACCTTGGGGGCAAAGCTACATTAGTTACTCCGTGTCACCATATTGGAAGTAAAGCTGTTTAGCTACTCCGACCAAACAACGTACCTGCAACCAACGTGCCGTTACGAAGAAGACCAACAAGTAAGGCTTCACAATCAGATCCACAAGTAAGATGCTCGTATGAGGGTACTTGGCTACAGTTTGATAGCAAGTAGGTACTTCAGAAACTCAATTCAAGTTTCCTCGCAAGAAACACAACAAAAGGGAGAAATGGCTCTAACTAACTAAATCTAAAAAGTGTCGCAAAAGGTTGAAACAGAAGAAAACCTAAAGAAACAACAAACGGTATAAGGACTAAATAAGGCACACTAAAAACACAAGAGATTAAATTAAGAATATAATGTAACGGTAAAAGAAATTTTTTACAAAAATTTTGAAGACAAAGTTTTAATGCCAAAGTCAATTTAAAAGTGTGCTTATATTTGCACATATGTGGCAAAGATCGAAAGAGAAATTTTCAATTTTTTAACGAAACATTTTTTTGAATGCCACTGTTACTATCATAGAGTCAGTCCCGCAGGAGTAGCCTGTAGTAAAATAGAGCTCTACTAACTGCCCCATCATCTTTCCAGCTAAAAGCATCTAATGGATTGCTTGCCTTTCCCACACACAACGGTTCTATAGTGATTGCCATATCGCCGCTGAAAAGCATAAACGTCGTAACCGACCAAAATGAAACTTTTCACTAGAGACCAAAAACGTTTTCAAAATCAGAAGAAAAATCATAACTTCTAAACTATTTGTGATAGAAGTGCTATTTTTGGACAGATTTTTTTAAAGAATTATGTCCACAATTTGCAATAAGTAGAATTATGCTAAAGTTAGTAGTATTAGTATCAGTTTTGCCAGTTATTGAAATCCGTTTTTTGTTTTACGGACCTCAAGAATGCTGTGTCTGAATAGCTGTAATTTATGGAACGAAATCAATGTTAAAAAGCTTATAGCATCTGAAATGCTGTATCAAATATACCTTTTTTATTTGTATGATATAAGCGAGCTGTATCCAGGTTCTATGTTTAAAACAAGATCTAACTTTTGATGTACAATAGCACAGAACAAAACATGTAGTTTAAATGAAAGGCTGTAGTTACTATTAAGTTTTTATTTAATACTCTTTTAACTTAGTAACAACACCGTATTCTGAGTTATCTATAAGTTAAAAAAAAAAATAGATTAACTGCATCTCTCATGCAAAACTAAGTAATAACCAAATACATTAGAAGCTATTTGTCATAATCAATAAGTCCTTGAAAATGTAGTAACTTCGAACAATGTCGAGAGTTAATAACAAAAGTCATCATTTTACGATCTCCAGCCGTCAAACCTCAGATGCTGTATGTAACTAGCTTAAAAATTTGCAAACCTTCTTTTACTTTAAGCAACATGTATTTAAAAAGTAGCGGATTTTGACCCTTTTACTGCAAATCAAGTCGTAGTTACCGGAAAAAGTCCAGGCGTTTTCAATGGCGTAGAGATATGAGACCCAGAGCATTTTTGACATTTTGGTCGGTTACGACTTTTATGCTTTCCAGCGTCGATATGAATCTAAATATGTCTGCATTTGTTGCCAGATATTCAAAACGTTTAAGTGTTTGTGAGTGATGTTATGCGTCAGTGTTCTCATTCCCATCTTCGACTCTAATCTACTACAAATAAATTGTAGATTTAGCAAGTGTCAGCACAAAGCTAATCAAATAATTCTGACTAGTACAAGCTATTGGTCCCCATAGAAACGATTTTCACGTAATACCGAAATTCTGCTAGATCAACTTAGACATATCGAGCACGAGTTCCATTAGATTTTGAAAAGCCGGGTAATTGAAGTATACCTGTGAAACAGGGTGCGTTCACCAGCATAAACTGTTCAGATCATCTGAGATCGCCAGTCAATATGTGACAGCTGATTAGGATACATAAGTCTGTGATGTACCAATTTGAAAGCCATATCAGCACATCTAATTAGTAGAATAACTGTAGGCTAATCTATATGTTTTCCCTCTCACCACGCCGTTATTCAATTCCGGGTATCTTCGTCAGCTCTTGTATCCTGTAAACTCCGAAGGTCTTATTGGCATAAGCATGTCACGGAGCACACGTATTGTTAGTGTACTGAAAGGCATGTGAGACCGTCTGTGAGAAAAGAAAGTATCTACAAACTCAGTGCCGGGGTAATTGATCCCAAGTTGGCGAAATATGTCCCGCGCAGAAGGTCATGCAGTTGTGGAGTGTTTGTGCGTTTGACAGGCTCCGGAGATATCAATATCAAATGAAAGAGTTTGACGAGTAGAACACGATAAGCTATGTGCCGTCATTCCACTATTTATTACAAATTTGAATGTAAAATATTATTGAATTTTTATATGGGTATATTATTTGTGATCCAGGCTGTATTTAAGAATTTTTATAATTTTTATACATCTCATATTTTACGCATGGCATGGCAGATAATATTGTATTCATTTTTGTTAAGCAGAATGGTTTTATAAGTACTTTGGTTTTGTAATTCTTATTAAAAGTAATGGTGATCATTTCAAGATCAACAACAGCTTTTTTTTTGCTTAGTAGGAAGAGTCTTCTCTTGGTAGCATACACTCGCCGCTCCAAGTTCCAACTCCTCAATTCTTATGCTGCTGGTATATTGCCTGTTTAAGCAATGACGACTGAAGATGTTCCAGTGTCGAGTTGATATTGTGGGGACCAACTATTTGTCGTTGAGCTCCAACATTCAACTTCTAAGTCCTGATGTTGCTGGGGTACTGCCCACGTAAACCGTGAGGGCTGAGGATCTGACATTTTGAATTGCTTTTTGTGGTACCCAAAGTATAGAATGTTTCATTTAACTCTGGATTATAACTCCTCAATTCTGATGCTGCTGGGATACTACTTGCATAAACCAAGAAGATCGAGGATCTGCCGATTTTGAATTTATACTATGGGTGAAAAGTACGGACTGTGTCATTGATATCCGGGTAATGCCTACATAAATTGTGATACTTGAGATGATCTTAAAATTAATTTAGATATTTCATTGATAGGCCCGGAAATGAAGACCTGGGGCCCCTAGGCGGTTAATAGAGCCAAGGCGCCTTTTTTATAAATAATTGAATAAAACGAAAATGTTATTTTTCATTTGCTTAACGTATGTCGACTTTAGTAAATAAACAAGTAGATTTAGAAATATACAAATAAGAACGAAATTATGTACATAGAAAGTTCGTTACGTACGCTTAGATTGCTATGCGACTAACTTTCTTCTCTACAAAGTAACGGATTACCTCACTATAGCCCAAAGACTGCAATTTTTCTGACTCAGAATTGAGTTTCACCTTCTCTATGGTAGAAACGACCGTTCTGCCGAACAGTTTGACCCTAATGTACATAACAATATCCGGAGCGCTATTTCCATATTTGAATAAAGCCTTTTTCCAGGATATATTTGTGTTCCCGGACCAATAAAATTATTTTTCCCGCGCAGCCTCAGCATACGGCAAATGAGCTTGGAGATACATACAATCATTTCCGTTTCGTGCACCCTTTGGGATATCTTGAGATTCCAACCCATATAGCTTCAAAAGAGAGTCAAACTTTTTCTCAAGTTCTCGTAAGCGGAGCGACTAGTTCTGCAATCAACCTGTTGATAATGACGTTGAAAACGGTAACGCTCAGTCGGTTCCTGCCGGGATAGTGCGACTTCGATCTTGATTTCTTTTATTTCATCAAATGAGAATTTGCCGCCATGCTCTGCTTATTGATAAATCAGCCCCTGGATGCAGGAATAATAGAGTGAATTACTTTTTTTTTAATGTCCGGCGTACTTTTTATGTCCTCAAATTATACCATTTCGGTCCCTGGCGGGCCGCCCTACTAGGTTGGGCCCATATGAAACTGCCTAGTTTGCTTAGACAGAAGTTCATCGTTGCTCATCGACAGAACTCCAAAAATTAATTCAAATATCAAATTTTTTAAAATCCACCCAAGTTAAGGTTTCTCTAGCCGCGGAGAACTATGGGGCATTAGGGTGGCTAAAAATGATACGTCCCTAGCGATACATCACCCAAGTCCAGGTTTAAGCGTGACGAGGACTGTGTGGCATTAAGGTGGATAAAAATGATATGTCGTTAACGCTTTAGCATCAAGGCTGAGTGCACCTTGTTGTATGATAGCCCTGCCCCTGTACATAAATATCTGCTGGGGTCGACGTTTAGTGGGAACAATACGGGAGATAAAACAAAAACTTAAAAATTAAATAGGTAAAAAAAATTTTTTAGGTTAAACGGTTTTATTTTATATTAAATGATGTACTAAAAGCTAGAAAATAGTTATGAGTCACAAAACTTGAGTTATAGGTACTGTCTATTGGTAAGAAATCACGTAGGACTACGAGCAATGTCACCCCCTAGTATCGGAGGCTATAAACCACTTTGGGTAGCTGTGTCATTGGAATAAGTAAGTAATCGAGGGCTTTAATCAGTCTTAAATAAAAACGGAGGGCCTTAGGTTTGCATATTTCTTCATGATGTATTATTATTCCCACATGAATTCGAAAAGTGAGGCCTGAAAGCCCGCCGGGTTTAGTTAAGATGTAGTAGAACCCCTGATTTCTTATTTCTCTGACGCAGCGACCCAAAGTGGATCTTGGCATCTCTAATAAATTTATTTGAACCCGTGTCAAAATTGGTTATTCTATTTTACGATAAAACGATTTGTAAACCATAATAAATTACAAACCGAATTCATATCGCATTCAGATATGTCCAAAATCAGAAATTGCTTATTAAAGAGGAATGTTTTGGTATGAAGTTTTTTTTTTTGTTTTTTTTTTCCAGCACGGAAATACATGTTGAATGATTTTCTTTGTTTATCAATCTATTAGCTAAATTGATGTATTGGCCCATAAATTCGCCAAAATGTATACAAAATTTTATTAATTAATTAAAATAGTTAAACGAAATTTTTTGTAAAAAATAGCATACCATATAAATAAAAATTGTTTTAAAAAAAACTTGTACCTCCAAATGAATTTACCGTTCATGCTGATTCAATCACACATATACAATGTGAACAGGTTGCTCTTATTTCTTAAAATACTACTGTGCCTAATGAAAGTTATTTGTTATGTTTAGTTATTTGGTGTTACTCCTGATGAAAAGTTTCTTAAATTCCGAAAAAAAGGATACGCACTCTGAATGAAATATGTGACGTATTTTTGAAAGCTGTTCTAAAACGACAAGACAATTTACATTTGTCTTTTTTAACTTCTAAAATAAGTTAATCATGACAACATGCTTCCATCCTGTCTATTGTATTACATCATTGTAAATATATTTTCACAAGTAGAACAAGTTTACGAAAATGATTGAATTGGGAATAATAACAGGACAAAACCACTTCTTGTCATACTACTGATATCTTGATATAGCTTGGGATTCATTCAAATGCCATAATTTTCGATAACTTCTTCTACTCGTTATTATTTTTTCAAGCATAACGAACACATATTGAACTGCAATCTAAATTTTCCTATAACTACGGAAATCATAGACTGCAAGTATTGTGACTTAGGTGCCCAAGGCCCCGAATAACAACCATAAGTTCAACACTGTTATGGAACTATGAAGAGTGATTCGCTTGGGACGTAAAGTCCCGACTGTCAGCATGAGCTGACAGATCACTCGACGGGCAGCGTTGACTACAGGGCGGCACGCTAGTTCGCCTCAGCTATTGGCGGAGAGTGTGGGGAGGTTCCACAAAAAAAACCTGCCGCTGCCGTCAGCCATAATCAAACAAATTTCGTGCCTTACGTCACTTACCTGTACCTTGTGGAAGGCGCAGATGCTTTGCCTTCCTTGCCGGCCCCATCCTCCCATCTGACTCTGAGGGGCATAATTCGTCAGAGTCCCTAGTTGACCTGGAAAGAGAGAGAGAGAGAGAGAGATAGAGAGAGAGAGAGAGAGAGAGACTAGGCGAGCCTAGACGACCTTCATTCCATGTCTTACCAAAGTGGAAGAATTTGAATATTTAAGATAAAAAAAAATTCAAACACTTAAATCTAACTAGAAAAGTTGCTCTGAATCTAATTTTTTTGTTCGGTACCTTCGATAATGTGTAGTATTCGACTAATTAACTATAGCTAGGTATATATAAAGCATTAAACAACAAAATTAAAAAAAAAACATATATATGTGCTAGTATAGCTTTAGATTGAAGCTGTGTGAATATATGAAAAAAAATATCACTAACGAAGAAGCTTTACAGTGCAAGTCGCTACAAACGTCTGAGTATATACATATGCCAAAGTAAAAGTGCAATATATCAATAATACTCACAGTTAAAATTCCACGGCCTGATGAAGCGCTTCAGCATACGCCATCTAGTTGAAAATTAAATTAGAATCTAATGCTTCGACTTGCTGTCTGTAGCCTCGATCACAGACTAATATGTTGGGTTGAAATGAGATTGCCCAGCGGCACTTGTATCTACACTTATCTCTTGAACGAAATTAACTAAGAAAATGCGGAACGTACTTATAATAAAAATTAGAATTTAAAACAATTTACAAATTGTTTTTGTAGTTGACTACTGTCTCTACTTTGTGCAATCCCGTCGAACACGCTCTCAACTGAACTGCTTGACTATTCTGTATGAAAACGCTTCGGTTTCGTTCTACGCTTCAGGAACCTCACAGCCACGTATTATAAACACTTGATGAAAACTCTATTTTCTTTTGGGTGCTCGTCCAATCCTGGTGTAGCTCTTTTATTTTGAACAAATTCCCTTTCAACGATGCGTAAACTTGACGTAACTAATACCTCATTCTATATATTTAAGATCAAGACAACAATATATATATAGAAATCAGCAATTTAGGCGAGTCTGCAACTCAGGAAAATAGCTGAACAATATTGAGCTATTCAATTTTTTTGCGTTTGTCGATTAACTGCTCTGACATTAGTAGCACTGGAATTTCTAAACATGGTTGACGGATATATTGGAATTTTCTTTTTCACAGCAGCCCGTATTTTGTTGACTCTTTTATTTGGTACAATGGGGCACATTACACTTCCAAAGGTCGTGTTGAAAACTGTATGGCTCTGGAATTATCCTAATTTCCTGTTGATTTCGTCTACAATCCGCACACACTACACTCGCCCTCCTGTTTCAAAAATATAATTCCCTTTTTATGTTTTCCGGGTACTTACGTTATCACCAAAATTACAATTATCTCAATCTCATCGGATCGAACAAATCTATTCGGAAAAAGTTTTTTCGTTTTTTTTCCACCACTACGTACTTTCACGTCAAATTTTCTCGAACATTTTCTGACCTTCTTTCACCTTCATCCGTCACTTTTGTTCCGACCTGTCCGTATTTTTCTCTTTGGCCGTAATTGGTGTCATTACCGACCATAACAACACATCAATATATTGCCCTATGCAATATATTAATGTATCTCAAGTTGACCCTGAACACATAAAATTATTTAATTTAGTTAATCTCATTCAAATTCATTCTTCCTCATTATAATAAAATGCAATTACGCATAAATTTCATTTCGTTATCAGGCACACAATCTATTCTCAGGATATACATACTTACCAACCTACAGTGTCTTCTTCTCCTTTTTCGTATGTACGTCGTACACTTCATTCCTAAAATCTAATTCTATGTATGTGCATACATACATATATCACTTATTTCCTAAAATCTAATTGTATGCACAAACTTACATACAATTATTTCGCCTTCTTAAAATTAATATCATAAGACAGTTGTGCATATCGGGCTTCATTCAACATTTCTTGATGTACTTTGATTGAACCAAGTTTTTTTGCATTTTCTCACGAACGTTTTTTCCACCGTGTCGCACAGTTTGGCAGCGGCCCTTCAAAGTTGGCCTTAAATCACAAGGCATAATGAATGGATACCTAAGTTTTTAAAGGTATTATTAAAGGTATATTCGAATTCGAATTTCGAATATTTTCGAAAATTTGAACTTCGAAAGTTTCAGCGAATTCTGTAATCGAAATTTAATCCAATTTCGAATTTTATGATTTCAAATGATAGATAATGTGATTACCATCTAAAGCGTTTTACAGATTTTTGAATTTTCGTTTTGGCAGGGAAAACATACTTTTTTTTTGTTTTCACTTCATAACTTTTACACCTTAAGCTACAACAGGATGAAATTTGGTGTATTTATTCATATTCTAAATGAGAAAATTCTCGTTGTTCGAAATTTGGTTTAACGAAAACTTTAATTTTTCGAAAATCAAAATTTTTTTATAACCAAGTTTTTATTCGTCAAATAATAACATACGATATTATTTGTTATTCAATATCAACATCTGGGTATTGTATATTGAGCCTTTGACGTGACTTAAAGTCCGATTTAAAGCGTGTAAGGTTTTTTTCAATTCCTTAACATTTTCTTCAGAATATTTTGTTCGGATGTTGATCTCTTCTCTAAAAAGCATTATTCGGTCCTGAATTTCATTGTTGCCTGAGCTTATTATAAGACCAAAAAGTTCTTTTCACGTTATGAACATTGTATTGGGACTCATCGCTGAAAGTATTGAAGGAATATTTGATTTTTATTAAAATTGACTATCTTTTAAAAAGTCCGAGGTAAGGAGCAAATAAGAGCAGGCAGCAAGATCATTAGATCATTAGAAAAACGAAAAAACCAAAACCAAAATCCAAAACTAATAATGTACGTATTTCCGAGAATAATTTAAACCAACTAATAATTTACGGGCATTTTATGTTGTAGCAAGGATTTAAAACTACATACACTTCTTTGTAAGTAATGGTTACTAAAATGATATTGCATACCTGAACTTGAAGGTTTCATAACGAAAGAGTGGAATATTTCAGAAATCAAAGTCATAATAAATGCACAAAAACAGGTAAAAACAAACGATAATATCACATCCGCAAATAAATGGCCGCAACTTAGTCATCCTGGAGAGGAAATAAATTGAGTTGACGACCGTACGATCTCGGTTTATAGTGCGCAGGACAGTAAGGTATATGAAAATAATAAAAACGATCGCGCATATGCTATTTCATTTTTTCATTTATGGCTAACTTCATAGATCAATTGCCTCGCTGTGTGTCGTGATAAAGCAATAAAATAATAAAAAAGCTTTCATGATTACCTGTGGACAGCAACCCCAAACCTCGAAGAGTCGTTTTTTCACCCGTCCAGTGGACGCCTCGTTCAGTTTAATCAAGCCTCCAAAATTGTTGAAAAGTGATCACTAAATTAGCATACATCAAATTCTCAAAAGTGCTCTTTAATTTACATTAACTCAGTTCTTACAAATTGTTAAAAGAGCTAGCTGAAACCGTTAGACATATAATGAAAAACTAAACAAAACCTTCAGTTTTCACTGTGTTTCTTTTTTGATTTTTTTAAATTTCCATAATCAATAGTTTCATCGATCTCTTCTTCCTGGATGTGCCAGGAAGCACGAAGGATTGCCGACATAATATCTGTTTATAATGAAATTTCTGTTTTTCTACAATTTCTTTCGGCAATATAGCGTTCTCGGTTCAGTAGTGTATATTAATGCCTAAGTGAGAAATGCTACTGCATTCTGCATGGATTGTATCATTTTTCTCGAGTGACATATATTTAATCCTTCTGTTGTGGTTTTATTTTACCTAGAAAACAAATTCTGCTCTTATCAACAAACTTCGTAATTCTTTTTTAATTTTATTTAAATTTTAAAAGTGTAAATTTAAGAAATATATAACATTAAAACCTATAAAAATGCAACCAATAAATTTTACTTATAAGCTAATCATGCTTAAAACAGTAGAATAAAAAATTGCGTCAATAATTTCAGCAGCATGCCTAGTCGTATGTCTGTTTGTTTTTAGTTTAATAAACACTTATAAAATAAGTTTGGTGTTGTACTCTATTTCCTAAGAAATGGGGAAAGTGATTAAATAAAAAAGACGCCCAAATATTTTATCATAATTTAAAACTGAAAACCCTGATGGGTCTAATAATTTGGCATCAGTTTAATAAGAAAACATTTTTGTTTTAACGAAGTAAAAGTAATATTTCTGGCACCTTAAAAATGAGGAATTTGACATAGAACCTGTAGTGATTTACTTACTTTTCAGTTCGATATTAATTATATTTCTAATTTAAAGTAAAATTAATTTTAAATAATCTAATCTAGATACAATTTGTATGAAGGCACACCATTGAAAAAAGAATTAAACAGGAACCCCCTGACTATACACTGTGAAAAAGTACTTGGATTTAACTTAATTTGACTTATTTTGACGTTTCTGAAAGTAAAAATTTCAGATTTCCGGGATTTCAGTGAAACTTTTCTAATTTTATTAGTTTTAATAAACATGTATTAGACATTTGAAATAGTGTTGTTTCGAAAGCATAAGTGAATATTTTTATGCGTTTCAGTGTTTTGTTAAATTAAAGCTATTAAGCTGGTTCAGTCTACGAACCTAAAAATAAACAAACAAGATTTACTTAAAAAGCAAATCCTTACCTGTAGCAAAATCCCTCTCCACAACTACGACAGATTCTTCTAACCTCCAAACGCACAAACTGAATATAAATTCGAAAAAATCATAATAAGGTAAACATTTTTATAATCAATTATTCAAAAATACTTATCTGAGAGCCTGCAGCAACACAGATGTGATAGCAATTTAGAATATATAAACTAATGGAAGCTAAATATCGTGTAAAAGCCGTGTAGGTATGAGGGAGTTCTATGGCAAAGGGATAGAAAGGTAAGAAGAATTTAACTTTTGTTAACTTGCTAATGTCAATTAGAAGTAAATGCCAAATTCGTTTTCATATCTTGTGAGTTTTTCATAAAAGTCCTTAAATTGTTCACTGATTTAACTCCATTTTGATTAATAACATTTGAAGTGACAATTTTGTGGTTAAGCCTTGGACTTAATTAATAATGGTGTGCGTATTTTAATAGTGAATTGTGCTGTGCGGTGCTGTTGCAAAAATTGCCGAAATAATTCCGGAAAGGCATTTTTAGGGAAAGTTGCAGTCGTGAATTTAAATCAAAAGGTTTATTTTATGGAAATACGCAAAAAGAAGTGAAAAAAGGATGGAGAAACAAAAATATCATTATATATGTTTAAATTATTTTTTGTTTACATTTTTTTTGAATGTTTCACCTTACAATTTTATTTAATTGGAAATAATTCCGGCAAATCTTCCTTTAAAAACATAATTCTACCACATAGTAGGAAATGTCGTAAATTTTCGGGCTTTTTGCGCTTCAACAAGCATTTGGCATTGCGTTCTGAACAGTCAATCCAGATGGATCGGTTATATTGAAATCAATATTAGTTTCTAGTTTCGGGCAGCGGTGACGTCCACAATAAATAAGTTCAAGTTTTGAAACAGGTCAAATCTATGTATGCGGGCATTAGCCCATTCATTTCCAAAACAACAGGAAAATAACACTAATGAATAAGCAAAATCAGCTACAGTACAGATAGCGCTGCAGGTCAATACGTTGACGCTCCTGCTACGCTTCGTGGATTATTTATTAGTTGTAGCTGAAATTTGCTACATGGTGTTTTCATATGTATATAGAAAATATACTGTGAACGATCAGTTCTAGATGTTTCTATTGTACTGAAAATTTCTTCAGAAATCTAAGAAATCTTACGAAATTCGTTATAATCATTTTTGCTGTCCGACGAACCATACTAGAAATATATGCGAAAATTGACTTCAAAAATCAAACTTTCACCACTGCCCGAAACTCGAAACTAATATTGATTTCAATACAACCATCTGGATTGACTGTTCAGAACGCAATGCTAAATGCTTGGTGAAGCGGAAAAAGCCCGAAAACTTACGACATTTCCCACTATGTGGTAGAACTATGTTCAAGTATTCATACGAAATTTCATACGGGCACTCATCTAGGGTATCATAAAAATTTGTCTTACAAGGAGACCGTCCCTACTAGTCATCACCGATTCCAAATTCACAGTATATGTTAGGCTCCACATAACTAAACAAAACACAAATAATGCATAATGTAGGGGAGCCCGGGGATTTGTAGGAAAATGTTCAAATTTGCACATTTTTACGGGAGTGGTCGCGGTTAAATTGCAACAGAATTTGAACTTAAGTGCCAGAAAACTAAATACCAACCACAGAGGAGGTATCTAGATTTTCAATTCTGTAAGTAGCATTTCCGTCCGTTTTCAAAGATCGCCGGTAGATGGTAAAAAGTGGGTATGCAAAATTTTTATAGATTTTTTTTTTTCAAATAGGTAAATGACATCCGATCTTCCTGAAATTTCGTACTGATAATCTCTTAATAAAAGCGCATCCATAAAAAAAAAACAAAAAGTTGGTTCAATCGATACGTTGTAGAAAAACATTTCGAAGTTAATTTTTTACACAAAATTTTGGTCGTCGAAAATTAAATTTCGCAACTTAATCAGAAGGGTAGGGAAACAGTACACCCGAATTCAGGAAATGAGATACTTTTTCCCATTGGTGTATACGAATGACCTTTTGACATTGAATTTATCATCCGACTTTGATGAAGTTGTGTACGAATATTCTGCACAGATGAAAAATAATTTATTTTTTTATTTTATTTTGTTCAAGAAAGAATTTTTTGGGATATCTCCGGTATATAGCAAAAGGTAAAAAATGTTCTAATTTGTTATTTCATCACGCGTTTCGTGTCAGCAGAAAACCTTACACTCATCGGTGCAGCTTGGTTTTCTACCTGCTGCAGACGCTTGAAAATAGATCAAACTGATCTCTTCTCATATAAACTCAGAATAAATTCTGGGTGTGAATTATATGAGGAAAAAACACTCTTATCATGCCCAGGAGGAAATATAAACAGATTACCTTTGGACTTTTTACCGGGTTAAACTTAATTTTGTTCAAGAAAGAATTTTTTGAGATTCTCCGGTATATAGCAAAAGCTAAAAAATGTTCTAATTTGTTACTTCATCACACAACCCATTAATTTTTGGTGACAAGTTTCAAGTCTTGGTTTGACTCATCGACAGGTCACAAATAGCGAAATTGGGTGATTTGAAAAACAAATGAAAAAAATGAAAAAAAAAGAAGAAAGAAATGAAAAGTTTGAGAAAAATAGAAAAGAAAAAACAATTTTTTTATTTATAAAAATATTTAAAAAAAATTTAAAGAAACAGATTCATTCGAAGCGAATCGAACCTGTATACGCCACGCAGTGGGCTGAAAAATAAAGAAGAAAAGGGAGAAGAAGAAGCGTTTCGTGTCAGCAGAAAACCTTACACTCATCGGTGCAGCTTGGTTTTCTGCCTGCTGCAGACGCTTGAAAATAGATCAAACTGATCTCTTCTCATATAAACTCAGAATAAATTCTGGGTGTGAATTATATGAGGAAAAATCACTCCTATGCAGGTTCGATTCGCTTCGAATGAATCTGGTTCTTTAAATTTTTTTTAATTTTTTTAATAAATAAATATTCATTTCTTTCTTTTTTTCATTTGTTTTTCAAATCACCCAATTTCAGAGAAAGAAGAACTTTAAGAACTTTTATTTTTAATGATTTAATGATTTCCTTCGCCATCATTGATCGATTCTAACAAGTGTAGGTTCGATTCCCGTCCGCGGGAAAAATAAATAAAATTGAATTTACAATTTATTTGTGCGCTTTCATCGTTACTGGTTAATGCAAGCTGAAAGCAAAAACGTGGCTTAGTAGACTAGTGACAAACGTAATAAATTGATGAATGCAAGAGGGAAAATCATCTGTCTCGTTAGCTCAGTGATAAGAGCAGTCGCCCGGCAAGCGAAAGGTCCCGGTTTCAAACCCCGGACGAGGCGGTTGTTTTTTCTTCTTGCATTTATAAATTTGATTTAGAATCATTAAAAATAAAAGTTGTTAAATTTCTTCTTCCTCCATCACCCAATTTCGCTATTTGTGACCTGTTGATGAGTCAAACCAAGACTTGAAACTTGTCACCAAAAATTAATGGGTTGTGTGATGAAATAACAAATTAGAACATTTTTTAGCTTTTGCTATATACCGGAGAATCCCAAAAAATTCTTTCTTGAACAAAATTAAGTTTAACCCGGTAAAAAGTCCAAAGGTAATCTTTTTATTTATTTTTCCTCCTGGGCATGTATAGGAGTGTTTTTTCCTCCAGAATTTATTCTGAGTTTATATGAGAAGAGATCAGTTTGATCTATTTTCAAGCGTCTGCAGCAGGTAGAAAACCAAGCTGCACCGATGAGTGAAAGGTTTTCTGCTGACACGAAACGCGTGATGAAATAACAAATTAGAACATTTTTTAGCTTTTGCTATATACCGGAGATATCCCAAAAAATTCTTTCTTGAACAAAATTAAGTTTAACCCGGTAAAAAGTCAAAAAAGAGTAATCTTTTTATTTATTTTTTATTTTAATATAATAATATATATAATAGATTATAGATAATTGTAAGGAAAAGAAAGTGGCTTTAATGTTGCGACTATACCCTCAAGATGGTAATTTTCAAAGTATTCCGAAAAGTGTTAATTTTAACCCCGGGATCACCTATATTATGCATTATTTCGGTATCGCTTGGCCATCTGGAGGTCGCACTTGCGTCACTCTCATTTCTAGTCAAGCCCAACATATACTGTGAATTTGGACGGAACGGTGATGGCGAGTAGGGACCTTCTCCTTGTTAGACCAATCCTAGCTGTTTTACTTGTTTAATTTCTAGAATAAATTAATCAGGACATTGACATTCCAAGAAGAACTGCATCTGACCCAGTATTCTAAAGCACTACCATTACCATATCCAGTAGCATCGTTAATTTCAGCAGAGTTCGTAGCAAAAATCGTATGTAAATGTAATTAGCAAAAGTGCATTGTGATTTTATGAGTAACCTTTCACCGAAAAGTCTTGGAACCATGTGTGCCATGCTCAATGTTCGTAGACAGTACGACATCCGATTCCAATACGAACTTTACTTCATATGAATTATTGTATGGATACCATCCAAGAATTTCGTCTAGTCTTAAAGCTACACCTGAATCATTTATAATTACAACAACTATGCAGTTCAGGTTAGGGCGATTACAGTAAACTCATCAAATACTACGGTTGAAATTTTCCACGTAAATAACAAACTTTTATTCCAATTTAAAATCCCTCTTTCTTATAGAGAGACATGTACCTCTACAATGGAATACTTATTTCCACTCTATCAATTTCAAAGACGGTATTTATTAAACCTAACTAGTACTGAGCACTTCTTGATGGATTCTAATAAGGAACACTACTATCCAATGTATAAGTTCAATTTTGAAACTTATATATTGGACATTTATGAAGATTTACATATAAGCAATACAAACTTTGAGCATAATTCATGCGAATTTAATGTATCATAAAACTGTCTCCAGTACTTGTGAAATACTTGAAATTAATTAAATGGACTTCTGAATATGGTTGTCCTAACAAAATCAATGGATTCTTACCATAGCAATCGAAACAAGCGTTGAAACATTGTGCAAAGAGTCCATAAAGCAGGAAAAAACAATGACGCTCGTTGGTAGCGGGAATTTCATCCGGATGTTCCTTGCAAGGTAAAAATTTTACCATTATGGGACATGACTATGTGTCAACCTGACTCAATTTTAAATAGAAAAATGTCATTTCGCTAAGCCAAATAACAATATCCCTTAAACAATATTTCTAAAAAATTTAAACGACGAAAGTCTAGAAAATTTTAAGCAGATCTAAGAGTCTAAGAGGAACAAGAAAGTAAGGAACTAAGTCCTGTGCCTTAACATGATATGCAACATTATCATTTCTGTTCTAATAGCAAAAATTTTAGTAATAGTAGGGTAGGTTAAGTTAGGTTAGAGTGGCCAACACGTAAACTCCTGCGAGAACATTTATGGCCCAGTGTGATACCACCTTATTGGGAAAGACACCTCCGATTTAGGGGTTGCGCTGATGCCAGCCACAAGAGTTAATTAACCTTACCAGGTCCCCCAACTCCTTGTCTGCTAGCTCCTCGAATTCGCCGAAGAAGTAGCTGCCGAGCGCATTCCTTCAACGCCTGGCACGGTTAAGACATTCACACAGCAAGTGTTGAACGCTCTCAACCTCTTCCTCATCTATCCAACTTTTGCAGAAATGGAGCTTGCATGAACCCTGCATGTCTACCAAAGAGGCAGTGTCCCGTAATAGCTGCGATAAGGTTACAAACATCATTACGGTTCCTTCTCAGTAGAGTTTCAGTCCTACTAGGAAAAATCTCAGGCCGCAGCTATCCTTAATTTGCGCATGTCGTCAATTTTTTCCATCTGCGATTAGTTAGCTTACAGGCCTGTACGTCTAAAATACCCTTTACTGATTCTAGGGCTGATCTATGGGTTCCTAAGCTAGGTAAGTAGTCATAGCACATCCCTTCCTGGCCAGATCATCAGCTGCCTCGTTTCCAGGTATGTCACTGTGACCACTGCGACACCGTTGCACAAGACGCCATCTAATGGCGTTCGATTTCAGGATCTTGGTTGCAGCTTCGCTGTCAATAAAAATCCTGATAACTCATTCACTCGGTACAATAAAAGTTATTGCCAACAGCCTTGCTGATTTTCTAATAGCCAAAACCTCCGTGTGGATCATACTACAGTAGTCCTGTAGGCGGTACGATTCCTGCATTTGAGAGAATACTGAGTACACCCCGGCTGCCACTCATAGGCCTCACATAATAGAGCTGTACATCCAGTGCACGATGTGAGGATCTGTGCCGAAAGTTCTCTTGCAGGTATACAGCGCCATGGCCGCCTTTTTGACGTGCTTATTCACATTTATCCTCCAATTTGATTTGGACTCTAGTATCACTCCTACGTATTTGGCGTCAGTTTTATATTCAAGAGTAATTCTCTCCAGTTTTGGGGTAGCAAAATTCGGAATAGCTCTCCCCTGTGTAAGGAGGATTAGTTCAGTCTTTGCGGGGTTGAGCCCCAGATCAGAACTCTGAGCCCAGTTAAGTAGCTCCTACAATGTTCTTTGGCTTAGTTCGTATCGTCGATAGAATTTTTATCCGCGACCAGGATGACTAAATCATCAGCAAATGCTACCGCTTTTATACCCTCCTTCTATAAAAGGGCGAGAGTACCATCAACCACCACTAGCCACAGCCTCCTTTTTGTGAAGTACCTCTGGGCACCTCTTGGTAACATTATTGCTGCCAAGCTCTGCGTATACTAGGTGGTTACTTAGTATTGAGTTAATCCATCTGCATATACAGGATTTGAATCCTAAAGTAATCAGGGCCAATATTCTAACATTGTTACAGGCTCTCTCGGTATTCAGAAATGCAGCTATGCTGTTTTCTTCTTTATCGATTGATTTTTCAATAGTTCCTACTACGTCATGTGGTGAGGTTTCAACCGACTTACCTTTAAGGTAGGTTTGCGTGCTGTTTAATAATAATAACTTATCTAATTTTTTAAAATAAGCTAATAGCTAAGATAAAAATAAAGCGAAGTATAGAATCACCTCTTGACGAAAAAAAAAGATATATTAAACATTTCGAAAGGAGTCCAATGTGAAAATACAATGCAAGATGTATATGTAACGGCTAAATTAGCACAATTGTGTCATACCACCAAGTAAGCTTTAAGTTACTAACATGGAAATACTTGCAACCAAATGTTACACTGACCTTTTATGTTATAATTACGTGCTTCTTTGGTAAGACAATTATTATATTTAGGAAAATTAAACATATCAGGCAGGGAAAATAAGAATAAAATATGGCTAACTATGCAACAGTAATGATCAAAACAATAAAGAAATTTAGTAATAATTTTTCTTTGCATCACAATTACATAAAAAAAATATGTATTCGTTGTACCAAATTTATAACATAATTTAATATTTTTAATATTTTTTTATTAAATTTATGGTTGCACTAGAATTATGGTACACAGTACTATAAAAAGTGCTATAAAAAGAGCATTATATTTTTCTTTATCAAAATCTTTTTAAAGTATTTTTAATAATGGTGAATAAATTCTTAGTAAAATTACTCATATTAACTATAAAGCGAACTATTGTTGCGAATCGTGTTGAATTGGAAAGCCGGAATAGAGTCGAATTTTTAACAGAGAAGAACCATAACATGCTTCAAATCTAGCATTTTTCAACTATGGACCACATCTTGTCGTTTTTCCTATTGTCCAACGTTAGTTTTGTTAACATATCTTGATCATTAAAAGTTAAGCCCACCCAAAGTCATCCAACTATCATTTCGGTCGTAGAACTTTCCATCGTCAAAGTAAAAAAAAAAAAAAAAATAAGTCAATTGTTCAAATCAATAAGTATAGTTTTGTATGTAGTGAATTAAGTCGTTAATCTTTAAAATAAAATCATTTCTCACATTCCCTAATTTCTTTCCATATCTCCGTCCTGCCATGCTGTGCTTTGCATCATGGGGTATCCCCTGAGCTTGGCTTAATAATACTAATAAAAAAAGAAAAAAAAGTCCTATATTTCGGAAACCGGCAGTATTTTCCTTTAACAGAACCTGCAATTCTTTTCGTTTATTTACAGCAGACTCCCATACAGTCCAGATATGAAAATATGGTTGTATATATTGTTTAACATGTGTTTGATTTACTCCATATCTGCATATCCGTTCCAATACGCAACTGGGTTTCAAATTTTTGAGTAGGCAGAAAATCAAATTGGTCGATATGCCTTGAATGTTGAGCAGTTAATCCTGACAGAATCGGAAATAAACGCAACCTTGTCATCTTGCCACTGCTGGTACAGTGTATAGTATATTTTTATATATGCAAAGAAGTGTTAAAGTTTGATAGTAAATGAGTGGCCCGAGCTCTGAAGCAGGGCAGAAAATTTGCCAGCTGATGCTTGTTGTCTAAATGAACGTATCACAAATCTTTCCGGATCGTTCTTCTCCTATCCAGGAAATAACATTGAAATGAAAAGTTTTGGTTCGGAAAGTCGTAGAATCATCGCCAGGATAGTCAGGAAAGTATTCATCCAACAGGATTTTTAAAGACTCTCCAGTAGAAGAGGCCTGCTACTCGTCATTGTTCATGATGAGTTCGGTTTGAATAATAAGAATTTCACATTTAGAATTTGGAATTTCCGTAAAAAATGATGGGATTCAGATCTTTGTAATATACTAAAATAAAATATCTCGTATGTAATGCGGTACCGGTTAATTCGTGCGGTTTTCTAACAGATGGCGTAACTTGTTTTATATTCCAGTGATTCTCCTTTTCCAAATATGTGTTGGAAGGCTACTGTCATATAGTTTCAGAATCAGTATGTGTCATTTAGCTGAAGCGTAAACAACAATACTTTTTTTTACTCTGAAAATGTCGAATTTTGTGGCGAATAAAGTGTTTTTGCTGGGAGTACTTCTTCATTACTTCAATATGAAGAAAAAGGCTGCCGAAAGTCATCGTATTTTGGTGGAAGTGTATGGTGTGCATGCTCTAGCTGAGCGTACGTGCCAGAAGTGGTTTGCACGGTTTAAAAGTGGCAATTTTGACTTGGAGGACGATGAACGATGAACGGCCCGGACAGCCAAAAAAGTTTGAAGACCACCAATTGGAGACACTGCTCGACCAAGATCCATCCCAAACGCAAGAAGAACTTGCAAAATCACTTGGCGTCGCTCAACAAACCATTTCCGATCGTCTAAAAGCAATGGGAATGATCCGGAAGGTAGGCCATTGGGTGCCGTATGAATTGAAGCCAAGTGACGTCGAACGCCGTTTTTCGCGTGTGAACAACTGCTTCAACGGCACAAAAGAAAAAGTTTTTTGCATCGAATTGTCACTGGCGATGAAAAGTGGGTCCATTATGATAATCCTAAACGTCGGGCAACGTATGGATACCCCGGCCATGCATCATCATCGACGGCCGTTAAAAAAAACGATCACAGGGGCAGTCTACCGACGACAATTGATGCGTTTGAGCCGAGCACTGCGCGAAAAACGGCCGGAATATGAACAAAGGCACAGCAAGGTAATTTTGCAACATGACAATGCTCGGCCACATGTTGCACAGGTCGTCAAAACCTACCTTGAAACGCTCAAATGGGATGTCCTACCCCACCCGCCGTATAGTCCAGACCTTGCGCCATCCGATTACTATCTCTTCCGATCAATGCAACATGGCCTGGCTGACCAGCACTTCTCCAATTATGAAGAAGTCAAAAATTGGATCGGTTCGTGGATAGCGGAGAACCCGGCCGAATTTTTCAGAAAGGGTATTCGTGAATTGCCAGAAAAATGGGAAAAGGTTATAGCTAGCGATGGACAATACTTTGAATATTAAATTTGTAACCATTTTTTCACAATAAAGCTTCAATTTTCGAAAAAAAACCGCACGAATTAACCGGTACACCTTAATTATTTTATCTACTAGTTGTTTTCAGAGAGACTGCCTTAGGTGACACGTTCCATTGTTTTTATTAGCTTTGATAACTTTTGCTAGTTTCTAATTTTTTTTTAAAGATTTCCACAGAATTTTCGATTTCGGTTAGTAGATTTTATATTTTAGACCTCGGTTACAGATGAATCTTCATGCTCGGGAGTAGAACTTACGGTTCCAAGATCTATTTATACCATATATAAAATAACGCGGCTGCCTATTTCTAGTCCCAAGATTTTATCAGACTTTTCTTATTTATTCCATTTTCTACACATTGCTCCACCAGAGTACAAAAAGCATTCCTACAGCATCCAATTAATTGTTTTACTCTAAATCATTGTGCAGATTCAAAGAATCCAAAACCACATCCACCTCAAATCTTGCCTTGTGGCGAGGCATATTATTCTAAATAGTTTAACACAATTATTATTTCATAAAATATGTATCACAATCCTTACCATCCCCGCCGCAGTGAAAATTGATATCAAGCTGTCTTCATTTTATACAATTTAGTTAATATCCCGAGTGTTGTACAGCATGTGTCGGATATTATGTGATTAACAATATAAGACCATTTTTGGAACTTGACTTATCGTCAGCATCCCATCATTCTGTGGCAATTTCCAACACATTTATCACCGTCATATCTTTATATCCAAGTTACCCTCACGTAACAGTATGACAGGCAACAGATCTCCTCCTGTAAAACCTCCCTGGCGCAGCATAGGGTAATGTTTACATAAAAAAGCGATCACCCCATTTGCTTACAATGCGACAATGAAAAATCTAATTTCCTCCATCCGAGCCAGCAGCTGCTGTTTGTCGTCACCGGATCGCATCGGGGAGGCGAAAATGAGATAAAAGTAAAAGCCCGCGGAGAATCGGCAAATTCAAGGGAAAAGCTCTCACAAAAGTACTTTGCCATGAATTTTCGCCTTTCCATCTGCCCCGTGTCTGGCTTTTAATATGACGACACATTTTTTCTTATTTTTTTCCATCCCTTGGAGTTCTTTTTTCTGCCGCCGGTGTTGTATGTCAGCTTATTATTGAAGGTAGCTATGATGGGGATGTTATGTTTATACTAACGTGTCATATAAAAACGTGCACCTACCCAAATATGTACGAGAATTTCTCTCTGCTTTGCTGACATACCTGAAAACGTTGCAGACGTCCGGGAATTTCATATGAGATTTTCCATGAAAGACGATTTTGAGCACAATCAAGTACTGAGATTTGTATATTTCAACACCCCGTCAAATCTTGTGGTATTTCTACTTTGGGGTAGAAAAAGATTAGAAAAAATGTTTTTTTTTTTTTTTTGTTTTAACATAGGCAAATATGTATATATAATATGTATAAGCATATTACCCTACCCGAGTAGATTACTGTATATTCCCCATATAGGTGGAGGAGCATAATAAGTAAGACTAAGACGACGAGAAAGGGTGTCTTCGCTGTAGCTATACCAATATGTACGTATTGAGGGTAAGCATTGGCATATATGCTTTTGCAGTGCACGCTGCAGTCCCCGATTCTACTAAAGAATTATTAGAAATTATGGAATGACCCTGGAATGTGTACGATAAATTCCGCCGGCACTTCTTTGTTTGGGAAAATAAGTAAAGAAACAGATGAATGATAACAATTTAGTCAACAATAATCATTTTCACGAAGCCCGTACTACAAATACTTTTCCGGAGATAAAAGTTCGCAGACGAACATCCCATTCCAACCGACAACAATTATCTGGTTTTAATTTTGAGATCTAGATTGTGCTTAGTCCGCCACGAACTAGAACGGTTGTGGGAATTAAAAAACTAATTATGTGATGCAGGAAATGAAATGGCACAATAACGTTCCAGGGAAAGTCCGTGATACATACCATCTTCTTTTCACGCTATAAGCCCCGGAATCAATTTTATTTATTTTATTTTATTTTACCAATATTTGAAATGATAACAAAACGTAATTTAATCACACTTAGAATGGAACTAGTCTACTCGAGGTATGTAGCTGTGCATCTATGTGCGCAATTTAATTTGGGCTTAGAAGACAATCACTCAGGCCGTTAATTAATGCAGTCACTGTATTTGGTACTTTTAGACCTTTTATTTTAAGAAGATAAGCAAATCCAAGCATCCAGCATTGAGCACATAAAATTAGGTTTACAATCTAACCCCAAAGGCAATAATCGAGTTCGTCCAAATTAACATGTTGAACTTGACTAGAAATGAAAGTGACGCAAGTAGGAAGTTCAGATGGCCAAGTGAAACCGAAATAATGCGTAACGTACGAGTATGTAGGTGAACCCGGTGTTAAAATTAAGACTTTTCGGAAAACTTTCATAATTACCATCTTGTGGGTACGCTCGCAACATTTAACCCACTTCCTTTTCATTACAATTATCTATGCAGTCTGCTATCTTTCATATACAGAAAACTAGAAGTCATTACCCCAATTAGTTTAGAAGCATTTTCCAAAATAAGATTGTAATGTGTGCTAAATTACTTTCAACTTACATTAATTAGCAGCATATACTGGAAAGTTTCTACATTTATCTTTCGGCCAAATTCCAATCGAATTTGAAAATTCTTTATGCAAAGTTCATTGTGAATTTTTTATGATTTTTTGAAACTATTACGAGATTCATATGGTAGCGGGTTACATAGCGGTAACCCGTGGAGGGTTACTTATATATACAGTGGCTCGCAAAAGTAAGTAAACATCGTATTCTTCGGAATAAAGTTCACTTCCATTGAGTGATCACGCAGCTGAACTTTGATTTGTCATTCATGTGTTTGCCTTTGTTTTAAGTGTTGCAAAAGTAAGTAAACAGACGGTTATTAGGTGCGATTCGTGATAGTTAAACCATGTTTTATTGTGTTTTTTTCATTGACATCATCTACTTCCTGTTTCTGAGATGGATAAGGGAATTTGTACACACTTTTAAATTTTAACGGCATTTTTGCTCTAATTATGTATGTAAGCGTAAAAATCGATATTTTTTTGCGTAGGTTGGACAGAAAATAAGAAAATTTCAACATTTTACGACAGAAGAGTGAAAGGTGGTAATAAAAATGAGAAACGAAAAACAATCTTACCGTAAGATTGCACTTTTTTTTTGGTAAAATAGTGGCCGCAGTGTACAAAGTCGTTAAGGCATATAAAAATGTGGAAGGGTTTCGGCATTACCAAAGCCAGGCAGACCAAGATGTACATCAGAAAGAGATAATTTAAGGATTTTTAATATTTCGTCATCAAATGTGAAGCTCTCTGCTGCCAAAATTCAAGCTAAGTTACTGAACGAAGGAAAAAAAGCTCCGTTACTTGACACTATTCGTAGAAGACTTCAAGAAGGAGGAAACCATGGCCGAGTTGGAACGAAATTACCCTAGCTAAAACCGGGTAATCGAGAAAAAAGGGAAAATTTATATATTAGCCACGTTCTGAAGCCACTACCGTTTTGGGAGAAGGTTCCTTTTACAGACGAATCAATGGTCAGAATGAATTACAGTCATGGAAGAGTTTAAGTATGGCGTAAAGTAGGCGAGGAATTCTCTTATCCATGTGCGAGACCAACATTTAAATCGGGTCAACAAGGTCTCATGGTTTGGGGATGTACATCTTCGTATGGGGTGGGTAAAATTATTGTCTTGAAAGGCAAAATTAATGCCAAAGTTTACTTGGAATTGATGAAGGAGATCATAATTCCTAAAGGGCGGCGTTTAATAGGCAATGACTGGATATTGCAGCAAGATAACGCGCCAATCCATACAGCAAGAATTGTGAAGGATTACATAAAGAAGACAAATATTGAGGTTTTGACATGGCCACCCCAAAGCCCGGACGTTTCTCCGATCGAAAATCTTTGGGCAATGTTAAAATTAAAGATTTGTGAAAGGTCACCGAAGAACATCCACGAATTAAAGAATTTCATTGAGGAGGAATGGCAAACGTTTACACCAGATCATTGTAGAAAGTATATGCTTTCTATGCCAGATCGGCTTGCCAAAATGTCCTTGAATAACTTTGGACACAGTAGGTATTAACGTCGTGTTCACTTATTTTTGCATTATAATTTCTAGAAGTGTTAATCATTATGATCATATTTTTTATTACATGAGTTGTGAATTGAACTAAAATATTAAGAAAACATTTAGTTTGACTTTTCTCTTTCATTTATAAAAAAAATTCTATGAATGGGACAAAGAATGCTTTGAATATCATTATTTTACTTAATGATGCATCGGTGTTTACTTACTTTTGCGAGCCACTGTATATAATAAAATAAAAATAAAATAAAAAAAATTATTTCTCCAGGGGTGGGTGTATTTATTTTATATTCTGCCATCTGTGTAGAATATTCGTCCGCAACCTCACCTAACTCAGATGATAAATTCAATGTCAAAAGGTCATTTATATACATCAATGGGAAAAAGTTTCTTATTACCCGAATTCAGGTGTTCTGAGGGAGGTGGGGCATGTTTTATCCGATTTGCAAAATTCCTTTTGCTAGTTTTTTTTTTGTGATTTTTTTTCTGATTTTTGGAACATATTTTCCCTTCCTTTCTGATTAAGTTGCAAAATTTACCAAAATTCTGTCTGAAAAATTCATTTCAAAATCTTTTTCTACAATTTATCGATTGAACCAACTTCTTGTTTTTTTTATGGATGCGCTGTTATTACGAGATTATCTGTACGAAACTTCACGAAGATCGGATGTCATTTACCTATTTGAAAAAAAAAAAAACAAAAATCTATAAAAATTTTGCATACCCACTTTTCTCCATCTACCGGCGATATTGAAAACGTTCTGAAATGCCACCTTTTGAATCGAAAGTCTACATACCTTCTCTGTGGTTGGCGTATAGCCCCAATGAATTTGGCACTTTCGTTAAAATTCTGTTGCAATTTGACCGCGGCAACTTCCGCGAAAATTTGCAAATTTGAGTATTTTCCAAGGGGCACGCCTACAAAGCTCCGGGCTCCCCAACATTATGCATTATGTCAGTTTCGTTTGGTCGTCTGGAGCTTCCAGTTGCGTCGCTTTCATTTCTAGTTAAGCCCTACGTGAATTTGGACGAAATCGGTGATGGCAAGTAGGGACCCTGAACTTGTTAGTCTAATAACAGGGGAGGACAGGAGATAATAGATCAACTTTGGCCGCATTATCCGTAGGGTCCTAGCGGCCTACTCGCCCCTACTCTTAAATAACATGAACTAGCGACCAGCGCAATACTTTGCAATTAACCGTAAATAATGACGTCTGTTATTGTGTATAATTAGAAAGCGGACCGTTAGTAAACTAACATTAACCTGAGTTGAGAATATCATTCTGTAAACTGAATTGCCCCTGCTCAGTACTTACATATGTTGGCAGTCCGTGTCGTGATATCATAAATACGCCCAATTAATTATTGGTCTATGGCACCCACACCATTGTGTTTTAAGAGGGGCGGCAAAAAGTGTTCTTGTACAATACTGATGAGAAATCTCTGTAAAAACCAACATAGTTTGAAAATAATTTGCGAGTAAATCGCAATCTTTGGGTAAAACTCCAAGGACGAGCTCGAAACCGAAGGGAAATCAGATTGCAGCGTAGTAAAAGAAATATAATTCTCTGGAGATATTCTCTCAATTTCGAATGTTTTAGAATTTAGGACGAATTTCACTCGATGTTCAAAACGAAGCTAATGGTTAGTTGTGTTATACAGGATGTTTCCACCTACATAGATGGTCCATAGAGCAGGAGGTGATAGTACTCACGTAGACAACCAAAAAATTTAATGCCGGGCAAGGGGGGCCCATATCAACCGCTTTCACAAAGCACCCTATATCTTCATAAGTAGAGGGTGTACTCTCTAAAGCTGATTGAATGCAGAACTTCATGACCTTTCCAACGATTGTTCAACCAGCCCCGTAGTCTTCTCATCTCAGGAATTATTTCGTCTAAACTAAAAATTTCGGATTTTCTTACTTTTTTTTGTTGTTTTTTTTATTTGACCCCAATTGTTTTTGCAAAAAAGGTGATTACGATAACTTTTTTTATACAAACTGTAAACTGCAGACTCTCCTCTGTAATTTGCACTATGTGCTATATGCAGCCGTTAAGGAGTTATTTGCTTAAAATAACGTGCTTTCACTCACTAAGGGAACAAATTATCTTTGAGAATAGGTTTGTGAATAGCTTTGAGAATAGGTCAAGAGCTAATAACTCTTTTATGGCTACAGATAGCACATAGGGTGTAATATGTCAAATTAAAGAGGAGAGTCTACAGTTTACAGCTTTTATAAAACAAAGTTATGTTACCACCTTTTTGACAAAAAAAAAGTAGAGGTCAAATTAAAGAAAATGATAACAAAATTTGAAATTTTTAGTTTATACCACAAAAACTCCTTAGATGAAATGAGTACGCGGCTGGTTGAACAGTCGTTGGAAATCCAATGAAGTTCTGTATACAATCAGCTTTAGAAAGTGACCGTACATCCTGTACTTTTTAAGATACAGGGTGTTCTGTGAAAAACTTACTTTTTTCTTAATACCCTGTGACTCCGAAACGGTTGATATTAACCCCCCCCCCCGCCCCTTCCATATATTTTTGTGCTTGCCTAGGTGAGTACTATCACCTTCTGCTCTATGGACCACCTAAATGGAAACACCCTATGTATTTCTTACATATTATGAGAAGTGACCTATTCTCGTGTCTAAAGCGATTCTCGTGAAGGGAGCTTTTATGCACATTTAATTCGTTTTGAATAGCAAAAAAGTCTAAGAAGAAATGTAAATAATACGTATATTGGGTATATCACTTTTTTTACTTAAACATGTCCTCGATAAACACTACACTAGTCAGCACATGTTACTAAATAGTTCAATTATTTTTATTTTGAGTAATATTAGTAAGCTGAACCCCTTTAGGAGGAATCTCGGGGGAAATTCGAAGTTCTCAATTCGAAATTATTTCGCGAAAATGTTTGCTGAAATTATATAAAAATCTGCTGTAATTAACTTCGGCAAACGACAATCGACCGTTATAGCCATGTTACAAGTAGGAACCATTGTCACGGGGCTTTTGATTTTTCGGACTCAAAGGAAATGGTTGTTAGTAGCACTTACATTCAGCACTGCGATGTATTTGCAGCTACTTGAAAAAATTACATCGGAATGTACGTATAAATTGACCATTAACATAACATAAATGTTAGAATTTGAACGAAAACTGACTGGAATTCAAGTCATATTCTGGTTTGATTTTATATCGCATTACGTTATAGACGAATTGAGCGATTAGTTGTTCGATTGAAACTGCAATTTGTATGATTTGGATGCAGGACATTCGAATGGTTGAATAGTTGCGCACAAGAGTGAAAATTTAAGAATTTTTAGTAAGCAGATTGCATGAACAGTTGACGTATCGTTTCGAAATTCTCCATGAGGGTATGCAATTGGTTGGGCTATTAAATGTTCAAAATTTTAACCATATTTTTGATGGAAATCCGAAAAAACTGCAAGAATTTTACATATACATACAAGCAATGTATTTATGATGCAATAAACAATGCTTTTAGATAACATTGACATACCTGATCAGCAGTACTGACGGTCAGTACTGAATTCAGTCAGATTACAAACGCGTAGTGTTCGATCAACTGACTAGTCAGTTCATTACAAAAGTCGTCAAGCTGTGCAGACAGTCCTCTTCTGTATGTCACATTCCCCACTCAAAGGAGAAAAAAACAAATTTCCATTACCATCTACCTCTTATTGTCAGTTTCAGCCATTTTAATTTACGTTTGGCAGTTTATTGACTAGTCAGTAAAAAAGACAGAGTAGTCAGTAGGGGTTTACACGAGGCTGTGTTATTTAGTGTCAGACTCTGTCAATGTCATTTCAACTGACTCGTGAAATCCTCAGATTACTCATCCAGAATATTTCGTAGCTAAATTTGCCCTGCTAAAAAACAGACGAGTAGACTAAAAGTAGGAAATATTTTAAATGAGGATGAGCTTTCCAGTTCATTTTCTTGTTCATTTTTCAGCACTAATATATATAGGGGAGTGTCGTCAGGGTTGGACACTCTTTTGACTTTTGCCCATAATTTCCGTTTAAGGAAGAACTCGGGCAATCAAAGCACATTTTTAGAAAGGTCTGTTAAAAAGGAACAGTTTTGCTGAATATTACAGATTAATTGGGTGAAAAGTGAAAAAAATATAAGGGTTTAAAAAAAGAGTGAAATGCGGTCAAGGTTGGCCAGTGTTGTCTAGACTGGTCAGTCGACGAAAAATGTGATTGAAAATGGCCTGGATAAATTAATTGAATGAAATAAAAAGCAGAATTTGTTGCATTTTTAGCAAAATTTTATTGGCATATTATTCGAAATCGCATTTCCGGAAAATGTCGTTATATTGACGCACTTCAAATGCACTTCTCTCTTGCATTGTCCTTCCTTGTTCGTCCTTTAGCTGGTGTGTTATTAGCGCAATTCGTTGGTATTGGTGTGACTGTGAAGCTCTGTTGTGCCGCATAAGGCAAAAACATCTAGGAAAGGCATTTCCACTGCCAGAGGATGTTGGAAAGATGGCCCCCAAGAACATTATAAGCTTCGCATGGGCGACCTAGGGCATTTAGGGGTAATGTCACAAAAGATCTAATAGGTTGCGGTGACAAGATGATAGGCGGGAGTCCTGTATGCATCCCACATTATTAATACTAATAATAATAGGGTTCCCGTTTTTACCCTTTTGGTACGGAACCCTAAAAATGAATGATTTATGTCACACTGTGGAAATTAGTTATGTATTATTATGTTTCGCCTTTAGTTAGGTCTATTTCTTATGTTTTAAACATTACGGTTTCATTAAATTTCAATAATATTCAAACAGACAGAGTTGGACACATAAGGTAACACAAAAACATTTCTTTCAAACAACTATGAGATTGACGAAAAAAGCTGCAGTTTTCCTGTTATCTATTACTCAATGCTTACTAGCAACTCTAATATATTTAAAATTTTAGCTTTACATACCTGGAAGAACGATGTTTTCTCGCACATTTTTGGCTATGTCTTTATAAGCAATTCACCAAAAACTTTCCGAAAAATTGGCAAAATATGTTTGGATTCATGAAAGTAGTCCTTTCAAACGATACCATATACGATACAAAAAAAAAATTTCCAACTCATTGGGGTGAAAATAGATCTTGACTATTGAAATATGTGCATATCATGAAGACCCAATGTTCTGCCAAATTTCAATATTCGTACGTTTAGCCATTTTCAAGAAAAATAGACTGACTGACTGATGGACGCAAGAGTGGATCCTTCACAGGTTTCACTTTTTTCTTTTGGAGATACGGAGCTATAAAAACCGATATAAATTTTCTTAAAACAAATATTATGTTTCGCATATAACCAAACACTTGACAGACCTACTCAAAATATTTAATTATGATTTTTTGATATAATCTCTTGATATTTACAAAAAAAAAAAGAGGAGAACTTCCTTAATTTAAATAAGGTGATTTTGAAAGCGTCTAAACTGTTAGGAGGGGTAATGCTAGCGTAAAGTACTCCATGGCTTAGAAAATGTTGTTGAATGTTAATGTTAAGAGTAGGGGCGATTAGGCCTCCAGGACCTTGCGGACACTGCGACCATAGTTGGTCTATTGTGCCTTCCCCTAAAGTGGTTATGCAAAATCGAGTTTTTTAAAGTGCTCGATTATTGGTTTTGGAGTTAGATTGGGGACATTATCTGAGAGATAATTGTTCTTCCAGTGATTTGCAGCCTTAGACCTGCAAGTGCTGGGCACTCACATATAACGTGCATCGATGTTTCGTCTTCCTCTTCGCACAGACGAGCACTGTCGGATTTGCCAATCTTCTTCAGGAAGTGACGGAAGGGGCCATGACCAGTGACTGCGTTAGCAAATAGTCTGAGCGACTGTCTACTAAGTCCAATAAGTTGGCGCGTCTGGAAGTGAGAGGGGTTTGAGGTATTTCTTCGCCTGCCTCATACCGGGCGTGCTACGCCAAAGAAGATCCAGTTGCCTATTTTCCCACCTAAGCAGTTCCTCCTGCAGTAACTTTTTGGTAGGTCAATTGTCGGGTAGGGACCAGTATGCGGACATTCAGCTCCGGCTTCAGCTAGTAGTTAGACAGTAGTTAGAGTTTCGAGTAGCAGCTTTAGACTAATTTCGACTCAAAAACTTGAGAGGAAAGAGCTAGGAACTCAGTTTGGCTATCTGAGCAAATGTAGATGTTGGAGTTCTTCCAGCCCTTATTTAGGCTTTCCTGAGCTCCAACATCTATAGCATAGACTTCCGCCTGAAAAATGGAAGGTGAGGCATCAAGCGGAATGGATAGTTCCATATCTGGGTCAACCACCCCTGTGCCTGTTTTCCCGTCCTTCCGGGATCGGTCAGTATACCAGACTTGAGCCCGTTGCGGAAGCTGGAGTCCTCTGTCAAGTATCTGGCTTCTTTCATTTATGGTTACCTTGCAACCTCTTTCAAAAGAAAGTCTCTTGGCTATAGTATCTATATGGCTTAGATAATAATAACCTGGAATCCAGATTCCAACTTTCGTGTCAATATTCACAATTAAGTGAAATGTTCTTCTTTCTATAGAATAATCCAGTGCTGGTCTATACTTCTCTACACTCGTCTTTGCTACTACTTCTCAATTAAAATTTTTTTCTTTCTATTATCCATTATTTCGTATGTTTCTCAGCTATCTTTTAATATCCTAGACTCCTTCCTTGTCCATTTGATCACTGAGTTTTTCTACCAGAATTTTTTCATTTAATTGACACACTTGATATATTCTTTCTAATTTGTTCGTAGCATAGGGGCCGTCTACATATGTACATGTACAGAGTTCAGTAAACGCTAAACAAATTATAGTTCTAGTTTTAAAATAATTTCGCTGTGTTGAAAAACAACCTACTGTAAGTTTCACATTGCTTCTAGTCCTTGCTATTCGTACAGCCAGAAATTCTTAAAAAAATTGATTTTAATCATCTTTAAGTCCTGTTCTCTCAATAACAAAAAAAAAAATAAACCCATTAATGAATTTTATTCCCGAGTACTACGATTGTATGGTTTGTGACCACCATATAATATGGTGGGCAAACTCTTTCAGATACATAGGGGAGACAAAAATTAGGGAAATTAAATTATTATTTCTACTAAAATATAATCAGAGCTTTGAAATAAAACTGCCCTTATTAACCTGCTCGCACATATCACAGACACACCAAAGAATTTCATGGACACCTTACTAACAGACTCTAGATATACACTTTATTAACAGGCTGTAGATATACATATTAGTACCTATGTATGTACACACAAAATAAACAGAGCAAAACATTTTCATTGTATCGTTAGCCAATATGTTCTCTCTGTGGCCTGAAATGCTTTTTTTCTCTGGGTTAAATATGAAATCAATAAAGCTTGCCTTTGATAATTCCACAGAAGCACTTCACAAATCAACTCAAGCTGGACTAGATTTACAACAAAGGGGGCAGTATTTGGTATTCTGAGCACATCTCGGACGCTTTTTCATAAATAAAACGGTCCGACGTTAGTGGAAAGCACTCAATTATCAGCTCCGATTACTTTTTGAATTGAACAATTCGAGTGAATTAATCCACCATTGACAGTAGTAGCGCTTTGTTCAATTTATCAATTAAGCACGCCCTTAATGGAATCCAATTCATTTCAAAGCTACTTGAATCAAAGGTGCAAAGAATTCCTTTCAATTCACAAGTGATGAAGTGATTGGATGACAATTTTGAAAACGTTGTAAAGTGAATTCACCTTTGTTCTTCAGGTCTCTGAAATGGGAGCAAATTTTAATTTATCTCAAGCATAACATATCAATGGATAATGTATATTCATATCCTAGGAAAGATAATTATCGTAGATAATGAAAATATCTGGTATACAAGTTTCTTCATTGACCATCCCTCTTTCGTCTGCCCAATAACATGAGAGCGCGTTTACCTAGCGAGTTGAAGGTAATTTTATGAAAGTTCGTATAGGGCAAAATTGAGTTGACATACAACAGTTCACCAAAGGGTTGACAAAAACTGGTCTATCCATATGTTTAGCAAATGAAGTGAATACAGCTTGGACCACTAAGCTTTTGTAATAACGTCAGCTGCAGAATGTTGATAAGTCGATTAAAAATGGTAAGAAATCGCCATTTTGTTTGTTTATCTTTCAAAAAGGTGACAAATCCTGAAAGATTACTAAAAATGGATGTAGAAAGGAAAAATATTTTATATTTATCTTATTTTAAAGTAATAAACAGCGCCGAAGATGCATTAATAATTTGCATGGGTTTGTCGAAATAATGAACTGAACCAAAAGTCTCGAGAGAGATTATGAAGCCGTGAATCGGTCAAACTATAGAGCAAAATGGTTTTATCTTCAATCATATCCGTCAGATTGCAATAGCTTCCTCTAAGAATATTAATAAATATTATCTTCATCTCTCCCTACTGCCAAAACAGATCAATTCCATTAAAGAATAATTTTGTAGTGTATGTGATTTAGTATTTATACAAGAAAATGACAAATTTGTTTCCTATTTTGCAGGTCAGTTAGCTTATCTACAGACACAATTTTCAATTCGCTGCTTCTTTATACAGTGGGGGAAATTCTATTAGCCCATTACATATTTTTCAAAATTAAGAAGTAATAAGTGAGGCTTGTATTGAAATTTTATTCTAATTTTATTTGAAACCAATTTATATAAATAATTAATATGGCTTAATATCACATATTAAGTATAAGAAAACTTATACTAAAACACATACCTTCAGGAAATAAAGGCTTTTTGGGGGGAAATCCGATTCGTCCACTATACCTTTTGTCGTGTAAAATACGCAAGTATCTTTTACATTTTTTCGCTGATATTTAGTACCTGCACCGCTCTTTTTAATGATCTCGAACATCCTGTCAGGCATTGACTTAACCAATTTATGGAGCTCCTCTGATGTGACGGATCTTCACAAAATTCCTCTTTCAGCTCTTGTACAGAGGTAAACTGACGGCCATTGGAATAAATTCGCCTAGAAATGATGCCCCACAAATTTTAAATAGGATTTACGTCTGGAATTCTCGCAGGCCAAGATAGAATTTCTATATGTTTCTCCCGGAACCAAGTTTTACAACGCAAAAGCTGTATGTATCGCTGAAATATCGTGCGGGAACACAAAACTTTCGGGTAAGACGTCTTCAGCCATGTTATTTAGAAGTTCCGCCAGCAATTCTGTATATTTACTGCATTCATTCGGGGAGGTACCCATGCAATTTGTGATTTTCCATGTGCAGAGAAGCCAGCCCGAATCATTGCACTTCCCACTCCAAAGTTTTGTCGCATTCTTATTTCTTCTGGCTTCCTCAAATCATGCTAATAATATTAAAAACCGTCGAGCCCGTCCAAAATGATTTTTTTTTTCATCCCTGAAAACGGCCGTTTTCCCATTTTTTGGACCAGCTCATATGATTCTTGGCAAAACTTAGCCTTGCCAGTTTATGAACTTTAGCTAGAGGAGGTTTCTTTTGTCTGTTTCTGTAGTTCAGATTTCTATCTTAGTGTTAAATCTGTCCAACATGCCATACAGAAACTGGCAGGTTTAAACAGGCTTTGATTTGTGTCGAAGTGCAAGAATTTTTTTTCTTACTTCTCACAAAATTTGCATCTTCTGATGATCCGTTATCTTTTGGTTTTGATCAAATTTTCTTTTCGTGCCGTAATTTTCTTCTAATTTGAGAAAGTTGTTAATTACACTTCTGGATTTTTTTAATTTGCGAGTGATATCTGAAACTGTTAATCCTTGATCCTTAAAAAAACACGATTTTTTTTCCATTTCCATTTTCATCAGGTCTTTTCCTCGTCCCATGATACTAACGCTAACACATTTTTTATATTAAAATCTGTTTTATTTATTCTAAAGTAACTGTGATTTTTTACCTTTTAATATATTTCAAGTGTGAATTTGATGTGTTTTGCTGGAAAATAATGCACTGTACTAATGGAATTTCAGTTTGCAAACACCGGTCACACAAATGTGCAACTTAGAAACGCGTGCAATTTTTAAATAAGTCTCTGAAAAAAATATACGAATTATTTTTCCAAGAAAACACATTGCCGGGAAATATTTGTGGAACTGTCGATACGGTGTTGTCATCTTGCAGAAAACTAGAAACATTTTAGAATTTTTTTTGGTATTCTACTAATGGAATTTCCGTCACTGTATCTGCCAGGAGTTTAGGATAAGCCTCAAATCTTATCGAGGCAAAATTATCTTGACTATTTGAGAAATGGCTTGAGTCAGAACTTATTACTTGCGGTTTAGATGAGATCAACCAAAATCAGTGGGAAATATTTCTAGAACCATAAAAAAAAAAAAACGAATAGGGTAGGTGCTCCTAAAGTCGGCCACCCCTAACAAAACTGTCTGTAAAATGATTTTGAAAGCAAATACGCACATTGAAAAGGATAATATTATTTGTTTCTAAATCGTGTAACAAATAATCATTTCTCTTATATTCCTGACGGTTTTACTAAAAGCGATTTATTCTGTGCACATACATATGTCAGAGTTGGTAAAAGTATGTTCAGTGAATTTTTTGGAAATGAGATTGAGGTAATTGCGAAATCGTGTAGTTTACGTAAATAGTATTGTATTTTCTATATTAGTATTTCACTCATTGAAGTGCATTTGTACTTACATTTTGAAGTTAAGAAAATACCAAAAGTCTAGTTTTTATAAAATATACCGGGGGCCGCCATTAGGGAACATAATTTTCGAATTTATCATAATGTCGGCCACAAATGGCCGACGTTAGGCTGATTCCAAAACTTATATCCGTTCAAAAATATCTTAAAGGCTTATAATACTTTAAAGTCGATCACAATTATAATCCTAACAAGAGAAAGGATTATAACTGGTCTTAAGTCCTAAGTCTTGAGTTCTGTACCATAGATAAAAATGAAAGTTAAATAAAGTGAAACCCCAAAGCTTTAAATGGCAACACCAAGAAGAGTTTGCTCGATTTTGCTTATTTTTGACAGTTTATTCAAACATATGCCACAAAAACCCTTCGTATGTGGCTTGATTTCAGGTGGCCCTTCCTATGCAGTTTTTTTTTATCTATTTTAAAAACTAGAAATTTATTTAGCAAAAAATTTTTTTTGTAACCAGACAGAGTTGCCAGTATTATGTTAACATGAACCAATAGTATACAAATTTTCCTTGATTACCGAGTAGAGTTTGGCTACTAAAAGTACCTATATCATGAAAAATTGTGGAAAATTTAAAAAATATTGGGGCTGTAAAAACTCTACAATGACGTCTTTTTATAAGGCTCGCGGTTCCCTGAGCCCATACCCAGATGGCGCATGTGTAAATATGTAGTTTTTTGTTTTCTGTCTTTTTTTGTAGAGGCAATAGTGATATCGGAATTATTTTCAAGGAAACTAGTGAACAAACTAGGAACGTAGCGTTTATCTATGCCCGCACTAACAGAATTCATATGTAAGAAAATTGTACGGAGATTTTCTGAGTTATGGAATTTACTACACTGCGCAACTGTGCACGTGACGTATCAAGAAATTTCCAAATAGCGACCCTATCTATTTTAATGATAAAGGATTTTGGTCTGTTATACGAGTATTAATGACAATTGCTGATACAGAAAAATTATTTGCGACCATAGACGAATTTGGGAAGAAATAGTGACGGTAGTAGAAGAAGATAATTTCCCCTATTAATTTTGTGGAGATGAAGCATTTCCTTTACTAAAAAACTTAATGCAACTATTCCCAGACTTACAGACTTTCTAGAGGAAGAAAGTCAGTGGAATGTGCATTTGGAATCCTAAGATCCAAATTTAAAATATTTGTCAGCCACATTAATTGTAGTTGCGTTCTTCATAATTTTGTTCGTATTCGCGAAGGAGCATGTTAAACTACAGCTAGTTTTAAACAAACAGAAATCGGTTCGGAAATTAGCAATTCATCGGATGATTATAGGGCAAGGATCGAAGTTGCCAAATTATTTTGCTGATTATTTTATTTCACCGAGGGAGGCAATACCAAATACAATAGACATAATATTTAACTTACTTATTAGCATTAATAAATTAATGGATAAATAATCCTACTTACTAGTATCAGATATTCGTCTGTTCATTTGCCCCCAAGCTTGTTCAACTACTTCTCTTTTGCTGCATTCTGCAGTTTTGTAATCCCATATAAACTGGAATTGCTCATCATTTTCAATTAACATAATACTATAAAGCAGATTATTCAATTTAATTTTTCTATATAATAATTTTCCTTATAACTTATTTTGATAAAAAGTAAATGCAGACTGCAGCAATCGTTTTAAACAGGCTCGCTGCATGATCGTTAACGTGATACGAACTAATACGAATCTTAATCTCACGAATGCATTCTGATAATACGAGCTGAATCTACAAGCAAATGCATTTCATATGGTTGACGGGTGTTATGCAGGAAAGCATTATATCACGTATGAAGTCTGCAAATGCATGCTTGATCTGCGATGTGCCTAACGTTTGAAAATACCTAAACTTAGATGTAATAACCACACAAACACAATAACCTTGTGTTATCTATACAGGTAAAGAATTGTTGAAGCAAAATAACAATACTTTTTTTTTTTAATAAAAATCTTTTAGCCTTAACCTTAAATATTCTTTAACCCTAGATTCGTAAATATGCATGGGAGGTGAACTATTCATAAATATTCGTCTCTCAAATGAACATATTATATTGATGATTTTTATTTTATAGAATACAAGGAGCAATAAAAAACACTTAAATCCGAAAAGTTGTTTCGTTGCCTGAATATTGGTTTGCCCCAAGGTATATAGAATACAAGGTATTCCCATTACGAACCACGTTCCGTCATTAGTGACGAAATATTGTGAAAATGTATAGGAAAGTGCGGTACGACAACACAATACTCTCTCCCCTCTCTCTGTATTTCCTATAAAAATGTATATACATTAGTCACAGAATTACGTCACAGGCTATAAGCTGCAATGTTCCAAAATTTTAATAGGAAAAGCTTGGTCTTCTATATACCTTGGGCTTGCCCCATCCGCCAAATTTTACATTTTGAGTTAAGTAGAGTTTTTTTAGATTATTACTGAAGTTGAATGAAATGTTTTAATCTGTTTTTTTCTAAGTTATATATGTATCGAGATAAATCAAGTCATGTTTCCTGCATATCATATTTTTGCCACAAAAGTTAGTATTGGTTTACCCCAAATCAAAATTGTTTATGTATGGGGCATGAAATACACTAAATTCTTTAAAATATTGTTTTAAAATTGTTGTGATACACGTGCGGAATTTTAGAACTCTATTTAAAAGTGGATTGCTTCATGTAGCTACAAACACTGCCACGTAGAGTAAATCAGAATCAATTTTGCCAAAATCTTGGTTTGCTCCGAATAATTGCGGCTAAATTGCCTTATATAAATTGAATTCTTCTATTTAAAAAAAAGGAAAGGCTTTTAAGGTATATTATAAAATGTCTGCAGTACAGGCACAATTTATTTCGGAGTCAATTTTGATGACAGCTGGCAAAAATAAACATGGAACACCGAAAAATTTACAACAAAAAAAACCTTTTATTTATTTTGTTGTTGTTATCAAATACTTTCTATTGAACTATAGCTTAATTATTCGATATTACTTATAACCGACATGATATAATTACTACGTGCTATAAAACTAGTAAACTTTTTGCTTTACGGTCTTCCTTAAATTTTGTACTGGCAGTATCGAACCGCTCGGACGCTCTTTTATTTTGCCTTTTAAAAGTGTGAATGGTAGCGGAGTGTTTTTTGTTTTTAATTTAAATTTTCTGTCAATATAAGACAGATATTGGTCGATTGGCCCTAGTTTTGAACAATTTGAAGGAATTGCTTCCTTGAGTATACTACGGGTATGTTTTGGGTATTGTAGCACTATCTCACTTTTCTGCAGTAGTGGTAAGTTGCTCAATCTGGCCAGAACAAAGCTGATGCTTCATGCTTTCTATAAAATAAAAGAAAACGTTTTCAGACCGGGAGATGATGACAGAAAAATCCAAGTTATTTGTTACAAGTATGGCGACTCTTAAAGGGTCGAATTAGGTGATTTAAGAAACGAAAATCATTATTTTAGGGCTAGCCAATTAAACTTGTCGAAAAAAGTACGGTATTCAGATGATTTGTTACACAAAAACTCTTACATTTTCTTAAAGTACATGAAAACAAACATGGCGGTAGCGCAATGCCATTCTTTTTTGGCGCGGCTTATGGCCCGCCATACTAATTAAAATGCATTAATAAATTATGTTTTTTTTAAACATTTGTTACAGGATAATTTTTTTTTCAAATGACAAGTGAACATTCACGAGAATTACAATGCCATACCATTACGACGGTTCTAAATAGCCGCCATACCAGCCGCCATACCTCTGCGAAGACATAGATTTTTTTAATTATGCAAAACTATTAGCATAATTTTATCACAAAAAGTGGTGATTTCTGGCCACACGTACATATTGCTTGCCAAATTAAGTACTTACCGGGAAATTGGATGCGCCGATGCTTCTTAAACTTGAGATCTGCGTCACTCCTCTTTTTTTGCTACATAAAATTCCTGTCTTAGAAACAGGTTGAAGTTGGTTTTTACCTAAGCCGAATTTCGTTAGGATATTTTCATACAAAATTCGGCTCCTGGATTTTGCAACTTGGTTCTTTTCTGGTGTTCTGTTCGGTTTTTTTCTGAACATGGAAACTTCGTAGGCCTTTTTTCTTTTAATTCGATGGACCGTAGCAGATGATGTTCCAGCCTTATCAACCATATTTATCAACGACATTTCATTTAAAGTTATCTACCACTTCTTTTGCCATTTTTTGGTCTAACGAAGCTGATTTCCTTCCTAACCCGGAGTTTCTCTGGACACTATGAGATTATCGAAATATACAGGAAAAATTTTGAATTATCGTCTTCGGAATTTTCAACTTTTAGCTAAGCTTGTTTGAAACATATTCGGATTTTCTGTACGTGTGGGAAGAATTAATTGGCGGCATTCTTCTTGGCTGATTTCAATTATTACTGCATCTTGCAATTAATGGCTTAGAACTATAAGTGCGCACCTTTATATAGATGCACCCTTACAGAGGTCTCTAATTTTGTTTACCTGGTGATGAGTAACGAAAGGGGGTGGGGGGTGGGGGGGGGGATAGGTGTTCGGTTGTTTTTTTTCTAATACAATCCTTATTAAAACAAAATGTATCTATTAAAATCAACCAAACTGGATTTAAAGATAAGGCAAAAGATATAAAATCTCTTTGGGCTTATCTTCAAAAAATTCATAGCGAAATAAGTCAATATGAAATTGACTCAGGTCAGTTTGCTGCTAAGTCTGCAGCTCGAAAATTAAGTTGAAAAACTCTTTATGTAAACGAAAAATCTTTAAAAAAGAAATGTCATCGTACATAATTCACATTTAAAATTTATTTTAAGTCTATATATGAGGTCAGCTTGGCTGTTTGCTTTGGCGTACACGGCAGGCAGGAACCAAGCCATACTATTTTTGCAATGAAATTTCTTTTTTAAAGATTTTTCGTTTGCATAAAGAGTTTTTTCAACTACTTATTATTAAACAGTTCTAATGCTCAAGTAAGGAGTGTTATGGAGTTAGGTTTTATAGATAATATTGATACAGGTATAGATATAGTAAATTCCAATGATGATACAAACCCTGATATACATGGTACAAAGTCAAATCCATGTAAGAAATCAATATCATCAATTTCTGGCCACGACGCGACAAAATTAAAACGTTCTTTCTTAATGAATTTATTAATAAAGATTATTATTAAGTAATGTAGTTATTAAACTTTCTTGTAGATTATTCTTTGAATTAGCTAGAGAAACAGTTCAATAAATCTTAGTGTAACAAATTTCGGTGGTGTGGTTTTATTTTACATTAACTGGAATTGAAAGTGAAACTGTTATGTACATATTGCGTAATTTATTTTGTTTCTGCTATTTTTTACCAAATGAAGTAATATTTGTTCAAGTAGGACTTTTTGGGATTCTCCGGAGCAAACGAAAAATAAAAAAAAAGAAATGATTTTTTTTTTATTTATTTTATCACATGATTATTTTATTTCAAGTTTTGGTTGTACTCATCAAGTCCCAAGCAATAAAATTGAGTGACTCGAAAAACAGAATCAAAATAGGAGATTGGAAGACTTTGCTTGCATTCTCCTATTTTCATTATTTTGTTTTTCGAGTGACTCAATTGTTTTGTTTGGGATTTGTTCATGAGTCGAACCAAGACTTGAAATTTTGCCGCTCGGAGTCAAATGATTGTGTGATAGAATAAATACAAAATTTCCTTTTTCCATTTCGTTTGTACGAAAGAATACCAAAAAGGCCTATTGGAACAAATATAAACTTACCTGGTAAAAAAATCATAAAATTATATTCATCGCGAATGATAAAATGTATTTTTGTTTAGAAAAGCTAAAAAATATTAAAGCCTAAATAAAGATGTTGAAGTAATAAAATATTTCTTTTAACTTTATTAGTAAATTGTTCTGCCCCATATCCTAAAAGCAACATATTGTTAGGAAATCTAGTTTCGCCCCATTAACAACATAGGTTCAAATTAAAGGAATTTTAACGGAAATTTTCTTCTATTTAAATAAAAACAATTCAAGAAATAAATAGACGGAAACCAACTGAGTTTTCATTCAAATAAAAAAAAAAATGGTATCGAACAGTTTTTTTATAATAAGGGTCTCAACTTTAACTGCATTTATTTCAAAACTACATTTTTGCATGTGGAGTAAAACAGTATTCAGACGACAGTTTATTAATTATTATTTTTCTGAAATGAAAGTGAACACAATATTTATTCTGAGCAATCGACACATAATAACCGCGGTAATTCATGCACATGAATTTTTTTCATTGGGTACAATCACTGACATGTATAATATGGACTGACTATGTTAATAAAAATGCACTGCAAAAAGTGGGCTCACTTCTATATTACTGACTCTTTCGGTCTAAGCACCAAGTACCAACTGAGGTGAATTGTAAACAACAAATAAATAATTGGGTCCGTTGCTTATTTTTTCAACTTCCCGCCTATGATTTTTTTCAATGTTGGCACTGGTGTAAGAACTTTTTTTGACATAAGCAATTGAGCCCACATGAAACAAAAAGTTAAGCAGTCCATATTATATATGTCAGTGGGTACAACAGAATGTTGTCATTCGACGTTTTTATAATCTAGGGACGACTTTCGTACTGTAACTCCACTGACTCTGACATGCGACAAGAGCACTACTAATTATAAGAATGATATAAGAAGTTCATTTTTCTATCTCTTTCACTTTAAGAGTTACAAAAGTTCTTACTTATTTTGCGCGGTCTGTGAGATGAACGTTTATGAATCTAGGGTTAATCTGGGTCTTATTAGACTGAAAGTAGCAATTTACTGGTACCAAAACGCAAACAGAAATAAATCAACTCAGAACCGCTTTTTTCCAGTAAAAGAAATCAGAAGCATAGAAAAAAACATAGCTGAAGAGCATTTCATAGGAAGATATATTTAAAAGTGATAACAAGTGTTTGATTTTTTTATATGAGTTTTTCGGAACATACTAAATTCTAATTATTAAACTTAAGAAAATAAAAAAACATCTCAAGTATTCTATAGATATAAAATATTTATATTCTTTTTGGCTATATAACTGAATAGAATTCCTTTAGGACAGCGTAGAGCCAACACACGCCGTAAATTTCGTCTTATCAGTTAAAATTCTTAATTACGTCACATAAGCCACAGAGGCAGACCGATGTCAACAACAATTTGTTGAAAGGTTCCGTAATTCGAAAGACGACCTATGATTGTCCTTAAAACGAAGTAATATATCTTCAACTTGAAAGGGTAACAGAGACTACAGCATACATTTTATAGAGTCACATAAAAGTTTATTGTACATGGAAACAGGCAAAGTATACACGAAGATCTCCAAAGATATTTGGTTTTAATTAAACATTGCTGGCCTCTGTATATCCAGCTAGAATGTACCCAGAATCAGATCATATGAGGGGAGAGGGTTTCAAACGGTTACTCAGTAAAAGACTAATATTTGGTGGAAATTATTCTCATAAACTTTTATTACGGCTATTGGACTAAGTTTGACTTTAAAGTACGAATAGCTTTTATGGTAAAATTTTAATGAAATTTTAATGTTATATCAAATAAGGATGAAGTAAAAAGTTGAAAGATTTTTTCGACCAGTATGCGAAATGCAGTCACACAGAAAATGTTCCTTCGAGAGTTTATGGGGATATTTATTTGATTAGTATAAAAAAATAGAAAAAACGCTTTAATAATACATAAGACTGATATGAAAAAACACGTGCGAAGTAATTATACTAATTTAATCTAATAGGAAGAAATTTAACAGCTGACAAAAACTTGGGGAATGTAAAATCTACTTTTATATTTGCAAGATATGTAATGTATGTATACTAATTAAATTGTGGAATATGAGAGCATATATACCTTAGCAACATTTGAAGCACTAATATATCTTTAATGTGAACAACTATCACAGGTATTGAAGAATATTTAAAATTTAATTTGAGATGCGAATATTCAGATGAGCAGCATTCACTTAATCTTTTAATGTGACATATACATAGGCTTTTTCCGTGAGACTCAACTCGCCCACTTTTTCCGTGAGACTCAACTCGCCCACTTTTTCCTTGACCAAACTTGACAAACTTGACTAAAGGTTCTCTTGGATGCTGTGTAATTAATTGAGAACTTAAGTCAGTGGCGTTGAGTTGAAAAAGGCGAAATGTGAACTATGTTACTTGAAGACGATAAAAATACGTAAAATAAATGCAATGCCGATTTTATAATTAAGACGTCCAGGGGAAGGGACAATGAGAGTGCATAAATGAAATTTTAAGGAATGAAAAGAAAAATTTAATTAAAATCAGAAAAATATGCTCCAATATTTCTTTCGCATACATATCTTGCTAAATAAAATTCCAATTTTGTTTTCTTTCGACAACCGGAATGACAAAACCGCAACCGCGCTGTTCTTAGGAAGCTTCAGTCTTTCAACCCGAATAGGTTTTCAACCTGACAGTACGTTTCTTTCAACTTCATCTGTGGGGTTTTACTTTATCACGGAGAAGTCTGAGCGGCGACACCTCATCGTATAAGTCGCCGAATCTAAAGTATACATATAATATATATTCTCAGGGGCTAAAAAAAATCTTTGGACTCTAGAAGTCCGAATCCAAAAAAATAAGAAGACCATCTAAATATAGGTAAAGTACCTAATCCACTGGCTGAACATGATCAACGTTAACAAACTTTACTTGAGAATGAATCCTGGCTGGACTTTGATTAAGTTTATAGTACAAGGAGAAAAATAATTGTTTGTTTTTTTATACTTTTACAGTCATTATTATAGGCGAATAAGGGATAGCAATAAAAAATTGTTTACAGCAAAAACTATTATTGTTGAAAAATACATGTTTTCTCCTGAAATTTTCAAGACGTGATATACCACTGTAATAGCTACGAGAGCTATTCACTTCATATGCTACCAGACTGCATATAGGTTTTATATGGTGGTATACATATGTCATATAATTGGTTTCTAAACCAAAGTAGGTATAAGGCAAATTCGCATGATATAAACAACTTGATGAATGTAAGATAGTGTGCAACGATACTTTTAGTACAGTATACTTTTTATAGCTGCAGTTCATATAATCTTCCAAAGCATTTGAATACATATATAATCCAGGATACTACATCTGTTAGTAGAATCGCGAAATGTTAGGGCAAATTGTACTACCGAATTAACCGCTATTGCAGGGAATACTGCATTTTTGGCTAAAATGTATGTAGCATCCGCAATATACTTCGATCCAACTGCAAAAACAAAAACTGCGTAAAAGACTATTTGCATTTTTACAGAACACTAAAAATATCAGTTATTCTGATATACTACTGTGCCCAAAAAATAAGGTGACATTTGAATTTAAACTGCTCGCGTCAAAGGAGTTGGCGAATTGGTTTCTTTTTAAGGCTGGTAGGACTGTCTTTGACATCCCTGCCAAATCAGACGACAAAATATTCATTAGTGTTTGAGATACGCTTCGTTTTGTGAGCTGCTAAAAGTGAATTTCTCGTTTTTTGCGATGTCTAAATTTGTTGAGGAAAGAATTTGCATTACATTTTATTTGCGGAATCAAATTTCTGCTGCGGATTCATTGAGGATGGTGCACAAAGCCTTTGGTGATGAGGCTATGTCGAAAAAAAAAGTTTATAAGTGGTATAGTGGGTTCCAAGCAGGTCGTGAACGTGTCGAAGACGAAGAGCGCCCTGGGCGATCATCAATCTCAACCGACGAAGCTCATGTCCAAAAAATTAAAGATTTGGTGTTTGAAAACCGTCGATTAACGTTTATAGACCTTGCTGATAATATTGGCATATCGAAAGGCTCAGTCAATACCATTTTGAAGGATGCTTTGGGCCTCAAACGCGTCAAATCTCGACTGGTACCGAAATCATTGAATATTTTGGAAAAAAGGCGTCGCGTTGAAGTGTGTAAAACAATGCTTTCTGACTACATTGACAAGACGAAATGCATGAACACTGGAGACGAGACTTGGATCTATGCTTACGACCCCGAAACGACCGATCAATCGAGCGAATATCGTGCCAAGGGTGTGCCGAGACCAAAAAACCACGCCAAAGTCGCTCAAAAATCAAGGTGATGTTGATTATCGTGGTGTAGTGCATTCTGAGTTCCTTCCCCCGGATCAATCAGTCAACAAGGAATATTATCTGAACGTTATGCATCGTTTGCGTAACGCTATCCGCCAAAAGAGGCTGGAATTGTGGAAAGAGAACTCTTGGTTTTTGCACCACGATAATGCGCCGTCTCACACTGCACTCGTTCTTCGTGATCAATTCGCCAAAAACTCGACTCATATCGTTTCAAAACTACCGTATTCACCTGATTTGGCGCCGTGCGACTTCTGGCTGTTCAGCAAGCTCAAAAGACCGCTCCGAGGATATCGTTTTGAGACGATAGAGCAGATTTAAGCCGCCGCGAAGAAGGAGCTGAAGGCCATCCTTGAAATCGACGTTTTCAACTGTTTCGAAGATTGGAAAATCCGTTGGCATAAGTGCATTGCATCGGGAGGGGATTACTTTGAAGGCGATGAAATTGATTTGGAAGAATGAATAAAGAAATTTCAATATAAATTCAAATGTCACCTTAATTTTTGGGCACAGATCAAATGAGTCCAGCCATTTTATTATAGCTGCAGTCGCAATATTGTTTAAGTGTACCTCCGTATATATATCACTGAAAACTATATCTTTAGTGGAACTGCGAAATGTTATGGCATAAAATTAGCCCCATGTCTGAAAAAAGTAGCACTTTGTACTGAGCTTATATCACCAATATCAACGTAACCATAATAATTGGAAAATTTCAAAATAGTTGTGTCATTGACAGTGGTGTTTTAGATACTAATTTCTGTAAAGTTGAGGGAACTGTTTTGTAACACAACTAATTTAAGATTTTCTCTTATTTCGTGGATACCCTATATTTGTGAACAGATTATGCATAAGGAACTGTTTGTATTCCATTCATCTGAATCTATAAATATAGTTGTAGCAGGACTGTTGACTTCTTCCTTTAAATTATGAAATCATTTGTACATTATTTTATTTCTTATTATATAACATTCCGCTTTAATTAAGCTATGGTACATATCTAGGTATTTGAATAATAAACAGTTGAATTAAATATGTATGTTATACATGAGCAGACTCTATGCATCTTGGAGCATAAAATAAGAAATATATTTCTTTAATACATACAACATGTAAATCACAAGAAAATTTAACAAGAGTGATATCCTTTATGTCAATACCCGCGTACCCACGTACTTACATTCATATCTTATATATTTATCGAAAATCATCAAATACTTTCAGATCCTTGTTATTTGAGTCAATTGATGTCGATTTATATACGTTCTGATGTTCAATTATACAAAGACTTTAATAAACTTTAAGAGCTAAAGTCGAATACCCACTTGATCAATAACTGGGTTACCCATATCTAAGAACTTACGCCTGCAGATTCGCATAGTAATTAATAATGAGATTAATCTTTATGGCTAGAACATAACATTATAAATACAAATATATGCAGACATTTAACTTTTGTTGACATTTATTATAATTTCTATATGCATATAATGTCCTTATATCGAGTTTAGTCTTGAAAACAGTTTTCACATTTTGTTAATTCTTTTGAATATTTGGTACAAAGCTCATACGATTTTTACGTCTTCCTCCTTTTTTTGTTAACATTCATTGGATATCCATAGATGCTTGAATATTTTGGGACTAACATTCAATCGCTGCCTTACACAATTCCTTACTCAATTGTCATAAAAACAATCGGTGCTTGTTTGTCTTTTCTTTTTATCAATTTATTATTTTCATAAGAAATTATGTAACCTGCGAGTTACTCGCGACATGTAAAATATTATATAAAAAAAAACAAGATTGCATCTGTTAGTCCGCTTGTAAGTTGTGTAACGTATTAGCATCTGATCCACCGTATCGACTTCAATTTTCGTTTTATTATAATAGCGAACTACCTTTGATTTTATTCCTATTCTCGCAAATTGTTGTATCTGAGTGCATCGTAGTTAATAAAACAAGTTTATTTTTTTTTGACATACAGGATGTTTCCTATATTGTGGTCAGTAGAGCAGGGGGTGATAGTATTCACCCAACAAACAAAAATGAATGGCAGTGGGGGGGGGGGGGGGGCATATCAACCCGTTCAGAGTTATAGAGTGATTAAGAGAAAAAGCATCCTGTATTTTAAAATGTACAGGGCGTACGGTCCTAGTTTAAAACTCAGGGTATCCAGAGCTTCATTGCCTTTCCAACAAATGGTCAACCCGCCCGGTATTCCCATTATGTTGTGTTATTGTGTTCTAATATAAAAATTTCGGATTTTCTTACCTTTTGTTTTACTTCGACCTCTAATTTTTTTACAAAAAGGTCCTTCATATAACCTGTTTTTGAAAAAAAAACTGAAAAATCTCCTCTTTAATATGACCTATTACACCCTATGTAGTATCTGTAGCCGTAAAAGAGTTATTTGCTCTTAACCTATTCGCAAAGTTATTCTTGAACATATTCTCAAAGGTAGTCTGTTCCCTTGTTGACTGAAAACGTGTCATTTGAAAAAAAATATCAGCTAATTTTGGTATGACATCAATAGGTTATGAGCTAATAACTATTTAACGGCTGCAAAGAGCACATAGGATGTAAAGGTCAATTACCGGGCTGTTTGACCAGTTGTTGGAAGGGCAATGAAGCTCTAGATAGAATGAGTTCTTAACTGTGACCGTACGCCCTGTACTTCTTAAGATACAGGATGTTTTTTTTCTGAATTACTCTGTAATTACGAAAAAGGTTTGATATACCTCCCTCCCCCCCCTATAATACATTTTTTTTTGGCTAGGTATAATATCACCTACTGCTCTTCTGACCACTATGGAGAAAACATCAATTAGAGTAGAAAATTCTTCGCGTCCTTTAGATGCTTGCATTACCGCTGGAATATAAATATAATACTTTTTTTAACCTTCCTAGAACTGTCGCTTTCCACGACAATAAATGCTTCGCTAAAGATAGAGTAGTAAAAAAATTAACCATCGTAATATTCCTTCCAGATCCAATATATTATGTGACTAAATCTCTTACTGTTCTTTCACCTTGATTCGACCGAACAATGCATATGAATTTTAGGTATCGCATGTCCACCATTCTTTTATTCCATAGTTTGGTGGTTTGGATGGTATATGCTGAGTGAAACTCGGTTTTCTTCTGTATGGATAAAGTTGTTCATCGACTGTGTAAACACTCTGTTGGTTTGTAAAGCTCTGAAAAGTTGGCATTCTTTATTGTTCATATGTCATAATATAAATATTATTATACTCCAAATGACGAGCAGCTGCAACTGACACTTTGCTGTTTTCCTTCATCCTTCACATTTATAGTTCTATAGAGTCCTCCGGTAGTGGAACGACCCACTGTGACGTCCGACATAAAAGAATTCGAAGGAAAATATTTATTAGCAATTAATTTGTTTTATTGAATAAATATTTCATTTGGCTGTTTCTACGGGTGTATTTGCGAAGCGCACAAACCATAAAAAAACACTTCTCCTAGCGCACAAGCAGGAGTTTGCGAAGCGCACACCTATTGTTAAGGGATTACGCATTGTTTTGGAAACGGGCGGCTATGGTTAAGGTCAACGCATTGTTATAGCACGTATCTTTACCTTATCTATGAATTTTGCCTGATCTATGTAAGTTAAGTTAAGTTTTTAAACCACTAATATCAATAGGAGGAGTACGCTCTGTGCCAAGCACAAAAGACACACGCAGGCAGGCGCATACACACACACACACAGAGGCAGGCTGGCAGGGGCACACACACGCGCGTGGAGCGAAGCGGAGCGCGCGTGTGTGTGCCCCTGCCAGCCTGCCTCTGTGTGTATGTGTGTGTGTGTGCCTGCCTGGGTGTGTATTTCTTTGCGCTTGGCAAATATACCCTACGGGGGTATATTACTTAGGGCAGGTAAAGATATGTGCTAGAACAATGCGTAATCCCTTAACAATAGGTGTGCGCTTCGCAAAGTATTTTTGACTAGATTAATTTTGGGTTGTGCGCTTCGCAAATATACCCGTTTCTACACACGACACGGCAGAACCGGTTCTGCGCCGGAAAAATTCCCTATATTGGTATATTTCCGGGCGGGTACAGGTACGGGGTGCCCCGACAAATGACTAACGTTATAACGACTGGGTATTGACCTAAGGATTAAACCAAATTCCTTATTATCGAATAAATCATATTCAGCGGTAATACAACAGTTTACTAAAAACTTCTGATACGTTGCGTATAAATTGAAATACACCTTTCTGTGGTATTGTGATTAGATTCTTCGTCATTATCATCGTGGGCCATTTCGATTCGTATGCAATCATCTTGACGAACATCTTCAACATCCGAATCTTACTCGTTCATTTCCTGCACTGCTGATGGCAGCCATTCTTCATCTGACTCGTCATCGCCATAATCCAATACCTTCTCCTCATCAACAGATTCTACTAAACTTCTTAAATATTCATGTTGTTGTCCGTAATTCATTCTATTAGGTAAAAATTCTACATTAATAGGAAATAAAGTTTCTTAAATATAGTGTATATGTACATTACCGGTTAAACTCGGCAGCATCTGGTCGTTTGTCCATTTTCGATACTCAATTGGCAGCTATCTTAATTTTAAAAGAAATTTTATGTGACTAGAAATGTGTGGGCTATCTTCATACCTTATATACTAAATTTCTCCTATTTAATCTTAAATAAATTTTATTATGGTACATATTACTACGGTACTTTCAATTACAGTACATACAATTGCGGTAGATACTTCTAATTACCGTACTTTAATTTAAGCCCTGCACATAAGATCAAATAGCAAACCGGTATAAATGCAAAATATTCTGAAAACCAATTTCCAGATTTCGTTACTATTAATTAAATTTTTATTAGTGTTGATTTCTTACGCCACTAAGATATCCACATCCACATGTCGGCTACATTGTTGCTTTTACTGGAAATTTCTTATGCATTCCTACATCGTTCACTGGGGTAGCCCGGTATGCAGGAGTGCATTTTTTTTTGGGTGTGTACACAAGGATTAAACACAAAATTCACAGAAACGGACCTAGGAAAGCACAAGATGCGTGCGCAATCATTGAGAAATAACTTACGAATAAATTGGATTGTGTGTTAGATAGAAAACCAGTTAGTGCCGCTTGTGAGACTCCTTTCACTTGTGCTTGTTTTTATAGCATAGTGGGCAATATTATATGTTCTAAATTGCCACATTAATGGTGAAGACACAAAAATATTTTGGGAATTCTGAACTATGGTTTTCAATTCAATTTTATGGAGAAATATTTTATGCGAAGTGGCGCTATGAATGAAATGCGATAAATTTAGCACAGACGGCAAACAATTTTTCTTCCGTGTATGGTGTTCATCATTATCAGTGAATGAAAACCAAACTGGCGCGGTAAAAATTTATCTCCTTCGGCGGTATTTTTTTTTAATGAAACCTCCCATAAAATATTACATATGTAAGTATTCGCATTTTATGAAAACCAACATCATTAATTTTACTGGTAACCCTGGTCGGATTTATCTAGTGAATTTTAAAACTTGGTCTATAATAAAGCATTGATAATTAATTTCATCACACTTCATTAATAATTTTACACCTGTTCTGTGGATGGAGAGTAGATACTAGAAAGAAGGACCTGTAGAAACACACAATGTGAAGTGTTTCGACAGCTAATAAATCATGCCTACCTAATTTAGTTTGAACCAATTGTTAAAAAGACTATAGACTATATTTATGGAAAATATGTTATGTACATACAAATTATTTGACAATTACCGAGTTAAACAATTTTTTCAGATCCCATTAACTTTTCTTCATCCACAACTTCCTTCTATATTATTAAAATTTTAGTAACTATATAGATTTCTTTGAAGTTGAGTAAGATGGCTGATATCGCGAATAAGAGGCCATCTTATCTGTCGTTAGAAGTTGGATAGGGTAACAATAAATGTGGTTCTCAATAACACTTAGAGAAATAGTTCCAAGTTATTAGAAAAATATTAGAAAGAACTTCAAAATAGCAACTAGGAGTTGTATTGTATATTGGTATGTGTAGAGGGACTCATGTATAAGAAGAATAAATCCAAATTGATGATAAGTGCCATCACCAGTTGTTTGTCCTGCTCTTGTTTTATGCCCATATAATCTTTATGATTAGTAGAGAACAAAAAACTATGTTGCGTAGCTCAATTCTAAATGTGTATTGTGGGAAAATCATAAATATTTCCGAACAAGACCAAAGGGTGTTTCGGAACAGTTTTTCATTAATAAGTGACTCCAGAAAACAAACTATAACGATCCCTGTGGCTATTGTATTCTCACATAAAGAAGTCCACAGATCTTATACAGGCATCTGGCCCTAAATAGAGTTCTCAAAGTAAGGGAAATTAAATGTATAGTGTACGTTCAGTAATCTAATCTTGAAGTTCAGTCAGCAATTTTCTCTTACCAGATAAGGATTGCTACGAGTTGGACTTATACGGATGTGGAAAATTGAAAGTGAGTTGTCCCGGCTTTTGGATAAATTTTTTTCAAAAATTTTGCATTCTATAAACTTAAAGAGTTTATCAAATGAAGGCTATACTAAAAAAATCATGGAAGAGTATAATTTGTCTCTTCTTTGTTGAAAATCATATAAGCTTTCCTTCAAAGTATTGGAATCTCCTGATTCGAATGCATGATTACATATATGATGATTATTTCATATATTCGGACATATCTCATAATGAGGAGTATCCTAGTGAAATGGAACATGCCATATTTAAAATATTGTCCCGTAAAACCTGATGCTGTAAATCCAGCATAAGTAGACCACTATCATTTCGATCAGGATTCTTTTTTTTTTTTTAAATTGGATTCGCAGCCAAACAGGTTGCAGAAATAAAGAAATAAAAAAGGTGAATCAATAAGGCAAAGAATATAAAATGTCAATCGATAAAATATTGTAAATTGTAAAGTTTATTTAAATGAAACTTTAAAAGCACTTTTGCACCTCAAGATGATGATAAGAAAAAAATGAAGCGAAGACAAATAAAGGGGGTTAATGAGGAAACTCAAAAAAGGCAATTATCAATTTTCGCTTGGCATTCAATATTTATTTCAGAATGGCTACTTAACTTTATTTTGATATAAACATATTATAACGCAAATGAGACTCGTTAAAAAGTCTCGGCACACCACGTTTCCTGCAATATAATCTGCGGTAAACCTTTATATTCCTAAAGATATGCTTCAAGATATAATTTTATATACGAATCATACACTTCCGATATGGGAGAGCTATTAGGGTATTAATCAACATTAACACTGGTGTGCCGTTAGTTTTTCGCGATTTTTTAAACTGCACACTAATTTGCAAAACTCGTATTGCAACCTGTATTCCTTCCAAGATTTCCTTGGACACACATCACGCTTTGCATATGCTTACATACTAACTTTTACATATTTTATATGAATATGTCTCATGGTTTTACACGATTACAAGACAAAAAAGGCAGTTCGCTCTTGGACATGGAGGAGGCAATTTCAGTGATAAGGGGGATGCAAATGGATACAGGTAAGCCACGAAGATGTTAGTTTCTTATATTCCAACTAGAATCTGAAATATTCACAGCAAGAACCAAGTGATTAATGAGAAAATTTTTAATCAATTTCTGAAAAGTGTCCCAGAAAAACAAAAATTACACGCGGATTGAAATTTATTTAATGTGGACGAAAATAGATTTTCCATTATAAGCATAGCTTCAAATCAGCTGCAGAGCATGCAAAATGTACGAATGCAATGTACTGGACCAAAATTTCTGCAAATAACTCCAGTTGTGCAAGTGAATAATGAATCTTCTGGCAATCGAGAATGAAAAGCAGCTAGTTAGAGAAACTTCTGCTAAAATTGAACTTCAAACTGCATATTAGTGAAGTAAGTAGTAATAAAAGGACGTCCTTGCTAGAAACTGGTACCTATTTTTTTTAGAAGTTAGTGTTGTTGCGTTTGTAATTATTATTATTTATTAAAATATTATATGTACATACAATTTGGAAAGAACTTTAAAAATGAATTAAGAAACATACTGTAAATCATACAGAAAAAAAAAAAAATTCATCACATGGACAGAAAGTTTGTAATAATAAAATGTTGTAGAGTACACGAAGATACTAAAAATCCTAGTAGACACATAAATTGAAAAATTTATGAATAGGAGTGTCAGTGTGGTAAAAGGTCTAGTCTCTCATATACTTCTTCAAGAGTAGCTTGTAAAAATTAAAAACTACACCACTAACAAAACGATATTTATAATATAAAATAAGTTGAT